>JACGCM010001245.1:1390528-2781057 GCA_014058105.1 Kingdonia uniflora | reverse complement strand
GCATGCCTTTAAATATAATTACAGAAGTCTGTAAGAGCAAGCTGTAAAAAATTGTACTAAATAATCAGTTTGCAGTAATCTGGTCTTAGTAGACCCGCATCTGGGTCAACGTTGTTGCCGTCGATCTGAAATCAAATAAGAATAAAGTATTTTGTTTTATATGTTGTGTAAATATTCGTGCGCTGACAACTTTATGATTTTAACAAACTGTATAGATATCTTTAAATTTACATATTGAAATATTTAGGAATGTCGTACGATCTTGGTATAGTGTAAAAGTTAAGGCTGATTGGTCGGTTTGTACTGCGTTTGGAAGAGGGGTTTAATTTTTTTACTGGCAGACAATAGGACAGCACATGTGACAACTCGGACATTATAACAAAAGTCATGAGGATCATATTAACCAAAAAGATGTACCCTTAGTCGGAGTAGCGGTGATGACCGTGTATGAAGGAAGTCATCATTTTGCAAACGTAGGTAAGAGTATAAAATCGTATCTCTCTCCCTCATAACATTTTCAATACACGTTGCTCGCACGAGAGAGAAAAGTTCTTGTAAATCTTATCTCCAAGAGAGGAAATTTGAGCTTATTGATGGGTGATTAAGCGGGAAGGTCATCGGGTGATTTAAAATGTTAGAAAAAGCGACAGGAGTGGTCAATCTTGGTAAGACATTCCTTTAGGCCTAGAGCCAAGCTTATGGTTCTTCAAGTTACAGGATGGTGTAAGGTGTCTTTGTTTGTGATTTTGTGCTAGTAATCTATGATATTGTTTATTTTATCATTAGAGTGAGGGATAGCAAAGTTGACACTGTAGGGGTTTTAAGATCTTTGAGAATGATAAGAGTAGTTGTAGCTGTAGAAGCTTTGTTAATATGAATAAATTGTAGAAAGAGAAAATATTGTTTGAAAAGCAGAGGAACTTGAACTGATTGTTTATTGTTTTAAGAAACTATAAAGCAAGTGGTGACTGGGGTAAAATATAAGGGTGAGGCTATTTTTACGTGTGAGGGTATATATGAAAAGTAGAGATAATGAAAATATTGGTATATGTAGTCAAGTAGAATTCCAAACCTAGAATTCCCATAAGGTAAATTTGTAGTATTTAAAATATCATCGTCGGGGAGGAGGTTAAGTGTAAGGCCATGGAAGAACTATAAATAGTATAGAGGTGATTATAGAAGTTGGGGGGAACCCCGTTAAATAGGAAGGTGATAGAGATGAGAATAGAAAGGAGAAGGAAAGATAAATATTATATATAACTAGAGGGAAGAGATGTAGGGAAAAATTACATTTGAAATACATAAAAAGAAATTGGGTGAGAATAGGAAATATTGGTAAAAAACCAGGTCGTTTTAAAAAAGTGGAGGAGGCGGTATAACTATCCACCCTGTTTGGAGAAGTGGAAGAAAAGGGAGGAGAGAGGATAGTCCGAGGATGTTAATCTCTCATACTCTAATGGCCTACGGGCTGGAGGCCTAAATGAGGGGATTCAATGTTCTTGAATCAGGTCGTATAGGCTTAGCGTGGTCCTCTGACCTGTTCAAAAAAGGGTATGAATGTAGTGCAGTATGCCATGCTTAGATGAAGGGAAATCTATATGAGAGATGAGGGTATGTGAGGCACTGAATGCTGAATGATAAAGGGAGAAAGGAAGGGACTGCCCAAGTAGTTCGAAGCAATAATGTATATAAAAATTTTTTATGAGAATGGAAAATATGTCAAAGGGTGAAGTAGATGTCGTTACCGGTATAGTGACATCTCGACCAAAAAAAAGGAATTGGATATATGGGTAGACCAGGGAATGACACCGTTTTATGGGTAGGGGGTAACTGTATGCAGGTTCAGCTGAACCAGCGCTCGTTCTGAACCAGAGATATTATAACCCGAGTAAGAGTAACGTTGATCAATCTTTGATAACCATTATCATGTCTTCAAGCTGTTAATTAAGTTTTGTCCTGTCAGAACCTAATCCTTCATTGGTGCCTGATCATACCAGCTTGTTTTACTATGCTGCTCATGATCAGGTCGAGTTAAAGTAGGTACTTGGTAAGCTAGGTATCAGTAGGGATAAGAGGGTAGATTCCATAGTACCCAAAATTTAACGAGTTCACAAGAAATGAGTTATGGCTAAGGAGAAAGCTCATTTGACTATTGATGATATCCTCAGTCTTCTACCTCTTACACCTAAAAATATAAAATGGACTACTTGGAGGTCAAGAAAGTTAACTCTGTAGAGTATGCCAGCAACTAGGGCGGTGACCATAGAACAAAAGATCGCAAAAAGGTTATTTCTGGGGATATGGAGGAGAGACAGCAAGTAAGTGGAAAGAAATTGTTAAATTAAAAGTAGCATGAGGACGATGGTAGCTCTCGTACTAATCCTCATGTTGTGGCCAAGATGAGAGAGCTGGAGCATAAATACTACCTGATAGCTGGGACCGATCTGAAGCAGCTCGATAAAAAGTATCAGGAGTTCACTTTCGCGGTATGTGTTTGAAATCTTTAATTGTTTTGTATTCGGACTAAAAGTTGTTATTCTAAACTTGTGTTTGTGTATTTTTTGTACTAGCAGCTCTCAGTGCTGCTGAAGGGGGTAACGAAGTGGCTTGATAAAAGGAGCCAGGAGTTCGGAGATCTTTCCCTAAAGTTTGATGCTCAATCAGCTTGTATTAGGGATCAAAGCTGAGCTCGAACTAGAGATAAAGTAGAAAGCTGAAGACACCAAGGCTGCTAAAGAGCAGTATAGAGTATTGTCTGAGCATGATGATGTGATGTTACTATCATGCAAGGCATTGAAGGTGGAAAGAGATTATTTTGCACAATCTTATTACTCTTTTGGGTTGACTTGTGTTGATGCCAAGCTGGGTCGATCTGGCATATAGGATGAGATAGACTTTCCTGTAGAGGTAGAAAGTAAAGTGGTGGATGATGCTGTTGATCTAGCCAATGTACCAGTTACACCCATTGAACCAGCTAGAGTTGCTGATAAGACATCGGATCCTCCAGCTGAAGTAGACATTAGCAAGATTCTTTAAACAATTTGTAGTACTCTGCTCTGAACTATGTAGTTCATTTAACTTTGATGGCATTGTACTATGTATGGTCGTAAAATTGTTAAGTTTGATAGAAGCCTTTAATATGTTCTCCTTGAATGTTTGTATGATAATAAGATATTTGTAATTTGTATAAGAGATAGAGCGATTGAGAAAAATGAATTATGAACTGGAGAAAATGTTGAGTAGAGCGAGGGATTCTATGGCTTCTATTCAACAAGTACTTAATAAAATTGAATATGAGATAAGGCAATTTAAATTTAATTTAGAGAAAACTTTTAAAGAGTTATATGACCTATAGTGTAGATATGCTAAGATAAAAACATAAAGGGATGAGGTGTCAAGGAAGGAGGAGAAAAGGGGGATATTAGTTTGAAAGCTAAAAATAGTTGACCTGTTTTAACGACACAAGTGATAAGAGTAAGTGTCAAAGTATGCAGATTTCCCTGACATTGTATTTCGAGGTCGAAGTAGATATTGAACGGGGTTTAAAAGAAACTTATGTAGAGCTCTTGAAGGAAAAAGGTGTAGTTCCAGACCCAGCTCGAGTTATGTTTTTAGCTCAAGAAGTACGTAATCGTCATAATTTAAAGATAAGAAAATGTTCAGCTCGAGCTGGTGTGTCTATTATATAGGACGATGTAAAACCTTTATCTGATGTGTTTAGCTTTATACAGGATCAGAGGGCCATGAGAATTATATTTTTAAGGATAAGAAAAGAGCAAATAGAGGTTCAATAGCAATTTGAGGGTGAGTTAAAGGAGTTGCAGGATGTATTATCACAATATGTTGAGAAAAAAATATCTTTAACGATGCGATTGTCAAAAGAAGTGACTGTTCGAATGAAGGTAGAAGCTGATGTGAGGGGTTTAGGTGTATTACAAAAAAAAATGCACAAGTGGCTGCACAAGGCGCATATGTAATTGAATGAGCATCTGTATCCGTCGCAAGCAAAAGTTACAGCTCGAACAGAATATGAGCGTCATATAGAAAGTGTTATTGATTGTATAGAGAAGAAGAAGCGAGGATAGATAACGAATTTAGGAAGTTTGCAACAAAATATGGGAAGAATTTTGATATTGAGAATACTAAGGCTAAAAATATGTGGTTTACCAAAGAGGAAATTATTGGTGAAAAACTCATTCCTAAATCGAGGGAATTATCATCAGAAGAGGATGAGGAGGAGGTCGAGATTCTGATACCCCGATCGTGATGCAAACAACAAGAACAAGAGGTGGTGACCTTTATAGCTCCTATAGATGTTCAAGTAACGAATAGAAAGAGTTCGAGAGATAATGGGCAATCCTCTCATATCTCGAAGAAGCGAAAATAGGGTATTCCAGCTTTATACCGGCCCTGCATATGTGTTAGATCTTTGTATACTATTTTTTTATTATAAATGAAATCTGTTCTCTGTGATGATAAATAGAATGATGTATCGATATTACTCAAATATCATGTTCCTGATTAAACTTGTTAACTATAATATGTAATATGTTTGTATAAAGGAACTATTATAAATGTGAACTATCAAGATAGGTAGAACTGGTGACTATTCAGAGTCAATGTGATGGGTTACGTATTCAAAATGGACAATTGAGCGCCAAACTAAATTTGTGTTAGGGGGCCCTAAAGAGTGCTACTGAATTAGAAGAAAAAATGAAGGTAAAGATATTAAAAGAGTGAAAGACAGTAATTCTTTTGACTGATAAACTGTAAAAGAAAGAGGCTGAACTAGCCAGTCAACTAAAAAAGATAAAGGGATTAAAGGAAGTTATACAGAAAAAGGATGTTGAATTTTTAAGCACTTAGGGACAAACTAGCCAACAAGGGATGGAATTGATATCCGCTTGAACTCAAATTATAGAACTGTTGGCAGTGTTAGAGGAGGAAGGAAGTAATGTGAAAGACTTACAATCTTAGGTAAGTATGTTGGAGGCGGAGATAGCTGATATGCGAGTAACTGTTATAGACACAAAAACTCATGCCCGAAATTATGAAGTATTGTGGTCAGTTGCTAATATAATGATAAAAATGTGGAAGGAGCCCGTAGTCAACATAACGAAAACATAAACAAGACTTGGGATAAAGTATATATGCTAGAGCATACCGTTCAGTTGCTGGAGTAAAATATTTTAGAGTATTAAGCTGAGAACACTAAATTGTGTGATGCGTATACTAAGTTGGATGCAGATCTTTGTAAGGCTGAAATGAGTCTTGACAAAAGAAAGATAAATAGAAATTATCGTGAGGCTGAAGTGGAGGGATTAATGTCTATGGTTTATCATATGGACAAATTCATGACAGTGTTGGAATCTTGGAATGTTGTGATGTTGAATGAAAAAAAAAGTGGAAGAACGCTGCCAAAGTTTGGAAACTATGATGAAGGAAACTTAAGGTAAACTTACTGAGCTTATTTTTTCTAAAAGGTGAAAAGTGAGGTAGGTGATGTATGCGAAAGAGATATGACAGCAGTTATTATGTTCTTCTTATCAGAGTTCAATAGATTATAAGCAAAAAGTAGAACTGTATATGACAGTTTAGTTACCAAAGGTGTACAGTATGAAATAAGGTTGGTTCGATTGGAGTACCTAGATCCTATGGTGTCAATAATTGGAGTTCTTAAAGAGAGTATGATTAGGAAAGGAAAACAAATTGTTATGGGGAGAATGTCAGAGCTTATGCGTGTTTGTTTGTATGGGGAAAGTTCACGTAATGCTGGGAGTTTTTCAGGTGACACTTCAAGTGACAGCTCGAGTGAGCAATGAGGCGTAGTGATTGTTATAAGGGATTATTTGTACTATACGAATGAAAATATATTAATAAAGTACAATAAGGTAGATCTGTTGACAAAAAAGAATGATCTGTACTAACCTTGTGATGAACCAATTATGATATATAAGTTGGGTATCCATTTTATAAAATGATTCCACATGCTACCGTAGAGTAGAGGGTTGGTTTGGCTGATACTACAGACATTTAAGAAAATAGAAGATCATTTTGGCTGAAGTAACAAACAATTTGTAATGTAATAGAGGATCAATTTGGCTAAAGCAACAAACGATCGATAATATAATAGAGGATCAAATTGGCTGAAGCAACAAACAATATGTAATGCAATAGAGGATTAATTTGACTGAAGCAGCAAATGATCTATAATGTAATAGAGGATCAGTTTGACTTAAGCAACAAAGGATCTATAATGTAATAGAGGATCAATTTGGCTAAAGCAACAAATGATCTGTAATTTATTAAAGGATCAACTTAGCTGAAGCACCAAATGATCTGTAATATATTGGAATGGGGTGAACCCAATGGTAATCTATAATTTTTAGAGATATAATTTGTATATAGAAGTACTTGTTTGATATATTAGAAAAGTACTGTAATGTAGGGCAATCAGACACAAGTATTTTATTGTTGTAAGTTTGACAAACAAAGAATGTTAAATAGAGTACTCCAAGAAATAGAAGAAAGTACTCAAATGTATGGTGATCAAACATAAGTATTTCATTGATGTAAGATCGGCATACAAGATGATAGATTTATTTATAAAAGTACATTGTGATAGATTATCATCGTCGATATAGCTTCAATCTTCTCGTATTTCAAGGATTAGGCACTCGTTCCCCATGTTCAGTAGCGTGATCGTAAGAACCAAGGCTACTTTTACCAATAATGATAAAAGGACCTTCCTAATTTTCGGCCAGTTTCCTGGCATTGACTTCTTTTCAGTATTTGAGGATTTCTCATAGGAGGAGATCTTTTATTTCAAACTCTCTATGATGAACTTGTTTGTTTTAAGATTGGGCTAAAGCGTGGTGGTATCTTCCCAAGTTCATGATTGTTTTGTCTCTAGTTTCCTCGATCCAATTAATGCTACATGTCAACTAGAATTTATTTTCTTCATCTATCATAGTATGGTCGTGCAATGGGTGATGATATTAAGTGGGGATTATTGCCTCAGTAATACCCGATGTGTTGTGCAATATGCCCATAATACATGTGGTAATTCCTGTACCCAATTTCCCATCTTCTTTATCAAGCATTTTTTTATTCTATCTACGATAGTGTGATTAGTGATTTCAGCCTGACCATTTCCTTGTAGGTAATATGGATTAGAAGTAGAGTGGATGATTTTGTACTGATTAAGAAACTCAATGACTCTAGAGCCAATGAATTAAGGTCCATTGTCGATTCTGATGAAATAGGGGAAGCCAAACTGAATGATGATGGTTTCCCATGTAAACTTAATGACTTCGTCATCTCATGTGTGACACAGAGGGAGTGCTTCTACCCATTTAGTGAAGTAATCTGTTGCTACTAGGAGGTACTTCTTTTTGCCTTGTATAGTGGGGAATTTGCCTACGAGGTTGAGGGCCGGCCCATCTTCTAAACGGTCAAACAACGTTGCTGGAATGGAGTTCTAATGAAAGAGCTCAAATTTAGGAGCCATGTTGCTAGTAGGCATCACACTTGCTTGCAAGTTCAATTGCTTAAACTTTCATTTTAGGCTAAAAAACTCCTTGAGCAAGAGCTCAATTGGCTAAAGACTGTCCTGCTGCATGGGAATCGTAAGTGCCTTTGTGAAGTTCATGCAAGAATTTTTTAGCCTCTTTGTTCGATAAACACTCGAGATGCGGTCCTGTGACCAAAATTTTGTAAAGGAGACTATTAGCCATGACATATCGCTTAGCATTATCAAGCACACGTCTTCTTTCAGTAGGATATTTAGGGAATTCGTCGCCGAACTTGTTTTGAGGTCCAATATATGTAAGAAAAGTTGTCCCCAATAATTCTCATCCTCGTCTTCTTCAACGCCTCTTGTATTAACAGAATTTGAGCTTATTATGTTAATATTGGGGGTGGATAGTATTTTAATCTTGAGATATCGAGCTTATATGCCTTCTTGAATCAGATTGTCTATTTTGTCTGCGCGGTAAATGTTCAATGCTAGCCTTCTTGAATCTGCACATTCTATCGGCTACTACTGCTGCATTATCAATCATTTTTCTGTTCTTCTGAAACTTCTCTGTATAATGGTTTACAATGAGTAAAGAGTCTGTATACATAGATAACTCAGAAACTCTAATCTCAAGAGCCATATCTAGACCGTGAATTAATGTCTCATATTCAGTCTCATTGTTGGCAGCTTTGAAATTAAGTCTAATTGTTTTTTTGATCCTGTCATTGGAAAGTGTGATAAGTATGATTCTAATGCCTGACCCCATAGGTCTTACAGAGCCATCAGCAAGAAGATGCCAATCAGGATCTTTGTACTGGTCTAACTTTTCTTCGAACTGTTCTTCATTGATTTTTGTACTATCTTCTTTCCAGTCAGGATCTTCTACTGGAAAGTCTGTAAGAAAATCTGCTACTGCTTGACTTTTTTAGAATACCATGGTTCGAAGCGTATGTTATGTTCGCTAAGAGTTATCGACCATTGTTGTACTCGTCTAGATTTCTCTCATTTGAACAATATTTCGTGCAAAGGATAATTTATCATTACTTAAACTAAGTGGGCTTGAAAATATTGTTTCAACATTTGTGACATGTACATGGGAGGTAAGAGCAGTTTCTCAAACTTCGTATACCAGGATTCTGCTGGAGTGAAAGTTTTGCTGATAAAGTAGACAGGTTTCTCCGTCTTCTCATCAAGTAGAATTAGAACATAACTTAAAGACTCATTAGTAACGGAAAGATATATGGTGAGTTATTTCCTTTTTGTAGGTGTAGTCATCACTGGTGGTATACCCAAATAACGTTTGAGTTCCTGAAATGCTGTTTTACACTTTTTTGCCCACTCGATCTCAGGATCCTTTTTAGATTTCTTTTTTATTGTTCCTTCACGCAATAAGTCGAATAACCATCAACATCGATCTTGCCTGATAGTTTCTAGACATCTTTCTTTATTTTTGGAGAAGGCATAGATAATAATTCTTGAATACGATCTGGATGAGTTTCAATGCTTCACTGGCTGATCAAATGTCCCAAGAATTTGCCTGACTGGACCACAAACTGGCATTTCTCAGGATTGAGTTGTATTTTGCAGAAACAAGGATTTTGAAAGTGGTGTATAAATCTATAATATGGTCACCTTATTGAGACTTTTATACAGCATATCATCTATGTAGACTTCCATTATTTTGCTGAGATGGTTTTTGAACATCTGTATCATTAACCTTTTATAGGTGGCCCTAGCATTCTTGAGACCGAACGGCATAACCTTATAGCAATACAGTATATACTCTGTAATAAAAGTTATTTTTTCTTGATCGTCGCGTAGTAGAGGCATTTGATTGTACCCTGATGCAACATCCATCATGGATAAAAGTTCATATTCGGTAGTAGAATCGAGCAGATAGCTTATAATAGGAAGTGGTAAACAATCCTTTGGAGTATGTTTGTTGAGGTCTGTGAAATCTACGCACACCCTGATCTTTCCATTTTTCTTTGGTACTGCCACAATGTTTGAGATCCATTCTGGATAATTGGCTTTTCGTATAAAAGCAACTTCAATGAGCTTATCGATCTCTTTGTTGACTTCTTCTCAGAGTCCTGGTACCAAAGTCCTCTGCTTTTGTTTGACGACTTCAGCTTTATCTTTCAAATTAAGCTTATGGCAAGCCAAATTTGGATCAATGCCGGGTATTTCATGAAACATCCAAACAAAGACATCACTGTTTCTTTAAGGAACTAGATAAGAGCATCTCATTCTGCTGTAGGCAGAAGAGTGCCAATGTATGTTCCTCATTTGTCCCCACTGATTACAACGTACTCTGTTATTTCTGTACTTGGCAACTGGTTTTCTGTAGAGTTCAGTATGCAGTTTTCTGTAATGTTCCCTGTTATTTTTTGTAATTACTATGCGAGCTATATTTTCGATGGCTCTGGTACGATGGCAACAGAATTTTTACATGCTCGAGCTAGCTACTGACTTCCTTTGATTTCATAAATGATGTCATTCCATTCAAATCACAGTGCCAAATGATAAGTCGATGGAATGGCTTGCATATTATGTAATCAGCAACATCCCATTATACCCAAATAACAAGATTTTGTATTGATAACATAAAATACAACGTCAACTGTTGCTGGTCCTGCCGTAATATAATAGGAAGTATAATCTTTCCTACGCGCTCTTCTCTAGAGCTATTGAATCCACAGATATCAATGTCACTGGGCTGTACCTTGTCAGCTAGTCCTATTTGATCAATCGTGCTTTGAAGCAGTAGTTCAATACTACTACTAGTATCTATCATCATTGTGTGTAGTATAACATTTCCCATTTTTAGCATGATTACCAAAGCATCATGGTGAGGAAAGTTGACATGACAAACATCACAATCATCGAAAGAAGTCCCTGTGCGCTGGGAGTAGGATACGGGAAGTAAACGAGCTTCTTTATCGTTCATGGACAAGTCGCGACATTTGCCGACACGTCATCTTTTGCTTCTGTTTGATTGGTTGATAGTATGAGTCTCAATGAAGTGGCTGAGAGATATATGGTATAAATGCATCTCCCCTTCTGGTTCTTCGACCCGCACGGCTTCTGTAGGAAGTTTGTAACTTCCGTTCTTATAACTCTCAACGTCCACAATGTATTCATGCATTTGTACATCCGCAAAAATATACTCTAACAGTCATTGTAAAGCAAAGCAGTGCTTTGTTTCATGAAATTTGACTTTGTAGTAAATGCAATATGGTTTGTTCTCAATGGGCTGGAGATACTGTGCATTGTGAAATAACTTATCCTTCTGAAGTATAGGATAAATGTTGGCTATGGTTACATTCATCTTTGGAAGATAGGGTTTTGGCATAATACTACCTTTCCAAGGTCGATCGTCATTAGATTTTGTTCGCTTCCTGTCTCCTCTATGATCAGTAGCACGGTTGAAATCTTGGCCTGTGGATTGATCTTTATCTGTCAATGTTGATTTTTAAGTTTTTTACCTGTCGGACACCATTCTTTCGAGATTGATATATCCGTTGACTTTTTCGATCATGATCTCTAAAGTTGAAGGTTTGTTTAAGAAAAGGTACTCCTTCGCCCTTCCATCAACGAGTAAAGCATTGGTGAAAGCTGAAATAGTAATCTTCTGATTCAACCGATCTACCTTTCGAGCTAACTCCAGGAACTTCCTAGTGAATATCTCAAGCTTTTCTCCTGGCATTTGCTTAAGGCTGAAAAGAGAATATAGATTCTATTCTTTGTCCATGTTGTGTGAATAATTATTGACGAAGAGTTTTTAAAATTGCTCAAAAGTTGTAATGGACCCTTCGAATAGCATGTGGAACCATCAAAGAGGTTCTCCTGATAAGCTGGCAGGAAAGAGCTAGCATAGAATGTAATTAAATGTTGAATGTAAGCCTAAAATATCCTGGAACTCTTAGACGTGCTCCACTGGATCAGTCCCTTTGTATTTTTAGATCTTTGGAGTATGGAACCCTGTGGGGACATCGTCATCCAATAGTTCATGTGCGAGCGGGAACTTCTATAATCTGTTGTGGATTCCTTTAGTGGTCTGAATTTGAGCATCGAGCAATTCTTTGATACGTTTTTCAACATGTTCTTGAGTCACGTATTGACGAGCTGTGATAGTAAACCATTGGAGTCGTCCTTCACGAGGGATGTAGTTGCTACTTCCTTCACTGATTTGCTCCAGGGTAGGAATTCAAACTCTTCCTCATGGTGGTTCTTCTTGTTTGATTCCAGCAAGGCCGCCATCAAGTTCTTGGAGGACCTCCTATAGCAAAATGGACTCATCCCCATGTTGTTTATGCTTAGATCAAACTTTACCTCCCAGATTGTTTGTGTGAGGTCCTATTCTGTCAAGAATGGAAACCCGCAAAGCAGTCAGCACCACGCTTTGTTCTTCTGGGTCACGACCTGTTGACTTTGTTGAACCTTTAACGCGTCTTGGACGCTGGCTAGTTGTTGCTCCAGAGTAGCTCGCCTTTCAGTTTCAGAGTTGAGATTGACCCTTAGCTCTGCCAGTTCGACGCCTGCATCTCTTGGAGTAATTGGCGTATTCTGATCTGGTGGTATCATCTCATTCTGAAATATTCAACTATTTTCTGAGATAATGAGTATGAGAATTTTGATTCTCATAGACGGCGCCAAATGTAATAGCCTAATTTTTGGATTTGAACTTAACCTTTATACCAGATGTGCTTAGAACGCTCAAGAATAATAAGTGATAGCTAACAAGATAATTTAACGTGGAAAACCTTTGAATAGGTTAAAAACCACGACCTCTCTTAAGGATTTGAGAAAGAGAGAGTAATATTATTGAGATTGTTAGCTTATTATAATGAGTGTTCTGAGTATATGCAATGTTAGAGTTAGGATTCCTCTGTCCTTCATCTGGAATTCCCTAGTCCTATTTATAGATCTTTTAATATGACCGTTTGACGACCATTAAAATTATTAATGATGGACGTTACAAAATATATGTTAGATATCCTTTGATCAGATTGTATAACGTTCTGATCTTTGTTGCTTCATAACGGCTTCGTGGATGATTGTACACTTGCTTAACTCGAACTGTTGATGCAGAGGTCGAAAGTGATGACTAGAACTTAGGAACACTGAATATGTTGACGAGGTCGAGGACGAAGTATAAGTCTGAGATGCGGAATAAGTTATTATAAGACAGCTCTCAACCAATAGCGCGAGAAGTATCATGGACGAGTGGTGTTGGTTGAGAAACTCGTGTTATAACTATTTCCTAATGTTGTTGTCTTGATTCCAATTGTGCTATAAATGTGCCACGTGCTCTGTTAATGAGGTCTAAAGTTCGTATGTTGGTCGAAGATGAAGCATGAGTCTGAGATGCGGAATAAGCCACTACAATTAGAATATTATTATTACGTAAATCCACGTTAACAAAATTCTTAATTATAATAAAAGGGCCTCCAAAAGAGAACCTTAGACCACCTATAAAGCAGTTCTTACTAAGGGTTTACATGCTAATTCTAAAATTATAAAATAATAATCTACATCAATTTACATAGTTAACTTATAAGCAGGTACACTCAATTTGCTTTAAACTTAAAAACAATCGCGTTTGACATTTACTTCATTAAGCATACCCCCTAATGGATATTTTACCAAGGAATGATTTATGCAAAAATCTAGATGGGTGACATGTCTAAACTGTGAATATATCCATCACAAGAGTTTAAACAATAACGAATCAAACATTGAGGAATACCTTTATCCTTAATGTGGTATCTTTCACGATTTCTTCCATGTCTTTCTTACTCACTTAGTTCCTGGTGGGTTTGTACCAACTGACGTTTTAACAAGTTTACTACTTTCAGAGTTATAGCAGGCTACTCTTGCAACGTTACTTGTTTCTCAATTGAATCGGCTATTAAGATGTCGTTGCTAAAAAGATTTTCATCAGCAGGTTCAACTTATTGATACTTTTTTCTCCATGTTCTACTTTTCATTATATCAAATAATCAATTATTTACACCTTAACCTCACAAAAGATCTCAAATGGTTTTTATGCAATCAATAGTTTGCCGCATAGCATATCTTTAGTGACAAAGTATCAACTCATAATTAAGTTCACTTCAGTTGCTACAAGGGCCCGTATAGCCAATCCATCAGCCATAGCATCATTACTTAAAGTTGCACAATCGAAAAGTATTATCCGTATAAAACTAGTCGGGAGGGGGTATTATGCTTATAACATCAATGTCGGGAGCTACATCTGCTATGAACCAATCTGGAAAACCTTCTTACATCCACTACATGCGAACTGGATCAGCTTCAGCTTCAGCTTCTATAAATTATCCTACTGTGATGCCTAGTGTTCCTCAATCTACAAAATTGAAAACTGAGGATTTGGCTGTCGGTCAGCCAAACTGAAAGCTAAAATGTGAGAAAGCATATTTCCAACGATGGTATATTACGAGTTTTAAACTTTAGGTATTGCTTTAATATTCAATAAGACTAAGTAAATATTGGAGGGATTAAGAGCATATGAAGCAGTAGGGTAACTTGCTTAGGTGGAGGCAAGTTACCCCTTTTCCTCTAACCGACCATCCAGCAGTTGGGTCATTTTTCCTAGGTGACAGCCAACACATCAAGAAAACCCACCGTGAGGGTCGTTCAGAGACTCGCATGGTAGGTTATTAAAATATTCATACCGCGCAGCACAAAGCAGCCAATAAGAGGATGTTACATGTTATCTTCTGATTGGCTAAACTATTGTGCCGCACCGCGGAAGCCGGCCATCGATTTGATCCGATTATTGATGAACAAACTTAAGGAATAAACACAATAACACACATTTGCCGTGGTTCGGCAAATTGCATAAGTCCACACAAAATAGATAGAGAGTTTTATTCAATGATCCAAGGTTACAATCACTTACAAACCAATTTGAGGTCTCTTAAGGTTTTTACCTCAAAAGATTCATCACCAAAGATCTCACAAAGGATGGCTAAGAAATACCCAAAGATTCCTTTATATACTTGAGAGACTTATTACATCAACACGAATCTCGAGGAAAAACTAATGTCTTCAATTCAATAATTAAAAACTGATTTTACGATGTCTATTCGAACAGACTCCAAAGTCTATTCGAACAGAAGGTGTTCTGCCTCTTTTGCTCGAGTCAAACAGAAAATAAAGCACTCCTCTTTTATCCTTTACAATTCTCCACATCAGTGAAGATTTCCCAAATCTGAGTCAAACTTTGCCAACTAAATCGAACCCGAATCGAACTCTCTCTCCCCAAAATAAATGTCCCAAAGGACCAAATCAACCCCACCAAATCAATGGTTGTCTACGTACCATAGATCAAGCAGCCCGTAATCCCAATATCCCCGTTAAGGGCCAAATCAATCCATATGAAAGATTTATACTAAGTCCAAACAATAATTGAACTTAATCCTATAAATGACTTTCGTAAACATATCAGCTAAGTTATTACTTATGTGAATCTTCTTCAACAGAATCTCACCTTCTTCAAGTAGACCTCCCTGACAAAATGGTAACGCACATCAATGTGCTTCGTACGTTGATGATGAACTTGATCTTTCGCCAAGAAGATAGCACTTTGACTTTCACAAAATATATCAAGATGCTCCATCTTAATGCCCAAATCATGCAAAAGGCCCTTCATCCAAATAGACTTCTTAATCGCTTCAGTCACCGCCATAAACTCTACTTCAGTAGTAGATAAGGTTATTATTGACTGTAGCATAAATCTCCAACTAACCGGTCCTCCGCCCAATGTAAAAACATACCTTATAGTAGACCGTCATTTATCTAAATCACCCATATAATCAGAATCCACATAACCCGCACAAAACTGATAAATCAAATCTTGCTTACGAAATTCTAAACCAATATCCATATTACCTATAATATATCGTAAAATCCATTTCACAGCTTGCCAATGATCACTTCCTGGATCATGCATATATCTAGTAACCGTCCCAACTGTGATCCAGAAGGATCTAGACATTAAGCCCCTTAAAATAGACAAAAGGTGAAGTTTGTTCGAATAGATATTTGTTCTATTTGAACAGAAGACTTAGAACTTATTTTGTTCAAATAGACAAATGTTTTATTTGAATAGAGATTGTTCTGAGTAGTCTATTTAAATAGACTTTTAGGTCGATTCGAATACACTTAGTTCTGAGTGTTCTGCTCAAACAGAGAATGGTTCTGCTTGAACAGAGACGTAACTTATCATAGTTCTAAGTCATTTTAAATGTATTTTTGTCCTATGTTAAAACTAGGAAACTTATAACCTTTAAGAGGGCAAAGCTAGGAAATAAAAAAGGGATCCAGAGATTCAGAGAAAGATCAAGAGAATAATTCATTATAATCAAAATTTGAGCAATTGAAGCTCTTTTTAGGAAGCACCAATTTGGTACTCTTCGCATTAATTTCTTTGATTAGGTTAATCTAATTTTGATTGTGGATTAAGTGGTATCAGATTTTCAATAACGATTCTCAGGGGGTTGTGGTTTATGGTCTCTACATGTGACCGACTCAAGCAAACGAAGAAGATTTAGTAAGTTTGTTGAAGATACACCAAAAACCTAACTCAAAGAATAATGCAAATTCAGACATGGGCGATTCCGAAGATCGATTCATGAAGTTAGAAACAAAAATATTTGACCTAACTACTACTCTAGTAGAGCTAGTAGAGCAATTACATCTCGCAAACTTCACCAAAGCATCTGCTTTGATAAAATGGCAAGAGCGCACTAAAAAGAAAGGAGTTACGGAGGAGGAGAAAGGTGAAGGTAATGAGGAAGATAAAGATTCTAGTGATACCGAATACATCGAGGAAGGATTTGTTATTGGTAAGTTCATGAATCCTATGCATAATCTTCATATCGATTTTAAAATTAAAATTCCAATATTCGACGGTTCAATAGATGCTGAGAAATTGGATAAATGGTTAGATAGGTTAGAGACATATTTTTCAGTTTACAAATATTTAAATGTTCAGAAAATATGTTTTTCTAAATTAAAATTTGGTGGAAGTCCTATAAGAAATGTCACGAAGTAGGAAGCTTGAGTTGAAAGGAGTTCAAGGTATTGGTGAGGAAAACAAATTATTACTGAGTATGAGCAAGATAGATGGTTCAAGTGGCATGATTTAGTCCAAAAGTATTGGTAATCCATATAAGAGTTCACTTTGGGGTTTTATAACCAAACGTTGATTTTAGACATTGATGTGGACGAGTATGAGGTGTTCATGAAGTATATGGGAGGTTTTTCGGAGTCCATTAGAAGAAAGTTGAAGCTCTATACTGTGGAGAATATTGAAGATACTACCGTAAAAGCAATTACTATTAAAGGCAACTACTCGAAGAGTGACAAGAAAGGCGACAAGAGCAAGTCAGAGTATAAGTTCAGTTAAAAGAATGAGTACAAAGGGGTATCCAAAGGAGATGGGTCTTTATCCAAGGGGAATTATTGCAGTCATTGTTATACAAATGGGCACATTTCAGATACATTTTGGAAACTTTACCCGGAGCTTAGACCGAAGGAGGAGAGGAGCAAGAGAGAAAAATGTGTATTAGCCACAATGATTGTTGATCTTCCGAATTTAGATAAGCTAAATCCTAAGCTTACTCTTTTGTTTAATCAAACTATGTTTACCGAGGAAGCGAGTCAGGAAGAACTTTTTAATGTCAGTATTCAGGTGAAGCAGAGCTTAGTAGAGGACATCATTGATCTGATTAGTCAAAAGAATTTTATCTCTGAGGTGATGGTGAAGAAGATGGGTTTGGCTACTATGGCTCATACTAAGCCGCAGTGGTATCTCTTAAAATAGTTTTCACACTTCCCGCAGTAGCAACCTCCCCAAGAACAGTCGTACCGTCTAAATAGTATAAGTTATTGCTTCTTCTTTGACCCCTCAAAACTACCATTGGTCCCTTAAGAATCTTCTTCACTCTACTTTCAGACACAACCTTGTAGCCTTTTGCTTTAAGTAAACCAGTTAAGATAATATTTTTTTTCATAGTCGAAATATACCGAACCTCCACAATTATTTTAACCAAACTATTACGCAACTTGAGACAAATAGTACCTATCCCCATTATGCGACATGAATCATAATTTCCCAACAACCCCTTTCGGGACAAATATGATAAGTAGCACCCAAATCTAAAATCCATTCTTTGGAATCAACAATACATGCACTAATTGATATATTTAAGGAAAAGTCATAATCATTACCTTCATTTACCTCACGTTTTTAACAACATTTACTGAAGAGCCAATTTTCCCACCTTTCTTTTTCTTTAGAAGCGTAGGACACTTATTCTTCCAATATCCCGTCTCTTTACAAAATGCACATACTCAAATTATTACCATTAATACCGCGACTTCTCGACTTCGATCGAGAGTTGTTATCACTAGACTTCTTCTTGTCCGTAGACCTCCCTCTTGCTATTAACACCTCGGACATTAACTTGTCAGACTCACATTTATTCTTCTTTTTGTACTCGTGATTTACCACCACCGTAGTCACATCTGAGTATTACAAAGAATTCTTCTCATATGTAATCGTCATAATGAAGTGTTCGTACTCTTCAGGAAGCGAGCTTAAAAATAATAGTGTTTTGTCCTCATCATCGACAACCTCTTCTATATTCGCCAAATCGATAAGTAACTTGGTAAAATCGTTTAAGAGCTCCGACGTGGAAATTATTTATCTCATTGTGAAGCGGTAAAGCTTCATCTTCAAATGGAGTCGATTTTGGATGTTCTTCACCAAATACTTCTTCTCAAGAATCCTCCAAATCTCTCTTTGCTGAGGTTTTATTCATCACAAGACACTTTATGTCTAGAGCTAGTCATAACCTAATTTGACCACATGCCTTTTTGTTCATCTTCTTCCAAACAATCTCTTCTACTCTCCTCAAGTTCGTCATCCAACACCTCATCCAAGTCTTGTTAACTAAGTATATCAATAACTTCGCATCGCCATATGCCAAAGTTATTTGTGCCATTGAATTACTCAATTTTAATTTTGACATTGTTAAACATAATTGTTGTATTATTCTGTTTAGGCGCCGTTAAGGAACTTGGTTCATCTCCTTCTACTATTATTCCCCCAATTTTCAGACAATAATCAAAATCAAAAACAAAGCAAAATTGAGATAATACGTTACTTCAAATTTCGAGAACCATCAAGAATATAACCTCGCTTTGAGGCCAAATATTGTGCCACACCGTAGAAGCCGGCCACCGATTCGATCCGATTAGAGATTACCAAATTAAAGGAATAAACACAATCATACGATAACACACATTTACCGTGGTTCAACAAATTACCTATGTCTACACAAAATAGAGAGAGATTTTTATTCAATGATCCAAGGTTATAATCACTCATAAACTAATTTGAGGTCTCTCAAAGTTTTTCTCTTAAAAGATTCCTCACCAAAGATCTCACAAAGGGTGGCTAAGACATTCCCAAAGTCTCCCTTATATACTTGGGAGACTTATTACATCAACACAGATCTCGAAGCAAAACCAACATCTTCAATTCAGCACTCAAAAACTGAGTTTAGGATATCTGTTCGAACTGACTCCAAAGTCTATTCGAACAGAAGGTGTTCTGCCTCTTTTGTTCGAATAGACGTTGTGTCTATTCAAACAGAAAATAAATCACTCCTCTTTGATCCTCTACATAAATATGTTGCACAGTTCAAAGCTGCATGGCAATTGCTATAATTTTTCCACGTGTATGGCTCATATTCAAAGGGTGGAAACGACTATTACTTACCACGCAGTCCAGATCCTTAGTTCTAAACATGCCTTTGGAAAATAATTTAATTTTCCCCAATGAATGTACAACTTCTTAATCTCCCTTGTCTCTAGTTATATCAGAGTAACCTGCACAAGGAGCAGTTAAGTCAGAGTAACACCTATGGCTCTCAAGGTAACTATGAGGAGCTCTGGTATTGATACTTTTAATAGTTATCTGAGTACAAAGGAAGATACCTCTCTCAAGCCGACCATTAAAAGAGCTTCAACCAAAGACCACTCACTCACTTCTAGTGTTTGATCTGGTTTTGTTGGTTCTAAATCTAGTATCTTCATAGTGGATTCCTTTATAGCTTTACCTCTTAAGTATTAACTGAGTACGGTATACAAGGCCTCTCTCAAACCTCAGTTTGGTAACTAAAAGGTAAGTTTTTAGAGTCGTCACAATAATGCTCCAAATAGTACCTGTATCAAGAACAAACACATCAGAATAAGAACTAGAACAGACTTGGGTGTAGTGAGGGTTTTTAGATTTAACCCCTTTAAGATCTAGTTGGGTGATGTGGTGGGATACACCTCTATTTAACCCCAGATTGGCTATTAAAAGAGCTTTGTCCTTAAACCAGCCATTTTCCCTCTCACTTCTAAATTTTTGACTTGTTTTTCTGGACTGGTCTTTAGTTTTAGTCCAGTTAGGAGCTAACTGAGTACATAGGAACTTGCCTATCTCTAAGCTCAGTCTGACTACTAATTGAACCTTAACCGTAGTCATCACCCTAATGCTTAGCTCCATTTTAATCCCTTCACTATAAACAATTAAATTAGTCAAAAAAGCTCCCTCGCACTCATTGGAATTAGACTCCATTTTGGGGTTAGTTTGGACTTCCTCACTCTCAATCTCACTCATATAAAAGTTTGTGACACCCAGTAAAACCTTTTAGTGATGTTAGTGCTTCTTTGTCCCTTGTTGTTAGGAAGACTTTTCCTACTTTTTTCTACTTCACTCCTTTGTTTTTCAACTGTGAGTATGAATTTAGCCTTGGAAGGTTTCTTTTTAAAAAAAGAGACCTTCTCCTTCCCTTTGTTGTTTCTATTATCCTCAGGTTTAAGTTTAGCACCACTTTGTTCCCTTCTACTTCTGTCTGATTTGCTGTTAAGGTTGTTGGTGTTGCTTTTATGTTGTGGATTACCCTTTTGTTCCTCTCTTACTTGGTTATGGTCTATAACTGTTTGTTGCTTTTCTTTGTCATTTTCTTGTCTGGCTCCTTTTGCAGTTGGGGGGGGGGGGGGGTAGTAAACTCAATAACCTCGGCACCCTTTTCTTTTCCTAGCATCTTTTTTGCATTCTCAATATTTTCTTCTTTAACATCATTATCATCTCTCAAAGCTTCAAACCTATTCTGGATTTTCTAAATTGTTGCTAGCTTAGCAATTTGCTTCCTTCTTGATGTTTCCCATTCTGCTTCTGTCTTTTTTGTATTCCTCCCTTTTCCTTGATCCCCTTCTAGGGTCTTTTCTTTTTTGTTAGTTGAAGGTGGGGCTTTCTCACAATTAGTAAGAGTATAGCCAAAGGTCTGACAATGGCTACAGCTAATTGGTATCCAAGCATACTCCAAATTGACTGTAAGCATATTGTTTTCTTCTCCATAATAAACTGGCATAGATTGAGGCCATTCACTAGTTGCTGAAACTTCTATACACACTCTTGCAAATGAAGAAGTAGTAAGATTCTCCTATGTGTATCTATCTGGGTAGGTACTGGCAATTCTTGATAGCCCTTATGAAGATTTCATATAGTGGGGGATGTTTTTGATAATCACCCATACTGGAATTATTTTAAAATCAAGGGTGTAGGACCTATCCCTCAACCTAGTCCAAACTCGAACTACCTCAATATCAGACTCATGCATTTTACAAGTAACATGTACAGTCAGCATTGACACCTAGACCACGAACTGATTAAGAATGTAGATCGAGCACTACGGAAGAATATGAACAAGTTAATTACACATTCAACTGCCACTTACCTCATTATCCAGAGAACGTGCTTCTACACGATAACGAACAGTAGGTAAGGTCTATATAAAGATATAATTCCAGAAGAGATAAAGACTGGAATTTCGAGATTCAAACACAGGAATTTCTAGATTCTAAACACCACAAAAATTTATATTTCTAGTTCAAGAGATCACTTGTAGCAAGATATTAGCCTCAAGCAATAAAAGTGACAGTTACTAAATCCTTAACTCGAGGTTGTAGTTTTTTACCTATTCAAAGGTTTTCCACGCTAAACCACCTGTGTCATTTCTTGTATTGCACTAATTTTTGTCACAGGTACATTTGGTGTAAGATCTAATTTTGAGCTATTTCAAGCTATGAAATTAGGCCATTACATTTAGTACCGTCTGTAGGAAAGAAAACATTTTTCATGTTATCCTAAGGTATACATTTATTCTATTATCCATTTCTAATCATGGTTACTTTCAAACGACCAACAACGGAAGTCCAGCTCGATCTTTCAGTTGAACCAGAATAGCTCGCTGAACTATGGGCGAATCTCCACGCCGAGACAGAGAAGCGTAATGAGCTCGAGCATAGCTCTTGACTGTGAGCTTCGCGACAAAGAGCTCAAAAGAGAGCGTCAAACTTGTTTGACAGCATTCAAGAGACATGAAGAACAGATGACAACTATGCAGACCACATTATAAGCTTTGCAGGACACTCAACTGGCTCTCCATACTAGAGATCGTGATCAAGTGCCAGCAAACTCCCGAGTTTCTACACGAGAAAGATTAGAACCTCGAGGACCAACAAAGCCATTTCTAGAAATTTTTAGTACGAGCCACAAGCTTCAATTCATTTGGGAAGATAATCTTAGTCCGATATCAGTAGAGGTCCCCGACCTTCCAAGCATCAAGAGGAGGAGGAGCGACCACAACCCCAGATCCCAACATGTGAGCGCTTGAGCGAAGGCACAGGAACTTATAATCCTTGACCAGCTCGCCAAGTCACTCAGGCCACACGTCAGTATGTCACACAAAAACACATGGATCAATGTATCAAGGATTGATTGAAGCCCAAACTCTAGGCAATAAGGACAATTTCACCAGGTTGCAAGGTAGTCCGATTACCAAAGAGTTATTCGATATGAAAGTACCAACGGATTTCCATACTTCAAAGATACGTAAATACAAGTACACCGATCCGAAGAAGAACATTCAGCAATTCTGCAATTTATTGAGATTGTACTCAAATCTCAACCATATTTTATGTTGTTTGTTCGCAACAAGTCTATAGGGAGAACCAGTACGTTGGTTCCATTCTATACCTAAAGATTTCATCCTCATATTCGACCAACTACAAAATAATTTTGTCAAGACTTATGCTCACAATAAAGACAAAGAAGAGAATTTATATTCTCTTATTAGTCTCAAGAAGTCATAAAGAGAGAAGCTCGAAGTCTTTACAAAGAAGTTTATGGATCTCACACGAAAAGTTGATAATCTCGATCAAAAAATAGTTGTTACTACTTTTACAAATATACTACAACTTGATTATAAAGCGAATGAGCATCTCTTCTTAAACAAACCCGCAACCTTGGGGGATATAATCATCAAGGTCAATGGGTATATCGACTTGGAAAGAATGATAACCAAAATGCATAAATATACGAAATCCATCCTAACCACTAAAGGTTAAAACACATAACAGTCAGGCCCAGCCATGAGGGTGTGCGACATGTGCAACGACACAGGGCCCAAAAAAATGCCTTAGCCCAAACAAAAAATATATATAATAAACCCAACTCATTTTAGATTTGACAACAACACCAAACCCATTATATAAGGCCCACAAACCAAATACCCAACTTTTCAAAACAAAACCTAGTACCACAAAAAAATTCTCTAAACAAAATTTTTTTCAGTAAAAATGGCCCAATTTTTATTTTTTTTGCACAGGGCCTTATAAAAGCCAGGGCCAGCCTTGGCAACAGTATACCAAAGGAGGACCAGGGTGATCAAAAGTATTCTAAGGCAAACATAGGCAAACCTCAGAAATGCAATTTATTACCTAAGTCGGTCCTCCCTAAGATGAATGTCCGAATCTCGTTAATTATTCCCGTGCTGGAGAACGACAAGTTCTACCGTATATCTCAGCCACTGGAACCGATTGAAGGCTAACCGTACTGCATGCATCACAAGGTAAATCATTATGAAACTGACAACTGTTATGCTTGCTAAAATATATTTTTAAAGATGAAAGAATACACGAGTATATTATCGATCTATAATCATACAAGAATGGTAGCTACAAGACGTTGATCGAAGCAGTCCAGGTCGAAGATCAAGCTAAGGAGAAGCACTTGTACCATATGTACTACAGTAAAATAATCGAGATCTATTAGATTAACAACTCTTCCAGATTCAAGCGACAAAGATTATCAGAGTGTTACGATCTCACACCTCAAGACAAATAAGCTAAACTTTTTCCTGAATCGAACAATCACTGACTTGGGATTTTATTCTGGGATTGGGATATCAGTCACGTCAAGTTTTTTCATCATAATACACTGGTTATCATACTAAAAATGAAGAAATTTTTCATGCATACAATGATGATTGATATTGTAACGGTATTGAGATCCTCTTTCAAAGTACAATCGAACAGATGGGATTGGTTGATCAAGTTATTCTAAGCAACATCGATATCAGTGGTTTTAATGGCTTAAAAGAAGAACGAACCTGCCATAATCGATGTCGTATTCTACATCACCAATGCCAAATCTTGTTATCTCAGGATTATGGGTCGTTGTTGGATCTACATCATGCAAGAAATCGCTTCCACATATCATCAAGCACTTTGCTTCAAGAAAAACAATAGCATATACAAAATCAAAGGAAGTCAAAAGCTCTCCCGAGCTTCTAAAAATACCATTTCTGTAATTCTTGACACATCTGACAGATACGCTACATAGCAATTATAGAAAACTGATCACATTGACGGCCAACCTTCACAGAAGAACCTACAGAGTACAAAGACATCGATGGACCTAGCAGGGGTACTTAAATTGGTACAAAGCTGCTCCAGTACGATAAGGAAGCCCTCGTTCACTTCTTACGAATGAATCGAGACATCTTCACTTGGACTTTCAAAGAAATACCCGGAGTTGATCTTTCAAAAGTATGTCACAAATTGAGTATCAATAATAATGTTACGGTGATCAAACAGAAATAAAGAAGATGATACCTCGTCATTGAGATGAAGTTTATAATAAAATCGATAAGTTGATAAAATTTAGATTCATTCGAGAAGCTAAGTACCCGGATTGGATCTCCAACATTGCCGCAGTTCTAAAGAAGAATGGGAAGGTCCGAGTTTGCGTGGATTTTACCGATCTAAACAAGCACACTCTGAATGACAGTTTCCCTTTTCTAATCATTTATTAAATTCTTGATTTTACGGTAGGTCACAAGCTCTAATCTATGATGGATGCTACTTTTAGATACAATCAGATACCTCTCTTAGACGTTGATCAGGAAAAGACCACTTTTATCACTTAAAGGGGACTTTACTGTTACAAAGTCATGATTTTCGAACTGAAGAATGAAGGAGTAACTTATCAAAGGTTAATGACAACAATGTTCAAAGCACACTTAGGAAAAATCGTTAAAGTCTACATCGATGATCTCATGTCCAAGAGCTTACGGTCCAAAAACCACATCACAGATATCTCCACGATCTTCCATATTCTACGCTCATACAAAATGCGGTGAAATCCATATAAATATCAAATTGGAGTGCACTCGCACAAGTTCTTTAGCCATCTCATCAGCAAGAAGGGGATTGAAGCTGACCCATATCAAATTTTAGATCTCCTCAACATGCCCTCTTTGAAAATAAAGGACATACAGAAACTCATAGGCAAAATTGTTGTTATCAATCAAATCATCTCTAAGTCTTCAAATCGATGTTGGTGGCTGTTCTTACTACTTTGATGGTGTACCAAACGAGGAAAATTTTATCCCAACGAAGAGATCCAGCGGACAAAGGAGTGCGAAATAGCTTTTTAGGAACTCAAAACCTATCTGGGGAAGTCTTTCATCATGAGCACCCCGGTAGACATTGAGGAATTAATCATCTACCTCGTAGTTACAAACAATTTTATCAGTTTTGTCCTCATTTAGCTTGAGGAAAGGTCAAAAAACTAGTCTATTTCATCAGCAAAACCCTCAATCTGGCAGAAACAAGGTATTCTAAAATCAAGTGGCTCCTTCTTACTCTTGATTACACTTAACAGAAACTCAAGCACTACTTCCAAGCTCATTCAGTCAAAGTTATGATGAATTACCCACTCCAAGAAGTTTTGTCTAAGAAAGAAAATTTTTGAAGAGTGCAACAATAGTCGGTCAGTTTGGGAGAACATGATATCAAGTTCGAACAATGTCATTCAAAAAAAGGTCAGGCCATTGCCAATTTTCTCACAGATTTTCCTGTAAAAAATTCCGATTGGGAGGAGCACGATCCCGACCTTACAAAAAAAATCACAAAAGATCCACCCGCCAAGCTATTTGACGAGCGAGCTGAATAAGAGGGTTGCAAGATTGAAGGTGGATTTGGCCATGGCCAATTCGCGTGCCAAAAAGGCCGAGGCTGGAAAGCGGTTAAAGAAGGAAAAAGAATGACCCCAAGATCTTGACCGTTAAGGGTAGCACGGTGAACCCCATAGTTTGAATTAAAGAATTGGAGGCTAATCTTGTTCGTTTACAAGCTCATGTAAGGAAGAGAATTGAATGATTAAGAGAGAGTAATTTTAAGCTAGAGGGTGCTCTCCGTAGAGAGTAAGAGTTAAAGGAAGTGATCAAGAGAAAGAATGAGTTGCTAAGAAAAGCTCGTATTGGGGGGAAGTAATGTAAACGAGCTAGAGTTGGTGGCACTTCGTACTCAAGTAGAAGAGCTAAGGACGATGAATAAATTTGGCCTAGATAAACAGGGGGGATAATAGTATAACAAACTGTGGTGATAGCATGCTTAGGGCAACGTACAGAGCAGGACGACGATATACACAAGGCATTGCGATAGTGTCATCAGAGACTAAGAAAGCAGTTTGCCGAGTTAATCATGCTTGATCGAGAAAAAATTGGCCCAGAAGAGGTGGACTCAAGGGAGTTAATGGCTGTCATTACTTATTTTGTTGAAGAAGTAAAGAAGCTTAAGCTCGAAAGGGATACATTGCATGACTGTATGGCATTTTAAGGCTGCATCTGTAATACTAATATAGATCGAGAAAATTGCTTGAACAACATGGAAATAGAGTTAGGTTCCCGACCTATAGAATTAGTAGAGCAAAGCAGGAATGTGGTAACTGCTCGAACTTCAGATTTTATGGTTACACGACCTCCTGTGTATGGGAAAGCGTAACTGGCCTCCCATAAGCAAAAAAAATTGTAGAAGTGACCTGTAGTTTCTGTAGTTATAGACATGTAGAGAGATAAAAGCTAGCTTTACCTTGACTTCATCTTGTGTCTGATAGATAGTAAAGATCATTGATTGAAAACTAGTATTATATTTATTTTAATCGTTGATATATGTATAGATGGGTGATTGAAAGCTAGTATGACCTTTGCTTTAATCTGTATAGATGTCGATTGAAAGCTAGTATGGCATTTGCTTTAATCTGTGTATAGATGACGATTGAAAGCTAGTATTACCTTTACTTTAATCTGTATAGATATTGATTAAAAGCTAGTATTACCTTTTCTTTAATCTGTATAGATGTTCTATTAAAAGCTAGTATTACATTTACTTCAATCTATGAGATTTAGTAGATTCTACGTGAGTAGAGAGTAATATGGAAAAAAAACTTAGAAGTTTTCATTGAGTAGAATAGAATGCGCACTATTGAAGATTAAAATCTCAATTTTGGAATGTAAAGAATGAGAATAAGTGACCTGTAATGGATAAACTAGAAATTTAGCGATAATATCATTTCAATTGCCTAGTATTCCAAGGATTTAGGATTTGGATTCCTTTCTCTATTATGGGTAGTATGATCCAAGGCCAGTACAGCCAATGATGAGGAAAAGACCTTCCCAATTTTCTGTAAGCTTTCTAACATTTGCTTCTTTTTTTCTATGTGGGATTTCTTTGAGGACGAGATCGTCAATTTGGAACTCACAGCTTCAGACTCTTCTGTTGTACGAGCTTGCTAGCATATGATGGTATTGACCTAGGTTAGCAATAGCTCGCTCCCTAATTTTATCAATCCAGTTCATATTACAGGCTAGCTCAAATTTATTTTCTTCGTCTGTTAGCGCATAATCTCTGAGTGGATGGTGGTACTTTGTTGGAATAACGGCCTTTGTGCCATAAACTAGGAGAAAAGGGGAACATCCAGTTGATTATCTTGGTGTTGTTTGGTATGCCCATAAGATGTAAGGTAGCTCCCGTATCCAATTTCCTTTCTTCTGTAATTGAAGCCTTTTCTTGAGTTCGTCGACTATGGTTTTATTGGTGATTTCGGCCTGGCCGTTTCTTTGTGGGTAGTATGGATTGGATGGGGAATAAATAATGTTGTGTTTATTGAGAAAGGCCACGACCTTTTCTCCAACAAACTGTGGCCCGTTATGATCATATATTTACTCCACATTTTCAGAAATGGAAACCCTAAGATCATGCTAGAAAGTTATTTAAACTTATCTTCCAAATCGACCTCCAGATGATTCCTCCATCACCTTTTCGAACTATCCTTCACAATCTCTCCCCTATGTTATACTTTCCTACAATACCTCCACAGTTCGATGTTTAATGTCTGCATATTATATTCCACATCAGAATGATGTCTCATAGCTCAATTCTAGGTACCAAATCAGTTCGATATACATACCATATATATCTATTCAACATCTTTACTTATATCTTTATTAGGTAGACTGATACCTTGTAAAGAGGTACATTATACCAGTTCGCCTTATACTACTCATTTCAGTTCACTTTCTACAACATTGCATTTCAAATATTCCAACATTTTTTTTCTTTTCATTCAATTTTCCTACTAATTTCTAATTCCGTCTGTCAACATAATTTTTGCACAAATATATTTTTCATTAGCTCGAATATTACTTATTGAATACTTTACAGAGAACATGTTTTCAGAAATTTTTACAGATCATTCTACAGGTTACATTACATTTTAGTTTTTAACACTATTTCATTTTGAAACTCTTCTACAAGAAAAGCTCATATAATAGTTGTCACAGAGCTTGAACCAACCTCCAGCATAACTTACTTCCACAAGAAATTGAAGAAGCTAGTTATCACAAAGCCTGAACCAACCTCCAGCATGACTTGCTTCTACAAGAAATTGAGGAAGCTAGTTGTAACAGAGCTTTGAACCAACCTCCAACATGAAACACTCCTTCAAGAAAGAGAGTGATGATTGTATGGAAGAAGACTTCCAATCTCTATCTCCATTCTCCACCACTATCGTCTCTTCCTCCATAACCCCCACCACATTCGAGTTGGTAGAGATTAAAGGAGGATACAACTTTAGAAGCTAATCTCTCGCAGGATATCGGCAATACTTCCTGTTATGTACGCTGGCCGCCACATTTATCTCTTCAACCTTGTCCTCTGCCAACAGGCGAAGGCATACCCAACGCTGCTCCCTAGACAAAATCACATAGTAAAACCGTCACATGTGGTATAATCATCATCAGTTTCAGCCTCTTCTTTCTTCGTCATCCCATGATATATTGGTGGCACCAAAATAGGTGTAGGCATCTCCATCGATTGATTGCCAAAGTATCGTAGCTGCAACTTCTGTAACTCCACAATAACATTTGCTTTATATGTCTGACGCCTGGTTATCACCATTCTCAAGATAGAATGCACCAAGAGATTTTCATAAAAATAGTATACTTTCACAGAGTTGACAGACTCTACAGTATAGGTACAATTTATACTACACCCGCATTCAATGCGAAGATAGATTTCCAAAGCATTCATCATTTAAAGAATAACCTTTACTGGGAAAACTAAACGTCAGGTACATCAATCTTTTCCACCACAATAAATGCCAGATACAGTCTTCAATAAAGAAATACCGAGTACCCAACCAGTCAAATTCCACATCAATACATTAAACCTTTCCAACTTCCAATAAAATTTTCAAATAAAGTTCTTTCTCAACTAAAGCCACCTATGTCTTCAGTTACGAGGAGGCGATTATAGGGACCAATCCCTCGACCTAATCCAAACTCGAACTACCTCAATATCAGACTCGCATATTTTACACGTGACATGTACAATCAGCATTGACACCTAGACCACGAACTGATTAAGAACGTGGATCGAGCAGTACTACAATAAAATATGAACAAGTCAATGACACCTATCTTCTACAAACTAATAGTAACACATTCAACTACCACTTACCTCATTATCCGGAGAACATGCTTCTACACAATAATAAACTGTAGGTAAGGTCTATATAAAGAAAAAGTTCCAGAAGAGATAAATACCAGAATTTTGATATTCTAACACAGGAATTTCTAGATTTTAAACACCACAAGAATTCTTATTTCAAGATCAAACATTTCTAGTTCAAGAGATCACTTTTAATAAGATATCAACCTCAAGTAATAAAAGTGACAGTTACTAAATCCTCAACTCGAGGTCGTGTGTTTTTACCTATTCAAAGGTTTTCCACGCTAAACCACATGTGTCATTTCTTGAATTCTACTCATTTTTATCACAGGTATATTTGGTGTGAGATCTAATTTTGAGCTATTTATAACTGTAAAATTAGGCCATTACATAGGGTTTCTATCTCTATGAAAGGCCTCCACTCATTAATAATGAAGACTCTACTAGCTATGTGTTGAGAACCCATATCTAGAGCCTTTTGTATATCCTCCTCACTAGTAAATTTGAAGAACACATTATATCCTTGTATTGTTATTTCAAAGTTGCCCTTTAAGTCCCAGATCTTTGATAGAGAGTCTTTAACAAAAGGGTAAGCTAGCCTCTTTCCAACAAAACTTCCAACCAAGTACTTTTCACTATGATTTTTGCCTTCACTAAACTCTTTCGGTTTTACCTTGATTGATATCTTTCCATTGACTAAGTTAGGATTAATAAAACTCAATTTTGTTCTTCCATTGACTAAGTCATGGTAAACTTATATCTATACTACTAAAGGAATAGCCATGCCATGAGAATCAATCTCAGATGTTGATTACACTACCCTACAAATGTTAGAGAAAATTGATGGTTTAGGTTACAACAATAAATATATGGAATCGTAATAGCCGTTAGATCGTAAGGGTTATTTCGTCAATTCTCGTAATTTATTTAATCCTAAAATACCCCCATTTTGTCAATACCAAATCCCTCAAAAAATAGGCATCTCAATCGTAATTACTTTAAGAAATGGTGGGTATAAATGGAAGTCCAACCCACAACTTTTCTCCTATACAAAATTAAGGGTATTTTAGGAAGTCCAACTCAAATTTTTGTCTAAACCATCTTCACCTGTACAAAACCTTTTTTCCTTCCTCAACCACCTTCCAAACCCAAACAACTACATTAGGGTTTTAATTTACACGAGGATACAAATGCAGAATACGCAATGTTTGGGCCTGAATCGGGTTTGGCGTTTCCCCCTCTGTTTTGTTTGTGTTGGATACTTGTGTGATTGAGGAGGAGTTGCTACAGGTGATTGGGTTATTGCCGGAGAAGGTGCTTGTGGGTTTTATCTCTTTTGGTACTCAGGTTTAGGTTCATGAGCTTAGGTTTGCAGATTTGTCAAAAATTTATATCTTTCGTGGTAATAAGGATATTATCAAGGATCAAGTTTTGAATCAATTAGGTCTTAGTGTTTTTGGCCAGAGATGGACATTATAACAAGGGGTTTTGAATAATTTGGTGGTTGTCGGTCTTATTCGGTTTGTATTGCCCACATGGGATTGGGAAGACACTCTCAATTTGATGGGTTTTAATAGTTATCTTGTTGTTTGATTTGTAAGATCAAATGTAGATATTTTCAAGAAGTTTAATTTAATGTTGGAATTTCAGCTATTGGATGAACTACAAAATGATTAATGGCCAGTTCAAACCGGTAATCGGGATCTCCGGTATCATAAGGGTCTATTAGGAGCTTGCTTACCTCGAACAGGTGCACGTATCATAGCTTTAGTTGGCAGTCCGTGCACTGAAGGCCTGGGAACTATAAGATTGCTTTTACCATCATGTACTTCCTTATTATGCTATATTACTTTATGCAAATAGATGTGTTAAGATTGTATCTCTGATTCAAACATTTAGGAAGAATCAAACTTCAGGGATTTATGGTGCAAATTAGGGTTCATGTCAATTCGTTTTACTCATTAAGTTCCTTAGTGTTTGAAACATCTATATTTGTTTCTTCATTGCATTAACATTACTTGAGTTCCTCATACTTGCAAATTCAGAAGATCATAACAGTTACTAAGTTACCCAATTTGGTCAAATCACGAATTTAACCAATTTAGTTTACCCATAATTGGAAAATGACCTGTGATGTTTATGTAATTATTCGGGAATTCGAGGAATCAGAGATTAATTATGGGTTATTCGACATTGTTCCATTTTAGTAAAAAAAAAAATTGGGGATTTATTATGAGAAGTCGGCAAAACATTGGGGAATTTTCATTTTTGTAAATATGTAAAAGGTAAGTAAAAGATAAGTAATAGTATGAAATGCTTGTTACAAGTTCTAAGAATGGGTTTGGTTATGAAAGCGGGGGATATACTTAAGCAGACAGTGAGTAAGCACACAAGTTCTATTCCTGAAAAAGCAAAGCGCTTGAGTTCAGGACCAATTCCAAACATTAATACTTTGCTACAATAAATAAAATCGCCAGCTTTCAAACTTTTTGTTAGAGGTGTGTTTAATTTTTTATGCTTATTATGCCATGTATTTTGAAATTTATGATATCGTGTTATTCCTATGATATGGATATTCGTCATGAAATAAACCATTATATAGTATAGATAAGATTTCTGTATTACAGTTTTTGTTTGTTTGTTTGTACCACTATTACTTATGCTTTCATCACTTCGTTTCCTGTAGTCTAACATTGCTTGTTCAGCCTAGTTAGAATTAGGAATTGAATGAGGATTGGAATTGCTTATAGAGAGGACACCACTCTCCACTCTAGGTTATTATCCCCACTTAGGTTTTCCAAGAGCTTCAGTAGGTAATAGAGTTCTCGGATCCTTTTTACTGTTGCTTTGAGTTCTATTTGTTGAACTCTAGGGCTAGGTCCTTTGGGTAGAAAATTACTTTTGGGGTCCTATGTACTTCTTAGGGTAAGTTTTGCTAAGTACAACCTCAATATTAGGGTTCGCAAATAGCGTCCTTGCAGGCTTATTTGGATCAGGTTTCGTAGGTGACAAACCTTGAGAAAATCTTTCTAACTTTAATCTAGGTGATGAGTATAATTTCCATATGTTTCCAATATTTCACATAATATATTGTGTTCTTATTCTATATATACTACCCTTAACTCTTTTGATTTAGTAGTGCGATCACTAACACGAGGTCTTTTTTTCTGATAATGTAGCAGATTGTGCTATTGGGCTTTTAATTGATGCACTCAGGCGAGTATCGATCAAATTTATACTTCTTTGTGTGTACTAGTTATACTATTGGGTGATAAACCCCATACTGTAATTGACACAATGATCAATAAAGATAGATTTATCACCAAAGAAAGATAAATAAAAGAAAATAATAAAAGTAGTTCTTGACATGTTGATGGGCATGTAAAAATGTCCATTTTACCTTACTTATTTAAGGATTATAAACTTTATTTTATTGCTAAAAAGATTAATTATTAATTTATTATTGTTTTAGGTTATGTCAGATAAGAGTGTACAAAAAGTTAAATTTGAGTGCTAAAGTTGTAACTGTTGGAGAAGACCACCTATTTAAGCTATAAGTCAGAGCATCTCCAATAGAAAATAAATTTTAAAAGCAAATCAAGAGAATATTCAACATATTGAGGATATTTTATTATGACTAGGAAGATTTTATTGAGTATAATGAATATTTCACTGAGAATAAAATCTTCAAGAAAATAGCAGTTGTGGAGATGTGACAAGCAGGCAGGTTTATATTTGTCCAAAAATTCTAAAACTTTTTAGAAATGTTGCCAAGATGTGAAGATATTTTATAAAAAATTTTCATATTTTTATACTGAGTATATATTTTTGAATAAATTCTAAAATTCTATTATATTTGATTTGGTAAAAATATCTCTTACTAAACATGTAACCCTCTCCTTTATCCATAAAATGAGAGGTCTTGACCATGAATGATCATCCAATTTTGAGAGCTTGAGAGCATTGCTTAGAGAGCAAAAAGATTGAAGTTTTTGGAGTTGCTTGTAGCCTCGGAGCAATTGACCTTTTGTAAGTTTATTTGATCAATAAAGTTTTTTTCCCCATTATAATCATGTCTTTCCTTTTGATAGTATTTTGTATTTTAGGATTCATGTCTAGCTAAACCATCCTCTAGGGGAGGGATGAAGTCGTATTCAATATATATTTAATGTGATCAACTAAACGTAAATTGTTCATTTTGTTTTAACGTCAAACCATCTTTATGTTAACAATTTTATTATTGGTTCATGATCAAATTGATATGAATCAAGTTCTATGAATGTTAATGTAGTTGATTTTAGTTGCACAATTATTATTAGTATTGGATTGTTAATCAAAGATTAATGGAACGTATTTATGTTGCTTAACGTTTCGGATTTTCACATATGATTTCTCACGTTTCGTATTTTTCCGTATTTAGGTTGCTTTAACTATTACTTTAACGTTTCGTATTTTTGAACAGCTTGATGTCAAGACAACATTTTTTCACGGTAACCTTGATGAAAAAATTTATATGAAGCAACCAGAAGGGTACTTAGTTAAAGGGAAAAAAGATCTTGTGTGTAGGCTCACGAAGAGGTTATATGGTTTGAAACAAGTGCCGAGACAGTGGTATTTGAAGTTCAAACAATTCATGTCCAGAAAATGGTTATTCGAATAGCAATGCAGATCACTGTTATTTTTATCAAAAATACGGGGAACTCATATATTATTTTACTTCTATATGTAGATGATATGTTGGTAGCAAGTACCGACATGTGAGAGATTGTCAAGTTGAAGGAACAGTTCTCCCAGGAGTTTTCTATGAAGGACTTGGGTGCGGCAAAACAAGTTCTTGATATGCGTATTACAATGAACAGAAAGCGGCGACAATTGAAGTTATCTCAAGCTGAGTGCATCGGCAAAGTACTTAAGCGGCTTAATATGGATGGTTCTAAAGTTGTTAGTACACCATTGGCAGGTCACTTTAAATTGTCAAAGAATTGTTGTCCGAAGACACAGAAGGATTGCGATGAAATGCGGAAGGTTCCTTATCAATCTACGGTTGGTAGCTTAATATACGCTATAATTTGTATTGGGAGTTATTAGTAGGTATATGAGTAATCAAGGCAAAGGGCATTGGAGAGCTGGAAATAGATACTGAGGTATCTGAAGGGGACTCAAGATATGGCATGTTATGGAGATATGACACTATGGTAAGGGTGTTCTGTTCGACAAGTAATTGTATCCTTCCTCCAAAACCCCTATCCTGAAAATGAAAGAACTACTACTTCTCTTTATCTCTTCATCTCTACTAATTACACCAATCACATCATCTCCCGCCTTCAAAACCACCCCTCGCTTTCTCTCCAAATTCTCAAACACAAACAAACCCTTAACTCAACAAAACCTCAAATATGAGACTCAATACTTCACTCAAACCCTCGACCACTTCACCTTCTCCAATCTCCCAACCTTCCAACAACGCTATCTCATCAACTCCAATTACTGGTCTGGACCCCTCCAAATGGGTCCAATATTCTTCTACTGTGGTAACGAAGGCGACATCGAATGGTTCGCCGCAAACACAGGTTTCGTTTGGGAAATCGCCCCTCGGTTTAACGCCTTAGTTGTTTTCCCAGAAGTAAGTATTGGTTGTTTGATGGTTAAACACTAAATGTTGAACCATGATTGAGAAATGTGTTGTTTCTTGTAGCATAGGTATTATGGGGAGTCTATGCCGTTTGGGAGTAGGGAGAAGGCGTATGAGAATGCTAGTAGTTTAGCTTATCTTACGACCGAGCAAGCGATTGCTGATTTTGCGGTGTTGGTTACTGATTTGAAGTGGAATTTGTCCGCCAAGGCCTGTCCTGTTGTGTTTGGTGGATCTTATGGTGGAAGTAAGACTTTTAATTTTTTTCTTGTGTAATACTTTTTTTATTATTAGTAAAATGCGAATAAATAAGAGACTCATTAAAGCGGTACTCACATTTAAGCATCGCAGAAAATAGCACTCTAGACATTTCCAGTACGAAAGAAAAGGATTTTCTTTTTAGCAAATAGATACATTGGAATTACAAAGTGTATAAGCCTCAATTTCGAGTAATATTACACTACTGATGAAGAGTTTATCCGTCTCTTTCTCATATTTGCTTCTTGGAGTTTTTATTTTACTCAATCATTGAAAATGCACTCCAATATTTTCTTTTTGTTAATGAAATTAGTGCTGGCGGCATGGATGAGGTTAAAGTATCCACATATTGCAATGGGTGCACTTGCTTCCTCGGCGCCTATTCTGCAGTTTGAAGATATTGTTCCCTCGGAAACATTTTATGACATTGTGTCGAGAGATTTTATGGTATCTCAATCTTCTTCTTGTTGTGTTTTATTATTATAAATAGGTTTCCCTACTCTTTTAAGTTGTGGGTAAAGAGGTTCTCCATTCTCTTATATTCGCAGCGTGAAAGTAGTAGCTGCTTTGATACTATTAAGAAGTCATGGGGAGCTTTAGAAGTTGAGGGTATGAAAGATGACGGCCTTGTACAAATGAGCAGTAATTTCCGCCTCTGCCAGTAAGTTAATTAATGTCATTTTTTGAATATCTTTATGTCATTTGGTTTCTCTTATGCTGGTGTAATATTCTCTACTTTGATGTCTTTCATGCAAATTCAAGACGCTTGAATAACACTAAAGATCTCTCAGACTGGCTGAGCTCTGCTTATAGTTATTTGGCAATGGTTGATTACCCTTATCCTTCCGAGTTTTTGATGCCGTTGCCTGCCAACCCAATAAAAGAGGTTAGTTGGAAATCATGTTACACCTTTGTAGCTTTTGTTGTTTTAATTGCAACAGAATTCGTGTTGTTTCCACCATAGAGCAGTTTGCGTTGCTGCTCGTTGACTCTATATTAATCGGGTTTTTTTTTTTTTTTTTCCTTCTAGGTATGCAGGGAGATTGACAGTTATCCTAATGGGACTAGTGTTCTGGAGCGTATATTTGCGGGAGTGAGTATCTACTACAACTATACTGGAACTGTTGATTGCTTTGACCTAGGAGATGACCCTCATGGAATGAGTGGCTGGGATTGGCAGGCAAGTTAGTGTTACTTTACCATTGCTCATTACTCTGCAATTACTTTCATTCATACTATATATACAAATTCAAGACCGTGTTTTAGCTAGAAGCCTAGAATCAATATTTGCACTAATATGAAGATCTTAATGTCAATATGTAGGCTTGCACTGAAATGGTTATGCCGATGTCCTGTAGCCGCGGCACCAGTATGTTCTCTACATATGATTTTAATTACTCTTCTTATCAAGAGCAATGCATCAAGGAATTCGGTATCAAGCCAAGACCTCAATGGGTAACTACTGAGTTTGGTGGACATGTAAGCAAGTAATGCATATTATATTGAATCTTTATGCTTCGTCTTATGAATGTGGAAAAGAATTGTAAGGGTGGGAACGGATAAGATAATGAGCATTGCTCTTCATTTCGTCTGAATATATCTTTATCGACGTATTTGTTCCACCAATCAGTTAATTCTATCTAAGTTTTAATAAAGGCAGCGGTGGAGATGGTCTGGGCTTAATAAGGCCGAGGCGGTGTAAGGCGTACGACTCACTCTTTTCTTAAAAGTATTGAGAAAAATCTAAATTAATTTCAAAAAATATAATAAATCATAAATGGGTACATCTTTGTAATTATTAAACAAATCAAGCAAATAAATGAATATGGATATTCTTTACAAAGAATTACCTTAGGAAGCATCGTCCTGACTTCTTCTTGATTGTTAAGATTTCAAGGTTAGGAAGCCTTTAAAAAAAATTGACAAGAAGCTAGGAGAAATCTATGGTACTTGATTTTGTTGTGAATTGAGAACACATTCTCATTTTTAGTGAAACTAAAAACCTAAACCTTCAATTAAAATTTTAATCTCCAAGAACAAATAAGAGAGATGAACCTAAAAACTAGACCGAAAATGTCGTTTTGGTATTATCAAATAAATACCCTTAAGGTTTTTTTGAGAAGAAAAAAAGGAGCAAGAGGAAAGATAAAAAAGCAGCCCTTTTATGCCTATGTATGCCTCCCATAACCACCTTTAATGCGCCTCCTTGATATGAGGCTATAGCCTCATCAAGCCTCATAATTAGATGTGAGGCTTTAGCTTCAATTCGGAAAACCCCAAAATGATGTGAGGCAGTTCGGAGGTGTAAGCTCAGTGCGTTTTCAAAATTAGTGTACACGATCTGTTACATAAACCTATTTTTATTCATCCTTTTCTTCCCATGAAGGACATAAGAACGACCTTGAGGACTTATGGAAGTAACATTATCTTTTCAAATGGGCTATTGGATCCTTGGAGTGGCGGCGGGTGAGTTCTTAGTTAATGATATGAGCTTCAGTTGTCAAAGATTTATAATCTATTACTGAAGGGTGTTGCTATTTTTCTTATGCAGTGTTCTGCAGAACGTGTCTGAAACTATTGTTGCTCTTGTTACAGCAGAAGGTATGACCCGTGAATAGCAATCTGTCATGCCCTTTGCTTTTATCAAAATTTTGAAAAAAACTTCTTCTCTCATTCTCTTTTTCATGATCTGTCTTGCCGAGGTGTGTCCGTCATTTAATGAGTACCTTATTCCCTGTATTGGAATTGCTAATTGCACTGTTACAAATGATTTTCCCCTATCAATACTATTAGGCTGATTGGGCTTAGAGTAATCATTTTATTGGTGGTCTCTCTAAATTCCAATAAAAAAAAGACGTGTGGTAGTTTCTTAACATCTCCTTGAAAAGTGGCGGCTATTTATATCTGCCTATAAAGTAGAAACCAATGGGTTGGTTACGTTATTTTTTTAGCCCTTTTATCTCTATCTCTTCTCTTTAACAACTGCAAATTCAAAAATCTGCACTTTTATTATCAAAAATTAAAATGAAAATCCACTCTTCTTTTCTACAATTCTACTGCAAAGATTAAATTATTTAAAAAAAAAATCCCCTAGAACATATAAATGAAATATGAAAAACAAGTGCTCCCTCTCCTTGAAATTTATGTCTTTATGCTTGAGGATATTGCATAGGTTTGAATTCTCTTAGTCACAATTTCCCATTCAAGGTTTTAGAGGTCTAAAACCCTGAAAATGGTGAGAAGATCTTGTGGATATCTCATAGGCTTCTCAATTTCCCTTAAGAGAAACACCGTAATGATGAAAGTCAGTTCTTTCGCGGTAACTCTTCAAATCTCTTTCTCTCTCTCTCTCATGATTTGTATTTGCTCAATCTGAGTCAAAAATTAATTGGATGGTTAAATCTTACAAATAATATCCCCATAAGAGTTTTAAAAACATGAGTAGAGTTGATCTTTAGCATTCTCTAAATTAAAGTAATGAAAATTTTTGATTAAGAGAGAGTTGCACGCACGTGTGCGTGCAGATATGCTAGTGTCTTAAAGGGAGAAATAAAGTAAGAATCCAATAATATTGCTTTATAATTTATTTTTCCACTTTCCATTTGTGTATTTTTCTTTTCTTATTCATCAATTCAAGCAAAAAAATGTCCATAGAGAGGCCACCAAACATCTAATTTTTTTTCTTGATACGACACAAAAACCATCATTACTTTTCACTAAATCTCCATGAGACGGCCCACAACAACTACTAAACCCATACTTTATATAACCTAGGTAACAAAGACACTCGGACACACGTGTTCAACACTATTTACAAGGTTTTTTATTTTTTATTATATGCCATTTTCGACACCCCATACCCGTGTCGGACACCAAAACCCATATCAATGTCGTTATTACTTAGTATATACCTAATAAAAGCTATTTTCTTGATAACCGTCTAAACTTTGCAATTAGACAATACCCATTTTACCAAATCTAGTTTCATACAAACCATACGGCAGTACGGCCCATACCAAATTATATTTTTCAAACTTCAACTCAAAATTCATATATAGCCCAAAAATTAACTAGAATGTATGCAAGGATATTTCTTGTTCATGATTTATATCTGAATATTTCCCGAAATTTTTTCGAACTTGGGCAAACTGACCGAATCAACACTCCACTAAATCATGCTGGAATCCAGACTTTGTTACAAAGGGTGTAAGATTATACCTCTCAGTGTGGGAGTTAGCGGAAGGATCAATGGTATTGTGAATCTCGTGCCGAATGACAACATTGTCGTTGGATGCACCGCCATTGGAGGCTACTAATGTTGCTGAGGAAGCATGCTCAACATTTCTTTCTACAGACGTTCTTGAATGGTGACGACCTCCATTAATGTGGCTCTCACAGTACTTTTGCTGACAACCGCGTTTTTAGCATATTGCCATTTCTTTTATTTGTCCTACAATACCTCCCTGGCTCAAGATCTGCATTACTAGAGACTCCTAGATGAAACAGAACCTGAAGCCGGCCATGAGGAACTTAAAATTCTTGTAATGGCATTGAGTAGATTATTAGGTTCTGGAAAATTTGCATGGAGGAAGTAGTAAATCAAGAATTGGGATTCTAACTCCAACGACTGATATGGAGTGAATGTTGCTAACCCCTTCAAACCTTCCATCCAAATTTGCATTAAAGCTTTGAGATCCCAAACCTGAAATATGGAAATTGTATAAATTTCTCTCAAATATAAATGAGCCTAACAGTGAAAATCAAGTTTAAAACTTTGTACTCAACATTCTAGAAGCTTCCACAACTTTCAAAGAACACCTTCAACAAGTGTACTTCAACACAAACAAAAGAATCTCCAAATGGCATTGGTAGGTACGTAATACATTAGGATCTACAACTAAAAAGAGTAACTTGCCAATTTGAATTGGGTATATCAGTAATGCATGCAGTCATTTAAATACAAACAAATGATCCTAAGAATTTTCCAATACTGTTGCAAACAAACAAACCCTTAGATTGATATAATTGAATTATATAGGGGTAGCAGTCAAGTTACTCATTTTGGTTCACCACATTAGCAATTTTTGCCATTGAACAGAAAAAACAAGGATAATTTTGAGAAAAAGAACATATGGTGGTCTAATTATTTGATTTGTTATGATACAGATATAATTTTTGTATTAAGAGGAAAAAGTACTAAGACCAGTCATATTGCTTTCTAATTCTTTTTCTCCACTTTTCGTTTGTGCCATTTATTTTCTTATTCGTCAACTTAAGCGAAAAATTGCAAAAACTTGTCTCCCAAATAGGAAGGCCGCCAAACATCTAAATTACTTATTCTTTTCCTTATATGATTCAAAGTCCATCATTTCTTTTCACTAAATCTCCATGAAATGACTCTCAACAACTACTAAAACCCATACTGTATATAACCAAGGGTGAATTTAAGGGGGGGGCGAAGAATTTTACTAAAAAACCTTATAGCATAGAGCCCAAAAAAAAATAAAAAAAATAATAGTATACTAAGCATATTATTATTGTTGTTTCTCTATCATTATAAAAGGCTAGCCTAGTCGGTAAAGTACCAAGGATCTAATCCCATTGACTAGAGTTCAACACCAAGGATCTAATCCCATTGACGAGAGAACTTGACCCTCTCGTTGATTAACGTGGAGTTATGTCTAATGCTATAATTAGTATCTTTATAATTTTAAAATTCCTAAAATGTGTTTTTTTTCCGCCCCCGAACCCTCCCCCCCCCCCCCACACACACACACACACAAACTTCAATCCTGGCTCTACCCGTGTATATAATCCAATAAAAATATTTTTTTATTTATAAAAATCTACTTCACAATTAGACAATACCCATTTCACCGAATCCAATTTATGCAAAACCCACAAACTAAATCATATAAATATTTCAAAAGACAAAACTTGATAAATTAAAACTCGACTCATTGGTAGTAGTAGTTTTACCTGAACCTCTACTCTGATAGGGCAATTTGATGACATCGGGAGAAGAGAAGCCCAACGTCTCTGCAGTTGTTTTTATTGTTGGTGTTGTCAAACATCAACTTGTCTTTCCATAGACGTTCTTGAACAATGATGGCCTCTATTAATGTGGCACTCACAATACTTTTGGTCAACAATCGCGTATTTAGCACATTGTCATTTCTTCCCATCTCTCCTATGATACCTCCCTGGCTCAAGATCTGCATTACCAGAGAATTCTGGATGAAAAGGACCCCTACTCTCTAAAAAATACAAAAAAAGGAAATTATTAAAAAGAAGCAACTAAAGGAAATTGAAATAAACCCTCATGGTTGGTTGCAGGCTTGCGACTTTCATAATCCTATGTTTGCAAACACTTGATTTTCAAGGCAAATAGTGAGACTTAGCATTTGAAAATCAAATTATTATATACACATACATATCATAAAACATAATTAATTAAGAAAATGGCACACAACACAAAACAAACTTACATGAAATAGATCTTAAAGATCAAGGATAACTAGAACACGAGGAAGAATTTAAGGATCTTGTAATGGGGATAAACAGATTACTAGAAATTGACAGATTTGCATCAAAGCTTCCAAATCTCAAACCTAAAATATAGAAGCTGTATTAATTTTCTTCCAAACTAACATAATTCAAAGATTAAAGGGAGCTTAACAATTACTCAAATTTACAAACATTTGATGTTTGATGCCGATAATGTGACTTAGCTTCAAAAAATCAAATGATTTTATAGACATGCATATCATAAAAAATAGGCAATTAAAAAATGACACACAACACAACACAACACAAACTTACATAAACTAGATCTTAAAGATCCAGGATAACCATGAAGGATATAAGGTCTTGTAATGGAGATAAGAAGATTTGTAGGTATCGGAAGATTTGCATGGAGGTATCTGTAGATCCAGGATTGGGTTCTAAGCCCTACCACTAAGATGGAGTTAATGTTGCCCTAGCCCCTGCAAACCTTCCATCCAAGTTTGCATTAAAGCTTTCAGATCACAAGCCTAAAGTGCTGAAGCTGTATAAATTTTCTCTTTAATTAAAAGGAGTATAACATTAACTCAAATTCAGAACTTTGTAATCTTACAACTTATAAACACCCGCAAGTTTCGAAGAACAACTTTAACATGTGTACCTAGAAACCATCGTAATTAAACAAAAGTGTCACCAAATGACATGGGTAGGTAAGCAATACGTCAAGAGTAATAACAAAAGATTCTAATTAGGTACTTCTGTCACATGCAGTCATGCAAATACAAACAAATGATTTTTAAAATTGTCCAAGACTGTTACAAATACGTTAAGTACGTTACAAATAGCATTGGTAGGTAAGCAAGACGTTAAGAACAAAAACTAAAAAGATTCCAATTGGGTGCATATATCAGGCATGCAAAGGTAAACAAATGATTCTTAAAAAATTTCAAGTCTGTTACAAATGAGCAAGCCCCTTTTATACATAGATATGGTTTAACTTTAAAGGAGTAGTACTCATGCTACTCATTGTGGTTCATCATATTAGCAATTACTTTCCTCGATCGAATAAAGAAAACAATGATCTAGCTTCAACATAAAGAACATACGGTGGTTTAGTTACTCGATTTGTTATCGTATAAATGTAATATCTATATTAAAAAGAGAAAAAGAGTAACAATAATAGAAAATCAATTAGAACGCTTTCTTGATAAGAAGATACCTCCCAAAAATGAATACCACCAAATATGTAAAATTTTGTTTTTTCTTGATAAGACACAAAACATATCATCTCTCTTCACTAAATTTCCATGAAAAGACCTTCAACAACTAGTGAAACCTAAGCTAAAATTGATATGTCACGGCCTAAGGCCGTGCACTACTATTCGTGGTTCATGGCCTTTTGTAGGCCTTGACAATGTTAGTGTTTTTTATTTTCCCTCCAAAAGATTCTCTAGTTTTAAATTTAGTTTATGTTAGTAATTTAATGTTTTTAATAAGTCTTGTTCTAATGTTCTAATGGAAATAAGGTTTAATTGCCTTCCTAATAAGAATAGGTTTTTATTTTGTGATGAGCCTTCTTTCCCAATAAAAGTAGAGTTGAAAAGTCAACCTTCTTCCACCAACCAAGTTCGAGAACTTGTAAATAGAGTATGGAGGATGAATTTAAGAAGAGTTGAATTGAGGAGATTATCACACAAGTAAGACCTCTCAGCTCTTGCTCTGCTACCTTTACTGCTGTTAGAATGTTCTTCAAAAATTATTTTTTTAAGCACCTTTGTTGGAGATGATTCCATCTGAGGGCTTGCATTTACTCATGAAGTTAAGGCCCAATTAGGAGTTCTTGCAATCTCTAGTTGCCTTATTCGTCTTGTCCAAGACCTCCCCTAGTGGGCCTCCCATAGATGTTTTTCAAGAAATTGATATCCAGTTTGCTTGTTTTTATGTTTCTTCGTTGAAGAAGCTACCCACCCACTAAACCCATCTCGAATGGGTTAAGGTCTCGCTATTAACTTAGCTGGGAGCTAGCAACTTCGTCTTGAGCTGTTGAAGAAGAAGATAACAAGAAGTCTGGGGAAGTCGTTAGTGTAGGGGCGTAATCTCGGAGAGGGGAGACCGCGCTCTTACACCGTGGGGTTGAATTGGACTAGTGAGGTTCGCCGATGTGTTTGGCGACAATTCTCGGGTTAACTAGGCAAACATACGTGAGTAGAGTCCGAGAACGGGATGCTCCAGGACTTTTGATAAGGATTTAAAAGTTTAATGATATATATGAGAAGAATTACAGTTACTGAAACAAGGGGACAACTCGTAGTCGAAGGTTCTTTTCGCTATTGGGGGTGTTCTGGCTCAGGTTTCTCTAACCTCTCTCTGGTAGCTCTCCTTCCCTATTTATAGGAGATAGGAAAGGGTGAGTCACCATAGAGAGATTAAATTACATATATGCCCTTTCGAGCAGCTGTCCCGTACGGAGGTCGATTCTGCCACTGTAGTTGTCTGCTGGTTTGTTTACTGAATTGTCTGGTGAGCTGTCTGTCAGGTTTGTCTACCTTCGACCGTACACTGATATGGACGAGGTCATCTTGAACTCGTGTTTGGGTTCTATCTGTTGCACGAATCCGCCAGGCTCCGAATCTTGCGGTAGGCTTCGAGCAATCGATTAGTATTGGACAACTTCGTGCGGGCCTTGTGCCCAGGCGTTTTTGAGTATATTAGGCTTCGAGTTTTCGCTAAGCTTTTGATGTAACCTTCGAGTATTCGGTAGACTTCGATATAGCTTTCGAGTATTCGGTTAGTCTTGGAAGGCTGCGAGTAGGCTACTACATTTGCCCCCTCTCAGCCGGGGCCTCGAAAACTGTTGCAGATGGCGCGTGTTGAGAAAAATTGTTATGCATTCGGAAGTTGTATAGTTGACTGGTGTGAATGTGCCGAGTTCCGAGAGTATTAAAGGTGAGTAATGGTGGTTATGTTGATAAAGGAGCCATTAATGCTCTCTTAATCATGGTATAAGTAGGGGTTTGAGGGGTGGGTTCGTTGTAAGTTCTGTTTGTCTTCCTCTTCTCTCTGCACCTTACCCATCATGAATACTCATTACCAACAACAGTTAGAAGAGACATAGATCTTGGTGGAGGCAAAGTATGCGGAGTTGTCGCAGATGTTCTTTGGGCGAAGGGAGATGGGGGCGCTACTGCCTGACCTGGTGGATCTGTACTGGGAAGAGCTGACCGGACATGAAAGGAAGGAGGCAGAGTTATTCACCTTCTGGTGGTGGATGTTTCATCATCACCGCCGGAGCGTTGCAGAACAGTCTACCTCGTTGTGGGAGCTGGCAAGACAACTGGTGAAGGCGGAGGGTGGTGGGGAAAAATGTTCGTGGTACTGGAGGAATTGCCGAGTCTGCAAGTAGGGCGAGGGTATGGTGTTTTTGTGATTCTTGTACTGTTTGTTGTTGTGTTTTTTTTTAATGAAATGAATAGTGGTATTTCCCTCCTGTTTTTGTTTGTTTGAGTAAAGATTATTGTAGTTGGTAGTCGAAGGTTATTGATACTGACCGAACAAAATGTTTACGATGATAAAATAAGCGTAGCTATTAGAGTTGAGAATAAAAATTATGTTCGATGTGAAAATACTGGAATAAGCTTGATTATGCGGGCCTAGGAAATGATAGTTCCTGATCGAAAGCTGGGGCAAAGATTAAATTCTACTATGCCATAGTCGAGGGTGAAAAAATGTTCGACGATATGGATGAGGTCGATAGGTGCACGATGGTTCGAGAGATCAGAGAAAATGTATAAATGAAATGGTTTTATTGTGAATGGCACGAGTGTCGTTTCCTAGTTCGTCCTCGTGTGTTGGGGAATTGCTTGTTTTGCTTCGTCTGCAAGGACCTGACAACCGTAATTGCAGAACTGCCATGTGGGACATCGTGCCTTGAACAGTGTGCTGTGCAGATAGTAATTATTACATATTGGATATGGAGATGATTTGTTTTCCACGTGACAGGTTGGGTGAGTTCCACGTGTGGAAATAGGCACGATGTGACGGGTTGTCAGAAGTTTGTCGTCGAGGGTTATGGGGAGGAAAAGTCGAAGGGTGAATATGAAATTGGAAGCATTTAGAATTATGGAGAAGAGTCGAAGGGTCGAAGGGGAAAAATTGAGGGTATTTGAGATTATGGGGAAGAGTCGAAGGGTCGATGGGTGACTATAAAATTGAGAGGGTGTGAATACGTAGCTGTCACACGCTCGTAGGAGCAGGGGTATTTATGTAAAAGACTAACGATTACCTGAAAATGTGGGGAGAAGTGGGAGGGGGTGAGAGAGTGGGGTTAGTGGGGTAATGATGGTATTGTGGCGAGGTCATCTTGAACTCGTGTTTGGGTTCTGTCTGCTGTACGAATCCCCCAAGCTTTGAATCTTGCGGTAGGCTTCGAGCGATCGATTAGTATTGGACAGCTTCGTGTGGGCCTTGTTCCCATGCGTTTTTGAGAATATTAGGCTTCGAATCTTCGGTAACCTTTTGATGTAACCTTCGAGTATTCGATAGGCTTCGATGTAGCCTTCGAGTATTCGGTTAGTCTTGGAAGGCTGCGAGTAGGCTACTGCAGTTAGGATTGAAATTGATAGTCGAGTTTGGTTTAACTAGGTCTCTCTTCTAGTTCAGGCCATCTCGTTCCATTGGATCAGATCTTGGGCTAGTATCCAATAAAGGCTTATCGGCATTGAGCACCATAAACTCTGTATGACCATCCATATCGGTCAATATTTGCCTCCTATCATCCTTTCTCATCTTATTTTCCTCTGATAACCTAACAAAACAGTGTGTGATAGTACCAACCAACATCATGTGCCACCAGGTCCTTTTCGGTTCGGTTGATATAACTAAGTATTAGATCTTATAAGCAAGAAGAAAATTAAGATATATCTCTAGAGATCAACATTCTGAGAGGGAAGGAGGTAATAAGTGCCCACAATTTATTCTAGTACATCACACATAAGTACATAACCATGTTCTTAAATTGTATTCTTACATATCCTTCCATTCTGATGTTGACGATGTTCATGCGATTCTTAGAACTTAATGATTTCCCGAAAAACTTGGATTTTATTCATAATTTTCTCATTGTAGGAAATGCTTATTACCATTTTTCGAAGAACATTTGTAAATCGTACAAGCTCCAGCCACAATACTTGCAAATCTCCAAACTAAAAGCACTCTAGTAGATTGCGAACCTATCTAGTATTAAAGAATAATTGTGAAGTTCTTAGAGTGAAGTACTTTACACCTAGAGAACTGTGTTTACATCAGCACGAATCTGAGAAATATTCTATAAACATGGGTATAAGGAAAAGTGTTTGATTGCAAATAGCTAAGAACAACATTAGCAATATTATTTAACCGCAAGTAAGAGGGATTTCTTTGTTATCACTGGTAATTTTTTCATTAGGGGTTTCTTCCATACATCAGCGTGAATCTGAAAAACTTCCTGTAAAACATGGTTATAGAGAAAAATGTTTGATTACCTGGGTTCCTTCCATACATCTGCACGAATCTGAAAAACTTCCTGTAAAACGTAGTTATTGAGAAAAATGTTTGATTACCTGTGAAAAGTTGAATAGCTTATTTCTTTTACATATATCTACGTAGAATTATAACAATATTATTTAGCCACAAGTAAGAGGGATTTTCTTTGTTATGCAGGTGCTCATCATATAGATTTGCGTGCTTCAACAAATGATGATCCTGTTTGGTTGGTTGAGCAGAGGGCGTCGGAAATCGAGTTGATTAAACAGTGGATAGATATATACCACCTTGAGAGGAAGGGCTTTTTCAGCATATAGAAGGAAACGAGTCTTGACCTAGAGCCGTCTTTGCTTGCAGTGAAGTCCTTGGGTGGACTTCTATGGGGAGAAATGTAAATATGAACAGTCAGAGTCCGGTAATGCTTATAACTGGACGTAAAACAGGTATAACTCCCCAAATAATTTTTCTTTGAAATAGTCTTGGGGTAGTTTGGCTTAGCTGAAAAGTAGCACTCTTAGCTATTTTTAACATTTAACTTGGCTTTAAAACGCCGTAGAAAAATAATGGATTTGGCAGTTTAGGAAATGGGGTCTTTACCTTCTTGATTTCTTATACGATTTAGCTACAACAACTAGTCCCTGAAGTGTGTACTTCACAAGGCCCTGCCATTAGTTGAGCCGCTAAAAGAAAGATAAAATCTGCTAGATTTAGTTAATCAAAAGTGAGCGTATGGCTAGCAGATTTTAGCAAACCATTACAGAGAAAAGTAGAAAGCAGAGTTAACCAAGGAGTGATGGAGAGGATAGTCTTTATAGGAGAGTAAGCTTCAGTTCTGTTGGGGATGTGCCTTTAGCCAATTAACGTGCTCTGACTTGTGAGGATTCTATAAAGAACTTTGTTCTTAAGTTATTAGTTTCACCTCTGGCATATTGGTTGTGAATAAGATTGCGTTGAACTGCCATCCAAAATTCTTATTGAAATTTGGGTTCTACATGGAGATTGTTCCTCGGGGTTAAGGTGATCAATGTACTGGATGACACTGCTGGAGCTCAAAGATCCGCTGTTAGGGTTTTTGAGAGGTTTAATCACATAGATGAAAGCAGCTTGACCCAATCATGACTTACATCAAAGGTGTCAACTGTCAACCATAAGCTTGACCCAATCATGACTTACATCACAGGTAAGCTATGTCGTAACGATAAGCTTTTTCAGTCAGCATGGTGCATGGTCGAAATTGCGACTTTGTCTTCTGGCCAAGATGTTACTGAAAGTATACTTCCGAGCTCCTAGGCAGATGAACGGTTTATGAAAGTTGATTCTAGGGCTTTTCAAGAACACATCCAAATAAAGAAGTTTCTTATGGCATTTCTCTTCTACTGTAATGTCAAGAAAGCTGGTGCTGCCTTTGGATAGGAGCTTGTACTACTCTCAGTATTGAAGTCGGCTCTTCTGCCTGGTTGACTGCATGTTTGTTCCCTACAAAGGCACTCCCGAGGTTTAATCAGAAGTGGAGAAATGAAATTCTTAAAGAAAAAGAAGTCTGATATTGTATACCTGATTAGGCCGATAAAGTACTTCAATCTTCAAACTCTCAAGCCCAAACTCTGAGGTTGATAACCGGAGGGGTAGTTGACATTATAGGAATATGAGAGGTTGATAGCAGTCAGTGACTTGGTGACATAACTATGCTCCCACACCCGCCCTCTTTCACTAAATGCCTGAAGTCATGCGAAGCGTACCAAACGACACATTTTTGTGGCTTTGCATTTTAAAAGAGATGATATAGACGCCGTTCTAACATTCTCACATCTGAGGTTGTAGGGGTTTTAAGCGTAACTCGAGAAAAAAGGATGGAGGGAAGAACGGTTGGCTACAGTTGAGGCATTTCTGTTCAGTTCTTTTTATCTTGTTTGCCATGACCAGAACTAACAAGAAATAAAAGTAGCACACTGGTAAAGTTCAACCTTTTCCTAACAGACAAGTGTGACCGTGTGAGCAAACATTTAGAAGCAAGGTTATGAGAACAGTACCCAAGTTCGAGACATATTGGACTAGGTCCTCCAACATAAAGCTTACCCAACAATGCAACACTATTATTTGTTGATACAGAAACAAAGTAGGCAGCCACACCCAGAAATGGTCTATGAAAGTCTTATTACCCAAATATTGGTGACTCTTAAGGAGGGACCTGTTAAGACTGCAAGCTTTTGTATTTTAAATGCATGTCGAGAGTTAAAATGGGTATCCACATAATTTGATTAACAACCTTGTAGAAAGGTTCTAATGATAAATATTAAAGTTTCTAGAAACCAATACATAAGGATACGGCGCAAGATTTTGTGATTTTTTTTCACCAGATTTTCCAATATGTCCATCTTCTAGTTATTTTTTTGATATATTGGTCTGATATATCGGATATCGGACGATATTTTATCAGTGCCTTGTACAATATTTTATCAGTGCCTCGGACGTCACATACCAACGTGGTTGGCTGACAGACAGTGATAGGCGACACCAAATCAACCTTATCTTCAGCAACACCATCATCATCATCCTATGATCACCGCCCCAAATTCTTAGCTTCAAAATCATCCCTCGGAATCCCATTGCCCATCATCCAAATAATTTGTAGGCTGTACATGTCTACTGTCTTTTCTCCACCCCCCCCCTGCAAACATCTGACTTGTCACCAATGTTTACTTGACACATATTCTATGTTTTGTTAGATATGGTTGCTTAGATTGTACTAGACGGTCTTGGACGGTTGCTTTACAACTATAGATATGCATGACTGTGTTTTGGGGCATTGATAGAGAAGTGCTCTGTAGCGTCTCTTTTACTATCTCCACAAAAGCGATTTCTGTAATATCAAGAAAGCTGGTACTGCCTTTAGATAGGAGGTAGTACTGATCTCAGTGTTGAAGTCGACTCAGCCTGGTGGAATGCATGTTCATTCCCTGCAAAGGCAATCCTGAGCTCAAGTCAGAAGTGGAGAAATAAAATGCTCAAGGCAAAAAAAGTACCTCAAATTAAAACTCAAGGTTAATAACTGGAGTGGTAGATTGCAATATAGGACTTGGAGAGGTTGTATGTATTTGGTGAGTAGGTGATAGAGTTATATTCCTATTATCACCCCCTCAGTAAACGCCCAAAGTCATGTGAAGGGTACTAAACGACGCCCCGTTCTTATTACCACGGAAATCAGGTTGAAATCAGTCAATGAATAGTTATCTCATAGCTGTTTTTCTGCTTATAATTGCTGCTTATTATCAGCCGAACAATATGCCAAAGTACTCCAATGTAAAGCTTAACCTGCAATAATGGAATAGTACATCAACATATATTTGTTGGTGCAGAAAGAAATTAGGCAGCCACACCAAACTACCAAAGCAAAGTCTGAAACGTTTGTTACTCAAATAGACTTCCAAGTAGGGACCTGTTTAGGACTGCAAGCTTTTGCCGATTCAACGAATGTCGGGAACATTATCCGCAAAACTTTCCCAACTTTTGTATGTCGAGTGTTAAAAGGGTATCGACATAATTTGATTTAGAAAGGTTCTAAATATCTAATAATAAAGATTAGGGTTTATAGAAACCATTATTCAGAGATGTGTCGCCAATTTCTTTTTTCCAATAGTTTTCCTTATTTACAGTGATTTCTATGTGCTGATCAACTGGCAATAGTGCGACTTATGAATGATATTTGTGGATATTCTTTTACAGTGAAACCTGCCTAAAGCACCCCTTATAAACGCACAACCTGTGTAATCGCATGTAAAATATTGGTCTCGAAGATGGGGACAGTGCAAATTAGTGATTTCCCTGCACACTGTGTAATGTGCAATTTTTTATTTGCCCCGATAGTATATTTTTACCAATGTAATTGCACTTCTCTATCTACATATATGAAAATATTTATTTGTTAAAAGTGAATGAAAACTAATAAATCAAATATACCTAAAATATTTCACATAAAGATGTAACCATTCAATTTCATTTAATTACCCTATAAAACACTATTAAATGGTTAATAATTTTGGTAAATGTATAAGAGATCTTAACCACAATTTCTCGTCTCAATCTTTATAATTGCACAACCTCTATAAACACACATTTTAAACTTGTCCCAAGGGCGTGCATTATTTTATTTATTATTTATTTTTAAGCTGAGGGCATTATATTAAACCATAAAGCGTAAAGAAAAGACATCTAAGTCAACGAAGTTTTCCGCCTCATCGAGCTTATTACAAACAAGAGGCTGAGAGAAAGCACCCCTAGCAGCCAAAGCACGAGCATCTACATTATAACACCTGATAAAAGAAAACTGGAAATTAGTAAATTTGATTGCAAGAAAGAACATGTTGGGCGCCACACTAAGCTCCCCATGTAAAATCAACTTGCTTTTCCTCAAAGGCTTTGACCAAATGTCGGCAGTCAGACAAAAATATAACTTTCACTAATCCACCCTCTAAAGCGGCTCACATCCCTTTGATAACTGCAACAGCCTCTGGTTCCCAAGGGTGCACATTTAGATAGGTTTCATTGTATATTGGTTTGATATATCGGATATCAGACGATACTCTAATACTGTATCTTCCTGATGGGAAAAGGAACTAAACAGGATGCTCATTACATACCAACATGGTCGGCTGACTGATAGTGATAGCCGACACCAAATCAACCTTATCTTCCGCAACACACTTAAATCCTATGATCGTCACCCCAAATTCTTAGCTTCACAATCATATCTCATGGAATGCCATTGCTCATCATCCAAATAATTTGTAGGCTCTACATGTCTGCCTTTTATCCTCCCCCACTTCCCATGCAAATATCACAAATGGTTATTAGACACATTCTATGTTTCGTGACGAAAATATGGACCGCTGCTTTACATCAGACTAAGAAGCTTGAGTACATCTTTTGATGTGTGAATTTGTTTTGGGCATGGACGAAAATAGGGAACTTTTGTTCAATATAATTGTTGATTTCCTGGACCTTTTTGTATGAAAAATTACCACAAAAGCTCTTACAGTATCTTATTTATCGCCCATAAGTTGAAAATATACTGAGGTACCTGATTTTTTTCATCATTTTTCTTATTTTCAGATGTTCTCAGATCTTCAGATATATTTTGATGTTTCCAATATGCAAGTGTTTTAATCCGTTTACCCCAAAATATGGTGGCAACATATCTTCGAATTTCTAAATATACAAAACATTCTCAAAATACCAGGAATGACATGTGACGAAATACCGGACCTATGTCCTTCATGGTCCCTCCCTTCAAAAGTTTGATGCGATAGAAAGGCATCACAGCATACCAATAGCATGATTCTTATAAATGTTTGATACTTTTGATATGAATGTTCACAAATTGTCCTTTAACTTTCTAATAATTTAGATCTATCATGAAGTATGGGTGACCTTCCAACCAATATAGACAAACACAACTAAATACATATAAACACATATATACTTAAATCTTGCTACTTAAGCAAAGATCATGAATCTTGATCATGAACTATGTTCTTAAAAACCCCAATTATATATCACAATTGGAATGCTGTTTCCTACCTACTTTCCCCACTTTTTTTTTTCTCTATTTCTCACAAGATTTGTACAACAATGGGGGCCATGGGACCATTGAATTATTTCCTCTAGTACTATAGTGGATATCTCTATCCTAATCCTATCATCACTTAGCAATTAGCATAATTTTGTGTTAAGAATATTAGGAAAAGTAAGAGAACCCATCCCCTAACAAACATCAAATAATGGAGGGCAAGAGGGAGAACATTGTGTGTGGTCGGCAAAAATGTTGACATGTGCGTATGGAGGTTCACATAATTAAGTTACTTTAATCTTGAGCTTCATCACAATGTGGATTCCATCACAATGTGTTATTTGACAATTGCCTCTTTGTTTGAGTACATTGAAAGCGAGTGCTGATTGTGTTTGTATTCGAGCTGTGAATAAGCAAGTCCTTTGTGAAAGGAAGCTTGTGCTGTGTTGTGGGATTTGCATCTTTTATGCATCGAGTTTACCATCTGTTCCAGCTTCAAGAACCTCTCTTTTAGTTTAACTCCAAATCTTTCTTCTTTTTTTTCTTAAATAAAAGCTCCAAACACCGTAATGTTCGTAAAAAAAAAGGAAAAGAAAAGAAGGATTCATTGTGGAAAAGCATGTGGATTATTTAGAGCATTTTGTTTTATGAAATTGATTAGGTTCATACTTAGTTAATTTAAAATAAGTGGTATTTGTGTTGTGGATGTGTTGTCATAGGATTATTGACCTCGAAACAACTAAGATGGGGTTTCACAGTGCTTCCTATCGAGTATTAGGCATCAATAGTAATCCATAAGAAAACACTTCTTTGAGCATTCTCCCTTGGATTTGCCAAGTCTTCCTTCAAATCATCTGTACCAAACACAACATTAGATTCAAACAACACAGGTGTATTTATCAACTTAAACGTGCAAAATTTTATAAATAATTGACAGTAACGCACTTTAGACATCAACCAAGATCAATGGAAATCTTTACAAATAGAAGAACACAAAATGTATGATATGTTTATATTTAATAACTAGAATATGTCAATATAGAGCTCCAAAATAATACCGCCACCACTCTAAAAAGCAAGAATAGTCCACTAATATTGATTATTGGTGTTTAGGTTAACTAAATAATAGGAAACATATGATTGGAGAATCCAAAATCTTATGTCAAATGTTATTTCATAATGTGATGAGGGGAGGAGGTCCTACATTATGTATGTCCTTGGAGACCAAATTCTTGTTGCAAAAAAAGGTAGATAGGGTTCAACTCAACCGATAATAAAAGGGTGCATTTTGAGCGGTGAAGAAAGAGAGCACCAATCACTCTCTTGACATGTTGAGAGAAAGAGAGAGATGCAATAGTAATAAAAGGTGGTGGGGGTGGGGTGGGGTGGTCAACCTAGGTAGATGAAGGTGTGATCATTTTCATAATTTCCCACGCCATTTTCATTCCTCACTTCATTACCTTCATTATTATAATCCTCTCTTTATTTCTCCCCAAAGTCCTCTCTCTCTCTTCTCTCTCTCTCTCTCTCTTTTTGAGAAGGTAGGTTGAAGGAGATATGGGGTTTCAAGAGGCTTGTAATACAGGTCTTGCACTTGGGCTAGGCTGTGAAATGAAGATGGGCAAGAATAATTCTCCTTTGATTCGTTTGTTCTCACTTTCTTCAACTTCCCTTACGAAAACTAATGAGCCGTCGCTAACTTTAGGACTATCAGCTGAGAGTTATGAAGTGACAGTGAAGAACATGGAAACGAGAAAGGTGTGTGAGAATTCTATGAAGTCACCAAGACCAGTTTCACCTCAAACACCAGTGTCTTCATATTCCAATTCAAGCGTCAAGAGGGACAAGGGCATGGGGAGTCATGAGGAGATACAGATAGAGAGGACTTCCTCAAGAGTTAGTGATGAAGATGAAGAAGGGAGCACAAGAAAGAAACTTAGGCTTACAAAACCACAATCTGCGCTTTTAGAGGACAGTTTCAAGGATCATAGTACACTTAATCCAGTAAGTCATGTCTCTTCTTTTATTTAAGTTTTGTTGTTGACAAATGCTTCCCTTGCTGTCGTGATGTCACGGCTGCCATCGACAGGCCTCAGAAATAATTAAACTGTACTGGTGGTGGACCGGGACTTTGCTTATAAACCACAGGCTAACCGTTTAGTTTATGTCGCGCATTAGTTAGAAACCAGCCGCTCTATTAGATGACTGCTAGTATTTGCCTATAGGAGCCCCAACTTAGTCCTACACTCTCATTAAGAAAAACATTATCCAACCAAATTGGCAGCTTTGAGGTGGTGATCGACGCAGACACATTTCTTTAGGCAGATGAATGGTTAGATGCGGCATGCCGGGTCCTGTGTCGCTAAGTATGCAATTACAAATTATTGTACATGTGCTATCAGTGATTTGTTTATAAAGTAGGTATGACATCGCCAAGGACCGCGGTCGTTATTAGTATTTGTGTTATGTGGATACATATTCATATTCTCCTAAATTGCTGTCTACTTGTTCAATTAACCTATTTCATAGGTCATGCTTCTAAACAACGATCTTGTATTCGTTTTAAGGCATGTATTTTTATAGACTAGACATCGGTTTTATTTATTTTTCGTTCTTTTGGATTGGGCAAATGCACATCTGATAAATTACATCAAGTCTTTTCGGCTAGTCATAATACGTTAATTTATTTCTAACGAAAATAATGTTTTCTTGATTGATTAGAAAGAAAAACTAGCTTTGGCGAAGCAACTGAACCTACGGCCACGTCAAGTGGAAGTGTGGTTCCAAAATAGGAGAGCAAGAACAAAGTTGAAGCAAACTGAAGCTGAATACGAGGTAATGAAGAAGTGCTGCAAGAGTCTAACTGAAGAAAATCAGAGATTACAGAAGGAGCTACATGAGCTACAAGCATTAAAACTTGCACCATCGTTGTACATGCAGCTCCCGGCGGCTACTCTAAGCATGTGTCCCTCTTGTGAGAAAATCAGTGGTGGTGGAGGAGCTCTTGTTGGTGAGAGTTCTACCAAGAGTAACTTGTTTAAACTTGCGCCTAAATCACACATGTTTAACCCTTACATGCATCCGTCCGCCGCTTGTTAGAGTGGAAATAATTGGCTAGAATGACAGCTCTTTTTATACTAAGGGCTAAGGTTAAAGTCTACATTGTCTGTAACTTTCACCTCTATCTCTTTGTGTATAAATACTTCTCTGAATATCTGCAAACAAAATGTAATTAACTTGTAGACTCCCCGTCTTATGCGTTTATGCATTTTAGAAAGTGTTATGTGTCACTTATGCCCTTCTTGTTATCCAGTATGTAAGCATGAACCATGCTTATTCGTTAATATTGTTGTGATTGATGTACCTCCACAACCCGTAATAAAACCGATCTCACAAAATATTTGGGAAACCAATTTGTGACTAAAACCTTTATTACCAAAAGGAACCACCCCAAATAAAGCATTCTCCTGGGGACTCAAGCACCTGCAATTCATGAGGAATATTCTTACTTGCAAAAATTGAATTTATGGAATCACATTTATTCCTGGTGGCTTTGTTCAGTCCGGTATAAAGCCACATTTTTCGGGTCCAAAGATGAAGATTAATGGAGTTTTGATTCATTATTGCTTCCTTGTATCAGAACTGATTCGAGTCCAATATCTAAATTATGTTTTTCACTGGTGATCTGTCTTGTTTCTTTAGCTCACTACTATAATTTCCTTCTATTTGCCTGGTGATTCGGAAAATTATTCACCAGACTAATCCCTAGGGTATGTGCAATTTAGCTTGATCAGCTGCACATGCCATTTTTACAGGATTTTTCATAGGCATGAGCAAGTTTGAGCTCCCAAGTTATGTCCACCTTATTCCCATTGTAAAACTCTCAAGAGGTCAAAAAGCTCGTGTTATTTTCACTTTCATCTCAAAATCAAAATCCCGCATTTTGTTATTGGATGAAACCACAAACCACTTACACATGCAGAGTATTGATGCACTCGCCGATTTTACCGATAATGTTGTGCAGGTGAGTCATGATTCTAGGCTGATATCTGAGGTCTGTAAGGATGAAATATATTGTTTGTGTTTATTTATCATAAAAAAAAAAAAACATAACATTGACATATGACTAAGCGCATAAGCAACAGCTAGGTGGATTTATCCAAAATTACCCCCAAAACCCAAATTCACCTAGGCGAGGTGGTTTTGGCTCACAACAGCTCGATGGATTTCAAAATAACCACCCAAAAATCCACCCAAAGGGTGGGTGCAGAGACCTTTAGGGTGGATTTTCTTTTTTTGATATCGCGCACTTCAGAAGGGTGCAACTTGCTGCAACCAATCACAGGCCAACACGAGGTAGTTTTTCATTGGTTAGTAGAGTCGTACATTTCAGAAGGGCGCGGCACACGAATGCCTTGGATGAAGCCAGGTGTATGACCCACATTTAAACATTACCAGCGGCTACTTGAAGTCGCACCCTTCTTCAAAAGGGCACGACTCAGTTTGTGAGACTTTCCCTCTGATAAATATCACCCCAATTCTCATTTCTCCTGCCTCTTTCAACCTCCAAGCAAAGTAGACCATGTCTTCTTCAAGCTCTCAAGCAAGTTCAATCTAATTTTCAAAGCCACTCTCAATCCCCTAACCAACAACCCCCCTTATATCCCTCCCAATTCGCCACATTTGGTTCGTTTCAAATGCCAAATCATTCACAATATTGCGACCACTACATTCGACAATTGTTCCCGCCTATAGAGACTCCTTCTCAATCACATTTTGATCCTCAAAGAAACAATTATAACCCTCACTACCAATCCCAAGAGTACTACCCCTAATTCGTAGCTCAATCGTCATTGTACTCTTAATCGACGTCCCCATACGTTTCATCTTCATATGATTTCACCAGTGTAAGTTCGAGTAGTTATGCATGGGGTTTAAAAGATTTAAATCTTTAATGCATCACCGACTACGGTTGTCGCTCCGATTCTCAATGTGATCCTCGCGAGAAGTAATGCGCGTGTAAAAGGGAGGACGAAAGCTAAAAGAAAGACGGCACCAACACCTATTGTGGTTAATGATGGACTAGAGGTTGAGGTTGAGGTTGAAGTTGAGGGTGAGGGTGAGTTATAGGCGTAGAAATGCGTAGAATTAATACGCCTAAAAGTATCATTTTTATTGTCCTGATTTTTTATTTTTTAATGTTACGAGCATTTCCTTCTTTTTAGACATTTATCACTATTGGAGCTAATAAGTAGAAAAATAGCTAATTGAAGGTACAAAGAGCAAAAATATCTCCAGCAGTCTCTCAGGTGCAATGAAGATGTCTACATTCAATGCACTTAGAGATTTACTCCAAAGAATGGAGAAAATCAAGGACTCTACAAGGATTAACTTGAGAAGATTTATCTATATAGAAGAGAGAGTTAAATGAAGATAAAATTAATCTGAGATAAAGCTCATCTCTACTTAAAGATAAAGTTTCAATAATGTAAACAAGTTTCTCCTATCTTCTATAAATAGGCAAGCCATTCAATATATTTTTCATCTAAGACTGGAGTAATAAAGTTTTTCTTCTCTCTCTTTATCTTCTTTTATTTTATGCTTTTAACTGAAGCTGTGATCAACACCATTAATGGAGAGCTAGTCTCCTTAGCCTAAGCTAAGGATCAACCCTATGGTGAAGTGAGCTAAATTGATATGTTAATAGTAGTTTAGATCTAGAATTAATCTTCAATTCTCCGATTTATAGTTACGAAGAGTTGATCTAGCCGTGACAACTCTAACTTACTACGAATATGAGAAAGATGTCGAATTAGACATATTCGGTTGTTTTCAAGCTCAAAGAGAATTCTAGATCACTAGAGTTAATACTCTTCACCTAGCCATGGAAAAGAGTTTATAAACCCTAGATCCAATTGTTCATGAACAACGAAGTTCTTACCTAGGGTTTTAAGCACAAACCCTAGATCTTAGACCTAGATAGGCCTAGCCATGGCTATTAGGTGCGGATAGAAGCTACCATTTTCATATCATTTTAGTAAACGAAGTCGGAGGTAATCCGAAGCCTACATCTTCTCAATATTTTTACCAAATTAGTAATTTGGAGTTAAACTTTAGTCCAAAAATATTTTTCAAAATTAGTATAACAATCGTTATTAGTTAGATCGGTATAATAGATTTTTGATACGTTTACTCCCCGAGGAAATTGACCTCCGCTTGCCCTTACTAACTACGACACCCATTTTGAGTGGGGTATTTCAAACTGAATTTTTCTCGCATTAAAATTGACGCCGTTGTCGGGGAGGCGACGATCTATTAAAAATTAAATTTTCCGTTTTAATTATTTATTTATCTTTATAGTTTAGTTTACTAAATTAAATGCTTAGTTAAAGTGTTTAAGCCACTACTAGGTTTGCCGCAAGGGGTAAGTTCTACTTCTGATATGTGTTTAAACACTTATCATTAAATACAAATCTTTATCCATGCAACTCGGGTCTAAGAACGTGTAGCATTCAGTAGTATCTCTTTCCACATGCATCACTTTAGTTTATATTATTTATTATTTATTTATATCAAAGTTGAAATAAATTACACCCTACATGCATCTCATCTCATATCTTTATTGTCTACTTAGAGCATCTCTAGCAGTGAGTGGGAGTTTGGTTGTGGACTCTGACGGGTTGGCCCACAAAAAACCCAACCCAAACTCCACCTCTCCCAACAACAAATGAGAGAAGCTGAAGTGTTTTTATTTTATTTTAATTGCAATCAAAACATCGCACGGTGTTCTGTTTACCGCTCAGTAAAAGGATTACCGCCGCTTCAACTATTAACAAATAACATACCCAACACGACTCCCTCCACACTGTTTCCTCATCTCTCTCTCAATTCAAACCCAAAATTTGAAAAAAAATCCAATTTTTTTGTAAAATCAAATGGAGATGCCAGAGGGAGACCCACATAATAGTACATTCCCTGGGTTTAGAGGGACAAGAAATCCAGAGCAAGCCGTAACTCGGTCGAGGTCCGGAAGGAAGAAAAAAATAGTTGGATTTGAATAGATACAACAAAATACAGGCATACCACACCTACCCCAAGAAAATGTTCCAAACAGGTTTATTACCGCGCTCCCAGACGGCCTAACTCATATATATCACATTGGCAAGGATCTCACGATAAGTTTTTCGTACATTGTGACTTTGTTATTTCTGTTAATAAAATGTTTGACAAAATGCTCCAATGAATAGAATCGAGATTCAATGTATTCGCACGACACATTCACTACGGTGATAAGAGTTTGGAAGGAGATTTTCACAATTCTAACAGTAAGGGATCCCATGCTGAAGATATTCGGGAGGTTTATTGATATACACTTGGGCAATTTTGATAATCGGCTAATTCAGGTACTAACAGAGCATTAGTGGCCGACCACTCACACTTTTATGTTTCGTGTGCGGAGATAGGGCTCACTCTAATGGATTTCACAATGCTGACATCCTTGTCAATCATCACATATCCTGTACAAATGCCATATGAAGACCGATAGAGTATTTTATCCGAAGCGAAGCAATTGCTCCCCCGCATCGAATCCAACAATACAAAAAGTGGGAACATCAGCATTTTACATTTGAGGACATACTTGACCATCACAAATGATCGAGAGGATGATAATACGATAGTTCGTGCTTTTATCATTTTCATGATGGGACATTTATGGTTCTAAACGGCCAACAACACCGTCTCGCTTGGATATCTCCCAGCCGTGGCCGATGTAGACAAAGCTCCTGAATATGACTGGGGTTCTGCTATTCTTGCTTCTTTCTACCATGGTTTGGATACCACAGTCACGACCGGGGGTGCCATTACTGGATTTTCACAAATTCTTGAGGTACACTTACATTTTTCCTTACAAGTTACAAATCAAATAACTTCCAATAAACGTCCAAAATTGAATTTCTAATTATTTTTTATATTGTTCTGAAATACAGTATTGGTTCTACAAGTATTGTGGGGTTGGTCACCCTATTGTCAAGGAAGCGTTAAAGATTATGTCGTACCTGCACCTCAAAGCATGGGAGAAGGGGAACAGGAAGAAAACAAGTGACCAGGCAGAAAATTTATTTACTTTAGTCAGATAACTCATTGACCACCGGACTATTGATTTGATCAACTAGAAACCTTGGGTACATCTGTGGTGTTAGAGTTAGATGACGTACGTATCGTACCGTTCTTACCCCGTAAGTGGATGCCATTTCAAGTCTCAAATGCAAACTGCAAGTATTACTTAGGCGATCGATGTTGGAGGTAGTTGACTGGCACTGTGGGTATTCCTTTGGATCCTTCGTGTAACATGTTGTCACATCTTAGTCAATCTGATTTATAGGCAATGAGATAGGCCAGCTTCGTTGACTGTTCCCAGTTTGTGAAAGGGGAGGAGCGAGAAACTTACGCCTCATACTGGGTTAGCCAAACTTATGAGATAGGCCACCTATTGACAGATTCGTAGAGGATGGAGAATATAGATCTATTCAAACCCAGTACACTCAGGGTTGGTATTACACCTGTGGTGATTACGTCAGCAGAGGTTCATAGCTTGTCCCACGACTTCACTCTGCCAGACTTGGAGATGGGGCCAGACCTGGGGTAGTACATGGAATGGACAGGGAGACGTGAGATGATCCCCATCCACCTCTTGAGGTAGCCGCCGCCCATTTCTGCCTCCTACACCACAAAATAGTTGTGGTATCTGACTTATGGTATGCGAGGAGTCGCCATTGCAGAGTCTGTACAGGACACCCAAACGATCCAGCACTTGACTGATGAGGTTGCTTCTCTGACGACCCACATAGACAATATAAACGACCAACTATATAAGCATATAAGTAATTTATTTATGTATTTATTTATTTATTTATTTCTTAAGGTCATATTTATTTTGTCAAAATCTAAATAAATTATCTTTGTCATGTTTAGAACCTACATCTGAGAAGGGGGCATGAGGTACGGGTGGTGCGTTACCACCTGGAGGTGGTGCGAGGACGAGGCAGGGGACCCGTGGACATGGTCTGCGAACTAGGGGAGCCGGTAGTAGCCGCAGGGGGCCGGGTATTGGAGATGATATTGACCCATTTCAGTAGATATAAGTGTTTTTTATGTTTTTGTAGACGTAAATTTTTATTGTAAACATTATTGTTGAACAATTTCTATTGTCAAATTTTGTTTCTCTATATAAGTACTTACATGACCTGATGTCCCATTTCTTTATATAAGTCAATATTAATCAATTTATTTTGAGTCTTGAATTTAAATAGAAATGCAATTACAATTCTTAAAATAATAGTTCTACACACGAAATAAAACTCAAAACAGATACAATTAAAATTAATTCATTGTTCACGATTGATGTAGGGATTAAACTCGGACCTTCAGGAAGGGGGAGCGGATCCCGTTCATAGTTGGAAAGTTCGTAATTTGCAGGAAACTTATCAGGCGGGATGTAGTTCCGGTAAAAAATATTGTATGGAGTCTCGAACGGGAACGACTGGTTGTATTTCTCATACCATTAATCTCTAGCTTCGCGGAAAATATAGGCTAGTGGAACACCTCTGACCCGTCTATCAATACTCTTCCGTATTTCATAAAACTCGTCACATTTAACCTTAAAAACATTTCACTTGTTGTATAAATCTCTAGGAGTGTATTGAAGTTCCGTGTTCTCCCTGAATTGGAAATTAACTAGATTCCATAATTGATTGAAGTTGAGTTGTCAAAGAGGTGGATTATCAACAAAATACTACCAGGACGCATCCAGGGTGCAGTCTTCATTCCAGCCAAATACCACCAAAGAATCCTCTGTTATAGCCAAAAAACTTGGCATTGTTGATTTGAAGTAGAGGACCTGTTATTAGAGCATCTCCAGCCAACATATATATAAATCAAACACTACAACAAAAACAGTAAAATACTACAAAAGGAAACGAGGGATTTTTCTGTCGCTAGAAAGCGACTACTATTGCTAACGTTTTTGTACCTTGCCGTTGTTTATTTATTTTAGGGAATTAAAACTCTCACACTTCCCATTCCATATCCAATTTTCAACCCTCAATTTTAAAGGGAACATTGCCGATCATCTATAAGTATTCTCTCCTCCTTGTTGTATTTTGATTTCTTCAATCTCTGCATATGAGGTATTTGAATGGGGGCTTTGAAATTCATTGCTCTCTCGTTCAATCTTCAGGTGTAGGATCTAATTTATCTAATCTATGTGAAGGCTTTAGGGTTCCTGCAAGTTGGGTAATTTTTGTCTCATTTCTCCCCTTCAAATCAGCAATCATTACTATGTATTTATGCATTCTCTTTTGATTTTGGGGTTAATGTTTGTTAGTTTTTGTATTGGTGGTGCTACGAGGCAGTTTGAAATCGATTCAAAGGTATTATTTTCCTGCTCAATTTGTATTTCTTAGATTTAAACCCTAATTGGGTTTTTCCTCTTTTCTCACTGAATTTTATTATTGCTATAATAGGTTTGAGAAAAACAATTTGTCTGGAGCATTCGCTTTATCTTGGCTAACATGCCTCAGGTTGCATATGTAAATCAATTCAACTCCCAAATTTCAGCTCCAACATGTAAGTTATACTTTTGACAATATTTGCTAATTTGTGTTTCTTTGTTTATCATAGGCATAAGAATAACTAGTAGTTGATTCACATTTTTGCTTAATATGTAACAACACTTGTGCCAAATGCTTTCCATTAATTTGACTAGTTGACTCCCTACAAACCTTAATACTTTGCTGAATTTCATTGAAATCAGTTTTCTTTAACTTAATTCACATTTTATTTGTACAGTTCCTTATTTTTGGTTCTGTGCTTATCTCAGATAATCCATTCATGGCCACTACATTGTGCCTGAATTGAGTCATGATCTGAAGTTCGCTTATTCTTCTCATAAGGCGGTGACTGAATACAAGGAGGTAATTGATATAATAACTTATCAAAAATAAAGTATATAATCTGGTAGTGTTATATCAGTATATTGCCAAAGTATCTTACGGAATTATGACATTATATAATCTGGTAGTGTTATATCAATATGATACTGTAAATGTCGCAATTAATATTAGTTTAGTTCATAAATCACACTATATCAGTGATTTGTCCATATATGCAATCTAGTCAAAACATACTAATTTTTATGAAAGAGATATATAATCTAATTAATGTATATTGATTTAGGAAGATCTAAGAATGTTTTTAAAGCATGGATATACATTGTACTTTATATGGCCTATCCAGTTCAGTTTGGACTTTTTTATCTCTGTAAGTTATGGTGCCATAAGTATGCCGACTCTATGTTGTCTCGTTGCAGCTTGGAATTGATAGTCCCAGTTCTTGTTGGCCATGTTTCCTACTTATTGTTGTTAAAGCCTACTAAGGGTGTTGAGAAATCATTTGCCCTCCTTTCATTACTTGGAAAGATCATTCCAGTGTACAAGTAAGTTTTCTGTTAGCACATCAACTTTTGTGATTTATGTCATCTTTTTATATCTGAATCTCAGATTTTTCCATCTCATTTTTATATCCTTGTCATTACAGAGAAGTTTTGGCTGAGTTGAAGGCTGCCAAAGCTACTTGGGTTCAAATTGATGAACCAACACTTGTGATGGATTTGGATTCTCATAAACTGAAAGCATTTACTGAAGCTTATGAACAGCTAGAGGATGCATTGTCTGGGTTCATTGTTATTATCGAGACCTACTTTGCAAATCTCCTTGCCGAGGCATACAAGTAAGTTGAACTATATGGACTTGCTTTATTTATATCCTTAGATTTGACTACTAAATTTTGGCATTTCCGACTCCTTTGACTGCCTTCTAATTCTTCTTTAGGACGATCATCTCATTGAAGGGTGTCTTTGTAATTGGGTTGGATCTTGTCCGTGGAGACAAAACTCTTGAATTGGTTAAAAGTTTGGGATTTCCTTCTGAAAAGTATCTCTTTGCTGGTGTTGTCGACGGTCGTAATATTTGGGCCAATGATCTCGAAGCTTCTCTCACTGCCCTCAAAACTCTTGAAGGCATTGTTGGCAAAGGTACAATGTATAATAGTGGATCCACAATTAAGAAAGTAGGAGTTACACATTGGATATTTATGTTAGGCTATTGAAGTGGTTAAACTACATTGGGGAAAGTAAAGAACATGCCAAATGTTCTTTAATCCATCCACGATGTATGGAGTTATATATTAACGAAATTCGGCCTTTTATATTGTTAACTCACAATATGTGATCCCTTGGTTGGTCATTACTAGGATACAAGTGCAGACATTTAATTGATTATGTCTAAGTTAAATCTAATTTTACCATTATCCGACCATTTAAGTCCTAAACATAGTTTGCTTATGAATTGCAGAGAAACTTGCTGTTTCTACTTCATGCTCACTTATATGCTAGACGAGGAGATTAAGTCTTGGCTAACTTTTGCTGCACAAAAAATTCTTGAGGTTAATGCCTTGGCCAAGGCATTGGCCGGTGAAAAGGATGAGGTACGGGCAACATCGAAAACCCTATTTTTTCTACCAATAATTGTAATATGCCCTTTCTTATCATTAATTTTATATATAGGCATTCTTTTCTGCCAACACTGCATCCCAAGCTTCTAGAAAACCATCACCCAGGGTGAATGATGAAGCAGTTCAGAAAGCAGCAAGTAGCACTTTTGTTCATATATTTCGAATAGTGTAAAACTCTCTCTCTCTTACACGCATTTATTTACTGATGTTAATCTTTTGAACTACAGGCCTCTACTATAAGGGAATCAGAACATCATCGCTGCACTCCCGTAACTGCTAGACTTGATGCACAGCAAAAGAACCTGAATCTCTCAATTCTTCCAACCACGACAATTGGGTCATTTCCTCAAACCCTTGATCTACGTAGGGTTAGACAGGAATACAAAGCAAACAAGTAAGTCCTTTGATTTAGCACAGTAGGATTGAGGGAGTTGAAAGCTTTGTAAATATTTAATATATGTTTATGTATCAAAACACACTATTACCGAACCCTATATAACCTTCCAGGATCTCTAAAGAGGAGTACATCAAAGCCATGAAAAAAGAGATCAGCAAGGTCGTCAAGTTGCAGGAAGACCTTGACATTGATGTTCTTTTGCATGGAGAACTTTGGGTACGACACCTAACGAGAAAGATCTTGGCTGACCCAATTTATAAGTTTATTTCATCAAATCTGTTTAAAATTGATTACACTCTCTTAAAATTCTGCAGAGGAAAGACATGGTGGAGTACTTTGGAGAACAGTTGAAGGGGTTTGACTTCTCTACTAATAGATGGGTTCAGTCCTATGGTTCACGTTGTGTAAAACCACCAATTATTTACGGTGCTGATATCCTAGAGTGACTGATACGCCAAGAGTTCAAAGGATTTCCAAGGACCAAACCTTATTTGAGAAAGGGCATGCAAATAACAAGTGCTCCATTTTTAATGAGAAACAAGTTGTTCGAAGATGAAGGGATAGAGAAAGTTCTCTTTATTAATGATTCAAAATTTTTATGTAGTCTTACAACATTATTTTTTTGAATAATGATACCTTATATTTTTTGATTAATAATACTTTTATTTCTTTGCTATTGTTATTTTTTGTTCCTATATACCAAAAACTGAAAAGAAAAAATATTCTAGTAAATTACAGTGGTTTTGGCTCTCGTTTTGTTTGCCCATGTTTGCGGGAAAAAAATGACATGTCCTAGTAGTCGTATTTTAACAGTAAATGCTTTGTTTAACTAGGAAAAAAATGACCGCTTATTGTTGTCGCCAATTAGCGACGGGTTTGTGTAGTCGTATCGTCCTTGAAAAACGATGGCCAGTGGTACTGTTAAAAAATACGGCTAACCAACGACGACGGGTAAAGAGACGGCAACTGCCCTCGTTTTTATGTAAAAGCGATGGACTACTGCCCTCATTTTTTAGCCCTTTTGTTGTAGTGAAAAAGTAGTCGCTGTAATGGAAAAACAAGAGGTACTAGTGGTTGGGGAAATCAGTGGAGGCGACAGTGTTCTTTTTAAACACGGTAATCAAAACACCGCGTGGTAAAAGAACATCGTCGCTTTTACTGATCTCCCACAGCCACTACTTCTTCTTCCCCTTATCCTTTTACAGTTTTCTCTTCTCTATGATTGTTCCCCCTTCACCTTCAACACCATTCTCTCAACTCCACAACCTCAAATGTCTTCCTCATCATCCTTTTCATCCATTGATGATCCTCTACGTGTATCGTCCTCCTCTGACAATCTTATGTTTGATTGTACGATGACAATGGCCGTTATGCACCAAAATACAATGAACCTAGTAGTACATGATGCAACTTTGAGTCACCGCGGGAGTGTCATGGGCCGTAAGGATAAGATAAAGAAGCGAGATCATAAATTGTGGCATTATAGCATTATGTGAGACTACTTCAACCCAGGGTGCACATATGAGCCGGACGAATTTTGGCAACGTTTTTGTATGAGTAGACAAATGTTTATGCGTATAGTCGATGCAGTAGTTGCACATGATCATTACTTTGTCCAAAAACTCAACAACGCAAAAGCTATGGGGTTATCACCGTACCAAAAGGCAATCGCGACACTACGTTTCCTAAGCAACGGTGTCGCGGCAGATCTTTTTGACGAGTATATCCGAATAGGATAAAGCGCAACCTTGTTAAGTATGGAAATGTTTTATGTTGCGGTTATACAAATTTTTTACGAAGAATATCTTCGAGCATCAAACGCGGCCGACGTCGAAAGGTTATAAGCGATAGGAGAGTCACGAGAATTTCTTGGCATGTTAAGAAGCCTTGATTGCATGCATTGGATATGGAAAAATTGTCCCATAGCTTGGCACAGTCAATTTACTGGTCATTACCCTAAGGCGACACTAATTCATATAGCGGTAGCTTTTCACGACCTTTAATTTTGGCATGTTTTTTTTGGGTTACCAGTGTCTAACAATGATATCAATGTCCTGCAACAATTACATCTTTTCACCAACCTGGTCGATGGTATCTCCCCGCCTTGTAATTATACAATTGCCGAAAAAACTTATGATATGGGTTATTACCTAACAGATGGCATATACCTCAAATGGGGAACACTTGTCCAAACCATATCCAATCCGGTTACAGCGAAGCAATTTTTTTAGCTTAACAACAAGAAAATTTTTGAAAAGACGTAGAACGGGGGTTTAGGATTATAGAATCACGGTTGAATATTGTAAAAAATTCGGTTAAATTGTATAAACCTAAGGTTTTAAACGATGCCATGAAGGCATACGTGATAATGCACAATATGATCGTTGAAGAGGAACGAGGTTTATTCCCATCATACTTAGACTGCGATCCGGACGATCTAGCAGACATCGAAAGGTGAACGGTTCAATATTGTACAGAACGCGGAACAATAGAAGTTTTTATAACAAAAATGAACCACATTCAAAGTCGAGAACTATACTTTGATCTAAAGGATGATCTAATCGAGCATGTGTGGGTCTTGAAGGGAAATATTTGCTCTTAATATTGCAATCAAGTATTATCTGAGTGTTCTTGATGTAATTTAATGTTTTTTATCGTACAAGCTTATTGAATAAGTTTTTAATATTGCATTAATCTTGTATTTGTTTTAACGCAATATTCTCGAAAATAAATATTTCGAACAAAGATTACATTCTTCAATAACAAAGTACATTATTCATACGATTATATTATTGAAAGGTAAACTACATTCTTGGAAAGAAAATTTCTATCTTAAGAAAAGTTAAATTACATTTAATCACCTGAACCGGTACCTGGTCCGCCCCTCTTAGCCAGACGTTCCATGTCCTCAACTTGCCTTTGTAGATAGTATTGCAATTGATGTTCAGAAAGATTACTCAGGTCTTTATCCATGATTTTGCGATCTTCCCTTGTTTGTTCAAAATCCATTATGGCTTTCCATTGTTGATTTGTTTCCATTTTTCCTCTTTCGTTTGTCTCTTCTCCAGCCTCATCTCCGTAAGCATTATTTGGATACCGCTACCTGATACAATAACCTCATCCAAGGCCTTTTCTGTTGTAAGGTTTTTCTAAAGAGTTTTTTGCTGATGGGCCTGCTTTCACCCTCATACAACAAACCATCTAATTCTACAGTTTGGCTCACAGATTGAGGTAGAGGTAGGTCGTCGGGGTCATCTGATAGATTGTTTGATCCGATCGATTTCTGCAGAGAAGAATTGTGCGATGTTCTCCTGGCTATATTTCTTGGTACATTCCCCGCATGGTTCAACCTATCATCTTTTAGATTTGCCCATCGCGGTTCTTACGCCAAAATCTTATACGCTTTACGGTGTTTGAAGTCATTGTTGCCATTCATACCTTGATAGATCTTGTGTACATCTTTTTCCTACAATTCGCAAAATTACCAAATAAAAATATATAACGTGTATATCCAAGAAAAATAAACAAATTGAGTTAAAGGAAATTATAACGTACCCGATCTTCATAGATTTTCCCGTTGTCATGTCAAAATTGTACTTGAACAACTATCCCTTGTACGCCACACATTGTACATTTAGGGGATACCACTGAGCTTTGGTCGACCCACATGAATGTCGTGTGGGGTACTCGGGGTCTCTGTTAAAGGCAATATTGACCTTTTGATAAAAAAGTAAAACCATTTGTGCGGCCCACGGTCTGGACAGAGGCTGTTACCCACACCCTTGCGAGACACGTGATGTCTGCATCCGTCCAATGAAGTCGAGTATCATCCATCACGTCCAAAAACTCAGTATCTTTCAGCACTTGCACGCTTTGTCTTTGTTTTGCGGGTGTTCTTTTCTTTCTTCATTTTCCTTTTTCTTTCTCGGGAGCCGCCGCTTCAACAGGTATTGAAGCATTTGTGCCACTTTGATTGTGTTGAGTAAATTTACCAAGGAATAGGTAATTCTAAAAGTAATTTGGAGGTTAAAAACATTGAGGTTGAGTAACAGGATAGGGTTGATAGTATAGATTAATCGTCTGAGGTTGCAGTTGAGAGAGTGTAAAGGGATTTTGATACTGTCCTCCAAAAGTATCCCCTTGCGACATGGTAAACAGAGGTGGGGTCTGTGATTAAAATTAAGATTGGTTGTGGTAGAGGTATGGAGTGAATTGTAATGATAGGTGTTGAGAGAATGGTGTTGAAGGTGGGTTATGGGAGGATGGGGTCGACGGTGTTAAGTTATTACTGTTGGTTCCGGATTTTGCCATTTCGGGACTGTGTAGAGGTTTTAAACTCTGCTCTGCAACTGGGTCAGGGAGAGAAGAAGTAGTCAGGGAGAGCTCGACCAATCAAGTTGGATAAGTGGTCTTTTAAATACCACGCGGTGTTCAAAAGATAGCCAAACTCAATTTTTTTGAGTTTGAGGAGCTCAAACCTAGTTTGGCTCTGACAGTGCCAGGTAAGCTTGACTAAACTCATTGTTTAGCCGTTGGGAGCACCAAAGTTTGGGTTTGGGTTTGAGTTGACAAACCCAAACCCTGCTGGAGATGCTCTTAGTAGAAAAAATAATAGTACTCAGTAGTTAGCAACTCCTTAGGTTAAGCATAATTAAATATAACTTAATGGGTAATAGTGGTTAGTACTTCTGTTAATTACCGTATACTCATTGAATCATGGTTGCTTGGAAGGTTTCAGTTTAACCCAAGTGTAGTAGCATACTCCCCATATTTGACAAGGTGAAGCCAGCAGAACCACATCTCACCCCACATTCGATAAGGAAAAGCTAGCAGAACCATGTCGAAAGTATTCGATCATTCGATAAGACGTCAATACTACATCTACAGATCTCGACCCTCCACAAGTAGTCGTTACACTTGGTCAAATAGAGTCGTTACACATGGTCCATAAAGTTTGCCCACCACCCATAAAAATAGGAAATATACTTGTAACTGTATGTATCCATCAATAAATACAGACAAAGCATATGTTAATACGGTATCGGAGATATAATTATAATTTACATTGTAACACTCAACTCAATCTCTCTGTAAGTGTAATAGACTAGCACATAGTAGATTTTTATCGTAAAATCCTCCTCGAGGTCGTGGTTTTTCTCAGACTTCACTGGGCTTCCACGTAAAATCTACCGTGTTTTAGTTAATGTTTACATCTAAGTAGTATTCCCTTAACAAACGTATTGGCAAAGTTTGCCAACCGTAAAACTAGCCATTACAATTGACGTCGTCTGTGGAAAGCCTACTTTTTCTTTACCAAATCTTATCCTGAGTTATCACTGCTATGACTAACGTGAACCTCAAAAGCGCATCCAATACCCAGAGGAACAATAAGGAAATTTCGGCAACCGTCTTTCCAAAAATAATCAACTTACATAATGTTGTTATTAAACTTCAAAAGCAGATGGAATCTGGTAGGGTCCAGCATCTCGAAGATTAGAGAGTTCACTCTCACGCCCTCCAAGTCGAGAGTGGCGAGAGAATGAAAGCCCTGGAACAACATAGTCAAACCCATCAAAATGAAATGGAAAGTCTGCGAAGATAACATGGTCGATTAACAACTCGACAAGGATAACCCCCCCCCCCCCCCCCAACCTGATGTGAACACCGATCATGAGCTTCACGGAGGAAGAATGCATTAAGGGAGGAACGAAATCGAACCTCTAAATCTTGATCAAGAAACTCAGACAGAGTATCAGGACATTTTAGAGTCACCTCATCAGCATCGACCACTCAGGGAAGTCGACGCACTTACCATCAGAACTCGCCACCTTCTCTGAGGTGACTAATCAAAGAACGGCTGGTCCCAAAAGGACGAGGGGATTTTGATCCTCAAGCTGCTACAACCCTAAACCTTCACCCACAATTCGTTACTTTGGATTACATAAACAAGCATATTCATGCCATACATTTCAACAACACTAGTTGAAGATCCACTCTAGACAGGATCGAGACGAATCCTATTTCCCCTCACCTTGAACTTATGCCTGTTCCAAATAACTTTCACATGCCAAAGTTTCATCAATATGCAGGCTTCACCGACCCTCTCACCCATGTCTGTCATTTCAAGGCCACATTCGACCTGTACTCCAAACTCGATCACATGTTATGCCGTTTGTTAAACATGACCCTTAAAGAAGAACCTCTCAGATGGTTTCATACCATTTCTGATGGATCGATAACTAACTTTAGCCAGCTATAGCAGTTGTTCGAATCAAATTACGCTCATGCTAAAGTACGGGAAATAACGGTCGATTCATTATTCTTATTCGAACAAGGCGCAAAAGAAACCCTCACTAATTTTTATAATCATTTCCTGGAAGAGACGAGAAGATTGGGAACTCAGATCCAAGAATCGTGGTTCTTGCCTTTACTTCTGCACTCCACATCGATTCTAAAGTTCGAGAAGAACTCACTCTTCACAACCCAAAAACAGTTACAAAGATGATAAATGTCGTTAATAACTACATCGAGCTGGAACGGTCAATGAAAGATAAAATGAAGAGCTCTTTTGTTATTCATTCCAACGATGTCCTTTCAATACCACACCTCATATCTACAAATAATGCTGTCACAAAACAATGTGTGAGATCTAATGAGAAGGTCAATGGAAGAGATGGAAAGAAAGATAGACTAATCCCAAATTTGCTTCGAATGACAACAACCCTGTCGGCTATCTTACCCAAGGGGGATGAATTATCTCATGAAGCACAACAAATTCCTGACCTCCCAAATAAACCTTTCTGCCAATATCGCAATATCCATAGCTATGAGACATATAACTGTTATTCACTCATATGCATTTGTATTCGCATTGTCTTGGCAGGGAGACTCCATGAGTACGTAATCGATGTCCAAAAATTTCTTGAAGAAGAAACAAAAAGAAAGGAGGTCGAACAAAGACAAGGCTAAATTCGCCATCTTCACATGATCGAAATTGAAAAAGGCAAGAAACGAAAGAAAGATGATAGAATCACATCATGCTGCAAAATGACTTCTTCTGAGAAATCTACCAAACTTCTACCTAGCTTCAGCAAATCAAAGCACCCATATTACATTTCTTTTGAGGATTGTGATACATCACATGTGAAATACCCACATGGTGATCCGTTGGTGATAATGCTCAAAGTAAGAGTGGACTACTTACACACGCTCCTTGTCGACATAGGAAGTGCAGATGACGTACAATTCAAGAGGGCAGTCGATGTCCTAGGCCTTAAAGATTCCGTTAAAGCTTCAACTACAACCATCATAGGATTCAATGGTTCAAAAGAATCTGTTTTGGGAGAAATCACATTACCTGCTCAAGTAGGGCAAAAAAAAACCTTCGTCAAGTTCATTGTCATTGAAGCCGAATCCAAATACTTGGGAATTTTGGGAATAAGCTGGCTTCACTCAATCAAAGCAGTACCTTCGACATGTCATCTGGCCTTACGCTTCCTGACTGATCACGAAGTTTACGAAATCAAAGGAAGTCAAGCTGTGGCACGAATGTGCAAAAATACCACCACGAATTCTCACGCATCAAAACTTCTTAAAGCATAGCAATTACAGAAAGAGCCTCCCCTAACATTCGAGCAGCATGACACTGAAGCAGCTAAATCAATAGAACTCGATGGACCTGGGAGAAATACTTTTATTGGCTCTAAACTCTCTTCAGAATAAAAACAAACTCTCCTACAACTGTTTAAGAAAAATGTCAACATCTTCGAATGGTCTTTTCAAGAAATGCCAGGAATTGATCCTTCCATTGCATGCCATCGGTTGAATCTCGTACCAGACAACAAGGCTGTAGTGCGAAAACGTTGTAACCTATCCCCAAGGCAAGGAGATGCATTAAATGAAGAAATCGATAAACTACTTTGAGTTGGATTTATTCGAGAAGATAAATACCCCAAATGGGTCTCGAACATAGTCGCAGTCCCAAAGAAGAATGGAAAATCAGGGTCTGCATAGACTTCACCGAACCCAATAAATTCACATCAAAGGATAACTTTCCACTTCCTTTTATTCCTCACCTCCTTGATTCCGTTGCAGGATATGAGCTTCTCTCAATGATAGATGCAACTTCAAGTATAATCAGGTCCCACTCGCCGAAGAAGATCAAGAAAAGACAGCATTTGTAACAGAAAAAGGCATTTACTGTTACACTGTCATGCCTTTTGGATTAAAAAATGCAGGAGCAACATATCAGCGACTTGTCACAAAGATGTTTAAAGAATACTTAGGCAAGATAATGGAGGTATACATCGACGACATGATATGCAAAAGACTGAAGCGAGAAGATCATTGCAACTACCTACAAATAATCTTCGGCATCCTACGTACATGCCGCATGAAGTTAAACCCTGGCAAATGCCAATCTGGGGTTGCATCGAGAAAATTCCTAGGGCACCTGGTTAGCAAGAGAGGAATCAAAATCGATCTAGAGCATATCGAAGCACTTATGGCCATGCCATCACCACGAACTAAAAAAGGTGTACAAAAACTCGTCGGGAAGATTGCAGCTCTTCACAGGTTTATCTCAAAATCATCTGATCGATGCAAACTTTTTTACCTCCTTCTTCGGGGAGACCCAACACCAATATCAAAAAAATAACCCAAAGAAATCATCTGGACCCCAGAATGCAAATTGGTTTTTTAAGATCTCAAAAGATACTTGGGGCGTCCTCCAATAATGAGTACTCTTGTGGATGGCGAAGTACTTATTTTAATGAGAACCTTGTTATACTCATGGATTATCATAACTTGTCGACGAAAAAGTTCTTCTGATCCAGACAAAAATGAAGATGAAGATAAATGTGAGAGTGAAAAGTCGGACATGATGAACTTGAATGATAATTAAAAAGTAGAGAATAAACGATAAATATAGTATTTGTTGTAGGATGTGAGAACATTTATATATATCTATATCTATATATATATAGAGAGAGAAGTAGCCGCTATGAGACTTGTTTAACAAGTTTCGAGAATAAACTAGTCGTTGTGGGTTTTTTTTTAAGCCGTTGGCGAGAGTTTTAGAGGGGGGAAAACAAAGTAAAAGGAAGGAAGGAGCATGTTTTACATCCAGGGGAAAGCGGCAACTAAAAAAATCAAGTATGCCACGTGGCTGCTTCTCATTGGCCTATTTGTCTTGCCTTTTTGAAGGGCGTGGCAGACATAAACCATTTAGATGAAGCCACATGGCCTCATTTCAGCTGTCAATGATGTCATGCCCTTCAGAATGGTGTGTGACCAAATTCATCGAGGGTGTATTTTCAACTACTGTAGGTTTTTTTGGGTGGATCATAAAAAATGAGTTTTTAGTAGTTTTCAATCTACTTGGGTGTTGCATATGCTGTAAGAGCATCTATTATAGGCTCCCTATAATTAAAATAAATAAGAGAAAGTGCTAAAAATTAAGTTTTTAACCTCCCAAGAGGGTAGTTATTTTAAGTTTCAATACTCTCTCCTCAACAATGAAAGAGAAAAAAAATTGGGTAGCCACCTAAATAACTTTATTAAGTAAAAAATATTTTTTTAACTAAAATCAATACTTAGAAGTGTTTGAAAAAGTTAAAACTACTTTTTTAACCTTTATTTTCTTACACATCATACTTTTTCTTTTAGTATATTTTTTTGACTTTTTCAAATATCATTTTCCAACTCATCTTGCTAGCTATACTTGGTAGGCTATACCTAATACTCTAACAAAAACCAACTAAAAGTTATACTTCTTATATACAATAAATACGTGACAATCAAATCTTTTATATAAATACCTAACTAGTAGTAGAACCAAAACAACATAAGATACAGCAATATGAAGATGTTGGATAGTGACAATCAAATCTTTTATATCGAACACATTCACGGTCCCAATCGGTAATGACCATCAGTCAAGAAGTGGCCATCCATGTAGAGAGCTGGATTTTGAGAATGTAACCCATCCATCACTACAAATTGCATTTCTTCCGAAGATTTCCAATGTCGCTTCCTTTGGTTTATGAACCAGTTATTGATCTGCTTTTGGTCTAAACCAGCTGATTCTGCCAATGCTACCTTCTCAGACTCCTGTTTCACCGTTAACACACAAAAATGTTCAACACATATGAAATGATATTAAAGAAGGCTTGTAACTTACGGATGGATACGGCCATTTATAATGTAGCCCCCACCAACTGAGCAGCTTTTGCCTTGCTTCCTTGGGCAGTTTTCCTTTCTTCTTTTTCTTGGAAAGTTCTTGCTTAAGGCTACTTAAGTAACCGCTGTACTTCTTAAGTAGATGATTTTTAAGTTCTCGGTCCTCAGCACGGGGATCGATCCCAGGAAGTTCTGTTTCTCCCGCACTGTTTTCTTGATCGTCTTCAGACGAACCAATTCCTTCGGATTTTTCATCTGCATTGTAAGTTGGAAGGGATTAGACCTAGGAAAGATTTTAACACTAGGGAATACACAAGACAATGTAAGAATTTAGCACCACATGGATCATTACACATTGACCGAGGGGTATATATTTCTGCCTAAGAAGAAAGAGGACAAGGATTGGCTCTACAATATAAGTGAAAAATTGGTGAAATTTTTTACTTGGAAGTTGTGGTGATGTGGCACATCCCTATTGGTCATCACCCACCCAAGTTTCCTTATTTTATATTTAGTAGTTTAAATTATTGTTGGAGATGTTTTGGGAATTATAGTTTGTTTTAATTGGGATTTAGGGAGATATTGTATGGCGATATATTCTAAGGTTTTAGGATATATGGGAGAGGGTTGAGTATTTTGGTGTTGAAAAGCACCATAAAAAACACCATTGCTAATTTCAAAATCAATGGATAGAAAAGAACCATAAAAAACATAAAGTTGGCCGACAATGTGAATTCGTTCGCATCTCTTCCCGATGATTCTCAACAATCCCCGACCACGGTTCGACCAATCGGGGTCCAAGGAATATCCCACACCATCACCACGACCGGTATTCTCACAGAAAACCCCGAAGAAATTACCACAGTTGCGGCGTTGTTGTTGATAGTTCCTGCAGAGAGAGGAGTCATTGTCGAAGACGAACCCACCGGACCTTACACCGGAGTCCATTGGCCATTCCAGACTAGAGTAATGTCTAGTATTGGTACTGAAAGCGGAGGTCTCTCCGATTTTTCCAGAGATCTCGCGATGGAAGCTAGGAGACGCTGTTCGCATTGAGAGAGAAACAGAATTACGTGGATGGCACAGGTCCTATTCCAACTAAGCCTAGACTCCTCCATTTCAAGCCCACGTGAGCAATACAAATGAGCAGCACGCTCAGTTTTTTAACAACTGTTTAGTGCGTCTCCGAACCAACCAGGGAACCCGACCCAAAGTGACTGGGTATGTTGGGACGGTTTTAACCCAAAAAATTTGGGCCTGCCCAATTCATCATAACCCATCTCTTCTGCTTTCAACAATTCTTTCCCTCCACTCAGTATGACTCCCTCCTACCCGCCATTACCATCGATCTTCTCTCTCATTACTACCCCATTATTAACCTAACACTCTCCAATATCCAACCTCATTCCTTATTCTTTTTGTCTTCTACCTTAAACAACTACCCATCTTTCTAACCCTCCACCACCAGCCACATACCTACGCGGACCTCAATCGGTGAGTGCTTCTCCCCACCACTCTGCATCAGTAACTATAAACCGACTACCGGCCACCTGCCACCTGCCACCTCATGTCAGCATCTTCCGCTGCAGGGACAACAATTAAGTGATCCATCTCCAAGTAAACCGCCACCACAGTTTATCGCAACCAGGGGACGTTCCTCTTGGCCTAAAGTGTACCTCCCACCATAGGGAGTTCAATCCCTCCAAGTTCGGCACCAACGAAACAGCAACACTCGCCGGGAATACTACCAACACATCCACCCTATTTTACGGGTTCACAGACTTTTCTTGACAACGGTTTTGGGCACCGTTCGACAAGGAAGTGCCCGTATATGGATCTTGGTGATAAGTTTAGTTCGCATTCTACACGGGATCAGAGAGAGGCGTTATCATGGAGGAGAGCAGTATGCTCCACCTTTTGGGCATCAGGAGTTCAGCACGCGAGGCTGGAGCCGTGGTTTTAACCCCCCAAATGACACCCTACATCATGATCGTCGGGAGCAGCACAGACCAGCGGGCTCTCCTCCATGGCTTCCGAAGCACCCTTATGCGACTCAATACCAGGATGACGAATACTATACAGAGACCGGGTTTGAGCGATAACCGCAGAGACAGGGACGAAGTACCGATATTGTGGCATTGGTTAGGGCACTCACAAAACAGACATACGATCTTCACCTGAAGGTCCCCAAGTTTGACGAAAAGTCAGACATAGATGCATTTATTGAATGGTTAGACAAAGTTGAGAAGATTTTCAACTATAAACGCTATGGAGATCCAAAACAGGTAGCGATAGTTGAATCTCGACTCTCTGGATATGCCCTCACGTGGTGGAACAACATTCAACAGTCCCACAGATCTCAGGGTTATTCGATATTTACCGAGTGGTCAAAGATGAGGCATAATACGAAAGAACGCTTCATCCTGAACTACGATAAGATAATTTTCGAAAAACTTCAATTTCTGAAGATGGGACTCTGTACTATTGACGATTGCACTGATAAGTTCTATCTCCTTGAGTCTCGTGCCCAGCTTAGCGAGATAAAACAACGAGTTCGTAGGTACAAGAATGGTCTAATAAAGAAGCTTCAGGAGATGATAGTCTTGAAGCATGTTTACTGTTTATCAGAGATTGTATAGTTAGCTAAGCAGGCGAGCGAGTTCCGATGTATACAGTCTCGTTCTCCAGTTCTAGCACAAACAACCACATCTCCAGCTATTTTGATTGTCACTGTGTCGCGTACTTGTGTTTTAGGTAGTTGTTATGGATGCGGGAAGCCTGGGCACCAGAAACATGATTGTCGAGTATTTACGAAAAATGTTAGGTTAGGTATATGGTATGCGTGAGAGTGTTATAGCAACCGTTTAGAAAATTCTACAGGACGAAGACGAAGATGAGAATGGGATACACCACATTTATGCGCGAGTCTTCTGGAGCACCGCCTCTTTGATTTTATGGTCGAAATCTTCTCAGACATAAGGTTTGATGTGGGGCATCCCTATTGGTTATCGCCTACCAGTTTCCCTATTTTATATTTGGTAGTTCAGTTTACTGTTGGAGATTCTTTAGGGATTATATTTTGTTTTAATTGGGATTTAGGGAGATATTCTACGGTTTTAGGATATGTAGGAGAAGATTGAGTATTTTGATATTCAGTTGTTGCAAAGAAGTTAAAAGTTAAATAATATCCAACTTATTCATTTTCTTTGTTTTAAGAGTTTAAAACCCTAATTAAATTTAGGTTAACGATTTCAATTCAAGTTTCTACTTCCGCAACTTCATTACTCATTATGTTGATTGACGACTCTCCCTAATTCACAAGTTCGGGGACTGATTCCTTAAGGTCTAAAACTCAGGAAGCACAATTTTAATTATAGCTTCCTACATCAGACTTCCTTTTAAAATATTCGCCATTAAGTTAAGACACGTATGCTTAAAGCATCTCCAACAGAGTGGTATACTGTTAATGTTTTTCCATACTCTTGCAAAAAACTCATCCATCCAGGGGTATGGTGTTCAGCATACTCACTCCTATACCCCTCCAAAGTATGCAAAACCTGAACTTGGCGAGGAGTATGTGCATACCGCTTAGGCGTTGAACCGTTCAGCGCCCAACAACTTTTTTAATACAGTTGTCCAAACGTTGAACGGTTCAGCATACTCACCCCCATACCCCTCAAAAGTATGCAAAACCTGAACTTGGCGAGGAGTACGTGCATACCGCTTAGGCGTTGAACCGTTCAGCGCCCAACAACTTTTTTAATACAGTTGTCCAAGCGCCGAACTGTTCAGAGCCCAACAACTTTTTTAATACAGCTGTCCAAGGGAAAATGGAATAATTAACAGACGCTAGGCACTGAACCGTTAAGCGCCCAAGAAAAAAAAATGTAATTTGCTGTTGGACTAAAACAATATGCGATTCTGGAATACCGATATGGTAAACCGGAATAGCATACCACTCTGTTGGAGATACTCTTAGCCATGATGGATTGAAAAGCAATACTTTGGCAACCATATTCTTACATAATTTTTATTCGAAAATATCGCCATAGCTTCCTACTCTCTATATAGTAAAAGATTGTCGTACTTCAATAGCACATAATCCTAGAGAAATATATATGTCAAATGTGACTTGGCACAATCAAATATCTCAACATCCTCTCCTGAACTTATGAGATTGGCGTCTTCGCAATCATTATCTAGAAAAGTTAAAAGAGAGCTATAATGCTGAAAATGTACCAGGAATTTCACGATGTTTTCCTATCTATCGTCTAAGAAGTTCATGTTTTACGGAAATGGGGAATTCCCCCAAAACACGAAAGAGCTTAGCCATGAAAGGCTGGCTAGGTTATAGTACTATTTCTTAGTCTGTATCCTTTGCAATAGCTCATGCCCTGGGAATATTGAATTCTGCTGCAGCTGATATTGTTTCTTACTCAATGAAGATTACAATATTTTTGCTTTAGAACTGGTGTGACCAGTACTGATCGACCCCAGTGGTGCTACGATACGAAATGTGTGGTACTGCTACTACGACCAATCCAAAGATTAATAAAGTTAATGTTTCTAACATTCAATGAACCCTAATTGTTAATAGAATAAGCACAAGGCAAAAAAATTAACTGTAGTGAATAAATTATCACTAGTTTTAAATCAATTAGCTCACATGTCTAGTTAAAGCTTGACAAAGGATACAGAAAGATAATCTTGAAATCTATACATAGCAATATTTAAAACCAGTTTTATTGAAAGAGATATAACTTTATCCTCATGAGGCAATCTATCAAACTGTTTCATTCAACCTACTTAATCTCAAGTCTTATTTGACAGCGGAAGTCCTAGCTACTATTCTTGCAAAAAAAATCAATAAAACAAACCTTTCTTTGCAGAAAAAATCTTTGAAATGGAAGAGCCTAGGTTTGTGTAGGTGATTGTGTCAAAAAGAGAAAAATAGTTGTTCCATTTCAGCTCTATATCTTTGAACTCCTAAGAACATCCACATCTTTTCACTGCTATAAAATCTGGCTCTAGAACCTTAAGGTGGTTTTGATAATGGTCCAAGGTTTTTGTGAAACAGTTAGAAAATTTGTCTTTTAATTGGTGTTCTGAAGGTTGGGTGTAGAAAAATAGTAGACGCTAATGGTGTAGTGTTAGTGCATACACACACACCCATTTATAGCAAACTAAACCTGAGAAATTTTAAGAGACTTTTGTCCATTAAACATGCCACCGATAACGTTCTTAACATTACCACGTACGAGAAGTATAAATCCAGTAGCATTTCTAATATTGCAAGACACTGTAAATCCTGTTTGGAATAATTGTCCATGATGTAAAGATGGCCACCATACTGTGGTGTATACTAAACTTCAAAGATGATATAACATAAAGCAGAAAGCTAATCTAAGTAGCTCATAAGCTTTTCGAGAATGTCATATATAGCATGATTAATACAAAATATTGAAGAAATAAAATGAATATAGAGGGCTAATATAAAAGAATGCGACAAGACACTACTGAACCTTACAAAGTGATGACTTTTACTCGAAAATGGATAAAGAGAGATTGAAAGAGAGAAAGACTTGAGAAATCAAATTAAATAGCATCATGTTATTGCTGGAACTAAAATACATTGCAAATTTAGGACATTGTTAGGAGCTTTGGATTAAATTGGCCTCCTTCTATTTGGACGATGATGGAATTGATCTAAGAACATCACAGGCAAAGGAGCGATATATTTTAGCATGTCAAAAGACTCAAAACACATACTAAACAATCCATGTACCAGTTCACTCCAGCGTTAACTCCTCCCTAGTAAATAAAATTTCTCCCTAGTATAAACATTTACTTTTCTTTTCTTTTCTTTTCTTTTCATCTTGGACTGAAAGATAAAGAGAATTAAAAATAGAAAGAATCCTGACAAAATCTGCTTGGGGTCTCAGTCTGATTTGAAGTTTTCAAACAATTAATTAACATTTTTATTTATATATTTCTTTATCATCTGGGGAAATGACGAGAATGATGATGAAGCTCCCCCACACTTCACTCAAGGTGTGACCCAAACCCTAGTGAGATGGTGTCAGCAAAGGAAGAACCCATAAAGATATTAAGATTAGACACAAATATGGGGTGTTCCAAGATTATTTGTATCTATTTAAAATAACATGCCAATACTAGATCTAGCAGCATACTGACGGGGAAAAAAATCTCTCTTCCGCATACGGGAAGCAATCTTTAAAATAAGTTCATTACTCTAGATGCAGAAACACGTAGAAGTTCTAACTGGATCCGGTGCATTATTGTTGGTATGATCACAACACAAGTAATTATTTGATGTTTCTGGAAAAAAATAGAGAGGTTACCAGTGAAGATCCGTATAGGTCCATTACTGATAGATTGAAGCTGAGACTCAATCCTCCTCATGAACTCCATCGCCTCTTGTAATGGTCTCGCTAGCTCTTCTCGGTACTTAGCCAACATATCACAATATGCTTCCTACATATATCATCATCAAATCCCATATTAGGTCAATTAAAACACCACACTTGAAGAACCCTAGAAAAGAAACAGTAGTACTATAATAAATCACCATGAACTGATCAAGCTCTGGATCTGTTGGAGATTCCCTACAATTCACTGATGATCTCCGCCTCATCTCAAACTCCTGATGAACTTCTGTAAGCCTATTCACTACCTCAGCTGGAGCTCCTACCTGTTTAAAGTGTAAAGAAAGAACCCCATTTGCATAGAATGAGCAACAATGGTTTAAATGATCTTGTTTTGTATAATTTATACCTTTTGGCAATCCATGTATGCCTGCAAGAGGTTAGAGTACTGAGGATGAGCTATGATCTTTGCTTTCATAGTATCACTACTATTAGTACTCTCTTGTTGATGTTGATGTTGCTGTTGTTGCTGCTGATGGTGATGAAGTGTTTGTGTTTGAGTCACTCCGCCTCTAATTAGAGAGAAGTGGTGAGAGGATGGGTTAGCTTCAGTCTTCACTATGGGAGATGCTTGAGTGAAAAAGGACTCTCCAGATTGAAGATGAAACGCGTTGATAGGATGATGATGACTGCTTGTTCTCCCAAAAAGAGAAGAAGGTGATGCTTTATTAGGTCCAGTACCACCAGAATACAAGAAACTCCCTCTTGCAGCTGAATTACTATAGTCTTCCATTGAGATAGAGAGATCACAAGTTTTACAACCCTATATAACAAACACAGGAAAGAAAAAAGTTATTTCTGTGTGGGTGAGAGAGAAGGGTGCTAATAATTGTAGGGAGACATGGACATATTAAGGTAGTGAGGCAGATCTCGGAGAGGCGTGGTGTCGGTAGTTCCGTCAAATAGCCGGCAATGGCTCCGTGTATGAGTGGTTGACAAGATGTTCTTCCTTATAAATAAGAAAAGCAAAGAATCCCCACCATCATGCCCTTCTTGGTTTCCTTCTTTCTATCTATGCCACCAGATAAGCTGAAGGAAACCAGTTTTATTTTCCTTTCAGACACTGTTCAATTTTGAAGTCACTAGTATTACTGCAAAACTGTGGGCCACTGACGACTCTTTTGATGGATAATATCAACTTCTAATCGTGGAAATCGCGTAATCAGTCATATCCTGTTACTGCTCCAATATACTGCGAGCATTGCATATATTCCCGGAAAGTTTTACATTATTTGCTCCTTGTATGACATTAATGTTATGGAGTTTCCATATCATTCATATTTGCTAAATTTAAACTAAACATATTCAAAGTCTAAATTCTCTACAATATTTTGAGAGAATACGGGGAGCTTTATAAGCAAGGATAATATGAGGCAAGGTTGGGGCCGCTAATAAGTTTAACTTAAATGAAACCTGTACGACGCAAATACCCCTGTCCCTCTTTGTCTCTTCACTTGTCAACTCTCCATTAAACCTAACGAAAACAACAAATCTCAAACACTCAATCAAGTTTGCAAGATAAAAAACACTATAAAATTATCAAAATCACATACACAAATCCCAGAACGCCCATGGAGTGTAAATGCGCTCTTTAGCGGCTCCTTCTAACACTTTGAATCTGGAAGAATTTATCTTGGGCTTCTGATTTGTTGGTCATGTAACGGTCTGTTTCAAAATGATGAGTGATGAAGAAGAAAAGGCGAGATTGTCGTATGGTCGATTGGTGAAAATGGAAAAATTAATGTTTATTTTGTTGGTAATCCTAGTTTCATTCAGATCATCTCATTGTTGTGATTCAATCTTAAAATCCTAGATTTTTCATGTCTAATAGTTGAGCATTGTATGAAATTCTCTGAAACATTGTTCAGATATCATCTTAGTATAATGCAATACCGAAACCCTAGATTTTCAATCTTTAACAATATTGAATCTTGTAATTGTGAAGTTGAAGGCATTCATAGATAGAGGTGTGAGGATATGAGTTTTTTTTTTTTTTTTTTCTCTCTCTCTAATCTTTGTGAGATGCAATCTATTGGTAACACTGTAACAGAGATGAATTTTTGTTAATTTTAGTTGACGACCAAGAATGGGATTTTAGTAATTTTGTTAATGGGACCCTCTACTTGCCTTTGCAAATGGGCAACAAATTTCTTATATTCTATTGTATCCTTGCCGTTACCAAAGGCCATCCTTGTTTATAACTAGCTAGAAACATAAATAGGCACTAGCATCCACAATAGCTTCCTAATGAAAAAAGTATTTGGTAAAAGAAATCAAAACAATGCATTTACGGATAAAATGTAGAATATTTTCACCACAATAGCTAATTCCACTATGTAAATTCCACCACATTAGTATACATCCAAGGAGATAACCCTTCTACTCAATGGCGGGGCTAGGAATTTAGTTGAGTGGGGGCAGAGAGTGAGTAACAAAATGAAACAAGAATTGGAGGGTTGGGGGCACGAGCCCCAAGAAAAAAAAATTGAGTGCAGTGATGATATTCAAGTAGCTTGTTTTTTTAAAGTTTTGAATCATTGTCTATAATAAGAATACAAAGTAATGTTATGCTTCATGATATCCTATTGTAATCCATTCTTAGATTGAAGTTTCATGGAAATACAATGAACAATCTAGTAAGAAGAAAACAGTATAAAAGATAACAAGGACTAATATCGATTTTGAAGATATAATCAAAGATTTAGAAAATATGGAGGCCACAATGGAAACGAAACATATACATAGAGAGAATTTAAATGTAAGAAAATAACCTAGGTAAGAATATCTTAGGAGATCAATCATTGAGTATTTTAGGATAATATTTTGCTGAGAATATAGGATATTAATCACACAAATTAATTTAGCAGTTTTGAACCTATAATTAAGGGTAGTAGTTACATATTTTCAAAATTTTCAGTGGGGACTGGTCCTCAGGTAGCTCCGCCAGTGCAGTTCAACTCCATGATATAGTCATGTCTTCCTAGAATCATGTTTTTCAATCGCTTAAATCTCATAAAATCAACATTATTAAGAGAACTGTTACAAAACACAAAATGTGATTTCGTAGCCTTTTTTATTTGTTTACATTCTTCTTTCGATTAAGATATTCCACCTTCAATCTCTTAGCTATTCTACAGGTTACATTAGTTTACTATTCATTTATGGGTATTTACTATGATAATTGGGTTTTATTAGCTCGTTAATTTGGGTTGGTAAAAAAAGCAGACGCTTCTTCATCGGGGATTAACCACTCATGCTAAAGATCATTTTCTTGTTTAAATGAAAAGGAGGCTACAAAGACTACATGAGAATTAATTTGGCTCTTTTCTTTTTTTCCTCCCTTATCAATAAAAATAGCCTTGACAATAAATCAATTAAAATAAGGTAAAGAGGACTGGCACGTGGCTATTTGGCGTCAAACACCTAGGAATGAAGCCGTGTAATCTATTGCATGAATATAAGCACTGAAGTCCTACTTGAATGTTATGTCAAGAACCCACAGATCGTCTACTATAAGTGCCACAATCCGTAAATCTTAGTGAAAAACGATAAATATTAAGTAGAAAGTTAAAAACTAAGACTGCATGGGGTTTCTGCAGTTATATTTAAAATCTCCAGTTTGAGTCAAACCAGCCAACCCCGTTTTTGCCCTAAAACCTGCATCATTGACATTGATGCCTCATGCCTGGATTCCCCTAGAGAATTAGGAATGAAAATGACCCAACACAAACCTTCCTTCTATTCGCCTTCAGGGTTGAAGTTACTAGGTCTGATGAGATAATAAAATAAGTCTTGCTTGCTGGGACTCACTCATCACAAGGGTGGGAAGAAACATGTCAGATGTGAGTTTGTTGGGGTTGAAGCGCGCGAGAACAGCGGGGGAGGTGTTTCCCATTGTAGAAACCGTCAAATCATGGGCAGACCAAAAACTATCAATGACCACTGCTTTATGTATCCTTTGGGATATGACTTTGGACCAACACTTTCTTTAACTTTGACTTGATTGATTTCGACCTCTTGTCTGTCCCCCAACACTTGATTAGAACAACCACTACGTGGACCTGCATTCTTCCATATCCTAGAGATGTTATTGCTGCTGTATTCTATGTGATCATGTGAACAGTAACTCCAACAACTATTATCTAAGAGCATCTCCCAACAGGGTTTGAGTTTGGGTTGGGTCTATTAACTCAAACCTAAACCTAAACCTAACCTAAACTTTTAGAATCCTAGCAACTAAAAAATGGGTGTAGGTTTAATGATTGCGAACTGTCAGAGCCAAATTGGGTTTGAAGAGCTCAAACTCAAAATAAATGAGTTTGGCGGTGTTCTTTTTACCTCCCAGATTTTTCGGACGGTAAAAAGAACACTGCGCAGTTAAAAGAGCACTACTTATCCATTTTGCATGGCTGAGCACTCCCTGACTAGCTCTTCTCTCCCAAACCCAATTGCAGAGTAAAGAGGAGAACCTCTACACAGTCCCCAAATGGCGAACTTCGGCACAAACAGTAATAACTCCACATTGTCGACCCCATCATCCCAAAACCCACCTTTAACACCATTTTCTCAACACCCATCATCACAATTCAATCTATACCTCTACTATAGCCAATCTCAATTCTAATCACAGACCCCACCTCCGTTTACCATGTCCCAAGGGGATACATTTGGAGGACAGTATCAACAACCATTTACACTCTCTCAACCACAACCTTAGGCGTTTAGCCCGTACTATTTACCCTATTCGCTCACTCAACCTTAAGGTTTTTAAATTACTTTAAGAACTTCTTATTTCATGGTGAATCTACTCAACACAATCAAAGTGGCGCAAATTCACCAATACCTGTTAAAGTGACGACGCTCGAGAAAGACAAAGGAAAAAGAATAAAGAAAAGAGAACCTACAAAGCAAAAACAAAGTGTGCAAGTACCGGAAGATGCTGAGTTTTTGGACGAGATGGATGATACTGGACTGTATTGGACGGATGCAAACTTCACGTGTCTTGCAATGGCATGGGTAATGACTTTTGTCCATACTTCGGGCCGTACAAAGAGTTTCACTTTCTATCAAAAGGTCAACATTGCCTTTTACAGAGACCCCGAGTGTCCCACACGATGATCATGTGGGTCGACCAAAGCTCGGTGGTATCCCCTGAATGCACAATGTGTGGCGTACAAGAGAATAATTGCTCAAGTACGATTTGGCACGACAGCGGGAAAATTGATGAAGATCAGGTACGTTCTAATTTCCATTAACTCAAATTCGTTTATTTTTCTTTGATATACACGTTATTTATTTGTTTTTGATAATTTTACGAATTGTAGGAAAATGATGCACACAAGATCTATCAAGGTATGAGTGGTGGCAATCACTTCAAACACCGTGAAGCGTATAAGATTTTGGCGCGAGAACTGCGATGGGCTAACCTAAAGAATGATGGGTTGAACCATGCGGGGAATGTACCAAGAAATGTAGCTAGGAGAACATCGCACAATTCTTCTCCTGGAAACTCGGTCATATAAAACAATTTATCGGAGGACCCCGACGACCCACCTACACGTCAATTCTTGGGCCAAAATTCCAAATTAAATGGTTCGCTGTATAAGGGTGGAAGCAGGCCTATCGGCCAAAAACTCTTTAGATAAAACCTTACAACACAAACGGCTTTGGATGATGTTATTGCATCTGGTAGCGGTATCCAAACAATGCTAGATGATGTTATTGCATCTGGTACAATATTGAACCGTTCGCCTTCGATAGTTGAGGAATTGGCCAGATCGTAGTCTAAGTATGATGAGAATGAACCTCGTTCCTCTTCGACGATCATATTGTGCATTATCACGCACGCCATCATGACATTGTTCAAAACCTCGGGATTCTACAATTTAACCAGATTTTTTACAATATTGAACCGTGATTGTAAAATCCCAAACGCCCGTTCTACATATTTTTAGCAACCTTCTTATTGTTGAGCAAAAAAAATTTATTTCGTGATAGCCGGATTGGATATGGTTTGGACAAGTATTCCCCATTTGGGGTATATGTCATCTGCTAGGTAATAACTCATATCATAAGCTTTCCCGACAATAATATAATTGCAAGGCGGGGCGATACTATCGGCCAGGTCGGTAAAAAGATGTGATTGTTGCAGATCATTAATATCATTGTTAGACCATGGTAACCCAAAAAAAGCATGCCAAAATCAAAAGTCGTGTGAAGCTACCGATTTAAGAATCAGTGTCGCCTTGGGTAATGATCAGTAAATTGACCGTGCCAAGCTATCGGATAATTTTTCTATATCCAATGCATGCAATCAAAGCTTCTTAACATGCCAAAAAATCCAAGTGACTCTCAGATCACTTTTAACCTTTCGACGTCGGCCGCGTTTGGTACTTGAAGATATTCCTCGCCAAAATTTGTATAACCGCAACACAAAACTTTTCCATACTTATCAAGGTTGTGTTTCTCCTATTCGGATATACTCGTTAAAAAGATCTGCCGCGACACCGTAGCTTAGGAAGCGTAGTGTCGCGACTACCTTTTGGTATGGTAATAGCCCCATAGTATCAGCGTTGTTGGGTTTTTGGACAAAGTAATGATCATGTGCAATGACTGCATCGAATATACGCATACGCATTTGTCTACTCATACGAAAATGTCAACAAAATTTGTTCGGCTCATATGTGCACCCCAGGATGAAGTAGACCCCCATAATGTTATAATTCCCCAATAAGTGATCTTGTTTCTTTCTTTTATCCTTACGGCCCATGACACTCCCGCTGTGACTCGAAGTTGTATTATGTACTACTAGGTTTATTGTATTTTGGTGCATAACAGCCATTTTCGTCGCACAATCAAACATAAGATCGTCAGAGGAGGACGACGATACACGTAGAGGATCATCAATGGATGTTGAGAAAGACATTTGAGGCTGTGAAGTTGAGAGAATGGCGTTGAAGGTGAAGGGGGAACAGATTTCTTTAGAAGAAAGAAGTATAAAAGGATAAGGGGGAAGAAGAAGAAGTGGTTGGGGTATATCACTCGAGGCGGCGGTATTCTTTTTATCGCGCGGTAAAAAGAACACCATCGCCTCCACTGATTTCCCACAACGGCTAGTTCCTCTGGTGGGTCCTTCATAACGGCTAATTTTTAGCATCCCAGCGGTTAGTTTTGGCATCACAACGATTACTTTTTATTTTATATATATGTTGGCTGGAGATGCTCTAACAACTGGTCCTCCACTTGAACTCAACAATGCCAAGTTTTTCAGCTCTAACACATAATTCTTCGGTAATATTTGGCTGGAATAAAGACTGTGCCCTGGCCGTGCCCTGGCAATATTTTTTTGATAATCCACCTTTCTGACAACTCAACTTCAATCAGGTATGGAATGGAGTTCATGTCCAATACAGGGAGCACACAAAACTTCAATACCCTCCTGGAGATTTATACAATAGGTGAAATATTTTTAAGGTTAAATGTGATGAGTTTCATGAGATACGAAAGAGTATTGATAGACGGGTCAGAGGCGTTCCACTAGCCTATATTCTGCGCCAAGCCAAAGACGAATGGTATGAGAAATACAACCAGTTGTTCCCGTTCGAGATTCTATACGATATTTTTTACCAGAACTACGTCCTGCCTGATCCTCTTGCAAATTATCGACTATAAAACTATGGACGGGATCCGCTCCCCTTTACTGGATGGTCCGAGTTTAATCTTTACATTAGTCGTGAGCTATGAATTAAGTTTAATTGTATCTGTTTTGAGTATCATTTTGTGTGTAAAACTACTATTTTAAGAATTGTAATTGCATTTCTATTTAAATTCAAGACTCAAAATAAATTGATTAATATTGATTTATATAAATAAATGAGACATCAGGTCGTACAAGTACTTATATAGAGAAATACAATTCTACAATAGAAATTGTTTAACACTGATGTTTACTTTCTAAAAATTACGTCTATAAAAACATAAAAAAATACCTATATCTACTGAGATGGGCCAATATCATCACCAGTACCTGGCCCCCAGCGGCTACTACCGGCTCCCCTGGTTCGTGAACCATATCTACGGGTCTCCTGCCTTATCCTCACACCACCTCCAAGTGGTAGCAGCACCACCTGTACCTTACGCCCCCTCCTTAGATATAGGTTCTGAACAGGACAAAGAAAATTTATTTAGATTTTGACAAAATAAATATGACATTAATAAATAAATAAATATATAAATAAATTACTTACATGCTGATATAACTGGTAGTCCATATGGTCTATGTGCCTGTTGACAGTAGCAAGCTCATCAGCCAACTGTTGGATCGTCTGGGCGTCCCATGCAGACTCTACAAGGGTGACTCACCGCAAACCATGCGTCAGGTGCCACAACTCCTCTGTGTCGCAGGAGAAAGACATGGGTGGCAGGTCCCTCAAACAGTAGATGGGGAGCATCTCACGCCTCCCTGTCCACTCTATGTGCCACCCCGGGTCTAACCCCTCCTCCACGCCAGGCAAACTGAAGTCCTTGGACAAGCTATGAACCTCTGCTGACGTAACCACCACGAGTGTAATTTCGGCCCTGAGTGTACTAGGTCTGAACAGATCTATATTCTCCATCATCTGGGAATCTGTCAGCAGGTGGCCTACCTCATAAGTTTGGTTAGACTAGTATGAGGCATAAGTCTCTCGCTCCTCCCTTATCATAAATTGGTCACAGTCAGCAAAGTTGCCCTGTCTTATCGCCTGAAAATTAGATAGACTAAGATGTGGTGGCATGTTAAGCGGGGGACCCAAAAGAATACCCGCAGTACCAGCCAACTACCTCCAACATCTATCCTCCAAGTAATACTCGCAGTTTCAATTTGAGACTTGAAGTGACATCTTCTTACGGGACAGGAGCAACGCGGTACCTACGTCATCTAAATCTAACGCCGCAGATTCTGCTCAAGGTTACCAGTTGATCGACTCAATAGTCAGGTGGTCAATAAGGTGTATAGAGTAAACAAATTTGTTGCCTGGTTATTTGTTTTATTCCTGTTTCCCTTTTCCCATGCTTTGAGGCGCGGATACGATATGTTCTTAAGCGCTTCCTTGACAATAGGGTGACCAACCCCATAATACTCGTAGAACCAATACTGTATTTTAGAATAATATAAAAAACAATTAAAAATTCTATTTAAGACCTTTATTGAAAGATATTTGATTTATAGCTTGTAAGGAAAAAGTGTTAGTGTACCTAAAAAAGTTGTGAAAATCTAATGATGGCACCCCCGGCCATAACTGCGGTATCCAAACCATGGTATACGAAAGAAAGAATAGCAGAACCCTAGTCAAATTTGGCAGCTTCATCCAAATCGGACAAGGTTGCGAGATATCCAAGCAGGACGGTGTCGTTGGCCGTTTGGAATCATAAATCTCCCATCTTGAAGAGGACAAAAGCACAAACAATGGTAATATCATCATCCTGATCATCTGTGATGGTTACGTATGTCCACAAATGTGAAATGCTGACGTTGCAACTCTTTGTATTGGATTCGATGCGGGGGAGCAATTGCCTCGCAAATGATAAAATACTCCATCTGTTGTCATACGACACCTGTGTAGGATATTTGCCGATTGCCAATGATGTCAGTATATAAAAATTTATTAGAGTAATCCCTATCTTCGCACACGAGAACATAAAAATATGAGTTGTTAGCCACCAACGTTTTGTTAGCGCCTGAATTAGCCGATTATCAAAATTGCCCAAGCGTATATCCATAAACCTCCCGAATATCTTCACCACAGGATCCCTTATTGTTAAAATTGTGAAAATTTCCTTCCAAACTTTGATCGCCATAGTGAATGTACCGTACGGACGCATCGAATCCCGATTTTGTTTATTGGAGCATTTTGTCAAACACTTAATTAACGGAAATAACAAAGTCACAATGTACAAAAAACTTATCGTGTGATCTTTGCCATTGTAATATAAATGATTTTGGCCGTCTCAGAGAGCGGTAAAAAACTTGGTTGGATAGTTTTCTTGGGGTAGGTATGGTATGCCTTGGGTTTGTTAAACCTCTTCAAATTAAACTCTTTTTTTCTTCCTTCTGAACCTCGACCGAGTTACGGCTTGATATGAATCTCTTGTCTCTCTAAACCCAGGGAATGTACTGGGATGTGGGTCTCCTTCTGGCATCTCCATTTGATTTTGAAAGGAATTGAATTTTTTCCAAAGAATACCTTCGAATTGAGAGAGATGATGAAACAGTTTTATATAAGTTGAATGGGAACCAATTTTTTTGTTAACAATCGCAGTGGCGATAATCCTTTTACCGCGCGGTAAAAGGAACACTGCACGGTGTTTTGATTTCCTCTTAAAATAAAATAAAATAAAAAACACGTCAGATAGTTTGAGTTGCTGCTGGGAGAGGTTGGGTTTGAGTAGGGTTTTCTGTGTGCCCTTATTAGAGCCCACACCTAAACTCGAACTATCTGTTGGAGATGCTTTTCCAACAGTTCTGCCGGTGAAGACTAAATAAAGCAGTCAAATTTTGGAAGACTGCCGCAAGTCATTTTCTTCTCTTCTTCCACTTTTTACTTTGTTGAACCTTTTTCCCCAATCTTACTTAGTCTCTTGTATTTCTAGAGAGAGAAACCTCCTCATCAACGAGGTTGGGGATGATACTTCTAAAGTTAAATATATAATTCTTGTTACAGGTTGGGGATACTTTAAAGTTGAGCACTCAAATTTTCTCTTGTTCTTTATAGAATTATACTTCTTCAAATCAGTTTGGTCATTAGTTTCATTGCACAAATTCTCCCCCAATTCCACATCGTAAATCTCAAACCTATCTTCATAATCCAACTCTTATCCCAATAAACCCGTAAACAAATCATTCCCTTTGTTTGAATCAAGGGGGCGGATTTAGAGACACTCAAGTCTCACTCAACCACAACCACTCATCTAATAGAGACGAGTGGCTCTCAAAATTTAGGATTTCCTATAAGGAAAATGAGGTGGAAAATTAGTGGGTCCTACCTGCCCCACTCTTTATAGCTGGCAGACATTTCCCTCTCTCTTTTCAAACTCAGCCGTCACTCACATTTGAAATTTTGTATCTCACTCTCTCTCTCCCTTCGAATTTTTTAGTTAGTGGAATAAAGTTTGTGTTTGATTATCCAAAATCAGATGTAGTATTCATTTTGGATTCCATGCTCAATATCAGTTTACCCTGCTCAAAATCAAATATAGTACCCAAAATCACATTTAAATGAACTGGAGTTATATAGCTCATCTCCTTTATGTATTTGGAACAAATAATGATCTGGACATCCAAGTATAAGAAAGAAGCAGCGAGATATACGGAGAAAACTAACCATCTCGTAAACTCCCCCGCCTATCCTTCTGAATTATATGGAATACTGATTTCAATGTTTATTCTAATGTTGGATATTTTTACAGCGACATAAGTTGGTTAATGCTGAAGAGAGGATGAAGTCTTTAGAAGTAAATAATAGTGAATGGGTATGTCCTATTCCTAACTCTTGTACATATTTGAGATTGCTCTGTGTAATGCATGGTTTCAAAATCATGTTATTGAAATCGAATATTGTCGAATTCGATAATTAGGAATTTTATTTCGAGTTGTGTATAGTAAATATTGTCGAACTTGAAAATTAAGATAATGTTCATGTACATACCAAGTCTATTTATCCTAATGTTGGAGTTTTTTTTTCAGCATAAGAAACTAGTTAATTCAGAAGAGAGGATGAAAACTTTGGAAGTAGATAACAATGAATGGGTATGACATATTCCTAACTATTGTACCTATTTAAGATTACTCTATTTAATGCATGGTTTGAAGTCATAGTTGTCAAATTCGACGATTACTATCTTTATATTGTCGAATTCGACAATATTGGTAATATATTTTTCCACTTGGACAATATATAATTGTCGAGTTCGACAATTATGGCACTGTAATTGGAATTATTGATACATAATATTGTCGAATTCGACAATATTGCTCTAATATTACTGTCTGTTCTAATATGAGGACTTGTTGCAGGAGGTTTGGCGTCAAGCATTGAAGAAGGCACTCGCAAGTGAAGGGATGAGAGACATGGGGGACCCAACCTTTGAAGAACTTTTTGAGCAGAATGAAAGATTCTTCACAGTAGCGCAGCAAGGACCCAAGGGAGATTATCAAGAAGACTTGGTTTTCACGGCGGTAACCCTTGAAAATGTGGTCATTGCTAGGAGGGAGAAAATGGCTAAAAGAAGAAGATGCAAGAACATTTATTCCAACCGTGGACGAAGTATCTTGTAGATGTTCGTGGTACCGAAATCAGTGATAACAATTCTAGTTTTAGGATTACCGCCGCGATTCAGCACCTGAGCCAACATTGATTCTCAGTTGTAATGAAATCATTGAAGACCTTTTTCTGTAAGGACCCCGCATTCTGGAAGTGTATCTTCAGCCAAACATTGGGTATACAATTCACTGTGGATGGGGAGAACGTGTACCAAATTATATTGTAGGCGTGTTCTTATGGTCATCAACAAGTGGAGTATAGGCATATGACGCATTTACTAGCCACCTATTATGAGAAGGTTGTGGTCTTTATTAGCCACACTGAAGCATATGCATTCTTACCCCTGTTTTGGGCACGTAAAAGAAATACTACTTCAAATGAGAAGAGGTTCCAAAACCTAGTTATGGATACTAGTAAGTATTGGTGGTTTGGTTTGGGGGCGGACAACCATTCCGTTCGCATGTTTCCAAGGTTCGATATGCCAATACCTCCACTTTTTACTATTTTCTACAGTCATGTAAATCTGGAAATTCCTCCTGGTTTTATGAAAGAACAACTGACTAGGTATTTTGATGTGAGAGTAAAGAACTTCAAGACATTACTTAGAGATCACAAATGTCAGGGGTATAGAGATAATGACATGGTTGTTGTTGGTTTGTCGACAATCAAATAGGGTCGTCGACCAAATTTTTGTAAATGACAGTTATGTTACATCAATGTTTATCACAATATATAATTTTTTTCCCTTTTTGTTTATGACAGTTCATTTAGTTTAATGTTTATCATAGTATATAATTTTTGGTAGACCACTCTATTGTTGATTTATTTTTGTAGTGTATAAATTTCTGTTATGTCATATGAATCTCATTTCTAACTTTCCCCTCTTCAAAATGTACATTTTGCCTCTGAAGAATATTTTAACAGTGCACTTGAGTGTTTCTAAAAATTGAAATTGTGTCGATTTTGACAATACTTTAGTGTATATGGTTACTTAAAATGTACAATATTGTCGATTTCGACAATTGTAGTGGTATATTTCCAATTATGCATTTGTAATATTGTCGAACCCGACAATATTACAGTGGGTAGTTAGTTTTCTAGGTATATAATATTGTCGAAATCGACAATTTAAGGTAGTATTTTCAACAATATACAAATTCATAGAGGGTGGGGGTGCATAAAGCAACACAATCCCTAAACGGAAAATAATTCATTGATGTTTTCTCCGTAAAATACGGCATTGCTATTGTTCTAAATTTCATTTACAAAGCAAATATAATGTTGAATCAACATACTAATTTCTCAATAATAATCAATACATATTTATTAGTCAAGGAACGTAAACTCCTTCTGTTTTCCTAGATGTCGTACTTGTTGGAATTTGAGTGCAACGACTGAATAGATTCCCCATTATTGTTGTCTCCTACATATAGCAAATTATTGTATATATGGAACACATTATAGAAAAATCACGCAGAAGTGCCGTTTATGCATAGTGTTGAATATATACTTACTTGATTCTGCTATCATCGTTTTGAGAAGTGGGCATATTCGTTTGTCATGGTTGCTGAGTACTCTACAACTTTTGCATGTTCTCTTCTTCTTCATAACAGCCTCTTCCATTCCCTCCTTCCATCTTACCCCTTTATTGTGATCAATCTTCGCCCGACCTTTTGTTTGAACCACGAGAGGGTTTAAAATCATAGTTCTGAACACCAGAGAATCTGTGACAGGAGTTGAGATATTTTGTTGTGATGCATCTATCTGTGTTAAAGCGTCATCGTAGTTTTTAAGGTAAGACTCAAGCTCGTCTAGCTTCAAAACCGCAAAATCAAAACTTTCTTTCATCTTCAAGGCCCTTTCAAATAAGTTTGATACACGAAGTGATAGGTGGCTATGGCGTAAGGCATGTCGTAAGTTATCTCCTTCTAACTGACTTTCATTATACGATCTTGAAAACTTATTTGCACCAATCGTCCATCTTATCATAATGAAAGCCTTTGGTATTTTAAGATTGTCATATTTCGAGAAAACCTTCAAGAGCTGACAACATGGGGGTCCAATATACTCAAACAACTTGCATCCACAATTACTAGTTAGCTTCTCTAAGTCTATTTGTAGCTCAAATGACTCGGCACGACCACTATGGGACTTCACCGTAAGTTGCCGAACGTTGCCTTCTACGTGTCTTTCTATTGCAACAAAGCGAACAACCTGGTCAAATTGATCCTGAAGTTTGTGGAATATTGTCCTGGTGTAAATCTTTACAACATCTTTCAGTAGAGCTTGATGAGGTCCAACTTGACGATATCTGTATTCTGATGCAAAGTCTTCTGTACTTTTTCACTCGTATACCTCTATAAGGGCAGCCTCATACTTGGTCACAAAATTGTGCAACCCAGTTGTTATTGGCAACCAACCATTAAAAAAGTTGTTTGTGGACTCACTCCGTCTTGTACTGCTCATCCCTGCAAAGAAGGTCTCCCTATTCCATAACGGTATCCATCTTTGTCTAATATTGAAGATTCCTTACATTCAAACGTTATCATCCAATTTATGTTTCTTCATTAGGTCCATCCACTTGGTTTCAATCTCTACAGCCTCATATGTGTTGTGCATTATCGAATCAATATCTTCTTTGAATGTAGATGGTTCCCGATAAATATGGCCGATTTTCTCAGGAAATTTGTTTGTGATGCCATAGACAAAATTGATGTTTGGTGTTGGGGAAGATCTGGAAATAAACCAGAACTTAGAATGAAAGTGTCTCTGAATATTATATGATATTGTCGAATTTGACAATTTAAAAGTATAATTGGATTGGAGTTAGGCTAGAAATTATTGTCGAATTTGACAATTCGACAATTGTAACTGGAGTAACAATTATCGAATATTATCGATTTCAACACTATTGATATTGAAAAATTGACAATATACTCCAGTTAATAACTGTAACTCGAGCAATAAGTGTCCAAGTACTCCTTTACCTTGGGAATAGCCGCGGCCATAGCTGCATCTTGATCGGTGATAATTGACGCAGGGTGTTTGCAGTTCATTGCCTTCAGCCAAGTATGGAACAACCATAGAAATATGTTTTCTTGCTCATTTCTTAGCAGAGCACATCCGGGTGTTTGCAGTTCATCACCTTCGATACTATGTACCAGACGAATGGTAGTGGATGTTCATCCCTGCAAACGGAGCAAAGGGCATCTTGTACACATTCGTCCGGTACATAGTATCGAAGGTGACGACATCTCCAAATGCCTCATATGCGCACCTTGAACGTCCATCGATCTAAAAAAGATTCAGTGCTCGGTCTTCCCCATCTAATTTTATGTCAAAATAAAACATCGGATCTGTAGTTTATTTCTTCCTAAACCACTCCAATGCGGTTTGTGTATCTCCTCTGACTAGTCGTTCCTTATTTACTTTGGCGCTGTGGTTGTAACAATCCCGTTTGCTAAAAGTTCTATCTGGGAATAATGCCAGGACCTTGCTGACCAGAATATTGTGGAGCTCAAATGCCGCTATAAGGTTTTTTACTGCTTCAGGAAAGAATCTGTTAACCTTCATCAGATGCTAATTCTGTGGAGATACGAGTTTATGGTTATGGATATCCGTGAAACTTATGACGACATATTTGCCTATTTTAGTATTCCAATTTATGTTCATTATTGCTTTACACCCATACTTATCAGATGATCTTCTATTGCCAGCTACGTCACTACTCTCTGGATTCCCAAGGTTTTTCTTTGAAAAGCCATTGCTCATACAACAAAAGTAGGCTCTGTCTATATCATCCAATCTCGGACGCTTAGTAGAATTACGTATCTTGGTAGAGAAACCCTGCCCTCTTCCATATTGTTCATACCACAGACGTACATCCTCTGCAATATTAAAATGTTGACCCTCGTATGGGGCTTCCGCCGAAAATGGGTCTACAATATGTTCATTTTCACACCTTTCTGGGGACTCCTCACCAATAACTTTTGACCAATTTTCATCGACGGAGTCTTCCATTGTCAATATGACTGAGAAGTTCCCACATAAAAGAAATGATTATGAGTTGTAAGTAAAGTAATTGGGGAGATCAAAATATCACAAACCAAACACAATTCAAGTCCAACGCATGTTAATTTCATAATTACATCACATACTACAAAAGACAGAATACAAGATGTATACAATCACACACAAAAACCTGTTGTACCATATAAAATTTATTCATCACTTGCTGAATACTACAGCTACTTCATTACATGTACCTGCCAACAACATTACAACCAGAATACCTAATCAGCAAATCCTAAATTCCACCGACAGAACCGGAGCCTTCCTTCCTAACCAGTTCCCTGGCCCGGGCAACAAGAGTTGTTTTCCTCGCAATTAGATGCAGGATGACCGTCTGCATCTAACAATGCAAATGGAAATCCTCCCTCCACAACGCCGCCTCAGCCTCGCACATTCCTTCGTAGCTCGCCCCACGCGGTGGCAATGGTAGATCGTTCAAATTAACCGAACCAAAATAACGCATCACTAGTTCGTCATACAACTGCTTAATACGACGAGAAGCAGCCTCCTGACTACTCTGAGACCTCGTCTTCACCACCTTCGTTGACTCTGCACAGTAATATTGTCGAGTTCGACAATTTAGTTACTGTGACTCAAACATTCATATAAAATATTATCAAACTCGACAATTTATTTACTCTACCTGAACGATTCATATGTAATATTGTCGAGTTCGACAATTCAGATATTGTGTCTCCAACAGTCATATATAATATTCTCGAGTTCGACAATTTAGTTACTGTGAATATTGCATTCATATGCGATATTGTCGAGTTCGACAATTATAGTAGTGTATGTGAGGATCGCACTACTGATATTGTAGTATCCGACAATTATTTAGTCCTACTTCAGTGTTATGCAAATAATTTGACTAAATTGTCAAATTCAAATGGGACCCACCAGCAGGTAATCAATCAAAGAGAAATTATACAGGAGATTACAGCCTTCTAATAAATTTTACAACATCCAAGTGTACTACTGGCGAGTAAGGGTCAGAAAGTACCTGTCGAGTAAGTGTACTATCAGCAAGGGTGTCAGAGTTCTTTGGAGAGATCAATTTCACCTCTAATGGCAGAATCGCTGCCCTTTCTAAACTGAAATCACCTCTAATGGCAGAAATTGCAAGCAAGATTTTGTGATATGAGAGAGAAAGAGTATGTGATACGAGAGAGAAAAAGTGTGTGATATGATAGAGAGAGAGAGAGAGAGAGAGAGAGAGAGAAAGAGAGAAAGAAACTTGACTGATATGAGTGATGGGTTGTTCGAATTCAAAATTTTTCAAAAGAGAGAGAAATGTCTGCCAGCTAGAGAAAGTGGGGCAGGTAGGACCCCTTAATTTTCCACCTCATTTCCTTATAGGAAATCCCAAATTTTGAGAGCCACTCATCTCTATTAGATGAGTGGTTGTGGTTGAGTGTGACTTGAGTGTTTGAGACTTGAGTGTCTCTAAATCCACTCCCTTGAATCAAACCCACAAAATATATATATATATATATATATATATATTTGGAATCCAAAAGTTCGTCGAGTTCATCATTTTTCACCATTCTCCTAATTAGTCTTCCGGGGTTCGCCATAGTACCTCCACAAGCCGTACACTTAATTTTAAGTTTAGATAAATCTTGGTGGCACTACATGAAAAATGGTTATTAACGGCATAAATATATGTCGTTAATATTATTTTAACGACAAATATTTTGTTGCTAACAACTATCATTGAAAACGACGTCGTTTTTGTTACCGAGAGTTATAAATGCCATTTTTTATAATATATAAATATCTCGTTCTTTATAAAAATACGACACTTAAAGAATGTTGTTATTTCTATCGTTTCAAAGAGATAAAAGTTATTTAATTTAAACATAAACGACACAAATATATGTTGTACTTTCAATAAATATGATAGTATTATGTGTAATTTTTTATGTCATTTTAAAAGAAAAAAATCATTTAAATCAAAAAATAAATGGCATTTATTTTTTGTTGTTCTACAAAAAAATATTATTTCTTAATTGAAAAATAGAAGACCATTAATCTCTCAAAATTTGGATTAGATAGAGTTGAACCATCAGCCTCTCAAAATTTGAGCGCTCTGTCCATTTTGAGCTTGTAGTCCATAAAAAATCAAATCATACAAAAGCTAATCACCGTAAAAAGAACAAATACCACAAAAATTGGTACAAGTCTAGTGCCTACTTCATTTTCAAAAACCTAACATAGATATACCATTTCCTAACAACAATAAGGAATAACTAATAAGTGGTGAATATACTTGAGTTCTAGTACATATATAAATAAATACGGTTTTAATTCATTGAGGGGCTTGAATATACTCAAAATTAGTCCCTGCAAATCAAAATCCAACAAAGCACAACTCAAATGAAAGAAATACCAAACAGGGGAATTAGGGGGAAATCTTACGTTTGCAGAAACTCTGGAGAGTAGACATACTCTTTCTTCCTTCAAACCTAGTGTGGGAGACTCAAATTTAAATAAACAGAAATATGTAATTAACTATTTCATACCACCGAAACAACCATGAATCCTTGTTCATCCGGGCAACCGACTGCATAAACAAAAACAAGGATAAAATGAAATATGAGACACATAATTACCATACCATAGACATCAGTACTCCATGTGCTTTCCAATGAAACATTTTAAGAAAAACAAAAAGAAAGATATATTGGACAAAAGGAATTCGAACTTCCAGACGCCTTCCCCCAGGTCATTTATTTCCTTTTCCAATCTGAGACCAACTAATATTTCCACCTCCGACCAACTAATATTTCAAACGACCGAAGAAATCTAGGGAAACAAGAAAAGCAAGAACAATAACCACAAATTTAATGATAAAACTGTTAAAAAAGAAGGCGAATCGAATGTAAAACGCCAATGTTAATGCCTGGCAAGGTCCAAAACAACATATTATTTACTACAATGTTTACTACAAAGCCGAACTTGTTATCAATGGAACTGTAACAACATGTCCCTCCACCTACTCTAAACACGAACTGATTATTTGAAGATATAACACAACTTCTTTCTCTCTGAACACTATACATCTCTCTCTCCCAACTTGATATTACGGTTTACCTTGAGGTGCTACCATCGCTTACGTAGACTTCCCGGTGTGAAGCTACAGTATACCTGCTCGTTGTATCCTGGGAGAGTGATCGAGTTACGTCGAGATACTCTTTAAAGAGAGTGTGACCCACGCCTCGAGCGCTAATCATATTGTACTGTAGCAGTTTGAAGTTACTGTAGCAGTTCGAAGTTACTGTTGGTGTTCAAAGTTACTGTAGATATTAAGTGTTCAAAGTTACTGTAGCTGTTGCTGTTCTGAATCACTAAACCGAAGAAGAAAATGGAAAGCTAATTACAGGTTCTTTACATATTTTATTCTGCAGATACTTAGACCACGAACTGATAAAAAATGTGAACCGAGCACTACAGAAAATATGAACAAGTCAAATATACCTGTCTCACACGAACTAGCAGTTACACATTCAACTACAATCTGCCCCATTTTCAGGAGAGCGGTCAAATATACCTGTGCCCCTACACGATATCGAATTGAGAGTGAGGTCTATAAAAATGATGAGATCCAGATGAGAAACGACCAAGAATTTTAGATTACAAGATCTAGATTTTCTAACTCAAGAGATCAAAACTTGTAATCAAATATCAACCTCAAACAATAAAGTTATAGTTACTAAATCCTCAAATAGAGGTCGTGGTTTTTACCTATTCAAAGATTTCCACACTAATCACATGTGTCAGCCTTTTATACTAATTCTTGTCACAGGTACATTTGGTGTAAGAGCTACTATGAAATTTGGCTATTATATTTGGTGCCGTCTGTGGGAAAGAAGACATTTTTCACGATATCCTAAGGTATACATTTGTTCAACTATCTATTTCCAATCATGGTTACTTCCAAACGACCAACAGGAATCCAGCTCGATCTTTCAGTCGAACCAGATCAGCTCGCCGAACTACAGGTAAACCTTTACGCCGAAACAGAGAAACGTAATGAGCTCGAGCGTCAGTTAGTCCTTGACCGCGAGCTCTGCAAACATGAACTTGAGGATAATCGTCAAACTCGTCAAACAACATTCAAGCTATATGAAGAACATATGACGACAATGGATACCACATTATAAGCTTTGCAGGATATTTAACAAGCTCCCCTTGGTAGAGATCGTACTCAGATTCTAGCGAACTTCTGAGTTTCTGCACGAGAAAGATTTGGATCTCGAGGAGGAACTAGGAAAGCCATTTCCATAGGTCTTCATAACGAACCACAAGCTTCAATTCATTTGGGAAGAGAAGATTAGTCTGATATCAATTGAGGTCCCCGACTTTCCAAACGTCAAGAAGAGGAACAACGAACTCAACCCAGGATACCAATATGTGAACTTTTGAGCGAAGGCACCAGTACTCATAATCCCTAACCAGCTCGCTAAGTCACTCAAGAACCATGTCAGTACGTCACACAAGAACACAAGGATCAACGTATCAATGAGTTGATTGAAGCTCAAACTCTATGCAATAAGGACGATTTCACCAAGTTGCAAGGTAGTCCGATTGCCAAAGAGTTATTTGATATAAAGGTACCACGAGATTTCCATACTCCTAAGATACATAAATACAAAGGCACTGGTCCAAAGGAACACATTCAACAATTCTATGATTCACTGGGATTGTATTCCACTCTAAATCATATTCTATGCAGTATGTTTGCCACAAGTCTAGAGGGAGAACCGCTACGGTGGTTCCATTTTCTACCTAAAGATTTCATCTTCACATTCGACCAACTACAAAAGATTTTTGTCAAGACATGCTCCCAAGACAAGGAAGAGAATTTATACTCTCTTATTAGTATAAAACAGTTTCAATAAGAAAAGCTCGAGGTCTTTGCAAAGAAATTTCTTGAGCTCGCACGCAAAGTTGACATTCTTGATAAGAAAACAGCCGTTTCTGCGTTCACAAATGCATTATAGATCGATTGTAAAGCAAATGAACATCTCTTCTAAAACAAACACTCGACCTTGGAAGACATGATTACCAAGGTCAATGGGTATGTTAACCTGGAAAGGCTGATAATCGAAAGATATAAATCTACTAAATCCGTCCTCGCTACGAAAGGTCAAAACACAGAGTGCAACAGTGAACTGAAGAAGGATCAGGGTGATCAAAAGCGTGCCAAAGCGAACACCAGCAAATCTCGAAAAAGTAATTTATTACCCAAGCCGATCCTTCCCAAGATGAATGCCCGGATCTCATCAATTTTTCCCGTGCTAGCGAAGGACAAGTTCTATCGTGAATCTCAACCGCTGGAACCGATTGAAGGCAAACCGTACTGCATGCATCACAAGGTAAATCATCATGAAACTGACAACTGTTATGCATTACAGAGGCTACTGGACTAAAGATGGGAGAATGCACGAGTATATTGTCGACCTGGAAAGTTACAAAAATTTGAGCTACAAGACGCAGGTCGAAATAGTTCAAGTCGAAGATCAAGCTAAGGAAAAATACTTATATCATATGTATTACACAGCATGATCGAGATCCATCAAATCAATAACTCTACCAGATTTAAATGAAGGAGATTAACAGAATGCTGCGATCTCACCCACCCCATAAGATAAAAAAGCTAAGCTCCTTCCTTAATCGAGCAATCGACAATTTGAGATTTCATTCGAAGATTACGATATCAGTCATGTCATGTTTCCTCATCATGACGCTCTGGTTATCATACTGAAGATGAAGAAATTCGTAATATATACCATAAGTATTGATACTGGTAGCGGAATAGAAATTCTCTTTCAAAGCACAATCGAACAAATGGGATTGGCCGATCAAGTTATTCCAAGCGACATCGACATCAGTGACTTTAATAGCTCTAAGGAAGAATGAGTAGGCAAGATCATCCAACCCATCACCGCTAGACCTGTCATAACCGATATCATTTTCTACATCATCAATGCCAAATCTCGTTACTTAGGGATTATGGGGCGTTGTTGGATCCACAACATGGAAGCAATTGCTTTCACGTACCATCAAGCACTTCGCTTCAAGCACAACAACGACATCTATAAAATCAAAGGTAGTCAAAAGCTTTTACGAGCTTACAAAAATACCGTCTCTGCTATTCTCGACATATCCGACAGATTTACTACATAGCAATTATAAAAAGTTGGTCACACCGATGACCAACCTTCAACAAAAGAACCTACAGAGTACATAAACATTGATAGACCTAGCAGGGGTACTTATATTGGTACCAAGCTGGTCCAACACGAAAAGGAGACACTCGTTCACTTCTTATGAATGAACAGAGACATCTTCGCTTGGAATTTTGACTAAATGCCAAGAGTCGACCCAGCCAAGGCATGCCACAGATTGAGCATCGACAACAGTACCACGACAGCTATGCAGAAATAGAGAAAACTATCACCTTGCCTTCGAGATGAAGTCAACAATAAAATCGACAAATTGATCAAAGTCGAATTCATTCGAGATACTGAGTACCAAGATTAGATCTCCAACATTGTCGATGTTCCAAAGAAGAATGGGAAAGTCTGAGTTTGTGTGGATTTCACAGATCTAAACAAACACACTCCAAATGGCAGTTTTCCTCTTCCAATCATTCATCAAATTCTCGATTCAACAGCAGGACACAAACTCTTATCTATGATGGATGCTGCTTCCAGATATAATCAAATACCTCTCTTAGACAACGATTAGGAAAAAACTACTTTCATCACTGAAATAGGGTTCTACTATTATAGAGTCATGCCTTTCGGACTAAAGAACGCCATAGCAACTTTTCAACGGTTAATGACAACAATGTTCAAAGCACAGTTAGGGAAAATCGTTGAAGTATACATCGATGATTTACTCTGCAAAAGCTTATAGTCAAAAGACCATATCGCTGATCTCGCTACGGTCTTCCACATTTTACGCTCATACGGTCTTCCACATTGATAGCGATGATAAATGTCAATTCGAAGTACACTTAGGGAAGTTCCTGGGATATCTCATCAGCAAAAAGGGGATTAAAGCCAACCAAGAGAAAATTCGAGCTTTCCTCAACATACCATCTCCGAAAACAAAGAAAGACATTCAGAAGCTCACTGGCAAGATCGTCGCTATCAATCAACACGTCTCTAAATCTTTAAATCGATGCCGGTGGCTGTTCTTATTACTCCGATGATGTACCAAACAAGGAAAGGTTCAACCTAATAAAGAGATCTGGTGGACAAAAGAATGCAAAATAGTTTTTCATGAACTTAAAACCTATCTGTGGAAGTCTCCCATCATGAGCACCCCGATAGACAATGAGGAACTGATCATTTACGTCGCAATTACAGAAAATTCTATTAGCTTGGTCCTTATTCAACTTGAGGAAAAGGTCGAAAAACCAGTCTATTTCATCAGCAAAACCTTCACTCCAGCAAGAATGAGGTATTCGAAGATCGAACGACTCCTTCAAACTCTCGTTTAAACTTCAAAGAAACTCAAGTACTATTTCTAAGCTCATTCCGTCAAGGTTATGACGAACTACATACTCCAAGAAGTTTTATCTAAGAAAAAAAGTCACAAAGAGTGAAACAATGGTCCGTCAGTTTGGGAGAACATGATATCAAATTCAAACAATGCTATTTCAAAAAAGGTCAGACAGTTGCCAATTTTCTAACAGATTTTCCTGTCGAGGATCCAGATTGGGAAGAGTACGACCCTAACCTCACAAAAGATATACCAGAAGATCTGCCTACCAAACCATTTGACGAACGAGCTAAATGGATTACAATGAAAGAATGACAATTTCTTACAGATAGCTCAGCAGAACCCGCAGGGTCAGGAATTAGAATCGTACTGATTACCCCATCAAATGACAGAATTAAGAAATCAATCCGCTTGGATTTTGAAGCTTCAAATAATGTTACAGAGTAAGATGCTTTAATTCATGGGCTCGATTTAGCGTTCGAGCTCGGTGTTCCTAAGATATCAGTCTATACAGATTCCTTGTTAATCGTCTACCATTACTCTGAATAGTACAAGAAGAATAGAAAAATGGTCAACTATGCAGCCCTCGTTGCTAATAAGATGAGCAGATTCGCGAAAGCTACTCTCAACTATTTACCACGAGAGAACAGACACGTCGATTCCTTAGCTTACTTAGCGGGGGTCTTGGGTACAGAAGTACGATACCTCTAAAAATTGAAATGATGTCAGCCCCCAACATTTATCTCTACTATGTATGCGTGATCATCATTGGGGGCGATGACGAGGAGGACGACGATTGGAGGAAAACTTTTATCGCCTTCCTCGGCCCGAAGAACGAATGTGACGGACCCCTTCCGCCAAATCCAAAAGTGTGGCGCCAATTGATCGAAAATTCAAAGCGTTACACAGTTCAGGAAGGTCGTTTATATTGAAGATTAATAACAGAGCCTTATCTCAAGTGCCTCTCCAAGCTATAAGCCTATGGAATACTTATAGATTTACATTAAGGAACTTGTGGCTCCCATGCCGCATGTTGATCACTTGCAAACAGAATGATTGCACAAGGAGGATTCTGGCTTGGAATGCGCAAACAAGCAGAAGAGAACTCGCAATGGTGCGACGCTTGTCAGCGGCATGGACACATGATATGAGTATCTGCACTCGAACTCCATGTGAGCAAGGTATTCTGGCCTTTTAAAAGGTAGGCACTCGATCTAGTGGGAGAATTTCCCAATACACCGGGTAACCGGCGGTTCTTACTCGTAGCAACAAATTACTTTATAAAATAAGTGGAAGCAGTTCCTCTTTGTCAAACTTGAGAAAAAGATGCAATATCTTTTATCTGGGAACATACTATCACACGGTTTGGCTGCCCCCACCTGATTCGGATTGACAACGGGCCGCTATTCGTTGGAGAAAAGGTTGCGGCTTTCTTCAGCAAACACAATATCATTCATTCCCCATCCAATCCATACTACCTCCAAGGAAATGGTCAGGCCAAAATCACCAACAGAAAAATAGTTGATGGAATTAAGAAGAGGCTTCAATCATAAAAGAATGGAAACTAAATACGGGAGCTGCCTCACGTCTTATGGGCATACCGTATTACGCCACGACAATCAACTGGGTGTTCCCCCTTCTTCCTGGCTTATGGCACAGATGCCATCATTCCAATAGAATACTACCATCCTGTCAAAGATCACGAGTTCACAGACGAAGACAATTAATTCGAGCTAACCTGCAATATGAACTGGATCGATGAGACCAGAGATGGTGTTATTGCCAATCTGGGTCAATATCATCATATGCTAGCCAACTCGTACAACAGACGAGTCCGAAACCGTAAGTTCCAAATCGACGATCTTGTCCTCAGAGAAATTCTAAGGAGCATAAAAGAGTTGAATGCATGAAAGCTCGGAGAAAATTAGGAGGGCCCTTTCCTCATCATTGGCCGCACTGGCCTTGGATCATATTACCTCGTGACAGATAAAGGCATTTGAATACCAAACCCCTGGAACACTAGAAGATTGAAATGATATTATCGTTAAATCCATATTTCTCAAATACAAAATACTTTATTCCAATTCTTTACATTTCACAAGTGAGATTCTAATTTATAACAATATGTATATTCATTTCTACTAAATGAAAACTTTGAGATTTTTTCCCACATTACTCTCTACAAACATACATGTAGACTATACTAAATCTCAAAGATTAAAGCAAAGGTAATAATACTAGCTTTCAATCTATCCATATATATATATATATCAAAGATTAAAGCAAAGGTAATACTAGTTTTCAATCGATCCATCTATACATATATTAACGATTAAAACAAAGGTAATACTAATTTTCAATCAATGATCTCTATTATCTTCAAGACACATGATAAACAAAGGTAAAACTAGCTTTCATCTCTCTACATGTCTACAATACAGAATACACGTATAACTTTTACAGAGTTTTTTTTTCGAGAGGTCAGCTGCGCTTTCCCCCCTACGTAGAAGGTTGTACAACCATAAAATCTAGAGCTCGAGCATATACAACATTTCTTCCTCGCTTCACATGTTCTGCAGTAGTGGAGCCTAAATTGGTCTTCATGGAGTTCAGACAATTCCCTCGATTTATTTTAGCATTACAGATACAACATTTTAATGCCAGACAGTCATGTAAGGCATTCCTTTTGAGCTCAAGCTTCTTTACTTATTCTACAAAATAGGCAATGACCGCCATTATTTTCCTTGAGTGCACCTCATCCAGGGTAATCTTATTTCGGCCCGCCATGGCTAACTCAAAAAATTGCGCTTTTAGTATCTTATGATGTTTATCCAACTTCGCGAAATGGGAGTCTGCCGCTCTAAGCCCGATATGAGCACATTCATACTCGATATCAATCCAGTCGACTTCTCTTGCTCAGCTAGATTTTTAATTTTTAGCTCCTCCAATTCACCAATTAGTTCCCCCAGCTCCACCTCATTTAATCACATCCCTTGACACTAGTTTTCTTCAAGAACTCATCATTCCTCTTAATAACTTTATTTAATTCTTTCTCTTTGTGGAGTAAAACCTCTAACCTATCACCACTCTATCTAGTTCGTTCATTAGCTTTCCTAATGGTAGCTCGAACGCAAACCAAATCTGCCTCCTACTCTTTAATTTGAGCTAATGTACTAACCACATCAGCCTTAGGAATCGTGACCTCGGCATCATTCTTTTTTTTCTTTGACCGCTCTCCAACCTTGACCTTCTTGTCACACAAACTAGCCAAGTCTGCCTTCAACTACCCAACTCGCTCATTTAGTTTGTTCCTTGATTTTGGGTGACCCGAAGGTCAATATCTTTACTTTGTACGGCCTCACTCAGCTGCTCCACCACACTTCCGAAACTCGCTAAATCAGCTCGCACCTTCACAAGTTCGCTTTCCATCCTAGCCACTTGACCTTTCAAACTGGCCACATTGTCCTGCAGCTCTTTAGCTTCCACCTCTAACATTCTTATGCGATATTGTGCGACATTCGTTTCTCTACCTTTCGCCCCCAATAATTCTATACCGCACTTTAATACCGCGACCTCACTCTGAACCTTAACGAGCTCCCCCTGTAATTTTTCTTTTTTAGCATCTCTACTCTTGATCTCCTGGGTCAGTTCATTCACAGTCTTCTCAGTTTGTACAAGCTTGATCTCCAACTTGACATACCGATCCGTGCTATCTTCACTTGCCTCTTTCATTTTTTCAAAATCGAGCTTAAACCTATAATTGCATTCCATATCGTATTCTTCACTAGCTCGGACAACTTTTAACTCGACCAACACAAATAGCCTGATTATATAATACTCTATAGATACAGTCTATAAACTACAGTTTGTTGTATACATATCTAACATAATTCTATTTAACATAAGCTAACAAAACAATAAGCTACTTAGTCCTCACGCTACAAAGTTATCTCACATTGATGGCCATATTATCTACATTTCCTCGTATTTCAAGGTACATAATTTATACGTTTTCATTCTATAGTATTCTAACAAGATCTAATTCATAGATTACTTTCGAAAACTTGATTTTATTTTTTATCTACTCTCTTACATTCTCTAATGCAAGCGCTAAAGATATAAAATGAGCAAGTCAAAATTTTGAGCTATTTTCTAACTTGTGGTACTGTACAGCCAACAGGGTTAGAATACTACAAGATTGCTAAATAGTTTTGCCCCTTAGCGAGCTATTTCTCTAAATCCTCAATTCTGAGGCGCAAACATTTCAGTTCCTACAAATCAATATTTACAACATCTCTTAGGCTAGACCATAAATATCCTCCACATATATTCCATACAATCACAGTTTTCAATTGACAAAAACATAAACTTCATTATTTACTCTATTTTCTTATTCTTTCCTTCCCGGTTTTCTAAATCAGTTCTCGCAGAGACCGCATGCAACCTTTCACAACATCTTGGGGAGAGCCATCTACAACTTCCAACTCCTCTTCAGCATCGACCTCTTCAACATACTGCCCCTTTACAATCTCTTTAATATTGGACACAGAGTATCCAACATCTAGGAACTTCTGGCCAAGGTTATCGCGAGCAACTGAAACTTCCTCGACATTCTTCTTCGTCTTCTTTGCGAGTTCGAGCATTATGACCCAGTGCGAATCCTTCGCAGAGCTCGAATGCTCTTTTTCCAGAGCTAAATTGGTCTTAAGTTGAATAACCCACTTCTCGAGCTCCGTCCTCCCATCCTCGAATCAGAGACAAATTCCTTTCAACAAGCGGGACATCTACAGTAAAAAATAGCATTTCAGTTCGACAATTACACAAAATTCAAAATGAAGCGCTTAACTTACCCTACAAAGCTCCAACTTCACAGACATGTGTAGGACTACTCCCGACTTCCTTCACCTCACTCACAGGAGCAGGAGAGTCCACCTTCCTCTTTTTCGAACTCATGGCAACCTCTCCAATCTACATGGTCGTCGAGTTCGAACCATCGACCTTCATAGTATTCCTTTTTGGGTGCCTCTGAATTAACTTGCTCGTTGTAGCCCCCATGAGATTTGCCTTCAAAGCGACCGGTGTAGTCTTTTTTAATATTGGACGTCCTTCAGCGTCCAATGCTACCCTCTCTCCATCTCCAACAGTCGCACCAGATTCTATTATTTTTCTCTCCGCTTGAGACTTTTAAACTTTTTTTGACCTACTGTTAGCCCTTTTAAATTGGATAATTTTGAGCTCTCAAAGGACAATTTCGAGCTCTGATCCTTCTTGAGCTACAATATTGATTAATGATTCCTTTCTCGCAACTTGAAATTGAGGATCTGTAAAAGCACAACACATTGTTACATACATACATACATAACACTACCATAAAAAAAAACAGTTCGATATCACAAACTATTACTTACTTTTCTTTAGAGTTTTATATATCAGATCCATGAGTTCATCGTCTACCCTTTGGAGACAATCACCCTTCACCCATATCAAGTTATCATTTCCTACTCGTTCTACCGAGTTCAGATCGAAGAACTGAGGTCGAGACGAACTGGAAGAGAAGTACACACCTCCAGTCGCTACATAGTATTTCACAGTATAATACGGTAAAATATCTATAGGGGTTATTCTCCTCCCATCCCCTTACAAACCCACCTTCTATTCAGGTTATCACATACGTTTATCACTTCCCACATATTCCCATTCAGTTGGGCAGGGCAGGCCTCAATAACATTCAAAATACCTTTAACAAGATTGCTTAAAGGCACCATCAGTCCAAACTCTAACTGGGAAAGATATCACAAAAATCCCTGGTCCAATTCACTTTGTACACTCCCATTAAAATACTTCAAAGATATAGCCTCATCCATTCTCCTCTCATATTTCTCATGCTGTAAATCAGGCAATAAGAAAAAGTATTCGTCACCGCTTTCAACTGTACACCCCTAAACGACCTTCCGGCATGTTCTATCACCTTATCTCATACACCACCTGTAGTGGTGTATTTTCCAGGAAAAAAACCTTCGCCAATACTTGTTTGTAAGGATTACGTAATAAATAGCTAACAACCAAGATTTTACGTGGAAAACTCAGTAGAAACTGTGAAAAGCCACGACCTCAAGGAGGATTTGATGTAAAATCTAGTAGATGCTAACTATTACAAGTTTTCAGAGTGTTGTTAGTATTTAGGATAGAGAAATGTAAGACTTTTGGTCATTTATAACCTATTCTCTGCCTGTATTTATAATATAAACAAGCAGTTTACAAAAAGAAATAAATAGTCTCCTATTTTGGGGGTAGTGGGCAAACTTTACGGATCTCTAACAGTTCCTTCTTGACCGGGCTGCAACGGCTACTTTTGGTAAATCGAGGACTCACGAAATCTTCTAGAATGTTGAGCTATCTTTGACTACAGAGTGTTGAACTGTCCTCGACTACAGAGTATTGGCTTATTCTTTTTGAATCTGAGGAATATGATACTACAATCGCCCTATTCTCGATAGAAGTACTTATTGTTGGGTCGAGATGAAAATAGGAATATGAAGAGGTTGCCAAATATTCTCAGAAGTCAGCATATGTCATTACCGAGGTCAAGGTGAACTGCATCTGGTATTGGTGGTTCCGAGGCGCATTTAATGTGGTTCATGGAATGTAGTTTTAAGGATGCTTGGTATAAATATGAGTTTTACGGAAGGTGGATGGTGGTGTTTTGTGAAATGAGGTCGCCCCTAGTATGGTTTATTATGTGGGCTGGAGCTAAAGACAGTGAGTGTTCCGACAAATAGTTGGCACAAATTGATAGATGAGAAATTGATATGTGAACGGATCAGATCATTAGGGTGGGAACAAAGATCAAACAGAGACGAGATGTGTCTGTTGGAAATAGTGATACCATCATGCAGTTGTGAAGGTAATGTATAACATCAATTGGGGGGGGGGGTGAAGGGGTAACTGTCAGTACTGGTGATGAAGATTTGAAGCTTGAATGGGCATCCAAAGATCTTGCCGAACATGTGAGTGTTCTTGCAATTTTTCGTTGCCTTTTTCCTGCTGAAGCGCTTCTTAGAAATTTAGTGACTTGAGGGTCATTGAATTTTGAGGACTAGAAAAAGGCTTTAATGTCCGATTCTGGTGAAAAGCAAACATCCAAATGAGTGACATGTCGAAATAAGTTAGTAATAGAATATAAATTGTAATAAAAGAAATATCAAGTATTAAGAAATGAATGTACTCGAAAGAGATAGATATCGAATATAAGAAATGAGAATGTAATCGAATGAGAGTGGTATCGAATGTAAGAAACAAGTTTAAAATAAATAAAGATGTACTTATTTAATTATTTGTTTTGTTTGTTTTCGAGTTCTTAATATGATTAGAACATCGTGATATAATGTTGTCGAATATGTGTCATATGATAAAGTTGAAGGTAGTAACTGTGTGGGGCCAATAACTGATTTAGAGGATGATTGATTTGACTTTTGACTGTGTAGAGTTCCAAAACATAATAACTGCAGATGCGTTGTGTTGTGATTATAAATAGAGGTTATAATTGCAGAGGTGATGCATTCACGCAAGATGGTGTAGACAAGAGCTCAGGCCCGGGATGGGGTGCAGAGATGGGTGCAGGCGATGAACTGGGTGTTGTTCAATTGATACTTTGGTTCGCGGAACATGGAATGACATTTTAAGGATCTTGAAGAACTGAATTATGAAGTGATGAGCAAGATAGAGGCGAAGGAGGTAGAGGAGGAGTTTGAGTTTCGTGTAAAACTTCAGTTTTGCATCTTCCTGAACGTTGTGGTGGAATGTGGACTTGAGCAAAGTTGTTGGTGAAGAGGGAAGATGAAGCGGCATCGAGGGTTGCATGAGAAGTAAATGTTTGACATGTAGGCTTTATTTACTGGTTAAATTTTTGGCAAAACGTAATGTAAGGAAATTTGACAGTAGGTGTTGTTGGTCAAATGAATGTTTATTATTTTGTCGAATGTGATATGTACTTGTCAAATGTAGTGAAATAAAGATTGTGTTTTAACGAATTGAGGTTGAAGAAAATGATAGTCAACTTATGTCGAATATAATCCCATAAGTATAGGAAGGGATATGATAGTATTAATAGGGAAACGTATATGCAAAATGAATATGGCAAGATGTGTTCCATTAGGTGATGGTATGAAGTATATGAAAAATAATGTAAATCAGCTATTGGATAAGGTTAACCGTGCACTGATGGATATAAATGTGTCTACAGAAATTCTTTAAGAATTTGAGGGGTTGACGTACGAATGTAGAGGTTTATTAATGGGGAGAAGATTAAGAGGTATAAAATTCGAGAAAAAACGCATGAAGCGTTACATTCGAGGAACTGGACGGTCGCCAAGTGGTGCGACGAACAGTTACGTGGGGTCTATAAATATGTCAGAGGTAGGCGACTGTTCATATCTTTTGCAAACTAATTTTTTTTGAGGGAATGAATTGCTGTTGCTCGTCGCTGAAGTAGTTAGATACGATTGCTAAGGAAGAGATTAGTGTGTTGATCGAAAGGGCCAAACGAGCAAAGGAGAGGGATACAGAATCGGCGCGTAAACAAGGTTAGTAATTTTTTTTCCAAATTGTTGTCTAATTGGATGTAAATTACATAATATGATAGTGAATTGGAAATGAATGAGTAGTTTATACGTTTAGATAGATTGAAAATGAGTTGCTGTAGTAATATGATAGTTGAATTGGTAAAATAAATTGAGAGATGGTGATTGTTGGGTTTCTGTGGGAGGAAGAATATGATCAGTGATTTAGATAGATTGAGAGATGGTGATTTTGGGGTTTCTGTTGGAGGAAGTAGATAAATAGATGGTGGGCGCTGTAATTATGGTGCATATTGGGGAAATGGTGGTGATGTAGCCGGATTTGTCGGAGATTATGGTTGTCGCCAGATTTTGTGCCGGACAAAAGGGAATTCGTATAATGGAAATAACTGTTTTTGACGGGAAAATGTCAAATGTGTTCGAGAAGCTTTTGAGATTCCTGTAATTCGACAAAAAGATAGAAAGTAACAAGTTTATCGAGGTGACTTATGAAATATAGAAAAACATCGAGAATTTAACAGATGGCTATTTTAATGAAAAATACCAAGATTAAGTAATTGATCTGAACTAAATCGAGAACTGTGATAATAAGTAGAAATATAAATGATAGTAGCAGATAGTAAAGCGAATGAGGTGTTGGAGTGTAATCTCGACAACGATATCTATATATATGAAAGATTTTAATTGCGTTAAAATATGGAATCTGATTTACAGGCTCTAATAATTGCTAAACCTATTTTAAATGATGATAAAGATATATTTGCGAGTCTCGAAGATGTAGTGCCTTTGATGATCGATGTGAGAACGTGTGTGCAACAATTGGGGGGGGGGGAGATACAGAGTAGGTTCGAGCAGTGCAGATACAGGTGGTGGGGAACAGTTTAGGGTAGTGCCTAGTGTACACAAAGTATCTGAGGAAGAAGTGATGGAGACTGGTGTGGATCATGAGCCTCAGGTGAGTGATCGAGAAGGGAATGGGGATGGGGAAGAAGATGTGGAAGAAGACGAAGTTTGCTATGGAGAGGGTTTAGAGACCAAATAAATTATAATATTTAAAAAGAAATACGGTATTCCTGGGGATGTGAGACTAGAGAAGTATCAATGCGAAATGATCGACCAGGACATACCCTTAGATGGTATTCTGGCACATCGAGAACAGATAAAGAAAGGGTTATGGCTGCCCCTTAGGGTGGATCAGAAAAAATTAATAAATTTCTTCAATGTATCCCCATGTCAATTCAATCCGAATGTATATAACCTGTTTAGGGTATGTGGTGCAATAAATGGTAGACTTAAGGCCAAAGGGGAGGAGGTAATGACTGTAAATGACTTTTGTGTGTACTACATAATGAAATGAACCCTAAGTTAAAAGGGTATCATTACTTGGCGAGGTTCTTGAAGAGGCCGATGTTTTATGATATGGTGTCAACTGGAGGTCGATACACCGAGGATCGTTTACTAGTATCCAGAGATTATGAGTTCGATCCAAAAGACCCAGGGGAGCCGCTTAAAAGACCCAAGGGAGCCGTTTCATCTAGGTCTGTGTGGTTAGGTAACTTAAATGATTAAGTTTGATGTATTTTTCAGGTTAGATGTATGTTGTGTAAATATGTGTTTTTTCTCTGTGTTCCAGCATTGAAGGAGATCGAGAAGAAGGCGGAAGTGGAGGAAGAATTATATAAGATAAGAAGAGGATTTTTTGGAAGGATCGATAACTTAGCGATTGATCAAGATCAGTTAAGTGAAATATTTCAAGAAGCAGGGTTGAAAGGGTTGAGAACTAAAGGTTCGGAAGTGTCAATTATCGGGGGAAAAATGTCGGCGAAGAATAAAAGAGCTGCAGATGCTAGTTTGCACCTGAACAATCCTTCATTGACAGGGTACAACACAGATACAGAGATCGATGCGATACTGGGGGAGTCTTTTATAAAAAACAAGAGGAAAATGAAGGTAAATACTGAAATACCTCCGTTGCTGAACCCGAAGAGGAATACTCGACAATCATCATCTAAGGGTGTCGAAGTACTGACAAACCCGCTGTTGTGGCGAGTGAGTTACCTCCACGAGGTTCGAGCAGTGCGCTTCCCAAGAAAATGATTGGTGAGACTGCGAGAAGAAATTGGAGGAGGAGTTTGATACGGTGATGCTGAAGACTATGAAGTCTTATTCCGTCGGGAAAGATGTGTTGAGGAAAGATATGGCGGAGTGCATAGTGGGGATTGATTGCTTGGATACTTTTTTCAGAGAGGGATAAAGGAATTTGTCAAAGGTGAGAAATCTTAAAGCTTATGCTCGAATGAAAAGTTTGGTAAGTTAAACAAATACTCATTATAAGACTTCCATACAGATTAAGATGGTGATGGGTGAAGCAATGGGTCGTGTGGAGAGTAGTGGTGAGTTGGTGAACCGGTTGGTTGCCTATAAAAATATAGAGAAGGAATTGACCATGGAGAACGCCAAGCTGAATGCGACACTGAATAGGTACAAGTTAGAAGCAAACAAGGAGAAGGAGGCTGTATTGGCCGAGGTAAAAAAAGTGCTAGAGAAAGAAAATAAAGAAGCCTTGGCCACGCAGAAAGCCGCGTTCGGGAAAGATGTTGCCGATGTTCGAAGATCGATGGAGCTGGAGCAGAAGAAACTGCTCGATGAGATGAAAGATCGGATGAACGAAGAAAAGCTGCAAAAGTGCCATGAAGTGAGGATGCACTTTAAAGAGCAGTTCGATGAATCTGAAGAAAGGAAAAAATATTACAAAAGAGTTGTGAAGGCTGGTGGGCTGCCATGTGATGACAGTTCAGATGATGATGTACCCCAGACGTTGGATGCTCGTGGAGGAACTGAGGTGGTCAACAATTAAGTGACAATGGAGGTCGAAGGTCGTCTTCCTGGGGAAGTAGCAGATGTGCAAGTGCTCGAAGGAGCCTTAAATGAAGACAAATCTTCATCGTAAATGATAAATCTTGTCTAAAAAATGTTGTGTGAAGTTTAAAGTATGTAACAAATGGTCAGTGGGACTGAAAACATTTTAATTTGGTGTATGTGAAGGATTTTGGTGTTTACTTCAATATTTTGTTAAATAACTATTTTGCATGTGAAAATAAGTTTAAGTAGTAGATGTGATAAAGTGATATTATATTCGAGCAGATAAGTAAAGATTGCTTGTGTGCGCAAAATGTGAAAGATGACCAATAAATGACAAGTAAGGAGTACCAGATGTATATCCAGAGATAGGTGTCTGGATTTAGAATTTGAGAAAAACAAGAGCTCATAAGAGGTTATTCAACAAGTAAAGAGCGCGAAGAAACTATCCTGTAATAGCAAAGTGTTCGCGTGAATTGATTGATAGGTTGTAGGATACTTGTGGGAAGCAAGGACCTAAAATAAATCAAGATAGTAAGGATAATGTTTGTCTCAGGCATACTTGATAAGTATTGATCGAGATCACTTTGAAGTAGTAATGAGATTGTTTGTCAGATCTATACTTTGAAAAGTATAGATCGAGAACAAATTGAAGTAGAAAGAGATCGTTTGTCAGATCTATACGTGAAAAATATAGATTGAGAACAAATCGAAGAAGTAAAGAAGATAATGATAAAACAAAATGTTTATTTGATTTGAAGAAAATGATTACAGGGCATCATCTGTAAAAGAGTTTTAGCTGAGCAGTGTTCCATGGGTACTCAAGCTGAACTTCGTCTTCAGTCACGAGCCAATAAGTTCCGCTATCTGTTTTGTTGCATACAATATAGGTTCCATCCCAGTTTTCTAATAACTTTCTAGAATTCTTAGGTCGAGTATGATCTTGTATTCGTCGTAGGACAAGGTCTCCAATACCGAATTTCCATTCTCGAACTTTCTTGTTGTATGCTTTTTTCAATGTATCATGATATCGTCTCAAATTTATAATGGCATGATCTCTGGTTTCCTCGATCCAATTGAGGTTGCAAAGGAGACTGAGTTCATTGTCTTCATCTAAAATTTTGCGTCGAGTACTTGGGAGATCGAGGTAGGAGGGTCTGCTTCCGTACCGAATGCCATCATGAATGGAGTACACCCTGTTGAGACTCGAGGAGTGGTGCGGTAATCCCATAATACACTAAGTAGTTCGTCGACCCATCTGCATTTTTTGTCGTCGAGGCGCTTGCGTAAGCCAGATTTGATGCTTTTGTTGATAGCTTCAGCTTGTCCGTTGCCTTGAGTGTAATATGGTACAGAAGTTGTTAACTGAATCTTGTATTTATGAAGGAAAACAAGGACTTTAGCGAAGATGAATTGTTTGCCATTATCAGAACGTATCATTTGCGAACAACCAAACTGGGTAATGATGTGCTCCAAAAAGAACTTGATGACTTCATTCTCATCAGTATGGCACAGAGGAATTGCTTCAACCCACTTGGAGAAGTAATCGGCGGCAACTAAGATGAAACTTCTGTTTCGGATGGAAGGGACCAATGATATCGATTCCCCATCGTTTAAATGGCCAAATGACATTACTAACATGTAAGTCGAGGGTTGGGCTCTTGATGTCCTAAGCGTGGATTTGGCATTTGTAGCATTTACGAACAAAGTTTTCGCAGTCTTGTCTCATCTTGGGCCAATAAAGTCCTTGTGTGAATGCCCGTTGGGCTAATGACCTTCCGAAAATATATGCACCACAGATACCTTCATGAAGTTCTCTGATCTTGATCTGTGCCTATTTCTGGGATATACATTCGATAAGCGGTTTGCCTCTAGTTAGTAGATATAAGATTCCATTTTTGACTGTGAATCGAGGGCACTTGGCTAACAGAGATCGAGCTTCTTCTTTGTTACTGGGGAGGATGTTGGAGTTGAGGTAAGCATAAAACAATTTTCTCCAGTCTTAAGGGTCGTCATCTTCAGTAACGGTTAAGTGAAGTGTTCACAAAATATCGAGGCTAGAATGCTCGAGGATTTCAATTTATAAAAATATTTTTTCACTGTCTTCCAGCATAGTAGCAATGTAAGCTAAGGCATCGGTATGACGATTTTCTTGCCGAGGTAAATACAAAATGGTGGCATGTTTAAAAATTTTTCATTTTTTCTTCGACCAGGGTTGCGTAATCAACCATTTTGCTTGTTATCTTAAAAGTTTTATTGTAATGATTGGCAACGAGTAAGGAGTCGACATAGACTGTTAATTTCTCAGCTCCGAGAGTAAGTGCAAATCGAGACTGTGCAAGATGCCTTCGTACTCTGTTTCATTATTGGTAGCGTAGAATTTGAGTTTGATAGCTTTCTCTATGAGATGATTGGAAGGCGTGACGAGGACTATGCCAATTCCAGATCCTTGTGGCCCTGCCGATCCGTCTGTAAAAAGTTGCCAACCAGAAATCTTGGACCATGCGTCTGGTTCTGCAATTGAGTCGTCGGTGAAGATTTCTTCGAGTTCTTCCCAATCAGGGTCTTCGACTGGAAAATCTGCTAAAAAGTCTGCCACTGCTTGTCCCTTGATGGATATTTAAGGTTCAAAAGAAATGTCATATTCCCCAAGGAAAACAGATCATTGTTGAACTCGTCGAGATTTTTCCCTTTTGGAGAAGACAAATTTGAGGGGGTATTTTGTAATAACCTTGATGGGGTGAGCTTGGAAGTATGGGCAAAGTTTTTGAGAGCTGTAAACCAAGGCAAACAATTGCTTCTTCGTGGTCGTATATTGTGTTTCAGCAGGCATAAAAGTTTTAATGATAAAGTAAATAGGTTTCTCGATGCCTGTGTCTTCTCGAATAAGGACAAAGCTGATGAATTCATCAGTGGTAGATAAGTACATGGTGAGTGTTTTGCCATCAATTAGAGTACTCATTATAGGAGGACACCCTAAGTATTGTTTAAGATCTTGGAATGTTATTTCACAGTTAGGAGTCCAAATAACTTCTTTTTGCTATTTATTCGAAAGAGGAGTGGGGTTGCCGCGAAGAAGAAGGTAAAAAAGTTTGTATCGATCAGATCACTTTGAGATGAATTTGTGAAGAGCGGCTATTTTGTCGGCGAATTTTTGAACATCTTTTTTCGTCCGAGGAGAGGGCATTGCCATGAGTGCTTTGATTTGCGCAGGATCAATTTCGATTCTTCTTTTGCTGACTAGATAGCCCATACGACATCGAATTGACATTTCTCTGGGTTGAGTTTCATCTGGTACTTGCAAAGGATGTCGAAGATAGTTTGGAGATTTTTGAGATGATCTTTTCTTTTCAGGCTTTTGCAGATCATATCATCGATATATACTTCCATAATGTTGCCGAGCTGATCTTTAAACATTTGGGTGACCAATCGTTGGAATGTAGCTCCAATATTTTTTAACCCAAAAAGCATTACTGTGTAACAGTAAAGTCCTCTTTCGGTTATGAAGGTTGTTTTCTCTTGATCTTCTTCGGCAAGTGAAACTTGGTTGTGGCTGTATCCATCATAGAAAGAAGTTCGTGTCCTACTACTGAGTCGAGAAGTTGTAGAATTAGTAGCAGCAAAAAACTGTCTTTGGGTGTGAATTTGTTGGGTTCGGCGAAATCAACACAAACCCGTATTTTACCATTTTTCTTTGGCACGACGACCATATTAGAAACCTACTTTAGATATTTAGCCTCCCGAATAAAGTCGACACGAAGGAGTAAATTAATTTCTTCGTTGACTGCATCTCGAAGTCGGGGAGCTAAATTTCATCATTTTTGGATGACTGCTTTGTTTTCTAAAAAGAGGTTGAGGTGGTGGCAAGCGATAGAAGGATCGATTCTGGGCATTTCTTGGAAAGTCCAGGCGAAAACGTCGATGTTTATCTTAATTAGATGTATAATGGCTTCTTTTTCGTCAATTGACAGCTTGGATCCAATGAAGGTTGTGCGCCCGGGGCCATTGAGTTTAGCATTCTCAACCATTTCAGCATCATGTTACTCAAATGTGGGTGGTGTGTCATGTTGTAATTGTTATGCCTTGAGAAGTTTAGCTGTATGAGGGTTGACTATGGTATTTTTGTACATTCTTGCAACTGCTTGGCTGCCCTTGATTTTATAGACTTCGTGATCCGTAGGAAAGCGTAGCGCTAAATGATAAGTCGAGGGTACTGCTTTGATTAAATGTAACCAACTGCGTCCCAAAATGCCTAAATATTTAGACTCTGCATGAATGCCAAGAAATTTGACGAATGTGGTTTCTGAACCTGCTTGAACTGGCAGAGTGATTTCTTCTATGGCTGATTCTTTTGAACCATTGAAGCCTGTGATTGTTGTTATCGAAGCTTTTACTGAATCTGTAAGGCCTAAGACTTCGATTGTTCTTCGGAATAAGACATCTGCGGCACTTTCGGTGTCGATGAGAAGTGTATGTAAGTAATCCAGTCCCACTTTGAGTATAATAACAAGAGGGTCATCATGAGGGTATTGTACATGACTGGTGTCGCAGTCCTCGAAAGTTATCTGGTAAGGGCGTTTAGATTTACTGGTACTTGGAAGAAGTTTTGCCGATTTGTCTGAGTAAGTCATTTTACAGCAAGACGTAATACGATCGTCTTGTTTTCTTTTCTTCCCTTTTTCAATCTCGATCATATACAAATGGCGAGCTGGACCCTGGATATGATTTTGCTCAACTTCAGTAGTTTTTGCTTGTTTGTCGAGAAATTTTTGAATGCCGATAACATAATTATGGAGTCTTCAAGCTAAGAGGATGCGATGAAAGATACGTATGAGGGAGTAACAGCTATCAGTTTCATGACTATGCACGTTGTGATATTGACATAAGGGTTTGTTCGGAAAATCTGCAATAGCTTGTGGCACGCGATAACACTCGTCTCCCTTTATCGTCGGCAAGATAGCAGAGAAGGTTATTGTCAATGGTGGCAAAATTGGGACAGGTCTGTCAGGTTTGCCCTCTATTCTTCTAATGTTATCAGTGCTTTTAATAGGCGACTTTGGTACTGATATAGTGACTGCTCTTTGGGACGGGGTCGAAGATGCTTCTCAAGAATGTATGACAGATGAGCTTTTCATCTTATCTTTCTTCAAACGCTCCAGCTCGATATAACTATTAACCACGTCAATCATTTCAGTGACCGTACGTGGTTTGTGTAGAGTAAGATCTTCGCGAACTTTTGAGTCGATATGCATGGCGGAGGTAAATGCTGGAACCACGATTTTGGGGTCTAAATTTCTAATCTTCTGTGTTTCCTGTAGGAAACGTTTATAAAAACTTGCCAGGGTTTCTTTCGCACCTTGCTCGAAGTAAAACAAATAGTCCATGGTGATTTCACGCTCCCTAGCATGAGCGTAGTTCGATTCAAAAAGATTTTGTAATTGACCGAAGGAGGTGATGGAGGCTTCTTGTATAGTGTGGAACTATCAGAGTGGTTCCTCTTTTAGGCTCATGTTAAATAGTCGACACAGCATATGGTCGAGTTTGGAGTATAACCCAATAACGGCTTTGAAATGTCGAACATGTGTAAGCGGATCAGTGAGGCCTGCATACTAGATGAATTTGGGCATATGGAATTTTTTTGGAATGGGCATATTTTCTAGATATGAGGAAATAGGGTTTGTTTTGATCCTATCAAGTGCAGATCGTCGGCCTGGGATGTCAGCGTTGATGGCTTAAATTCTGTTGTTAAGGTCATCCAGAGTGACAAATTACTGTGGGGGAAGAGGTAAGGCTGCAACCTGAGGAACAAAGTCACCTTGTCCTTCTGGTCCCAATCGATCTCTGATGGGCATTCTTTCTGGATGAGGGGTTTGATGATGTATATGTCGACTTCCTTGGGTTGTCGAGGCCGAAGAAGTTAAACCAAAATGTCGAGAGGCTCTATTAGGATTTTTAGATCTGGATCGAGACATTCGTTATTCGTCCTCTCACGGTTGATCATCGCGTTGAACTGCTCTTGATCGATGTTCACTTCGAGCCAGTAGCGGTGATGCTCGACGAGCTGTGATTCGATCTTGTGTTCTTCGCAATCTTTCCATCTCTTTTTGATGTGTTTGGCTCTGCTGATCTAGGGCTTTTCTGCATTTGTCCCTCTCTGTTTGTAGAGCTTAAACGTGGACACGCTGATCTTCCTATCTCTGATTTTTTTCTGCGGCCATTTGTTTTTGAAGTTTAAAGACCGCACCGTGTAGATCAAGAGCTCCTGGAATGTCCTGATCTCTTACGGTACTAAAATGACTTCTCAAGTTCATGTTTCTCATCGGATGGTATTTAGATTAGAAATGGTAGAAAAAAATGTGGTATTCCCACAGACGGCGCCAATTGTAGTAGCGTATTTTTCGGGTGGAAAACCTTCGCCAATACTTGTTCGTAAGGATTGCGTAATAAAGAGCTAACAACCAAGATTTTACGTATAAAACTCAGTAGAAACTGAGAAAAATCACGACCTCGAGGAGGATTTGATATAAAATCTAGTAGATGCTAGTTATTACAAGTTTTCAGAGTGTTGCTAGCGTTTAGGATAGAGAAATGTAAGACTTTCGGTCCTTTAGAACCTATTTTCTGCCTGTATTTATAGTATATACATGCAGTTTACAAAAAAAAAAAAAAGTCTCCTATTTCGGGGGTAGTGGGCGAACTTTACAGATCTTTAACAGTTCTTTCTTGACCAGGCTGCAACGGCTACTTTTGGTAAGCCGAGGATTAACATAATCTTCTAGAATGTTGAGCTGTCTTCGACTACTGAGTGTTGAACTGTCTTCGACTATAGAATACTGAGCTGTCTTCAATCTACAGAGTGCTGGCTTATTCTTGTCGGATCTGGGGAATATGATACTACATCACCTAAACTACCTTTAATTTTTCAAAACTCCTTAAATACATCTGAGTCAGCAGGATATCGTAAGAAGATTTAAGGAAATCTGGAAACTTTAATACATTATTCCTCTCCACTTTTACCTCTACTGAGACTAAGTTCTCCGTTCTTAGTTCGCCTCCCACATAATCTACATTATCAATTTCTACAGGCACATCCTCAATCAAACGATCAGAGGTTAAAGTCTCTATATCAAGGGTTTGCTTGAAAGTAAGAATTATTTCTATAACAGAACCTTCTTACGCTTCTACCTACATGCAGGTCCAAATATTTTAATTAAATTTTTTATAGTTTCTTTTTATATATATATTATATATATCATACATAATATATATGCTTATTCATGCAAAACTCAAACTTACAGCACAAAAGCTACTTTTTCCAATAATTTCCTCATATAGATAAATTTCAAATTTTAAATAAACAAAAATTGGTAAATTTCAAAACCCAAACCAGAAAAATTAACAATACCATATTAACCTCTAATGTCCGAATAGAAAAATTAACAATACCATATTAACCTCTAATGTCCGAATATGAATCTGGGATGTCACACGCCTCATTTTTCACAACAAAATTTCGCAACACAAATTTTTTTTCCACTTGCACAGTATCACGATCCATTTTACTCTGGCAAACTACTCTCGTTAGCTCTTTTTCTGTGATCTTTAAAAATCAATTTTTCCTCTCTCTAGATTTTTGTTTGCTTGTTTTTTGAAAAATGTTTAAACAAAGAAGATGAATGGTTATTTATACTCTCTCTCCAACTGCTGACAGTAATTGGGGCTCACACGAGCCACCCTCGGTTTAGGAGCCAAGACGTCTTTTCTACTATTCATGTTAGACGTTTCATACCTTTTGGGTGAAAATTCTTTCCATCATTACCGCAAGTCCTATATTTTAATGTATTTCTCTCTTTCCTACCCAAATTCATCTCACACCTTCCCACGCTCATTATGACACTCTACTCACACATAATCAAACTATCTATCCCAAACAAGGACTGACAATCTGATTCCTATTCTCATACTTTTGTTACTTATAGAACTGTTGACATCAGTTCTAATGCTACAACATTTCAAAATTTAAATATTTCTTTTCAACAACATTCATCATAAAACAAGGAACAAATTGAGAAGGAAGCATTATTCCTTTATTTAACTTACAGTTATTCGACCTAATAATATTCGCTCTCTCACAAATAATCACACATAAAGCAACCATGATACCCTGGAGCACCACACCTAATCATTTCATGTCGAGCAATCCTCTTATCTTCATCAACTATTTCCTCTAGAGCAATTTCCTTCACTGTAGCTTTTCGAGCTTCCGGCTCCAAGACCAATTCACAAAATATCTTACTATACACATGACGCCCGACCTTGTTCTCCCTCGCCCTCGAAGTTAACCTATCAAACTATATTAAAAATTCATGCAAGTTGGCATCATACTCTAACTGTCCAAAGATCCTCTCTCGAACTTCAGCTACCGTTATTGCTAAGCGCCCCTCCGACGCATGCTTACTTCTCTAAGAACGAGTCATCACTATTTTTGTTTCTTCCTCCTCTCTACCTCACATTTTCAATGTTATTTATACATACAAATTACGATCACACAACATCTCCCCCCATACTGCATATAGAATAATAAATATCAATTCCCCTTGTCCATAACTGACAACCCTAAAATCATGTTAGAATTTTATTTGATTTTATCTTTTTCAGAGCGAACTCATTGTGTTTGTTCATTCGACCATCTATTTTTCAACCTAACTTCCAAAATCTCTCAACTGTTTTACATACATCCAACATAACTCCACAATTCGCATTCTTCGTTCTCAATATTCCATATACTCATGCTCGAGCTCTCAAAATAGTTTTTACATATTTTCTATCTACATACAGTTCGAATCTATCGTTTCATAATAATATCATATTTGACGATGTGATATGTTACAGCTTGATCACGTAAATTTCTTTTAGTTCGATATACCTAACTGTTTCATATATGCAAAATTTTACTTCAATTTATCCATCACACAGTCAGTATATTTTTATTTAATTTACCATACTAATTTCTAGTTCAATATATTAAGAACCAAGAATTACTACAAAAATATATTTTTCATAAGCTCAAAAACTCCTTACAGAATATAGAAAACACAATATTTCACATTTCCTACAGATCAATCTACAGGTTACAATACATATCATTTTTCATCGATATTTTGTATTCGAGCACATCAGCTCCTCTCTTATGAAACACTTCTGCAAGACAAGACCGTTGGTTGTAACAGAGCCTAAATTCCAACCTGAAGACTATAAGTATATTTTCAGTCTAAAGCAACCTCCAACATGAAACACTTCTTCAAGAAAAGAATGTTGGTTGTAACAGAAGCATATTTCCAATCCAAAGACTGAAGCATCTGCTACCACCACCACTGTCTCTTCCTTTATAACCTCCACCAACTCAGAAAGACGGAGAAAGAAGAATAATTATACTTTTATAGCGCTCAATCCCTCGCAGGATAACGATAGTACTTCCTAGTACGTACACTAACTTCCTCATCTGCCTCATTAATGACATCCTCTGCAAGAGGACAAAGACATACCCGACGTTGCTCACCCAACATAATCAAATAGTAGAACCACCACAATTGATAATAATCATTCTCAGCCTCCGCTGCTTCCTCATCAGTCATCCCCTGGTACATCGGCGACACCAGAATGGGGGTGGGCATATCCAAAGGTTGGTTGCCAAAGTATCGCAGTTGAGGCTTCTGTACTTCAACAAACACTCTCGCTTCATATACTTGGTACCTGGTACTCACTATTTTCAAGATAAAGAGGATCACAAGATATTTTCAGAAGACAGAGTACTTTCACAGCAATGACAGATGATACCGTATCAACAAAATTTATAACAAAACCACATTCAATGCAATACAGGATTACTAAAACAATCATCATTAAAAACCAACAATTACTGAGAAACCCAAAAACCAAATATATCAATCCTTTCTAATACATTAAATGCCAAACACAGTCTTCCATACTAAAGTGACAAATCCCAATCCAATCCCATTCAACGAATCCCTTTCTAACTTTTAACACACAAACATTTCTCAACTAAAACTAAAGTCATCTGTGCCTTAGTTGCGAGGGGCCGATTGTAAGGACATATCCCTCAACCTACTCTAAATACAAACTGATTATAAAGACATGTCCCTCGACCTATTCCAAACTCGACTTACCTCAATACCAGACTCACATATTATACACATGACGTATATAGTCTTGAACCACGAACTGATAAAGAACGTAAATCGAGCACTACAAAAAATATGAATAAGTCAAAGATATCCGTCTCCTACAAACTAGCAGTTACATATTCAACTACCACCTACCCCATTTTTTAGGAGAACGTGCCTCTATACAATATTGAACTGAGAGTGAGGTCTATAAAAAAATGAGTTCCAGAGAAAAAAGGACAAAAAATTTTAGATTACAGGACCTAGATTTTTTAACTCAAGAGATCAAAACTTGTAATCAAATATTAGCCTCAAATAATAAAGTTACAGTTACTAAATCCCCAAATAGAGGTCGTGGTTTTCACCTATTCAAAGGTTTCCACGCTAATCACATGTGTTAATCTTTTATACTAATTCTTGTAACAGGTATATTTGGTGTAAGAGCTAATTTCAAGCTATTTCGAATTACTATAAAATTTAGCCATCACAGGAACGACGAATACCATAAAGAAAATGTGGAAGAAGCATGTCATTGGGATCACATATTTTTTCTCCAATAATCTGCACATGAAGACAACCAAAAAAAAGATATCTAAGATAAGTAAAAGCTATACATAAAACTGATATTTGCAATAAGCTCTTTTGATCAGTCTAGTAGAATTTCACTATAACATATTACATAAAACCAACTAGCCATTAAGAGCAATAACTACAACTGATTGCATTTCAGCAAAGGGAAGAAACGATGTGGAGTACCTTGAGATCATGCCTCCTGACTTCTCTACAGATCTCACCAGATTCATATATAAAGATGGCATAGGCACTGAGTATGATAGATTTGAGGAGTCATGGGCTCCTATCTTACTCTTAGGCGTTCCCATTTTTCGGTTTTGGATTTTCTAGCTTGTATACCTTGTTTCCTTGTGAACTTGGTTTCTAGGTGTAAATTTTCTTTTTTTTTTCTTTAATAAAGCAGGGGGTCTGCAATAAACAACCCCAACTCAACTTTCAAAAAAAAAATAAAAAAATAAAAGAAACGATGCTTATTCAGGGACAAAGTTTGCTATTGACTTGAAGCTTTTTGTAAGTATGGTACCAAGATCAAGTATCAAACATTATAAATGCACGATAATACCCACAACTAGTTCCATACAGCAGGTTGTTATTATCTTCTAAGCTCAAGCTCGTGAAAAATTATGCTGCAAGGACCCTAATCTATGAAGTACAAACCATTTACTCGTTTAGTCAAACAACTTCAAATATGTTTGCAGGCAATGATATTAATAGACTCGACCAGTAGCTTTTCTAAGAGGTCACGCTTAATATTCGTGCATAGTTGGATTGTGAAATTCAAACATCTAGGAGGACAAAGTCCATACTTTTTTTAGCAGTGCACCAAGAGTAAGTGGAACCATACAACACATGTGTGTTCCTACTATTACACAAAGTTGATCTGGGTCTCATAGGCTAACTAAATTTTACCATATCACTGAAGATGCTATTTAAATAAACAAAAATACAAGATAAGTGTTTAACGAAATGAGAACAAACACACCTACTAATATAGTTTTACGAATTGAAAAGATTCAATTCTTCACCGCAAAGCATTCTATGCATCTCCGACCATCGAATCAGCCTCATCTAGGATATCTGCTAAAATTGAAAGAAGCAATTACAAATAAAGACAGTAATTTATGTAAAGTTCTATTTCTCAGAGAACATTGATGTCCTCTCAGCTTTCTCAGAAGTTCCATTTCTCATCTTTAAATGTATCACTTGCCCATTGGTTGAGTTTTATATCTTCTTTATTTTTATCTTTCCTCTCTTCATCCTTCTTTGCCTCCTTCAACTCTACTAAAACCCAAAAGCGAAGTTTATGTTTCAAAAAAGAACCCAGAGAGAGAGAGAGAGAATCACCCAATAGATTTAACTGCACCCCAAGCTCTTTAAATGTAAGCATATCATCAACAAACTTCACATTTCTCGTAAAAACAAGACCTGCAAAAATTCTTTTACTAGTAATATCAGTTACTCAAGGGTACTCAATACTCAAAGGGACCTAATTGCGCCGAACGGCGCAGATACCCATTGGTGAATTTCATCAAACATATTGGAATTGATACTAGACAAAACCACTTTTATCCTCGCCTCGATCATCGACCAAACCAACTCAAAAGTTTCAACCCTAAACCTATATATCTGATGTCGGAGAAAAATTGATTTTTTTTTTTTTTTAGTTTTTTGATCGGGTTTTTTGGGCAATGCTTTGTGCAAAACATAGAATGGTTGGAGATATTTTCCGGCGGTATTGGAGATCTTCGATGGAGATTAGGGAAAGCTTGGTGATGATGACAACATAGAGAGAGAGACCCAGGAAACGAATTGCACCATAAGCCACCCTAGATAATACCTCAAGGATCCCATTTAATGGACTCAAAGGTTAGTAACAACTAATAAGAAATTCAGAAATTAGAAGCAAATGGTTTAAGTGATAAGTCTACCTAATCTTCGAATAGAGATCTTTGCAGCCGTGAGACTGATAAGTGGTAGATCGAGAAATTGATCAGGTTGCGTTCCTTTACAATTCATCAGATTTTAGCAGAGAAAAAACTAAAATTCCAAATGATTTCACGGATGTCAGGAGGAGAGAGAGGATGGAGCGGGCTGAGAGATGAGAGAGGGAGATAGACTTCAATTATGACATAAAAATCCGTCGTAAACCATTTGAAGCCCCCCGATAGTTATTTGTGTTGTACATTTAGATGGCATTTTTGAGAAAATACGACATATATTTCAATTATATATGTCAAATATATATAGAAAACTTTGTTAGTTTAAAGACCCATAAAACTACTGTTAATGGTTGCACGCAAAAGTCGTTAATAACCATTTTCACGTAGTACGGATGACCCCCGGTGTTGGGTTTCGAACTCTTGACCTTTCTCTCATCTCTCACTAGCCCAACACCAAAGAGGTCAAACCTACAACATTTAGGGCTCCACATCATGAAATTATCAACTGATTAAACCCATAAACCAACTTTACAAAGATGATGATGGTGATGAGGAGGAGGCTTTAGAAAACAATTAGGGTTTGTGTTGTGATGGGTGTCCAAACTCTTAATTGGGGTTTCAATAGTTAGGGTTTATGTTATGATGGTTTTGAAGACGGGTGTTGTTGTGAGAGATCGGGCGTTTGTGTGTTTTGAGAAGAATTGAAGTTGTGATTTTACCATAGCTTGGAAAGAGAGAGAGAGGAAAACAAAATTTAAATTGTTTTGAGGAAGAAAAAATAGTTTAAGTTTTAGTCCGCGACGGTGCAGTTTAGTCTGTGTGGTGTTTAATAGTACGCGGCGGTATTTAATAGCCCGTGCAGACTAATAAACTTCGCCAAACTCATTTTTTTTAGTATGAGCTCCCCACACCCTTTTGAGTTATGATATTGCTACATAAGCAACTCAAACCCATTTTATCATCTGCTTGAAGGGTTAAAGTTTGAGTTTAGAGTGTAAACTGACGCAAAAAATACAACCTACAAAAAAAAAAAAAAAAAACAATTGCTGTAGATGCTCTAATAAAACCACACTCAAAACTGAACTAATTACATCATTTTACGAGAAGTTCGCCCTCGGTAATTGATGCATATGTAAAATGACCATTCCGTACCTCCTATTTACCTCATTTTTATTAATAAATAAGATTTATATGATTATTTCATGATTTTTAGGTTATAATTTTATATAGTTATTAACAACATTAATCATCTCTGTCACCGTTTGGGGTTTGAGCAAGGTAAGCTCTTCTCAAACTTTGGAACTGATAAACAGGGCTGAGGTGAATGCTGAAACGATAATTTTAGGATCCGAGTTCCCAATTTTTCGTATTTCCTGCAAGAAACGTTTGTAAAAGCTTGCCAATGTTTATTTTGTACCTTGTTCGAAGAAGAACAAAGAATCTACAGTTATCTCTCGCTCCTTAGCATGAACATAATTTGACTCGAAGGGACGCTGTAACTGGATGAATATGGTGATGGAGCCTTCGGGGATAGTATGGAACCATCTGAGCGGTTCCTATTTCAGGCTCATATTGAATAATCTGCATAATATGTGGTCGAGTTTAGAGTACAATCCAACTGCGGCTTTGAAGTGTCAAACGTGAGTTAGAGGGTCAGTGAGTCCTGCATACTGAATAAATTTTGGCACGTGGAAATTATCTGGAATGGGCATATCTTTGAGATGAAGAGAAAAGGGATTTGCCTCAATTCTATCGAAGGTAGACCTTCGGCCTGGTATATCAGAGTTTATGGCTTGGATCCTGATGTTTAGGTCATCCAAGGTGATGAATTATGGCAGAGGGATTGGTACTGCTGCAATCTGTGGATCAAAATCTCCCTGTCCTTTAGGTCCCAATCGGTCTCTGATAGGTCGTATTTCTAGTGGTGGTGGAGTTTAATGACACGTGCGTTGACTTCCTTGAGGTGTCGATGCTAAGGATGTAAGTCCGAAATGTTGAAAAACCTTATCTGGATTTGTGGATCTGGATCGAGAAGTTCAACCTCGTTCCTCTCTTGGATGGTTCTTTCTTTGGGTCGCCCTGGAGCGATGATCACTTCGGGCCATGTATGACGGCCAGTAAGCCGATCCTAAGTTCTTCATAAATTCTCTATTTATTTCTGATGTGTCCGACTCTGTTGGTCCAAGTTTTTTCTCCTTTTGTCTCTTTCGACTTGAAGAGCTTGGGCATGAATTTGCTAATCTTCTAACCTCTGGATTCGGTCAGATTCCATCTGTCTCTATAGTTCGATCATTACGCTGTACATATCAACTATTTTCGGTATCAGGTTGATCTCATGGTTCCTCAGCGTACTAGAATGGCTTCGAAGAATCATGTTTATCATCAGATTGTTTTTGGATCAGGGGAGGTAAAGAAAAGTGTAGTTTTCCCACAGGCGATGCCAATTGTAATGGCGTGTTTTCTGGGAGAATAATCTTTACCAATACTTTTAGTAAGGATGGGGCAATAACAAGTTTAAACGAATAAGATTTTACGTAATAACTCAGTAAAGGTTGAGAAAAACTACGACCTCGAGGAGATTTTTGATGTAAAATCCAATAGGTTACTAGTTATTACAGTTTGTGGTATGACAATAAAGTAAGGAAGAATGAATAGTAAATTTGTGGATCTGAATAACCTATTCTTTGCCTGTATTTAGTAGATACATGCAGTTTACAAAAAGAAAAATAGTTTCCTATTTCGGGGGTAGTGGGCGAACTTCGTGGATCTCCAACGGCTCTTTTTGACCACGCACAATGACTACTTTTAGTAGGTCGAGGACTTGTGGTTGTAGACGTGGCATCTTCTCGAATACTGGGCTGTCTTCGACTATGTTATGTTGGCTTACCCTTGTCGAATCTGGGAAATATGATACTACAATATTACAAAATGATAACCCAATATGATGTTATCTATATCCTCTCAAACTCTCCCTATAAACCTTAAAGGCCTATAGGCTTGTTAGGAGTCCAGTAGTACACCCCAACCCAGTTGGGTTACTACCTCGGGCTGGACCCAACTCTTAACACCCCCCCTTGGGGTGTTCCATACCAGGATGACTTGCCTCATCAAAACCTATGCCTAACAAAACTCCCTCGGGCAAAAAGTTGTACAAGGAAAGAGTACAATCCTATGCCCCGTATGAGTTGTGGATGCGTATACGTTGCCTCATTAAAACCTCTAGTCAGTAAAACCTTATAGAATACAAATTGTACTATCAGGAAATAAAGTATAACACATATGTGTTCACGTCAGGATGGGATTACTCCCCCTGACATTGATCTCTTTGAGATCTATCTCCCTGAGATAATAAATCGAGTAAACTCCGCATGCTGATTTTGTGTACCAGTCTCTTAAACGCAGGATGTGCAAGAGCCTTCGTTAATATACCAGTTAAATTATCTTTTGAACGGACTTGATCAACGTCAATCTCATTTTTCTTCTGCAACTCGTATATGTGGAAGAATTTAGGTAAAATGTGTTTCGTTCTCTGTCGCCTTTAATAAATTTATCCTTAACTTGAATGATACAAGCTGCATTATCTTCATCATGAGTTGTTGGTTTATCTTGGATAAAACTCAGACCGTAACTTTCATTGATGTGATTGATCATGGACCGCAACCATAAACATTCTTTGCCAGCCTCAGGAAGTATAAAAATCTTTGCATTATCCGAGGATGTAGCAATCATCGTCTGCTTCACCGATATTCATAAAATCGTTATATTTCCATACAAGAACATATAACCCGATTGTGACAGGCCTTTATGTGGATCTGACATATATCTTATATCGGCGTATCTTATAATTTCTCATTTGCCAATTTTTGGATAGAATAGACCTCAGTCATTCGTGTTGATGAGATATCTCAGAATATGCTTGATCCCATTCCAGTGCCTTTGGGTAGGTACAGAACTATGGCATGCCAAACAATTTACTACGAATGAGATGCCTGGTCGACTATACCCTGCTAAGTATAGCAAAGTACCGATAGCTTCTATATATGGTATCTCAGGCCCTAGGAGTTTCTCCCCTTCATATGGAGGATGATAGATGTCATTGTTCACATCTAATGAACGAACATACAAAGACGTCATGGCATTGTGTCCCGTATCCATATCAAAACATTTTATGATTCTTTTAGTATACGCCGTCTGATGTACGATTATGCCACGACCAAGATGTTTGATCTGCAAACCGAGATAAAATTTGGTCTTCCCAAGGTCTTCCATTTTGAATTCCTTCCTAAGGTATTCGGTAGCATTCGTGATCTTCCACAGAGTTCCGATGATATTTAAATCGTCTACATAAACTGAAATGATGGTGAAACTAGTATTCATTTTCTTGATGAAAATGTATGGGCAAACAAGGTTATTTGCAAAACCCTTGGCTTTCAAATATTCGGTCAGCCTGTTATGCCACATGAACCCTAATTGTTTCAGACCATACAATGTCTTATCCAATTACTACATCAAAATTATAAAATTACCACCATCTATTTATAAAATTGCCATAGATAAATACAGTGGTATACTTGTGATGGATTTAGTCCATGGTAAATATTTGGAGTATCCGTGGCAATTTAAATATTCTTAACTTAAACTCAAAGTACTATGTCATAAGGTAAAATTTGAACTTCTGTAACGAGCTCTCCATTTAGGGTTTTTTCGAACAAATTTTTTATCGCCAATGTTTTTGAAATGATTATGCAAATTGAAGGCTTCTCAAATTATTACAAAACAAGGGTGCTATTGTGATTATTATCTTTAACCCCCAATTAATTATTGCTCTACTCGATCTCTAAGTATGTATCCCAATCTCAAATCCCTAATTCTCTTTATGATTTTTTTAATCAATTCCTCAATCTCAAACCCCCAATTTATGTATTTATAACTGAAAATTCCTTAATCCCCAAAATTGTTCTTTCATAAATTTTGATTTGAATTTATGGCTTTTGTTGGAATCACTGATCGAATATCATAGTTTTTGTAAAACCTCTTTTTAGCATTTTAATCATCTTCTTATCTTTGCTCTTACTCAAACTCTTGCTCTCTTCTTAAACTCCATTTTTAAAAACTTCATTTTACCAATCTCTCCTAGTTATATTTACAGATCTCTGATTGAAATGTGTAAAACAAATTGAAGTCTTTAAGTGAAAAATTTGACCTTATTGGTTATTCTAGTAGTAAATATGATCTTATTGGGTTTTCTAGCATGTCATGGATCGTGGAATGGAGACCTTTCAAATGGTGGTTGGAAGGACATTTAAAAGGTTTATGGATTGGGTTTTGCATTGTAGGATTTGGGGCGTTGCTATTTTTTTTAGTTTAATCTGATTTGCATTGTAATTAGGTTCATGACCGACATTTTTCAGCATATGCAAAGCTTTTACTTTGAGTAATGGGTTTATTAGAGTTGATTATTATGGCTGACTTAATCAGATGAGACACGACGTAAGTTAATTATTCTTTCATTAAAAGTTCTACTTAAGATATGATTTTTTGGGATCTTTCATGTTTAAAGTGCAATTGTTTGTATCTTTTATGGTGTTGCTAGTTATGCAATAGTGTTGGTGCCTCTCGTTTGTTGAACGGAACTCTAGTTATGTTATAGTAAGAAATTGTTGCATATTAGAATGAATCAAGGTACGCTTGTTCTTTACTGGAACTATTCAGATTGAATTCTTTAGGATATATAAGAATGTAATGTTTAATTGTAACCTCACAAATCTTGCTAAACGCAATTGTACATTAGAATAATGAAAGAAAAAAAAATTGTGATAGAAGAATAGGGAATGTTAGGAACAAAACGGTGCTGATGATGTTTGATAGAATTCCCCAGCGAAAATTAACGATTTTGAAAATGGCAATTTTAGGTTACACGACCAACTGTGATCATTTGGATGCTTTGTTCTTGGCTCGGTTGAGTTTCTTCTCAATTTGTTTTATAAGTAGGCGATGGGGTATGTGTTTACTAGGGATTAACTTGGGTCAATAGAGTAAAAATCCTAGCTAGTCTCATTATAGATCTTTGTAACTAAAGGGATTGAGGTAGGTCATTAATAAGAATGTACATGTTTTTATGTCATACAGGTGATATACGGGTAATAGTAGATGCTCGGCTAATACCATATCTTTTGAGAGGCTTACACAGGTTTGAATCTTCATTTTTAGTTCATATATTTTACTTTGAACCCTCACTATGTTATATATATATATAAAGTCAAGTTAGACCCACTAAGATCCTTGATAACATGAAAGGGAGCCATACCTTATTATAGAAAACTATATTTATAGAAATCATGTAGTATCTTTAATGGAAAGCAAGATTGGGATTGGTCAGGTCATAGATTCTTTTTCAACATCATTAGAATTATATTGGAGTTCATGATAACCAGCCATCTATATCTATTTATTTGCTTATCAATTTGACTAAAAAAAGAAAATGATCCTTATTTACATGAAACTGTTGAAAAAGATTTATTTGCTTCAGAAAAAAAATCATGAATTAGAAGACCAAATGATCCATCAAGCCAAATAAGAATTTAAAAAACAAACTGAGCAGAAGGATTTTTTGATAATCTTGTCGATAAAGAATCAATAATAATCGATATAACTACCTGCACACAAGAGTTGGGTAGGAGTTACAAGGTTGGGGATAATAGTGTCGATGTTAATCATGAAAATCAAGCTAGGTTGGAGACTTGGGTTATTAAAGTTTCTGATGGAGAAAGAATAGGGACTGACGTGGAACATGATCCCCAGATAAGTGATTGAGAGGAATGTGCTGGTGGGGGTGAGTCAGAGATAGATCTGGATCTCGATGGAGAGTGTTATGAGGATGGGGAGGAGACGAATGAAATTCTAAATTTCAAGAAGAAACATGGGATCCCCAAAGATATAAGGTTAGAGGAATATCTGGGGGAGATGATTGATCAAGACCTCCCTATGGAGGGTATTCTTATACATTGAGAACAAATAAAGAAAGGCTTGAAGTTGCCCCTGGTCAGTTCAACCTAAATATGTATGACCTTTTTAGGGTGGTGGCAGTGTTAAATGGTCGATTGCAGGAGAGAAAAGAACAGTTGATGTATGTTGATGATTTATGTGTGTATTACACACTAAATAAAATCCTCAGAAGATTGGCTATATATACCTAACTAGGTTTCTAAAGAGGCCTGTGCTGTATAAAATGGCCTCGACTGGGGGACAATATTTTACCAACCGTCTACTTGTGTCGGGGAACTTCGAGTTTTCATCAAGGTTAATGGTATTTGTGTTTATGTGTTTTTGATGTCTTTATATGTGTTGTCGAACTTTATATTTTGATGAAGTGCTAACTGTTGTTATTTGTTCGTGCAGCTGCAAAGGAGATTGACAGGAGCTCGAAGGTGAAGGAAAAATTGTACAACCTGAGAACCAAATATTTTAGGAGAGTCGACTTTCTTGTTGAGGATTAATAAAAGGTAGAAGGGTTGTTTCAAGAAGCCGATTTAAAAAGATCCTGAACGAAAGGGTTTGACGTTCTTCTTATCGACGAGAAAATATCGATAAAAAATAAAAGAGCTACTGATGCCATCCTCCCTCTCAAGAATCCTGCTCTGAGTAGTTACACCACTGACTCTGCTGCTACAGAGAAGGAGGCCCTATTGAGTGGGATCTTTGGATAAGATATGAGGAAGAGAACTACCAGTTCTCCCTTGCTCTTGTACAATCTTAAAAGAGGGGTGCTCGACCAACTCTAGTCGAGAAGAGAGGTAACACTGAGGTTGCTGGGTCGGGGACTTGAAATGTCCTAGATAGTCAACCAACAAAGGTGATGATGGCGACGCTGTAAAAAGTTATAGCTAGAAAGTCCCTCTCGACTCATTAAAGTCAAAGGTATCTGGGAATCTTGTGGGTTCCAAGTAGGAGACTCAATGGACCATCGATTCCTATACTGTTGGGATAAAGTCCATGGAGGAGGACTTTGCCAACTGTCTGGTTGGAGCAGAGAGCTTATCTACCTTCTTCATCAAAGGTCATCGTACGATGAACCAGGTGAGGAATTTTCATGCCTTATTATGATTAGCTTCATTGGTTCCTTCTTTGAGATCTTACATTTTAACTCTAATGTAGATTAAGAAGCTTCTCCTCGATGGTAAGCCTCTACTGTTGGGTGACCAGAGCCTAGCCAATGAACTTCTTGCTTCCAAGAACACCGAGAAGGAGCTTCTTGCCAAGAAAGAAGATCTAGAGATGAAGCTGGAGAAGTTGACACTTGGTACTGTAAATTTGAAGGAGGCTGATATTCGAGATGCCAAGAAGACTTTGGATGGGGAAAGGAGGAGAGGAGATTGAAAAGATAAGGGATGACTTGGCGAAAGAGATGGAGAAAGCTCTGGCCCTTCAGAAGTCCAATTTTGAAGATGATGTGTGTGAATATATTCTTAATGTGCGAAGGTTAATGGAGGCAAAGAAGACGAAAGCCTTTCTCAAGGCTGCCGCAGAAGTAGATCTTACTGTCATCGAATCTCTGAAGTCGATGAAGGAGAACTTTTCTGGCCAGTTCAACATCATGAAGAAGAGGAAAGACTTTTACAAGGGTTTGGCCTCTGCTTCTGGGGCGACCTTCGTTGATTTGGATGCTGAAGATGAAGTTGTCGATGCTCAAGTTCTTACTCATGTTTTACCCGAGGGTACAATACAGTATGAAGTTCTTAATGACTAGACTCCTGGGGTGCCAGTGAAAATCACCACTCTTACCCCTCCCCTTGATAAGTAAATAAGAGAACTGTAGTATTTGTTTATTTTTGGGAAAGTTTTTGAAGGATTTTTATGTACAATTGATCAATGGGACCTAACAACTTTAGTTTTTGATATCTGAATGAATTTTGGTGAGCAATTTAAATTTTGCAAAATAAAGTATTTTGAACTGTCGATAAATAATGAAGAGGTACTCGACCTCAATACATATTTTGTTGATAAATCTAAGTATTATATTCGAGATGATTTATTGAATGAAGTATATAACACACTATTTATTAGATGTTGTAGAAAATTTCCATTTAAGGATATCTGAATGTAGTGATAGGATAGCCATGGAATGGCTTTGTCAAATATAGGAATGATTGCCAGATACATCTCCTCTATGGGATAAATGATTTTGATTGATTGGAGAAACATGTCATAAGTTGTCGAATGTAGTAATAATATTTATATGGAGTTTCCATTTAATTGGAGATCTGTTTGTCAAAGAAATAAAATTGAGGTTGACAAACACTTGTTTAAGTTGTGTCAAAAGAAAATAATGTAGAACAGATAATTTATTGATAGGAAAGATAGCTTCTTTATTAAAGAAAAATAAAATAGATTACAACTCTTATCTGTAGAACATCTTCAAATGTGTTGTATTCCATAGGAATTCAAGCTATAATTCATCTTTGGTCATTAACCAATATGTGCCACTATCTGTTTTGTCACTTACAATATAAGGACCTTCCCAGTTTTCTTATAATTTTCCCGAGTTTTTTGGCTGAGTACTGTCTTGAATTCATCAAAGGATAAGATCGCCGATGTCAAATGTGTGTTTGCTTTTTTTTTTCTTGTTATATGCTTTTCTTAGAGTATCGTGGTATTGCCCCAAGTTTGCAATGGACTGATCTCAAGTCTTTTCGATCCAATTGAGATTACATAGAAGTCTCATTTCATTCTTTTCATCTGTCACTTGACTTCTAGTGGTCGGGAGATCGAGGTATGAAGGAATAATAGCTTATGTGCCAAAAGCCATCATAAATGGTGTGTAACCTGTGGAGGTTCGAGGTATAGTCCTATATGCCCATAAAATACTACGTAGCTCTTTCTACTCATCTACCCTTCTTTTCATCGAGGCGTTTGCGCAAGCCTGACTTGATACTCTTCTTAATAGCCTAGGCTTGGCCATTTCTTTGTGGATAATAGGGTATCGAAGTAGATAACTGGATCTTATATTTCTTGAGCAATTTGATGCTGATAATTTGTTTGCCATTATCCGATCTTATCATTTGTGGATAACCAAATCGAGTAAGGATGTGTTCATATAGAAATTTGATTACTTTATTATCATCAGTATAACAAAGTGGTATAACTTTGACCCATTTTGTAAAATAGTCTGTAGCTACAAGGACAATTTTTTTATTTCCTGATGCATGATAGAATAGACAAATGATGTCGATGGCCCATCATTTAAATGGCCAGAGGACATTGCTGACATGCAAGTCGAGGGCTAAACTTTTAATGTCTTGAGCGTGGATTTGGCATTGGTAGCATTTTTGTACAAAGTCCTTGTTGTCTTGTATCATCTTCGACCAGTATAAACCTTGTGTGAATGTCATTTGCACTAGCGATTGTCCTGAGACATGTGCAGCACAAATTCCTTCGTGAAGTTCTTTAATTTTTATCTAGGCTTGCTTCTACAAGATATATTCGATCAGTAGGCCTCCGCCAGTAATTCGGTATAACACTCCTCCCTGGATTTTGAATCTTGGATATTTTGCTAACTGAGATTGAGCTTATTTCTTATTCTTATGGAGAGGTGAGGGCATTAGAATTAAAATATGCAAGAAATGGCCTTCTCCAATCTTCGGGATCATCAGCTTTAGTAACATAGATTTGCATGACATAGACTGTTTTGAGGCTGAAATGTTCGATAACTTTGATATCTTGTATTCTTTTCTCACTGTCTTTGAGTATTGCAGCAATGTATACGAGAGCATCAGCATGTTGGTTTTCTGCTTATGGCAAATAAGAAATTGTGGCTTATTTGAATTTCTTCATTTGTTCTTCGACCAACACAACATAGTCAACAATTTTGCCTGATGTTTTAAATATTTTATAATAATGGTTGGCTACGGGTAACGAGTCCACGCAGATAACTATCTCTTTTGCTCCCAGTACCAGTGTGAGGTTTAGGCCATGTAAGATAGCCTCATAATCTATTTCATTATTTGTTGCATAGAACTTGGGTTTAATAACTTTTTCTATTTTTTGATTAGACAGTGTAACAAGAATGATGCCAATCACTGATCCTCTTGGTCCTGTAGATCCATCTGTAAAGAGTCTCTATCCTGTACTTTTGGATCATGCGTCTGGTTCTGCAATTGAGTTATCGACTAGCACTTCTTCAAGTTATTCCCAGTCAGGGACTTTGACGGAGAAATCTGCCAAGAAATTGGTAACTGGTTGTCCTTTAATCGATATTTGTGGCTCGAAGGAGATGTCGCATGCCACGTGTCCTTGACACGTGTCCACTACTATGTCTGTATGGTGGGCCCCACTAATAGGTGGAATGTCACGTATCCTTGACATGTGTCATTGCCATGTTAGCAATGGATTAGGGTTGATGACATCATAAATAGGTATTAAATAAATTTTGAAAAAAAATTAAAAATTAAAAATAATAACCTATCTGACGTTAGTATGACCTAAAAATGCCATTTTATGGCCGTGAACTTCTCAATTTTAGCGCCAATTTCTTGGCGATTGGAAGATCTCCCAGAGACGTGCCATATACCGATGTCATCTTTGTGGAATAAGCTACGCGACAAAATTTATTATGCGTCAATCCGATCTCTACAGCAATCGTTATTTTAGTTTAAAAATAGCCATTTTACAAGGGTTAAAAATCATTAAAAATAGCCTTTTAATAAATAAAAAATGTATTAATAATACAATTCATGTCTAGATATCTTATATCATATAAGAAACAATTAATAGATAGAAATTTTGAAATAGGTAAAAAATATCTCTCTGCAACGCAAAAAATCCTAAAAAATTGATGATTTGGAGAGTTTTTTCTCCCTTCTGATTCACTAGCTCTATGTGTTGATAACGTGTTAGATAATAATGGATATTACTCTATTGGCTGATCACAAGCAATAATATGAGAGAAGAGTTGAGATATCTTTATTGAATAATATCTCTCTGTATCCTCAGAGGTTTTAATGTTACGTATTACAGAAGGATAACCCAATATGAGGTTATCTATATCTACTCAAAGTCTCCCCATAAACCCTAAAGGCCTATGGGCTTGTTAGGAGTCCAGTGGGACACCCCAACCTAGTTGGGTTCCTACCTTGGGCTGGAGCCAACTCCTAACAGATGTATTATTATTCTATGATCACTTTAATTGGAGATATAAATTATGTTTTATATAACTATGAATAATATAGTTAATTTTATTTACTCAAATCATTAATGCAAAGTTTTTTTTTATAAATATTAGGTCGATTAACGAATTATATTTAGCAATGCTTTAATAGTTCGTATTTTCTATGAATGTTCTTATTCATATAATATGTTTTGATTAGTACATCAATAAAAGAGGAGATTAATTTAACGTAAGGTCGTTAAAAGTATTTATCTTAAATTGGGATATCTACTACTAAATTATTTATTCTGATATGTATAATGGCGGGGAAATCTAATCCCTAGTTTCTTTAAATTCGGTAAATCCAAATTTTTTGCCGTATTTCTTACCTTTTAAGTTTAACTACTTTCTTAGTTCATGCATTTTTATTAGAGAACACAAGATTGGAAACAAGTTTTAGTTTGGTTCGTAATAGAGGACGACAATTTATAATTTTATACATTTTTCTGCAAAAACCCATTTTTGCTGGCTAATAGTAATAGAGTTTGGGTGGAGGTTTAACCTGAAACGACACCTTAAAATGGAATAATAGATCCTGAATCCTGATAATAGAATAAACTTTTTGAAAAGTAAAATGTGATATAAATTTTCATCCGAAAAATCAAAGTTAGTCCTGTAGGGACCTGTCCCTCGAGCTACTATAGCTGCGAACTACCATAATGTTAGGCTCACATAAAACTTGGAGGACATGCACCCTAATGATGTTGACACCTGTCACACGAACTAGTAGATGAAGTCACTCGAACCTTCAAAGAACAAGGAAGAATAAGTCAAAGACACTTGTCCTCACGAACTAATTATTATATAAACGACTTTAAAAAGTTTTGCCACTCTTTTCCCAAATTTAGGAGAACGCGTTATTGCCCACGAGCTAGAGAAGAGATCTATAAATATGGCATGGGTGATAAGAAGTAGATATAGGTTTTTGGATATAGGAAATACTTAATCGGTCTAATTCCAGCGCATCATCCTTTGTAACTTGTAATATCCGAGCAATAAAGTTATTCTTCTAAATCTTTGAGCTGAGGTCGTAATTTGTACCTATTCAAAGGTTTCTATGTTAAATTCGTGCTACTGTCAATTACTTGTTTATATTTGTTTGTTCTAGGTACATTTGATGTAAGAGGTTAGTTCGAGTTACAAAATTAGGCTCTTACCAGTCCAGCTCTAGTTAAACTCAAAACAAATAAGATGATTTTTATTTTATGAACAAGTGTCCCTGCTTTCAAAAAAAAAATGTGGCTCTTAGATTGCCATAATGCGTAAACTTATACTCGGTCAGTCGGTTGTATGGTTTTTTTAAACTAAGTTTCATTTTCTTTTGTTTCGCAAGTTGGATACAACCTAAACCCCAACCTGGTAATTTTTTCTTTTGGTAAATATTTTTATATTCCTCTTAGTGATTCTCTATATATATTTATTGTTATTCTTGTACAACAAGTTTAACTGGTGGATGTGAGGTTTCACGGAGGTGAGTATTCAATATAGTTATGAAGATCTTCTCAACGTCCATCAAATAAATTCTCTCAAAGGAGTTCATCTGAAATGTCATATACAGAAATGATGGATACAAACCATGTTTTCCTTACCATAATATTTCTTTAGTTTTGGCAGTGACTCGTAAAAGCAAGACATTTTTTCCATCTTATTCATAATTTGGCCTATAAAAGGATTGTATTCTTGAGAACATTGGGTTTTTGTGCATGCACGTTTAGCAATGAATTTCTGCAAAAGAAGTCCTTACACGACATTGTTCTTGTAAACGTATAAGTATATTCTACAAGTCCAACGAGCTTAACCTATCTAACCCAGCCCAAGTGAGCTTAGAATATTGGGACTAGGTTGTGATTAATTATTTTTGGCCTGAAGATTTAAGTTGGGTTCAAGGACAAGGTGTTTCGGTTTCTAACTCAATTGTTTAAAACTAAATGTTTTTTAGAAAACAAATCATAGATTGAGTCAACAAACAAATCTCAGAGCAATTGATTTCCCACTATGCTGAGTTTAAATCTAAGGGGGTATTTGTTTATTTCTACTTAAAACGTCTTAATTTAACTAAACCAACAAGATCTAGTTCAATGTAAACAAGTGGTAAGTGTTCCACCTCTAGTTCAGCCTCTTGTTAAGACGTTTTAGGTAACTAAGTATTTCTTTTTTTTTTGTCTAGTTAGAGGCTAATGTCTAAAATACGTCTACTATCTATAACCACCACCCTCAACCATTCCAATCACCTCCATTTGCCATCTTCAACACTTTCCCACCACCTTCCGCCAACAAAAACAAACATATCAACATACAAGCATTATCAATAAAAAGATAGCAAACAAACTTGTACATTTTCACATATTTACATCCCCAACACCTTCCTACCACGTCCCACCAACCAAAACAAACATATCAACATACATGAGCATATCAACAAAAAGATAGCAAAAGAACCTGTACATTTTCACATACTTAAGCATATCAACAAAAACACATAGCAAAAGTACCTGTACATTTTCACATACTTAAGCATATCAACAAAAACACATAGCAAAAGTACATGTACATTTTCACATAATTTTTTTGAGCTCAATCCTGTACATTTTCACATAAGCATATCAACAATAGGACACAACAAAAGAACTTGTACATTTTTACATAAGCATATCAACAATAGGACACAACAAAAGAACTTGTACATTTTCACATACATAAGCATATCAAGAAAAATACATAACAAAAGAATTTGTACATTTTCACATACATAAGCATATCAAGAAAAATACATAACAAAAGAATTTGTACATTTTTACATACATAAGCATATCAAGAAAAATACATAACAAAAGAACCTGAACATTTTTGCATACATAAGCATATCAACAAAATGACAACAACAAAGAAATACCACAAATAGTCTCCAAATGTACCAGCAATAACATAGAAATACTACAGATAGTCTCCAAATATACCAACAAAAACATATAAATACAACAAAACATTTCAAATGTACCAACAACAATATAGAAATAGTTTTAACATAAATCAAAGCCTGAAGAGGGAGAGAGAGAGATAGACCCACACCAACTACCAAAATTACTCTCCCACACCACTCACATACCTCCTAATAGTCAAGTGCTAAGGATGGTCGCTAAGAACTTTACTTTCTGGCCAATGGTTAACTTCATGAAAGGTCCCCTATAGGCTGGACTATCAATTAAGGCCCTCAGAAACTTGATGAAGAAAGTGGTATCAATGTGTTTCCCATCCTGTAACTCCTCAAGATCCCCCATAATGTCATCCTCGCTCATAAAAGAGTATGTTCTATCCTGAATACTTTCTCTAACAAGATCAACTCCACAATAGACTGGATAACATCATAAGCCCCCGACTCTTACCTAAGGCTGCAGGCCTCTTGTCCTTTGTAGAGGTAGATGTACTATGAGATGTCCCAATATTCCCCCGAGTATGAAATGGTGCTAGACGAGAGGTACCCCCATACTAGTTCCCTCCTGGGGTAGCTCGTATAGTATTTTGAGTGTGGATATACTCATAAGCAGAGAAGTAAAGGTCTTGGATAGGGGTCTCAAGATCTATCTCATCCATAACATCATCAACCATTGGAGCTTCATCGGCACCCTGAGGTGGTGGCTGATCAGCTTCAGGTCCATGGGCATATCTCCTAGTAGTAAAGGTCCCAGAGAAGAGTGCCTCAAGTGTTGGTTTGCTTTTGTTTACAAACTAAATAAGCAACCAATATAATTAGAGGAGAAGAAGATTAACTAAGGCTTCAAGAGAAGAGATGAGGAATGTTATTTGATTTAATGAAAATTAGAATGCTAGAGGACTCCTTATATATACTTGATATCCAGCCCAATCAAACTTGAGAAACCTTTCATTATTCTCTATATGCACTTGATACTTAGACAACCGTCATGTGATAAAATCACTCGTATCTAACACTTTATTACAATTGCATAACTGTAATTAAAACTGAATATGTGTACATATAATAACAAATCCAAATATAATAGCAGCTAAATAATTAAAATCAAAACTGAATGTCGATAAAAATAACAACTGGGAACAACACCCACAGGGATAAAAAATCTTAATGGAGTAATAGTCAATAAAATAAATCAATAACTACTCCCACATAAAAGAACGATCCTCAAAGAGACTATAACAATCCCATATGTGTAACATGTCCCTGAAGGCTGGTATTGATAGTCCCTTAGTAAGCATACCAGCAATCATCTTCAGTGTCGACAAATGGCAAATCTCGATAATTTGTTTAAGTACTTTATCAATGCATTACAAGAAAAACTGCATACAATAACACAAAAATTATAGCATTTTTATCGTATGCTATTATAAGCATACATCAATAGCTTTTCTAAGATAAACGCTATGGTACCACATATTTTCGCACCTAACCTTACTTTTTTTGAAGAGGTATCGACCATAGACTTTTTTTATAGCGGTCATGTACGCCATATAGTTTTTGTTTAATTTTTAAAATGAACTCCTTTCACGGTTTTAAAATTAAACTCCTTTTCTCCCTCTTTTTCTCAACTTATCCTTTCTCCTTTGAATCAATCAACTACTCTATGGCGCCTCTCTCCCTCTCTCTCTCTCTTTATCTCTCTCTCTCTCTCTCTCTCTCTCTCTCTCTCTCTCTCTCTCTCTCTCTCTTGTAGTTAAGGTTTTGAAGATTGATTTTAATTTGAGGGTTTTCGTTTAAAGTGAGAATCAATTGCAGGGAAAGGAGGGAAGGGGTTGTTGGAGGGGAAAACTACAGCTGCAAACAAGGACAAGATGAAGGCCATTACCAAGTCTTTGCGCACCGGTTCTAGGTAAGAAAAACCTTAGTCCATCCTTTAAAGTTTTTCTATGATCTTTTATGATTTTGGATATTTTTGTGTGTTTAGTAAACATTAATTAGGAGATATGATTAGGTTTTTATGCGGAGTGAGTTTTTGACGGAGGAATTAAACTTAGAGCTGATAGGTTAACTGAACTAGGATAGATTTAGTATTTTAATGGAGAATTGGAAGTAAATTTTAGATATGTATTTGTGGGTAGGAAGTGCTTGTTGTTATGCCTGAACCATTTATGTTGAAAACTTTTTTCATTGGGGACAAGGGGAGCTTTTCTTCTGTATATGATCTTCTCCTATAGCTGTATTAGTCCATCTCGTGAAGAAACTTGGGGATGATCTAGTTTACGAGAATAAATGGTTGTCTTAGTTTATAATTCACTGAGAATAATCTAGTTAGTGTTTCTTAAAGATCTTTTCCAGGATAAACCTTTTAATGTTTTTCCAAATGTTAATTTATGAGAAGGCTTGTGCGGTTTAGATTATTTTTCATCGATAAGGGGTCAGTTACATTGTTGGCTGACGATCTTGTGAAACTGTCATTTGTAAAGAGTTCACAAAAAAGTTCCATTTGGTTGGGTTGAGTTTTTCTTGTAAGCTTACCAAAGTGGAGGGATTCCACAACCTTCTTAATTAAGATATCTTTTAGCTTCTTTGTAAATTGAAGATTGGCCTATGTTTTCTCATATTTAGTTTGTTTAAAGTACATTTAGGCAGTTGGAGAAAATCCCAGAACATTTTGATTGCCCTTTTAAGAGCCTTGGCACTTCTCTCATTAGTAAGAAATCTACTGATAGTGTTCATTCGTCAGCTTTAAGGTAGTAATTTGACATTAAAGACCTATTTCTGGGAGATATTTGTTATATTGTTTGGCACATAGACCTCTTTATGAGTATAGAGGAGGGGGCGCTACTAGTCTATTATCAAAGAGTGTGTTCTTGTTCTTGAACATCTAGTGCTTATATTAGTAAGGATAATAAGAAGCTTCTGCCAAAACATTATACCGAAAAAAGAACCCAAGTTAGTTTTCTTTAGGACTTTCATAAATTGGCATAGCTAGAGTTTTCTTTCCCAAACGTGGACTTATAATCTGTGTTAAGTGAGTACGATATATGAGAAATTTCTAGAAGTCCACTATGAAGAATGGAAGCTAAAAATATTTTCAAAGGTCAGTGTGCACCCTAGCTTAATGTAAGCTATAATAGTTTTCAATTAATATATGATTGTTGCTAACTTTTGTTAGGTACCATCAATTGTTAATAGCCTTAGGCACAGTTATAGCGGATTATGATTATCTGTGAGTTTTTGAGTCTCGTGTCTAGGGTTTAAAGCATGAAATAGAAGATCGATTTGTTAGAAATATACTCCTTTTTGAGTATCTTTTTTCATATTTGAAGGAAAAGCATAATTTTTTCTCCCCGTTTCCATGTATCATAGGATATTGTTTATATTGTAAAGTATCATGAATGTATTATTATATACAGGTTAGAATAGATATGAAAGTAGCATTCATGATATATATCATAATTTACTAACAACCTATCTTTATTAGTTGTCTTTACATAAATTACTCGCCGCTGTTAAGTATTGATACTGTGTTTACTGGATGGTATATCACCCATTTATATATATATCCAATACCATTCAAGTTCATTGTAAGTAACAATCTTTGTGTCCTATAATTAGGCTAAAGTATATTCTTCATCTGTTCTCAATTTGCAGCTCTATAAGCATCTTTCATCGGCTGTAGATTCTACAACCTTCTGGACTCAACTTGAATCACTACAAAAGGCATCTTTGGGCACACCTCATAATAATTTTCCTTTCAAGCAAGCAACAGGTTCATTATCATCTTGAATATAAATTAGAAGTCTTATTATTGTTCGAGTACACTCAGATCTCATTTAATATTCTTAGTTGTACATACACCATGCATATTCCCCCTTTCATGTTAACAATTAATGAAAGAACTAAAGCTCCTATATTTTTAGGTTCCATCCCTAGAAATCCATGTAATGTTGAAGAATATTTCCAAACGATTTCCACATGTATGCTTTCCTTTTCTTTTGTCGGCCGTTAACAGGATAGGGGTTGTAGTCTTATCATCAAACTAATTTATAACGACAGGCATGTCTCATATGTTAGTTTTTCCTTTTGGAATCAGGAGCTGATTTGCAGTCATTTGAAACACTCGTCAATGAGGGTAGTAAAGAACCCAGTTGGTGGGTATGGGTTACCGATGAAAATGTTCCATCTAGTATTGAGGAGTGGAGTGGAATTGATAACGATGGTTATTTGATTGTTAGTGAGGAACATGCATGCACATTGGATAACCATTTGGGTCCAGCCATGCCTTCGGTAAGAATATATTTCTATTGGTTTAACAGTATACTTTTTTCTGTCTTATAATCTACAAGCTTTCGATTTAATAGGTTTAGTATTTAGTACAATTTAGCTCTTATATGTTATCCTGATTATGTGGTATTGGTTAAATCGATTGCAAGATTTTGTTCCTTGATAGTTGATTCTAGTATCATTGATCAGAATAAATTTTTTATGTATTAAGTATACTTGGTTAGCTAATTTGTGGTGTGTAAAACTGTTGGTACATCATGCGCGAGACCCCTATTTAAATGGAGAAAATATTTGTGATTCTTGAGCCAAAACTAAATGTATAATTATACGAGAGAGATCTTGGTCTTTAGTATAACTGGACTTAGATTAGTTCAAGGCACTGCAAAAGAATTAGCTTAGAGTAACTCTAGAAATCTAAAAAAGTGGATTGCACATCCCGGATTACCTATAATATATGGTAACTTAAATGGTTAAATAACTACTGTCACTGTATAGGCATGCGATTATTTTCCAATCATATTAGTTCTCTCTCTGATTTGATTTCAAGAATTTTACTTTAAGTAATCTACTCTCGAGTGTATGTTTTTTGGAGTTCCTAAGCTTATTTATAATTTTGATGCCCACTTTTATATTCTTATATAAGCACTCTTGTCCTCTAAAATAACCATTACATTTTAGAGATTATGGTAAGGTTTGAAAGGAAATGCCACTATTGCCTTTAAATAGTGCAGTAGAATCATAAATACAAGGAGTGTATTTGCTATTGCTTGATATTTTTTTTATCACTTTTCATGTGTAACATCTAATATGTTTTTATTTTTTATTGTCAGATGGAATCACACATGAAGCAAAAAGATTTAGATTTTCAAGAAGTACATTTTTTTAGTGCCCATATCAAGTTTACTTTGATTGCTTTGAATCTATGCATCTAGTTATCATGCTTCATTAGCCAAAGTTATCAGTGACCAATTTGGCATTACTGAAGGCCATATGATAATTGCCTTATCTATCATTGGTGTTTTCTTCTTAAGGTTATTTATTGAATAATCTAGTTTCATTTATGCAGCTGGTTCCCTTATTAGTGTTTATGTTTCATGTGTTTCATTACTAATATGATGATATTTGGGATTTATCTTCACCACTCTACCCCTTCCAGTTAAGATCTTTTCCAATGGTATATCTTGGCGCACCTATTAGCTATGGCAAGGTGACAATTGTAAAGTCAGATAAACTTCTTGAGAAAGTACAAAGTAAAGTAGAAGGTTGGAAATGTAAATTCTCTCTAATGGAGGTAAACTTATTTTAACCCCAAGTTCTTACTTATATATGCCTATCACCCTATCCATTTGCTTGCTTGTCTTGACATTCCTAAAGGTATATAATACATTAGTCTCCCCTAACAGCTGCATAATACATTAGGGTGTATGCCTTTGATTATACAGATGAATCCATCTGTATCATCCCGTAAGAATTTGATTATAAATAACATTTGTATGATTCACTAATAGCTGTATAATAGATTAGGGTACATGTCTTTGATTATACAGATGAATCCATTTGTATGATCCCGTAAGAATTTGATTATGAATAGCATCTGTATGATTTAAACAGATGAATCCATCTGTTAATTATACAATTTCAAGCAGATGGATGAATAATAGTTGACACAATATTGCTTATTCTCAATATTTTTATGTCTTTTATGTGAACTTCAGGGTCAAAGTACGGGAGATTTGTAGTCTTCACATACACCTTATTTACTCTCCCAAGGAAATTATATTGTGAGAACAAAGTGATCTCTTGTAAATATTATTATTAGTTTTTTTCACATATTTCTCATTTCTTTCATTTGTCATTTTACAGGCACAAAGTGTATCGGAGGTACGAAGTGTAGCGGATGATGATGTATTACAGACACAAATGTCTACCCCCAAGTAAATCCTTTTATTTTTGGGCTTGTTTTTTTATTAGATAATTTAAAATAATACACTTCGGGCTTGTTTTTTTATTACATACTCCTCATTCACTCTCCTAAGGAAATTATAATGTGAGAACAAAGTGATCTCTTGTAAATACTATTATTAGTTTTTTTATAATCCGTCACTACATCCTTATATAATCCAATTCTTTTACATTAGTAGACCTATAACTGATCTTTATATAGGAAAAATTAAAGTAAGATTCATGATTGATGTTCATTTTTGGATTAGATATGATATGATTGCTTTAGTATTTATAATTTAATTTGCTTACACTCTTTTTCGTATCTTTTATGCAGTTTATAATGGAGTCGAAGTTGAAAATAACTTCATACAGTGTTTTGGCCATTGTACATAGATAAGAAGGGATTTTCTTTTATCTTTTTTTTTTGTTGAAGACCTGAATATGATGATTATAAGATCAATTTTTATTATATCAGAGTCTTTTTTGCAGTAAAATTGTGACTTTTATTTATTTTATAAAATGTTAATTTTATTTTTGTAATTTACAAAGTGTTAATGATAGCATTTATTGAACATTGTAATTGTTTTATACTACTAATTTATTGAGTAAATATAGCATTTGAAGATGTTATGTTACAGATAATAGATAGCATTAGACAAATTCTATGGTACAGGTAATAGATAGCATTAGACAAATGCTATAGAAAAGATAATAGATATTATTAGAAAAATGCTATATAAAAGATAATAGATATCATTAGAGAAATGCTATGAAAAAGATAATATATAGTATTGGACAAATGCTATGAAAAAGACAATAGATAGCATTAGACAAATGTTATGGAAAAATAATAGATAGCGGGGAAAAAGTATTATAAAAAGTCAACTATGGCGTTCTCTAAGCACCATTTAAAATAAATTGATAGCGTTACTCAAATGCTATTTTTAATGGCATTCAAAAAAATGTTATTGTAAAAAGGATAGCATAGGAGAATAAAGCGGACGAAAAATGCTATCGTTGCTTTTTATAGCAGTTTTCCAGCGCTATTATATGTGTTTTTTCTTATAGTGACAACAACGTGATACTTAATGTCAATATACCTGTTATCCATATTCACATTATCATTCTTAATATACATGACGACAACCTCATTGTCATAAAATACTCGCAACGGTCTAAAAATTGAATCAACAACCTTCAGCTCATAAATAAACTGCTTAGGCCATAAAACCTACCAAGAAGCCTCATAACATGCCACATACTCCATATTTATAGTTAAGGAAGCTACAAAAGATTGTTTGATACTTCTCCACGAGATAGCGTCATGAACAAGCACATAACCAGAAGTAGACTTCTTATCATCTTTGTCCCCTCTAAAATATGAGTCAGAATAGCCCAAAATAATGAGCTTATCTGATCTCCTATAAACCAATATGTAATCTTTAGTCCTCTTCAAATAGCAAAGAGCCTTCTTGGATCTATGCTAGTGAACAATAGAAGGGTTCTGTTTATACCTTCCTAACATCCCAACAGCAAAACTGATATCGGGTCTCATGTATATCATACCATATATAAGGCTACCAACTACAGAAGCATACTCCTTAGCGATGTCTGAAAAAACTGTCTCGTATGGCATCGTCTTCCTGAAGATATCTCTCTTGACAACAGGGACTTCACCATCTTTACAATCATGTATACCATATCTCTTTAAAACTTAATTAATATATGCACTCTGAGATATGCTAAATATCCCACTGGCCTTGTCTCACTCAATCTTGATGCCAATGACATAACTGAAATCTCCTATTTCCTTCATGCCAAAATGCTGAGATAAGAAGGCTTTCTTATCCTGAAGAAATTGGACATCACCGCTAACGAATAAAATATCGTCGACATATAAAACCCTAAATATAAAATATCTCCCACTCTATTTTATGTATATTCAACAATCTATTTTACACTTGACAAAACCATGGTTCAAAACCACCTCATGAAATTGTAGGTACCACTGCCTAAATGCTTGCTTGAGATCGTAGATATAGCAATTACTGAATAAGCCGAGCATTTTCGGGCATGGGGAGGATGTGGATAGTGACATCGTGGAGTTGCATATCATTACCGATGTTCATCTCGTAGTAATAGTACCCTATGTCGATTTGGTTAAGAGAAGTTGAAGAAGGGCTTGGGTAGTCAGGGAGAGTGACGAGGAGGAGAAAGAGGAGGTAGAGGTGGTGGCTGACCAGTCGGGGGATGAAAGAGAGGACGAAGAGAAAAAAGATGAGGAAGACGGGGAGGGTGAAAGTGAGGAGGGTGATGAAGAAATGGAGGATGATTATCCCGCTTTTGGAGATGTCTCATCGCATAAGCGAGCAAGGCTGGGTCGATTTATGGTGAAGCACAATCTTGTTGGGAAAGGGATTTATCTAATTCCATGGTGAAGCGCAAGCTTGGAAGATGTGTACCTCGTTTGGTCCAGTGGGCGTGTATGCCTGGGGTTTAATGTACAAACCATTAAGGTAGCTGGGGAGGTCAACAATGTATTGGTGAATCTACCCTATTTTAGTATCATCTCCAGCGAATGCTGCAAGGCATAACAATTATTGGTGGGGTGACAATTACACTTGTGGTTTGGGCAATAAGGTTTGTCCTTCTTGACTTTGATCGAATAAGGGGTTTGCCATATAGGGTCGGCTTATCGGATAGGTTAGAGAGTGCTGAGAGAGACATTGAGCTTGAGCAGAACCGGTATTGGTCGCTCTTGCAAGCTCAATAAGACTGATCATTAGGAAAGTCGCACTTACAGTTCTCAATTTTGGTATAGACGGGATAGACCATGGTAGTACTCGACTGTCTTAGTCTGTTGTGATTACATGTTTGGGGTTGTCCCTAGCAGTTACTTTTGCAGGGATGCTTGAGGTCGATGTAGCTGTTAACCTGAGACAACATCTTCTCGAGGGTTCGAGGTTTCTGGAGGATGATATACTCTTTGACCCGACTGTGATCTGGGAGTGCATTGGAGTAGGCGAGAATAACGTTTATGCAGTCGAGGTTTTTGACTTTGCGAGATTCGCTTAGAAATTATTTTGTAAAAGTTTTGAGTGTCTCAGCCGAGGTCTTGCAAAAGTTAAAAGGGCGTCGACCCTGACTTCCCGGTCTTTATTGAAGGCGAAGTAAGATATGAAAAAATTAGATAGATCCTCGAAGCTTCAAATGGACCCATTAGGTAGGCTGCGGTACCAATTGAGGAGGCTGCCTAAAATGCTTATAGGGAATATTTGACAGAGGATGTGATCGGCCGACGAGTGGAGGCTTAAGTAGTTTTGAAACTTGAGGACATGGGATTATGGATCGGTGTTCCAGTATTTGTGAATTTTGGGAGTGTGAAAGTTTAGGGGCACGTCGATGGCGAGAAGTTTTGGGCAGAAGGGATTATTAAGTCGACTCCACGAGTTGGGCATGGGGCTGGAGCTGATATGGATGGTAGCTTTGATTTACTGGTCAAGCTTCTGTTGGGTGAGATTAGCAGCTCGAGGGGGAGATCGATATGGTTACGTGTGGTAGGGCCGCGGGTTTGTGGTGTGTTTAACACTACATTCGCCTAGGTATTCCCGGACAAGGCGGCGAATAGTATGACGGGACGTTCGGAGTATAGGATCAGTTGAGTCTTCCAAAATCAGAACGCCGAGGTGAATTGAGCCTTCTGGCAGAGGGATGGGGGTCCTTTAGGCACCTAGGCGAACCGATAGGGCCTTGGTCTAGGGGTGGGGACCTAAGCGCATGCGGGCAAATAAGCGTGATGGTATCGAGGCTAGTGATTGAACATGGGCCTCTGTATTACGTACTTCCTAAAGTCCCCGAACTGAGTAACGTAACTCGTTGAAGGCTTGATGTTGTCTGTCAATTTCTTCTATACGGCATTGTCTTTCAATTTTATGTTCTTGACGTTGATCTTCACGCTCGATGCGAAGTTGGTTTGCGTGACGCTTTTCTATTTTCGCAAACTATTTGCTTATTGGGGCCAACTAAGCGGCGATGTCGTCGACGGGGGTACCAACGATGGCCGAGGTAGAGCGGAGGGTGGGGGTCGTTGAAAATGAGGTGTATGGACGAGGGTGGGTATAGCACAGACATCGCCAAATGTAGGGTCCTAATCTGGGGGAAGAGGAGATCGAGCTCTTACAACGTGGGATTTGACTTGATGGAGGGGTCTCCCAAGTATATGGGATAAAAATAAAAGAATACTAATCAAACATACTTGCGTGAAGTTCGTGAACAGGGATTTTCTAGGACCTCTCGCGAGGATTTGAAAGTGCTGATGTAAATATAAGTGGGATTATAGATTTTGAGCTGGAGAGGTTCTAGATATCAAGCGCATGTTCGTACTCGAAGGTTTTCTCCTATCTTTTTAGGAGATAGGAAAAGTTAAGTCACTAAAAAAGGGTTAAGTTACATGTATATCCTCTTTGGCCGCTGTCCCGTACGGAAGTCAGTTCTGCCGTATTTGTCTATCGGCTTGTCTGTTGATTTGTCTGCCTTTTACCATATACTGATATGGGCAAAACTTTATTGGATTCGAATGTAGGTTTGTTGTGGGTCTTGGTTGATGTATGAGTTTCCTAGGCTTTGAGTCTAGCAGTAGGCTTCAACGTTGTCTTCGAGTGTTGTCTGCGAGTAGGCAATATCCTTGCTGATTTATGAGCACGCTAGGCTTCGAGTCTTTTGGTAGGCTTCGATATAGACTTCAAGTGTCTGGATAGTCATGGAAGGCTGTGAGTAGGCTACTACAGTTCAGCCGACAACGCCTTGGTGAAATGTCTGTCGCTTGCTTTGCGGTATGACAATACTCCAACTCCACAAATTTGTTCTTGACATGGATCCTGAGGGAATAGAACTGTGTATCAATATGCTTGCTCCTCCCATGTTGCAAAGAGTTCTTAACGAGTTTTATAGCGGATGTGTTATCTACATATATCACCGTTGATTCTTTTTGTAGATGATCCAGTTCTTTTAATATATTCCGCAACCAAATTGCTTCGTAAATAGTAAATGAAGCCACTATAAATTCTACTTCGCACGAAGGTAAGGCTACAGCTAGGAATTTAGGTAGCTAATCCCAATCCCTCGCCCAAGAACGATAAACAGAAATGCCAATTGAGAAATTAAACGAAATCAAAGCATAATAATTTACTCGGAGGAGGGAAGTGGAAAACCCTTACGGATAGAAAAGCACTCCCCACAAACAATCCACTATGATCAAATAGGTTACAAGCAATCTCTCCAGCTTTTTCGTGCATTCTAATAAAGTCCCTCAAACCCTAGTTCTCAAGAATTAAACTCACAAAGATTATAACCAAAAGAGAGTTAACAAATAACTTAAGTCTCCCTTATATACTAAGGGGACTAATTACAAAAAAAACAGATCTCAAGGCAAACTCAACGTCCCAAATAAACTTCTAAAATTAGTCTACGCGGTTTTTTGTTCGAACGACTCTAACCTTGTTCGAGCGACTTCGACAGAACAAGGTTTTTAGCCCTAAAAACAAGTATCTCGTTCAAACGACATCTAGTCTTATTCGAACGACTTTGACGGTCCAAGTTTCCAACGTTGAGAAAAAACATTTTGCTCAATCGACATCCAATCTCGTTTGAACGACCGTCAATAATCGAGTTGGATGTCGATTGAACGACCGTCATATCTAGTCTTATTCAGATCACCCTCAATAATCTCGCACTTGGAATCGAATCCCGTAACCCATTTTCAGATCTCCAAATGAATTGCTCGTACTACCCGGACTTTCATTCATGAAGACCCACAGATGAAATTTTGCAATCTTTGACAAATCTCCCACTTAAAATTTGAAATGTGAGGTTCCTGTAACTTTACCCATCTTCAAAGGAGCTACATTTGTAGCTGTATCAAACCGAACTTTTTACGCAAAAAGTACCATACCATACAAAACCATGTGAAAATGCTTTTTGAATATGTTTCTAAAAAAAAATCAAGAACATCCCATTACAAACTTTCAAAGCCGCACCGTACTCGTGCCTTTGGAATCAATGATGCAATTAACCATTGTCATCTCTATACCTAAGTAGGTTCGGTATAACACCCCCAAAACTGCAGTCCTTTCCATCTCACTAACGTACTCCGCCATCAAGAGTAAACACAACCCTGCAAGTCGAACAAGAATCACTCCATAGCTATGTGCTACAACCGAGTCTTCTTCAAATACATAATATTCATTATCAATGTCTCATAGCTCCTACTTCATGGGAAAACTCCGGTCTCATGTAAACAATGACATACATTAGCAAACAAATCATCAATGAGTTAGACATGCCTCGATCTAAACTCATATCACATTCCATAGCCAAACAAACACGTGTCTCAAGCCCGAAGTAACGACAAATGGTGCGCTACCAAATAATACTCCAACCGTCTAAATGTACTATGTCAATAACAACTTCTGATCTACGTTCTTCCTGTTGTACTATACCATATGCCAAGGATTAGCCAATCTATCGGTCCAACCCTTTATTGAGATAACTGTTCCTATGACTCTTCAATCTCGCCCATGCTAGAACTTGCATATGCAACTTGCATGTCATCCATACTCTAAGAACGGACGATCCATGAGTTCTCAAAAACACTCATAACATTAACACTGGTCTTTGTGGTATTTCATAAATCTACCAATGATATAAACATATCTAACACTGATCCCCATTGTTTCGGTGCATATCTCGAATACGCATATGAAGCTCGCATATATAAGCTTCTATAATGCAACTTCACCCAATAACTTTGTATCCATGTAGCTGACTTGCATACCCATCTAAAATAAGATCAATTATGAAGAATTTTTTATTTCGTATCAAGAATCACTCAATCCAAAAAACAAAGCCACCACAATACAACTAGCTTCACAAACGGTAAACCAAAACATCTTGACATAAATGCATGTTTATTCTAGATAGTACTTTACCACAAGTTTTGCCTTGAACCGCTTGAACAAACTTGTTCTTATTTAACTTGTAAACCAACTTGTGAAGTAAAGAGTTTTACCATCGGTAATGGGATTACATCTTATATCCGATATGACAATTGAGATCCCATCTCATCACCATCCATGACAAAATCCCATTTGCCCATGACCTCACCTTGTAAAGCCACCTTGTAGTCATCACCAATATTGGCTAGCCACAAACAATGTTGAGAGTAATGATAATGGGCCGTAGGTCTCGAAACCTTGGTTCTTCTTTTCATTACAATTGGTGGAGTATACGGTTCTCATTGAGCCTTTTCAACCAATTGTTCCAGCACTATCTCTGCAAGGATTTTTATATACTCACATGACCCCGATAAATATAATTTTTCGGTCCACTTATCCATGTCTTCGCAAAATGCATCATAATTTGATATCATATCTATAAATTATATAATTTTTTGATTCTTCACATCATAAGATTAATCACCAAAATCATCACAAACATGCACAAGCTAGACATGTAATCTAATAATGATCTACTACTAGAATAGATAAAACAAGTATAAATGATTACCTCTTTTTTCATTCAAATGATCTCTTTTAATAGTCTAAGATCCAATGCATACCAATACTCTTTATCAACCGCTGAAACTACCGAATCCGCCCAAAACTGTTTTGACAACTCGATAAAATATTTCCTACTTCGCGCCCTTTCAGTAATCTCACGAATCACACTTTCAGCCATACCAAACTCTTGTAGTATTATTGGGATCTTCTCAAGCCTTTTAATCACCATCACTGATCTAGGAGGATATGGGTTTTGTTGACTTTTTAAGAAGTCTATTCGAACAGACTTTTAGTTTGTTCGAATACACCCTTTTGTATTCGAATAAAGACTTTTTCTATTCGAATACATTTAAGCCTGATCAGTTTTATTTAAATACAAATTATGTGTATTCGAATACATCTTTGTTTATTTGAACATAAACTTATTATGTTCGAACAGATGCGCTATTCAGCTTTTTTCCTTTTGGCGGTGATTGCATTTTGAGGCATGTTTTTGCCTTGAGATGCGTGGGATTTTGTAATTTTGAGTTCCCTCTATATAAAGGGATCTAAGGTTATTTTTTAGGAAGTTATTTTTATGTTAGATATGAAAGAGTTATGAGAGAAGCCTAGGGTTTTAGAGTGATTCATTGTAACCTACTTCATTTTTTTAAGCAATTGAAGCTTTATTTTTCCCAATTTTGGTGTTCTTCGTATCTTTCAGCTAACTAGAGCTTTTTCATCGTATTGTGAATTAAGTCGTATCAGTTTTCTAGTTACGATCTTCAGGGGTTAATTGTGGTTTATGGTCCCTACACGTGACCGTCTCAAGCAAATGAAAGAAAGGCTAGTGAGTCCTTTGAAGATCCATCGCAAACCTAATTCGAAAAAGAATGACGATTTGGAGATGGGCAATTCCAACGAGCGACTCACAACTTTGGAAATGATAGTTTCTGCCCTAGCTTCTATTGTAGGGGAGTTGGTTGAACAATTGCGTCTCACACTCGCAAAGGCTTCTGCTTTGACAAAATGGCGTGACCGCTCGAAGAAGAAAGGGGTTATAGAGGTGGACGGAGGCCACAATTTTGTGGAGATCGATAGCGATTCTAGTAAGGCTAAATCCGACAAGGAGCAATCGGGTATTGGTAAGTCATCGAATCCTATTCATAATCTTCGTCTCAATTTTAAGATTGAAATTCTGGTATTCGACGGTTCCGTTGATGCCAAGAAATTGGATAATTCGTTCGATAGGTTAGAGACCTATTTTTTTATTTACGAATACTCCAATGCTCAACAAATTTTCTTTGCTACATTGAAATTCGTAAGTCATGCATTCACGTGGTGGAAATCTTCTCGAAAACACCACGATGTGGGAGATTTGGGTTGGAAAGAATTCAAGGTTTTAGTGTAAAAACAGTTTTATCCGATTAGGTATGAGCAAAAGAGATGGTTTTTATGGTACAATTTACGCCAAAAGTTTGAGCAATTCGTACAGGAGTACACTACGACATTTCATAGCCATGCTTAGGATTTGGACATTGATATGGACGAGTGTGAGGTGTTCATGAAGTACATGGGGGGTTTGTCGGAGTCCATTAGGAGAGAGTTGAAGTTCTTTACTGTGGTCAATATCGAGGATACTACCATGAAGGCAATTGCCATTGATGGCAAGTACTTGAAGAGTGACAAAATCAAGTCAGGGTACAAGTCAAGTTAGAAAAACGAGCATAAGGAAGAGGCCAAAGGAGCGGGGTCTTCGTCCAAGGAGTTTCATTGCGATCATTGTAAGGCGCGTGGGTATATTTTTGATTATTATTAGAAACTTTACCCAGAGCTTAGTCCGAAGGAGGAAAAGAGCAAGAAAGAGATATGTACTAACCACAGAGGTTGTTGACCTTTTGGATGTAGATAAGCCGAATCCTAAGCTCACACTTATGCTTCAACAAACTTTGGCTGCCGAGGAAGAGAGTTGGGTAGAGCCTTTTCATGTCAGTGTTCAGGTAAAGCAGAGTTTAGTCAAGGCCATTATGGATCCGGGTAGCCAAAAAATTTGATTTCTGAGACGTTGGTGAAGAAGATGGGTTTGATGACTACGGCTCATCCTAAGCCGTATGGTTTGGGGTGGTTTCAGAAAGATGCGGAGGTGATAGTCACGAAGTAGTGTACATTCAAGTTTACAATTTTTAAGAAGTTTACTAATGAGGTGACGTTTGAGGTGGTTCCATTGGATGTGTGTCAGGTCATTTTGGGTAGCCCTTATCTTTGGGACCAAGATCCGATTCATTACCGTAGAGCTCGCAAGTATCGTCTTGTGAAGGAGGGAAAGGTGTTCCATATCAATGCTTGAAAGGAGCATATCACTACGTTAACTTTAGTAACGGCGACTCAGGTGAAGCAGTTGATTAATGTGAGCGACAAGTTTGTGTTTTTGGTACGACCGGTTCAGGAGGGTACGTCGGCTGATGAGTTGTCTCCAATGACAACATTTTTTAAGCAACAAACCAATTTAGGGAAGTTGCATGAGGAGGTTCTGGTTCATACTGATCACAAACCGTTCCAATTTTTAGTTATAAAGTCCAAGCTACAACAAGTTCTCCAGATAAAGGGGTTGTCGTATCTGCAACAATTTCCTTTGATTATACAGTATAAGAAGGGAGTGGATAACAAATTGGCTGATAGGTTATCTCGACCCCCATTACCAACTACTTCTGTTATGTTAGTTTTTATGTAGAGACAACCTTTTATTACGTCAGGATATGTTGTGGGATATGATGACCCTAAAGGGCGTCGTGTGTTTCGCCGAAAGTTACTGCCAGGGAAACATGTGGTGGCTTTGAGTCATGCCGAGTGGTATTACAGGGTACTGGGCAATGCCACATTTCCCACCTTTCTAGTTCCAGCTTAAGTAGGAGCTCAAGGCTCCTAAAGGGGGGAGCCATGATCCAGGAGGATATGAGTTTTTTTGACTTTTTAAGAAGTCTATTCGAATACACCCTTTTGTATTTGAATAAAGTATTTTCCTGTTCTAATACATTTCAGCCTGATCAGTTTTATTCGAATATAAATTATGTGTATTCGAATACATCTTTGTTTATTCGAACATAAACTTATTTTATTCGAACAGAGGCATGATTAAGCCTTTTTCCTTTTGGCGGTGGTTATATTTTAAGGCGTGCTTTTTCCTCGAGATGCGTGGGATTTGTAATTTTGAGTTCCCTCTATATAAAGGGAACTTAGGTTATTTTCAAGGAAATTTTTTTATGTTAGATCTGAAAGAGTTCTGAGATAAGCTTAGGGTTTTGAAGTGATTCATTATAATCTGCTACATTTTTTAAGCAAATGAAGCTTTATTTTTCCTTATTTTGGTGTTCTTCGTATCTTTCAGCTAACTAGAGCTTCTTCATCGTATTGTAAATTAATCAATGTTAGACCCAAGACGCTTTAGCATTAAACCCGTCTCAATCTTTACCAAAGCTTTCCATCTGACGAAGACATCAAACTAATGCGTTTCATTCTTCAAGAAATGTACACCAAGCTCTCGTGTGGAATCACCAATTAAAGCAACAAAACCATGAAATCTCCCATTGGAACTAACTCTAGTCGGTTCCCATACATCATCGTATAAGTGGTTCGATCTCATATTTCATTTTCTTCTCTTTCGAGGAAACCCAACTTTCTTTTGCTTTACAAAGACAACGTCTTTATAAAAAAATAATTCTATTGATTTTAACTTGTCAAAGTATTATCCTCTGGAATAATGCTTTTATCCAAATGCTCATGCGACCAAGATTTTCATGCCATGCTCTAGAGTCCACCATCGAAGTAACAACACCAATAATGTCCTCATTATCATTACGCATCCCTAAGTACGTATTTTGTCTTTTGTCCCAAGCTAAAATAATAGTATCCTTCATGATCGTAAAAACATCATCGCTAAAGGTAGCCAAAAGACCCAAGTCCGATAGTTGGCTCGAAAACATATTTCTACCCATACTAGATACATATTGCATCGTGTCGGAACTTAGCAAATTATAATTCGTTAATGCATTCTAGACATCTCCATTATCTACAATGTGATAACACTAATCATAGCTAGACAATTCGATTTAACCCGACGTAATTTCTAATGGAGCATCCAAGTCTAACCTCGACCTTTTACAAATACCATAAAACAACTAACATGACTTATCCCGAGTACCATGAATCACATTGTATGGCTTATCTCGAATATCATAAGTCATATCACACAAATCATTAGAAATAAGATTGGAGGAACTATCAAAAATTTTACCTTCCCTAGAGAAAGTCACTGAATGTCTTTACAGATCTTCTCTTCTTTGTTGATATACAATTTTCCTTCTTATGACCAACTTTACCGTAATTCTAACAAATATCTTGTTAATTACAATTCCATGCCTTTATGCACCTTTTGCTTTTATTCTCAATATGTGAAACTCTCTTTCCTTTAACTTCAACATCCGAGTAATCACCCAATGTTAGCAACGAAGATCCAAACGGCATTATGCGAGAATCTTCACCATAGACTTCTACTACGTCACTAATAATAACCCGTTTGCGTGAATTTGTAACACTCGTAACATACTTCTGAGAATTTAAATCACTCGAAGTTGATTCAAACATCTTTAATTATTTGTCTATCATCTCTAACACAGTACTCAATTTAGGCAATTTAGAAGAAATAAAACTTGAGAGTGTTAAACGAGTTTTACCTTGAACATCTTGATCTAGAAGCTCCCACTCCAAACGATCTATATTGGCCGGCTTCATCAAAATCCCTCATAAAAGAAAGTCACAATCCTTCGCATATAAAAAACTCTCTACTTGTACCTTTCAAATCCTAAAGTTCAATCCATTGATTTCATCGATTTCATATTTCTCCATATCGGCCATCGCTCTAATCATACAAGCCCTAACATTCACTTTGATACCAGTTGTTTGGAATTAGGGTAGTTAATCCCAATCCCTCACCCAAGAACAATAAGCAGAAATGCCAATTAAGAAATTAAACGAAATCAAAACATAATAATTTACCCGGAGGAGGGAAGTGGAAAACCCTTACGGATAAAAAACCGTTCCCCGCGAACAATCCACTATGATCAAATGGGTTACAAGCAATCTCTCCAGCTTCCTCGAGCTTTCTAATACAGTCTCTCAAACCCTAGTTCTCTAGAATTAAACTCACAGAGATTATAACCAAAAGATAGTTAACAAATAGCCTAAGTCCCTCTTATATACTTAGGGGACTAATTACAAATTGAAGGGATCTCGAGGTAAACTCAACGTCCCAAATGAACTTCTAAAACCAGCCTATGCGATTTTTTACTAACGATTTCGTTGGAACAAGGTTTTTCGCCCTAGAAACAAGCATCTTGTTGGAATGAGATCCAGTCTCGTTCGAACGACTTTGATGGTCCAAGTTTCCAACATAGAAAAAAAACATCTCATTCGAACGACATCCTGTCTCGTTCGAACGACCATCAATTTGAGCTCACCCTCATCAGCTACAACATCTTGTTTCCTTGATGTCAATGAAAATTTTGTTGACCCAAGATAGAATACATAGCCTGTGGTGCTCCACCTTTCATCTTAGTTACCAGCCCAATCACTATCCGTGTAACAATTAACTGTGCATCTTCCCCATATGTATATAAAATACCAAAATTGTGTATGCCTTTAATATACCTTAGAATCCTCTTCGTAGCTAGCCAATGAGACTCCTTTGGTATCTCCATGTAACGACTTACAAGTCCACTCCATATACAATATTAATTCTTGTGATTGTCAAGTACCTCAGACTACCAACAAGACTCTTGTAAAGGGCTGAATCAACGATATTTCTGCCTCCTTTTGATAGCTTCATGCCTGGGGTAACAGGAATGTTGACTACGTTGATATCGTTCATTTTGAACTTCTCTAAGATATTCTTCATGTACTTCTTTTGAGATATGAAAATTTCCTCTTGTTGTTGTTTTATTTCGATCCCAAGAAAGTAAGACATCAACCCATTATCCATCATCTCAAATTCCATGAACATCAACTTCATGAATTCCGCAAACATTACAAGACTGTTTCCTGTGTATAACAGATCATCAACGTATAGGCAAATTATGAGAAAATTTCCTTGATTGCTCCTCTTCATGTAAACGGAATGCTCGCAAGGGCATTTAGTGAAGCCATTTTGATGAAGATAGCCATCAATTCGCGCATTCCAAGCCCTTAGTGCCTGCTTTAAGACATACAAGGCTTTCTTTAACCGATACATTTTTTGTTCTTCTCCTTCAACTAAGAATCCTTCAGGTTGTGTTACACTTCTTCCTCAAGAATACCATTGAGGAATGCTGACTTGACATCAAGTTGGTATATCTTCCAACCGTGATGGGTGGCTAAAGAGATTATTAATCGCACTGTATTAAGTTGAGCTACCGGATAAAAGACATCTTTATAATCAATGCCATACTTATGACTATAGCTTTTAGCCACGAATCTCACCTTGTATCGATCAGCTTCACAATTTGATTTCCGTTTGATTTTGTACACCCATTTAACACCTATTGCCTTGTGGTTAAGTGGGAGTATTGTCAACTCCCAGTTGTTGTTCTTCTGGATTGCATGAATTTCCTCCTCCGTCGCTAATCTCTAATAATCTTCTACCATAACCTCTTGGAAGGTGAGAAGCCCATAATCACTATATAGACAAAAGAGATTGGTCTTTATTTCCTCATCTTGGTCGTAGATCTCCTGTAGGTTTTTCATCTTGATTGGCGTGTAAGTGGTTGAAGGCGTAAAGAGCCTGGAAGATCTACTACCGCTGTCTTCCCACAGAAGAGATAGAACCACCATGTGTTGGATTTTTTAAAAACTCTTGGTATAAAGTTCTCTTATGAGCTTAGGCTCCTTTTAGCTTGGTCTTTTTAATCTCTCAGCTAAAGACCAAATCTTTAAGGAAGACCTGATCTAATGGCTTCTAAAAGGCATGCACATTTGAAAAGAGTAGTTGCAACTCTTCTCTTATAAAAGGCTTTATTTATACCACTTTTACAATACAACAAAAATTACAGTTCATCGTCTATCCTACATAAGCAATTTTTCCTCTCTCACTGTTCATCAATTAATCTCTCTCTTCTCCTTACGGTTTCTCTGGTTTTTCTTTGAGGTGCATAAACCAATCAAGTACGTTGTCTCCAGGTACCAAAACTTTTATATACAGCTCGTTGTATCCTAGAAGCGATTCAACTTCTTAAACCTATACTTGGGGTTGTCAAAATACTCTTTAAAGAGAGTACGTTCCATGCCTCGGGATATTTCGATTTTAGATTATACTAAGTTGCTGCTTCAGACTTTGTTGTTTCAGACCTTGGTTTACAATTACGATTACGAACTTGTTGCGGTTAAAGAGCTATTGTTGATGTAAAGAACTTGCCGCTGTTTATTACCGGAGAATAGACCTGTTGCTACTGATTACAAAACAATTCTTCCTTGCACTGAGTTCCTCCTTCTGTTTAGTTCGTATTGCTGCTTGTAATAACAAGTTTTGTTCATTGCTGCTTGCCGGAATCTTCTTATTTTGTTACTATTTCGAATAACCCGAGTTCCTGCTGCTACTGCTGATTAGAACAGATTCATTGTTGTTCATCACTCAAGAGTACTTGCCATTGTTATCGGATTAACTGTCGTTACTGTTGCCCATACTTGTTGCTGATTGCGTACTTGTTGTTGTTACTTTCATTTACAACTTGGGGAAAGCATAATACAGGTTCTTTACAAATTATTTTAACAATTTAAAAAAGTATTTTATTTCTGTAAGATGGCTATTTCTTCTGAAGTGCTGAAGTTTGATTCTAACAAGCCCTCTAAGTTTGAGGGTCTCAACTTCATGAGGTAGAAGAACGCTATCTCACACTTAAGGAAGTTGCGTATGTTCTGGAGCAAGAATGCCCTGCTGAACCTCTTGTTCCCATACCTGCAGTAGACCCCAATCTTATTCTAAGCGAATATGATAAAACCTTAGAGACTATCTCAAACTGAACTGAGGCTGATTTCAAATGCCGTAACTTCATTCTGAACGGTTTAACGGACGAACTGTATGATTATTATCTACAATCCAATCTACAAAAACCGTTTGGGATGTATTACATAAGAAGTATGATACGGAAGAGGCAGGCTCTAAAATGTTTGTCATAAGCCGATATCTCAAGTTCAATATGGTCGACGTTAAGTCGGTAATTTCCCAATTATAAGAGCTGCAACGAATTGCGCATGAGATCGTGTCCGAAGAGATACCTCTTGATGAACAATTTTAGGTTGCTGTGATGATTGATAAATTGCCGCCAAATTGGAAAGACATTAAAAATATCCTACAACACAAGTCAAAGGAACTAACCATAGAGAACTTGATTACTCGTCTGAGGGTTGAAGAAAAATCTAGAAAGCAAGACCTAAAAGAGGAAATCTTTATGGTTCCAGCCAAAGGGAAACCTTTTAAGGCTAAGAATGGTGGTAATCGGGACAACCGTCCTAACGGTGGTAATCCGAATAACCGTTAGAACTATGGACACAAGAATCCTAATAAGGGAACGAACCAATAAGCCCCACCATATAATAGAATAGGTTTTATTATGTGCTTCTACTGTAAAATGCCAGGACACATATCTAAAAACTACCAGAACAGCAGACCTGTTGCTCAGGCTAACATTACCGAAGAGCCCTTAGTGACTATGATCACAAAGATCAACATCGTCGGTGGAATCGACGGGTGGTGGGCTGATTCAGACACTTCTAGGCATGTATTCTATTAACGCAATTGGTTCAAGACCTACAAGGAGACTAAAGACCAGAAGGTACTACTTGGGAATTCCCATTGTGCCAAAGTATTAGGCACTAGAGATGTTGAACTAGTATTTACCTCTTGATGGATAGTAACTCTGAAGGATGTGATGCACACTCTTTAAATGAGGAAAAATCTTGTTTCTGGCTATCTTCACAATAAGGCAGGATTTCAGCAGACCATTGGGTCTGATCAGTACATTTTGACTAAGGGTAGGGTTTTGCTTATAATAAAATGTTTAAGATAAGTATTAAAATGAATAAATGTGCTTCTTCTTACTTGTTGTCTTCTTTTATTATTTGGCACTCTAGATTATGTCATGTTAAAAAGAAGTTAGTACACAATATGAGTAAACATTCCATGATCCCTAAAGTAGATTTAAATGATTTTAATAAATGTCAATCTTGTAGTCAAACTAAGATTACTAAAGCCTCACATAAAAGTGTTGTAAGGGAATCACAACTTTTAGACTTAGTGCACTCTAACATTTGTGAAATGAACAGAACACTCACTCCAAATGGTAAAAAATATTTATAACTTTTATAGATGATCATTCAAACTATACTCAGGTTTACCTAATACGTCACAAAAGTGAAGTTATAGATATGTTTAGGACATATGTAACAGAGGTTAAAAATTAGCTTGATTGAAACATTAAAAGATTTTGTAGTGATAGAGGAATAGAGTATGATTCACATGAATTTCAAAACTTGTATGAATCCTTAGGGATTATACATGAAACTACTGCTCCATATTCTCTAGAATCTAACGATAAAGCTGAACGCAAAAATAGAACTTACACTGAATCGATAGTTGTTATATTACTTGGTTCTGGATCACCTAAATCTTTATGTGGTGAAACATTATTATATGTTTGCCATATTTTAAACCGTATTCCTCATATCACATCTGAATTGTTACCTTATGAAATTTGAAGAAAAAGAAAACCTAATGTTAACTATTTTAAGGTTTAGGGCTGTTTAGCCTATGTTCGTAAACCTGGTCCTAAACGGATAAAACTAGCTAATAGAGCTTTAGAATGTGTTTTCATTGGTTATGCTATTAACAGTAAAGCTTATAGGTTTCTTGATATTAAGAATAATGTTATCATTGAATCACTTGATGTTAATTTCTTTGAGGATAAATTTCTCTACTTACTAAAAGACAGTGGGGGTAGTAGTGGAGGTTCTCAACCTTCTACATCTTCGACCCCTAATGTACCTCATGGAAAATTTCTTAGAGCTGTTGATTCTCATGATACAGACCCAGAACTTCGTAGAGGTAAACGTTTAAAGATTGCTAAGGATTTTAGTAATAATTATGTTGTACATACCTTAAAATCTGACCCCAATACTATCAGGGAAGCGTTAACCTCAAGTGACGCTAATTGGTGGCAAGAGGCCATTGATGATGAAATGGATTCTCTTATGATAAATAAAACTTGGGATTTAGTTAACCTACCTCCTGGTAGTCATTCTATTTGGTGTAAATGGATATTAAAGAGAAAATTTAAACCAAATAGTACTATAGATAAATATAAGGCAAGACTTGTAGAAAATGGATATGTGCAAAAGGAAAATATTGATTTCTTTGACACATATTCCTCAGTTACTCGTATGACAACTATTAGAGTATTATTGGCCGTTGCTGCGGTGTACAATTTGTTTATTCACCAAATGGATGAAAAAACTATTTTTTAAAATAGAGAGCTTGAAGAGAAATTATATATGGATCAGCTTGAAGGCTTTATAATACCTGGTGAGGAACACAAAGTCTGCAAGCTGAACAAGACCTCATACGGTCTAAAACAAGCTCCAAAGTAGTGGCACGATAGAATTGACTAATTACATCTTTTAAATGGTTTTAAGATTAATGTTGTTGATAAATGCCTATATTATAAAGTATCTGGTGAAAGTTGTATTATGATATGTCTATATGTAGATGACATTCTTATCTTTGGTTCCACACTTGATATCATTTTAGAAACCAAAAACATGTTTAATTATAATTTTGATATGAAGGACCTAGGCGAGGCTAGTGTAATATTTAGCATGAAGATCACACGTACAGACACTAGTATTACTCTTGATCAATCTCATTACATTGAGAAGATCCTGAAGAAATACAAATATTTTGATCGTAGACCTGCTTGTACTCATTGTGATCCACAAGTTAAACTTTTAAAGAACTTGGGAGAGGCAGTTAGACAGAGAGAATACGCAAGTATTATTGGTAGCCTTCACTACGCTACAGACTATACTTGACCCGATATAGCCTATACTGTAGGGGTTCTATGTAGATTTACAAGTAAGCCAGGTTTGGCACACTGGGGTATTATTGATCGAGTTATGCGGTACCTGAAAAGGACCATGAACTTAGGTTAACACTATCAGAAGTCTCTCGCGGTCCTTGATGGATTTAGTAATCTAGATTGGAACTTATTCTCGGATGATTCCAAAGCCACAGAAGAGATAAAACCACCATGTGATATAGATAGCGTGACATGTTGAGGAGATTATGTTGTACTTGGTGGTATAACAAGTTGAGGGGATGACGGTGTACTTGCTTGTAAAGGTACCACCTGTGAGACATGTTGAGGAGATTATGTTATACTTGGTGGTATAACAAGTTGAGGGGATGACAGTGTACTTGCTTGTAAAGGTACCACCTGTGACGGTTCCTCTGTGTCTTCCATCAAAGATAGCTCCTTGGGTACCTTCTTATTACTCCAATTCCATGCTCCCCCTTCACTGAAAATGACAATTTTACTAACTACTAGTTTCTTTGTTAATGGGTTGTAGAGCTTATACGCCATAGATTCATCATTATATTTGATGTAGATGCATTTCTCACCATGATCATCGAGTTTCTTTCTTTTCACACTAGGTACTTGGGCATATGCAACTTAACCAAAGTTCCGTAGGTATCTTATAGTAGGTGTATGGCCGCTCCACACCCCTTGAGGTGTCTTGTTCCTCACGGTCTTTGCCAGATATTAGTTGAGTAAATAAGATGAACGTGCTACTGCTTTTGCCTAGAATTCCTTTGGCAATCCTTTTTCCTTGAGTATAGTCGTCGTCATGTTAAGGATGGTCCGGCTCTTTCTTTCAGCGACGTCATTCTGCTATGATGTATTGGCAGTAGTAAATTGATGCCATATGTCATGATCTCGACAATATTCTTGAAATGCATTTGAGGTGTACTCACCCCCTCGATTAGAACGGAGGGTCCTGACCTTGTGTGTACTTTTTACCTCAACCAAAGTTTTAAAATACTTGAAGGAGGTAAATGCAACAAATTTTTCTTGAATAAGATAAACCCAAAGCTTTCTACTGAAGTCGTCAATAAAAGAAATGAAGTATATGTTACCTCTTGAAGAGATAGGTCTAATAGTCCACATATATCGGTGTAAACGAGTTGCTACAGTGCTTCTGATCTCCATGTTTTACCACTGGGAAATGGGACCTGCGATTGCTTGCCAATTACCCAGCCTTCACAAAGATGGTTTGGAATATCGATTATCGGTAGGCCATTCATCATGCCTGTGGTTGATAGTAACTTCACCCCATCAAAATGTAGATGCCTAAAAGTGAAGATGCCACTTCCATGACTCATTTTCCACGAGTCCTTGAAAGCATTTCTCAAACTCTATGTTTAGGTGCAAGGGGAACATACAGTTTCTTGTCATCTTTACACGAGTTATCTGCCTTCTACGTGTATCCCTTAGTAAAAGATGGTTGTCATCCAAGTGTATGACGTACCCTATTTCGAGCAATTCCCCGATGTTAAGTGTAATGGCCTATTTCCGCAGCTCAAAATTAGATCTTACACCAAATGTACCTATGAAAAAAAATTGTGAAAACCTTTGAATAGGGTTAGTAACTGTAACTTTTATTACTTAAGGCTAATATCTTATTACAAGTAATCTCTTGAACTAGAAATGCTTGATCTTGAAATAAGAAGTTTTGTGGTGTTCAGAATCTAAAAATTCCTGTGTTTGAGTCCAGAAAATCAAGTTTTCTTAGGTCCTCTCTCCTCTGGGACTTTACTTTTATATAGACCTTACCCGCAGCTCGTTATCGTGCAGAAGCACGTTCTCCAAATAATCAGGTAAGTAGTGGTTGAATGTGTAACTGTTTAGTTCGTGGGAGACAATTGTCTTTAACTTATTCATATCACATGTGTAATGTGTGAGTCTGATGCTGAGGTAGTTCGAGTTTGGACTAGGTCAAGGGATAGGTCCCTACAATCGCCCCTTTGCAACTGAAGGAACGGGTGGCTTTGGTTGAGAAAAAATCTGTTGACTGTTGGTGTTGGGAGTTGAAAAGGTATAATGTATTGATGGGGAATTTGATTGGTTGGGTATTCGGTATCTATTTATAGAAGATTATATTTGGCATTTATGATGATCGAAAGGATTGATGTACTTAACGTTTGGGGTTCTCAGATTGGTTTTGCTTTGAATGATGATGCTTTGGAAATAGTACCTGTACTGTAGTATTTGTCATATTTGTAAAACATCCTATTACTGTAACATTTTCTATTGTACTTTGTACAAATAATGGTGAAGACCAGGTGAGAGGTATATAAAGAGAGGGTGGCTACTGAAGTTCAGAGGCTGAAGTAGTAATATTTTTATAAGCAAGCGTTGGAGATGCCTAAACCCATTCCTGTACCACCGACTTATCATGGGATGACAGAGGAAGAAGCGGCTAAAGCTGACGATGATTTTTACCACATGTTGAGGTTTCATTATGTGGTTCTATCTGGGGAGTAGCATCGGAGATGTCTTCACTTGTTGGCGGAGGACAAGGTTGATAAGATAGATGCGGAGGCCGACGTACATGCGAGGCATTACTGTCGGTATCCTACGAGGGACTGGATTCTAAGATAGGACGTCCTTTAATCCCTACTAACTCTTAGTTGGTGGGGGTTATGAAGGAGGAGACGGCGGTGGTGGAGAAAGGAGACGAAGATTGGAAATCTTTCTTCTGCATAATCATCATTTCTTGTCGTGAAGACATTCTTCCTTCTGAAGGTTGGTTCAGGCACTGATACCTTAGCTTCCTCAGTTTCTTGTTAAGGAGCGCCAGGACCTTTCTTGCAGAAGAGTTTTGAAATAGAATAGTGTTGAAAACTGAAATATAGTGTAACCTGTAGAATGATCTATAAAAATATCTGAAAGAATTGTTATCTGTAAAGTGTTTTGTAAGTAATATTCGAGTTAATAAAATGATATTTGTGCAAAAATTGTGTTGATGGATTGAATTTGTTGTTATTGCTTAAATTGAGCTTAAAAAAAATATGTGTTGGAGTATGAAAATGTAATTTGAGAAGGCAGACAAAAAATTGGAATTTTATTAGTCGAACAGTTAAAAATATATATATGAAGATGTAAATATAGATATATCTAAAAATATTTATCAAACTAATTAGTTTTCAATAATTGTGTTGGGAGGAAAATCCTTGCAGATAATAGAATATGCAAGAATTATAAAATCGATCTAGGGAGGTATTGTTTGAAATATGTTATAAGGGGGGAGAGAATATGAAAGTTAGCTCGAAATGTGGATGAACGTATATGAATGTGGTCGATTTGCAAAGATTAATTCAAATAACTTTCTATCATGATCTTAGGGTTTCCATCTTTCAGTTATGGAAAAATAGATTATACTATATACGAAATATGGGGGGATTTGATATTATCTCTAAGAGGTGTATAAATAATGTTTGAAAGGTCAAGTAGAGAAGAGGAAGCAGTAAAATTGGTGATGACTCACTGTCAAAGAGCTCGTCACGCGTCAGAGGAGCGTTTAGCGATAAAGATTCCAGAAGTGTGGGAGGTAATTTTTGGGCTATTAGATTATGATGGTAACTTGCTTGAATATGAAATCCAGTTTGAAGGCTTGGATGCGAGGGCGAGGAAATGTGAGATAAGGTATCATTTTTAAGCGGAGATATTGCGTGAAGTGATTTTGGAGCCTGAAGCTTGAAAGACTGCTATGAGATAAATTACCGTGGAAGAGATAGCCGAGGAAGATGAGAGGATGGCTGGGGAAAAACTGATTAGGTGTGGTACTCCAGGGAATCTGGGATGTTTCATGTATGATTATGTATGAGGATACAAATTTAATTAGGTCGAATAACTATAATTAGAACGTTGGTAGAATGTTTATCTTGAATTTGTTCCTGTTTTGTTGTAAATGTTGTTGGGAACTGTTGTGAATAAAAAAATTGAATTTTGAAATGTGATGGCATTGTAAATAATGTCAGTAGTTTTATAAGTAGTAGAAATAGAAATAGAAAAAATAGATTAGCTTTGATTTTGTCCTTTGTGTAAGGATAGAAAAAGTTTGATATACGTGTGAGTATCGAGTCATCATGAGTGGGGAAGGGTTTGAGAGAGATTTGGTTAGGAGGGAGAAAAATATATTAAAATATAGAATTTTGGGCAATGATGGGAAGGCATTTTCACCAAAAAGGTGTGAAATGTCTGACATTAATTGTTGAAGAGACATCTTGGTTCCAAAACTGAGGGCGGCTTCTGCGAGACCCAATAACTACCAGCAGTTAGAAAAAGAAAATATAAATAATAGTTCATCTTTCTCATTCAAACGTTTATCAAACTCTGAAAAATGAAAGAACAGTGGGAGAGAAAAGAGAAAAACTTACAGAGATTCACATGAGAGATTGGACGAAGGTGATCATAGTAGAAGGGAAAAGAAGGTTGTGGAGGTAGAGTCCAGACGTTGGTTACACAGTACCGTGGTGAAGGAAAGATTAGCCGCTGCCTCTGATTCATATTCAGACGTTGAAGGTTAGTGATTGAGTTTTTTTAATTTAGTGTATGTGAAGTTTGAAAATATTTGTGGGTTTTAAAGTTTTTAAAAATTTGCTATTTATAGGAAACGCTTAAAAACCTGTTTAATTTGTTATAAAAAGATATATGTATGTATATGTATAATAGATGTATAGTATAGGCATGTATGAATCTGTATAAATAAAAGATAATGATCGAGATAATTGACAGAATACATGAACCTGTATGTAGGTTGGGGCGTGAGGAGAATCTATTATAGAAACAAACCTCATCCTTTTAGCCTACATCTATTATGGAGGTTTCACCTGATATTGAGACGTTAACCTCTGGTCGTATGGGTAAGTCCAAAATGTAGAAGTTGCAGATATTAACTCTATGGGGAAGGAAGAAGTACAATATCTAAATTTCCTAGGTTATTTAGTATACTATCCTGCAAAGTCTAATGTATTCAAAGCATTCTGTAAAATCAAAAGCACTTTAGGTGGGAAATGGGGTAATATTGTAGAGCATGCCGGTAGGTCGTTTGGGGGTTGTACTGTGTCAACTGGGGAAGTGCATATCTTCTTGCTACCTAATTTAGAAAAGGAGAAATCGGATAAGAAAGTGAAGGAATTGGTCTTCTTTGAGTATTTTGATGGGAATGTCCAAAGCGACCTAGAGCAAGGTTTTTTGTGTTATCACTCTTAGTTGGAATACAGACTGATGCTGCCTCTTAGCAATCTTGCTAAATGTATTTTGAATACCATAGAGGGATGTCCAGCCTAACTGAATGGGAATATGTAGAAGATGATTAATGTTTGTGATAATCTAAATAGAATGTGGGAGGAGAATGAGGTGGAGAGGACAATAACTCCAGAGGATGCTTTACGGTATTACACTGTGAAATACTATACTGCAATGAGAGGTGCGTATTTCTGTTCTAGTTTGTCTCGACCTCTTCTTCTATCTAAATTCAACAGAACGAGCTTCAAACAATAATATGATATGGGTGAAAGGTGATTGTATTCAGAGAAGGCACGAGGAACCCATGGAATTTGTATATAGAACTTTGAAGAAAAGTAAGTTATAATATATGATATTGATTTGTTACTGCTAAAGATTCGTTCTTTGTTTGTTGAACAATTTGGTATGGAGGAACTGACTACCTCCGCACAGTTAGAGTTGAGCAGGATGGTAGGTAGATGTCTTGGTGATATTTGAACTTGAATTTTTTTTGAGTTAAAAATATGTTGTTCTGTTGTAGGCTCGCATGTTAAAGGGAATCTGCCTCGGGCTCGAGGAAGAAAGGGCTGAGCTCAAGGGCAAGAGCGCCGAGCTCAAGAAGAAAGTGGCACAACTTGAGTATGACCTGGCGTTATAGCGGGAACTCTTGGTTTCTGTGAAGGATTCGCATAAGGTGTTGATATGCAAGCTCGCTAAAAAAGCGCAGAAGAATGTGGATGATGTTACAGCTGCTCGGGACAGTCTTGGTAAAAGCTACTAGAAGTGGGGTACTCCGCTTCTGATCTCAAAGCCATTATAGCAGGTACCTATGTTAAAGAGGTCGAAGAGGAAAAGGAGCTCCAGGTTGACGATGGCTCTCTCTCAGATATGGTTATAGGGCTGGATGCGGTCTCTGCTAGAACTGATCTAGAAAACCGTGGAGGAGATAATGAGAAGGTAGAGTAAAATTGTTTAGAGTTTGTTTGTGCTTTTGTGTGGGTTTGAAAAATTGTAAGTGTATTGGTACATTTATTTGTAGGATAAATTTGGGATTGGATAAGGAATGCTTGTAAACATTAATTTAAAGGAACGTAAATATATGTGCCTCAGAATTGAGGAATTAGAGAAAGAGCTTGCTAAAAAGAAAAATGCCTCAGCATCCTTGTTGACTTTGTAAGCGGAGCTACAGGTTAGAAAAGAACAAGAAATATTTGAGTCGTATGCTGCACTACTTTAGAGCTACACAGTAAGTTAAAAGATAGATATAGATTTTAAATGTGTTAGAGAATTATAAACGATAGCCATTAAATATGTTCAAACTATTTTGAACTAGTAGCAATTTAGAACATACAAATTGTGTACCTTGAAAAGGATGTAGTTGTTATTTCCATTGTTGTGAGACTACCTCTTATCTTGTGGCCGAAGTATGATGTCAGCTCGCTGACATATCAGATATAGAAATTTATAAAGCCATCTATATTATATATTGACTGTATCTGTGGAGTATTGTTGACTCGAGCTTGATGTATTGTATCTGTGATATAGGTCGAATTAGAGACTGTTTACTTTAGTAAAAAATAAACGCTTCAATACAACCATGAGTTTGCAGCAGAATTTGATAGGATGACCGAGGCAAATGAAGATAGGGAGGATCAATATGTCAAAATACAGATCCAGTTCACTAAGGCAACAAAAACTGTTGATGACCTAACCCAAGAGGTCGAAGGTAAAGATGTTGAGATAGTAAGAGTGTAAAGGGATCTCGCGGAGGTGCAGACTGAGATGGTGAAGCTAAAAAGCATAGTAGATTCATTGACGACGAAAGGTAAAGAAGCAAATGTTGCTCAATACTATATCAAGTCGTTAAAAGTGACAGAAAAAGAGTTATGGGACTTTGTGGCTAGTTTGGGTTAGATGATCAGGAAAGTAAATGAGCTTGAGAAGGCTCGAGCTGGCCTGGTATGTTCCGAAAGTGTATTGGAGCAATTGAAGAATGAAATGGTTAGGAAAGAAAATGAGCTTGAGAAATTTCGAGCTGACCTGGCCCGTTCCAAAATTGTGGTTGAGCAGTTAAGTAAAGCCTTGCCTACAAAAGATATTTATTTTTAGATGGTTCAAAAATGGTTAGATGAACTGAATGAGAGGGTGGCCAAATTAAAGGGGGATTTGGCTATGGTAAATTCTCATGTCAAGAAGGCCGAGGCTGCAGAGCGGTCAAAAAAGAAAAAAGGTGTCAGGGTCTCGACCGCCAAAGGTGACGTAGCTAACCCATCAGTCCACATTAAAGAGCTGGAGGTAGATGTAACACGTGTTCAAGTTCACGTAAGGATAATAAACGAATGTTTAAGAGAGGTCGAGCATAAGTTAGATATTTTTTTCGTAGAAAATTAGAGTTAGAGTGGGTGATCAAGAGGAAGGATGAGCTATTGAAGAAGGGTCCATTTGTAGGAAGTAATGCAAATGACTAGAAATTGGTGGAGCTACATACTTAATTGGAGAAGCTGAGAATGATGATAGCAGCTGAGCAAGCTAGCGTGGCTGGAACAATAGCGCAGCTTACTAAGGCGATAGAAAACTTAAGGAAACGAGCAGAGATGGTAGATGTTTTCTACAAAGATCTGAAGCAGCGTTATCACCGCTTAAAAAGTGGTTTGCCGAGATAACCATGATTAACCGAGAGAAGTATCGCCTGGAAGAGGTACACACGAGGGAGCTGATGGCTGCTATCACTTATTTTGTGGAAGAAGTAAGGAGGTTTGAGCTCGAAAGGGATCATTTGCATAACTGTGTGACATTCCGAGGCCGTATTTGTAATGTTGATATAGATTGAAGAAATTGCTTGAACGACATGGAAATGGAAGTAGGCTCTCGACTGGCAGAATTAGTAGAGTAAAGCAGGAATGTTGTCATTTCTCGAGCTCCAGATTTTATGGCTACACGACCTCCTGAGTAGTAGAAAGTACAGTTGACTTCCCCTAAGAAAAAAAGTACATATAGAAGTGACCAGTAGCTTCTGTAGTGTAGACTTGTAGAGAGATAAAAGCAAGTTTTACCTTTGATTTATCTTGTATCTGATAGAGATCATTTTTTTAAAACTAGTATTACCTTCATTTTAATCATTGATATATGTATAGATGGGTGATTAAAAGCTAGTATTACATTTGCTTTAATCTTTGTATAGATGGTTGATTGAAAGGAAGTATTACCTTTGCTAAAATCTATGTATAGACAGTCGATTTAAAGGTTGTATTACATTTGCATTAATCTATGAGATTTAGTAGATTCTACGTGAGTAGAGAGTAATGAGGAAAAAACTTGGAAGTTTTTATTGATTAAAATAGAATGTACACTGTATGGAGATTGAAATCTCACTTTTGGAATGTAAAGAACGAGAATAGTATAAATGCAGAAACTAGGGTCATAACGATAATATCGTTTCAATCGCCTAGCATTCCAGGGATTTAGGATTCGAACTCCTTGCTCAGTCATGAGATAGTATGTCCTCAGGCCAATTCGGCCAATGATGTGAAAAGGACCTTCCCATTTTTTGGCAAGTTTCCCAGCATGTGCTTCCTTTCTACTCTGTCAGATTTCTCTGAGGACGAGATCGTCAATTTGGAACTCGCGACTTTAGACTCTTATGTGCATGAGCTTGCAAACATATGATGACATCGACCTAGGTTGGCAATAGCGTATTCCATAGTTTCATCAATTCAGTTCATATTGCAGGCCAGCTCGAATTCATTTTCGTCATTTGTAAGCTCGTGGTCTTTAACAAGATGGTGGTACTCTGTAGGAATGACGGCTTTTATGCCATAGGCCAGGAGGAAGAGGGAACAACCAGTTGATTGTCGTGGAATAGTACAGTATGCCCATAAGATGTGAGGAAGCTTCAGTATCCAATTTCTCTTCATCTGTGATTGATGCCTTTCTTGAGCCCATCCACTATGGTTTTGTTGGTGATTTTAGCTTATCCATTGCCTTGTGGATAGTATGGATTGGATAGGGAATGGATGATGTTGTGTTTGTTGAGGAAGGCTACGACCATTTCTCTAATAAACTGCAGCCCGTTATCGATTCGAATTAGGTAGGGGCATCTGAACCGCGTGATAGTTCATTCGAATTAGGTGGTGTATTAGGAAACTCTCCTACGGGATCGAGCGCCCACCTCTTGAAAGGCCAGAATACCATGTTTGCATGTAGTTTGAGTGCAGGGGAACGGATCATGTGTCCATGTCGTTGACATGTGTCACATTTACGTGAGTACTCTTCTGCTTGCTTGCGCATTCCTAGCCAGAATACTCTTTGTATAATTGTTTTATTTGTAAGTGATCGACCTGCGGTATGGGAGCCACAAGTTCTTTCATGTAATTCTTTGAGCGTTCAATTGGCTTTCTTCTTGGAGAGACATTGGGGATAAGGGCCAATCATTGATCGGTGGCAAAAATGGTCGTTCTGAACTTTGTAACGCTTCAAAATTTTAATGAACTATCGTCGCTCTTTTGGATCTGTCGAAAGGTGCCCGTCGCATTTTTTCTTCAGGTAGAGGTAGGCAATAAAGGGATTTCGCCAATTATTGACCTCGTCTTCATTGCCCCCAGTGTTAATCGTGCATACAGAATGAAGATCAATGTTGGGGGTGAATATCACTTTGATCATTAGATACCGTACTTCTATACCCAAGACCCCAACTAAATAAGCTAAGGAATTAGCATGTCTGTTCTCACCTCAAGGAAGATAGTCGAGAGCTACTTTCACAAATCTATTCATCCTATTGGCAACGAGGGCTGCATATTTGATCATCTTGCCATTTTTCTTGTACTATTCTGAGTAATGGTGGACGATGAGTAAAGAATCTTTATAGACTGCGAGCTCATGGATGCCAAACTCGAGTGCTAAGTCGAGCCCATGAATCAAAGCTTCGTACTCTGTGACAATCTTGGAGGCTTTAAAATTTAACCAGATTGATTTCTTAATTCTATCGTTGGAAGGTGTCATCAGTACAATTCTAATTCCTGACCATGCGGGTCCTGCTGAACCATCTGTAAGAAGTCTCCACCCTTTCATTGTAATCCATTCAGCATGTCCCTCAAATGGTTTGGTGTGTGGATCTCCTGAAATTTCTTCTGTAAGATCAGGATCATGCTCCTCCCAATCGAGATCTTCCATAGGAAAATCTGCGAGGAAATTGGCAATGGCTGACCTTTTTCTGAATGTTATTTTTTGAACTTGATATCATGTTCCCCAAACTGAATGACCATTGCTGGACTCTCCATGATTTCTCTTTTTTAAACAAAACTTCCTAGAGTGGGTAGTTTGCCTTGACTTTGACTTAATGAGATTGGAAGTAGTGGTTGAATTTATGTGAAGTGTAAACAAGAGTTAGAAAAAGTCTTCCAATTTTAGAATACCTTATTTTTACTGGAGTGAAGGTTTTGCTGATGAAATTGATTCGTTTTTCGACCTTGCCCTCAAGTTGAATAACGTCCGAGCTGATAGAATTGTCTATAACTGTAAGGTAGATGATCAGTTTCTCATTATCCACCAGGGTGCTCATAATGGAAGATTTCCCCATATAGGTTTTGAGTTCCTTAAAAGCTGCCTCGCACTCTATTATCCACGGGATCTCTTCATTGGGCTAAACTTTTCCTTGTTTGGTACAACCTCGGAGGAGTAAGAATAGCCACCAGCATCGATCTAATGACTTAGAGACGAATTGACTGATAGTAGTAATCTTGCTAGAGAGCTTCTGTACTCCTTTATTTATTTTTGGAGAGGGTATGTTGAGGAGAGCTCGAATTTGATCTGGGTCGGCCACAATCCCTTTCTTGTTGATAAGATAGCCCAGGAACTTACCTGAATACACTCCGAATGGATATTTATCGGGATTGAGCTGCATCTCTTAAGAACGGAGAATGTTGAAAATTATGATGAGATCTGTGATATGGTCTTTTGACAGCAAGCTCTTATACATGAGATCATCGATGTTGACTTTAACGATTTTCCCCCAAGTATGCTTTGAACATTGTTGTCATTAATCGCAGATAAGTTGCTCCGGTATTCTTCAGTCTAAAAGGCATGGCTTTATAACAATAAAGTTCCCTTTCAGTGATGAAAGTGGTCTTTTCCTAATCGGCTTCCATGAAAGGTATCTTATTATATCAAGAAGCAGCGTCCATCATAGATAAGAGCTCTTGACCTGCTGTGAAATTAATGATTTGATATATGATTGGAAGAGGGAAACTGTCCTTCGGAGTGTGCTTGTTTAGATTTATAAAATCTATACAAACTCGAACTTTTCCATTCTTCTTTGGCACTGCGATAATGTTGGAGATCCAATCTGAGTATTTGGCTTCTTGAATGAATCATACTTTGATCAACTTATCGATCTCAATGTTGACCTCATCTCGAAGATAAGGTGAGAGTCGTTACTATTTTTATTTCACAGTCATGGCATTGTTGTTAATGCTCAATCTGTGACATGCCATGGATGGATCGACCTCTGGAATTTCTTTGAAAGTCCACGCAAAGATGTCTCAATTCATTCGTAAGAAGTTAACGAGAGCATCCTTGTCATACTGGACCAGCTTGGTACCAATATAAGTACCCCTGGTAGCTCCATCAATGTCTATGTACTCTATAGGTTCATTTGTTGAAGGTTGATCATTGATGTGACCAATATAAGTACCCCAAGTCGGTGATTGCTCGATTCAAGAAGAAGTTTAGCTTTTTTATCTTGAGGTGTGAGATCGCGGCACTCTGACAATCTCTGTCGCTTGAACCTGCGAGAGTTATTAATTTGATGGATCTCGATCATGTTGATGTGGTACATATGGTACAGGTTTTTCTCCTCAGCTTGATCTTCGACCTGGATTACTTCGATCTGAGTCTTGTAGTTACCATTTTTGTATGATTCTAGATTGAAAATTTACTCGTGCATTCTCCCGTCGTTGAAAATATATTTCAGTAATCTCTGTAAAGTATAGCAGTTGCCAGTTTCATGATGATTTACTTTGTGATACATGCAGTATGGTCTGCCTTTAATCGATTATAGCAGTTAAGATATACGATATAACTTTTCTTTCGTTAGAATCAGAAAAATAGAGGAGATGCAAACATTCATCTTGGGGAGGATGGACTTTGGTAATATATTGCCCTTCCAAGGTTTGCTTGTGTTCGCCTTGGAACGCTTTTTATCACCCTGGTCTTCTTTTGGTTCACTGTTACGTTCTGTGTTTGGACCTTTAGTAGTTAGGACAGATTTAGTAGATTTATGCCTTTCGGTCATCATCCCTTCCAGGTCGACATACCCATTGACCTTGGTGATCATATCTGCCAAGGTTGCTGGTTTGTTTAAGAAGAGATGTTCATTATTTTTGCAATCGAGTTAGAGTGCATTGGTAAAAGCAATAATAGCTGCTTTCTTATCTAGATTATCAGCTTTTTTTGCAAGCTACATAAACTTCTTCATAAATACCTTTAAGTATATAAAGGGGACTTAGGTTATTTGTTAGCCTATCTTTTGGTGAGCTTAATTCTAGAGAGCTACGATTTGAGAGACTCCATTAGAAATCTTGAGTAAGCTTGGAGAGATAGTATGTAACATGTTTGATCATAGTGGATTATACGTGGGAAGTAGTTTTTTATCAGTTAGGGTTTTCCACTTCCCTCATCTGGGAAAATTTTTGTCTTCTTTATTATTCTGTGTTTTTGTCTATTTCTTGATTCGGTGTATTATGCGTATCGTTCTTGGCGTAGAAGAGAGATTAGCTACCTCGATTATCAACAATTGGTATCAGAGCCAGGTTATTATAGAGCTTGTGTGGTGAAGAACGATGGCTAATTAAGAGAAATTGAAGATCACGAAGTTTAATGGTTTAAATTTTGGAGTGTGAAAGATGCAAATAGAAGATTATCTCTATCAAAGGGATCTTAATTTGCCACTGGGTGGAGTTGAGATAAAGCCAGCAGATTACGATGTTGCTAAGTAGGCACGATTGGATCGTAAGGCACTTGGAACCGTTAGGTTAGCGTTGTCATTTCAGATTCTACACATAATTTCCAAAGTTATGTCAACGAAGAGTTTGATAGAGACTTTATCCTCTATGTTATTGAAACCGTTCGGGGCAAATAAGGTAGATTTTTTACGGCGCTTGTTTACTTTGACAGAGAATGGAAGTGTGCAAGCTCATATAAGTGAGTTCAATACTATTCATGCTCATCTTGAATTCATGAAAATCACTTTTACTTAGGAGGTGAGAGCGTGGGCTCTTCTGGGGAAGATGCTCGAGACCTGGGAAGGGTTCATTACAACTAAGAGCAATTCATCGGAGAAGGAAGACATTAAATTTGATACTATATTCTCATTGATTATGAGTAAAGGAAATAGATATAAAACATCTAAACCCTCTTCAAGTTCAAACGGCAGTAAGTTGAACGTCGAGGAAAGATGGATGTCTTACAGAAAAGGGCCAAAATATAGAAGGGGTCGAAGCCGCCCGGTACGTGTTAGATTTATGGAAATAAATAATGAACCTTACTGAGGAGGTTAGTTTTGATGAGGCTCTACTACTTTTGTGTGACGATGTTAATGAATATTGGATTGTTGATTCGGGTACCTCTTTCCATGCTACTGCAAATGTAGGTTTTCTAACCAATATTGTTAAAGGTGACTTCAGTACGATATTTCTAACATATAAGAGTGCATGCAATATTACTAGAAAGGGAAATGCTAGGTTGATATTGCCTTCGGGGGTGACGTTGGTTTTACAAAATGTGCGACTTGTACATAAATTAAGGCGTAAACTTATCTCGGTTATCAAATTAGCAAATGATGATGAATGTAAGCACCTTTGGTACAACCTTCTGGAAGATTATAAAGGGAACTATGGTAGTAGCTCAAGGCTTAAGACAAGGAACGTTGTATACAACCCAAAGAACAATTTCCACTATTTGTGCGGCCACTCCGGGGATTAATATAAGTATATGGCACAAATGGCTCGGTCACATGAGTGAAAAGGGGATGAAGATGATGGTAAGAAAGGGAAAGCTAGGGAGTCATGATGATGTTGATCACTAGTTTTGTGAAATCAGAAGAAGCTCAGATTCAAAATAAATTAAAGATCAAGGAAACTTGGAAAGCTGGATCTTCTACATACAGATGTTTGGGGGCCAACCAAGGTATCTTCTCTTGGTGGTTATCATTATTACGTTCATTGATGATGCAACTCATAAACTTTGGGTCTAATTCGTAAATAACAAATCAGATGTGTTTGATAAATTCAAGAAGTGAAGGGCTCTAGGTGATAATGAAACTGGCTTGAAGCTGAAGTATCATAGGTCAAATAATAGGGCAAATAATATAGTGACGAGTATGAAGACTTTTGCGCATCAAATGGGATTAGGCGATAGAAGACTATTCCCGGAACACCGCAACAAAATGGTGCTATAGAACTCATAAACTAAACAATAAACAAAAGAGCGAGGAGTATGAGACACAACGATGGATTGCCAAAATATTTTTGGGCGGATGCGGTTTGTATGGCGATGTACTTGATTAACACAGGGCCTTCAACAACTTTGTATTGCATATTTTTGGTTTCACCTTATATGTGGTTGATAATTCAGATATAAGGACAAAGTTAGATATAAAGTTGACGAAGTGCATATTCAATACATATGGTGGTGATGAGTTTAGGTACCAATTTTGGGATGCGAAGAATCGAAAAGTTATTCTGAACCGTAATGTTACATTCAATGAGGAAGTTTTGTATAAAGACTTCAAAATACCTTGTGAAAGGAATCGAAGTGAAGCAGTGGAAAGTGTCGACATTGAATTTGAACCCTCTCGGGAGGTTGATGATGAAGTCGTGGTTGAGTTCGATGCACCGGATCAAGGCGAGGAACCTAATGATCTAGACATTCCAATAGCACTTCGAAGGAACCGAGAATTCTAAAAGTTTTGGCTAGGTACGTTAACTCCCTAAATTACATGTTACTTACGGATGGTAGTGAACTGAAAAGTTACAAGGAAGCTTTAGATGTGGAAGCTAAGAGAAAGTAGGAGCTCACTATGATGAGATGCAATCATTATCAGTAAATCGAACTTGGGATTTAGTTTGGTTACCGAAAGGGAAGAGAGCATTGCATAATAAGTGGGTATACAGACTAAAGCAAGAATCTGGAGATTCAAGGAGATTCAAGGCTAGACTTGTGGTGAAGGGCTTTCAGCAAAAAGAAGGCGTTGATTTTGGTGAGATCTTTACTCCTGTTATGAAGATGTCTACTATTTGGGTTGTAAAGAATATAGTTGCAGTTGAAGATTTGTATCTTGATCAACTTGATGTCAAGACAGTATTGTAATGGCATATTTTCTGGGAGGATAATCTTTGCCAATACTTTTAGTAAGGATGATGCAATAATAGGCTTTAATGAATAAAATTTTACGTGGAAACTCAGTAAAGGCTAAGAAAAATCATAACCTCGAGGAGGATTTTGATGTAAAATCTAATAGGTTGTTAGTTATTATAGTTTTTGATGTGATAGTATAATAAGGAAGAATGAATTGTAAAGTTACGGATCTGAATCATTTATTCACTATCTACAATTATAGTAGATACAGGCAGTTTACAAAAAGGAAAAATAGTTTTCTATTTCGGGGGTAGTGGGCGAACTTCGCAGATCTCTAACGGCTCTTTCTTGATCAAGCACAAAGACTACTTTTAGTAGGTCAAGCACTTATGGTTAGTAGACGTGGCATCTTCTCGAATGTTGGTCTGTCTTCGACTATGTTGTGCTGGCTTATCCTTGTCAAATCTAGGAAATCTGTCACCCCATTCTCGACATAAGTATTTATGGTTGTGTCGAGAAGAAATTAGAATCAGAAGAGGTTGTCGAATGTCATAAGTCTTCATTTGTCATTTTCGAGGTCAAAGTGTGGTAAATCTAGTCATGTTTTTCCCGAGGAGCATTTAATGTGGAGCATTGGATTGTGCAACTGGAAGTGGAGGTTATAAATAGACGGCTTAATGAAGGATTTGTTTGGTGGTTGATTTGGAAAGATGTCGCCCCAGGCGTGGCCTAGCAAGTGGCATGAGGTTGTAGACGGTAACCGCAATAACTATACAGAGGTAAAGTTTGGTTGGAAGTCTTTGTTGTATAATCCTATACCGGTGGTCATCATGGTGGGGAAAATTGAGGAAGGTGGAGTTAGAGAGCATTTTCATGCGGGGTATCCGTTGGAGCTAGTGTCAGTTGTTGTTGTTGTTGTTACATAAGGTATTGGAGTTCATCAAATATTTAGAGAAGGGGCTACTGTTCTTAGGATATCGTTGACCTTTTTGCCAGAGGCAATGTCAGATTCTGGTGATAAGAAGCACCTAGCATTGAGTCCTTCATGTCGAATAATTGAATGTTTAATGTAGTCTAATGTATTGTAATCGAAGTAGTAAATTATCGAATATAAAATGTAACAAATTTTTTATGAATAAACTTGTGCTTTGATCTTTATTGTGCTTGTAGTTTTGCGATCTCAAAGTTTGAAATAAACAAGTAATCGAATTTATTTGATGTCGAGGTAGATTGTGCTGAATGTATATGAATCTCGAGTTTAATAGATCTCGAAGTATAGTTTGTTTGTGTGGGGCCAAGAACAAATTTTAAGGATGAATGATTTGACACGGATGTGTAAAGTTCAAATGAAAAATAAATGTGGGATTGGATTTACTTGCACTTTATTGTACTATAAGTACCCCGTGTACTTAGAAAAATTGAGATTATGTATTTGAGGAAATGGTGAAGACCTGGGCGCAAGTATGTAAGGAACAATTCAGTCGTGTTCAAGCTAAGTATTGGGAAATGTTTAGGCGCTACTTTAGAAACTGGTACATCAATTTTCAATGAAAGTTCCAGTAGAACCTAATTATGAAGGTATGGGCGAGGAAGAAGTAAAGGATGTGGAAGAGGAGTTTTAGTTTTATTGCCAACTTTAATTTTTGAGTCCTCCAGAGCGTGTAAGTAGAATTTATACTCGTGCTAAACTGTTGGTTAGGGAGGATGCTACTGCTAGTATTCATAATTACAGAAGACATTTTGTTTTGTTAGGTAGGGTAATGTAATGATCGAATAAGTGTTGTACTGTGAAATAAAATATTTTGTATTTGTCAGAATTTTCTTGTCGATGTTTGTAGTGATAAATGTATGTCGAAGATATTGTGACTTGTGTGACTGAATGAAATTTACTAACACAATATTATAGTTGGTAATGGATTTGTCGAATAAAATTTAAATTGGAATTTTGTGTGAAAGATCTTCCCGAAAATATAGGAGAATTGTAAATAAGGTAAAATGTGTGTGGGTAATTAATGTAAATGGTCAGATGTATTCCTGTGGGAGATATTTTAAAGTATAAGGAAATGGATGTACAAAATCTTTGTCATAAAATAAGCTGTGTTTTGTCGAGTATGGATATATCATAGGATGTTCAAAGAGATATGGAAGGGTTAGAACAACAGTGTATGGGTTTGTTGGCTTTTAGAAGGAGAAGAATCAAAGACTTCGAGAAAAGACGGGTAAGGCGTTATGCTCGAGTATACGAATGATTGGGAAGTGGTATAATGAATAGTCATGTAGGGTCTATAAATAGCCCCGTGGTAGGTGACTATTCATATTTCACAAACTCTAAAAGAAATTCTTCAAGTGCAAATTCCATGTGCTCGTCACTAGAATCGTTGTCACCAATTGGAAAGGAGAAGGTAAGTATTTTAATTGAAAGGGCAAAGTATGCTAAGAAGAGGAATATTGAGGTAGCGCGAATCCAAAGTTAGTTGTTTTGTTATATTTCATTGATATTTTTAGGTTTTGTTGAGACCATTTTAGTTGTAGGTATGATAATGATATTATAGGAAGGAATTGTTATTAAGAAGGGTGCAGTAGAAGTAATTAGAGAATTACTGGTGTAGGGTTTTTAGAAAATTGGTTATGATATGAAAAGTGTATGGTATGTGTGATTGTGGCAATACTGTCGCAAATACTTTTAAGAGTCTTTGAGCGAGAAAGGCTGTTGGAAATGTCTGGTAATGAGTGAAGATAGTGATTGGTGGGTATCGCTGTCGTTACGGCGCGACTGTGAAGGAATTTGCCAAATTTATGAGGAGTTCAGTAATGGAATGCCATACTATATGTGATGTTGCCGGGTTTTATGCCTAAGAAGGTGGATTCCCGTGCTTTTTAAATTTGATTATTTTGGCGGGAAATAGGCGAAGTATACTCGAGAAGTTTGAGGTTCCTGAATATCAAGAAACAATATGAGTATAGTAATCAATGTTTTAGCACTTATAAAAAATAGTAATGAAATATTGTATCGAGAACTGAATGTAGTAACTGTACATTCGGGTAGTAATGATAATAATAAGAGAATGATGTGCTGGAGAGTAAATTTGACAACTATATGAATATGAATATATGAATATATATAATATATCAGATATGATAGATACTAATTGTTATAAAAAATGGAATCTGATTTTCAGGTTCATAAAAATAGTTAAACCTATCCATATTGATGATAAAGATATATTCAAGAATCTTCAAGATATAAAGCCCCTGATGATTGATGTAACAACTTGTGCCCAACAGTTGGGCGGTAGATATAGGGTGGGGTCGAGTAGTGTAGACATAGCTAGTGTCGACCAGTTAAGGGTGGCACCCAGGATTGTGGAAGTTTCTGACAATGAGGGTACCAACACAGTTATGGATCATGAGCCACAGGCTAGTAATCGAGAAGGTAGTGGGAGTGGGGAGGAAGATGTGGAGGAGGAGGAGGAGGCGTGTTATGGTGAGGGGCCAGAAATAAAAGAAATATTGAGTTTTAAGAAATATTGCGGTATTCCTCAAGATATTTGGTTAGAGGAATATCTGCATGATATGACCGATCAGAAAATACCCTTAGGTGGGATTCTCGTTCATCGAGAATAAATTAAGAAGGGGTTGAAGATCCCTCTTTGAGCTGATCAGAAGAAGTTGTTGAATTTCTTCGACGTTACACCTGGTCAGTTCAACCCAAATGTTTATGATCTTTTTCATGTATGTGGGGTGATAAACAGTCAATTAAAGGTAAGGGGTGAAGAGTTGACCACTGTGGATAATCTATGTATATACTACACACTCAAACAAAACCCGCAGAAGTTAGGATACCAGTACTTGGCAAGGTTTTTGAAGAGACTTTTGTTTTATGACATAGTTTCAACATGAGGGTGGTATAGTGATGAACGTCTTCTAGTGTCGGTAAATTATCAGTTTGACATGAAGGATCCGGGGAGCCCTTGAAAAGGAAAGTTTTCCATTTAGGTGTGTGGTTAGGTAACGTAAATGTCAATGATTTAAATTTTGTGTATTTGATAAAATTGTTTGCAACTGTTCTTTTTTTGTTTGTATAGCTTTGAAGGAGATTGATAGGAACTCGAAAGTACAAGAGCAATTGCACAATAACAGGAAGGGGTTCTTCGGTAGGATCGACAATCTTGTCATCGATCAAGAGAAAGTTGACACTTTATTTCAAGAGACAAGCTTAAAGAGGTCGAGGGCTAAAGGTGCATAAGTTCCAAAAATTGATGAAAAGATGTCTGTGAGGAATAAAAGGGCTGCAGAGTCTAGCTTTCCTTTGGAAAATCCTTCGATAGTTGGGTATATGATGGGCTCTGTAACGACTGAGAGAGATGCAATGTTTACAGAAGTTTTGGGGAAAGGGAAAAAAAGAGGGAGGCTAGCCAAGTTGCTGCTCCTTTACTACCTCCGAAGAGGCATTGTCAAAGGTCAAATATCGAGGAAGGGGCGAAGGTCGAGACACCAATTGCTATTCATGATGGTCGACCTCCACTAGCTTTAACAAGTATGCTTCCGAGGAAGAAGTCAGCTTTGAAATTGTCGAAGAAGAAATATGTCAAGGAATTTGAGACTGAGGTCCAAAGGACCATGGATGTATATGTGTCTGGGACGGATGTACTGGAGGCAGAAGTGGATGACTATTTGGCTGGGGTAGAGAGTTTGATAACTTTTCTTAGCGAGGGCTACCGAAACATGTCAAAGGTAAGAAATTCTTCTGCTTTGATTCGGTTAAAGAATCGGGTACCTTATTCGAATACTAATATTATCAATGTTATGCAGATCAAGAAGTTATTGACTGAGACCGAAGGTCGCATTGTTGGTGCTGGTACATTGGCAAATCAGCTGGTTGCTTATAAGAATATTGATAAAGATCTGGTAAAGGAGAAAGAAGATCTGATCGAGGAAAAGAAGAAGCTGAATGCAAAGTTGAATTGGTACAAGCTGGATGCTGGAAAGGCGTAGGAAGCTGCCCATCGGGATGTGAAGAAAACTTAGGACAAGCAGGTCAAGGAGATAAGAGCCAACCTGGCAAAGGATAAAGAGGAGGCTCTGGCGTTGCTGAGAACAAATTTCAAGAAAGATGTGCGGGAGCAGATTAATAATGCTCGAAAGTCGATGGAGATAGAGCATGGGAAAGTGCTGGAAGAGGTAAGGGCTGAACTTATGCGAGACAGTTGGAAGCTTATAAGAAGATGAAGGCTAATATTGTAGGGTAGTTTGAGTTAATAGAGCAGAGGAAAGATGATTACAAAGGATTGATCATTGAGGGGAACTTGGTTTTCGATGATTTAGAGGCGGAAGACGAAGTTCCAGAAACCACTAAGGTTCCCAGTGGGACGGAAGTTGTCAATGATATTGTGATGATGAATTCCGAGGGTTTGCGTCTTGAGGAAATACTGGATGTGTTCATTCCGGGTAGATTCACGAAGGTTGATGGCTATGTAATGGCAAGTATCTGAAATGATGACCAGATGTTATTCCTCAATGGGATATCTGGGTTTGGATTGAAAAGAACAAAACATGATATGTTTTGTTCGATAAGTAAGGAATGCAAACAAGATTATCCTATAATCGGATAATGTTTGTTGAAGAATCAAATGGTAGCTGCGATGCATACTTATCAAGTATGAATCGAGACTAAGTAAAGATAGTAAAGATGATACTAGTGTTGATGCATACTTATCAAATATGGATCGAGACTAAGTAAAGATAGTAAATATGGTATTATTTTGGAAGCATACTTATCAAGTATGGATCGAGACTAAGTAAAGATAGTAAAGATGGTATTACTTTTGATGCATACTTATCAAGTATGGATCGAGACTAAGTAAAGATAGTAAAGATGGTGTTAGTTTTGATGCATAATTAACAAGTATGGATCTAGACTAAGTAAAGATAGTAAAGATGATTGTAAAGATGTATTTGAAAGTAAAGGAAGTTGTATTGAAAATGTCAAAAGCGGTTAGTTGTTATCTGTAAAACATTTTTAGTTGGGCTGTATTCCATGGATATTCGAGCTGTATTTCGTCTTCAGTCATTAGCCAGTAAGTCCCACTATCAGTTTTGTCACTGACAATATATGGTCATTCCCAGTTTTCTGACAATTTTTCAAAATTCTTAGGTCGAGTACAATCTTGAATTGGTCGAAGGACAAGGTCGAAAATTCTAAATTTTTACTTTCGAACCTTTTTGTAGTAAGCTTTCTTGAGTGTGTCATGGTATCGTCCTAATTTCGCAATGGCTTGTCTCGGGTTTCTTCAAACCAGTTGAGGTTGCAGAGGAGACCTAGCTCATTGTCTTACTGCGATATTTTTCTTCGACCACTCGGTATATCAAAGTTTGAAGGTATGACTACTTCAGTGCCGAAGGCCATTATAAGTGAAGTACAGTCGGTGGATGTTCGAGGAGTAGTCCGGTATGCCCATAGGACGCTTAGTAACTCATCGACCCATCTGCCTTTCTTTTCGTCGAGGTATTTGCGTAGTCTTGACTTGATACTTTTGTTGATGGCCTCAGCTTGTCCGTTACCTTGAGGGTAGTATGGTGTCAAAGTAAAAAGTTGGCATGTGGAAATTATCTGGTATGGTCATACCTTCAAGATGAGGAGAAATGTGGTTTATCTCAATTCTATCAAGGGCGGACCTTCGGCCCAGAATATCAGAGTTTATGGCTTGGATCTTATTGTTTAGGTCGTCCAAGGTGATAAACTGCAACGGAGGAATTGGTATGGTTGTAACCTGTAGATCAAAGTCTCCCTATCCCTCAGGTCCCAATCGGTCTCTGATTGGTCGTCTTTCTGGTAGTAGAGGAGTTTGATGACGCGTGCGTCGACTTCCTTTAGTTGTTGATGTTGAAGATGTAAGTCCAAAATGTCGAGAAACCCTATCTGGATTTCTAGATCTGGATCAAGAAGTTCGTACTCGTTCCTCTCTTGGATGGTTCTTTCTTTGGGTCGCCCTAGAGCGATGATCACTTCAGGCCTGAGGAGGCGATGTTTGACGGCCAGTAAGCCGATCGTGAGTTATTTATAAATTCTCTATTTCTTTCTGATATGTCCGATTCTGTTGGTCTAAGGTTTTTCTCCTTTCGTCTTTTTCTACTTGAAGAGCTTAGGCGTGAATACGCTGATCTTCCAGCCTCTGGACTCGGTCGAAATCCATTTGTCTATGTAGTTCAATTACTGTACTGTGCAGATCGACTATCTCTGGTATCGGGCTGATTTCATGATTCTTCAGCATACTAGAATGGCTTTGAAGATTTATGTTTGTAATCGGATTGTTTTTGGATCAAGGGAGGTAAAGAAAAGTGTGGTATTTTCCACAGACGGCGCCAATTGTAATGGCGTGTTTTCCGGGAGGATAATCTTTACCAATACTTTAGTAAGGATAATGCAATAATAGACTTAAACGAATAAGATTTTATATAGAACAATAAAAGATAAGAAAAACTATGACCTCGAGGAGGATTTTGTTGCAAAATCCAATAGGTTGCTAGTTATTACTGCTTTTGATGTGACAGTACAATAAGGAAGAATGAATAGTAAATTTGTGGATCGGAATAATCTATTTTCTGCATGTGTTTATAGTAGATACATGTAGTATACAAAAAGGAAAAATAGTTTCCTATTTTGGGGTTAGTGGGAAAACTTTGCGGATCTCTGACGGCTCTTTCTTGACCAAGCACAACGCCTACTTTTAGTAGGACGAGGACTTGTGGTTGTAGATGTGACATCTTCTCGAATGTTGGGTTGTCTTCAACTATGCTATGTTAGCTTATCCTTGTCGAATCTGGAAAATATGCTACTACAAGTATTTTTTCACGGCAACCTTGATGAAAAAATTTATATGAAGCAGCCAGAGGGGTATTCAGTGAAGTGGAAAGAAGATCTTGTGTGTAGGCTCACGAAGAAATTATATGGTTTGAAACAAGCGCCGAGACAGTAGTATTTGAAGTTCGAACAATTCATGTTCAGAAATGGTTATTTAAAGAGCAATGCGGATCACTGCTATTTTATCAAAAATACGAGGAACCCATATATTATTCTACTTCTGTATGTAGATGATATGTTGGCAGTAAGTGCCGACATGGGAGAGATTATCAAGTTGAAGGAACACTTATCCTGGGAGTTTTCTATGAAGGACTTGGGTGCAGCAAAACAAATTCTTGATATGCGTATTATAAGAGATAGAAAGTTGCGAGAATTGAAGTTATCTCAAGCTGAGTACATCAACAAAGTACTTAAGCTGTTTAATATGGATAGTTCTAAGGTTGCTAGTACACCATTGGGAGGTCACATTAAATTGTCAAAGGATTGTTGTCTGAAGATGCAGAAAGATCGTGATGAGATACAGAAGGTTCCTTATCAATAAGCGGTTGGTAACCTAATAATGTACTCCATGATTTGTACGAGACCGAACATTGCCCAAACAGTACGAGTTGTCAGTAGGTATATGAGTAATCCAGGCAAGGAACATTGGAGAGCTGTGAAATGGATATTAAGGTATCTAAAGGGGACTCAAGATATGGCATTATGTTATGGGAGTTATCAGATATTCTTATAGGGTTTTGTTGATTCTGATATGGCGGGTGATAATGATAGGCGGAAGACCACTAGTGGTTTCGTATTTGTATTGGGAAGCGGTACAGCTACATGGGTTTCTAGGCTACAAAAATTGTAGCCCTGTCTACGACAGAGGCAGAATATGTTGCGGCTATGGAAACAAGCAAGGATATGGTTTGGCTTAAAGGGTTGATGAAAGATTTTGGTAGAGAACAACTTTATCCTAAGTTGTATAGTGATAGTCAAAGCGCTATACACTTAGCGAAGAATTCGGCTTTTTACTCCGGAACCAAGCTTATTGATATTCAGTATCATTATATTCGCTCGCTCCTCGAGGACGGTGTGATGAAGCTCGTAAAGATTCATACTGATGTGAATCCGGTCGATATGTTTACGAAGGTAGTGATTTTTCAGAAGTTGACGACATGTACAACTTTTGTGGGTCTTCAAGATTGAAGGTTTGGGTAGTGCGAGCAATTCATTTGAAGATCTGAAGATGGGTTACGGTAGACCGAAGAAGTCGTTCGAACAAGCTCCATTTCATTCGAACGACATGTGTTGTTTTCTAGGGTTGGAACCTTTATCGTCAAAGTCATTCGAACGAGATTGGATTTCGTTCGAACGAGATATGCGTAGGTTATCCTTTGGAAGGTCGTCTGGGACGTTGAGTCTGCCTCAAAATCCGTTATGTTTGTAATTAGTCCTCGAAGTATATAAATGAGACTTAGGTTATTTGTTAGCCTATCTTTTGATGAGTTTAATTCTAGAGCTGGGGTTTGAGAGACTCCATTACAAAGCTTGAGTAAGCTTTGAGAGATCGTGTGTAACCTGTTTGATCATAGTGGATTGTTCGCGGGGTGTGGCTTTTATCCGTAAGGGTTATCACTTCGCTCATCTGGGAAAATTTCTGATTACTTTATTGTTATGTGTTTCTGTCGATTTCTTGATTCGGCGTATTCCGAGTATCGTTCTTGGTGTAGAAGAGAGATTAGCTACCTCGATTCTCAACACTTAAAACTTCAAAATTCTCAATGTGACAGACATTTCAAGTGAGAATGGTATAGAAAATGGGTAAATGAAGTGATGGGTTTCAAGTCCTTCGTCTTTTTCATAAAATCAGCACACAATCCACTATATCTCGATGTCGAAATCGATTTAACACCTTCATCAGCCAGAAGCCATTGACCTAGAAATGAACTCCTTATATAACTTACAAGAGCCTCGTGGGTAGAAATGGGCAAGAAAAACATATTATCAGGGAAACCAAACTTTTTGTTCCATTTAATTAACCAGGCATGTTCGCCAATCCCCGCACCATAAAAAAACCCGACGAATTCCTCCTTTTGCCGCTGCAATAGTACCCAAAGCCACCTTCCCGTCCCTGGTAGAGTATTTCAGAAGAGGTGTGGTCTTGAAAGTTTCGAAGGAAATAACTTTTCCGTTATCAGCAATAAAGCAAATAAGATTCATATATACATCGTCAGACATTTCCAGAACTAAGTTGTACTTTTTTATGCATTTACTGTACCATTCATAACCATCATGGACAGATTGTATGCCAAGAAAATCCAGTGTCACGCAGTTCTCTTTGAGGTCGAGAGAGGAATGTATTATATACTTCCCAAGAGAAGGAATACCTTTCAAATAAACCCCATCTTACTTCATTTGCAGCAAAAGCTTTCGGAACTCTGGGAAGACTCTCATAGTATCAGCTGGCTTGCAGTAAGTCAACTTATCAGAAAATTTACAAGAAATTAGGTGGAGATCTTGTAGCTCGGTTCTGATGAATTTCCTAATATCATTAAGCTCTGAAAAAGGAGAATCTTTAACAGGTAAGAACTTAAATACTTGTCTCCTTTAAACAGGAAAAAAGAAGCATGTGCAAATGCTGAAGGGACACATTTGAGAATCGCTAAGATCCACTTGTTATCTAAGTGTATGGTTTCCCTTGATGATGCATAAAGTCAGCCTGAATTATAAATGGAAAATTAGTGGCCATTGCGGTAGGGAGAAAGGCAAAGATGCCAACTGAAGAAGTTCCCATGCTACATATCTTTTCCCAAATGGGAAAGTAAGTGAAACAACCCATTCCTTTATATCCATTCGAGAACCAACCTTGTGCTCAAGAATTACAGGAAACACTTCTCTGCACATGTAATACTGGCAGGTCTCCTTAGCTATCCCCGCTTTCTCTTGAATAGAAAGATGCATGACACGAGAATCTGCATTCTCATCCCTCGCAGCATGATCAGCTTCACTAGATATTGAAATTACAGAGATATGTTCTACATCATTAACATTTCCACTGTTTCCACGAACTGATAACCATTTAATCTTGCATAACAAAAGAAGAAGCTCAGGATGCACCTCTGAGAGTTGTTTTACAGCTTCCATCTTCTCAGCCCTCAATGGGAAAATGATTGTGGTTGTTGGCAGATCCTTCACAGATCCATATACGCTTTGTATGTGTGAAATTGACGGGTTCCCTTCTATCCACATTACTAAATATGTGGGGCAGCGCACTCACAAGGAATACACTTTTAAATCCAATTCCTGGAAGTATGCTGGTAGTTAGAGCTGATTTACTTGTTAAGACTAACAATTTACTTGCATTTAATAATCGTGATCTTTTTCAACTAAAGATGCTTTAATACCATGATAATTAATGTTATCTTTTACAGAATTGTTAGCAACAGTGACAATAATCAACATTGAGAGCATTATGTAACTCCCTAGTTACACAATACAACAAAGACACGGAGCCATGCGGATATAAATTAAGGTTCTAATGGATCGTCTACCCTAGAAATAGCAATATAACTGGCTAAAAGTTCCATAAAAGACACTTCATATTATATTAATTAAACACTTGGCCATATTCCAGCATTAAAAAAAATAAAATTCAGGCACAAAGATTTCATCATAAATCAGAAAATTCAATTAAAAAGAAATATGATAAAAAAAAATCTCAAAGAGAAGAGTAAGAGAAACAAACAAACAAACAATTATATGAAGTTTTGTTCTGGATGTTTTCTGTAAAATTACCCAAATTTAAAATACCAAAGTTTTTAAAAAATTGACCTTTGAACTTGCAAAATAAGTTTGTTTGCTACCTTAATAAAGTGCTAATTGTTGTATTTTTCATGTTTGACAGTTTTCAGTGATAAGTTGCACAAAAGGATGAAAAGAAGAAGCAGGATAACAATATTATCGACTGGCATCAGAAGGCTAACCGAAAATAGGCCATGAGGTCTTGTGGCCTAGAATCAACTATAGATTAACCAGGCGTAAAAAACCAAGCTACTCTGTGTATCAGACCTGAATACACCATGAGTACCAGACCTCCGAACAGATGCCCGAGGAGGAGAGGGGGGTCATTGGCTAAGGGACGGATGCCAATTGTACATGTAGTCGAGATCTATCACAGGTAGACAATGTAAAAGTGTGACAAGCAGGCCTGTCAGTCAGCCAGTGTTAAACTTCAAGTTCCTCATCTTTCTACTTGATGAACTCGCAGCTAAACGGCCAAAGGGAGCATGCTAGAAATATGGCCCCTACATGCCAAGGATCAAGAGATGAGCAGGAAAACTAGAGCTGCAACTTGGGTGAGTTGAACCCGACCAACCGTGACCAACGTCGGTTATGGCCACAAAATTTAAAGTATGGATTGGTCGCGATCAAAAAATATTTAGCCCGAATATCTTTGGGTTGGTCATGGTCAAAGGCTTCACCCAACCTGACACGGACCAACTAAAACTCAAGCTTGGCACGTGCGGCACTCGAGACACCTGTCCAAAGTAAGCTTAATTACTCTTCTCTATCAATCGTTTAGCAACACAACATCGCAAAGCATCACATAATCTCAACGCAACACAAACACTGTACAAAGGGTCTTTGAAGGCATCATTTCATTCATATATCAACAACTATTGTAAAACACTATTACAAGCTTAAATTCTTTTTTGGGTGTATTGGATACTAGTCCTCTACATATATAGCAAAATCGAAAACAACTAAGTTCTAAAATGAAACATCAAAAGTGGAGACGAAGCGTACTCCCCCTTTTTCCTAAGCTAACATTTACAAAAATAAATGAAAATTTGTACATAGCTTTCTTACAACCTAAGGATACTATTTACAAAGCCTGGGCGTCACACTCTCTCTCACTCAGCTTGGAGACTCCCTCGTCGACTTTTTCTTCTGCTTCCACATCTGCCTGTTCTCTTTCCTCTCTCTCTTGGCCTCAATCTTCCTTAGTCGGACCAGAAGGGGATGTGAATCTTGGTGTTCCCAGCTGGCTTCTGTATCTGGCAGATTCTTCCACTTCACAAGGTACTCGTAGACTTCCTCTTTGGTGTCCGGGTCAACATGGGTCACTCTGTGATCAAGAACACTCTCTGGAACTTGGCTTGAGTTGACTGGCTTGAGCGAAACATGAGGCCTGACGGTACTTCTGGTTGGATCTTCCTTGTCTTGGTGATAAGGCTTCAGAGCACTGGCATGGAACACTGGATGGATGAAGCGAAGGTAGGGTGGTAACTGAAGCTTGTAGGAAACCTTCCCAACTTTCCCAATGATCGGCATCGGACCGATGTACTTGGATACTAGCCCTTGGTGTATTCTGCTACCTCGGTGCTTAGATGGAATCTCTTGATCAGAACAAGGTCCCCAACTTGAAAAGGATCTGGTCGTCTCTTCTGATCGGCCCACTTCTTCATTCTGGCTGACGCTTTCTCCAGATAGGCCCGAGCAATATCAGTATTTCTCTGCCATTCCTTTGTAAACTGGTAGGTTCTCAGAGCACTTCCTTTGTAATTGGAGGCCACTGTGTGCGGCGTGAGGGGCTGCTGTCCCAACAGTATCTCAAAAGGACTCTTGTTTGTGGAGGAACTCTTCTGTACATTAAAGCAAAACTGTGCAACATCCAGGAGCTCGGCCTAGTCCTTCTTGTTCACCCTGACAAAGTGCCAGAGGTACTCTTCCAACATTGTATTAAAGCGTTCTGTCTGACCATCTGATTGCGGATGGTTACTGGTTGAGAAGTTGAGAGTGGATCCCAGTAATCTAAATACTTCCCTCCAAAACTTCCCAGTGAATCTCAGATCTCTATCGCTGATAATGTCCTTTGGCACGCCCCAATACTTAACGATGTGCTTCACAAAGAGACGTTGTTTTCTCTGCCGTGCAAACAATTGGAGTTGGAATGAATGTTGCATACTTAGAGAATCGGTCGATGATCACGAGAATGGAACCATATCCTTTAGTCTTGGGTAACCCAGAGATAAAGTCCAGAGAGACGCTTTCCCAAGGTTGAGTCGGTACAGGAAGTGGTTCCAGCAGTCCAAGAGGCAGATCTTGATCAACTTTGTCTTGCTGGCAAATGTGACAAGTCCGCGTATAATCCATCACTTCGTTTTGATCATTTGGCCAATAGTAACCTCTGTGCAGCAAGGATAGTATTCTCCGCCAACCCGGATGGCCTGCCCAAAGAGTATCATGACACTCCTTTATCAGCTCCCTTCGTAGTCCTGCGAACCGAGGAACATAAATCCGTTGTCCCTTCGTGTATAAAAGACCATCTTCTACCAAGAACCATTTTTTCTTCCCCTGTTTCACCAAATAAATGATGGTATGGGTCTGAGGATCCACCGCTAACCCTTCGCGGATCCTATCTTAAAGAGTGTTGGTAACATAAAAGTGAGACTGTTCGGCAGCTGTAGAGATGGCTGCAAGTTCAACCTTACAGCTTAATGCATCCGGTACATTGTTCATCCTCCCTGGCTTGTACTTGAGATCCAAATCAAACTCGGCTAGGAACTCTTGCCAACAAGCCTGCTTTGAGGTCAACTTCTTCTGTGTAAGGAAATGGCTTGCCGTATTGTTATCGGTCTTCACCAAAACCTTCATTTCCAACAGATAGTGGCGCCATACTCGCAGACAATACACAATAGCTAAGAGTTCCTTCTGGTGGGCTGAATACCTCCTATCTGTGTCATTCAGCTTCCTGCTCTCGTATGCCATCGGATGTCCCTCCTGTAACAATACCCTACCGATAGCAAAATTAGATGTATCGGTATGAACCTCAAATGGCTTGGAAATATCTGGCAAGGCTAGGACTAGATTGGTAATCACCGCATGCTTCAGGTCGTCAAAGGCTGCTTGACATTTCTCAGACAAAGACCAAGATAGGTCCTTCTTGAGAAGATCTGTAAGGGGTGCCGCGTGTTTCGAATACCCTTCGATGAACTTGCAGTAGTAGTTAATGAGGCCTAGAAAGGAACGTACCTCTGTAACCTCCGTAGGAGCTCTCCAGTCCTCAATGGCGCAGACCTTTTCCATATCCATACGGATCTGTCCTCCACTAATAGCATGTCCAAGAAACATAACTTGTTCCTGCGCGAACGAGCATTTCTCCAACTTGACATATAGCTGGTTCTGTCGTAAGACTAAGAATACCAGGCGAAGATGTTCAAGATGCTCTTTCATAGTGCGGCTGTATATAACAATATCATCCAGATACACCACCATAAACTTGTCGATATATTTTCGGCTATAAATAACTGGCATCTCCCATGTCCTTTATATAAAAATGTTGAGAAATGAAGGCTTTCGTCTCCTGAAGAAACTGGACGTCACTGCTAGCGAGTAAAATATCACCGACGTATAAAATAATAAATGTAAACCATTTCCCACTTTGTTTGACGCATATACAACGATCCATTTTGCACTCGACAAAACCATGGTTCGAAACAACCTCATGAAATTGTAGGTACTACTGTCTAGACGCCTACTTGAGACCGTGGATAGAGCGATTAAGTTTACAAAATTGTCATACTTTCCCCTTCAGTCACAAAACCTTCGGGTTGGTGCATATAAATCTCCTCGTTGAGATGCCCATTAAGAAAAGTTGTCTTGGCGTCCATCTGATGAATCTCCAAGTCAAAATGTACTCTAAGAGCCAAAATAATTTGAAAAGAATCCTTCTTCAAAATTGGTGAGAAAGTCTCATCAAAGTCAGTTCTTAGACGTTGCTTGAAGCCCTTCACAACAAGTCTCACTTTGAAATGTTCAACCTTCCCTTTATAATCGCGTTTATCTTAAAGATCCATTTGTATTCAACTGCCTTAAACCCTTCAGGTAAAGGTGTCAACTCTCATACAGAGTTGCGAGACATAAAATCCATCCCCTTCGTCATGGCATTACTTTACTGATCTGCAAAACTACTAGTCATAGCCGCATGAAAAAATATTGGATCGTCGAAATGAAATGAATCCCCTTCAACTGAATAAAGATGGTAATCTGATGAAATAGCTTAACGTCATTCTCTTGAGGAACTCCGACAAGGAGCAAGAGGATGGGATAGAGATAGAACGACAGGAAGCTGAACGGGAGCGGGTAGAGGAAAAATTTGGGGGAGAACTGGTGCTACAATAGGGCTCAGATCTGGTTCTAGAATAATAGATGGGACTGGAACTGTACTCGTCACAGTCTCAATATCAGATAAACGCGGAAGCATAACAACACTGGTCGAAAAAATAGTTGGACTCTGAGTCTCAGAGCCCTCTACAAAAATAACCTCACTATGAATAGTACTAGTAAAGTAATTTCTCTCCTCTATAAAATGAGCCTGGGCACACTCAACTATTTCCATGGGTCGGGAAGGATAATAAAACCTGAAACCTTTCGATCTTTCTAAGAAACCAATGAAGAAACAACTAACAGTCCATGAATCTAACTTTTCAATATTCGGATTAAATAATTTTACCTCTGTAGGACAACCCCAAACACGCAAGTGATTAAGACTAGGATTTCTCCCAGTCCATAGATGATAAGGATTAACTGGAATAGAACAAGAAGGAACTTAATTATGAATAAAGACTTAATAATGTAAACATTCTCCCCACAAATTCATAGGTAAATCGATATGACATAGCATGCTACGAACAATGTTTTGATTAGTTCGATTACGGCATTCACAAACACCGTTCTGCTCTGGTGATCCAGGAGTAGTGTACTGGGCTACAATACCTTGATCTAGTAAATATTGATAGAATGGCCTCGAATGTTGATCGTCTTAATCGATCTTACCATAATACTCGCCTCCACGATCTAACTGGATTACCTCAATCTCACAATATAACTGTTTCTCAACCTCTAACTAGAAAGTCATGAATACCTCAAGTGATTAAGACTTTTGATGGATATGAAAAATGTAGGTATAACAAGAGAAATCGTCAATGAAGGTGATAAAATATCGATGACCACCGCGGGACGGAGTAGGAAAAAGTCCACATATATCTTTATAAATTAGTTGTAAAAGGTTTGTACTACGAGTAAAGTTAAATTTTCTGATCTTGGCCAATTTTTACGAATGCAGTCGACGAAAGTCTAAAAATTAGAGAAGTTTAAATCCTCGAGAACCCTATCTCGAACCATAATCTTTAACCTTTTTCTAGAAATATGTCCTAGTCGCTTGTGCCATAACATCGAAGATAGCTCAGAAACACTAGAACGCTTAGAAGTAGATGAAGTATTAACCTCAATGTCAGCAAATAAACATAAAAGTGAAGTCTCAAATAAATGATCAAGGGATAGACAATATAACCCATCAACTAGTAAACCATAACTAATAATAGAGTTATGATGAGTAATATCAAAACCACCATGTCTAAAATTGACAAAATAATTGAAAGAGTGTAACCGAGATATTAAAACTATATATCGTCTCATCGATGGAACATAAAGGGCCTGTCAAATCTAAAGTAACACCCGCGTCAAAAACTAAGAAAAAGTGCCAACAAACTCAATGGGAAGGCGTCTAGCATCACCTGAGAAAACCTACGCCTCATGCCTTCCTGGCTGCTACTGATGAAGCCCTATGGAGAATTTGAAATGTGAACAGTTGCCCCAGAATCTAGCTACCAAGAGTTCGTAGGAATATCATCTAAATTAGATTCAACGCAAACATAAGCACAACTAATTCCTTATGTCTTAGTCAACCAGTTTTTTTAAGAACGACAGTCCTATTTCATATGACATTTCATCTTGCAAAAGAAACACTCTATAACTGATGAAGTAGTTACTAATGAAATTGCATTATGCTTCTCATTCTCATTCCCTGAACGAGAACTTTGCCCGAAACCATACACGGAACTTTCTTCTTCCTAGAACCTTGATTATGGAACTTCTTCTTTCCTTGAGAGTTGATGGACAAACTCTTCATGAACATAGTCAGATAATTCAATTTTGCTTTACCTTTCTTTTGTTGTTCTTCCTCAAAGACCAATATTGTTGTAAGGGCCTAATTTCGTAATAGCTCAAAATAGTTTTTAAACCAAATATACTTTTGAAAAGAATTAGTATAACCAAATATAAAAAATAACATAGGTGATTAGCGTGTAAACCTATGAATAGGTAAAAACCACAACCTCAGCTTGAGGATTTAGTAACTGTAACTTTATACCTTGAAGCTGATATTTTGATTACAAATTTTAATCTCTTGAGCTAGAAAAAGTTGGTTTCTTCTCCATCTGTGTTCTGTCCCATTTATAGACCTTAGTCTTGGTTCGTTTAATGTACCAGCACGTTCTTCTGAATTAGGGGAAGAGTGAGGGTTATCTTTGTAACTATCAGTTCATGAGTGGGGGTTATCTCTTGAGCTAGAAAAATTTGGTCTCTTCTCCTTCTATGTTCTATCCCATTTATAGAGCTTAGTCTTGGTTCGTTTAATGTACCAGCACGTTCTTCTTAATTAGGGGAAGAATGGGGGTTATCTCTGTAACTATCAGTTCATGGGAGAATAGGTGTCCTTAACTTGTTCTATTTTTACTTGAAGTGCTTGAGCCACGTTCTTCTGTAGTTTGCAGTCCAAGTGTCATTGTTGATAGTGTATGTCACGTGCGTGTTGCGTGAGTCTGGCTTGGTATTAGCTCAATGATATCCCAACTCAAGGAATAAGTCCCTATAATTGCCCCCTCTCAGCTGAAGGCACGTATGTCTTGAGTTGAGAAGGTTCAATCAAGTTTAGTATGGGGATACAAAGAGTTTGTCTGGCATGGCAATGGTAGATTTGGTACATGGAATTGTGTTTTAGAAGTGTAGTGGGCTGTTGGGAATTGGAATGTTGTTAGGATTTTGACTGTGTTTAATTTGGTATTAGGTATTGGGTTTCCCATAAGTAGTCTTTGAATGATGACGGCTTTGGAAATCTCCCTACATTGAATGTATGTATCTATATAAATACTATTGTTGTTGTACCTTTGGTTATTCTTCTTTCAGTACTCCCATCTCTTCGAATCTTGGGTAGACCTGCTGTAAATGTAAGCAATGGTGACCACCAAAAGTCAAGTAAGGGAAGCAAGAGTAATTACCAAAGTGCAAGAACTGCAGTTTTGTTATTTTGGGAACCACTCACTCGATCTTCCCACTCCTATCCCTGCTAGCCCTACCTTCTATGGTATGACTATTTATGAGGCAGCGAAGGCTAATGAGTATTGCCATATATGCCACTTCCACTATATGCATACATCGGGGTAACGTCGTAAGAAGTATTTGTGCTTTCTTGCGGAGAATATTGCTACTGTAGAGAATGAGTATATTGGCGTCCGCGTCAGGAAGTCTCACCGTTATCTGGTGAGTAATCAAGTGGTGTAGGCGGGGGCGGTAGTAGAAGATCTTTGTTACAACTATTTTTTGTTTTTGTTTGTAGAAGTAATAGTTTCAGAGGTGGAGGAACTTGCTTATGTTCATACTTGAAGATCTTCCCGAGATTTGATAGTTATTGTAATTTGTAACAATCTGCAGGAAGTATTTGTAACTTACTATTTCCTACAAGCTGTAATTTGTAGTTTTGAGCAAATGAAAAAGGTTGTTATGACATCAAATTTCTGAAACACTAGATTAGTAGATAAAAATAACTATATCAAACTGTAGAATATAGTGTGGTAGATGAAAATAAAAAATAATTGTCGAACTGTAAGTGGCAGGTCGATTGGATTATGTATGTGCTGAATGTTGCAAATCTAAGTAACGAACTGAGTAAATATGTATAATAAGAATAAGCGTATAGCGCTCAAAGTGTTTTTAGAAATGTATAGTTCGAAAAATAAATGAACATTTTTTTTACCAAGTAGTATGTAATTTTTGTTCTAGGTCGGAGAGATAAGTATCTGTTTGTTAGAGTAGATTGCTATGACAGCTGTGATGTTTATCAGGTAGTATCTAAGAGGCGTATAAGATGGGATTTGATGATAAGGTTTGCTTTTATAAATAAGGGGTAGATGAAGACGTGAAATGAGTAAACATAGTGAGGACTCGCTCTCAGAGTGTCTGACATGCGGTTGAGGGTCAATTAGCAATAAAGGTTACCGAAGTTCATGAAAAGATATTTGGGCAGCTTAATTACGATGTTAATTTGCCTATACTACAGTTGGATGGGCTGAGTTCAAGGGCGCAAGAGAACAAGGTTAGTCGTCATTTATGGTGTGAGGTATTCTGCGAATTAATCGTTAAGCCTAAAGCTCAAAAAACTATTGTGAAGGAGATCACATTGGATGAGATAGCAGTTGAAGATCAGAGGATTGTTGGTGATGTACTGATCAGATGTGGTACTACAAGGCACCTTGGTTGTTTTAGATGTAACCATCTCTGAGAGATCAATTATTTGTGTAGATTAAAATAGTATAATGGTATATAAGTGAATAATATTTTGTTCTAATTCTGCAGCTTATTTTATGTTAATGTTGCTGAAGATATTTGAATTTCAAATGTTTGAGCATTGGGAATGACGTTGTAATTGTAATAAGTAAGGATCGTGAGTAGGATAATAAAAATTAAAGTTTGAAAATGAGGCTGGAGGTATAGTTCGATTATGTGTAAGTTGAATTTGCCATCATGAATGTGGGAAGGTATGAGAAAGGGGTGGGTAGGAGATAGTTGAGAGACGTATTTAATTATAGGGCTTGGGGTAATGACGAAAAGGTGTGTGAACCCAAAAGGTATGAGTCGTCTGACAGGTAGAGTAGAAGAGATGGATCGGTTACAAAACTGTGGGTGGCTTGCATAAGTCCAAAAACTGCCAGCGATTAGAGAGAAAAAGTATAAATAGCCCCTCTCTTTCTTCTTCTAAATGTTTACAGAAAATAGAGAGGCAAAAATTTAGAGAGAGTGAGAGAAAAGTAGAATTGTAGAGATCTTAGAGATAAAAACTCATAGAGTTGTCATCTTTTTTGAAGAGAAGAAGTTTCCATTGTTGGGGTGGAGAAAAATTACTGTTACGGATTTCTGTTGTGAAGGAGGAAACGTTCACGGTGCCTGATTCTTTTTCCGATATTGAAGGTTAGTAAGGTTAGTGTTCTTTGTGACTGCCTGAATGAATTTTTCCCTCTAGTTTCGTGCATTTGAATTTTGAAGTGTTTACTATATGGGGAAAGTTTACTTTTGTACGGATCTGAGGAGAAATTATTTTTTTGTGAAATCTTTTTTCCTTTATAAGTGAGGAGTTATGTAGAAAGATAAAAGTAATATATTGTATGTATATCAATTTTTGCTTGATATGAAAAACTACAATAAAAGATATATATAGAAATTGATTTGAAATACCTAAACCTTTATGTAGGTGTAGATTCGTGATAGAACTTAGAAGTAGACGTCTATCTATGTTGAGCTCATTATTTAAGATGGAGGCTTCCACCTCAGGTCGTTCGATTGAGGATGAAAATGTAGGACTGTATTTCGTAAAATCCATGGGGGGCGAGCGTAGTAAGACTAGCTCGAATGAGGTTGCTCAAGTTGATGAGGGGGAAAGTACCTTAAACGAGGGGGAAGGTGAGGAACAACTCGAGTTCCCAGATTTCCCTGGTACTCTTTATCGTTATCCGGTAGATTTAGATGTGTTTAGGGAGTATTGTAAATGTAAAAGTAGCTTAGTTGGTGTTTGGGGGGATGTAATGGATTACGATAGGAGGTGATTGAGGGGATGTGCTGGAGAGAGGGGGTGCAAGTGTGTATTTTTTTTTTGCCTGACTTGGATGCGAGAAAACTCGTAGTAAAATGCAAGAGTCTGTTACTCTTGAGTATTTTGATGGGGATATGGGAGACGATTTGGATGAGGGTTTTTTGCATTATCTTGCCCTGCTCGAATATGGGTTGGTAGTGCCCTTAAGAAACCTTGTAAAAGGCATCATGAACGAGATCGAGGTGTGCCCTGCCTAGTTGAATGGGAACATGTAGGAGGTGATACACGTCTGCGAGAATTTAAATAGGACTTGGGCCCATGAGGGGAAGGAGTGAAGATTAATTTCCTTAGATATTTTGAAGTATTATACTGTAAAATATTGTACTGCATCCGGGGGTACGTACTTTTCTTCAAACTCGACTCGACCCAAATTTTTTGACCTGAACTCTACTGGAAAAGTATGGAATGATAATTTTATTTGGGTAAAAGGCGAGTGTATCCAGCGAGCTGACGAGGAGTCTCTGCTCTTAAATATAAAACATTTAAGAAATATAAGTAAATTTTAAAAATTTAGAATTGTATCTGTTATAGTGACTTGTATGCTTATGACGATATTTTGTACTTCATGCAGATCCTCATTCTAAAGTGAAAAGAGGAGAATCTTTGATTGATAAAGTAGCCCGAGAAGGAGTTGAGCTAGAAGCTGTGCTGGGCAAACTTAGGATAAACAGATACAAGAGAGTGAACAGTAAATTGACTACGGTTCATAAATCACCGGCCAAAAGAAAAATGTCTGAAGTTATCCCATCGACTGAAGTAAAATCATCTGCGGATATCGGGGCATTGCCAATTTCGGCAAAAGTTACACCAATCGTTCTGGTGTCGAGGGGTACAACTTTGACCTCTAGTAGAGCAATCCCAAGGACAACGAAGAAGAGACTCGGGAAGAGTGGTGGCCCAAAATCTATGACCATGGAGAGTGGGGAGGTCGAAATGGTTTCAGAAAAAAAGTGGATAATCCCCCGCCAGTGGTAGGTAACGAGGCATAGGAGGTAGAAGTGGAAAAAGAATTGGAGGTGGAGATGGCTGCTTATGAAGAGAAGTTTAAATTCGTTGCTCTGAAGGACGACGAGGAATTCAAATCATTAGTTCGTGTGGAACTTTGTAGGGTAAGCTGAGAATTAATCATACTCATTGTGATTTTTTTTATTTTTTTTGATAAGTAGCACTATGTTAAGTTTTATTTTGTACAGGTAACCCAGATACTAAAAGGAGTCAACCTCAATGTCGCGGAGGGGAGGACGACACTGAAGTGAACTTCTGAGCTAGAGAAAGAGTTGGTAGAAGAGAAAGTGCGGTCGAGCTTTGAGGTGGAGAACTTAAAGAATTCATTTCGGGTAGCCATGGACCAGCTTGAACATGAGGCTAAAAAGATTGTAGAGGAAGCGACTGTTGCTTGAGATAAACTCGGTCAGAGGCTTTTTGAGGATGGATACTCTGAGGCCGATGTTGTCGCTATAATGGAAGAGTGATTTGTAGACATGAAGGAGCCCGAGCTAGAGGAGGACCCAGAGGCTGGAAGTACTCCCCAAGAGACTGTAAAAAGTTTAAATGTGGTCTTTGGTAGTACGGAGTTAGATAATCAAGGCGGGGAGGAGAGTCTAGAAAAGGTAGAGTAATATGCATGTAATGGCTTTATCAAATATTGATTGGAAGAGGGAAAACATTTGTATTGATTATTTAAGTAGGAAATATGGATGTTGGTATACTCTTTGACAGGAGAATTATTGTGTAGGAGCTAAACAAACTGCACGATACCAATGAGGCATTAAAGAGTGAGCTCACTAGGGAGAAAAATGTTGCATATGCATCAACGCTCATAACTGCAGGCGCGGAGGTTCAGGTGAGAATATATAGATTTAAACGATAAGATAGATATAGGTACATAAAACTTCGACCTTCTTTTTTGAAGTTGAGATAAACAGTGACAGAGGGTTAAAAGAGGTGTACCTTAGAATATTATAAGATTGTGGTATTAACCAGATCCTGAGATTGTAGAGCGTATGACCACCAGAGCAAGAAATCTTCATAGCTTGAAGGCTAAGTATCAGTTCGTTGTGGTGGGTTTATGATGGATAACTAACTGTATGTTTGAACTGTTAATATGAAAAATATAGATTGTTTTCAATGTGCTGAACGTGAAATCGATTTGTTGTGTAGGCTGACCTAGAAGTGGAACAATCACGTGAGGAAGATGCTTCGAAATGTAATTACGAGTTTAAACTTGAATTTTATAGGATCCATCAGCTATTTGAAGAGAGTATAGATTGGTACATAGAAGTGGAGTTTAAGCTGACTAAGTCAAAAAAGACAGTTAGCAAGCTGAGCCGGCAGATCGATAATAATGAAGCTGATTTGGGTAGAGTTCAAGGTGAGCTAGTGAGTTCTCAAAGTGAGGTTGAGAAGTTGAAGAGTACAATAGAGTGCTTGAAAGGGAAGTACAAAAAATGTGAATATCTCTCAATATCATATCATATCATTATAGACGGAAGTGATATAGTTAAAAATGGATCTTAATAACGTTAGGGAGCAATCGAGGAAGAGGGAGATCGAATTAGTGAGTGTACGAGTCGAGTTGGCGAGTACTGATAAGGAGGTGATAAAGTTGAGTGAAACTATAAAGAGAAAAGAGGATAGTGTAGAGAGTACGGAAAGTCATTGCGATAAGCTCGTTGCACGAATAGAGGAATTAAAAACTAAAAACACAAGTACCTGCCGTAGTAATAAGGAGGTGATGGAGAGATTGAAGAAGAAACTCAGGGATATAGAGGATTTGAGGAAATAACTTTGGAAGAAAAACCACGAAGGGAAGGTGCATCTGGAACAGATAGCGACACTTGAGGCTGATTTGAAATATATTTACGTGGTAGTACGAAATTTTAATTGGAACATTAAAAAATGGAGACCGAACAGGCTGAGGCCCAGGAGAGGGATGTTGTTTTGAATAATAAGATTCATAAATTGAAGACAGGTATTGAAATGGCCGAATAGAACCTTGATGGCAAGGTCGTTGAGAGACTTGGCGACCAAGCAAGGATTAAGGAAGTCATCAGCATGCTTGGGCAGATGGATGAGTTTATGAGAGTGACGAAGGAACATAATGTTGACTTATCTTTGGACAATACAAAAGAAAGAGAACGCTGCAGGAATTTAAAAAGCAACTAAAGGATGCCCAGGCAAGTTTTGTTGAGCTTGTTACACCAAACAGAGACAAACTTGCGGCCGGTGAAGTGTATGAGAAGGAGATGACAGCGGCTCTTGCTTACTTTATAAATGATATTAAGAAAATTGAAGTAGAGAGAGATACCTTGCATGATAAGATGATTACAAAGGGAGTAAGGTGCGTAATGGGATTAGTGCGCTCTAAATATTTGGAGTGCTTTACTTTAATGCTTGTAGCGCTTACCCAAGGATTGATGGATCGAGGTAGAAACTTTATTGTAGCTAGAGTACTAGAATTTAGAACATCTAAAGCTGGTGGGATCTCGTCTGAGGATAGTTGAGCTCGATTTGTGTTTTGAGAAATTGATTTGTGTAAGAGAATTATGAACTGTCAATGTTTCTGCTAAGGTAGATGGGAGATAGATGAAAGTTAGTTGTTCTTTACTTTATTATTAGATAGTAGATGTCGATCTATTGAAAGCTAGTATTGTAGGGACCAGATTTTGTAAAGCTCGAACTGGCTTGAAATCGATCCTTACACCAAAAACTATTATGCCAATAATTAAATAAGAGATAGCACTTGGCACAGGGGATTTAGCGTGGAAAACCTGTGAATAGGTAAAAACCACGACCTCGAGTGGAGGATTTTGTGAAAGTAGTATTATTGCTTGAGAAAGTGGGAAAATCTGATTACAAGAGTTAATCTAAGATAGAATAGCTAGATATCATATAATTATATGTGTAAAATTCTCTGTCGGTCACCCCTCTTTCCCTAGGAGCTCTGCCCTTTTATAGACCCTACTCTTAGCTTGACATCGCGTTCGAACACGTTCTCCTGAAAATGGGAGTTATGGGCAGTTAAGTGTGTAACTGCTAGCTCGTAGGAGACAGGTGTATGTTGACTTGTTCTGTTTACATCTATTGTGGACGATCCACGTTCTGCTCAAGTTCGTGGTCGATGTGTAACTGTTAACGCATTTTTTTAAGCGTGAATCTGGTACTGGATAAGGTCGAGTCTTATAGAGCTCGAGGGATAAGTCCCTACAATCGCCTCATCGTAACTGAAGTCACGTGTGGCTTTAGTTGAGAAAAACCCTAAAACTCGGACCTTGTGATGACGTAAGCAACGCTTGAAAAACGGAACGCCTGTATTAAAGAGTGTGTTGCCATTATGCGTGTGAGAGTCATGGGCAGACTGTTAATTTTCCTAAGCGGATGACTATTTGGGGGAACAACGTGCATTATATGCGGTATTGTAATAAATAGTTGGTCAGATTTGATTGCCGAATAACCTACAACAGATCTTCGTTGCAGAGAAAAACAAACATGCCTGTTTTGTAGTGTGAGAAAAAAAATGAGTTTTTTGGAAGCGTACATTTACAAAATCATGGTTAAGATGAGGAATCATTTGTATCATACCCAATTTTCTTTTATCATGGAGGAATTCCGGATATGGTTTTGTGGTTATCATAGTATGGAGACTCCCTTTGTTGTTTTATTGAAGGAGTGTTGTTTGAAATATTTGTGGGTATTATGTAGCATCCGATTTAGCGGTCGGGGTGTATGCGATGCAAAATCCCTGATCTCTACTGATGTTCCAATTTTTAAGGTAGGAGTCCTCCTCAATTTCCATGAACTCCGGGTAAGTGGGGATATGGAGGAAGAGACGACGGTGGTAAAGGTGGAAGATGGATCGCTTCTTTTGGTGCCATGGTTTTTCTTTTAATTCTTCCTACAAGGAAATAAAGGGGAAAGAAGTTTTTGACCTGTTACAGTTTTGTACTTTTTGATCTGTGGTTGAGGTTTCTCTGGAAGATCAGGATTATCTTGGCAACGAGAAAAGAACTAAAGACCTATCCTCGTTCCTGAGAAAGTATTTGTAATATCGAGCTTCGAAGAGCTTGATTCTACAATTGTAAAGCAACACTGTAGAAGTAGTCCTGTAACCAACTTGTTAGATAAAAATCGAGCGTAATAAAAGATTTTTCTTTTTTTTTACTAGCGAAAAAGAAGAAATAGTCGACATGTCATCGAGGTCATCGAGTTGTACATAATATGGGAGTGAATAGTTGGTGGGATAACATACCTGATCCTACCTCGTAAATGAATCGAGCTTAATAGATGTAAACATAAAGCTCGAAATTTCATTTTTAGGGAGCTCGATTAAGCACGAAAAGATAATAGTAAGTAGCTCGAACCCGGGAAGAGTGGGTTATGGAAACTGAAATACGTTGCGTATAATCAATCGAAAAATTAGCCCTGTTAACTGAACAGTATAAAAGTGTGACTTGTTCTTTAAGAAGGTTCTTCATAAAAAATGGTGAAGACTCATTCTCAGAGGGATGTTGAAGCGCGTGTGTTGAATGACTTGCGTTAAGCATTCAAGATTGATGAAATAAGGAAAGCTATTTTCGGGCAGTAAGGTTATGATGCGGTTCTGCTCAAAACCCGAGTAAACTACGAGGGTAAGACTGATGTAGAAAGGGGTGAGGAAATGAACCGCGTGTACTGGTCTGAGTCCATGCGTACCTGCTGGCGGTCTGTTGAAGATCGTAAAAAGTTTATCCTGATGATGGCCAGGGAGGAGATCATTAATGAGGATATGGATATCGCCTCAAGGCTTGTGGTGTTGTCGGGGACACCGGTTGCTTCAAATGCAAGTATCTTGGGGATTCGAGTGAATGACTATTATATTTTTTGAATGTTTGAAATGTAATTGCCCGAATTTACTTGAAGACAAAATTAATTCACGAAAATAGGTTATGACTAGGATTGTTTGTTGAAATTGAATTTTTGAATTTGTGTTGCTAACTGATATTGACGTTAAAGTCAAGGTGTATAAGTAGGGCAAACAAATATACGTGAAATTTTAAAGTAGAAAATTCAGAATCATGTTTTTGGGGTATTGTGAAAAAAATGGGACCAAGAGGCTGAGAGATACGCTAAAGTAAAATATTTGGTATAATGATAGGAAGGTGTTTTCACCGAAGTGGTACGACAGATCTGACAGGTTCAGACGAATAGACGGCTCGGTTCAGGAATTGAGGACTGCTTACTGGAAAACTCCAAACCGCCAGCAGTTTCGGGAAAGGTGCATAAGTACCCCCTCTCCTCCCTCTCGGAATACAGAAAACCAAAAAAAGAAGATAAGGGTTAGTGAGAGAGAGATCTCAACTGACAATTCTGTTACCGCCGAAGGAGGAAAAGATAAGAGGAAAATAGTGACTAGGAGTCTCAATTGCAAACTACTAGAGGAAGCTGAGATCGAGGAGGTTTTGAAGAAGTTGCAGAAATTGAGCAAACTTGTGCGGACCAACGCTGCAGACTCTCGCTCGGGTGCTGAAGGTAAGTTTGTCTTTGAGTTAACAAGAGTTTTTTTATAAAAATCTTTATTGTGTCGGGATAAGGATGTAATCCCTACTAAACACAAAAATGAAATTAAAATGACAATGGGAATAATGACTGTGGGGCGATAAAAATCATTTTGAGACAGTTTGTGATTGTATAAGTGATCAAGTAGTGCGAGATAAAAATTGATATATATACCTCAACCTTTCTGTAGGTTTTGTTGGACCAGCGTTTTGTAAAGTAGTCCCTTTACTGTAGATAAGTATGGCTTCAATTTTCGGTTGTACCATGGTTGATGAAGCAGACCTCGCAGGGCATTTAACTCCCGTTATTGGAGTAGGGGATGAGGAGGATACTGTAGTCGAATTGATAGAATGGCCTCGTCTGAAAAGTTCTCGTGTTGAGTACCCAACAGGTTCTAGATGGCTTAGGGAGTTCTGTAAGGCCAGAAGTAGTATAGATGGGATTTGGGGGCACGCCTATGCATATAGGGGTAATTTTTTTAGGACTTACAGTGTCAGTCAAGGAGGGGATTACTTGTACTTGTTGCCTGATTTGGCCAAAGAAAAGAAGTACAGGCGTTTGGGGACGAAGTATCCTTGGAGTACGTCCAAGGCGTTGTGAAGGATAGTCGAACTGATGAGTTTTGTTGCTATTTAGCCCAGTTTGATTATGGGTTGATTCTGCCTTTGAGTAATTTGGCTAAGAGTGTTATGAATTTGATTGGGGCTTGTCCGGCGTAATTAAATTATAATTTTTAGGAAGTTATTCTTGTATGCGAAACCCAGAATGGGAGATGGGCTGCATCTGGTAGTGAGAAGAGGATTACTACCAAGGATTTTCTGGAGTATTATGCTGTAAAATATGTCACAGCAACTGATGGTGCATATCTCTCTTCTAGTTCTTCAAGACCATGCTTCTTCGTCCTGTCTTCAGCAGGGCGAGTGTGGAACGACAACATTTTATGCGTATCTGGTGAATGTCTTCAGCGGTCTGATGAGGAACCCCTGGAACTTAATAATAGAACTATAACAAAAACTAAGTATACCATTAAAAATTGAACTATCATTTGTATGTTGAACTATACTTCTATAGTTGATCTGTATCTTGCGTTGCCGATCTTTATGCAGGAATTAATTGCAAAGTGTCGAGAAAGGAATCTTTTATAGACGTTGTTACCAGGGAAGGTACTGAGCTCGAAGTTGTTCTCAAAGATTTAGAGATAAGTAGGTTCAAAAGGGTAGCTAGTAAGGACGACAAGGTCAGGAGATCGCAAGCGAAAAGGAGACTGGCCGGGAAAACTCCAAGCTCGATGGAAGAGGAATTGTCAACTCCTGAACTTTATACACCCTTAAAGCTTGCGCGGCTCAATGAAATTCCGGATGGGCCAGTGGATGTGGCCACGATCTCTAGCACTGTTGTAAGGAACCTGGCAAAGAGGAAGGTTATAAAAAGGGGGGATGCTCCTCGTTCTGTTACGTCAGTCAGTGTGGACAATAGCAGTAAGAGGAGGAAGGTAACTTCTCCCACAAAGTTGCAGGAGGTGCGAGAAGAAAGCGATAAGATCCCCGAGGGGGCGGACTTGAGGCCACGCTTTGAGGTCGAAGCCGGTCTCTTGGAGGAACAATGCCGAGCTAAATCTCGAGAGAAGATGGTTACTGTTATGGATGAAAGAATTAATCAACTCTGTGTGTGAATCTCCGAATCGGAGCGGGAGTTACGTGTACGTGAAATGAAGTATCAGAAAGATCTAAAATTTGAATTGGATAAAAGGGATGGTGAAATTGCTTCTGGTGAGGGGAGTCGAGAGATGATGGAATTTCTTCGTCGAAAAGAAGAGTTAGTGGAGAATATACGTATTGATCTCACAAACTCTCGGCAGAAGTCGATAGATCTTACAAGGCAGATGAGCGAACGTATTGATCAATTAACAGCTGAATTGGCTGAATCGAAAGCTCGTCGTTTAAAGGAAAACAAGTGCGCTGCTGTTACTCACCAGGAATTTAAGGAAATAGTAGTTCACGAACAAGAAAAATGTGATGGTGAAGCTTTGCATCAACGGCAATTAAGCGCATTGGCTGCATTTTTTGTCGAGGAAATAAAATTCCTGCAGGTCGAGAGAGATTTGATGCAAGATTGCTTCTCTGGAAGGACTTGTCTATGTAAACTCGATATCTCGAGCATAGATTCAATTGGTGTTATGGATCGTGGTATTGGGATCACGACGGCTGAACAGATAGCTCAAGGGAGAGAAATTGTTGTTGAATGAGCTCCAGAATATATGGCATCTAGGACTGAAATAGGGGGAAGCTCGAGTGTAGTCTCACCTACTCCTGTTGTGGGAGGAAGGTCGACTGCCCTCCCATCAAGAAAATCTAGCAGAGTTAAAAAGAAATAGAATTGAACTCTGATAACGAGTACCTTTTATATGTTGCAGATGTTGATGCTTCAGTGCTCGATGTAAGACTTTGAGAGGAGCGTTGTTATTTGAAATGCTGATATGATAAAATAATATTTCCAGACCTGCAGTAGATGTTATTCCTTGGTTTGACCCATTGAATTAGAAGAAGTCCGTGGGTGTAGAAGTAAGTATTATCTGAGCTTCAACCCTTGGACTTCAGGGAGGCTTAGCGGCAGCGAGCTAGTATTATCTTTGCTCGTACTTTAGGCGGTCACCGCAGGCTAAGAGGTTCTTTATGGCCTTCGCATCGGATCTGTATTTCCTCAGGGGTTTGGCTAGTATTATCTATGCCTTGATACCATATTGGAGAGTTGGGCTTATCGGTAGCGAGCAACGTCTCACTCGTGCTTTCGGCATGATCCCGCAGGCTGAGGCTTTTAATGGCCCCCGCCTTCGGATGTATGAATATCCTCAGGAGTTAGGCTAGTATTATCTATGCCATTACCAATGTTAGATGTTGGAGCTTAGCGGCAGCAAGCAAGCTTTTTCCACACTCGTGCTTTAGGCTTGTTATCTTCAGGCTAAGAGATTCGCTATGGCCCCCGCCTTTGGATGTATGAGTATCCTCAGGAGTTAGGCTAGTATTATTTATGCCATTACCAATGTTAGATGTTGGAGCTTAGTGGCAGCGAGCAAGTTTTTTCCTCACTCGTGTTTTAGGCTTGTTATCTTCAGGCAAAGAGGTTCATTATGGCCCCTGCCTTCGGATGTATGAATATCCTCAGGAGTTAGGCTAGTATTATCTATGCCATTACCAATGTTAGATGTTGGAGCTTAGCGGCAGCGAGCAAGTTTTTTCCACACTCGTGCTTTAGGCTTGTTATCTTCAGGCTAAGAGATTCGCTATGGCCCCCGCCTTTGGATGTATGAGTATCCTCAGGAGTTAGGCTAGTATTACCTATGCCATTACCAATGTTGGACATTGTTTACCTTTAGGGATCGAGCTAGGATAAACTCCACTTTTACTCTTAGATGGAGATTTCATTGATTGATAGGGATTCTTGTGAAAAAAAATGAGATTTCATTGATTGAAAAGAGTTTGTACATACACTGGAGGTGAAATCTCAAGGTGGATTGAACGATGTTGAATGACGGAGGAACTGTTTAGCGTTGATATAACTTCAATCTTCTTGTATTCCATGGATTTTGAATTTTGTCACTAGCTTCCGTCATGAGATAGTATAAACCCAGACCAGTTCGACCTATGACCATGAAAGGACCTTCCCAGTTTTTTGCTAGTTTCCCAGCATGTAGATCTTTTCTCTTATCTGGGATTTCTCGAAGGACCCAGTCGTTGATGGCAAACTCCCGAGTGTGAACTCGTTTGTTGTATGAATTTGCCAGTGTTTGATAATATCGACCCAGATTTGTGATAGCTCGATCTCGTGTCTCATCAATCCAATTGAGGTTGCAAGCCAATTCAAACTCATTCTCTTCATCTGTGAGCTCGTGGTCTCTTACGGGATGGTGGTACTTCGTTGAGATGATTTCTTCAGTTCCATAGGCAAGTAGAAAAGGAGAGCACTGTGTTGATTTCTGGGGTGTAATTCGATAAGCCCATAAGACGTGAGGCAATTCACGTATCCAGTTGCCCTTCTTCTGTAACATAAGGCACTTTTTGAGATCATCTATGATGATCTTGTTTGTGATCTCTGCCTGTCCGTTTCCCTGGGGATAGTATGGGTTCGATGGAGAATGGATTATGTTGTGTTTGTTGAGAAATGCTACGACCTTTGTTCCAACGAACTGAGGACCGTTATCGATACGGATCAAATATGGACAACCAAATCTTGTGATGATATATTGCCAAATGAAAGAAATGACCTCTTCTTCTCGAGTTCTGCATAGAGGAACTGCTTCGACCCATTTGGTAAAGTAATCCGTGGTAACAAGGAGAAATTTCCTATTACCCAGAGTATTGGGGAATTCACCAACTAGATCGAGTGCCCATCGCATGAACGGCCAGTATACCTTACTGGCATTGAGTTTGAGGGAAGGGGCCCGAATTTGATTTCCATGACGTTGACATGCATCGCATTTCCTTGAGTATTCTTCAGCCTACCTCCGCATCGTTAGCCAGAACACTCCTTGGGTAATAGCTCTATTAGCAAGAACTTATCCTGCGGTATGGGATCTGCAGATTCCTTTATGTAGATCTCAAAGCATGTTTTCGGCAAGTTCCTTAGAGAGGCACTTGAGGTATGGACCAGTGACCGAGCATTTTTAGAGATCGCCGTTTGGTTGGACTGTGTAGCATTTTGAATTCTCAATGATGTGTATGCGCTGCTGTGGATTATCAGGTAGTGGCTCGTTTTATGAGTTATCCTGACCGAGATAAGTAATGAAAGGTTTCCTCCAATCATCTTCCGCCATCTCATTGCCCCCAGTGTTAATCGCATATATCGTAGTATGATTAATATTGGGGATAGAAATAACCTCGATTTGAAGGTGTCGTGATTCTGTACCCAATAATCCAGCTAAGTAAGCCAAGGATTCAGCGTGGCAATTCTCTCCTCAAGGGAGGTATTCAAGCGTAGCTTTGTGAACTTTATTTAGTTTTTCTACAACCAGAGCTGCATAATTGACCATGATGTCGTTCTTCTTGTAATGTTCTGAGTAGTGATGAACGATTAGAAGAGAGTCTGTGTAGGCTGAGATTTCAGTGATTCCGAGTTCAAGAGCCATGTCCAGACCGTGAATGAGTGCCTCATACTCTGTAACATTGTTCGAGGCTTCAAAGTCGAAACGGATCGATTTCTCGATTCTGTCGTTGGAAGGTGTAATAAGAACGACCCCAATTCCCAACCCTGTGGGTCCTGCTGAACTATCGATGAGGAGCCTCCACCCTTTTAGAGATATCCATGATGCTCGATCATCAAAAGATTTGGAGGGTGGAATCTCATCTACTGCATCTTCGGCGAGATTTGGATCATGTTCTTCCCAGTCAGGATCTGAAACTGGAAAGTCTGCTAAAAAATCAACGACTGCTTGACCCTTTTTAGAAATTCGCTGCTCGAATTTGATTTCGTGCTCCCCCAAACTGACGGACCACTGTTGTACTCTTCTGGATTTCTCTTTCTTCGACAATACTTCCCGAAGTGGGTAGTTCGTCATGACTTAGACAAATTGTGCTTGAAAATAGTATTTAAGTTTTTGTACGGTGTAAACGAGAGTTAAAAGTAATCTTTCAATTTTAGAGTACCTCATTTCCGCAAGAGTAAGTGTCTTACTGATAAAGAAGATCGGTTTCTTAATTTTTCCTTCGAGCCGAATGAGAACTGAGCTGAGAGATGCATCTGCAACTGCAAGGTAGATAATCAGTTCCTCGTTGCCTATCGGAGTTCTCATGATTGGAGCCCTCCGTAAGTAAGTTTTGAGTTTCTGAAAAGCTGCTTCGCATTCCGGTATCTAGTTGATATCCTTGTTCATTGAACATTTGCCTCGTTGAGTAGAACCTCTGACTAGCATAAATAACTATCTGCATCTGTTGATTATTGCAATCTTTCCTACGAGCTTTTGTACATCCTTCTTTGTTGATGGTGAAGGCATGTCCAGAAGAGCTCGAATTTGATCAGGATCTGCTTCTATCCCTTTCTTGCTGATAAGATGACCCAAGAACTAGCCTGAGTGAACGCCGAACTGACATTTCTTAAGATTAAGCTTTATTCTGCAGGATCCTAATATATTGAATACTGTAGAGAGGTGAGAGATGTGATCTTCTTTCTTTAGGCTTTTGCATAGCATGTCATCGATATAGACTTCAACTGTGTTTCCCAAGTGTTCTTTGAACATACTCGTGACCAGCCTTTGGTAAGTGGCTCCAGCGTTCTTAAGGCCGAATGGCATGACCTTGTAACAGTAAAGACCTATTTCTGTTATAAACGTAGTCTTTTCTTAATCTGCTTCCAAGAGTGGAATCTGATTGTACCCCGAGGCGGCATCCATCATGGACAAGAGTTCGTGACCTGCTGTAGAGTCGAGGATCTAATGAATGATCAGAAGAGGGAAGTTATCCTTTGGCGTGTGCTTGTTAAGATCTATAAAATCTACGCAGACCTTGACCTTCCCATTCTTCTTTGGAACAACAACGATATTAGAAATCCAGTCTGGGTACTTGGCTTCTCGAATGAAACCGACCTCGATAAGTTTGTCAATCTCCTTGTTCACCTCGTCTCTGAGTCTTGGAGATAACCTGCGTTGCTTCTATTTAACAGTTGCGGCGCCTTCGCAGATGTTTAAGATGCAGCAAGACTTTGAGGGGTCTACGCCTGGCATTTCTTGGAAGTTCCATGCGAAAACGTCTTTGTTGGATTGAGGAAAGAAATAAGAGCTTCTTTCTCTATTTAAATTAATTTTGTGCCAATATAAGTACCTCGGTTAACTCCATCGACCTGGACGTATTCCACGGGATCGGCTGGAGAAGACTGACCATCGAGGTGATCAGCCTTCTGTGATTGTTATGCAACAATCTATTTTGAATGGTCAAGAACTGGTGAGACTGTATTCTTGCAAGCTCGAGAGAGTTTTTGACTTCCTTTAATTTCATAAATACAGTTATTATGCTTGAACTGGAGTATTTGGTAGAAAGTGGACGGGATAGCCTTCATATTGTGCAACCAACAGCGTCCTAGTATCCCCAAATACCTTGATTTGGCATTGATGATGTAGAAAATAACGTCGATAGTGGTTGGCCATGCTGTGATCGGGAGAGTGATCTTCCCAACTCGTTCTTCTTTGGACCCATTAAATCCATTGATGTCTATCTCACTTTGAACGACCAGATCTGAGAGTCCCATCTGGTCAATTGTGCTATGGAAAAAGATCTCAACCCCACTTCCTGTGTCTACCATCATGGTGTGCATTACGAAGTTCCTCATTTTGAGCATAATTACTAGTGCGTCATGATGAGGATACTTCACATGTCCTGTGTCGCAGTCCTTAAAGAAGATTCCCTTTCGACGACTACTTGACTCTGGGAAGAGCTTGGCCTCCTTGTCTTGGACGGCAAGGTCACAGCACTCGCCCAACTTCTTCTGCTAGACTCTGTTGGAATTTGAAACATGATTGATCTTGATCATATTATAGCAGTAGAGATGATATAGATGCTTCTCCTCTGCCTGTTCTGTTGCTTGTGCCACGTCATCTCCTTTCAGATAGCTCCCGTCTTTATAGCTGGGAAGATCGATGATGTATTCGTGCATCCTCCCTTCCTTAAAAATGATTTCCAAGAGCTTTTTCAAACCATAGAAATTGTCGGTCTTGTGGTGTTCAATCTTGTGATATTCGCAATAAGGTCGACCTCCTATTGGATCAAGATGTCGAGCTGGACGGAAACATTTATCTTTCTGGAGAATAGGATAGATCATGGAAAGCTTGGCATTCAACTTTGGTATGACTGCTCTGGATGGTTTCTGCGACCTCTGATTGTTGTCTCTTTCTGGTTTTGTCTTCGCTCGTTTAGGATCGCCTGGTTTGCTCGAGCTGCGGTTGTTGCTGAAATCCATAGAGGGAAACTTGGTGTTGTGGACTGCCTTTACAGTTTTATTTGGTTTCGGCATCATCCGCTTCAGATCGATGTAATTGTTGACTTTCTCGATCATATCTTCGAGAGTCTTGGGTTTCTTCAGGAAAAGATACTCTTTAGCTTTGCAATTGAACTGCAGAGTATTTGTGAATGCGGACACGGCTGTCTTCTGATCTAGATTGTCAACCTTCTGAGCCAGTTCGAGAAACTTCTTGGAGAACTCCTCGAGCTTCTCCCCATGCGCTTGTTTGAGACTTATAATAGAATATAAGTTCTCTCCTTTGTCTTTGTTGTGAGGATAAGCCTTGATGAAGATTTTATGTAACTGCTCAAAGGTATGAATCGAACCTTCTGATAAAGAGTTGAACCAACGAAGAGGCTCATCCTGAAGACAGGTAGCGAAGAGCCAACAAAGGATGTGATTCAGATTAGAATATAAACCCAATGAGTCGCAAAACTGTTGAACGTGCTGGCCAGGATCGGTTCCTTTGTATTTGATGATCTTGGGTATATGAAAACCTGTTGGGACATTCATATCAAATAATTCTTTAGCAATTGGACTACCTTGTAATTTGTGCGAGTCATCCTTCGCGTCTAAAGTCGTTGCTTCGATGATCTCCCTGATACGCTGGTTCATGAGTTCCCGAGAAATACAATACTGAGGGATAGAAGCTGTTGGAACTGTTGGAACTACCGGAGCTGCTTGACGTATGAGTCTGGGAACATGGTCACCTGTTTCATCACTCACACGTTCAGGAAGCGGGGATCGGTAAGAAGGTTGCAAGACTTCCTCGGGCTGCTTGGAAGGTTTGTGATCTCTGCTAATATCTGTTTGTGCCTCCTGTCCCAAATGAATTAAGACTATCGGTGCTTGTGGATCCTCACAATGAATCCTAGAAATTTCTGTACTATGTACCTCATGTACCCCTAACCACTCGTGAACGGAACTCTTGAGATTGTTGGTACTGTTTCGCGCTCTCTCAGGGTTGGTGGTAGTTAGCTACTCTGTAATGCCTTCAGAGCTGTTTGAAAAGCTAACATCTGAGCTTCTTGCTTCTTTATCTCCAGAACTCAAGCTTGACGCTCTCGCTCTGATTCCTTCTCACGGAATTTTTGATCTTCCAATAGCTGGCGCTCGAGCTGAATCCGTTTCTCGGCTTCGGTAATTAAGTTCGCCCGAAGCTCGGCAACCCGATCAGGTTCCCTCAAATTTTTAGGCTGAGGTCCCGAAGATTGAGGTATTTGATCCATAATTGAATACTATTCGACTGATGAGTATCAATCGTGGTCCTCAAGTACGTGGAAAAATCGTGTGTTCCCACAGACGGCTCCAAATGCAGGGACCAGACTTTATAAAGTTCGAACTGGCTTGAAATCGATCCTTACACCAAGAACTACTACGCCAATAATTAAATAAGAGATAATACTTGGCATAGAAGATTTAGCGTAGAAAACCTGTGAATAGGTAAAACCCACGACCTCGAGTGGAGGATTTTGTAAAAGTAGTATTATTGCTTGAGAAAGTGGGAGAATCTGATTACAAGAGTTAATCTAAGATAGAAAAACTAAATATTAGATAATTGTATGTGTAGAATTCTATATCGGCCACCCCACTTTCCTTAGGAGCTCTGCACTTTTATTGACCCTGCTATCAGCTTGACATTGTGCTCGAACACGTTCTTCTGAAAATGGGAGTTATGGGGAGTTGAGTGTGTAACTGCTAGCTCGGGGGAGACAAGTGTATGTTGACTTGTTCTGTTTATATCTATTGTGGACAATCCACGTTCTGTTCGAGTTCGTGGTCAATGTGTAACTATTAACGCGTTTGTTTAAGCGTGAATCTGGTACTGGATAAGGTCGAGTCTTATAAAGCTCGAGGTATATATGAGATCGAGTGTCCTTAGCTCGAGGGATAAGTCCCTACAAGTATTACCTTTGCTTTAATCTTTGAAATTTATAAGATAATATATGTTTATCAATTGAAAGATAGTTTTACCTTTACTTCAATCTTTAAGATTTGGTAGATAATAGATGTGTATCAATTGAAAGCTAGTATTACCTTTGCTTTAATTTTTGAGATTTAGGAGAGAACTACATATATGACTGTAGAGAGTAATATGGGAAAAAACTTGAAAGTTTTCATTGATTAAAAAATAATGTACATTCTGTTGGAGATTATAATCTCACTTTTAGAATAATAGCAGACGTGTACTTAAAAAATTAGAGATTTAACGATAATATCGCTTCAATCTCCTAGTATTCCAAGGGATTGGAATTCTGATACCGTCCTTAGTCATGAGGTAGTAAGATCCAAGACCAGTTTGACCCACAACCAAAAATGGACCTTCCCAGTTCTCTGCGAGCTTCCTAGTATTTAACTTTTTTATGTATTTGGGGATCTCTCGGAGGACTAGGTCATCGATTTCGAACTCGGGACTCCGAACTCTTTTGTTGTATGAACTGGCTAGCATATGATGATATCGACCTAAGTTGGCAATAGCTCGAGCTCTTGTTTCGTCAATCCAATTCATATTTCAGGCTAATTTGAACTTATTTTCTTTATTAATGAGCTCGCAATCTTTGGCAGGATGATGATAGTTTGTAGGAATTACGGCTTCTGTTCCATATGCAAGTATGAATGGAAAACATCCAATGGACTATCTCGGTGTTATGCGCCCACAAGATATGCGGCAATTCCCTTATCCAATTTCCCTTTTTCTCTAATTTGAGTATCTTCATGATTCCATCCACTATAGTCTTGTTTGAGATCTCAGCATGCCCATTGCCTTGAGGGTAATATGGATTAGAGGGTGAATGAATAATATTATGTTTATTTAGAAATGTCATGACCTTCTTTCTAACAAATTGTGGGTTGTTATCGATCCGAATTAGATGGGGGAAACCAAATCGCGTGATGATATGTTCCCAGATAAATGAGATCACTTCTTCTTCTTGGGTCTGACATTTAACTATTTCAACCCACTTCGTAAAGTAATCTGCTACGACAAGTAAGAACCTTTTGTTACCCGGCGTGTTGGGGAATTCCCTCACAAGATCGAGTGCCCATCACTTGAAAGGCCAGAATACCTAACTTGCGTGGAGCTCGAGATTAGGAACTCGTATTTGATTACCATATCGCTGGCAAACATTGCATTTTTGTGAATACTCCACGGCATACTTTTGCATTCTGGGCAAGAATACTTCTTATGTAATTGCTTTATTTACGAGTGATCGACCTGCGGCATGGGAGCCACAAGTCCCTTCATGTAGATCTTTAAGCATTTCATCAGCTTCTATCTTCAAGAAGCATTTGAGGTACGGTCTAGTGACCGACCTTCTATATAATTCGGCTTTTTAAACTGTGTAACGATTTGAGTTTTTGATCAACTGTCAGCGTTCTTTCGAATTTACTAGAAGGGGGCTATAGCACTTTTCTCTGGGCCAAGATATGTGAGGAAAGGTTTCCACTAATCGCCTTCCTCATCTTCATCGCCCCCAGTGTTGATCATACATACCATCAGGAGATCAATACTAGGGGTTAAAATGACTTCGATTTGGAGATACCTTACTTCTGTACCTAAGACCCTGACTAACCCAAGGAATCGGCGTGTCGATTTTTGCCACAGGGTTAAAAATGAGAGTATCTTTAGCGAATCAACTCATCCTGTTAGCAACTAGGGTTGCGTAATCAACAATTTTATCATTTTTATTGTATTGCACGGAGCAGTGATGGATGATCAGCAAGGAATCGGTATAAACTACTAGTCCTAGAATTTCAATCTCCAACGCCATATCCAGGCCATGAATTAATACTTCGTACTTTGTACATTATTGGAGGCTTCAAAATTGGGGTATATTAATTTCTCAATTCTGTCATTGGAGGGTGTAATCAGTACGATTCCAATTCCTAACTTTGCGGGTCCTGCTGATCTATCTCTAAAAAGTCTCTATATCTTCTGTGTAATCCATTCAACTCATTCTTCAAAAGTTTTTAAGGTGTATCATCTTCGAGTTCATTTGTGAGATCAGGATAGTATTCATCCCAGTCTGGATCATCGACTAGGAAGTCTGCTAAAAAATCAACTATAACCTGACCTTTTTCTGAGGTTCTTTGTTCGAACTTGATGCCGTGCTCTCCCAAAGCGATGAACCATTATTGCACTTTGTATGATTTCCCCTTCTTTGATAGGACTTCGCGAAGGAGATAATATGTCATGACTTTGACCGAATGTGCTTGAAAATAGTACTTGAGCTTCTGTGAAGTACAGACGACTGTCAGGAGTAAACGTTCAATCATAGAATATCATGTTTCTGCTGGTATGAGGGTTTTACTTATAAAATATATTGGCTTCTCAATCTTTCCTTCAAGCCAAATAAGAACCGAGCTTAGAGAGTTATCTGTAACTACGATGTAGATGATCAATTCCTTATTATCTATCACGGTGCTCATTATGAGAGATTTCCCCTAATAAATTTTAAGTTCTTGAAAAGAAACTTCACATTCTGCTATCCAATTTATCTCTCCAGTCTGTCATCCTTTGCCCCTTCTAGTAGATCCATAAAGTAGTATGAACAACCATCAATATCGATCTAAAGACTTTGAGACGAATCTGCTAATAGCTGCAATCTTGCCAACAAGCTTTTGTACATCTTTCTTCGTATGTGGTGATGGCATAGAGATTAGAGCATGAATCTGATCTAGATCAGCTTCGATTCCTTTCTTGCTGATGAGATGTCCCAAGAACTTGCCAGGACATACTCCAAATTGACATTTATTTGGATTGAGCTTCATGCAGTATGACCAGAATATGTTGAAGATTGTATCGAGATATGTGATATGATCTTTCTCCTGTAAGATTTTGCAGAGTAGATCGTCAATATATATCAACGATCTTTCCCAAGTACTCTTTGAACATGCCCATCACTAACCTTTGATAGGTCGCTCCAGCATTCTTCAGTCTCAAAGGCATAACTTTGTAACAGTAGAGCCCTCTTTCAGTGATGAAGGTCATTTATTCTTAATCGACATCTAATAGGGGTATATAATTGTACCGTAAAGCAGCGTCCATCATAGATAGCTCGTGACCTGCTGTAAAGTCTAGGATTTGATTAATGATGGGAAGGGGAAAACTATCTTTCATTGTGTTATTTTTTTAGATCTGTAAAATCTACACAAACTCAAGTTTTTTGGTTCTCCCTTAGAACTGTTACAATGTTCGAGATTCACTCTGGGTACTTGGCTTCTCGGATGAATCCGACCTCGATTAATTTGTCAATTTCAATGCTGACTTCATCTCTAAGATAAGATGAGAGTCTCCTCTATTTCTATTTACTGCTGTATCTTTATCTGTTATTCTCAATGTGTGACATGCCTTGGCTGGGTCAACTTTCGGTATTTCTTTAAAAGTCTAAGCGAAGACATCTCAGTTCATCTAAAGAAAATGTATGAGGGCTTTTGTTTCCTATCAAACTAGCTTGGTACCAATATATGTACCTACTCTTGGTCCATTAATTTCAATGTACTCTATAGTTTCAACTATAGAAGGTTAATCATCAGTGTGACCAACTTTCTGTAATTTGCTATACAACAAATCTATCGGACGTATCAAGTATGGCAGATACGGTATTTTTACAAGCTCGTGAGAGCTTTTAACTTCTTTTGATCTCATAGATGTCATCGTTGTACTTAAAATGAAGTGCCTGATGGTATGTGGATAGAATTGCTTCTATGTTGTATAACCAGCAGCGGCCTATGATTCCCAGGAAGTGGAATTTGGCATTGATGATGTAGAAAATAATGTCAATAGTGGTGGGTCCAGAGGTGATGAGTGGAAAGATCTTTCCTACTCGTTCTTCTTTAGAGCCGTTAAAACCACTTATATCGATGTCATATGGTATAACTTGGTCTGCTAGTCCCATTTGATCGATTGTACTCTAAAAAAAGATCTCAATACCACTGCCGATATCGATCATCGCAATATGTATGCCAAATTTCTTCATCTTAAGCATAATAACCAGAGCGTCATGATGTAGAAACTTGACGTGACCGATGTCACAATCTTCAAATGAAATCCAAGTTCGTCGATTGCTCAAATCAGGGAGGAGTTTAGCTTATTTATCCCAAACAGCAAGATCACATCATTCCGTTAATCTCTTCCTTTTGAATCTGCTAGAATTGTTGATTTGATAGATCCCGATCATGTGACTGTGATAGATGTGGTATAATAATTTTTCCTCCGATTGATCTTTGATTTGAACTACTTCGACTTGCATCTTATAGCATTCATTCTTGTATCCCTCCAGGTCGATAATGTATTCGTGCATTCACCCGTCTTTGAAAATGTATTCCATCAATCTCTGTAAAGCGTAGCAATTGTCAGTTTGTTCACTGTTTATACCTGTATTTGGACCTTTTGTGGTTATGACGTTTTTAGTAGATTTATGACTTTTGGTCATCATCCTTTGCAGGTCGACATACCCATTGACCTTGGTAATCATGTCTTTCAAAGTCGAGGGTTTGTTCAAGAATAGATGTTCCTTCGCTTTGCAATCGATCGGTAGTGCATTGGTAAATGCTGAAACGACTATCTTCTGGTCAAGATTATCGACTTTTCGAGCCATTTCCAAAAAAAAAATTACAAAGACCTTGAGTTTTTCCCCCTGAGACTGTTTAAGACTAATACTAGTATAAAAATTATCTTCCTTGTCTTTTTTTTGAGCATACATCTTGACAAAGATCTTCTGTAGTTGGTCAAATGTGAGGATGGAATCTTCAGGTAGAGAATAGAACCACCGAAGCGGTTTTCCCTATGGGCTTGTAACGAACAGACGACACAGAATGCGGTTCAAGTTGGAATACAATCCTAGTGAGTTTCAGAATTGCTGAATGTGTTCTTTTGGATTGGTACCTTTATACTTACGTATCTTCATAGTATGGAAACCTGTCGGTACTTCCATATCAAACAACTCTTTGGCAAGTGAACTATCGTATAATTTGGTCATATTATCCTTATTGCTGAGAGCTTGAGCTTCAATTAATTACTTGATTCCCTGATCCATATGTTCCTATGTGACGTACTATCGTGGTGTTTGAGCGACTTGGCATGCAGGTCAGAGGTTATGAGTACCACTTCCCTCGCTCGAGAGTTCACGGGCTGGTATCCTAAATTGAGGTTGTGGCTCCCCTTCTTGATGTTTGGAGGGCCTGTGTTCTCAACTAATTTCGGACTGATCTTCCCGTCTAAGATAAATTGAAGCTTCTGGTACATATGGGTCATTACGTGGATGTTTGGAAGCTCATTTTTAGTTGTTCCTCGAAGTCCCAACTTGTCTCGTGCTAAAACTCTAGAGTTCACTGGTATCTGATCATATTCCCTTGGAAGGGGAACTTGTTGATTGTCTTACAAGGCTTTCAAGGTAGTCTGGATCGTTGTCATCTATTCTTCATGTCGCTTGAATTATGTTTGATGAGATTGACGTTCACCTTCTAGTTCTTGTTCGAGGAGCTCTCGGTCGAGCAACAACTGACATTCGAGCTTATTCCATTTCTCTGTTTTGGCGTGGAGGTTTGCCCGTAATTATGCGAGCTGATCTGGTTCGACTGAAATATCATACTGAGCTCCTGTGGCTGGTCTCTTTGAAGTTACCATGATTGAAAATTGATCGTTGAGTAACTATATGCCTTAGGATTTCTTGGAAATGTCTTCTTTCCCACAGATGACGCCAAATGTAAGGGCTTAATTTCGTAATAGCTCAAAATAGTTCTTACACCAAATGTACCTATGACAAGAATTAATATAACCCAATATAAAAATGACAAAGGTGATTAGCATGGAAACCTATGAATAGGTAAAAACCACGACCTCGGCTTGAGGATTTAGTAACTGTAACTTTATACCTTGAGGCAGATATTTTTATTACAAGTTATAATATCCTGAGCTAGAAAAGCCTGGTCTCTTCTCCTTCTGTGTTATGTCCCTTTTATAGACCTTAGTCTTGGTTTGTTTAATGTACCAGCACATTTTCCTGAATTAGGGGAAGAGTAGAGCTCATTTTTGTAACTATTAGTTTGTGAGAAAACAGGTATCCTTAACTTGTTCTATTTTTATTTGGAGTGCTCGAGTCACGTTCCTATGTAATTTACAGTCTAGGTGTCATTGTTGATAGCGTATGTCATGTCCATATTGTGTGAGTCTAGCTTGGTATTAGCTCGATGATATCCCAGCTCAAGGAATAAGTCCCTACAGCTGCAATCTACTCATTTATTTCCCAGGTCTTATCCAAGAGGAATTTCCCAATCTATTTCACCTGATAAGGTTTGAGTAGTCTTCCTATTATACCCTCAAACCCTAATAAAGGGTAATACTAGGTCCCACCTGTAATGGCCTAATTTCGTAAGCTTGAGATGGCTTGGAATTGGCTCTTAGACCAATGTTCCTATAACAAAAGCTAATTTAAAAAAAAGATATGACATAGGTGATTTAGCATGGAAAACCTCAGAATAAGTAAAAAATCACGACTTTGAGTTGAGGATTTTTGTAATAGTAACTTTTATTGCTTGAGGCTGATATCTTATTACAAGTGATATCTCGACTTATAAATACTTGAATCTTGTAAATAAGAAGTTTTTGATATTTTGAGAATCTTGAAAATGTAGTTTTCTTGGTGGCAAGTCTCATGTCCGGATATAAGCAGCTCGTGGGAAGTCTCATGCACTTAACTGCGACCAGGCCAGATATTTAGCACACAGTAAGCCTTATCAGTCAATACATGGAGAATCCAACAGAGTTGCATCTAAATGTTGCAAAGAGGATTCTGTGATACATGAAAGGTACGACTGGGTTGGGAATACTTTACAAGAAATGAGAGGCTATTACTTTAATCGGATATACTGATAGCGATTATGGTAGAGATCTCGATGACAAGAAGAGCACCACTGGGTATGTTTTAATGCTAGGATCAGGAGCGATTTTATGGTCGTCAAAGAAATAGCCGAATGTTTCTTTATCTACCACAGAAGTAGAGTATATCGCTGCTGCGTCTTGTACATGTCAAGCAATATGGTTAAGAAGAATGTTGGGTGAAGTAGGGTTTCATCAAAATAGGAAACTCTTATTCATTGCGATAATAGTTCCATAATCAAATTGTCAAAGAATCCAGTTCAACACGGGAGAACGAAGCACATTGATGAGCGTTACCATTTCTTACAAAATCTAGTGAAAGATGGGACGATTGATCTTATCCACTGTAGGAGTGAAAATCAAGTTGCAGACATTTTCACCAAAGCCCTCAAGTTAAGACGCATTTGAGAAACTTCGGAAGCTACTCGGAGTTTGTTCGTTTAAGGGAGGGAGCTGCAAGGAAAACTCAGCATAGCGTTTACTTCCTAAACTAGTATTAGCACATCTAGTTTAAGGGAGGGTGTTAGAATGTGCGAAACACATTAATAATAAAGTCAAGCTGCCATAGGAATAGTAGTCTACCATAGGAATAGTAGTCCTAGTAGGTAGCATAGTAAGGTAATGTTTGTATTTTGGCTTTAGGAGCCAGGTTGGATTTGTGCTCTAATGGTTATATAAAGGCTTGTTATATGTTGTAATCAAATCATCTCATCCCAAGTTTAATCAATAAACATTTCTTCTTTAGAGTTTAGAACTCTGTTTTCAACAGGTACGACGTGCCTCAATGTAATGAGCTCAGTGGATGGATCCTCCAGGAGGAGAAGAAAGAGATTGACTGTTATGTAAAGGAGGTCAAACATTCATGGGGGATCACGGGTTGTAGCATCTTGTTGGATGGGTAGACGAATGAGAAGGAAAGAAGCCTGATTCATTTTCTAGCGGATTGCCCTCGTGGTGTTATATTTATGAGGTCTGCCGATATTTCAGATTCCATTGGAAACGTCAATGCTTTGGTTTTATTGATTGAACAAGTTATTGAGGAGATCGGGGCTGAAAATGTTGTTCAAGTTGTCACTTTTACTATGTTGGGCTGCATGGAGGAAGTGGATAAACAATTTGCTGAGAAACGCATGAATATATTTTGGACTGTGTGTGCATCTCATTGCATATGCCTCATGTTGGAGAAATTCGAGACGATGAGCTTTATTAAAGAAGTGACGAGTAAAGCGATGATAATTACAAAATTCCTTTACAGTCGTGAAACAATTTTGAAGCTTGTAAGCAAGCATGTTTCTGAGCGGTCTCTAGTTAACTCATCCAGGATTAGATCAGTGAGACCATCTCTAACATTGGAGAATATAGTGCTTGAAAAGGAGAACTTACAAAAAATGTTTGGCTCATCCGCGTGGAACACCTCTATATGGGCATCGAGAGCTGATGGAAAGAGGGTAGATAATAGAAAGGTTGTCTTTCTGGAGTGAAGCGACAAAGGTCTTGAAAGCAACTATTCCTCTGGTTCGTGCTCTCCATTTAGTCAATGGAGGAGATAGTAAGCCCCAAATGGGTTACATATATGAAACTATGGATCAAGTAAAGGAGACAATCAAGGAAGCATTTGAAAACAAGAAAGTAAGTAAGCTACATGCCATTTTGGAAGATTCTCGATGGAATTTGGAACAACATTCTTCACTGTCCTATCCATGCGGCAGGCTATTTTTTGAACCCAAGTCTATTTTATTATGATGATTTTGTTGTTGATGCCGAAGTAGCAGGAGGACTTCTGTGTTGCATTGTACGTATGCTAGAGGATAAGAAGATTCAGGATTTAATACTACAGCAGCTAGACGAATAATGAGAGGTTAAGGGCCCTTTTGGTTGGATCAATGTTGTTGATCAAAGATCAAAGATTCCTCCAGAAAAATGGTGGTCCTTGTAAGGAGTACGGTGTCCTTAATTGCAAAGATTTGTCGTTAGAATTCTAAGTCAGACATGTAGTGATGCGTTAAGATATGGTCTAAAAAAGAATTTATCTGAAGAGTTGCACAAGATTGGAAGGAATAATATAGAACAACAACATTTGCTTAATATAGCATTTTTTCGTCATAATCTAAGGTTACGGGATTGTGAGTCAAATGCGAAAAAAGGAGATGGCAACAGTGATGAGATGATTGATCCAATATATGACTAGATTGTCGATGAAGAAGTAACCCCCCAAAGTAGTGCTGATAGTATAGCTTGGATGGACTCAAATACCATTGACAATGAGGAAGAGCCATCAAAGATTTAACCAAAAAAGGAATAGTAGCAGTAGCTGCAGATGCCTACCAAAGTGGAGAAGAAGAAATATGAAATCTACAAGAAGCCTCTTTCTTCTTACTGAAAGAAGTATGGGGCATTTGTATATGCTTATGCATTACGGTGGTAGTAATATGTTGTTAATGGAGTCTCCGATTTCTTGCAGATGTTAAGCCTTAATATTTCTGACTTTTTTGTAAATGCTTTTGAAAGCATCTTACTTTTCTCAATGTCCATATAGCGAAAATCGGTATTAATAGGTGCTTGATGTTCAATGCTGAAGTAACTCTTTGTGGGTATCTTTGAAATTTGCAGTCTATTTGAATATTTATGGTTACTTGAAAGGATTCGTGATGCAAGAAAGGGGCCTATTCAGGACTGTATTGACATGTTTATTATGCCCTTTCTGTGATTTTAAATAGGTAATGAATTTATATGGGGGTTGTAGTTGTACAGGTTTAATTGTAGCCATCAGTTTAAGATTGGGTATGACATTAGAAGTGAATGTGTAGTAGAATGCAGTAGCAGTCATTAAAACATCTAAACCGTATGCATCGCTCAATACATTATAAACTGGATCTAAACAGATCGAACAACTGAAAATATTCCAAGGCAAAATTTCCTAGCCAAAATATCAGGTGTGATACGGAAAAGATAAAAGGAAAACTTGGCTCTAATTCATGAAACTAATTATTATTAGGCCTTTCGTATGAACATCACTAATTTTACCAATAATATTAAGCCATGATTTAAGTATGAGTAATACATTAAAACAAATCATACCAAAACACCAATATCATTAACCTTTCGGTTCTACTCGAAATTGTTACAGAAGTTACTTTCCAAAAGTTTACTTCAAACCACTTGAAGGTCTTGTGTGTTTATTCACACTATTTCTTCTTCTTGAGGGACCCACTTAGAGCGGCTTTCATCCTCGTCCATTCCCTCTCTGAGGCAACACTCCTCATGAAGGTGCAGAATTCGTTAATGCAAGCCACTTAAGCAACATTTTGATCAGGTCCATAGTCTTTATTTTCAGATAGTTCATCTTTCTCTAAACGAGGTGAAGTTGCTCCCCCTTTCACTAACGATAACATAATGGTAGCAACAAGTGCAGAAGTTGCCTTCTGCTGCAAAATTCGATCCCAACCCCGACGTCTTTCAAATCTATTTATGTAGTATCATTTCTCAAAGGCTTTGTCAAGTTTTTTTGTTTGCTACTATTGAAATTTTCAATGGCTAAACTACTTGGTAAATCTTATGTTGCTAAAACACTGCCTGGTAAAATATGTGAGATGCTAAAAGCCTTGATATTTATGCTGGTAAGTCTCCAGTTTCTAGCAAATGTTAAGCCTTGATATTTCTGACTTTTTTGTAAATGCTTCTGAAAGCATTTCACTTTTCTAAACAACCTCTTGACAAAGGCAACGTCATTCATCATGAAACAGTTAAGTACTAACAGGTGTGTCGTTGGATTTTGAGCTCTTATGATGGAATTGAAGAATGGGAAAAGTAAGTATATATATAGATATCCTTCTATTTGACGTATCTATGTAGGAAGTATGATATATACCTAAGAAATTACATGAGAGTTTTAAGGCGTAGGGGAAGCACAAACTTAGGAAAACCACTGGATTATATATTATGGTTAAGGGAACAGGTAAAAAAACATACATTCTTAATGCATTTTATGATAATTATTAATCTTAAACAAACTAATCTTGGATTTATCTATTCTTTCATTGTTTGAGAACTCAGAAATGTCTACACTAAAAAGATTAGTCGACGGGCCGAGCTTTAAAGTGAGATCATATAAAGCCTATCGTGAAAATGTATTTGTGTTTTGTATAGCGTACTCTGAATCTTGCAAGACAACACAAATAGTGGGGTTAAGATGAAAGCGATGACCAATTTTGTTGTTAGTGTAACAGATCAAAATCTACGTGAAGCAGAAACCATATATTATGGGGTTGAAAAGGAAATTATCGAACTAGATTATTATGATATTCCCCAAACAGTATTCTATTATAATTGGGTACGGGTTGAAGATAAAGTTAATGGATGTACATTTGACGCTGAAGCAAATTTTACTTTTGTGAAGTTACTAAAGTTAAAGAGAAAGTCAAAGGTCGACGATGAGCCATATTGTCTCTCATCCCAAGCTTCGCAAGTTTTCTATTGTCAAGATCCAACAAGGACTGATTGGTCTGTAGTAATTAATGCTCCAAAAAGATTAGATAAAGACATTGATGCGTATGAAGAACCATTGGTTTTTGAGATAGAAAATCCTTTTACTTCATTAATGATGGGATTAATAAATGAGAATGTAGATGAAGATGAAGAAATTGTTGAAGGATCGTGGATGTAGAAAGTTCTATTTATATCATAGTTTTATTTAAAGCGTGAACTTATCTTTCGTCAATTTGCCAAACTTGTTATATAATCCAATACATGGAATGGGTTTTTTTCTGTAGTTTTTTTATCTATTTTTGAATATTGCATTTCATTTTCCCCCCAATATTTATTCTTTTATATAACTGTTTACTAATTCTAGCTTGCATTTTAGTATTGTACAGATGTTTTATTTGTGGTATTAATTTCTTATCTACTTTTGTTTGGTTTTAGGATGATATCACCATCACAATCAACGCCAAACACTTCAGAGCCGTTGCCTATACCGACTGGGGGATCGCATGAGCATTCTACTACATCAGGTGGAGGTAGTTCTATAATACTTTATTTACTATTTAGGGCTATAAAGACCTTGCTATGTAGATATAAACTAATGATGCTTAGTACGATGTTACTCTTCTTTATCTCTACCTTAAATCATGAAGTTATAAGACTTCCAAAATTTGCCTTAATACTTGATTTTCTCCATAGATTCATCAAAACCAAAGATACCTTTGAAGTTATCGTTGCTAGGGCATGTTGTTGGAAAGAATTCAACCAAATTTATGTCTTGTTTGGGCAATTTAGTGAGAGAACATATCCCCCCATATTATCCAGATTGGCCCGTTGTTCCTGATAGATTTAAAGATACCGTTTGGCAAATAATATGTGTAAGTAAAAACTTATTATGCTATTCTTCGTGTATTGAATCAATGTCGTTATTTTTTTTAATGATTATACCTTGTAGTAATTACAGGAAGAATATGTACTTCTTGAAGCGGCAAAAAGAAAACTAATGAGATCAGCTAATAACTTGTGGAGAAATGGAAAGAAAATACTTAGGAAAAAGTATGATGAGTGGGATACAGATGAAGCAAGGAAGAAGAACTGCCCAAAAAAAACTAGACCTAAAAATTGGGTTCGATTTGTCGACCTTACTTCTACATAAGAAGTTAAAGCTAGTCGGGAAAGGCACAAGATAAATAGGTCAAAGATGGTAACTCTTCATACGACTGGAAGAAAGTGGGTATTCAAAGTAGTTGATGAAATGGTTAGCTTTGATTACAGTTTTAAATTTACCTATTTCTTTATTTTTTTATGATCAATGATGACTTTGAGTGGTCTTCTATATGTTATTGATAGATGGAAGTGGATCCAGTAGGAACCAAGTTTTGTAAGAGGGGAAACTAGCTCTTACACCACAGGATTGTCTTCGACTAGGTGGTTATGCAAGTATTTTATATAATAACAGACAATATTACTATACAAACACACTTGCGTGGAGTCCTAGAATGGGTTACTCCATGACCTCTAGCGAGGATTTTTAATGGTTGATGATATATATCGAGTTTAGACAACCGATCGAATAGAAGTTGGTTACAGGGTAATCGAAGGTAATCTTAAGAAGTTGACGGGAAAGACTTTCTCACCCCTTCATCGTCCATTCTCCCTCTTATTTATAGGATATTGAAAAGGCTGAGTCACAATGGGAGGTCAGATTACATGTATATCCTTTGGGAACACCTGTCCTGTACTTGAGGTCAGTTTTGACGTTGTAACTGTTGGTTCTGAGGCTGTAGTTGTTGGTTTTAACACTATAGCTGTCTAACAGCTTGTTTTACTGCTTTGTCTAGTGAGCTGGCTATTAGACTTGTCTACCTTCGACCATGTATTACCATGGTCGAAGTCTTTCTGGTACTAATGTTGAATCCTGGTGCTGACTGCTTGTCTTCGGCTTTGATTATGTCCTCGAGTATTCGGCTAGCCTTGAAAGGCTTTGTGGACTTATTTATTGTCTTGTTGGGCTTTGAGTCTCTAGGTAGGCTTCGATGCAGCCTTTGAGTATTCGACTGGTACTATAAGGCTGTGAGTAGGCTACTACATTCTCCCCCTCTTAGGAAGGACCTCGAGAATTAATGTAGATGGCGCGTGCTGAGAAAGTCGGTTAGGCATGGGAAGCTGAAGAGTTGACTGTTGAATGTGAACAGTTTCGAGGAAGGTAATTAAGGAGGGTAATTAATACAAGTGGTGATTAAGGGGGTAATAAATGCCTCTAACCACAGTATAAATATGGATCGTTAGGGGGGGATGTTAAATATTCTTCATCTTCTTCTTCTCTAAGTAAAACAAAACATGGAAGCTACACCAAACACACGGTACCAGAAGAAGATGGAGGCGAGGGAGCATTGAATCGAAGAGGAGACGAGGGTCCTAAAGGAGAAATTCTTCGGAGACCAAGGATTGGACATGGTGCTACCTAACTTGGTGGAGCTGGAGCTAGAGGAGCCTATTTGTAGAGGGTTGTTGTTATTTCTTGTTTTCATATTTTGTTTCTATTGTTGCTCTTGTTTCTCTTTCTCCTATTCGATGTGTATGATGTACGCTCGCGTACTTGTGTAATAAAATTGTTTTATATTTGTTGAACTGTGGTAGTAGAATAACAATGGGTAATGTAGACGATGATAGTGTAGGCGCGGTATTAATTGCCAAACATTGAACTTAAGTAACGAACGCGATTAAAAATGGTAATAAACTTGAGTTATGTCATATAATCAAAAAGTACTGACCGAAGGTTTGAGTACTTAATGTTTATGTACGATGGGGTGAAGTAGAATATAGACGATGGTTCGAAAATGAAAGCATGAGAGGGCTTGGAAATTTCGACTGTCGAAGGAATATGTGCTTCGACTGCAAAATATGACAGCCGTAATAGCAGACCTGTCAGAGGTGGTACTGCCCCTAAGGTAGTGTACCGCTGCAGGTCATCATGATGTTTCCTCAAGGTATGGGAAAGAGGTGGAGGTGACATGTGGTTTTGAGTTGATAGCTTCAGGCAGTATGCTAGAAGCTTTGAGAGGTATAAAAAGGTATTACTTGATGTGAGCGTGTGATACGCACGCGGGAGGAAGTGAGGGTAATATTATCAAGAGACATCTCAGCCAAAAAATGATGGGGAGTGGAGGAGTGGTAATGATGGTGAGTGGGGGAAATCGAGGCGGTTTTATTTGTCTAAAGTGGCATTTAAAGGAGTGAAAGAAAAATTTATTGTTCCCAAGCAATCAATCATAAAGATAACAAAGGATGAAGAGAAGATACACATATGCCATTGTTGTGGTAGAGCTTATTGGAGATGAGAGAAGAACACTTTGCTATTGCTGAGAAATCTGATCCATTCAAACAGGTATGCCTTCTGATATCATGGAAAAATAGGTGATTTGTATTTCTGCTCTGCCGTTTCTTATATATTTGTAGTTTATTTGTATTGTGGGGTAGGTGTTGTTAGGGTTTTTGTTTGTAACGGCGTAACCGAGGAAGGAGGTAACCCATGTGGCTAGAGGTCCGGCCCAGTGGTAAATTGGGAAAAGTGAGGGGGTGATTGGGGTTATAGTCGAACATTCGATTGTAGGTTAGGCAAATTGGAGAGAGTAGAACATAATATGATATCGAACATGATAGTCGAATATTGAGTTAATTGTGTTCATCTACTTTGTAGGGTATAATGCGTACCTATTAAGCTTCAAGGTTGAGGCTGGTAGATGAGGATGACGAAGTAAACGAACCAAGTGTATCTTGTCGAGGTTGAGGGGGTAAGAGCAGTGATATAGAATTGTTAGAAATTGTAATGGCCGCCCCATTGGTTGTGGCAGTGCCAGAGGTTGGAGCTACGACTAGGAGCCGTCCTAGGGTTAGAGTAGCCGGGGAGAGTGACGAAGAGGGGATCAAGGAGGGGGAGGAAAAGGGGAATGAAGGTAATATCGAACCTTCAGGTGACGAGAGGAAGGAAGGGGAAGAGGAGTATAGTGATAATGGGGATGGTTCGAATGATTTGGGGATAGAGGCAGAGCCAGTCTAAGCTCAGGAAAGGGTGAGGTAGGTTTTATATATATTGGTGCCAGTAGGGGCCGATTATTCATTCAAGGATACCCCTCAGGTGGGTATCATGGTGTTTAGAGGCCAAATTCGATTAGGGATGCAACTGCCCCTTCAAAAGCTGGTAAAGCAGGTGTTAAATTACTGGGATGTTGCCCTATGCCAGATAAGTGGCAATTTTGCAATTTTTATGAAATGATGAGGGTTGTCGAGGGGATGAATATAGAGTTGAAACGGGAGAAGAGGGATTTGATAGAGTGGTTTGATATTGTATCGTTCTACTCGAAGAAAACAAATAAGAAGGCGGAAGCGTATCACATTCAATGTCATGCAAACAAACCATGGCTATTTGATATGTGTTCAACGGAGCATGGGTGGGATAAGGATTTGGTAGTGGTAAGGGTAATTATGAGAATATAGAGGGAGAGGAGGTGTATAATCCAAGTAAGTCCATGGTCGAAGACTATTTATTATGTGGTTCGAATAGGTTATTGAACTTGCTTTCATTGTTTTGCAGAGCCCAACAACAATACATTGACAAATCCAAAGAGGTATATTGATGAATTGATCGACCACGATGAGGAGTGGGTAAATTGGGTATTTGATAAGTTGGTTATTGTGAGGAAAAAGTGAAAAAAGATAAACGCATTGCTACGATACGTACCTGTTGTTGTTGGTCACTCAAAGAAGAGAAAAGAAGGAAGTGTTTTGGCAAGGGCGGGTGAGATGGACAAGGAAATGTTGAGTCGAAAGTGGAGCTATATGCCGAGGGAGCGGCGAGGAGGGGCAGGGACCATACGACCGAGTGTGCCTGAGGTCGTTCGACAGTTTAGCAAAAGTAAGGGCAAGGCCATTCCTGAAGCTCCGACAATGCAGCAGGCGAAGATTACTCTGCGCAAAAGGCCTCATGAACAGGTGGCCGATGATGAGGATGATTTTGTCGAAGTGAAGCGACGAAGCCGAACTATAGGAGCAGGCTCGGGCGACGGCAGCATCGATGGCTACTCTCTGCGTAACAGACCCAGAGGAAGTAGGGAGGCAAATGAACAAGGCTCAGCATCAGGTAAGTGTTTCTGAAATTGCAAAGTTATAATTATTTTCGAGAATAGTTGATTAGTCGAGTATTCGTATAGGTGAATGCCTGGGCGATGGCTTTTATCAAGTCCCAGAAGGTATTGAGTAAATAACTGAAGCAGATGAGGGACAGCCTAGAACTCGCTCAAGGAACCATAATATCGCTTGAGACCGAGATCGTTGCAGTAGGACGAGAGAAGCTGCATATTAGAGCCAATGCTGCGATGGAAGTCGAGGCTGCTATTACCAATAGTAATCAAATGCGAACAGTATTGGAGGCAAAGCTGGTTGAGAAAGATGAGCAACTGAAGGATAACATAGCAAGTTTCCAGGCACAATATGATAAGGAGTGTGATGCGACCACGGATCCAAAGAACTTTATAGATGGGTTGGGATATAATCTAAAGTCCTTCGAACTCTATCCTCCAAAGGAGCTTGCTGTCAAAGATGTAGCACAAGCAGAGGGGGTAGAAGTGGGCCCCATATCGGAAGGTGTTGAAGATGGTGTTGCTGTCCTGCGGTCGAAGCAGATGGTACTGGAAATGTTATGAAGGATGTTATAATCGATGGTGCGGTGGATGCTTCAGGACCAAACCCTATTGTCGAGGGTAGTGAAGATGTTGCTGCAGAAGATTAAGGAGAAAATGTGGCCAATCCTTTGTGAATGTGGTGTTTATACAAGGTATTTTGTTTGGTTTTTGTAGAACTCTTTCTTCTTAACTTGTTGTGATGTTGTATTTGAATGGTGCTGAATTTGAACTAAATGTACAGGATCGGCAGTGCTCGAACAATTTGTAATGTAATTGAACTTGAGCTGCTTGTATGTATATAGTTGACTTTAATTACTTGTGTGTATGTATGCTTGTATGTTTGCATGAGAATCAAAGTACGGAAAGTTTTTCTCATCGAGGATCAAAAAATGATGTGGTCGGCTGTAATGTATTCCCAGGTGGTCGGTCTGTCGACCTTTTAAGCCGAGCGGGGTTGCTAGAACTAGAAGCTCAAAAAACTTCGAGGTCACCCCCGAGTATCAATCAAGTCGAAGGGTTGACATGATATTTAGGTTTGTCCAAGAATTTTACTAGACTTCAAAGGTCACCCTCGGGTCTATCCGCGGGATTAAACCTAAATGAAGTGTTACGTGGTCGGCCCCATTGCATCCCCGAGGGTCTGGTTTACCGACTATTCATGCCCCTTGGGTTTGCACAAATTGGAACCTTGAAAAACTTTAAGGTCGCCCCCAAGTATCAGTCGGGTTGAAGGGTGGACGTGATACTTAGGTTTGTCCAAGAAATTTACTGGACTTTGAAGGTCACCCCCAGGTCTATCTGTAGGAATGAGCCTAAACCAAGCATTATGTGGTCAGCCCCAATGCATTCCCGAGGGTCCAGTCTATCGACCATTCATGCCCCTCGGGTTTGCTCGAATTGGAACCTTAAAAAACTTTGAGGTCGCCCCAAGAATCAGTCGGCTTGAAGGGTTGACGTGATACTTAGGTTTGACCAAGAAGTTCACTAGACTTTGAAGGTCACCCCTGGATCTATCCGCAGGATTAAGCCTAAACGAAGCATTGTGTGATCGGCCCCAATGTATCCCCGAGGGTCCGGTCTACCGACCATTCATGCCCCTCGAGTTTGCTCGAATTGGAACATTGAAAAACTTTGGAGTCGCCCCCAAGTATCAGTCGGGTCGAAGAGTTGACGTGATACTTAGGTTTGACCAAGAAGTTTACTTTGAGATAGGATACGAAGCAATGATGAGAAAATATGTTCATTAATTATGTTGTATTTACATCAATTGAACAAGGTGGTGGCCGCGGCCTATTGTATGAGGCTAACTGCATTGTATTCCAAAGGTTGGGTAGAGGCTCCTCAACTTCTGTCATTAGATAATAGGATCATTTGTCAGTTTTGTCGTACACGACATAAGGTCCTTCCCAGGACTTCGCTAGCTTGCCAGCATTACGAGGCTTCGAAGAGGGTGTGACTCATCAGAGTACCAAATTTCTAATATTGAAACTGCGTGGTCAAACTTTTTTGTTGTATGACTTTTAGAGAGAGAGGTGGTAACGGCCAAGATTTTCTATGGCTCAGTCTCTGGTTTCATCTATCCATAACATGTTGCATCAGAGTTTAAACTCATTATCTTCATCGGGGAGGTCAGGATCTTGTGTTGGTTCCTCAAACTGGGTCAGCAACATAGCTTCGGTACCGTAAGCCATGAGGAAGAGAGTGCAGCCCGTCGCCTTTCTTGGTATGGTATAGTAGACCCAGAGTACATGTTGTAGTTCTTAAACCCATCGATCTTTTTTCTTATCGGCGCGCTTCTTAAGATAATCGACTATAGTTTTATTGATTGCTTCGACCAGGCCATTCCCCTGTAGGTAATAAGGTGTGGAAGGGGAGAGGATGATGTTGTACTTCTTGAGAAAATTACAGACTTTGTTTCCAACAAACTGTAGTCCGTTATCGCATCGAATCATGTGAGGGCAGCCAAAATGTGTGATAATATTTTCCCGTAAGAACCTGATGACTTCTTCTTCTCTAGCTTGAGATAAAGGTACAGCTTCGATCCATTTAGTAAAGTAATCTGTGGCCACGAGGATATGTTCTCGTCAACCTGATGCTTTAAGAAAAGAGCCCACTAGATCAATGGCCCACCGCTTGAACGGCCAAGCGACTTAGTTGCAATAGATGTCTTGTGAAGGGCCTCGAATGACATGGGCGCGACGTTGGCATTTGTCACAATGTTTTGCATACTCTTTAGCTTGTTTCTTCATATTGGGCTAGAATAACCCTTGTGTTACGGCTCGAAGAGCCATTGATCTACTAGTAGTGTGAGCACCGCAGGTACCTTCGTAAAGTTTATTCAGTATGGTAGTGGCTTCGATTTGGGAGGTGCATTGGAGGTGTACGCCGTTTGGGGATTTGTGGTGCAATCCGCCTTTGAGAATGGTATATCTGCGGCAATTTTCCAATAACGAACGTTTGACTTTGGGATCTTCCGGGAGGGTAGAACTATTAAAATAAGCAAAGAAGGGTGTTCACCAGTCATCTGGATCGAGACTCTAGCCCCCAGTATTGATGGCATCGACTTCCATCTGGTCGATACTTAGGCGTTTGAGTACTTCGATATAGAGTGTTCGAGATTCAGACTGGCCTAACATGGCTACTATATAGGCGAGGGCATCGGCATGTCTATTTTTTCCCCGAGGGTAGTGTTTATGGAAAACTTTTCAGGGAAACGATCCATGAGATGGCGGACAATTACAGCATACTTAGCCATGCGACCGTTTACCTGATTTTTACCGGTGTACTATCTCTGAACAAGTTGGGAATCGATAAATACTGCAAGTTTAGGAACACTAAGTTCAAGGGCGAGATCGAGGCCATGTATCAAGGCTTCATACTCGGCCTTATTGCTAGAACATTTGAAGTTTAGTTTGACAGCCTTTTCAATTCAGTGATTGGAGGGGGTAACCAGAATAATACCGATCCCCAAACCGTTAGGTTCAGCGGATCCATCGGTAAAGAGACGCCAACCCGTGTTAGGGTTCCAAGGGTCATTCTATTCAGGATAGTCTTCTGGTATGTCATCTTCATGTTCTTCCCATTCGATATCTTCGACCAGGAAGTCGGCAAGGAAATCAGGGACTGTTTGGCCTTTTTGAGATATTTCTTTCTCGAAAATGATGTCGTGTTTACCAAGATAAATGGACCATTGTTGTACTCCTCTAGATTTATCTTTCTTGCTGAGTATCTTTCGAAGGGGATAGCTGGTGATAACACGTATAGGGTAAGCCTAAAAGTATGGTTTAAGCTTTCGAGCAGTGTAAACGAGTGTAAGGAGCAATCGCTTGATCTTCGTATATCAAATTTTGGCAGGTATCAGAATTTTGTTGATTAAGTACACGGGTTTCTCGATACTGGATTCGAGTCGAATAAGGACCGAGCTAATAGAAGTGTCAATGACCGCAAGGTATAAAGAAAGTATTTCACCTTTGATGGGGGTGCTGATAATAGGTGGTCGACCAAGGTATCTTTTGAGTTGGAGAAAGGCCTATTCACAATCGGGTGTCCAATTGATTTCGGGGTTGTTCTTCTTTTTTGCCTTATGAAAGCCTTGGTCGTGTAAGAGGGAGAAAAACCAAGCACAACGGTAAGAGGATTTTGACATAAAATGGTTGAGGGTGGCTATCTTGCCAGCAACCTTTTGGGCATCCTTTTTGGTTCGAGGGAAGGCATATCGATGAGAATGCAGATATGAGTGGGGTTGATCTCGATACCTCATTTGCGGATGAGGTGGCCTAAGAATTTGTCGGATGAAACACCAAACTGGCATTTTTTGGGTTAAGTCTCATGCTATAAGAACAAAGTATGGCAAATACTTCGGTGAGGTCCTGTATATGGGTATATTTTTGGAGGCTTTTACATAACATGTCGTCGATGTAAACTTTGACCGACTTGCCAAGCAAAGGTTTGAACATGGTGGTAACAAGACATTGGTAAGTGGCACCCGCATTTTTAAGGCCGAAGGGCATGACGTTAAAGCAATAAAGACCTTGTTCAGTAATAAATGAATTTTTGAGTTGGTCCTCAGGGAGGAGAGGTACCGTGTTGTAACCGGAAGCTATGTCCATCATAGATAACCGTTCATGGCCGGCAGTAGAATCTAAAAGCACGAAAATGATCAAGAGAGGGAAACTGTCCATCAGTGTGTATTTATTGAGGTCTGTGAAGTCGACGAAGATACGGATCTTGCTAATTTTCTTGGGGACAACTTTAATATTTGAGATCTAATCAGTGTACTTGACTTCTCTGATAAAACCTACGGTCAACAGCTTTTTGACTTCGAGGTTCACTGCTTCTCGAATCTTTGGTGCTAAAGTACATTTCTTCTACTTCACAATGGTAGAGTGAGGGATGAGGTCAAGTCGATGGCAGGCTAAGGTGGGGTCAACGTCAGGCATCACATAGAAGGTCCAGACGAAGACGTCTTTATTTGCTCAAAGAAAAGTGGTGAGCTCGAGGCGTTCGGCCTCATCCAAAAAACTACCAATGAATGTACCTCGACCAGGACTGTCGTGCTCGATATAAATGATGGGCTTAACAGGTGTGTTAGATTGGTTCAATGGTGTTGGGAGAGAGAGAAGCATTGATTGCTATGGTTTAGCAAGTTTTCTTGTAAGATCAATCGCAGGGTGCTTGCATTAGAGGGCAAGGCGTTGAGAGCCTTTAATGTTCCATATGCCACAAAGGGTTGTAAAAAAAAGTATTTGGTGGTAGGTAGAAGGTATGGCTTTCATGGCATGGAGCCAGTTACGCCCGAGGATGCCCAGGTATTCAGATTTTGTATCGATGACGAAAAAACTAGCTTAGAGGGTTACTAGACAGGTAGTGACAGGGATGCTGATGCGACCGACGGCGACTTTGGTGGTGCCATTAAAGCCCTTGAGCTTGAGGTTACCTGGTGTGATGAGGTCGCTTTTGTTCATAGCAATGACAGTCGGGAGGAAAAGTACATCGGCTGCACTGCCCGTATCAATAAACATGGTATAGAAGACGAGGTGTTCAACCTTAATCATAATGACCAAGGGGTAAGAGTGGGGGAACCGAACATGTGAAGTATTGCAATCGATGAAGGATATACCTTTAAATCGAGGGTGTTGGCTAGATTTGGGTAGAAGGATGGGTAATTTTTCCTGATAAGTAAGCTTGCAACATTTTTTGACTCGTTTGCGCTTGCTTCGAGTATGAACACTATCGATGTTGTTAACTTTAATAAGGTGGAGTTGGAAAATATGTGCCTCGGCTGGATCGATAGTTAGAGCAGGTTGAGGCTTAAGATATGACCCGCCGAGATAGCTAGGGAGATCGGCGACATATCGATGTAGACGACCTTTTTTAAGAATCATCTTCAGTGATCGTTATAGGGAATAGCACTTGTTGGTAGAATGGCAGTTGCACTTGTGATTTTGGCAGTAAGATTCATCTTTTCTGACCTCGATAAGGAAAGAAGTGCACCAGATAGGATCAGCCTGGATCTGTGCGATGAGGGTACTGATAGGAGCAATGAGTTTTGGTAAGACTGGCATGGTAATTTTTTAAGGATTTTGGATGGGGTAGCATCAGAATGAGGGTGTTTGCGGTTCTCGGTCTCCTGTGAGACGGGAGCGACCATGGGTGTGGACGATAGTTGAGTTTTGTAATGGTTAGTGGTCGAGGCTTGCCACTGGCGGTTGGATTCGCGTAGGCATTCAAGGTCAATGTATCCGTTAACCTTAGATAACATCTCCTCGAGGATTTGTGGCTTATGAAGCACGATGTAATCCTTGACATGACTGTGATCTGGTAGAGCGCTAAAGTACGTGAGAATAGTATTCACACAGTCAAGGTTTTTAAATTTGCGCGACTCATCGAGAATCTACTTGGTGAAAGCTTCAAGCATTTTGTTGGGAGATTTGCAAAAGTTGAAGAGGACATCAACTCGGACCTCACGGTCTTTGTTGAAAGTGAACTGAGTGATATAAATGCTGGATAGTTGTTTGAAGCTTCGGATAGAGCCGTTAGGGAGGATATGGTACCATTTGAGAGGGCTATCAGTGAGACTGGTGAGAAACATTTGACACAAGATATGGTCAGCTGTAGAGTACAAACTCAAAGCATTTTGGAATTTGAGGACATGAGACTGAGGGTCGGTATTGCGGTATTTGCTAATTTTAGGGGTATAGAAATTTTGGGGTATTTTGACCGCGAGGAGTTTATGACAGATAGTGTTGTTTAAATGACTCCAAGAGGTCGGTGTGGGGATCGTGCTGATGTGAATAGTGGCACGCATTTTTTGATCGAGTTCCTGCTGAGTAAGGTAGGCAGGATGAGGAGGAGAGCGCTAGGGTCGAGAGAGATGAGGCCTCAGATATGGAGCATGCTCGGCGCTTCGCTCGCCAAGCGTACGCGAGCGGGATATCGTGTGGGGTGACGAGAGGTGTGAAGGGAAGAATCAGAGGAGTCCTCCATAATGGGGACGCCCAGATTGATCAAGCCAGCAGGAATAACGGTGGGAGCACCCTCGGCGCCAAGATGGATTGGGGGAACTTCAACATGTGGGTGGGGCCCAAGCCGAGAGTGGGCTGACATGCGCGACTATGCGGGTAATCGAGAGCATTGAGGACGTCGTGGGTGTGACCTTGTTAAAGCTCTCATACGGTAAGGCGTAACTTGTCCTGAGCATGGTGTTCCCGGTCGTAGTCGTCTAAACGGCGCTGCCGCTCAACCTCAAGCTCTTGGCGACGCTCTTCACGCTCAATGCGTAACTGATTGGTGTGGCACTCCTCGACCTGAGCGAATTGTTGGCTGATGAGGGAAAGTTGAGCGGTTATTCCGTCGGCGGAGTTACCGACAAGGGCGGAGGTTAAGCGAAGGGTGGGGGCCATGGAATCCATAAAAGGAAAGAAAGAAGGAAAAGGAAACAGGGGGTGGGTGTAGCACAGACGGTGCCAAATTTTGTAAGAGGGGAAACTAGCTCATATACCACAGGGTTGTCTTTGACTAGGTGGTTATGCAAGTATCTTATATAATAACAGACAATATTACTATACAAGCACACTTACGTGGAGTCCTAGATTAGGTTACTCCATGACCTCTAGCGAGGATTTTTAATGGTTGATGATATATATTGAGTTTAGACGACCGATCAAATAGAAGTTGGTTACAGGGTAGTCGAATGTAGTCTTAGGGAGTTGACGGAATAGACTTTCTCACCCCATCATCGTGCCTTCTCCCTCCTATTTGTAGGATATAGAAAGGGTTGAGTCACCATGGGAGGTCAGATTACATGTATATCCTTTGGGAACACCTGTCCTGTACTCGGGGTCAGTTCTGACGTTGTAGCTGTTTGCTCTGACGTTGTAGTTGTTGGTTATGACACTGTAGCTGTCTAGCGGCTTGTTTAACTATTTTTTTTAGCGAACTGGCTGTCAGACATGTCTACTTTCAACCATGTATTACCATGGTCGAAGTCTCTCTGGTACTGATACTGAATTCTGATGTTGACTGCCTATCTTTGGCTTCGATTATGTCCTCGAGTACTCGGCTAGCCTTGAAATGCTTCATGGACTTATTTACTGTTTTGTTGGGCCTCAAGTCTCTAGGTAGGGTTCGATACAGCCTTCAATTATTCGATTGGTGCTGGAAGGATGTGAGTAGGCTACTACAGATCCAACTACTGCAAGATCAGATTCCTTCTTAGTTAGCCAAACTCGCAGTGACGGGACCTTCCTCACGGCTCTTGTAGCGGAAAAAGTTGTAAGATTTATATTCGCACACTAAAGCTACATCTGGACTTTCATTTAAATCACATAATTAGTCTTATCTCTTATCATAGAAAAACAAAGAATATTCATAGGTTTGGTGTACTTTTGAGGCCTTCCTTGTAGTTATGGCAAAACTAATAGTCTTCAAATTGCTTTAGCCTGTCCAAAATGTCTGTGTGGATAGCAATACCATCCCAAGGTTTTCATATTTTGGCGATTTTAGAGATACTTCAATAACCTCTAAGTGTTAGTTGCAATCCATATCTTATCAAAACCCATAAGCATTATATGATATAGACCCCTCTACAAATCTTTCATTTACTGTAAATCCTTCTTGTTCTCTAATTAACATCGGAGCTGGCTACCTTTCCTTCCGTCTTTGCTTCTATTTTAATAGTAAGCATATGGATCATCTGAACCAAGCAGACTAGCACAACTCTTTTTTTAACTCCTCTTCAGCACACTACTGATGAGTAGTGGTTATGACGCACGAATCATTTTTAAAAATTGAACTTTGCTACGCTATTCTTCTTCTTTTCTACTATTTTCTCGTGCTTAGATCAGCATTAGATTGAACTTGTCCTCGCTCACCCGCATATGAGCGCTGACTCAAGGATCCTACCTGGGATCCTTCTTGTGCTTGCACTCTTCTGTAGTCGTAAGAGTGTAAGAGTGGAGCGGTCTATACCCCAGTCTAGGCGCCATACTTAAGCGTCACTCTCAACTCAACTCTAATGCACACCTTGCCTGGATCTCATCTGTAGTAGTGTGGTCTTTTTTTTTAACAGTCAGTAGTGGTCGATGAATGAGTGCAATAGCATCTTCAGTCAAGTCTCCTGCATCCCAGGGGTAGGAGTCCACTTACTTTTGTCTGAAGGCTAGTTTACCTTAGGAAAGTCACTAGTTTACCGAAGGCTAGTCCACTTACTTTTGGCTAGTTTACCAAAGTCTAGTTAGCCGATGGCTAGTCTTTAGGTGCGCACTTATTCAGATCATTCCTGGCTTTGCTACACAATAAGCAGGCCTTGAGCACAATATTACCACTGTCCTTATTTGATAAGCTAAGCACCCATTCAAATTCTGAACCTACATCCCCAATTTGTCTAATAACTCTGCACTTTGCAAGAATTTTTCCCCGGATATCATTTTCTGCTATACTAGTCTTCGAACTGAAGCCACTGGCTACAGATTGGTCTTCTTTGCCCAGCTTATCCTTGCTGAGATGAATAAAGAGCTCAAGGGATTAAGATGTGTTATAACTGGCTCTGGAAAGATTGCAATGCACGTCTTGGAAAAGCTTCTTACTTTTGGTGCTCTGCCTATTACAATATCATATTTTGGGGGCTATCTAGTGGATGAGGAGGGATTCGACTTTATGAAAGTGCCACTTTTAAGAGAGATCAAAGCTCAACAACAAAATTTAAGAGAGTATTGCAAAACTTATAATCGAGCAAAGTATTGCGAGGATGCCAAACCTTGGAGTGAAAGTTGTGATTTAGCATTTTCTTGTGCAGCACTGTACAAAATAGAGTAATTTGATGCTATTAATTTGGTTAGTTCAAGTTGTCATATATTAATAGAAGGTTCAACCCCGCAAGCAATTGATGTACTGAGAAAAGCAATTGAAGTGGCATGGAACTAAGTAAAAATTAATAATGTGTTACGGTCACCAGAAGACTTGGAAAGATTATACTCATAAGTACATCATTAAAAATCAGTAAAACATGAAAATATTATCAAGTTCTACAACTCATGGGTAGATAATAAGAAGAAAACTGTAAACATGATTACTGAGTTATTCACATCTGGAAGTCTGAGGCAGTATCGTAGAAGGCATAAAAATATTGACATAAAAGCCATAAAGAATTGGGCTAGACAGATTCTACAAGGCTTGAATTGCCTTCATAGTCAGAAGCCTCCAATTCTTCATAGAGATCTAAAATGTGATAACATTTTTGTCAACGGGTACAGAAAAATCAAAATTGGAGACCTTGGGTTAGCAATTATTATGCAAAAGCCTACTGCTCAAAGCGTTATTGGCACTCTAGAGTTTATTGCTCCTGAGCTTTATAAGGAGGAATATAATGAACTTGTAAACATATATTCATTTGGCATGTGTATCTTATAGATGGTAACTTTTGAGTATCCATATAATGAATGCAGAAATTCGGCTCAAATTTATAAAAAAAATTCCTCAGGAATTAAGCCTACTTCACTCGGAAAAGTAACTACCAAGTTAAACAACTTATATAGAAGTGTCTGCTTTCAGCATCTGAAAGATTATCTGCAAGAGAGCTCTTAAAATACCCATTCCCCCATTTTGTTAATCAAGAAGATGTCATTCGTAACCCTTTGCAACTTCCATTTTATTTGTCTGGATCGTTAAGTTTAAAATTAGAGCCTCTTTCCATGGATATCGACTCTAAATACAAGCAACTTTCTTTTAGTACTGAAAATAACAACTTTCTTTTGTTTTAAAGTGGATTTAATACTTAATTATACCTCCTTATATTATTATCTTTTTGTTATTTCTAAACCATTCATATAGCTTTAATTGATTGCTTTAGTATAATTAAGTATTATTTGCTATTTGTAGATTGTAGTAAAAGAGATTATCGCAAAGAATCTATAATCTAAATATCTTGATGTTGACCATGATCCTTTAGCTCGAGTATTTGGTAAGGTGAAAAAAGGGTGTGAATTTTATGGGTCCGGATGTGACCAAAAAGTTTATACATAGTACCGAGCTTTTGAGGGCACAAATTATGGAGGGTAAGGAATCCTATATTGATTTGGAGAACCAGTTTTCACAATACAAGGCTGAAAATGATGCTAAGCTTGATAGTTTGAGGGACATGGTAATATCTCTTAGATCATTTGAACGTGCTGCGACCCCTACTGTTAATGTTGATAGATCACGGGTATGGATTAATTATGTAGTTTTTCGCTTAAATTGTTAAAAAAAATTACTAATATCAGTACCATATGTTTTTCATTGTTAAATGTCTATACCGATTTTACGAGAAGGGACAATTGCTCATTTTTTGAATTTGCACGAGCATATTGTGGCATCTGGGAGGGCGATAGAAATTCTTGGTTACCAGGAAAGCGAGGAGGTGGAATATGAGGTTATTGTTGATATAATTTTTAAGCATAGTTCCCCATTCTTTGGTAAACGTGGGGTTTTCTTTGACGAGCTTTTAATTGACACGAAGATCAAGTACCCGAGAATTCTTTTATGTTTCGCCTATTAGGTGATTATTCTTCCTAACCCCTTTTACATTTTTTTAAATTCTTTTCGTTATCCATTTATTAAGTATAAGTATAATGGGTTTGACCTTTATATTTATTTGTTATTTTAATTTTCTTGTAGGTGCTTCCCGTCGTTGGATTCCTTAGTTTTTTATATGCTCATAAGGGATTGAAGATGCTTCCTATTCTTGGATCTGTTATTCCTTACTTTTGTGGATACTTATAATGGATTGAAGACGCCTCTAATTCGTGGATCTGTTATTCCTTACTTTTGTGGATGCTTATAACGAATTGAAGACGCTTCCTATTCTTGGATCCGGTACTACTTTCGTGCTTATGTTTTGAACACCGTTCTCTTAATCTTTTACTTTAGAAGCCACTATTATCTCCATTTTTTTGTTCTTTTTGGTATGTCCATGGCTTCCTTTTGATTCATTATAGGGAAGATGTGTATAGTTTCCTTTTGAATTGGTATATATATGAACAATGTACAGGGATTTTTGTTTACTAATATTTATAAATGAAACTAGTTATTATAAATTGTTTTTTTTGTTCATATACATTTGTTCATAATAGAAAATGACAGGTGCATCGAGAATATTACAGATTTTTCAGTTTTTTGCTGATTTTTTTTTGAAAAAAAAACAAATAAAAAGTAAATTGCCATAAACTTAAGCTGTGGCAAATTAAAGAACTGTGACAAATTTCAAAGCATTTAACTCAGGCTAAATCCGTAACAAAATTATCCACAGACTAAAATAGTGACACATACCGTACAATAATACTGAATATGCCTGTAACAAAATTATTGTCATGGATAAACTCATTAGTACAATATATAACAATCATAGATTTGATCCGTGGCAAAAAATTGCCACACCCATTTTACTACAGACTCTACCACGGATAATATTTGTGGCAAAAAAATTGCCACGGAAAAACTCTGTAGTACAATATATGACAAAACCAAAGATTTGATCCGTGGCAAAAAAAATTGCCACACCTATTTTATTACAGACCCCATAACACCCTTAGTCCATGGCAAATAACATTTTACCACAGACTAAGTCCATGATATTTTGTTAAAATTGGTGTAGTGTAGTAGAGTCTTTGATTGAAAATTAGTATTACCTTCGTTTTAATCACATAAATTTGGTAGAGTCAGTCAAACCAAATGTTATTCTTGTTTCAACTGGTAAAGAGGTCGATTGAAAGCTAGTATTACCTATGCTTTAATCTATGTATTGTTTACGAAGTAGAGAGATGTGTGGGAGAAAAAACTTGGAAGTTTTAGTGAATAGAAAAGGATGTACATTGGATGGAGATGAAAATCTTACTTTTGGAATGTAAAAAGTGAGAAATTGAAATGGAGAAGTGAGAAACTTAACGATAGTGCCGTTTCAGTCTCCTAGTGTTCCAAGAATTTGAGATATAGACTCCTTCTTTTGTTATAAAGTAATATGATCTCAGGCCTGAGAGACCTGTGATAAGGAATGGACCCTCCCAATTTTCTGCTAGTTTCCCAGCATGAGGCTCTTTTCTGTGTTGAAAGATTTTTCTGAGGACGAGATCATCAATTTTAAAGGTACGGCTTCAGACTCGTTTGTTGTACGAACTAGCTAGCATATGGTGATATCGACCGAGGTTAGCGATGGCGCGTTTCCTGGTCTCATCGATCCAATTGAGGTTGCGGGCTAGTTTGAACTCATTTTCCTCGTCAGTTAGCTCGTGATCTCTGACTGGATGATGGTATTCTGAGGAAATGACAGCTTCGTTGCCATAAGCAAGGAGGAATGGAGTGCAGCCGGTTGATTGTCGTGGAATGGTACGATATGCCCATAAGACATGAGGAAGTTCACGAACCCAATTCCCTTCTTTTTTTTCTGTGAATGAAGCCCTTCGTGAGCCCATCCACGATGGTTTTATTGGTGATTTTGGCTTGGCCATTGCCTTGAGGGTAGTAGGGGTTGGATGGTAAATGGATGATATTGTGTTGGTTGAGGATAGCTACGACTTTTTCTTCAACGAATTGTGGCCTGTTATCGATACGAATTAGGTAAGGGCACCCAAACCGAGTAATGATGGGTTCCCAGATAAAAGAGATGACCACTTCTTCTCTGGTTCGACAGAATAGAACTGCCTCTACCCATTTTATAAAATAATCTGTAGCGACGAGTAGGTGTCGGTGGTTACCAGAAATTAGGAAATTTACTGACAAGATCGAGTGCCCATCTTTAGAATGGCCAAAACACCTTGCTTGCATGTAGTTCGAGCGCAGGGGTGCATATCATTTGTCCATGTCACTGGCATGTGTCACATTTGTATGAGTAGTCTTCTGCTAGCTTGTGCATGCCCAGCCAGAATACTCCTTGTATAATTTCTTTGTTTGCTAGTGATCAACCTATAACGTGGGAGCTACAAGTCCATTTATATAAATTAAGGAGTATCTCGTCCGCTTTCTTTCTGGAGAGGCACTTAAGGTAAGTCCCCGTGAATAAACGGCGGTATAAGGTATTGTTTTGATTTGTGTAGCACTTTGAGTTGTCAATTAGCTGTCAGCGCTCCTTTGGATCTGCTGGAAGTGGTCTGTTGTATTTGTTGTCGATACCGAGATAGGCTAGGAAGGAATTTCTCCAATCGTCGTCTTCCCCTTTATCACCCCCAGTGTTGATCATGTATACAGAAATGCGATCAATGTTGGGGGTTAAAATTACATTGATCTTGAGACATCGAGCTTCTATTTCCAAGGCCCCAACTAGATATACCAAGGAATCAGCGTATCTATTTTTACCTCGGGAAGATAATCGCGAGTTGCTTGCGCAAATTTGCTCATCCTATCTGCAACAAGGGCTGCGTATTCAATCATCTTGCAATTCTTTTTGTATTGCTCAGAGTAATAGTGGACGATAAGTAGTGAATCTGTGTAAACTAAGAGTTCTGGGACGCCGAGCTCAAGTGCGAGGTCGAGTCCATGAATAAGATCTTCGTATTCGGTGACATTATTTGAGGCCTCAAAATCCAAGCAGATTGATTTCTCAATTCTATTGTTGGAAGGGGTAATCAATACGATTCCCATTCCTGACCCTGCAGGTCCTGCTGATCCAGCTGTAAGAAGTTACCACCCTTTCCTTGTAATCTATTCAACTCACTTGTCAAATGCTTTGGGGGGTAGATCTTCTGTAATTTTCTCTCTAAGGTCAGGATCATGTTCCTCCCACTCGAGATCTTCCAATGAAAAATCCATGAGAAAATTGGCAACGGCCTGACCCTTTTTAGAATGAAGTTGTTCAAACTTGATATCATGTTCTCCCAAACTGACTGACCATTGTTGTACTCTCCTTAATTTTTATTTTTTGTCAGAACCTCTTGAAGTGGGTGGTTCATCATGACTTTGACTTAATGAGCTTAGAAGTAGTGTTTGAGTTTATGTAAAGTGTAAACAAAAGTGAGAAGAAGTTTCTCGATTTTAGAGTACCTCGTTTCCGCTGTAGTGAGGGTTTTGCTGATGAAGTAGACTGCTTTCTTGATTTTCCCTTCAAGTCGAATGACAACCGAGCTTATTGAAGTATCTGTAACTACTAGGTAGATAATCAGTTCCTCATTATCTATTGGGGTGCTCATTTTGGGAGACCTCCTCAAATAGGTTTTGAGATCCTAAAAAGCTGCTTCACATTCTGATGTCCATTAAACCTCTACATTTGGCTAAACTTTTCCTTATTTGGTACAACCGCGGAGTAGTAGGAACAGCCGACGACAGCGGTATGAAGAATTGAAACGAATCGATTGATAGCAACAATCTTGCCGGCAAGTTTCTGTATGTCTTTCATCATTTTTGGAGATGGCATATTGAGAAGAGCCCGAATCTGATCTGGATTGGCCTCAATCCCTTTCTTACTGATGAGATGGCCGATAAATCGACTTGAATGTACTCTGAATTGACACTTATCAGGATTGAGACGCATCCTATAAGATTGAAGAATGCTGAATATTATGTTAATATCTGTAATGTGGTTGGCTGATTATATGCTCTTGCACAAGAGATTTTCAATGTAGACTTCCACGACTTTCCCAAGATATGCTTTGAATATAGTAGTCATCAACCATTGATAAGTCACGCCTGTATTTTTGAGTCTGAAGGGCATAACTTTGTAGCAGTAAAGTCATCTTTCAGTAATGAAAGTGGTCTTTTCTTGATCTTCATTCAATAGTAGAATCAGATTGTATCCAGAAGCAGCGTCCATCATAAATAAAAGTTTGTGACCTGCTATGGAATCAAGGATTTGATGAATGTCGGGAAGAGGGAAACTGTCCTTTGGAGTATGTTTGTTTAGATTAGTGAAATCTATACAAACTCGGCTTTTCCATTCTTCTTTAGGACAACGACAATGTTGGATAGCCAATCTGGATATTTGGCTTCTCGAATGAATCCCACTTTGATTAATTTTTCAATCTCCATGTTAACTTCATCTCAAAGTCGAGGTGATAGTCATCGCTATTTTTGTTTGACTGTTATAGCGTTGATGTTGATGGACAATTTATGACATGCCTTGGCCGGATCTACCTCAGGCATTTCTTCGAATGTCCACGTAAAAACGTCTCAATTTTGTCGTAAGAACTGAATGAGAGCATCTTTATCATGTTAATCCAGCTTAGTACCGATGAAAGTACCTCTGCTAGGTCCATCAATATTGATGTATTTTGTAGGCTCTTCTGTGGAGGGTTGATCAAGATGATCAGCCTTCTGTAATTGTTATGCAGCGTATCTATCTGAGGTATCTAGAATTGCTGAGACGGTATTTTTGTAAGCTCGAGAAAGCTTTTGACTACCTTTGATTTCATAGATACCATTATTATGTTTGAAGCGAAGTGTTTGATGATAGGTGGAAGTGATTGCTTCCATGTTGTGAATCCAGCAGCGGCCCATAATCCTAAGATAACAAGATTTGGCGTTAATTACGTAGAAGATGACATCGATGGTGGCTGATCATGCAGTAATAGGTAAGATGATCTTGCCTACTCGCTCTTCTTTAGAACCATTGAACACACTGATATCGGTGTTGCTTGGAATAACTTGATTGGCCAATCCCATTTGGTCGATAGTACTCTGAAAAAGAATCTCAATACCACTTCCAGTATCAATCATTATTGTGTACATGAAAAACTTCTTCATTTTGAGCATTATGACTAATGCATCATGATGTGGAAATTTGACATGACTAATGTCATAATCTTCGAATGAAATCCCAAGTCGACGATTGCTTAACTCAGGTAGAAGTTTGGCTTCTTTGTCTTGAGGTGTTAGATCGCAACATTCTGACAGTCTCTAGTGCTTGAATCTGCTAGGGTTGGTAATCTAATGGATTTCGATCATGTTGTTGTGGTACATATGGTAAAGATGCTTCTCCTCAACTTAATTTTCGACTTGAACAACTTCAAGCTGCTTTTTATAGTTGTCATCCTTGTATGATTCCAGGTCAATAATGTATTCGAACATCCATCCCTCCTTGAAAATATATTCCAATAACCTCTGTAAAGCATAGCAATTATCAGCAGAATGATGGTTTAGCTTATGATGCATGTAGTACGGGCGGTTCTCAATTTGTTCAAATGGTTGAGAGAGATGGTAGAGCTTATCCTTGGAGAGGATTGGAAATATTATAGAGATTCGAACATTCATCCTTAGGAGGACTGGTTTGAGTTATGAACCACCTTTCCGAAGGTTGCCAGTATTTCCCTTGGAGCGCTTTTGGTCACCCTGATCCTCCTTTGGTTCAGTGCTTCGATCTGTGGATAGACCTTTCGTGGTAAGGATGGATTTAGTAGATTCATGCCTTTCGGACATCATCCTTTCTAGGTCAACATAATTATTGACCTTGGTGATCATATCTTCTAAGGTCGCAGATTTGTTGAGAAAGAGGTGTTATTTGGCCTTGCAGTCGAGCTGGAGCGCGTTGGTGAAAGCAGTAACAGCTGTTTTCTAATCGAGATTGTCTTCTTTTTGTGCGAGCTCCAAACACTTCTTGCAAAGGCCTCAAGCTTCTCTCTGTGTGGCTGTTTGAGACTGATAAGGGAATATAAATTTTCTTCTTTATCTCTATTGTGAGCATACGTCTTGATGAATTGTTTCTGCAGCTGGTCGAATGTGTGTATGGAGTCTTCAGGTAAAGAGTAGAACCACCAGAGTGGTTCTTCCAGTAGACTTGTTGCGAACAAACGACATAGGATGTGGTTGAGATTGGAATACAACCCCAATGAATCACGATATTGTTGAATGTGCTCCTTCAGATCGGTGCCTTTGTATTTGTGAATTTTTAGAGTATGGAAACCTTTCGGTATTTCCATATTAAATAGTTCTTTGGCAATTGGACTTCTTTGTAACTTGGTAATGTCATCTGTAGTACCCAGAACTTATGCTTCGATCAACTCCTTAATACGTTGATCCATATGTTCTTATGTAACATAATGACATGTTAGTTGAGTGACTTGACGAAGAGGTTACGGATTGTACCGATACCTTTACTCAAACGATCTCGTGTTGGAACTCGAGGTTGAGGTCGCTGTTCTTTCTTCTGACATATGGAAAATTGGTGACCTTAGCTGATCTCAGACTGAATTTTACCACCCAAATGAATGGAAGGCTGAGATTCGTACTGAATATTTTTGAAAATAGCTTTGCTGGTGGCTCCTCAAGGTCCTAACCTTTCTCGCGCAGAAACCCAGGAGGTTTCTGGCAATTGATCACGATCTCTTGTTGGAGCCTGCTGAGTATTTTGTAGAGCTTGCAAGGTAGTCTGCATTATTATCATCTGGTATTCATGTCATTTGAACGCTGTCAAACGAGCTTGTCGCTCGGCTTCGAGCTCCATCTCATGGAGCTCTCGGTCAAGAGTTAATTGACGTTCGAACTCATTGTATTTCTCTATTTCGGTGTTAAGATTCGCCCATAGCTCTATAAGTTGTTTCGGCTCAACTGAAAGATCGAGCAGGATTCTGGTCGCTGGTCGTCTGGAAGTGACCATGATTGAAATTTGTAGTAGAGTGAAAGTATGCCTTAGGATATCGTGAAAATGTAATCTTTCCCACAGACGATGCCAAATGTAATTGGCTAATTTTGTAACCTCAAAGTGGCTTAGAATTAACTCTTACACCAATGTATTTGTAACAAAATCTAATATAAAGTAAGAAATAATACATGTAATTTAGCGTAGAAAACCTCTAAATAGGTAAAAACCCACGACCTCGAGTTGAAGATTTTGGTAATAATGATTTTGTATTGCTTGAGGCTGATATCTTATTACAATTGATCTCTCGACTTAGAAATACTTGAATCTTGTGAATAAGAAGTTTTGGATGTTTTGAGAATCTAAAAAAAGTAGTTTTATTGGTGATTTCTCGTGTATTTTTCAGGTTTTTGTCTCTTCTAGAACTTTTTCTTTATATAGGCATTCCCATTAGTTCTTCATCGTACTAAAGCACGTTCTCCGAATAATGTGATTAGTGGCGGTTGACTGAGTAATTGTTGAGTCGTGAGAGACAAGTGTCTTTGACTTGTTCAGGTTTTTTTGTCTGAGCTCGACCCACGTTCTTCATCAGTTTGTGGAGTATGTGGCAATGTTAACTGTTGAAGTCATGTGTAGAATGCGTGAGTCTGACATGGAGGTAATTCGAACTAGAAATAACTCGATTTGGGTAAGATCGAGGGGTATGCCCCTACAGTAGGAACTTGTCCCTCGAGTTGTGATAAACTCAAACTGATTCAATACCAGACTCACGCAATTTACGCGTGACATACACCATCAGCAATGACACCTAGACCACGAACTAATGAAGAACGTGGCTCGAGCACTTCCGATGAAATAGAACAAGTCAAAGACACATGTATCCCACAAACTAGCAGTTACAAGTCCAACTGCCACTTGCCCCTATTTTCAGGAGAACGAGCTTATGCACGATAACAAACTGAGAGTGAGGTCTATAAAAAGGATGAGTTTTAGAGGAGAAAAAACGGTATTGCCTAGGCCAAACATTGGGTAAAAATACCAATTTATAGTAGCAAAATAAGCATCTACCACGACGACCCTAATGACGTTTTATTCCGGTCAACAAAGAACAACAAACTCGCAAACAAAACGAAAACCTCATGTCTCTCTCCTCTCCTTTCACCCAACGCGTTTTCTCCAACTCACCACAACAAAAAATATTATTTCCTCCCCACGGCCACTATAAATCCAGTACCACTCCAAATTTCGTGGAATATTTCGCCAAAACCATGGGATTCCAACAACACCAGCATGAACAACAAGAAATGAGGAAACCCAGATTCATGTGCCTTCATGGTTTTAGAACAAGTGCACAAATCATGAAAATCCAGATTGGAAAGTGGCCTCAATCTGTTCTTGACAAGTTGGATCTTGTGTTTGTCGACGCGCCTTTTCCCGCTGAGGGAAAGTCTGACGTCGAGGGGATTTTTGATCCGCCTTATTACGAGTGGTTCCAGTTTGACAAAGTAATCATTATTTCTTTTTATTTGTTCGCGCGTTTAAGTATAGTTTGTATTTATGAGTTCTTGGTTGTTTGTTTTGTAGGGGTTTATGGAGTATAGGAACTTTGACGAGTGTCTCGCTTTTATAGAAGATTATATGTTGAAGCATGGACCATTTGATGGTCTAATGGGTTTCTCTCAGGTTATTTTCTTTCTCCGTTATTCATCCATTTTAATCTTCAATTGTTATATAGGGTACCCATTGTTAATTTGTTATATTGAACAAAATTATTGAAAACTCGAAGAGCCAATACTAGATATCAGTTACAGTAGTGATTGATAGCATTTCAAGTGATTTAGACAATTGCTAACCATTGAATTTGTTAAGTTGTCTTCTTGTACATGAATCTAATGGTTAACAATTGATTAAATTACCAGAAATGTTTTCGACCACAAACTTTTCCGGTCTACAAGTATCGGTGATATTTATTATCTATTATGAACACTTACAAGTATGGATTCTATTGACAGCTTAAAAAAAATACAAGTATTGGCAATGTAGCCTGTAGGGAACCTATTCTCATTTAAAATATTTTCGATATTCTTTTTATCTTTTCTTTTTATTCTATATATTCCTAAATTTTGTGATAGTAAAAAGATTGTTTAAAACAGCTTAATAAACCAAAATATGTAAGGTTGCGTGGGAGCGTTGCTATTTGACACACGAAGTATTGGCTAGTCGGGAAAGAAGCGCCGGTAGGTAAAGAAGTGCATGTGAAGCGTAGCCTTTTCCTTCCTTCCTTTCTTCGATCCATGTGAGTGAATGTCCCTAAGGCAAATACTCACACGCGTCTATAGAGACCTAAGTTAAAAGCTAGGACTCACTGACGCTTTGTGGAGCACTAGAAAGTGCACAAGTCGCCAAGCAAGAAAGACCACGAAGTCGGCTTTTCGAAGATTAATATATACAAAAAATAGAACATCTCCATGAAATTGGCTTTTCAGAAGTCAATATATAGCTCCTTGATGGATATTTTAAAAATGGGGTGTTAATGAATCGAATCTTTTGTAGGGGGCAATACTATCCGGAGCATTACCGGGTCTGCAGGCAAAGGTAATAAATTAAATTTATTGATTAAGTTTTTTGTTTTTTGAGATTGAGATGAGGTGTTTGTGTTGTGCTAATGTGTTTTTGGTTTAATTTTATTTTTCAGGGTTTGGCTTTAATGAAAGCTCCCAAGATAGAGTATCTGATTGTAATTGCTGGTGCAAAATTGTTGTCCCCAATTATAGCTGAGAATGCCTACTCCTCACCTGTTGATATTCCGTCCTTACACTTTCTAGGTAAGGCAATCTTGACTTGTTAGTTCTTACCGGTTTCCTTATGAAAGAGTTAGAATGCCGTTATGAAGGTGACGTAGTCACGTTATATTAGTTGGTCCTTGATAATAATAAAATAATGCTTTTTTCAGTCGCAATCATGTTTCTCCATAACTCCATTACAACAATATTCTTAATATAATAATATACATAACAGCCCAAAAACAAATTAAACGTGTCTGATTTTGGAAGCATGTATCTGCTAATAAGATGGTTAATCTAACAATATTAGGATGGCATTTTGAATGGTAGCAGCCCTTAAATATTGTGTCGTTATCACGATTCATTAACATACCATAGTTTCCTTCACTTTCCCTGTCCAACCAAAGAAAGGAAATTTTAATGTCAATGATTTCATTTTGTAATATGATAATTAAAAACCAATTTATGGGAAAACGATAAACTGGAAAGTAGGAAATTTTCTTTTTAACTGAAACATTACTCTGGATTTTCAGGGGAAGTAGACTTCTTGAAGCCCCACGGATTAACTCTCTTGGATTCATATTTGGACCACGTTGTCATTCATCACCCCAAAGGCCATACAGTTCCTCGTCTTGGTAATTAAGCCTCTAATGAACTATTCAAATTTCCACTTTTTTCCTTTAATTTGCAAAAGGGACACCAAATCTCATCACTCTCTACTTTTTCTTTTTTCTTTCAGATGAGAAGGGCTTGGGGATTATGAATAACTTCATTGATAAGATTCAAAGACAAATATCAGGCAAAGAACCTACTCCTTTGGAAGAAGAGCGGGAAATAAGTATAGCGTAGAACACTAATATGTTATCAGAATGACCTATCTATAAGTATTGCCGTAACTTTGCTTAGTTTATCATGTAAGAGCAACTCATTCAGTTTGATATTGGATGTTGGTGTGAAATTTTTTGTTATTAAAGACCCCAACACAACTTGGTATTTTGTAACTCAACATGAATTTTGTTTGCTCCTGGAATTTGAACATGTTGATGCTTGGTACAGCTTTCCCAAAAGAAATAAAATTTGGTAATAAAAATGTATCCAATGTCGATGGGTGAGATCCTAAGGTTTCTTTCTTGAGATTATGTGCAGCTGAGAGAGGCTTATTTTAAGTTATTAGCCCAAGAAGATATAGTTTAGGAGAGAAATGCAGATTCAAGTAATGATGATAGTGTCCAAGCATATAGTTTGATAGCTTTTGAATTCAGGCAGGCACAAAAGGTTAGAGCGTCCATAGCAGCTACTTTATTTTACAGTGCCACCTATACACAAGTGCTTATATTTACTGAGCAAATATTTGTTTTCTTCTTTTACAGGTAATACGATTTAGCTTGCCACGTCTAAACTGCGCCCACTGAGAGGGCGTACAAATTCTGCAATAGTGCATACATTCTTACTACGCCCTCTCCGAGTGCATAGTGTGGATGCTCTAATAGCATTAGCAGCAGGCTAGGTATCGCTAATATAGCGATCCAAATTATATAAAAACCTCTTTTTCATGATCGCCATCGCTCAAATTGTACTCCGATATATAAAATCAATAGCTATATGTGGTGATGCTCAGAGTTTGTCAGGAGCACACAGTTTAATGTTTGTTTAATTGGTTTTTTTGTGTATAATATGTTTTTTTATTATTTATTTAATAAAAAATGTTGTGCTCCAATTGAGTTGGCGAGGGTAGCACATCCTTGCCTTGAAAAAGATAATTTTTTACTGATTGTTGCATGTCATATTTTCTCTGATTTTAAGCCTATGTGGCTGTTAATACTTAATATACCCAGCGTGCTCTGATGCTCTAATGCAGGTACAGTAGTCTTGAAGATGCTTTAAGACACCACAATAAATGAATCAAACCAAAGATAAATTGGAGGAAGTTTATACTAGTTTTTGCCAACTGAGTAATGCACGTGAGTAACAGAAGTTGATATAAAAGAGAAATGTGCAAAATCTACTCCTAGGGGTTTGGGTGCATTCATGGTTCTGAGTATTACTACAACCCTCAGACAAATCAATCAGGAGAGTTTAATGACTTCTGTGAGAATCTCAGCTGATTTAAGTTCTCTCTGATAACACATCTTCCAAACAAAAGGCAACGCACAGTCTCATTTACTCACAAGTCATCACCAATTCATCCCCTCTCATCGTCTCATACTCAAGTTCCTAGTGTTATTTTTATGTCGATAATGGGAAGGTTTGTGCTTATGGTGATTCTCTTAGTTTTAACAACTTTTGGATGTGTTGGTGTTGCTCGCGCTCAAGATGTTGTAGTGGTCGAGCGGAGTTTTGAGTCTTCGGTGTCGTTGAATGCTTCCGGTTGCAAATGCAAAGGGAACCTTGAAGACAAGAGAACAGTGCCAACTGGGGCTAATCTTCTTCACAACAGGTAGTGACAAATAGAGAGAGAGTTGAAAGAAGAGATTTAGTTTGGATTCTTCTTAGGGAATCATTGGGGTTCTTTTTCTTGTTTGTATGTCTGTATGTTTGTTTGTTTGAGTGTGTTTGATAATCAAATGTTTCTTCCGGCGTGCTTAAAAGGATGATTTAGTTTATTCTTTAATGTCTGCTTAATTAGTGCATAGGTTGCCTTTGTAAAAAAAAGTGTTTTTGAACACCATGCTCCCCTATGACTGGTCGAAAGTCGAAACCAATGTAATGTTTGTTCACTCATCTGAGATGGTCCTAGAGGCGTCGCATTATAATTTGAGAATCAAGTGATGGTAGACGTCATTTTGTGCCCAATGAACGGTTGCACCGAGGAGCATTGTATGGTCATCTAAAATTAGTTTCTTTTGGGGGCAAATATCAAAATTTATAATACTTCCAAAACATTGGGCGGCGCCTAAAACATAGGCATGAGATGAGATGCATGAGTCTCATTTGAAATTTATAATACTTCAAAATTTATAATATTTTCCTCATTCACCACCTGATATGAGATGCATGAGTCTCCTTCGAAAAGATGGAACTTGATGCAGGAGCATTGCATTCGAGCGCCTGAACGGACACCCGAGCAGAGCAAGTCTTCATATATCAGAATAAACTAGTATTTGGGGGTGCCTGAAGTTGTGTGCGCCTGACTGTACTCGCTAAATTGAACAGTTACTAGAGGCTTAACATAGCCACCTAATAAGAGCATGTCCAACAGGGTGGGAGTTTGAGTTGGGTTTGCAAACTCATGCTCAAACTCACACTTTGAGCCTCCCATCAACGAAAAATAGGTGTGAGTTAGCTTACGTGGCTGTATCAAAACCCAACTGAGTGTGAGGAGTTCATACCAAAAAAAATGAGTTTGGTGGTGTTTGGATCACCGCGCGGTAATCCAAACACCTTCAATCTCAATTATTTCTCCTCGCCACTTCCTGGCTACTTCGTCTCCCCCAAAATCAATTGAAGAACATAGAGGAGAACCTCTACGCTCTCCCCAAATGACGAACTCCGGCACCAGTAGTAATAACTCTACACCGTCGACCCCATCCTCCCATAACCTACCTTCAACACCATTCGCTCAACACCCATCATCACAAATACCTCTACCACAACCCATCGCAATTTCAACCTCAATTCCAATCATAGACCCCACCTCCGTTTACCATGTCGCAAGGGGATCCCAGTTATGGACAATATCAAAATCCATTTACACTCTCTCAACCACAACCTCAGGCGTTTAGCCCATACTATCAACTTTATCCGCTCACTCAACCTCAAGGATTTCAACCTCCAAATTACTTTAAGAACTACTTATTCCATGGTGAACCTACTTAGCACAGTCAAAGTGAAGCAAATGCGTCAATACCTGTTGAAGCGGCGGCGCCCTAGAAAGAAAAAGGAAAAGAAAGAAAGAAAAGAGCACCCGCAAAACAAAGACAAAGCGTGCAAGTGCCAGATGATGCTGAGTTTTTGGACGAGACGGATGATGCTGGACTGCATTGGGCGGAAGCAGACTTTACGTGTCTCGCAAGGGCATGGGTAACAGATTTTATCCAGACTACGGGCCGCACAAAGGGTTTCACTTTCTATCAAAAGGTCAACATTGCATTTAACAGTGACGTACAAGGGGGTCAACCAAATCTCAATGGTATGCCCTTAATCCACAATGTGTGGCGTACAAGGGGATAGTTGCTCAAGAACGTTTTAGGCACGACATCGGGAAAACTGAAGAAGATCGAGTATGTTCTAATTTCCTTTAACTCAATTTCGTTTATTTCTCGCTGATATACATATTATTTATTTGTATTTGGTAATTTTGTGAATTGTAGGAAAATGATGCACACAAGATATATCAAGGCTTGAATATCAGCAATGACTTCAAACACCATGAAGCGCATAAGATTTTGGGGCGAGAACCGCGATAGGCCAACCTAAGGGATGATGGGTTGAACCATGCGGGGAATGTACCAAAAAATGTAGCCAGGAGAACATCGAACAATTCTTCACAAGGGAACTCGGTCGGATCAAGCACTCTATCGAATGACCCCGACGACCCACTTACATCTCAATCCACGGCCCAAAATTTTGAATTAGATGGTTCGTTGTATGAAGGTGGAAGCAGGCCCATCGGCCAAAAACTCTTTAAAAAGAACCTTACAACACAAAAGGCATTAGATGCTGTCTCAGCAGCTGGTAGTGGTATCCAAACAATGCTGGATGAACTACGATTGGATAAGAGACAAGCAAAAGAAGAAAGGGAAAGAAGAAGAGTGGAACTAAATCAACAATGGTAAGCCAAAATAGATTTGGAACAAGCAAGGGAAGATCACAAAATCATGCATAAAGACATAAGTAATCTTTTTGGACCTCAATTGCAATACTATCTGTAAAGGCAAGCAGAGATCATGGAACGTCTGGCCAAGATGGGCGGACCAGGTCCTTGAAGTGGCGATGAAATGTAATTTAACTTTGCTGTATATAGAAGTTTTTTTTCCAAGAATGTAGTTTACCTTCCAATAATGTAATCGCTTAAATAATGTATTTTGCCATTGAAGAATGCAATCTTGTTTTCGAAATGTTTATTTGCGTTAAAACAAATACAAGATTAATACAATATTAAAAACTTGTTTAATAAACTTATACGACAAGAAGCATTAAATTACATGAAGAACACTCAGATAATACAAAAAATGAAGTACTAGGTTTGAAGATTTCCTTTCACGGCCCACAAATGCTCGATTAGATCATCTTTTAGATTAAAGTGCAGTTTTCGACTTCGAATGCGATTTATTTTTGATATAAAAGATTTTATTGTTCCGCGTGCGCATACAATATTGAACCGTTCGCCTTGATGGTTGAGGGATTGGCCAAATTGTAGTATAAAGTATGATAGGAATGAACCTCGTTCCGCTTTGACGATCATATTGTTTATTATCACGCACGCCTTCATGACATTGTTCAAAACCTCGGGTTTCCACGATTTAACCGGATTTTTTACAATATTGAACCGAGATTGTAAAATCCCAAACGCCCATTTTACGTCTTTTTGGCAACTTTCTTGCTGTTGAGCAAAAACAATTTGTTTTGCTGTAACCGGATTGGATATGGTTTGGACAAGTGTTCCCCATTTGGGGTATATGCCACCCGCTAGGTAATACCCCATATCATAAGCTTTTCCGGCAATTGTATAATAGCAAGGCGGGGTTATACCATCGGCCAGGCCGGTAAAAAGATGTAATTGTTGTAGGACATTTAGATCATTGTTAGACCTTGGTAACCTAAAAAAACATGCCCAATCCAAAGGTCGTGTGAAGTTACCGCTTCAAGAATCAGTGTCGCCTTCGGGTAATGATCTGTAAATTAACCGTGCCAAGCTATGGGATAAATTTTCCATATCCAATACATACAATCAAGGCTTCCTAACATGCCAAGAAATCCCCATGACTCTCCGATCGCTTTTAACCTTTCGACGTTGGCCGCGTTTAGTGCTCAAAGATATTTCTCGCCAAAAATTTGTATAACCGCAACACAAAACATTTCCACACATAACAAGGTTATGTTTTCTCCTATTCGGATATACTCGTCAAAAAGATCTGCCGTAATACCGTAGCTTAGGAAACGTAGTGCTGCGACTACCTTTTGGTACGGTGATAACCCTATAGTACCAGTGTTGTTGGGTTTTTAGACAAAGTAATGATCATGTGCAACGACTGCATCGAATATACGCATAAACATGTTTTTACTCATACGAAAACGTCGCCAAAATTCCCATGGCTCATATGTGCAATTCGGCTTGAAGTAATCCCGTAAAATGCTGTAATGCCTCAATGGGTGATCTCGCTTCTTTCTCTTATCCTTCGGCCCATGACACTCCCGCCGTAACTCGAAGTTGCATCATGCACTACTAGGTTTGTTGCAGAACGCAAATTGTCGCCGTACAATCAAAGATAAGATCATCAGATGAGGATGACGATACACGTAGAGGATCACCAATAGATGAATCGGATAATAAAGAAGACATTTGAGGCTGTGGAGTTGATAGAAGGGTGTAATACCAGATAGGGAACAAGTTTCCAATTGAAGAGAGAAGTATAAAAGGGGGAAGAAAGAGATATGGGTCGAAGGAAATCAGGAATTTAGCGGTGAAAAGAACACCGCGCGGCGTTCTTTTCACCGCCAAATCCTTGATTTTGTTCGAATAGACATAATGTATGCTCGAATAAAACAGCTTAGGCTAAAATCTGTCGAACAAACTTTAGGTCTATTAGAATAAAACTACTCAGGTAGAAAATTTGTTGGAATAAAAAGGGGTCTGTTCGAACAGCCAAATAGTTTGTTCGAATAGACATTGGAAAAACTCATTTTTGAATTCAAGATTCAAACAAGAACGGTTACTTCCTCTGGTGGGTCCTTCACAACGGGCTGCTTATTTTGGATCACAGCGGCTAGTTTTGGACCACAACGGCTAGTTTTTGCTTTATATATATGTTGGCTGGAGATGCTTTAACAACACTCTTCTGCTTAAATTCAACAATACCGAGTTTTTCCGCTCTAACACAGGATTCTTCTGTGGTATTTGGCTGGAATGAAGGTTGCGCCCTAGCCGCGTCCTGACAGTATTTTGTTGATAATCTACCTCTCCGACAACTCAACTTCAATCAGTTATATAATATAATTCATGTCCAATTCAGGATGCACACAGAGCTTCGATACCCTCTTGGAGATTTATACAACAGGTGGAATGTTTTTAAGGCTAAGTGTGACGAGTTTCAATAGATACGGATGAGTATTGATATACGGGTCAGAGGTGTTCCACTAGCCTATATTCTCTGCAAAGCCAGAGATGAATGGTATGACAAATACAACCAGCCGTGAACAATATTTTTTACCGGAACTACATCCCGCCTGAGCCTCATGCAAATTATCGGATGGAAAACTATGGACGGGATCCGCTTCCCCTTACTGAATGGTTCGAGTTTATTCCTTGCATCAGCCGTGAACAATGAATTAAAATTTAATTGTATATGTTTTCAGTTATATTTCGTGCGTAGAACTACTATTTCAAGAAGTGTAATTGCATTTCTATTTAAATTCAAGACTCAAAATAAATTGATTAATATTGATTTATATAAAGAAATGTGACATCAAAAACGGATATTTATAATAAAGGATTACGTCTACAAAAACATCAAAAACATCTATATCTACTGAGACGGGCCACTACTGCCTCCCCTAGTTCGCAAACCAGATCTACGCTGCCTCGTCCTCGCGCCACCTCCAGGTGGTAGCGGCACCAGCCATACGTCACGCCCCCTCCTCAGATGTAGGTCCTGAACGGGACAAAGCAAATTTATAAATATTTTTGACAAAATAAATATGACATTAAGAAAAAAATAAATACATAAATAAATTACTTACATGCGCATGTAGTTGGTCGTCTACACTGTCTAAGTGCCTCCTCATAGTAGCTACCTCACCAGTTAAGTCTTGAATTGTCTGGGCGTCCCGCGCATACTCTGCAAGGCAAAGTCGCCGCATACCATGAGTCAAGTGCCATAGCTCCTCTGTGCCGTAGGAGGGAGACATTTATGGTGGGTCCCTCAAGCGGTGGATGGGGAGCAGCTCACGCCTCCCTGTTCACTCCATGTGCCACCCCGGGTCTGATCCCTCGGGCTCGCCAGGCAAACTGAAGTCCTGGGATAAGCTATGAACCGACGCTAATGTTACCACCACAGGGGTAATACCAGCCTGAGTGCAAAGGTTTCAAGCATATCTATATTCCCCGTCCTCTGGGAATCTGTCAATAGGGTGCCTACCTCCGCAATTTGGTTAGCCCAGTACGAGGCGTAAATCTCTCGCTCCTCCCCTATCACAAACTGCTTACAGTCAACAAAGCTGGCCTGTCTCATCACCTGTAAATCAACTGGACTAAGATGTGGCAACATGTTAAGCTGAAAATTCAAAGGAATACCCACAATGACAATCAACTGCCTCCAACATCTATCCCCCAAGTAATACTCGCAGTTTCTATTTGGGACTTGAAGTGGCATCCTCGTACGGGAGAAGAGCGGCGCAGCCCGTACATCATCTAACTCAGACACCACAGATTCCAACCAAGGTTGTTAGGTGATCGTCTCAATAGTCCGGTGGTTAATGTGGTATTTGCCTAGCATAAACAAATTGCCTGCCTAGTCATTTGTTTTTTTCCTATTCCCCCTCTCTCATGCTCTAAGGCGTGGATATGCCAAGTACTTAACATCTTCTTTGACAATAGGGTGACCAACCTCACATTACTCGTAGAACCAATACTGTATTTCAAAACAACATAAAAAATAGTTAGAAATTATATTTAAGACGTTTATTAGAAGATATTTGATTTGTAAAAGGAAAAAGTATTAGTGTACAGTCAGAAGTTGGGCAAATCCAGTGATGGCACCCCCGGTAGTGACTGCGGTATCCAAACCATGGTACAGGGAAGCAAGAATAGCAGAACCCCAGTCATATTGGGTAGCCTTATCCAAATCGGCCACGGCTGCGAGATATCCAAACAGGACGGTGTCGTTAGCCGTTTGGAACCACAAATGTCCCATCATGAAGAGGATAAAAGCACGAGCACGAGCAATAGTAATATCATCTTCCCGATAAGCTGCGATGGTCAAGTACGTCCTCAAATGTGAAATGTTGACGTTCCTACTCTTTATATGACTAAAATCAATGTTGGGGAGCATTTGCCTCGCATTGGATAAAATACTCCATGCGTCGTCATATAGGGACAGAAACGTGTCGGATATCGACCGATTGACAATGATGTCAGCATCTGGAAATCGAGAGGAGTGACCCCTATCTCCGGACACGGGGACAGAAACGTGTGCATGGTCGGCCACCAATGCTCTGTAAGCGCCTGAATTAAGCAATTATCGGAATTGCCCAAACGTATATCCATAAAATGCTCGAATATATTCACCACGACATCCCTTACAGGTAGAATTGTGGAAATCTCTTTCCACACTTTGATCACCATAGTGAATGTGCCGTGCACACGCATTGAATCCCGATTCTGTTCATCGGAGCAATTTGTCAAACACTTGATTTATAGAAATAACAAATTCACAATTACACTAAAATTTACCGTGAGTTTCTTGCTAGTGTAATAGATATGGCTGACACCGTCTGGGAGCGAGGTAATATATCTCTGCGGGTAGTTTTCTTCGGGTGGGTTTGGTATATGTTGTTGGACATCTTCAAATTCTACTCATTTTTTCTTCCTTCCGGACCTCGACCGAGTTACGGCTCGCTCTAGATCTCTTGTCACTCTAAACCCAGGTAATGTACTGGGGCGTGGGTCATCCTCTGGCATTTACATTGTGTTTTGAAAGAAATTGAGAAAATTTTGAGGTATACCTTCGAGTTGAGAGAATGAGAGGAGAAACAATGTTTAAACTCGAGTTGGGTTTGATTTTGGAGTAACAGTGCAAGCAGTGGTGTTTGGAACATCGTACGGTGTTTTGATGTCTTCCAAATAAATAAATAAAAAAAAAAAAAAAAATTACACGTCAACAACTGCAACTAGCTGCTGGGAGAGGTCGGGTGTGGGTTGGGTTTTTTGTGGGCCCTCTGTCAAAGCGAACACCCAAAGTGCAACTAGCTGCTAGAGATGCTCTAAAAACAGAACCAAAAAAAGAGAGTGAGGTTCCGATGGAGATGGTTTCAACATTTTGAGTTCTCTTCAACTTCGCGCCAACAATCACACCTATTTTCTAAATTAAATCCCGAATTCACACAAAAGTTCGTTTGTTATCAAAGCTTTCATCTCCATCATGAAGTCCAATTTGGTAAGATTTCTCAATTCTTCAAACAATTGGAACCCATAACACAAAATCTCATTATTTCAAATATATATCTTTTGTTTTCAAATTTTCTCCAATTAGAAGTATTATTGTGTAAATGACGATTTTCTTTGCAGGATTTTGTCGAGCAATGTTGGCGTAAAGAACTGGCTCCATCGTTGTCGTCTTCTTTGTACCAGTCAGTTTACTCTGAGGTAATTGTGCCATTTGAATATTTTCATGAAGCTTGAATACAATATTCATAACATTGCGATAATGTGTGATAATTGCTAGCTGTTAATTTCACCTTAATTACAGTTTTCTTTCACAAAGTTAATTGATATAGCGAGTAGGACGTGACTATCGAGCCAATTGATGTTACACTGCGGTCTGCGTATGTGTTAATGGATGAGATAGAAGTGTGATTGTTGTAAATTCATTTATGTAAATATTTTAGGGCTACTCTCATTTAAGTAACTTATATGACTTTTGGCTCAAACTGTATTGTTTTTCATTGGAATTGCATTTGAATTCACATATGAAGCTATTCTACTATGTATTCATTTCACAGATTGAAGAGGTAGGATGGGAGCATCTCGTAAAATTGGGCGAAGATCTAAGCTATGTTAGCTTCCGTGTAATGTAAGATGTGAAAAGTTTTGGTTTTGTAGTACATTCAATATATATGATATGTACTTAGTTTTCATAATCTTGCAACTTTTTTGCAAACTATGAAATCTTCAAGCTGGCCGATATATAGACCCTGGCCATGGTTTTGAACAAAATTCTTCTTGGTGTGGGATCCAGTTGATTGCCATACGTAAATTATTATCCATATATTTTCTATGAAATATCAACGAGCTATTTTCATAGGTTGTAAGATTTATCCAAATAAAAAATTCTGCGTAGTAGTAATCTATAATGATTACCGTGAATATGAATGCAATATCTTATCAAATATTATATTTAATTAAGCGGTAATACATTATGAAACCTACACAACAAAGAAAATAACATTCTTTTGATTACTTAGGTTCTATTTTTCTCTATAGGTATCTAATTAGAGCATGCCAACTTCTCTGTGCTAGAGATAGAAGAAGACAAGCCCATACTGTAGTAATGCATCTCCCTCCAAGTTATCCCAAATGTGCACCTTCTGTTTCTGCGGTTGGTTTCCTTTCACCTCTTTGTTATTGAGGATATGATTTAAAGTTGAGTTGGAAGTTACACTTTTGTTAATAGCTATGTTTTGCGTTTCCATTCTCTCACATAAACTTTAGACTTGTACTGCATGAATCTTTTCTAGATGAACTACCCATGTCAAACTTGTGTCAGATTCTAAAATCATGTGGATTACAATTTGATATTTCTTATTTTTGTATGTTCCCTACGTGAGTCATTTAGAAGAAGTTATGAATTTAATTTATTTGTACTGAACTTTATTGTGAAATACCACTTATGATATACTTATAAAATGTATCATAAATTATATAGTATATATCACTAGATATTCCATTAATTAACTACTATTATCCTTATTATCTATATAAATAGCTTAATCGTATAAATTTCTGACGTTCATATTCGCATTAATCCGGCATATTCGTTCAGTTTTTCTCACTTTTTTGTACCTACTAATTCATTCGGACTAGGCATCACTAGAGGTCATGGCGCCTATCCTGATGGCCATTCCTTTTATCTTTTTAGCTTCCGGGACTGACTGTTGCATTTGGTCTTCATCTTCTTCAGGACGTGCCTTATGTTTGTGAGTTAAACTGGTCTACAAAATCAAGGTTGAAGGATGCTGTCTACCAGTTCCATGAGGTATTTCTAGTAAAGCTTGCTTAAAATTTGTAGTGTGACTTGTTCTTCATCTGTTTTACTGTTCTGTTCTGAAGATCCTTATGCATCAACAAAAAATCCTTCCTAATGAACCCATGCTTTTAATTTCCAATCCAGCACTTAGAAAAGCTTCAGGAACTATGGTCTACCTTGGATGATATTGATAGAGACCTCTGGGTTGTTCATCCCAGACAGCCATCTCGTGCTACATCATTGCGCCAAATCAACCTAGGTGAGATCTTTGCTTACAACACATCTAGTTGTAATTAAGTTTCTTACCCTATAAGCATTCCCATGATCCTTATCAAGGTCTCAATTTCGTAGGAAATGGTTGTTATGCCCTGTTGTCTATAAATGCTTGCGATCCGAGGTCCTTGCCAGAGTAAGATTTCACTGGGTTTTGCTTGCAGAGTGAGTTATTTTTTGTCGTTGTTGTTGTGGAAGATGATGGAAAAGTGAAATGGTTTCTCAATAAGCATGAAACTAGTTATCCGTTGTTTGGTGAGACTTTAAAATATGAAGGAAATTTATCTGGATGCTTATTTGACAAATAAGTCATTTGTCCCTATTTTGGCCTAGCACATAATAAGTTTGTCATTCCAATATTTTAATTCATATATGTTCCCTACCTCTAAAATAGCTCTTCAAGTTTTGCACCTTCCTCATTCTCTATCTTTTCTCTGTCCAATCGTTTATTGGGAATTTCCGATATTTCTAGATTTTCTCTCTCTCTATTTTTGAGAAATTATTATTATTATTAATTACTCAGAATTAAAGTTTTTAGAGATAGAACACAGGCTTTAACTCGGTTTTCATCCAATTTTCTTGATTTTATCTGCAGATGTTTCAAAATTTAGATATTTACTAGTCACATGCACACATCTGCACATAGATTTTCCCTTTCCTCCGAAGTTTATCTCTCCAAAGGTGGCTATCACTTTCTAGTTTTCTCTCCATTTTTCCTCTCACTTCTCATATTTTTCAGATTTATGATCTTTTCTGTATCCCTTTTCCAATTTTTGGCATTCGTATTTATCATTCTAAAAACCTTGCTCTAGATTCTCTCCAGATGAAGTTAAAGTTGGTTTTCTTCTATTATGATCTGACCATAGAAAGCTTGTGTCTTTTTTCTATTTTCCCGACAAACCTAACACAAGGTTCTTGTTTTCCACGTTCTCGTTGTCTGCAAAATAAGCACACCTGTAATGATGCTAAATGCCTAATCGGTGCTCATTCACTAATGAGATTGAGTTGTTTTAGGTGTCGATTTTTGGGTTCAGACTCAATAGTAGACTACATGGGAAAGACTTGGAGGAGAAACAACAAAAGATGGTAAGTTGCAAGCTCTTTTTAAAAAAAAAAGCGGTGATGAATGAGATATGATATTAAGCACATCAGGTGATTTGCATGTTTTGAATACTCGGATTGGATCCAGCCGAATCCTCTGATCCAACTCGGGACCGGCTTGGTCCTGTCCAATTTATGGTGAAATCTTGAAAAAACAGTGGATTGGTCTGGGTTGGTCAAAGTCGGGCAAACTCGTCCGAGATTTTACAAATTGACTCGGATTTAGTTAGGTCAAATCAAGATGGATCGGTTGATTCATAATATTTAGATTTACCATCCATTTATTTAACACAACTCGACCTAACTCAGCCATGATCGTTCTATTTTTTTTAGTTAGATTGGATCGGATCAGTCTGACTCGGTTCATCTCCTTTTTCAATATTTTATGTAGGCTCCTTTTCCCTTGTCCCTCAGTTTTGTTAGATAAATTCCAGGTGTCCCACTTCTATCCAAAATGGGAATGTATGCTATTTTACTCTATCCCCTCGGTTATTGTATTTGTATTTTTGGATTAGCTTGAATGGGACCAACTCGGGATTTGCCGTTACTTGGACCCATTTAACCATGTTTGACACTTGTTTTGCTTTACATTTGTTCTTATTTCTAATCTGTTCTTTTGCACAGGTTAAAGGACAAACCATTTCTTGAAAATCTGGCAATTGTGTTGGCTATTATGCCGCCTAAACCTCCAGAAGCACAGAGGGATGATCAACAAGTTGAATGTGGAATTTGTTATGCTCAGTGCCTTCCCGTTGGTAAGCCGTAAGATAAATGCTTTCAAATTTCTAATCAGTTACCTGATATTTTCTTGGTCGCCTACCATTTCTGTTAATAAAGATAATGAACTTGGAGCTAGGAGCGGAAGTGGACCTGATTATAAGTGCGACAATGTTACCTGCAATAGAGCTTTTCACAGTGTTTGTCTCGAAGATTGGTTGCGTTCTATCACAACAACACGACAGTAAGTGTAGATTGTTTAAAAGTGAATCTGTACTGTGAACTACTTTATTGGCCTGCAACTTTATTTGTTAACTAGTACTACCCGTGACCAAGTCACGGCAATAACGTCGACGCGCCTTCGACGCTATAAATGATGCTTCGACAATTGACACCACTAAACTCTATGATAGATAACTCATTTGCGTACTTATGGACACGATCAAAACCATTCCTATGAAATGGATGCTTTTTTTTTTTATCAAGTATATTTGTTTGTTTTCATTAGTTAAATGGGGCGGGGATGGGGAGGGTCTGGTATTGAGCTTATCAATGTGGGGAGGATTCGGGGATCCTCGCTTAATTTAAATGGGGTTCGGGGCGGGGATAGGAGGTGGGAACCTAAGCGGGGATGGTATTGGCTCTTCGGCCTCAAATCCGCCCCATTGCCATCCTAGCTCAACTCAGCACTGGTCAAGTCAAATTTCTGAACCGGGGGATAAAAGATAATGTCGGATTGACTATAATATTTTTCGGTTCGAGGGGGCAAGATTAAATATAATTTAATTTTTTTGGGGGTAAAATCTAAACCCCTCTTAAGAAAATTAACATTACAAAATCGTTGAGGTTTTCGAGATGCCTTTTGACTGGTGACTTGTCATGTGTATTTGAAAGTGTGTGGGACAAATCTCCAATTTATAGATAAAACAACAATAATGTTTGCACTAACCATGTTTATTATTAAGAGAATAAAAACGCTTAGAAACTGGTGAAACGCATGTAAAACATTTAGAGAAGTTATGGCTTTATTTAATACGTACTACCCATGACCAAGTCACGGTGAATGCGTCGACGCGCCTTTGGCGCTATTATTTGTGTCTTCAAAAAATCCTTATATCTTTGGTTAAAATTAAAATCATCAATACCATATACCATCAACATTTTAGCCTTCCAGAGTACACTACTTTCCAAAGTTTATGTGACATGTAGTCTCTTATTGAATTAATTTAAGGATCACAAAAGCTTCTAAAAACTTATAAAGAAATACAATTCAAGAGCAATGACTGCAATGGAAGAATTCGTTGAACGCAACCCATTTATCAAACAAAGAACTTCCTTCCTGTATTTACTTTTTTACAATGTAGAACATCAATATAAAAATCTCATTCAATGGAAATCTACATTTATTTGGGGGATAAATGAAACTAAAGAACATCAAGTATAAAGTATAAACAATGTTTTCTTTCCTTATTGCAAGCCGCTGATCATTAACTATTAAATTGTTGATTCCTGCTATAATCTTAAGAACTCATCATCTCACCCTCTATCTCTACTTCTCAAAACCAAACTTATCAAGCCAAATGTTTCTTCTTCAAATAATTCATACTCTAACCATATCTTAGTGCATCTTTTCAGTGTGCAAAGTTGGCATCTGCATAAACCAACCAAAACATTTACCAACTAATAAAAAAATGATTGTTTAAAAGAAATAGAAGATGTGAGAAGAAAGAAATATGTACAACTACATAACGAACTAGCCCATCTTTTTTCTTTCGTCCTTTACATTGTTACTTGATCTTATGTCAGACACTTAATTTAGTATACTATCACTCCAAGATGTGGTAGTTTCTTATGAGCATGTTGGAGTTATTAATGTACTTGATCCAAAATAGACAAAGATGTTATAACCCAATTTTTGCTATTTTTATATTAGACTTCGTTTGGATTTCACGACATTACTTTATTTCTCATTGGTCAAACCTAACATGCATCGTTTTTGACAAAATTATATAAGGTGGTAAGGTCTTTCAATGTCATTAATTTTCTTACACCAATAAAAAAACCCCATCATCAGAGTAAAAGAAGAAGCCATAGAGGCTATAAAAAACAAATCCCACAACATAAGAAGATAGAGAAGGCTAGTCAAACATAGTGGGTTGCATGTGAAAGATTTTCATAAAGAGGCATTACAAAAGCAATCGAAGTTAGCCCTTTATATAATGTGAGGGTACTCTGAAACCCTTGTCAACGCAAACGGTGATGTGAAAGCAGTTAGGAATACGGCTCAAAACTGAGAAAGTCGTTCGAACGAAAATAGCGTTTGGGCCAAAATTCCAGGGGATTGTCTAATTCATTCTAACGACCTCATGACTCGTTCGAACGACTTTGGCTCTGTTTGTTTGTTTCTAAATTCGTTTTGAAGGGGATTTGATCCAAAGCGATAGATTATCTCGTGATGCGTATTTTGAAGATGACCTAATGGAAAACTTATAAATAGAGAGTGTATGTTAAAGGCTTCTGTACTGTGAAAAATAGTTAAAGAGAAAAAATAGAGAAATCTAGAGTTTAGCTCTGGAGAGGTTTCTTGGGTTTTTTTTCTAGGGTTTCTTGCTGGGATTATCTGCAAGGGTAGAGGTGAGGTTTGAGTGATTTATGTAACCTTTTGTAACCCTTAGTGTGATAATAAATTTGTCGTGCTTGTCGGGGGTGGTTTTGATCCTGTTTAGGGTTTCTACCTAATTAAACCTTGTGTTGTGTTTTTATTGCCTTTATTCGAATTCTCTTTGGTTAGGGTTAGTTCTTCGAGTTCTTGTTAATCGTATTGTGCTTCCGCGTGCGATTTGCCCCCTCGGTTTCCCAACAATTGGTATCAGAGTGAGGTTTGGGGCAAGTAGAGTAGCAAGATGGGAAGATCCAAGTTTTTTAACGCAATCAGGTTTGATGTGGAGAAGTTCGATGAGAAGATCAATTTTGGACTGTGGCAAATTCAAGACTAAGATATCTTGACTCAAGGGGGTTACGCAAGGCACTGAAAGGGAAACCTATACCTAAAACTCCGGTTGATGGTATAGTGGCCCAGAAAGCGATTGACGATGAAGAAGAGGACTGAGAAGATCTGGATTCAAGGGTTGCGAGTGGGATACGCTTTTGTCTCGCTAAGAATGTTTTGGCAAACGTGGCTGGAGAGAAGACCGCAAAGGGTCTTTGGGAAAAGCTTGAAAGTTTGTACCAAACGAAGAGTCTTTCGAATCGCTTATACCTCAAGGAACGACTTCATACGCTTAAGATGAATGAGGGTACGAGCGTTGGTGATCACCTAGGTTTTTGCACAGGATCGTTTCAAAATTGGAATCGATTGGAGTTAAAGTTGAGGATGAAGATAAGGCGCTTCAACTCATATGGTCTCTTCCGTCTTCCTTCAAGCATCTTCAACCTACGTTGATGTATGGGAAGGAAACCTTGAGTTTTGAGGAGGTTACAAGTACGCTTCTTTCCGAGGAGAGAAGACTTAAGGGTAGCGAATCCTTTGGGGAAAACTCTGCAACGGTGGTTAGTGGGAAGAAAAGCTTTAATAGGTTCAAAAAGGGAACTTGTTGGAGCTGTGGTCAATCGGGTCATTATAGATCGGATCGCAAAGCGGGGAAAGGTAATGGAGCAAGTTCGGCAAGAGGCTCCGAAAGTGACACTAACAAACTGGCAACGGTTATTAGTAATGATGGTGACGAGGCGCTTCTCGTGGTGGTCGCTAATGGTTCTCGCCATAATAGGGGATGAGTGTTTGATAGTGGGGCTACAACGCATGTATGCGCACACAAGGCATGGTTCGGCAATTATGCAAGGTGTGAGGGTAACAAGTTTGTGTTGACGAACGATGGCTTTCGAAGGCCGATTTCGGGAGTGGGTGATATTCGCGTGAGGATGTTCGATGGACGCATCATAGTTCTTCATGATGTTCAACATGTGCCGAGTATGACTCATAATCTAATTTCACTTTCTAAGTTTGATAATGAGGGTTACAATTACTCCGGGCGAGGTGGAGTAATAAAAGTTTATCGGAAATCTTCTTTGATCATAAATGGAGTTCTAAGCGGGAACTCATATGCATTGGTTCGTAAATCAGTGGGTGGAGATGTGAAGGTTGCGTGTATCAAGGGAGCTATGAAGATTTCTCAAAAGGGGAATTTAGTTCAAGGTGGAACAACGACACGGTCTACAAAGATGATCCGAAAGTGGGTTCTGATTGGTGGGTCTAGGAAAAGCTTAGACTCGAGTAATTCTCTTAATTGAGAAGCGACAAGGATACACGACGAATGCAGCAGAAGAAACGGTTTTATCGCCGAGGTGGAGATTGTTAGGAATACGGCTCAAAATTGAGAAAGTCGTTCGAACGAGTGGGAAGTCGTTCGAACGAAAATAATGCTTGGGCCAAAATTCCAGGGGATTGTCTAATTCGTTCGAACGACCTCATGGCTCGTTCGAACGACTTTGGCTCTGTTTGTTTGTTTCTAAATTCGTTTTGAAGGGGATTTGATCCAAAACGACGGATTATCTCGTGATGCGTATTTGGAAGATAACCTAATGGAAAACCTATAAATAGAGAGTGTATGTTAAAGGCCTCTGTACTGTGAGAAAGAGTTAAAGAGAGAAAATGGAGAAATCTAAAGTTTAGCTCTGGAGAGGTTTCTTGGGTTTTCTTTCTAGGGTTTCTTGCTGGGATTATCTGTAAGGGTAGAGGTGAGGTTTGAGTGATTTATGTAACCTTTTGTAACCCTTAGTGTGATAATAAATTCGTCGTGCTTGTAGGGGGTGGTTTTGATTCTGTTTAGGGTTTCCACCAATTAAACCTTGTATTGTGTTTTTATTGCCTTTATTCGAATTCTCTTTGGTTAGGGTTGGTTCTTCGAGTTCTTGCTGATCGTATTGTGCTTCCTCGTGCGATTTGCCCCCTCGGTTTCCCAACAAAAGCAAAAATATGATTTAAAATATACTCTTTAGATGTCTTTGAGTGCTTATATCATAATATAACTTGAAAAAAATATATTCATACTCAGATGTCAGAGCTTATACTCACTTGAATCTCTCTCAGATTGGCATAGTGACATTACCAAAGTTTTTCTCAGCTTTCAGAATCTCCTTATCGGTAACTTCACTTAGAGTCTCTACTTTTCCTACAGAGATTAAATCGATCCAACTATTAAGATAAAATCTTCAGACTTACTAAAGAAACTTAGTTATGCTACGTTAGTTCACTTAATTAACTTTGAAAGAGATTTTTTTTAGGAAGATAAATGCTGAAATGAAGGTGGACTCGTCGTATCTGTTTTGTATTCTCATGAATAATGGACCTATTCTCTGACAGATAGTGTAAATCGTCTACCCATATTCTTCTGCAGCCCATAACTTCGTTTCAAACACAGCGATGCCATATCAATAGGACTATGAATGGTCATCAAAACATTGGAGCAGTTAGAGAAATAAATCAAATATTAGGATAACAAAATAAGAAAAAATAAAATTTCAAATCAACGGCAAACCTGAATTAGGAATCTTATAGGTTTTGTTGGACAAAAAGAGGTTGTGAAGCCAAATCTTCTTAGTACATAGTTGAGCAAAAACCACCTATATATTTCTCTAGCCAATTCCCTGCACTAAATGAAAATCACACAAACCAAACAACAAAATTAAACAAACCAATTCTGAAATTAAAGTTTCTAGATTAAATCGAGGTTGTACTTGGTTTCTTTAGAGAGAGATAGTGGACAATATAACCTGGTTAATGCCTTTACTTGGAAAAAAACCTATAATATAGAAACCAATAAATACTTGCCAACCTGTAATTGTATTATAAGCCCTCATATTTACATCATCTTCACAACAAAAAAAGGGTTTAGCCAATTATGTCTAGAAATTAACTAAAATAGGCATTCTAAGAAAACCTGAACTTTAAATCGCATAAGTAATTAGGGTTTCTGGTAAATCTAATTGTAAAATTCAAACCTTAATTAGAAGCATATGTATGTTTCACAATTCTACCGGAGAGGGAATTGTTGTCTCCAGAACTTTTCGCCATTGCTGCAACTTGGAGATATGGAAAAAAAATTGGTTTGGAAAGGGAAGCAATTAAACTCCTACCATCAACATATTTCAATGAAGCCCAATTTTTTTTAAAATAACTGAAAGAAGGGGAAGATGCCAAAGGGTACACAAAAGATTGGTTGAAACTAGAAATAGAGAAATCGAGGGATGTGATGAGTTGTGAAGAGAGAAACTGTAATCGTAAATTGTGGGAGTAATGGAGGAAGTTAATCAGTTACTAAAGACAGATGTTTTGTTGGTTTGGCAAAGAAGACTATTTTACATAGCACAATACTGCTCCTAGTAAACTGAAAACTATTTTCCTTGATCTGTTTTTCCCCGCCTCGAGAGAGTTTGTCTTGATACATGTACCCTAGAATGTAATATAGATGATAAACTCAAACTAAGTGGAAGCAAAAATTGACGAATCAAACTTAAAACTAAATTTGAATATTTGCTGGAAATTAAATAAAATCAGGTCTTACAACCTCTCTCTCAAACCTAAATTTAGGTTCTTCTCTCAAAACTCAACCAACCTTAATCTTTTATCCTAGGACTCATTTATAGAACTAGGAGTCCTCCACCTTCTAAAACACTACCCTTCGAAATAGGCATTATCCTAAAATATTAAAATAAAATAAAATAAAAATAAAATATGGGAGGGTCCCCATAGAGGCCGACTCCTAAGGGGACACCAACTGCGACCACGACCATTATGGTCATGATTCCTTGATTCCTATCAACTCCCCCCCCCTAAGAAGAATTCGTGGGGATGAACAGTTCACCGCAGTGACCGTCTCCTCCAAATTATCACCCCACATTTCCTGAAAACTTCATCGATATGAGCATGAAGGTTTTGTGTAAGTAAAGCGATGTGCTTCTTAGGATTCGAACATTCGAGCTTCATATTCCCTGTTTTCCCGCAGTTGTAGCAAATTCCCGAACTGACCCCGTCGCTTTAGGTACTGCCAGTGGCGGAGCCAAGATTATTCGTCGAGGGGGGTAGAGAATTTTGGGTGGCAGAAGATGCATGGTACACTAGGATGCATTGAAAACAAGCTCAGAAAAAATGGGGCAGATCCGCAGATGGATACAAACGATGATCAGAAAACAGAAAACAGTTACACAAAACAGTAGCTATGGATACATATACTAGGATGCATTGAAAACAGTCCAGAAAACAGTCTAGAAAATAGTCCAGAAATGGACAGAAAACAGTCCAAAAAAGACATTTTCATGGTTTGTGTTTAGCAGCTTAAGATTGGAGTTCAGAGTTCAGAAAAAAACAAATAAATATGCCATTATAGATATTATGATAAAAATATACAAATATGAAAACATACCCGATTGTGAGATCATTAAACTTTTCCTCGACGTGATTTCATACTTTGGAAGTGGTTTAGGATTGCTTCATCAGTGATGCTAACAAAAGTGGTCTTCTCAACATATGTGACCAAATAATCATTTACAAACTCATCTGCCATTCTATTACGCAAGCGGTTCTTTATGAAATACATAGCTGAAAATGCCCTCTCTGCTGTAGCTGTCGCCACTGGAAGTATTAATGCTAATGTTATGAGCGAGTAAGCAAAGGGTATGATTTATCTTTCTTTGTCTTAACCATCTCCTTAGCAATCCCTTGAATGCCATGTACTTCAGAAAATGCACTATCAGATCGCATTGTAGAGATATAAAATCAAGCTGATCATCAAGTTTCATAAGGTCCAACGGAGTAAAATCATCCCCGTACAACTGAGCAATGCGAATCAACTTCTCCTTGTTATATGCTGAAAAGGAATCACTTGGATTCAAGCAAGCCATACAAACAAGTAATTCGGTATTTACCTCGTTAAAACGATCGTTAAGATCCGAAAGTTGATGATCTAAACATGAATTGAACAATGACAGGCGATAATAATGCTCATTTGTATTTTATTCTGCATTTCTTCGGGATCGACCTGGTGCTATGAACCTATCCGTCATCACTGGAATTTTGATATTATATTTTGTGCAATGCTTAGAGACATCCTCGTGAATAGAATCCCACCCATTATCTCGCAAAAATTGCAATTGTTTCTTAGCCAATTTTACGAAGTCCATCACATTTACAATGTATTGATCTTTCCTTTGCAATGCTTTGGACAAATCATTAGTATATCCCAAAATTTTCCTCATTTGAAATAAGATCAAGACATTCAAATGAGTACATTGTGTCCAACAAAACAGTTGCAATGCCTCTTTGATCTGAATTTGACTTATGTATCAACTCGTAAATTACATCAGTAATAGGCCCAAACATCAAAATCAAGCTCAATAGAGTATTATAGTGGGATCCCCAACGTGTATCACCGGGACGCCTAATGCCTGTCTCTTGATTTAGACCCCTTCCACTATCAAGTTCCCCTTTTTCTAATGCTTCAATAATTGTAGCCGCTTGTTTATCTCGAAGAAGATCTCGGCGTTTACATGATGCTCCAACAATATTGGAAGCATTCGTAACCATGGTAAAAAACAACTCTATTTGATAATGATCTTTTGCCGTTGCAACAAGCGCTAGCTGGAGTTGACGTGCGAAGCAATGAATGTAGTATGCATATGGATTCTCATTCAAGATAAGCGTTTTAAGACCGTTTAGTTCACCCTTCATGTTGCTCGCGCCATAGTATCCTTGTCCCCGAAGTCGTGACATACTCAAATTGTGCTTAGAAAAAAGTTTATCGATTTCCCCTTTAAGAGATAAAGATGTAGTATCGACAACATGCACGATGCCTAGAAGGCGCTCAATTACATATCCCTCTTCATTCACGAAGCGTATAATTACAACCATCTGCTCTTTAATCGAAACATCCCGAGACTCGTCAATCAAAATTACAATTTTTTTATCTCCAAGCTCTTTAAGAATAGATTTGGTCGTCTCAAATGCAGAAGACTTCGCAAGATCCTTTTGAATATCAGGAGAAGTCTTATTAGTATTATTTGGAGCATTGTTAAGAACGACACCTTTAATAACTTCATTGTGATCAGCCGTAAAATTCAGAAGTTCAAGAAAATTTCCCCGATTACTCGACCCCTCTGACTCATCGTGACCATGAAAAGCCAACCCTTGCTTGAGAAGAAATCGAACACAATCAATGGATGCTAACAAACGAACTCGGTTATCAATCCGTTCTTGATTTGATTGTTTACAATAAGTTGTTTGAATGCTTTGATCTTGGTTCGATAAAGCTCGGCCTCTCAAATACGCGTTATTATGATCATTATCAACCCCTCCAACATGTACTTGAAATCTTTCTTTCTTTCTCCAATTATTGTAACCTTTACTACTAAAACAATCACCGCCACCTTGGTCTCCGTTTTCCGTATTGAAGAGATAACAATATAAACAAAAAGCTCTATTCCTTTTTTATGCTATATTCCAACCAAGTTGGAAAATTGCTTAACCAAGTCTTAACCAAGCGCCTTTTAGACTAGTCGTCTTGGGGAAACTTGTGATTTTTAGGCTGACATGGTCCCATTTCCAAATACGCTCTTCGAATCATATCTTGTTGATTGGGATGATATTCAGAAATTGGAATTCGTAACCCCGGATCTGTAGGAAGATCATTTATCTCTACTTCTCCGTACTTTCGTTTTAATTGACGGCGTACTTCATAAACCTCAAGAATATCTTAAGCTGGAGACATTTGTTCAAGAACTTCATGATCTTCCATGGCCGGAAGAGGAGGCGTTTGTTCAATAACTTCATCTTCCATGACCGGAAGAGGTTGATCAATTACATGAGCACTTTCGTGACTAAGCAACTGTCTAAGGACTTTTTTTTTTCAAAGGAAGTTTGCTGAAAAATCTCTCCATTGTTCCTGAGAATGCGATCCTATATTAACGAAAGTATTGTTGATCATTCAAAAATCCCTTTATTGCATTCGCATATATATGATTTACTAACAGAAAATCCTTTTATCGCAGACAGCCTTGTAAAACTAAGTTCCTACGATCCTACATTAACAAAAAATTAACTACGGAACTACCTGCTAGTCGCACACTCAATCTTGATACTAAATTAAAATTACTAACATAAATCCCTTTATCGCAGACAACCCTTTATAGTTGTAAATTGTAAATTTGTAATGAAACTGTAAATTACATAAATTATATGATTTATATCCTAAAACATGGAATTTTTCAAAGAAACTAAACAAATTAATGAATTTCAAGTACTTGGCTAGCTTTGAAATCCCATGAGTATAGTAAATCGCAGATTTGCAGAGGAGAGAAGCCAAATTAATCCCAGAATTGAATCGATTGATGAAGAACCCAAAATCCAACAATAGGAACCCAAATTGCAGTAAACCCAAAATCCAACAACAGCCAGGAACCCAATTACCCAAAATCCAACAACAACCAATTACCCAATCCAAGTATCCAACAACAACCAATTACAGGAACGGGAACCCAATTACCCAATCCAACAACAGTCAACAGCCAATTACCCAACAATAGGAAGTCAGGAACCCAAAATCCAATTACCAATTATCCAAAATCCAAAATCCAAAATCCAACAGGAAGTCAGGAAGCCAATTACCCAAAATTGAACAGAAAGAAGTCAGGAACCCAAAATCCCAACAACATGAGGAATTGAGGATTATTTAGAGAAAGAAGTGAAGAAGAACAGAAATTGAAAACCTAAATAGGCTAAATTTGCATAGGAGAAGAGAGGAGAGGGAGAGCTGAGTTTTTTTTTCTTTTTATCTAGCTCAAATTACATAACTACCCTCATTTTTTTTAAAATTGAGTGGGTCCACTGCCCCCACTGGTCCTCATGTGGCTCTGCCCCTGGGTACTATTATAGTCGTTGTCGTTGCTGTTGTAATACATGTTGGAGGCAAATAAGTACTATAAACAGTCAGTTTTAACTTTGTTTATGCTCTTTTGGCCATTTTCACAACTTCTGACAAACTTTGGGCAAAAGAGGTTGCAACATGTATTACAGGCTTAAGGTAGTATATATTATTACAAGCTTGGGTCCACAACGTATTATCACATTTGCTACCTGATTTTCTGGGTTGCCCTGATATTCGTACCCCTGTTGTTGTGGTGCATATTTTGCGTTCCCAATACCCGGTTTACTTTGGTACCCGTCGTTTATGAAACGAGACCCGAAGTTTGTAAGATGAACTCCACGGCCTTATCCTCTCCTGTCGTGAAACCCATATCTGTCTCCGTTCCCTCGACCGTTACCCGACTCATTATCCCCCAATATGTATCCTCATCTGTAAAAGGATTACCTGGTGCCTACTGACGTTGCTAAAAATTTGTACCCGTACTTCACGTTCCCTGGGGTGGAGTAGGAGCTCAATTTGTCCTAGGAGGGACATAAGGCGCAACTCCCAGAGGATTCTGGTTGGTTTCGTTGTTTCGCCAATCTCTTAGGCCATAACTTGATTACTGCAAGTTTCCCCCTCACATGTTCATATTTTGTCCCCGCCCTTGTGCAAAAAGTACGAGCTTGTCCCCAACCAACTTGCCCTATACTATTGCCGAGGCCGGCCCCGTAGGTCCACTGTGTTACCGAGGTATTTCCCCCTAAAGGGCCCATATAAACTATCGGAAACTGGGTGTGGCCAGTCGTTTGTTGTTGAATCGGAGTCGTTATTAGTGTTGGTTGCTATTGTGACTGGACCTGAGCTGTCACCGACACCGGCTGTTGTTCAACTGTGATCGTCGGCCAGACTTGATCTGGCAGCTGTGTCGTACGGGAAGGTGTGATCTGATCAATGTTGACAGGTTGGGTGTGGACCTGGCTCGCGGGTTCACCTGCCGAGCCGGGCCCGAGCTTGCTTGTTAGGCTGGATCAAAACCTGTGACCTGGTTCGGTACTTGTTGCTGTTCCGGAGTCGGGGTGGGTACTCAGACCTGGATTGGGTCCACAAACTGCACCTGGTTCGGGTTCAATATTCGGACTTGGTTATGATTCGGTATTTGGACATGGTTCTGGTCTGGGGCTAGCGCCTGGATCGGGCAACCTTCATGAATCTGGTTTGTCCCCGCGAGGGTTCCTGCCCCCAGTCGTGACTTGCCGGCAGTCATTGTTCGCATCTCTCTCTCGCTCGTCGGCAGGCTTGCCCTTCCTTTGACACCAGTGATAGGGGGTAGCGTCATACTTGTTAAAGATGACTCCGGTCCCAATTCCCTCTGAGGCGCGTCGCCTCTCCTTGCGCCGAGCACAACTTCCCCCACTTCGGAGTCCGCGAATTTGTCTTCGCTACCCCCATCGTGAACATCAAGTCCTTCAAAGCTATTTGAAGTGAACGGAATCCTTTCCTCGTCGAAGTCCTTCTCTAGGTCAACTCTTGTGGAGAGGCCCCTCCCTCGCCCAGCGCTCTCAACATGAGTTGGTGAAACCTCCGTGCATCTCTTATTAAAGCACTTAATGGCATCCCCCTTCCTCTTGACGATGCTACGCTATCTGTTAACCCCGCACCAACTTCTCATTGGCTATTGGTATTATTAGAAGCGATCGCTAGTAAGATCGAATTTAATGCCCGATTAGTCTCTTTGGAATGAGCCTTGAATTTTACTAGCGAATTCTCAGTTGTAACCCTAAATTCCTCCATCTTCTCCTCTAGATCGCGTAACCGATCTCCTTGAGTTGGTTGACGAGATCCCGTTTTCTTCTTACTATCCGCCATCTTGACAGGAGAAAATTTTCTTCTAACCTCAAAACGAACTAGCTCTGGTACCAATTGATAAACTCAAACTAAGCAGAAGCAAAAATAGGTGAATTAAACTTAAAACTGAACTTGAATAATTGCTGGAAATTAAATAAAATCAGGTCTTACAACCTCTCTCTCAAACCTAAAACTAGGGTTCTTCTCTCAAAACTCAACCCACCTTAACCTTCTATCCTAGGACTCCTTTATATAACTAGGAGTCCACCTTCTAAAACACTACCTTTCGAAATAGGTATTATCCTAAAATACTAAATAAAATAAAATAAAATAAAAATAGAATATGGGAGGGTCCCCATAGAGGCCGGCTCCTAAGGGGACGCCAACTACAACCACGACCACCACCATTATGGTCATGATTCCTATCAGTTAATAACCTTACATATATTTTATTGTTAGTCGAAGTGTTTTCCAAATAAATCCAAAGTAAAGCTATTCAACTCTCCTGATCTTTGATCTGAGTTATGTGTCATACCCTGACGGCCTCCTTCACCTAAACCAGTCCTACATGGTCATTATAATCTTTGCCAAACAAACAGTTTTTTTCTACTCAAAGGGAAACCATATTTACTAATAACCTCAGAATTGGTGCTATAGCACTTCTACTTTGTCGTAGATTTTACAGAACTTTCCTACCAAGAAATACCTTCTGGGAATAAGAAACATGTTTTTGGTGGAAATGGTAATTCAAAAAGGACATACATCGGCAAATGAGTGTTTGCGATTTTGTTGTAGGGTTGATATTTGATTTGCATCATTAAAATCAGGCAATTTTAGAAATCGTGTATCCCTTACATCAGTTTCTTACTGTCCATAAAAAATTATGGTAAGGTGCTTTATACATGTCTGTTTTGCATCTATTTTTGCAGGTCATTTGATGTGATGTTTGGGAACTGTCCATATTGTTCAGGACCAGTTGCGGTGAAAGTTACCAGCAATGAGTGATATCTGTGCTTGATCTGATAGGATGAGCATGATGGGATGAGCTACACCAATTGTTGGACAGGTCAAAGTTCATACTTCATGCATTATTATAATTCAGTCCGAGTAAGATTTAAACTTGTGGATCGGCTGAGATTCGCAGATCAGCTTTAGACTAACATTATCTGTAATCTAGATGCACATGATTTCATAATGCATATACTTGCATGTATAATTGTCTGCGACATGAACGATCATTCCATCCCCAATAACAGTGTTAATCCACCTCAATGTGACTTTGGCACTATATCACTTGATAAATAGGGATCACTAATATATTTTCCTAATATATTATAGCTAGAAAAACATTAGGTACTTTTAGGTTAATGATTTTTATTATAAGGAGAATTTGAATAACTTGGTAGAATATCCCTAATTTAATAATCCAAAAATGGCATTATTAATTCATCTATAATACTAAAGGAATAGCTATGCTATGAGAATCAATCTCGGCTGTTGATCACCTTACTCTATACATGTTGAGGAAAATATATGCTTTAGTTTATAACACAGCCGTTAGATCATGATGCTTATTTAGTCTACTCTCAAAATTTATTTAATACTAAAATGCCCCTATTTCGTATGTACCAAATCCCATCCAAAATATGCATCTCAATCGTAATTAGGTGATGAAAGAAGGGGTATAAGTGAAAGTTCAGCGCATAACTTTTTGTATATACGAAATTAAGGGTATTTTGGGAATCCTAAATACACAATCATGGGTATTTCTGTAAATCTCTCTCAGACATTTCGTCTCTCCCAAACGCACAAAACTCCTCTCTCCTCTCCTCTCTTCCAAACCAAATTCATCAAGCTCATCTCTCATCTCTTCTAAATCATACGGTGATACTCGGTGTGCAAGAACGATCAGCTAGACACTCTCCAGTTCAAACAGTACCTCTGCTCAGTAATTCAATTTTGTTTTCTAGGGTTTCGTTTCATTGAAGTTTTTGAAATCAGATCAACAAATGTAATCACCACTAATGGCCTCAATTCGACGAACTCAATCTCTCGCTTATCTTTTTTCGATTCTTGGTGTGTTTTGTTCTAGGTTTTGTAATTGGGTTTGTAGATGATGATAGTGTGAAACATGAGGAGTTCGAGTTTTTATCGGAGATTAACCGCATTATGGGGGTGTTAGTGGGGAGAAGGTTGTTTTGGAGGCAGCGAAGTTGGGCGTTGGGGTTGGGGTATTGGAGGATTTCAGAGTATTGGAGTTACTGGATTTGGTACACAATAGGGAGATTTGTAATACAAAGATATCTGGAAAGCAAAGTAGGGAGGATTAATCTACTCAAAATCAAAAGTAATGTACATACAAAATTGTTTTTCATATTGTGGTTTTTGTGGTCATGCTGCAATAGAAATTGAGAGCATTGATGATTTCAAATGGATCTTTGAAAAATACAGTACTAAGTTGATAGAGAAGACGCTCAGGACCCAAGATATTCTTCAGCTCTAAACCACCTCCGTTTCTATCTACCTGAGGTCTACCCTTTACTTGATAAGATTGTACTTCTTGACCTTGACGTGGTGGTGCAAAGGGATTTGAGGGGATTATGGAAAGTAAACTTGAAAGGGAAAATAAACTGAGCCGTGAAGACTTGCAAGGAAGGAAACTCGTCATTTCATCGCATCGATATGTTCATCAACTTTTCAGATCCAATAGTCATGCACATGGGAATTTGGGATGAATGTGTTTGATCTGCGAGAGTAGAGAAGAAAAAATGTGACAGCAGTTTACCGAAAATACCTGAAATTGGTAACGCAGCTCATGCACTTAAATTTTTATACACTTATTGCATCCATAAAAAGTGGAAACATATGCACAAATTATTTTATATGCGTCTATCTGCTCACCTTTATTTTTAGCACTACACTTATTCAAAATTTTCATCCTTTGTGAATATATGATGAATGGTGTTTTTCGTAATAAAATTGTAAGTTTATAACTTGTGATACTGTAATCCAATCAAGCAACCACTCACAAACAAACATATTGCTTCCTACGAGAACTGTTTTAGTATGCTCTTCAGTTTGAACATTTTTGATGCGCAAACGTCAACACGTTAACTTTTTGTGCCAGCATCTAATAGTTGTATGTAATCTCCCATTAATGGCATCACAAGTTTTGTGAAGTTTGCTCTCAAAAAACAAGTTTTGTAAAGTTTCGAGGAGATGTTTTTTTTTTCCTCTTCTGCAAGTTACAAAGAGTATGTTGAGCTTAACTTTTCGAGCTCAATTTCAACAACTATTACATTTTGACTTCTTTGATAACATTTAACACTTTCCATAGTTGATCCACTTTCATTGCCATGGAAGAGTCATATTTTCATGCTCTCAGCGTGCTTACATTGCTTGAACATATCTATATTAACATCGTTTTGACCAATTGAGGTATTATGAGTTTGTGAAGAGTACAAACCTGGATGTATATATATGTATATATATATATATTGAATAAGCGACCATAATGAGAAATATTGGCTAAAACGGCCAGGCCGAATTGAGCATATCAATAAGCGACCATAATGAGACCAGGCCGAGACACGCTATATCAATAAGTCACTACATTCAATATTTCTCAACATTCAATATTCAATCTTTGACCTTTGGATATGTAAACTGCATGGTTGGTTTGGTTGAAACAATTGTTCGAATTGTTGATTGACTCAATAAACAACCCTTGGGAGAGCGTGTATACTTGAAGAGCTATGTTGTAGGTCTCAGTTAAAGGTCGAATTGAGCATATCAATAAGCGACCATAATGAGAAATATTAAATGTTGAATAGTTGTATAGCGTGTCTCGGCCAGGTCGAATTGATTCACTCAATAAGCGACCCTCGGGAGAGCGTGTATACTTGAAGTGCTATATTGTAGGTCTCAGTTAACGGTCGAATTGAGCGTATCAATAAGCGACCGTAATGAGAAATATTGAATGTTGAATAGTTGTATAGCGTGTCTCGGCCAGGTCGAATTGATTGGCTCAATAAGCGACCCTCGGGAGAGCGTGTATACTTGAAGAGCTATGTTGTAAGTCTCAGTTAACGGTCGAATTGAGCGTATTAATAAGTGACCGTAATGAGATATATTGAATGTTGAATAGCTGTATAGCGTGTCTCGGCCAGGTCGAATTGATTGACTCAATAAGTGACCTTCAGGAGAGCGTGTATACTTGAAGAGTTATGTTGTAGGTCTCAGTTAAAGGTCGAATTGAGCGTATCAATAAGTGACCGCAATGAGATATATAGTATGTAGAGCTGGGCTGGTTGTATCCAGGCGGCAGCTTTTAGATTTGTAGAATGTATTTTGTTTGGTCGAATTTGGACAAACCAATAACCAACCTGTAATATGTTGGTCGAGCTCGCCCCGAGTATAAGTTAAATGAATAATGAGGTTGAGCTGAGGTCTGAAGCTGAGGTTGAACATTGTGTCTGAAACTGAAATCGGGCACGCCCCGAGTATAAGCTTGAATAAGTTGCAATCGCCTCAAGTACCTCGACCTTGAGCGCCTTTATAATGCGGTTTGATAAGTTCGATTATTGAGTCTGAGGCTGAGGTTGAACATTGTCTGAAGCTGAGGTCGGGGTCGCCCCGAAGAATAATGACATTGTTGTGCCTTCTTTTTCATACTTGTGGTTCGGCGGTTTAAGGCCGTAGTAACCTGGACATTCTAATGGATTATCAACGATTCAACACCCGATTTGATACGGATTATCAATAATGTTTTATCGAGTTAATCCCATATGGTGAAGCCGAATTTCGCGACGAAGATGATAATGATAACGACATTGTTAGATCTGTTGCAGCAAGACTATCTGAGATGCTCATGATTATTTGAAGATAATCAGACATAGTTGCAGTTGAGCATCCGGAATGAGATCAAATTAAAAACATATTAAAAACTTCTAGTTTGCTTCCCATCTCCATAAACTATTAATGGTGAGGGTATAAGTGCAATCGCAGTAACAACATCGACGAGTACGAGGAGTAGCAAATATAAATGGCGAGCTGGTCGGATGTGCTAAAGTTACTCCTTCGGATATCCATTAGAATGCGGATAACAACTGCGGCTTCTGCGATCCTTGACGCTACTGAAATACCAGCAGAATCGTTGGAACTGTAACTGATCGGGAAAAGAAAAAAAAAGTGACGATGCCAGCTAGTTCTATCTTTCCAAGGCGGAGCACGATATCGCGCAGGGTGCAGCCAACACTGATGAGATGGAACTCAATTGTAATCTCATTGGGGGTTCATGAACTGTTGATGTAGAGATCATTCGAACTTAGAGCTTCACGAACTGTCGATATAAAGAATTCAAAACTTAGAGCTTCACGAACTGTCGATATAAAGAATTCAAAACTTAGAGCTTCTCGAACTGTTGAAGTAGATATTATTCGAACTTAGAGTTTCACGAACTGTTGCTCTGCCGAAGATAATTCGACCTGTAAATAGATTCTTCCTGCGGATTAAAAGCAGGTAGTAGAGTGGATTTCTCCATTCGAACTATCTTGATTTACCATATCATCATAAGAACAAAGAGCGTCATCAAATCTGAAATCAAACCCTCTTGAACCAGAGCCGGTTATATAGAGGAATCTGAAAGTAGAAGTTTAAGCTTTTGGGTTGTTGTTGCCATTAGAGAAAACTCAAATCGAGTTTCAGAGAGACTGATGGTGATGATCATGATCAGAATTGGTAAATTATCGCAGAAGGAACAACAGCAGAATCCGTTGGTGAACTAATTCGATCTGTAAATCTCATTTGTGCTTTACGAACTGTCGATGTCGATTCTCTGATTGAATCATACAAACCTAAATTGACAGAGAATCCTCTATGAGGGACGATCGATCTAAAATGATCAGATGGGTTTATGGGCTGAGCCATGAACGCAAGCGTACGTTGTTCCCAAATCGATACTGGAATCGCTCAAATGTTTATTGTTGAAGGAATATGATTGGAACAACTAGGGTCTGTAATTTGAGAAGAAGAGTTTGTTGTTGTTATTGTTGTAGATGTTTAAAGTTGTGTAGGGCAGATGGACATGAAAGCAGTAGTGGTGAACAAAAATTTCGTCTGAAATGTTTTGAAGTTATAAGAGAGAACAACTTTTGTACAGGAGAAAAAAAAACAGACGAATATGAACCTCAAACGTTTAAGCTCGGCGCTTTGGTTCGGTTGTTGAGCATTGACTAATCGTTGCGGTTCCCACAGACGGCGCCAAATGTAATAGCCTATTTTTGTATTGGACGAAGATAACGCCTTATACCTTTGAAATATATAATTTTAGCTAAGAACTAAAAATAACTAACACGAGATTTAGCGTGGAAAACCCTTGAATGGGTTAAAAACCACGACCTCTCCTGAAGATTTAGAAAAAGAGAGATGTTTATAGATTGCTAGCTATTACAAAGAGAGAGATGTTAGAAAATGTCTCTTAGAAGATGTGTCAGAGAAACTCCCTTAATCTGTAGCTTTCTGATCCTATTTATAGGTCTTATAACATGATCGTTATTGCTTTAATGAGGAACGTTACAATATCAGATTTTGATGAGTCTTCATAATGGTCGAGTAACAGCTTGAGTAACTCTTATTCTTTGTAACCGCTCGATAATGTGTCATAAATGGCCACGTGTTTGTTGACGAGGTCGAGTAAATGCGTGATGGTCGAATGCTTGAGACCTGAGCTTGAGTTTCAGAACTGGCTTTTACATCCAATCGGGCTGAAGGTCGAAATCTGGGTTTAGGTCGAGTATTGGAAATAAGTCACTACACAAGCCTTCTTAGATCTCCCTCCCTCCACATCTCCTCTCTCTATATCTCATATCAACAACAACAAACCAGAGGTGTATCAGTGATCTTCAACAACGTCTCTCTCTCTCTCTGAAATCCACCATTAATGGCGGTCTCTCGACGCCTTTGAGACCTTCAATCACGTCTCTCAAATAAAACTTACGTCGATTGTTCCCAAAAGAACCCTCAATGGGCATCAGTCTCATACGGATCTTCATGTGTCTCGAGTGCTCAGGGAAACAACGTGGTCTCGGTGTTCACATCAGTTTCGTCATATCAGTCACCATGGATTCATGGAGCGAGGTCCAGCTTAACAGGGTGTGTCTCGAGTATCATTCTGAACAGGGTTGTGTTTTGTTGTTACCTTCTTGTACCTACAATGTTTATCTATGTTTTGAGAGTTATGTGGTATTGTTGTTACCTTCAGAGTTGTGTTTTATTGTTACCTTCTTGTACCTTCTTATGTGGTATTGTTGTTACCTTCTTATGCGGTATTGTTGTTACCTTTTTGTTGTTACCTTCTTATATGGTATTGCTGTTACTTTCAAAAAGCATTCTGAGTTATGTTTTGTGTTTGGGCTTGCATCTATGCATCTAAAACAAATTAACAAACCGGTCTCAGGACCCGGCCGACCCGACCAACCCGGTTCGGTTCCGGTTCGGGTTATGCACCTTAATTTGGTAACCCGGTAAGTTCGGGTCGGATCAGGCATGGGCCTGGACCCGGGCCGAACCGACCCGAGTACAGCCCTAGTATAAATAGCTTGTAATAGAACGAATAGTATCCTCATTATACGCCCTATAAGAATGGCCTCTCATGTTCATAAATAGCTACACATATATGGTACTTTAAATGGCTGCCATACATTCTGGTGGGGTGACCGTGAAGCGGGATTTATCGGTGCAATAATCATAAGTCATATGATTTACTCGTACCCATCGGTAGCTTCTAGCCTGGATTGCACTCAATTGTTGGTACTGTGTATCTTCCCACCAGTTCTTAGGATTTGAAGCACAGGTAGCGGGACCTGGAACTGAGCAACCTTCTAAGTCGAAGTCCTTATAGTAAGCATAGAAGGGTGCTTTGGTTCAGTCGATCCTTTCAAGGCCACCTCTTGTTGCCCAATTGTCAGCTTCCCACAATGTGGAGTAGACTCCCATGGGCTGGAACTTGGGAAAAGGAACGCCTTTCGCCTCGTTGTTCTTGTAAACCCTGATGGGTATGTTGTCAATGAAGAAGCTGCAACACCCCCACAAATACCAGTTGTTGTCGATATATCAGTGTAACTTAAATATAAAGACAAAACTCTACCTTAACCTTATGAATTTATGCTTATTAAACTAAAAACTTACACAACATGATGATGATTCCAAAGAATGGAATAAGTGTGAAATTCAGCGGCAGGATCAAGCCAGAGATTGATTCTTGTTCGCAATCGCCTTTTCCTTGGACAAATACGTTGGTTTGGACTGTGTATGGCTGCCCCATTCGATTACCTAAGAACTCAAAATCTAACTCATCATGCACATTAGCTGTGTCCGAATTCATCTGCAACACCACACCAACACAGATTAATCATATTTTTTCTTATTGGAACTTCAGGGGACAGCAAGAAGTGACTCACATAAAATGCAGTGACAGTTCCAGCAGAATCACCAGGGATGAGCTTGATCTTCATACTCACATGCCCAAACAGGTATTTGTTTTTGGAAGAAAACCCACATCCTAAAATTTGAAATATCATCAAACAACTTAGTAATGTCCTCGTACATGCGCTTGAAAAGATGCGATAATTTGTTTACCACTCTTTTCAAAGGCAGGCAAGTAACTATCTATTTAATAGAAGTACTTAGTATGATGAAATGCCCGTTTTTTCAAGCTTTAACAGACTGCTAAATTACATTTAGTACGTTTTTGCTCTCTAAGATAACTTTAGAGTGTATTGTGTATCATACATGTGCATGTGAAATTTCACCTGAACTCTGGTCTAGGATTAATTGTATGGCAGTTCCTCCCTGAATTTGCTTGATATGGGAGTCGGACCATGCAGAAATAAATAAGAGAAGATTTTATTACTCTTGAATTGATTTATTAGATTACATCATAACCTCTCTTTATATAGTAGATGATCATTAATCTAATTCTACTAGTACCCAATGTGGGACTATGTTTAGTATCCTATATTTAGTATATTCTATATTCAACACTCCCCCTCAAGATGGAGCATAGATGTCAATCATGCCCAGCTTGTCAATCACTTCGTTAAATATTCGTCCACAAATTCCTTTCGTAAGAATATCTGCAAGTTGATCTTCCGACTTCATGAATGGAAAACATATGCACCCTTTGTCAATATTTTCTCTGATAAAGAACCGATCCACTTCAACATGTTTCATACAGTCACGTTGAATTGAATTGTGTGCAATCATAATCGTTGCTTTATTGTCACAGTGTAGATCCATTGCTTTCATGAGTTTAAATCCAAGATCCTTTAATATATTTCGTATCCATAGTAGTTCACATACTCCATGAGCCATACCCCGAAACTCAGATTCTGCACTTGATCTAGCAACAACCTTTTGCTTCTTAGCTCTAAATGTCACCAAATTCCTACATACAAACGTAAAATAGCCTGAGGTTGACCTCCTGTTCGTCATATCTCCTGACCAATCTGCATCGGTGTATCCCATTACTTCCATATCACCACCTTTCCGGAATAGGAGACCTTTTCCCAGAGATTTCTTCAAGTACCTTAGTATTCGAAAGACCGCATTCATATGTTCTTCACTTGGATTATGCATGAATTGACTTACGACGCTAATGGCATATGCAATATCCGGTCAAGTATGGGAGAGATAAATTAGTCTTCCCACTAAGCGTTGGTACCTTCCTTTGTCACATGGAACTTGGTCGGGAAACATTCCCAAGTGATGATTCGCTTCAATCGGTGTATCTATCGGTTTGCAATCAAGCATCCCAGTTTCTACAAGAAGGTCTAATATATACTTTCGTTGAGACATGAAAATACCTTGACTTTATCTTGCAACTTCAATGCCTAAGAAGTATTTTAACTGTCTCAAATCCTTCATCTCAAATTCTCGTGACAAATAGTTCTTTAGTGCCTCCATTTCTACTGAGTCATTTCCAGTAACAACCATATCATCAACATAAGCAATAAGAGTGGTAAGCTTGCCTGACATCCATTTTATAAACAAGGTATGATCAGAATTACTTTGTCTATATCCAAATGTCTTCATGCTCTTCGAAAACTGTCCAAACCAAGCTCGTGGCGATTGTTTTAACCCGTACAATGCCTTATTTAATTTATATACTTTTCCTCCTTCAGAATTCATGACTCCAGGTGGTATCTCCATATATACTTCTTCTTCTAAGTCTCTATTAAGAAATGCATTCTTCGCGTCAAACTGTTGTAATGGCCAACCTTGATTGGCTGCAAGAGAAATGAGTACACGAATAGTGTTTATCTTTGCCACTGAGGCGAAGGTCTCCTCGTAATCTACACCATACGTCTGCGTATACCCTTTGACAACTAGTCTGGCTTTATACCTATCAATACTTCCATCTGAATTCATCTTTACAGTAAAGATCCAACGACACCCAACAATACAATATCCGTGGGGTTTATCAACAAGTTCCTAAGTGGAGTTCTTCTGTAATGCATTCATCTCTTTATTCATGGCTTTCTTCCATCGTGGATCTGATAGTGCTTCCTATAAATTAATAGGAATAGAAACAGAAGATAATTGATTCGTAGTGCATATAAATGACTTAGCCAACCTATGGGTGGACACATAAATCAAAAATTGGGTATTTGGCTTTAGAATTGATATCTGGTTCATAAGTACATTTTGGAATACCTTTAGTAGGTTTTTCTGAACGTCTAGGTTAAATATCATTAACAATGTTAGAATTAGGTAATACCTGAGGTTCGACATTCTTCGGTAGTGCTTCGGTAGATGGTGTTAGAATGTTGGAGTCACGGACAACTTCTACTACTTCAGGTTGATCTCCCCCTGTCGTCTGATCCTCTACATTCATATGAAGTTCATCTTCAATACCCTGATCTCCCCCTGTCATCTGCTCTGCTTAACTTTCCTTTTCATCATCAGTTAGGTTACTACGCCTGTTCAAATTACTTGTCAAATCCTCTAGTTTCTGAAACATATCCCCAATAATAGGGAACTTTCCTTCACCATCATTATGTTTCTCCCCTTGAAGGGAAGATCCCACAAAATACGCCTCCAATTCTCAAAATGAAATATTCAAAGAGATATACACCTTCCCCTCAACAAGATCATAACAACGATAACCCTTTTTAAAATCAGCATATCCAAGAAATACATACTTTCGAGCACAATGATCTAATTTTTAGGTATATTAATAAAGACAACACATCCAAAAATACGTGGTTCTAGGTTTGGCATTGCAGGGATGGTGATTAGATCATAAAGTTTTTGGAATGGGGTCTGAAATTCAATGACCCTAGATGGTGTGTGGTTTATCAAGTAAACAACAGATTTTAACGCTTCTCCCCAATAATTCAATGACATATTTATTCCAAAAAGAGATGCACGAACAACTTCTAACAGTTGTCTATTCATCCGTTCAGCTAACCCATTTTGCTGTGGGGTATAAATATTAGAGGTTTGATGTCGAATGTCGTTATTTGTCAAGAACTCCGTCATATCATTACAAGTAAATTCTTCTCCATTATCAGATTGGTACACTTGTATCCTCCTTTGGAATTGGGTCAAAACCATTTGATAATTTTTTTTAAATACTTCAAAGACTTCACTTTTATGGGTAATTAGGGATACCCACATCATACGAGTACACTCATCAATAAAAGTCACAAAATAACGAGCTCCAGACAATGAAGGAATACGTACAAGACCTCATACATCAGAGTGAATAATACTAAAAGGTTATGAACTTTTAGTAAAACTTGGAGAGTATGTAATACGATGACTCTTAGCGAGTTCACAAATATCACACTTAAACTTTGAAATACTACAATTCAAAAATAACGACGAATTTAATTTCTGAAGATACCCAAATGAGAGATGACCCAGTCGCCGATGCCATAACTACACATTAGCTTTTGCTTCTTAAATTCCTTCGACTTTATTCACCTGATGAATTCTCTACTCTCCACTATTAGTCAGATCCAAATAGTAGAGATTATCTTTTATAACACCACAACCAAGAACCTGCCGAGTCAATATGTCTTGAAAAATACAGAACTGTGGCCAAAACGTCACGGTACATGTAAGTGCAACAGTGATCCTACTGACAGACAAAATATTGTACTCTAGAGCAGGAATAATAAGGACAGAGTTTAATGTCAGGGATTCAGATATGTCAGTGGAACCTTCTCCAATTATAGAAGATGAACCACCATTTGCTGCATATATAGAGGTTTGGACTGAAGGTGTAATGGATGATAATATGCTAGAGTCGTTTACCATGTGATATGATGCACCAGTATCAATTAACCAAGTATTATTCAAAGAATTTACAAATAAAACACTACATTTAGTTTTCATACATGACTGGGCAACATTCACTAAAGTCGAAGCCTTCTCAAGGTTTATGAGATGCAATTGTTCAGTTAACTGCTCCATATTAGCAGATAGCTTGGAAACTGTTATTTCCAAAATCGTAAGTCTATCGTTGGAATCGCCCATCTCCAAATTGTCATTCTTCGTCGATTTAGGTCTACGATAGATCATCAACGGACTCACAAAACTTCCCCTTCGTTTGCGTAGATCTGAAAATTACTGTAGCAGTCTCGAAATCACTGTAGCCAATGCAAGAAGATACTGTAGTAGTTGTGAATTCAATGTAGTAATGCCATAAATTACTATAGCAGTCGCCAAATTCACTGTAGTAGACAGAAATCCACAATACGATGGAGAAGAACATAAGAAATAAAGAGCTTCAATTCAAGATTCGCAGCGAAATTCAATTCAATTCAATTCGAGAGAACCAGGTTAAATTATCGAACCCGCTCTGATGCCATGTATAAATAAATAAGAGAAGATTTTATTACTCTTGAATTGATTTATTAGATTATATCATAACCTCCATTTATATAGTAGATGATCATTAAGCTAATTCTACTAGTACCCAATACGGGACTATGTTTAGTATCCTATATTTAGTATATTTATATTCAACAGAACACACTACATGGAAGTCTTGGAGGAATGTAGCAGGTCGTGTAGAAACAGAGTTACAAAAAGTTAGGAGAAGCAAAAAGAAGAGGAGGCTAAAGAGTCTGTGCATGGCCATGGTTATTGGTTTTACACTGAACATATAAACAAAAGGAAAAGAAAAGAAAGGAATGAGGTGAGGACTGGAGAGTGTTTTTGGAGGAGATTTTATACACTTATGAGACTAGGAACATAGATGGAGACTAAAGCATTCAAATAGAAAGCTCCACAACATCTTCCCCATTAGTTTTGGGCTTCTTTGTATATATACAGCTAAGAGTAGCTCCAATGGTGGCCCAGGTATTTTATATGGCCAACTGGTTTTTATAATTATCTTCCCTACTATCCACTTGTTTAAATTTCTTCATATACACTAACTTGAATAAAGAGAGGGATAGAGAGTAACATCTTATACAACATGCTAAAACTAGTGCTGGCACTGAATCAGATTAGACCAAATAATTGACCAGGTCCTACAAAATAGGTTTTGGATTAAATGTTTGAGATCCTTACATTTCTATTTTGTGAACTAGAGTTGTCCAGGGTTCGAAATTCATCACCATTTTCCCAATGTTATTCAGTCTCCAGCATAAGCTCTATCAGAGCTTGTGGTTGGCCTTGATCACTTGGTGTGGGACAGAAGCAATATGTATTTAAGCATAATATAGCTTCAGCCATTTTTATTTATTTTATTAATTGATGCAGTTACGATGTCGGTGCCATTTGTGATAGAGAAGTAGTGTGTTGGTCCTACTTCACTTATGATGTAGCGATCTTGCCAATTTAGAGTGAACTTGAAGGTTAGATGTCCTTGTCTTACCTTGCTAGTGGTTCAGTACTGGATGGCCTAGTTTGAACAATGCATCTGTGACGTTTCTGTTAACACTGTATCATTATTAGTGAGGATATATTGCCATACGCCAAAACAGCATGGGATATTAATAGACGTAGAAATACGTGTAATTATTACACCTAAAAGTATTGTTTTCTTAATCCCAATTTATTATTTTCTAATAATAGTAGCATTTTCTTATTTTCATGCACTTATCACTATGGAGCTAATAAGTATAAAATGACAACTAATAAAAGGTACAAAAAACTTAAGCATCTCCAGCAGTCTCTCAGGTACAAGGAAGATGTTTACATTCAATGTACTTGTAAATTTACTCTAATACTCTAAGGAATGAAGATGACGAAGGACTCTACAATGATTAGCTTGAAAAGAATTATCTAGATAGAAGATAAAGTAGAAATGAGATATAATTTATCAGAGATAGGGTTTATCTTTATTTAAAAATAGAGTTTTCGAAATGTAAGCAAGTCTCCCATATCTCCTATAAATAGGAGAGTAATTTTATGTATTTTTTATCTCATTTTTGAAGTGAATAAAACTTAGTTTATTCAGTAGTTCTCTCTCTTTCTATTTATCTCCTTTATTTTTAGTTTATGCTTTTATAATTAAGCTGTGATGGAGCACCTTTTATGGAGAGCTAGTCACCTAAACATTGGCTAAGGAAGATCCTCCGATGAAAGTGAGCTAAAATGGTTAGAATAATGGCAGTATAAAATCTAGAATTCTCTAAAATTTTCTTATTTATAATAAAGGGGAGTTATCTAGCCATGATAACTTCAAATTATTGTGAATATGAGGAAAACACATGATTAGCCATATCTTGTTGTTTTCACGCTCTAGGGATTTCTAGATCACTAGGATTACAATTCTCCGCATAGCCATGGAGGGAGTTTACGTACCTTAGATCCGATTGCCTATATGTTTTTAATTATCATCTAGGGTTTTAGCCATAAACCCTGGTTTTTTTTATTTATGATAGACCTAGCCATGACTATCACGAGCGAAAAAATCTACCGTTTTTTCTATTATTTTAGCAAGCTAAGTCAGAGAAGTCCGAAGCCTAGGCATTTTACATATAATCATACCGAAATTTTGTAGTTTAGTCGTAGTTAGATTTATTTTTTAGTACAAAACATCTTTATCAAAATTAGTTTAGATTCAGCTATTAATTAGATCGGTAAAACTACTTTTTAATAGGTTTACTCCCCGTGGATTCGACCCCCGCTTGTCATTATATTACGACACCCGTATTTTTGAGCGAGGTATTTAATATCAACTGGGTTGACGTAATTACTGGCAACTTTATGTATTTTGGCAAGTTTTCTGAAATGGGAGTTAAAAGCACCCTTAGTGACTTGTCACCCATTAGTTCAGGTTCAGATTCAGGAAGAAATTCTTTTTCAGTTTTAAGGTCATGTATAGTCTGAATGTTCTCCTGTTGGACTTGGTTAACCGTATTAGTTGTTTTAGGATTCAGTGGTATATCAATGTGTTGCCTAATCCGATCGTACTTGGGAATGCACTAATGAAATGAAATAGAATTGCAAATCCAACGAGAATTTAAACACATGATTTAAGATACGCATCAATGGTTTTTAAAGATAAATTAAACTAAGTCATTCATAATCTAGATGTTAATCAAACTGGGTAGGTCGGGCTGGTATGTGATTCCAAACACGAAAGCTTCACTATGCTAGTAACAGTTTTAGTGTTTAAGCATCAGTCTTTACGCTCGTGTGCCCCGCCTTATCGTACGTGATTCACACGGAATGATGACGTCGCTTAACAATCGATGGTTCGCGGCACTTGGCTGAAATGGTTCCTATGAATCCGTGTTGGTACCCCGACCCTGTACCTCCTAGTTCCGCATGTGATTAAATCCCTTAGAAATCTTATTAATAACTTTCGTACATGATTCACACGAAAATGTGACGTCGTTTAACAACCGATGGTTCACGGTGCTTGGCTGAAGTGGTTCCTATGAATTCGTGTTGGTACCCCGGCCCAGTACTTCCTAGTTCCGCATGTGATGAAATCCATTAGAAATCTTATTAATAATTTTTAAGTTTTAATTAAATTTAAAGGTCGGGACAGTTAGGAACGTGTGAAACGGATTTCTCCGTATCCCTAGGTGGGAGGTTCCACTTGCTAGGGATTCCTTTGGGTGATGAAATCCCGCGGAAGAGCCCTAGCGGTTAAAGTCTTTACTATGTTAAAATTGGAGAAAAAATTTAAATACGACAATAGGTCAATCCAAACACAACAAAAATAAAATAAAAAATTGAATAGTCTATACGACTTAGTTTCCTAATGCCGGGGCAGAGCGGTCATGAACCTCTTCTATATGTCAAGTTTAAAGAAATGATTAACTTACGGAAAATATTTCTCGCTGAAGTTGTGGCTGCCCCTTCACTTAGGAGGCAAAAGAAGGAAATGCTCATTCACTTAGGGATTCACTTAGGAGGCACAAAAAAGATTTAGAGAGATGTTTTAAGCTTTTTGTTCCGTTCCAATTTCACGCGATTCAAAGCTTTGCGTAATCCCGGAATTTATTAGCACTAGATACTAGGCAAATCTGGATTCGTTCACAAAATAATGATTAGTCAAAGATAACAACTTAGTTAGTAAATCCCCAAAAGTTAGATACCAGCATTCATTTCTCCAAAAGCCTTATTTCTTTAATTAACCATTAATGCCTCATAAGTCATAAGTTAAGAAAATAAATTTCAGATGTAACATTAATTAAGTATTACATTTTATGCTTTTAAAAAATAATCTAACGTGACAATGAGGAGATATTAGCGGGCCCAAGTGTGGGGAGAAAAATAAGTCAAAATAAAACAGAGAGATAATTGAATAAAAACATTTGCAAACTCCCCTATCGTGTTATTATCATGTCCCTTTTATTTGTTAATTTAATAATAAGAAAATAAACTTCAATAGTTAAAATGAAATTTTTTTAATAGACCGTACGACACCAATTTTGGTACTATAAAATCTCTAACTTTAAATACCCCGCTCAAAAATACGGGTGTCATAATATAATACGGGGAAGCGGGAGTTGAATATCAATCTAATTAATAACTGAATTTAAACTAATTTTGATAAAAATGTTTTAGACTAAAAAAATAAATCTAACTACGACTAAATTACGAAATTTTGGTACAATTATAAGTAAAACGCCTAGGCTTCGGACTTCTCTGATTTAGCTTGCTAAAATAATAGAAAAAACTGTAGATTTTTCGCTCGTGATAGCCATGACTAGGTCTATCATGGGTCAAATAACTAGGGTTTATGGCTAAAACCCTAGATGATAATTAAAAACATATGGACAATCAGATCTAAGTACGCAAACTCTCTCCATGGCTATGCGGAGAATTGCAATCCTAGTGATCTAGAAATCCCTGGAGCGTGAAAACAACAAGATATGACTAATCCTATGTTTTCCTCATATTCGCAGTAATCTGAAGTTATCATAGCTAGATAACTCCCATTTATTATAAATCATAGAATTTTAGAGAATTCTAGATTCTATACTACCATTATTCTAACCATTTTAGCTCACTTTCATCGGAGGATCATCCTTAGCCAATGCTTAGGTGATTAGCTTTCTATAAAAGGTGCTCAATCACAGTTTAATTCTAAAAGCATAAACTAAAAATAAAGGAGAGAGAGAGAGAGAACTATTGAATAAACCATACTTTATTCACTTAAAAAATGAGATGAAAAATACATAGAATTACTCTCTTATTTATAGGAGATATGAGAGTCTTGTTTACATTTTTGAAACTCTATCTCTAAGTACAGATAAACCCTATCTCATTTCTACTTTATCTTCTATCTAGATAATTTTTCTCAAGCTAATCCTTGTAGAGTCCTTCATTATCTTCATTCCTTAGAGTAAATCTACAAGTACATTGAATGTAGACATCTTCTTTGTACCTGAGAGACTCTTGGAGATGCTTCAGTTCTTTGTACCTTATATTAGTTATCTTTTTTATACTTATTAGCTCCAACATTGATAAGTGCCTAAAAATAAGAAAATACTACTAACAATAGAAAATAATAAATCGGGATTAACAAAACGATAATTTTAGGTGTATTAATCTTACGTATTTCTACGTCTATCAAATACCCTCAAACTTATCATTTTTGCTCGTCCTGAGTAAAATAAAAAAATTAAATTAAATTAAGAAAGGAAGCCACTTTTGCCGGACTCGCGATTACATTTAGCGTATGCAACAGACCGTTAAACCCTCAGGTGTCCCTAGTGGACGAGTATTGTCTTATGAGGGTTTGTAGTTACTATACCCACAAAAGTTGATAATGACATTATGGTAATTCAAAATGATAATCGACTCATTTCCTATCAACTTATCTTTACTTAGTTATGACAAAAAATATACTTGCAAGAATTTCCTTAAAGCATATTATTCTTCAAGTATACAATAGAATATATTGCGCATATCCAAAACTAGAGATACTACCTCATGATTAGAAAGAAATTTAAATATTTTACCAGATATATCTGAGTGGATTGCGAAGATGGTTTTATTGCTTAATACGTTGTCTAGAATCATTGAGTCAGTGTATGGTAGTCGAGTACTTACTAGAATAAATTCAACGGTCAGTTCGACAAGTGTCGTAGCAAATTCTACTTCTTGATATCTTATTTTTTATAGCCTTTTTGAGTACATTGTTTCTTAGTGAAGCCTCCACAACAAAGAGCTTTCAATCGATAATTCCCGCCAGTTGGCTAAGGTTGTCGGGGTTTGGTACCCCTTCGTGACCTAGACTCATGATTTTCACAAGTAATATTTTTCGTGCTCCTTTCACATAGTTCATGGCCATACTCGAGATTGAGGATAATTTTTCCTCTTTCAGTTCTTAATCATGTGAGTAGCCTTGCAGTGTGAAAGTTATTACAGCAAATTTGTTTTTTTTTTTTTAGACTTTCGGGAATGAATATATTCTTTGACAGTTGTCTCCCTTGGAGTGAATTACTCCTAACATAAATACTAAATTTTCCTAAAACTAGTTAATAACCTATCGAATGTATTAATTACAAAATTATAATGAAGTGCAGGTTTGCAAAATATACCAAGTTATCTTGAATTAGTCGCTAATTAAAAGATAGTACATCTAATTTAAGATGGTGTGCAAAATACTCTAGTATATACATGTAAATTTTTAAGTTTTTGCTTTCTTTTTAAATTTATTCCGGTTTCCCAACCAAATATTTGTGTCAAAAAAAAAATAGTCTAAATGTTGGAAATTTATCAAAAGTGCATCCTAAATTTTCAAGAATATCATTATTTCACTTTTCTTCAAAAAGTATTTTGTTAAAAATAATTTTCCTACCCCCATACTTAAATAAAATATTGTCCCCAATATTTAAGAATCAAAAATTAAAATGGAAAAGAAAATTAAATTTTCTCACCTGAATGTGTCGTGGGTTGCCTCCTAGAAAATGTTAAGTTTACAGTCTTCAGCCAGACAAAATCAACGCCTTCTTTCTACTGAAAGCCCTTTACCATAAGTTTAGCCTTGAATCTCCTTGAACCGTCAAATTCCTGCTTTAATCTGCATACCCACCCACTTGCTGTGCAGTGCTCTATTCCTTTTCGATAACCGAACTAAATCCCAAGTTCGATTTACTGATAATGACTGCATCTCATCATCTATAGCAAGCTCCCACTTACTCTTGGCTTCCACATCTAAAGCCTCCTTATAACTTTCAGGTTCACCACCATCCGTAAGTAACAAGTAATTTAGGGTGTTAACGTACCTTGCGGGAACTCTTGGAATTCTTGGCTCCTTTTGAAGTGTTATTGGAATGCCTAGATCATTAGGTTCCTCGCCTTGATCCGGTGCATCAGACTCAACAACGACTTCTTCATCAACCTCTCGAGAGGGTTCAAATTCAATGTCGACAATTTCCGCTGCTTTACTTTAATTCCTTTCACCAAGTACTTTGAAGTCTTTATACAAAACTTTCTCATTGAATGTAACGTTACGGCTTCAGATGACTTTTCAATTTTTCGCATCCCAAAAGCGGTACCCAAACTCTTCACCACCATATCCAATGAATATGCACTTTATCGACTTTGCATCTAACTTTTTCCTTGTATCTAAATTATTAAACACATATGAGGTACAACCAAAAATACGCAAGTGAGAAAAGTTTACCTCTTTACTGGTCTATGCTTCTTAGGAAGTCCAAAGTCCAAAGCCGTTGAAGGCCATCTGTTAATCAAGTACGCCATCGTACTAACCACATTCGCCCAAAAATATTTTGGCAATCCAGTGTTGAGTCTCACACTCCTCGCTCTTTCGTTTATTGTTTGGTTCATGCGTTCTACAATAACATTTTATTGCGGTGTTCCAGAAATAGTCTTCTGTCTCCTAATCCCATTTGATGCGTAAAAGTCTTCAAACTTGACACTGCAGTATTCACCCCCGTTATCTGACCTGAGACACTTCAGTTTTAAATCAGTTTCATTTTCAACTAGAGCCCTTCACCTCTTAAATTTATTGAACACATCTGATTTGTTTTCCATGAAGTAGACCCATAGATTACGAGTAACATTATCAATGAAAGTAATGTAGAAATGGGAACCACCAAGAGAAGACACCTTGGTTGGCCTCCAAATATCTATGTGCACAAAATTCAGCCTTCTAGGTTTCCTTAATCTTCCAGTTATTCTAAAACTGACATTCTTCTGTTTCGCAAGAACACACTCTTTACTAAACTTAAGATCAACATCATCAAGGCCCTCCAACTTTTCCTTTGTTACCATCATCTTTATCCCTTTTTTACTTATGTGACTGAGCCGTTTATGCCATGTACTTGTACTAATCCCCAGAGTGGCCGCACAAATAGTGAAAATTGTACTTTGTGTTGTATACAACGTTCCTTGTCTCAAGCCTCGAGCTACTACCATAGTTCCCTTTACAACCTTCCAGAAGGTTACACCAAAGGTACTTACATATCCGCTATCATCCGCCAATTTGCTAACCGATATAAGGTTATGCCCCAATTTGGGTACAAGTCGCACATTCTGTAAAAAAGGCCATACCAAAGTCACCTTTAATAATATTGGTTAGGAAACCTATGTTTGCAGTAGCATGGAAAGAGACACCCGAATCAACTATCTAAGATTTATTAACATCATCACACAAAAGTAGTAGAGCCTCGTCATAACTAATATCCTCAGTAAGGTTCATTGTATATTTCTCCTCATCGTCAACTTTCTTAGAAGAAGAGTTACAATCTCGCCTGAAGTGACCATTCTTTCCACAAGTCCAACACGCACCAGGCAGCTTAGACTTTCCTCTTAACTGTGATCGACCCCTTCCATATTTTGGTAAGACCTCCCTCTTTCCTCGACGTTCAACGCACTGCTGTTTAAACTCGAAGAGGTTCAGATGTTTTACACCTATTCTTTTCACTCATAATCAAAGAAACTATAGTGTTAAATTTAATGTCTTCCTTCCCCGATGTGTTGCTCACAGCTGTAATCTTTCCCAGCTCTCAGGCATCTGCCCTAGAAGAGCCCACGCTCTCATATCCTCGGTAAAAGTAATTTTCACGAATTCTAGTTGAACATGAATGGTATTGAACTCAATGATATGAGCTTGTACACTACCATTATCATTCATCTTCAAAGTAAACAAGCATCGTAAAATATGTACCTTATTTACCCCGGACGATTCCGAGTACATAGCGGATAAAGTTTCTATCAAACCCTTTGTTGTCTTAACTTTGGAGATCATGTGTAGAGTCTGAGATGATAGTGCTAACCTAACGGTTCCAAGCGCCTTGCGATCCAATCGCACCCACTTAACAGTATCGTAATCTGTTGGCTTCATCTCAACTCCACCCAGTAGTAAATCAAGATCCTTTTGATAGAGTGAATCTTCTATCTGCATCTTCCACACTCCAAAATTAGATCCATTGAACTTCGTAATCTTCAACTTCTCCAGATTGGTCATCTCTCTTCACCACACAAACCCTGTAACACTTGCTCTGACGCCAATTAATGAGAATCGAGGCAGCTAGTCTTTCTTCTACGCCAAGAACGATATACAAAATATGCCAATCAAGTAAACAAAGAAACACATAACAATAAAGAAGACAAGAATTTCCTCGATGAAGGAAGTGGAAAACCCTTCCGGATGAAAAACCACTCCCCACAAACAATTCACTATGATTAAACAGGTTACAGACGATATCTCCAAGTTTCTCAAGCTTTTGTAATTGAGTCTCTCAAATCCTAGGTCTCTAGAATTAAACTCACTGAGAAAAGATAGGCTAAAAATTAACTTAAGTCCTATTTATATACTAGAGGAATAATTACAAGCATAATAGATCTCGAGGCAAACTCAACGTCTCAGATGACCTTTCAATGGCAACCTACGCACACCTCGTTCGAACGAAACACAAACTCGTTCAAACGACTTTGACGACTAAAGGTTCCAGCCTTAGAAAACATACATGTCGTTCGAACGACTTCTTCGGTCTTCAAGTTTCCAACGCAAAAATAGACACTTCGTTCGAACGAGATCTATCTTCGTTCGAACGACTTCGACTTTTTTCAAGTTCAACTTTCATAGCTCGAACTTGTTCGAACAGAACCAGTTCGAATCTGAACATTGAAAATTCTCATTTTCAATCCGTCTTCAATCCTCGAAGTGAAACTACCTTGAACATAAATTCAAGTTCATACCTTACAATATATGAGAGCATCTTTCCTTTCATATTTTGGAGACAATAAAAGATGGTAAGATTCCCTTAATAATACCCATTTGAGAAGAGGAATTTGCTGCATCGAACCAAATGTTTTGTCTAACCCAGAAGGAGTGAAAAGAACTTATGGGAACACCACAAGCTGAACTGAAAAACTGCCAAACTGCATTAGCAATTGAACCATGTATAAGCAGATGATCCATGTCCTCAGCATTACTAGAAGCACAACAAGAGCATTTAGAAACCATGGGAATACATCTCTGCACAATGCAGTCAACAGTCACTACATTGTGAAATGCTTTCCAATTAAATACTTGAATTTTTTTGGGGATTGCCTTATGCCAAATCCCTTTCATCTTGTCAATCTTGTCTTCAGGAAATCCCCACAACTCCCACGCTGACTTCATAGTGAAAGAACCATCAGATGACATAGACCAACATGGTTTGTCAGATTCTTCATTTAAGCAGAACCTTTGCTCAAGAATATTTTTCCAATTTTCGGGAACCTCAACCTTCAGTTTACTCCACTGCCATATCCCATTTTGATCAATTATCTCATTAACAAGGATGTGTTGATTACTGTCCACCTCTAAGATATCACTTAAACTGCCCTCACCACACCAATTAGAATGCCAAAAATCCAGATTCCCTTGCCCCAGAACCCAAGCTGTATTTGCTTTCACAGTTCCAAATAAACAAAATATTTTCCTCCATAGTTTAGATCCAAAAGTCTTAGCCTCCAATAAGATCCCATTCTCAGAGTACTTGTGAGAGAAATAATCAGACCAAAGACTTTTAACATACAAGAAATTCCAGCATTTCTTAAGAATAAAACTAAATTGTACGTCTTCAAGACTTCTAATGCCTAGGCCACCTTCCTCTGTAGGTCTACAAATAGATCCCCATGAGACCCAATGTCTTTTATGATGCCCTTCAAAGGACTCCCAGAAAAAAATCAGTAAAGATCTTTTCAAGGTTTTTTAATATAGTTTTGGGAACATCCATGGAAGCCAACAAATGGATGAGCATAGAATTGAGAACATGTTTCACTAAAACAAGCTTACCCTCACTAGAAAGTAACCTCACTTGCCATCCTTCCACCGTTTTCTGTACTATAGCTATAAGCCCATCAAAATGAGATATGCAAATTCTGCCATAGCTTATGGGAGCACCCATGTACTGATCCAAGGGTGTTTTTTTTTTCTTCTTCGAATTTTGACCAAGTCGTTCGAACGGGATTTGGAGTCGTTCGAACGACTTTAGTTCTATTCGAATAGAAGTCTGTTCGAATAAATAAGCGTTTGAGTTGTTTTATTCAAATACATTAATGTCTATTCGAACAGAGGCGCGATTCAGCTTATTGTTTAGGCGTTTAAGGGCATAATTGTCATATTTTGTAACTAGGAACTTATAACCCTTATAAAGGGACAAGGCTAGGCAAGATTAGAGAAGGTTAGATCAATACAAATTCTAAGAGAAGGACTTAGGGTTTGAGAGGAATTCGATTGTAATTGACTTTGATTAAGCAATTGAAGCTCAAAAATGGTATTCTCCCACCAATTGTGTGTTCTTCGTACTATTTCTTCTATTTAGGGTTTCTCAATTCGTATTGTGGATTAAGTGGTATCAGTTTTTCAGTTACAATTCTCAGGGGTGATTGTGGTTTATGGTCTCTACACGTGACCGTCTCAAGCAAACGAAGGAGAAGCTAGTGAGTCCGTTGAAGATTCACCGGAAACCTAACTCGAAGAAGAAGGACAACTTGAAGATAGGCGATCCTGAAGATCGACTTACAACTTTGGAAACAAAAGTTTTCGATCTAGCTACTACTCTAGGGGAGTTGGTAGAACAATTGTGTCTCACAAACCTCGCAAAGGCTTCCACTTCGGTGAAACGATGAGATTGCTCGAAAAAGAAAGGGGCTGTGGAGGGGGATAGAGATGAGGGTACTGAGGAGATCGATAACGATTCTAGTGATGCCAAATCTATCAAGGAGCGATAAGGTATTGGTAAGTCAACGAATCTAATGCGTAATCTTCGTATCAATTTTAAAATTAAAATTCTGGTATTCGACGGTTCAATCGATGCCAAGAAGTTGGATAATTGGTTAGATAGGTTAGTGACCTATTTGTCTGTTTATGAATACTCCAATGCTCAAAAAAATTATTTCTCTACATTGAAATTCGTAAGTCATTCACTAACGTGGTAGAAATCTATCAAAAACATCACAAAGTAGAAAGTTTGAGTTAGAAAGAATTCAAGGTATTAATGCGAAAACAATTTTATTCGATTGCGGTGAGCAAAAGAGATGGTTCATATGGTATAATTTGTACCAAAAGTTTGAGCAATCCATACAAGAGTACACTACGGCATTTCATAACCAAGTTTTGGTTTTGGACATCGATGTGGACGAGTATGAGGTGTTCATGAAGTACACGGGGGGTTTGTCGGAGTCCATTAGAAGAGAGTTGAAGCTCTTTACTGTGGCTAATATCAAAAACGCTACTGTGAAGGCAATTATTATTGAAGGCAAGTACTTGAAGAGTGACAAAGAAGACGACAAGAACAAGCCGGGGTACAAGTCTAGTTGGAAAAATGAACATAAGGGAGAGTCCAAAAGAGAGGGGTCTTCGTCCAAGGAGAATTATTGCAATCATTGTAAGGCGAGTGGGCATATTTTAGATAAATTTTGAAAACTTCATCTGGAGCTTAGGCCGAAGGAGGAAAAGAGCAAGAAAGAAAAATATGCACTAGTCGCAGAGGTTGTTGACCTTCCGGATTTAGATAAACCGAATTCTAAGCTTATATTTATGTTTCAGCAGTCTTTGGCTACCGAGGAGGAGAGTCGGGAATAACTTTTTTATGTCTGTATTCAGGTGAAGCAGAGTTTAGTCGAGGCCATTGTTAATCCGGGTAGTCAAATTTTTTGATTTCTGAGGCGTTTGTGAAGAAGATGAGTTTGATTACTACAACTCACAACTCATCGTAAGCCATATGGTATGGGGTAAATTCAGAAAGATGTAGATTTGATGATCACAAAATAGTGTACATTCAAGTTTGCGATCACTGAAAGGTTTATTGACGAGGTGACGTGTGAGGTGGTTCCCTTATATGTGTGTCAGGTCATCTTGGGTAGCCCTTATCTTTGGGACCGAGATGCGATTCATTGCCTTAGAGCTCGCAAGTATCACCTTGTGAAGGAGGAGAATGAGTTCCATATCAATATTTGTAAGGAGCATGTCACCACAAATAATTTAGTAACGACAACTCAGGTTAAGCGGTTGGTTAATGCAAACGGCAAGTTTATGTTATTGGTACGATCGGTTCAAGAGAGTACATCAGCTAGTGAGTTATCTACAATGACAACGTCTTATAAGCAACAAATTGACATGAGGATGTTGTACGAGGAGGTTGTGGTACATTCTGATCACAGACTGTTCCAGTTTTTAGCTACACAGTCCAAGCTACAACAAGCTTGCCAGATGAAGGGGATATCATATCTTTAACAATTCCCCATGATTATCAAGTATAAGAAGGGAGTGGACAACAAAATGGCTGATAGGTTATCTCGACCCCCATTACCAACTATTTTCGCTATGTTGGTAGCCATGTAGATATAACTTATTATTCCGTCAGAGTATGCTACAAGATATGATGATCCCAATGGGCGTAGTGTATTTTGCTAAAAGTTGCTATAAGGCAGGATATGTGAGTATGAATTAAATTTGCCACCTTATATGCAGATGTATTCGATGATTAATGCTGAGCATTTGAAGTTGTTTCAGCCGTCTCTTTTAGATGAAGACTCTACAATCGACACTCGCCTACCATCAGTTGGTGGCTTATTGATGGAAATAGAAGATCTGTTGCAGGAGGATGGTATTCTAGAGAGGAAAGTTCATGCTACAAGACGGGGTGATATTGAGTCATTCTGGGTTGGGAAGAAGGGTCAACTACCTAGTAAGTCAAAGTGGTACAGCAGGGAAATGGGCATCGCCGAATTCCCACATCTCCAGTTCTAGCTTGAGCAGGAGCTCAAAGCTCCTAAAGGGGAGAGCCATGATCTAGGAGGATCTAGGGTGTTTTATTTCGAATTTTGACCAAGTCGTTCGAACGAGATTTGGAGTTGTTCGAACGACTTGAGTTCTATTCGAACAGACTTTTAAGTCTATTAGAATAAACATGCGTCTGAGTTGTTTTATTCGGATATACTAATGTTTGTTCGAATACACTTTTTTTTGTTCGAACAAAGACTTGTTATGTTCGAACATAGGTACGATTCAGCCTATTGTTTAGGCGTTTAAGGGCATATTTTTCATATTTTGTAACTAGGAACTTGTAACACTTATAAAGGGGTAAGGCTAGGCAAGATTAGAGGAGGTTAGATCAATCAAAGTTCTGGGAGAGAGACATTGGGCTTGAGAGAAATTCGATTGTAATTGATTATTGATTAAGCAATTGAAGCTCTAAAATGGATTTTTCCCAACCAATTTGTGTGTTCTTCGTACTATTCTTCTTTTTAGGGTTTCTCAATTCGTATTGTGGATTAGGTACACAATGGAAAATCTTTCATATGAAAACCAAAGGCTTGCTGGATAATTTGCTTCCTAGTAGATGGCACAAAATGATGAACATATATACCACTCTTCAAAGAATTTACCAGCTGCCCCGAACAAGCTTCATACCTCCTAAAAAATCCCATCAGACCTCTAATGGAACTTTGACATCCATTTTGAAATACAATAAAATCATTCACGTATAAAAGATGAGTGAGAGGCAGGCAGCCTCTAGGAGAGTTGAAGTAGCCAATTTTTCCATCTTTGAGCCATTTATCCAGTCCTCTTGGTAAGACTTCCTCAGCTAGGATAAACAAGAGAGGAGATAGAGGATCACCTTGTCTAAGACCCCTGGATGATTTGAAATATCCTTTGAAGACACCTTGTAACACCACAGAGAACCAGGGTGTTTCGACACATTGAGATCTAAGATCAATCCATCGTTCTACGAAGCCAAACCTGTGTAGAACATCTTTTAAGAACCCCCAATCCAGTCTGTCATAGGCTTTGGCCATATCAATCTTGACCATCACATTATGACCTCTCGTTGGTCTTCTAAGATCACCCACAAGTTCTTGAGCAAGTGAAATACTGTCACTGATGTCTTTACCTTTTATATAGGCCCCTTGATTACCAGATATGAGTTTAGGCAAGATAGAACTCAATCTAGCAGCCAAAATCTTTGAAAAGATCTTATATACAACAAAGCACAAACTGACAAGTCTATATTCTCCTAACTCAGCTAGAGATTCCACTTTTGGTATCATGGTTATGAATGAGGAAGTGTAAAACCTTGAGAGAGGAACCCCACAAAATAATTCTTTTACAGCCCCATGAACATCATCTTAGTAGTCTCCCAAGCACTCATGAAAAAACTGGATGTGAAACCATCACAACCTGGTGCACTTTCAGTAGGTATACTAAATAGTACTTCCTTGACCTTTTCAATGCAGGGTATGGTAGTGAGCATGTTGTTGTCAACATCATCTACAAGATTAGGAATGCAGCCTAACAAACCATCATCTTTAGTAACAGGTTCGGCTTTAAGCACCTCTTCAAAATACTTTATAGCAGCTTCAAGTATTTTGTATGTATCTTGAGTGATAGAATCATCAGGTAATCTAAAATTATTGAAAAACGCAACTTTCCTGTGTACCTGAGTCACCTTATGGAAGAAATGAGTATTAGCATCACCAGCTTCAAGCCATTTAATTTTCGACTGCTCCCTCCAAAAAACTTCTTCTCTCTGTTACATATGTTCATGTTCCAATCTAACTCTGTGAAGCTTTTCACCAATAGTATCATTCCAGCCAGTTTGCAATTCAAAATCTAAAGCAGTGATCTTATCTCTAAGCTGATTTAAGTTTTGAGTAATATTACCAAACACCATGCTATTCTAAGGCCCAAGGGCAGCTTTAAAAGTCTTGAGCTTATGAGCTAAGGAGGATAGACAATTGCCATACACACCCTGAGGCCACGTGTTTCTCACCAAGTTAATAAAATCTTCATGCATTGTCCACATTCTCAGAAATTTGAATGCTATTGTCCCTTGATATCTGTCTTCATTAAAAGCAAACAACATAGGTGTATGATTAGAACATATTCTATTCAGATGATGCACCTTATGTGTTGGAAATGCAGTAATGAAATTTAGCTTGTGAAAGCCCCTATCCAGCCTTGCCCAAACCCTATAAGGACCTTGCTGATTGTTATACCAAGTGTAAGAAGAACCAACATAAACAGATTTAATCAATCCAGAGGCTTGTATCATAGCTTCAAAGTCTCAAATGGATGCAGTATTAGCTATTCTTCTTCCGAATTTCTCTCCTTGAGATCTGATGGAGTTGAAATCCCCAACTACTAACCATGGAGTCTGAATGGCATTAGACAACATCATAATCTCATCCCATAAGTGCCTTCTCTCCACCACCTCACATTTGGCATAAGCAAAATAAGCTATAAAAGACCACTTATTATTATAGTTAATGCAACAAGTAATTGAGAAGACTTACTCTGACGTGAATACTACGAACGCAGAAGCGAGATTCGTAAGAAAATCACGTTGTATTTGAGAGTTAGGAAAACTAGGGTTTCAACTAAACAAATCAACTTACTTTAATCAAAATCAATTGAGAAACATAACCTAGACCTCCCCTTTTATAGAACACAAGGGGGCTTAGAATTAGGAACCCTAATTCTAATTGAAATAATATTTTACTTAAATTGAGAAACTGCTAATAACTCACATTGGACCCCTCTAATAGAGCTTTAAGCTAAAGCATAAAACATAAAACATAAAACATCAAATAAACATAGGTCACACGGAGGTAGATGATCCTATGAGAGGTGTGTCACATCAAACCCTCCGTCTGAGAAGTTTTTGTCCACGAAATCAAAAGGGCGGTGCTCCAGAGGACTCACGCACGTATGTAGTGTGTATCTCAGTCTCTTCGTCTTCATCCCGCATAACGCACACGAAATCTGTACGGTGGAATTCTTCTGAAAATCATGAAGTCTTCCGCAGAATTTTCTGTACCCTTCAATTGTACTCGAGGTCTTTAAATTTTAATGTCGAAGAACGTCTAAAACTGAAGAAAACATAAAAATCTGTGTCTCGAACTTTGCTAAAATGCCCTCCCAAAATGGATCGACAAAAGGGTGATTTTCTGTCGTGCTTTGGCACATTACTGGGCAGTGCTGGAATACATCATTTGTTTGATTTAAATCACTACCGGCATGCCACATAGTATACCCTGAGGCATGCACATACGTACCAATAAGTTGGCATGCATTGGCATGCCCTGAGGCATGCCTTAAAGGTTTTAAAACCGGTGCACCTTGTACCACTGAATCGATGCCCTTTCTTTTTTCCTTCCCAAAAGCTAACCTGCAACTTGATTTGAATCGAGTTTGTAGGATGTAAACCTAACATCAATTCTAGTAACATCTCTTCCCTCCTTACACTTTTATCTTCATCATTAATACCTCCCTTATCTTCAAATTTAATTAGGATGGAAATCTCTAAATCACAGCTTTCAGCTTTTACGGGTGCGATTTGACGCCGATTGATCTTGGTAGCCCACGTGAGCTACTCCTTAGTCAAATGTAGTGGTGTCTCTGCCGTAGTTGAAGATGTGAAGTCCTCCGATTCGAGGCGCTCGTCGCAGGTTTTCGCGGTGCCGATTTTCTCGCCGCTTGGTAAATTAATGAGACCGAAAACTTTCCCAATTTGGGATTTTATCCCACTGCTGAAATCTACTATGGGATCATTAGCCAGACCCTGCTGGACGGTCGCGTTTCTTTGCTCACCGTGTCATTGATCGAGGTTTCCAATCTCACGTCGTTATCGACGGGAAGACGTACAAACGGGGTTTTCGTTTCACCGGTCTTTGCGATGGTGCTCCAATCTTCAGAATAATCGTCGTAAATAGGCGATAAAATCACCATTGATTGGGGGGGGGGGGGGAAGGCTCCCATACCCAAAGCCTTGACAAGCTTATCAAACTTATCATCTATCCTTGCTACACCTTGAGCTAGAGTAGGTTTCTTCGTCGTGGTTCTTCCACGAGGCATCTTTTCTCTTGAAACTGACTACAGTTAGATCTCACGCAGCTCTGGTACCAATTGACGTGAATATTACGAACGCTGAAGCGAGATTCGTAAGAAAATCATGTTGTATTTGAGAGTTAGGGAAACTAGGATTTCAACTAAACAAATCAACTTACTTTAATCAAAATCAACTGAGAAACAAATAACCTAGACCTTCCCTTTTATAGAACACAAGGGGGGTTAGAATTAGGAACCCTAATTCTAATTGAAATTATATTCTACTTAAATTGGGAAACTGCTAATAACGCACATTGGACCTCTCCAACAGAGCTTTAAACTAAAACATAAAACATAAAACATAAAACATAAAGCATTAAATAAACATAGGTCACACGGAGGTAGACGATCCTATGAGGGATGTGTCACATCATACTGTACAGTACATCATTGTAAGTATCCTTCCACAATATCCAAATTTTACCCCCACAAGCAGAATTGGACATTGAAAAATCACATTCTCTTAGCAATGTGACTAATTTGAGAAACATAAAAAAATGGCTCCAACAATACCACAATAGAATTCCTATGAGACTTGATCAATCTTTTCAGATGATTGACACTCTTATTATTGCCTACACCCGTACAATTCCTGACAAGTAATGAGCCAGACATTAATAAGACTATTTGGATGAAGACTTGCTCCTAGTGATGACACTAAGAGGGATGAAAGTATGCACTTGTCGAACTGACCGTTGAATTTATTCCAGTAAGTACTCGACTACTATATACTGACTCAATTATTCTAGACAACGTATTAAGTAATAAAACTATCTTCACAATACACTCAGATATTAATCCACAATACGATTGAGAAGCCTGTGTTAACTGAAAAGTCTGAAGAACACAAATTCGATGGGAAAAATAAGCTTCAATTGCTTAAAAAAATGAGTTTAACCTAGATATAACCTTGCCTAGTCTTGCCCTTCATAGAAGGTTACAAACCCTAGTTACAAATCTCTCAGATTTAAAGGAAACTCTAAACAATGATCTATGTCTAGATAATTAACTCTTGCCTAGGCTTGCCCTTTTATAGAGGTTGTAAGTCCTAGTTACAATCCAACTTGAAATCCAACTCTAAAAGGTATTTAAAACTCTTACTAGAACTGGAATTACGATAGTCGTTCGAACGAACCCATAGGTCGCTCGAACGACCGAACACCTCCCCTGAAACTTTGGCCCAAGGGTTCAAGTCGTTCGAACGACTCTCAACCTCGTTCGAACAACTTAGGTAAAAACTTCAGTTTCTCCTTGATCCTCCTGGATCATGGCTCCCCCATTTAGGAGGCTTGAGCTCCCGCTCAAGCCAGAGCTGGAGATGTGGGACTTCCCTAGATCTTCTTGGATCATGGCTCCCCCACTTAGGAACCTTGAGCTCCTGCACAAGCCAGAACTGTAGATGTGAGAACGCGGTGATGCCCAATTCCCTGTTGTACCACTTTGACGTACTAAACAGCAAAAGAAACGGTTCAAATAGCTTCTTATCACCCACCCCATCCTGGAAAATATACTCACAGGCCTTGTTTTGCCGCAACTTCTGGCGAACCACACGAAGCCCATGGTAATCATCAAATCTTGCAACATTCAATGGAATAATAGGCTGACTCTGAAAAAGTACCAACATAGCGGAAATAGCTGGTACCATAACCTCCTCTTGCAACTTCCCCATATTGGTTTGTTGCATAGGAGATATTGTCATCGTAGACAATGCTATAGACAACATACCCTCTTGAATTGGTAATATAGGCTTGCTACTCACAATAACCAACCTCTTCACCAGAGTTACCGTTACTAAATTCACAACATCCTCATCGTCATCCACCTCCAAAACCCATTTCTTTTTCGAACGGCTTCGCCGACTCGCCGAAAGAGAACCCAATGCGAGGTTTGTGAGACGAAATTGTGCAGTTAACTGCTTTACAGTAGCAGATAACTTCGAAACTTTCGTTTCTAAAACCGTAAGTCTATCGTTGAAATCGCCCATCTCCAAATCGTCCTTATTCGTTGATTTAGGTCTATGATAGATCGTCAATGGACTCACAAAAATTCCCAAAATTTGTGTAGATATGAAAATCACTGTAGCAGTCGCCAAATTCACTGTAGCAGTGCAAAATTACTGTAGCAGATGTTAGAAATCCACAAAACTTCCTATTTGTTTGTTTGAGGCGATCACGTGTAGAGACCATAAACCTCAATCAAAACCTGAGAATTTTAACAAGAATCTGATACCACTTAATCCACAATACGATTGAGAAGCCTGTATTAGTAGAGATTCTGAGAACACTAATCGATTTGGAAAAATAGAGAATTCAATTACTCAAGAATGAAATAATTACAGGAAGAAAAACTCTCAAACCCTAGGTTCCCTCAGAACTCTTTCAGATCTAACATAGAACAATGATCTAAACTCTAGATAATTCACTCTAGGCTAGGCTTGCCCTTTTATAGAGGTTGCAAGTCCTAGTTACAATCCAACTCTAATCTAACTCTAAAAGGTATTTAAAACTCTTACTAGAACTGGAATTATGATAGTCGTTCGAACGAACCCATAGGTCGTTCGAACGACCGAACACCTCCCCTGAAACTTTGGCCCAAGGGTTCAAGTCGTTCGAACGACTCTCAACCTCATTCGAACAACTTTGGTAAAAACTCTAGTTTCTCCTAGATCCTCCTGGATCACATATATCTGGTAAAATATTTGAATTTATTTCTAATCATTAGGTAGTATCTATGGTTTCAGATATGTGCAATATATTCTATGGTATACTTGAAGAATAGTAAGTTTTAAGGAATTTCCCGCCAGTATTTTTTTGTCATAACTAAGTAAGGATAAGTTGACTGGAAATGAGTCGTTTTTTATTTAGAATTGTCATAATGTCATTATCAACTTTTGTGGGTTTAGTAGCTAGAAACCCTCATAAGATAACACTTGTCTACTAAAGACACCTGAGGGTTTAACGGCTTATTGCATATGCTAAATACAATCGCGAGTTCTGCAGAAATGGTTTCCTTTCTTAGTTTAATTTTATTTCTTTAATTATTTTAATCGGGATAAGCAAAATGATAGGTTTGGAGGTATTTGATAGACGTAGAAATACGTAGGATTAATACGCCTAAAAGTATCATTTTGTTAATCCCAATTTATTATTTTATATTATTAGTAACATTTTCTTATTTTTATGCATTTATCACTGTTGTAGCTAATAAGTATAAAAAAATAGCTAATATAAGGTACAAAGAATTGAAACATCTCCAACGGTCTCTCAGGTACAGAGAAGATGCCTACATTCAATGTACTTGTAGATTTACTCTAAGGAATGAAGATGATGAATGACTCTACAAGGATTTGCTTGAGAAGAATTATTATCTAGATAGAAGATATAGTAGAAATGAGATAAAATTTATCTGAGATAGGGTTTATCTTTACTTAAAGATAGAGTTTCAGAAATGTAAACAATTCTCTTTTATCTCTTATAAATAGGAGGGCAATTCTATGTATTTTTCATCTCATTTTTGCAGTGAATAAAGTTTTGTTTATTCAGTAGTTCTCTTTCTCTCACCTTTATTTTTAGTTTATGCTTTTAGAATTAAGCTGTGATTGAGCACCTTTTATCGAGACCTAGTCACCTAAGCCTTAGTTAATGATGACCCTCTGGCGAAAGTGAGCTAAAATGGTTTGAATAATGGTAGTATAGAATCTAGATTCTCTAAAATTCTCTGATTTATAGTAAATGGGAGTTGTCTAGCCATGATAACTTCAAATTACTGTGAATATGAGGATAACTTCAAATTAGCCATATCTTGTTGTTTTCACACTCTAGGGAATTCTAGATCATTAGGATTGCAATTCTCCGCCTAGCCATGGAGGGAGTTTGCGTACCTTAGATCCGATTATCCATATGATTTTAATTATCATCTAGGATTTTAGCCATAAACCCTAGATCTTTGATCTGTGATAAACCTAGCCATGACTATCACGAGCGGAAAAATCTACCATTTTTTCTATTATTTTAGCAAGCTAAGTCGGAGGAGTCCGAAGCCTAGGCGTTTTACTTATAATCGTACCAAAAATCTATAGTTTAGTCGTAGTTAGATTTATTTCTTTAGTACAAAACATCTTTATCAAAATTAGTTTAGATTCGGCTATTAATTAGGTCGATAAAACTACTTTTTAATACGTTTACTCCCCGTTGATTCGACTCCCACTTGCCCTTATTATATTATGACACCCGTATTTTTGAGCAGGGTATTTAAAGTCTGAGATTTCCTAGTATCATATATGCTCGCGGATAGAATTCGTATTGATTGGATTTGCTGGAACAACGTCTCTTCTTGCATTGAGTGTTTTCTGCAAGTCCTCTAGTATACTTTGTATGTCCCTTCTGGCAACACGACTTAGTTCTTCACCTTAGAGGTGTCGAGGGAAGAGTCCCTTATTGAACACAAGACTGATATTTATCTTTTGAGCCTAATTCAGTTTGGTTGGGAGGGTATTGTCAATAAACATATAGAGGTAGGGTTCTCGTAATCGTCTGAATCATTGACTGCTAATAGCTTTGATTAGTTGGGCGTTACTTGAAATTAGTTTTTCTTATTTTAGTGCATGCCATTCTTGTTCTACCTTGGGGTATTGAAGCTCAAAGTCTCTCACGATACCGTCAATGTAGGAATGCCCTTTATCTCTATGTGATTATGCGACATAGTTTGAAAGCTTTGCCAAGAATTTTATGAGTATGGATCGTAACATTTCTTGCACTTTTGCATAAGCTTTGCTGTTTTGGTGTCTCTTGTACAACTTGACATTCTTCATCATCAAAATAAGGAAAAGTGTGATGACTTCAGATAAGCTGGTATAAATTTCCTAACGAAGATTATTTTGCCCATAAGGACTTGAGTTTAGGATTTAGTGATTCACATCCTAGCAGGGGCGGAACCAGGATTTTAGGTTGGGGGGGGGGGTAAGATCCTACGGGGGTTCGGGGGCTTGGCCACCAAATTTTTTTTTGAGGCTATATTCCTTTTTAATATAGACAACCTACGGTCCCCCACTAAACAAAACGCTTCTATTATCGAATCTGAATAAATACTTTGAGCAAATTTTCTTTAAAGAACTGATCATCAAAGGGGTTTCTCCCACCAAAAAAGTTTGAAACTAAGCACCTATGATCACCAAAACCCCCTCCCCCAAATACCCTGAATGGGTCACCAAAGAAATCATCCCTATTTCCTCCACCCCTCTGCATTCTCAATGTTCTAATATCTAAAAAACATAAATCACAGTGAATCATATATCAAAATTCCAACAAAATATAGATTCAACACCCATAACAAAGATAATTGGGTGCTTATTAGTTCCTAATCATCAACTCCCAAACACAATCAAACAGTAAATGATTTGGGGAAAGTTTGATGATGAAAACCAAATCGAAGAAACCCTAATAAAATTTACATAGGAACTAGGGAGTATCGTTACCTTGAGATCGATTTGATGAGAATTGTGATTTTCAGAATTAAGCAATGAAACCCTAATTTGTGTTGTGGTTTGGAATGTAATTATCAAATCCAGATAGAGAGAGAGAATAGAAGGCAGGGTATGAGGTAGCTGCTGTCTTTGTGTGTGAGAGAGGACTGAGGAAAGGCAGAGAAGATGTATGAGAGAGGACTGAGAAAGGTAGAGAAGAAAGAACCTATTTTTTTTTCAAAATTTTACCCCGGGCTATAACCCGGGTGAGTCTGCTAATATCAAGGTCCATATCATGACATGAAGCCTAAGATTTTTTTTCTCTTATAAAGCCAAAAAGACCTTTCAAATGAGCTAGTTTCAACTTATAATGCCAACACTTGGTAAGCAACAATTTAAGTACTCCAAGGTGCTAAGCCCTCATTCTTGATTTGATCAAGAACATTGTTTCAACTGAGCGCATGGTTGCAAAATAGATAGAAGGCTCGTGTTGGCATCTGGAAAGTGGTTTTTCAGGTGTAATATAACACGATTTTGATCAGAGTATAACCTCTGTAATGATGGAGAACATTTGCAAGGATACCCTAGCGGATGCGTCACTAGGCTTTCCAGGGGCGGATTTAGAGGGGGGGGGCAAGAATTTTGTTCAAAAATGCTTATATAGGTATATACAAAAAAAATTTAAAAAAAAATGTACATTTTTTTCTTCTTCTAATGACATCAAGGAAAGTTAGCTCACGTGGTAAATAGTAGAGTTTCTACCCTAAGAGCCTTAAGGTTCAATTCTTGATCTTATCAAAATAAGAACCTTATTTTGATATTATTTTTTTTTTTAAAATTTAACGAGAGAAGAGGTGAATCTGGATAACTTTTTAGTCAAATATAATGTTATATTTGATTGACTTTTAAGCTTAAAACACCGTTAAATGGCCAAAAAAAAATTTTGCCCCCAATATCCTAATATAATTCATCGCACTACCTTCGCCCTCCAAACATGAAATCCTTGCTCCGCCCCTGAGGCTTTCGTTTGAGTTCGGACATCTCCTACTATACTGATTGAGAGAGACGGGGCGAGAAACTCATAGAGAACACTTGTTTCTGTAAGATATGGAAGCCATATTTTAGGTTATTAGGCAACCGCTAAACAAAAACTTGATAAACACTAGTTTTGCTCTCCATGGATCAGATACATAAATATTCTTTAGCCAAAGTGTTAAACCTGTATATTCTTTAGCCAAACAATGGATTAAAATCAGAAATCTTCCTTTATATATACACATGATGATCAGTACTTAGGAATAGAGCACTCCTCTGGTAAGTTATTGTGAAATCTCTCATAGTCGTTGCAGTAATCATAGATGCTGTAATACTTCTTAACCCATTTGAACAATCTTCTCTGAGGCATCGTTAAAGTGCTAAACCTGTCTTTGTTCCACCAATTTGCATCGCTATCAGACCTACAAAACCTCGCATTCCCTCTCCAAACACAACCATCTATCTTATAATTCCCGAATGAGGTTACAAAAGGACCCTTAGACCAATCGATTTTGTCGCGTCCACCATTTGTTGCCCAGCTTTCACCGTTCCATAAAGTTACTTCGAGAGCCATGGGTTGCGATCTTGGGAAAGCAACTCCCTTGTCTGCATGGTTTCTGTAGACCCGAATGGGTACCCAGTCGACCATGAAAACTATTTGATGAAGGTTCCAATGGATTGAGTATGTGTGAAATTCTTTTGTTGGATCAAACCATAGATGAATTCTCTCTTCCCTGTTATCGAACCCATCTGCGAACACATTGGTTTGAAGGATGTATGGTTTGCCAGCTACATTGCCAAGGAACTCAAAGTCTATCTCGTCATGGTTTGGTTCATTTGATCTCAACTGCATTGTGCATTTATATAAGTATTTCAATGATGGACAGGATAAATCAGAAACGAATGGAAATAAATATAGGTAACCCGAGCTAGGTTTACCATAGTTTTTCATTCTGCGTAATTTTACCCAAATATTTTTAAAAACTTGTTTTTTTTTAAAGTTTCTGCAATGAAAATGAATTGTATTTTTTTCGTAAATATAAAGGCTCCAATCTGTAAAGAAGAAAATTGCACTTAATAAAATTGAGTTAAATTTAAGGTTTTAAGATTCAAATTTAAGGGGTGTATTTTTTTAAGAAAACAATCTTTCAAAGAATCAAAAGGATTATTAAGATGTTGCGAAATTCGGGATAGTCATCCAAGAATTTTACTGTTTAACTGGGGAAATAAAGCTAAACATCCATGGTTTACTCACATAAAAAGCAACCACCGTGCCTGCGGAACGGCCTGGTACAAGTTTTATTTGCATGTCGAACTCCCCGAATAAGAACATATCATTTGAAGCAAAACCAGCACCTACAGAACATCCAAATTATCAAAAACTACGACAAATTAAAATAAGGAAAACTGTATAAAACTGTGGTTTCCACGCATATCATATATGGGAATATATGTTTTTATTGTCACCTGATTCTTTGTCGAGAACTAAGCTCCTTTCATGGCCATCAGCAGAAGTGTTTATATGGTTAGAACCCCATAAAACCATGAAATCCTTGTTATAGTCCCCCACGAAAACAACAGACGAGAATGCAAGTTGCATTAGATATGCAACAAAAACCCCGAAAAAGAACGTAACTTTCCGACTTTTGGTCATGGTGCTGTGTTTTATTTAGCTGTGGTGAGGATGATAACAAAAATGAGAAGGCTAACGTGTATTTATATGTGGGAGTAAATGTGTATGAGGAAGCAAGGAAGCTAGGTGTGCTCAAACAAGTTTAGCTTCAGAGGAAAGCAAAGGAATATTTGGGTTGTGAGCATCTATGTATATTATTTTTTGAAAGATTGGTATGGCCATTCTGATTCTTGTGTTAGTGCTATCTCGAGGAAACCTAAATATAGAAAGTAACGTTTTGTTTCTTTATCACCATGAAACCAAAATACTTTATTTTGGTCCGAGCATTCACATTAGCCTCCCTTAAAATATAGGGAGTGGTGGTGACGTGTAATCCCTGTTTTTTCTTTTACCCGAACAAACTCTCTTTTCTAAGGAGCCACGTAATTTTTTATCCTTAAACTCTATAAAAGTAGGAGAATCACTTTCCATATAAATAAAGTTGCTTAAGTGGCTATCCAAAACCTTCATCCTACTAGGAGAGAGTGTAAAGATAAGGAGAATGAATATTTAAAGAGCAAATTTGGTTTTTCCCCACATTATAATAGACGAATTCGCAATTGCCTCTCAAAGTTGGGACTGAGGATGAATATTTAAAGAGCAAATTTGTTCTTGCCCCCCATTATAATAGACGAATTCGTAATTGCCACCCAGCTTTGGCACTTATTGGCCTATGACCCCCATTTTTGGGTTGACTGGCCTTTGACTGACCAGATTTTGGTAAACTTCCAAAAACAGCCTCGCGTGCCAAGCACGTGGACTTAGGCAACAAGTTTCCATAATCTCTTGAATTAACGGCTCAAATCTTTCTCAAGCCGTCGCTATGATCATGACACGTGTCATTTATTTGAGCGGGAGATTTCCCCCATTTACCCAACTCTCTCTCTCTCTCTACTGTTATTACACCATCTCTCTCTTTCTTTATTTCAAAACATTTGCACTACAATTGTAGTAAGTAAATGAAGCCATTGTACCAAAAGAAACTATTGTACCAAAGGAAACCCTAACTCGAGTTCAATACCAGAGGAAACTCTATTTCTCTCTTTTCTTGATGTAAGTACTGTTTGATCTTGTTGTTTAAAGTGTAAATCTCAGTTTACTATAACCCAATTACTATATATAACTATTTGGGGATTGGGGTAATCAAATATAAAATTATGGTTTTGATTAAATTAGGGTTTAATTAGAGATCTTGAATAATAAAGGGTTTGGAAGTTAATGATTATGTAACATATGTATTGGTTTTTTTTTTCGGGATGTAACTATGAGAAATGCATTTTTTTATAGAATTTGTTTTTATACTTTTGCTATAGGGATAAAACTATAAGAAATGTAATATTTGTATTTTTGCTACAGGGTTGAAGCTATAAGAAATGTAATACTTCATGGGGGGGGGGGGGTTACTTGGATAAAACCTAGTTGTGGTTTTGGTTACACCCATGACTTGTATGTGGGAGGAAAGGTAGAAAGATATGATAAGATGGATGGGGATAGGTTTTCTTACATATGATTGATGGATTATGTGTTTTCTACCTTGATTGAAGTGAACAATCTTATGCCACCTGGGACTGTGTTTAATTTGAGTATTATCCACCTGGGACTGTGTTCAAGTAAAGGGTGGCAATGCTTTGTTGTTTTATTGGGATCATGCTGATTTGGAGGTGGTAGGTGATATACACTTCTATTTAGATAGCAATGGACCTGCTCTGCCCCTATCACAAACCAACCAAAATCAAGAATGCCCTGAAGTAATAACTTTTGACGTTAATGAGGGTCCTACTCTCCCAACCTAGCCTGAGGTGGCCTCACCTATTTTTTATGTTGATCCTCATGTACCTAATGTGGATAATGTTAAGAGAAGTGCAAATATTTCAACTATTGAACCCAAGAGTAAGGATCAAATTAAATCTAAAAGAAAAACTCCAACTATATCTATGACCAAAAACCCAGTTGAACCAAGGAAAAAAACTCCAACTGAACTAAAGAAAAAGTCCACAGTTGAAGCTAAGAAAATAAGGGCAAAGAGAAAAGAAAAGTGTACTTCAAGTGTTGCACCCAAACCCAAAAAGGTTAGAGAAAGTAAATTACCAGAAGAAACCCTAGATGACATACCAATTATGTATGATAGTGATGATTATGTGATCATATTGGATTTTTTTTTGGGGGGGGGGGGGGGGGGGGGGGGGGGGGGGGGGGGGGGGGGGGGGGGTGGTGATAGACTTGGTGATGGTATACCAATTAAGTCTACTTTAAATGATAGAGTTGGTGATGGACTTGGTGATGATATACCAATTGAGTCCACTTTTAATGATTATCCTGCTGAAATAGACCTTGATAACTTAGTTGCTAAAGAAGGACATTACTTTGCTCACACTTCTTTAGATGATAATGAAGGGTCTACTCAAGAAGACATAAATAAGTGTGATGAGGAGTTAATAAATTTTGCTGAAGAAACTAAGAATATCTTTGGAGTGGAAGAAAATACCACAGTTGTTGAAGATCTATTTTAAAAAATTTGTGACTTGGTACCTGAGATGGAGTGGCCTACAGTGCATGCTGCAAGAGCTTATATTAGGAGATGGAGTATAGTGAATAAGGTACTCTATCACCAGATAAAGAATGAGATCTATAAGATTAGACTTGAATGCAGTAAAAGAGAAGAAGGTTATAAGTGGCTTTTTATGCCAGGGTAACACCGATGGCCATACCTTAAAATTGAGAAAAAGTAGTATGTTGATCCATACTTGCAAAGGAAAGGGTAAATCCAAAAATAAGTTGGCTCATGCTGGATGGGTGGCAAATGAAGCTGAGAATACAATGAGAGCGAATTAGGTCTACTAAGCCTTGTGATGTGATAGAGTTGATTAGAGTAAATTATGGGATTGACTTTTCTTACTACAATGCATGGAATGCATGAACTATTTGTATGGAGAGGATTGTGGATTCATATGATGAGGGGTATGTATTACAGCCTGAGTTATATAAACATATATTGAGTTCTAACCCTGGAAGTATAGCTGGACTAGCAAGGGCATTGACACTAATCAGTGAACTGGGAATTGTGTTGCTTACAAAGCATCTTTGGATGGATTTGTGGATGGTTGCAGACCTATACTTGGTTTGGATGGATGCTTCCTCAAGGGGAAATATGGTGGAGTGTGTCTGTCTATCATTGGACTAGCTGGAAGCAATGGATTATTCCCAATAGCAGTGTATTTGTGCAGGTCTGAATATTTTGAAACTTGGTTTAATTTTCTGCAAAAACTGGAACCGTATTTAAATCAGCACAAAAGCAAGTTGACCTTCATCAGTGGCAGGCATAAAGGTCTTATATAGGCTGTTGCAGATGTATTTCCTAATACAAACCATAGGTTTTGTTTCAGACATATGTACAAGAATATAAAAAAGTACTACAAGGGCACACATTTGGAGAGTCTTGTTTGGGAGGCAGCAAAAAATTTTTAGAAAAATAAGAAAGATGAGAAGATGGACAAACTCAAAGTTGATAACCTTACAACATATGATTGGCTGGTGAAGGAACCATATGAACATTGGGCAAGGTCACATTTTGACTTCACATCCAAATATGAGCACATAACAAACAACTTCTCATAATCTTTCAACAATTGGATATTGAAGATTAGAGATAAGCCAGTTCATAGAACCTTAGAGAAATTAAATTTGATGCTGATAAAGCTGATGTATGATAGAAGATTAATGACAAGGGAATGAGACTAAGATGGTATGATACCATAACTTATAAAATTGATCTTTATTTGTAAAGGTTTTATTTAGTTTATAACTTGTTAAGGTTTGAACTTTCTTTTCAGGGTTAGTGTCAAGAGCTGTGAAACACATTGCAAAAATGGTGACATTTTATGGGCACTACCATCCTGAAGGTGCTGCTGATGGATGTTTTATTGTTATTGATGTAAATAGGCAAAGATGTAGGGTTAATAATGAGAAACATGAGTGTGATTGCAATGAGTGGCAGCTCACTTGCCTACCATTTGTGCATGCAATAAGTATATTGTTACCATTTAGAGAATCTTGGGTTGAGTAAGTATCACATATTTAATTAAATTGCCAATAACATTTGTTGTCTTTGTTTACATTAGTTCCATGTTTTGATGTTAATGCAGGTATTGTAGTCCATATCATAGAGTGTCTTCATATGTTGCCACATATAGAAAAACTATTTATCCAATGGCTGATTCATCTTATTGGAACATTGTAAAAGTACAAATCTTACTATTTTGTACATATGCAAGTCTAAAGATGCCATTTTTTAACTAATTGAGGAATTGCGTTCTCTATTTTTTACAGCCAAATTGATGTAGGAGCTCGTTATGTGTTAGGAAAAAATAGATTAGTCGAGCAAGCCTGAGTACAAGCCCGATCCACCAAAATGCCAAGAGTCATTGAAGTTAAAAGGGTTAGTAACTCCAAATAAATAATGGTTTAATAGTTTTTAAGTGAATAGTGGTATTTAATGAGGTATATGAAGAGTTTTATACCTCTTTCTTACATGTGAGCTTAGCCTTTTTGAAGTTAAAAGGGTTAGTAACTCCAAATAAATAATGGTTTAATGGTTTTTAAGTGAATAGTAGTATTTAATGAGGTATATGAAGAGTTTTATACCTCTTTCTTTAATGTTCTTCAAATTGATTTATGGTTGTAACTTGTAAGCCTATAAAAAGGCTAAGCTCACATGTAAGAAAGAAAATCAATCAAATTAAGGGTAAAAGGAAAGAGAGGAGAGAGAGGGGAAGGAGGTGGGAGAAAAAGGAGGGAAAATGATTAAGAAAATAAAAGATAACTTTGGTAATTTGATTGATAATGATTGATTTTCTTTCTTACATGTGAGCTTAGCCTTTTTATAGGCTTACAAGTTATAACCATAAATCAATTTGAAGAACATTAAAGAAAGAGGTATAAAACTCTTCATATACCTCATTAAATATCACTATTCACTTAAAAACCATTAAACCGTTATTTATTTGGAGTTACTAACCCTTTTAACTTCAATGACTCTTGGAATTTTGGTGGATCGGGCTTGTACTCAGGCTTGCTCGACTAATCTATTTTTTTTCTAACACATAACGAGCTCCTACATCACAAATGATGATTGCTTACCCCCACCATTGGTGAGGGGGTCTGGAAGACCAAGAAAAGTGAGGCTAGTGAATCCAGATGAGGCACAAGGTACAAAAAAAATATATGTTTAGTGTAGGGGATTTGGACACAATAAGAAGACTTGTAAAGATGTTCCTGCTCCACCAAGGCCAAGTGTACCAAGACAAAGGCTAAAAGTTGATGCACACTCTAGCAGGGCTAAGCTTAGAAGGAACACAATTCAGCTACCTATAACACCTAATGTAAGTGGAAGTACTAGAAGGAGTGCAAATAGAGCAAGGGGTAGAAATGGAGCTGGTGTTCACTATAACAGTTATGGAGGTGCCATTAGGATTGGCATTGACCTTTTTGGAGGTGGTGTTGAAGTGAGAGGTGTGGCAAGGGGTGGTAGAGCTGGAAGGAATGTTGGTAGTACAAGAGGTGGTGGGGCAAGTGGTGGTAGTGCTATAGTGAGAGGTGGGGCAAGTGGTGATGGTGTTGCAGGGGGAGGTGGGGCAAGTGGTGTTGGTGTTGCAGTGAGAGGTGGGGCAAGGGGTGGTAGAGATGGAAGGAATGTTGGTGGTACAAGAGGTGGTGGGGCAAGTGGTGGTGGTGTAATGCCAAACTTCAACCTTCCAAGACAAGTTCTAGCATAGTCTCAACCATCAACTTCAAACCCTTACAAGAAGAACTTTCAACCACCAAACAGGACTTTGAAGCCATAAATAGCTTGTTGTAGGGCATTTTCTATTTTTTTGGTTATTCACTATTTTTTTTTACAGTAATATGCAGTGGTTATTGTTTTGTAATGGTGACAATGTGAGACAATGTTATGTGTTGGTTGGTTAAATGCTTATATTTTTCCATTTTGTTTGTTATGGTTGCAGAATAAGTTTGTTTTCAGTATTTTTTTGTTAATGCATGGTATTTTGTTGTTATTGAAAATGTTGCAGGTTTGTGTGTTTTTTGCATAGTCTAGTTATGTCGGAATTTTGTCAGATTTGGTATTTTGTTACTAATGAAAATGTTGCATGTTTGTGTGTTTTTTACATGTCTTAGTTATGTCTGAATTCTGTCAGAGTTATGGTTTTGCTGCTATTTATTTTGCATGCTTATGTCTAAATTATAGATGCATTGTGTGTTTTTTGCAGGTTGGAGTGTGCTGTGGAGTTTTTATCAAGTATTGCAGGAGTTCACAGGTTAGTATCACATTAGAATTTTCTTACACTACAGAAGATGAAAATGTACAAAAGTGAACCCCTAAGGTTAGAACATAACTAACTAGCAACTGAATTATAGATGCCATGTGTTTTATTTTGCATGTTCTAGTTATTAAGCTACTTTTGTACAAGGCTAAAGGCCAAACTCTGAAGTACCAAGTGCTTGAAGCATCTTCTAGGAGTCCACCAGTCTTATAGCTTCCATTGAATCATTGTAAACGAGAATCTTTAAAATGGATAGCTTCCATTGAAAATGGATACCTTCTTGGAGTCCACCAGTCTTACAACCACTGGTACACCCTCCCAAATTTAGACCATACCAAATTTAGATTAAGCTCTAGTCCTCCCCGCTACTACAGCCACTGGTACACCCCCCCTAAGTTACAAATACTTGTGTCAGTCATAGTACCATCAGTAGGGGTTTTGTCTATTTACATCTTTTCACTTGGACAATACTTTAGGCTTACAGTCAATAAATTTCAGTCAACCATAGGTATCACAATAAGGGGAAGACCTAGCTATCACAATACTCTAGGTTTTGTTCATAGTAAACAACAATAACACAAAAGAAAAAAATACACAATAATAAAAACACAAGCTAGAAAAAGAAAAAAAGAAACAAAACAAAACATCCACTACTCCTACAACCTAAACTCCATCTCCCTTCTCCCCACCATCTCCTTTCTCCTCACCACCATCTTTCTTCTTCTTCTTTGTCTTCTTGCCATCTGCACCATCCTCCATGCCATCTTTTGCATCATCTTCACCATCATCAACTTCATCTTTTTTCTTTTTTTTTTTCTTTCTTCTTCTTCATCTTCATCTCCAATCTCTATTTCCTCAAAATCAGGGTCAGCCATACCATCATCCCCCTCATTCTCAGACTCTGCAGATGAACCATGAAAGTCCGAGTCTGAGATAACATTATTCTCCTCCTCCTCCTCATCTTCATCTTCATCACTTAAGAAGAACCTGGTTGCCTTGGGAGCATCAGTTCCATTTCCATACATCCATTCATTCTCACTGTCAGAATCCATAACTTCTGGCTTTTTAAAGAGGGAGAAAAGGCACAAGATGAAACCTACACCTTTGAGAGAGAGTAAGAGATGAGAAAGAAGAAGCAGAAACCTACACATTTTAAAGATGAAAAGCATTCAAATTGGGGGGTTACTTGTTGCAATTAATGACTGATGAATTCCCATAAACTAGTCAAAAGGGGTAAGTGGTTAGGAGTTGGCAGTTTAAACCAAGGCTAATTCCCATAAAACAGTGTTCAAGTAATGTTAATACAAGTTACTCAATTTAAAAATTAAACAAAAATAGATGTGCTTCATGGCATTAACCACAAAACTGTGTTGCATGGCATAAAAGAGCTTGCTTTGGGGATTAAGAAACACAATTACATTTGAAGTACCATTACACAAATAGAGAAAATCTATTACAACATAAAAAGAAAATCCATTACAACATAAAAAGAAAATCTCTTACAACATACAGAGAAAACCCTTACAAATAGATAAAATAGTATGATCTTATACACAAAATTTGTCACACAAGTACACAAAACCTTAGAAAATATAGATAATTACTTCTTCTCTTGTCAAACAAGTTTAGCCTTCCCTTTGAATTCCCTACAAAATTCATTCAACTCCATTGTAACTGACATTTGGACTTTGAGGTCTACATCTTTGTTCCTCTCATTTCCTTCTTTCTTTATCTTTTCATCTTGCATGAACACCTTAAGCCAATCAAAGTTCCCACAATGACTATTGACACACTTGAGAAAATTTTGCCCCTTGGTTTTATCAATTGTAGAAGTAGTAACCTCCTTGGAGCACCATAAAGATCACAGTTGGTGGACCTCCATGGGCATAGTTTCCACCAATGCTTTGAAGATCTAAACCAAAAACAACCACCACTAAAAAAGGTCTCAGTCTCACATTTGGACTCCTTAATTGCAACATCCAACCACTTGAAAGCATTGCATTCACTAACTTGGTAACTAAAGAACTTCCTATTAGGGTTTTTTTTTCTTTAGTGTTAGATTTCTTTAGCATCATAATTCCCATACAACCATCTCTCTTACATTTGCTGTAAATCCATGGACAACCCAATCCAGTTTCATGGTCACCATCACCGATGATATCTGCCCCCAATACGGAGAGGAAGATGAGACCACGATGCATGCTCTTTTCTTCTGTAAGAACGTTAAAAAAATTTGGTATGCCTTCGATCCCTCTTTTGATTACAACTCTTGGCCCTACGCGAACTCTTTAAGCGACATCATTACCAAGCTGGCTAGACAGGGAACCGGTAGCCCTGGTCCCTCCTCATGGGGGGAAATTTGCTCCGTTCTTTACGTTATTTGGATGAGCAAAAACGATATGATCTTCAATAACATAAAGCCTAACCCGCTGGCAGCGGTAATCAGAGCCAAAAGCTACTTCAACTCTCAAGGAAGCACTGAAAGCTCTTTGGTCAGGCCCGTTTCTTTTGTCCTGCCTCCTAAGATTGAAGCTGGATGGCACTTTGTGCTGGTGGATGGGGCCTGGCAAAAGAAAGGCTTGGGGGTTCGGGTTTCGTTATTAAAACTCACAATTTTTTTGTATTGGAGCAGGTTTGGACTCTTCCAGAGCAGCAGACCCAAGAAGCCGAGGCGATTGCAGTAATACGAGGTATGTAGGCAACTCACGGGAGAGGTTTGGAGCGAGTGATGCTGCTCACAGATTGTAGACGTCTAGTCAGTGCTTTTGAGACGAGATTTACAGACCTTTCTTGGGGTGCTCTCTCCCTGGCGCCAGAGATGCTAGCTCTTGCTGACCGTTTTGTGGATTTCAGATTTCAGTTTTTTAGTAGATGTTTTAATTTTGAGGCACATGCTGTTGCCGCTTTAGGAGCTCGCTCCCCACACAGTCCTTTTTTGAGCCCTCAGAGGCTGTGAACTTTGTTAGCACTGTTGTTTCTTTGTTGCCCTCGATGGTTTAATATATTGCTCCGTTTTGTCAAAATAAAAATTAAAATGGCCACCATCACCACAAATAACACAAATTTTAGCCTGTTTTATGAATTTATGTTAGTTAGACTATACCCCCTATATTAGTTTTTGCACCTAACCCCCACCCCCCCCCCCCCCCCCCCCCCCCCCCCCCCCCACCCCCACCCGCCCCACCCCCCCCCCCACCCCCCCCCCCCCCCCACCCACACACACACACACACACACACAAAGCTTAAACAAACTCTAATAGCAGAAAAAATTAAAATTTAAACACAAACACAAACACAAAAGAATATGAAAATAGACCAAAAATATGTTACCTCAGACTTAGAACCTCCCCCCATTGTCCAAAAAATGAAAAACAGAGGTTTTGAGGTAAATTTTTAAGCGAAGAGAGACAGAGGTATGCATGGTTTAAGCTTGAGAATAAGGGTCAAATTTGATTTCAATCTGGATCGTCAGATTTTGATGAGTAGATCGAAAATACAACCGGTAACTGGGTCAATGATTCACGTGTTTGGCACGCGAGGGTGTTTTTGGAAGTTCACCAAAATCTGACCAGTCAAGACCAGTCAACCCAAAAATAGGGGTCATAGGCCAATAAGTGCCTACGCTGAGGGGCAATTGCGAATTCGTCTATCATAATAGGGGGCAAGAGCAAATTTTCTCATATTTAAAAGAGTGTAAATGCTTTTTGTTACTTTTTTGCATCCCTACAGGTTAGAGTATGGGCAGCAGCCTCGCTAACTTAGTGAGCCACCTAGGCATAAATTCAGGGAAAATATGACATGTAGCTAGAGCTATTTTTTTTTTCTTTTTCAGGGTGGGGATGGTGGGGGATGGATGTCAGTTTTTAATATATATATTTTAATAAAAATATTAAAAATAAAATAATATATATATACACTAAAAAAAATTCAACCAATTTTTTAATAATAATATTTTTTTAATAATTTCTATGACTGAACGGGCTCGCCATAGATAGCCACTGACTTTCTTGAACTTGGCGTAATTTGAGCGATAGCCCGCCTGAAAAATGAATTTTTCCAAAATTTGGATCGCTAATATAGCGATACCTATCCTGCTGCCCATGCGCTTAGGGAGGCTGATGTGGATGCTCTTACATATTTACATCATCTAATCGATGTAGTCATAATTGTCAGTGTCGTGATGAAGATGAACCCTTGAGTCTTTCTACAAGCAATGTTGATGAATATGTTATTGACGAAGATATTCTCGACGGGACGTCCAGTTTACTAAGGGCGGGACAATGTGACGCCCTAAAATCTACCGCCTTGTTGGTTCTCAAGTACTCAAAGCTTTAATTTGTTAAATGATCTCTTCATAGAATATAGTCTCAATTCATTCTCCAAAAGCTTTTTCCAGAAAGTGTTTATAGGCATTTTTTTTGTCAATTTTTTGGCCCTGGATCCTGACCTTTAGTAATATCTAAAATCTACTAAATCCAATTTATACCTCGCTCCAGGAAGACCATAAATGTAAAGTTGAAGCCAAGATCTTCCAACAAAATCGGTCAATCAAAAATAAATAAATGAAAGTAGCCCAATATCGCCAATTTTTAGGTAACTTATATTTGGTATATTAATTATACTAATTATATCTAAACAGTATAATTTTGGCATTTCATAAAAAAGAAATTTATCCGCTTAGTTTGATAAAAGTATCTTGTACGCAATTTCCCAACACTATCTAACTTACAACTTGATTTATTTATCATCCCTGAAAATTGCAATCAAATCCCATGGGTGAAAAGCAAAGTATGCTTTGCAAATGTATTTACATAAACCCAGTGTAAGAGGGAGTGAACATGAACAATTTGTGTAAGTTACTATGAAATGAGCGATACAGTCCAACAACATACATGAAGCTTGAGCATAATGAGTTTTTCCTTTTTCTTTATCAAAGATTCTAAGACTCGGTAGATCTACGAGCACATCGCCGGACTCTCCTGCAGACAAAAAGAGATATCAAAAGTTGATTGTTAAAACCAATGAAAGTAAACTTGGTAAGAGATTAGATACCTGTTATAAGCTTGGACATCATGTTGATACAACTGAGCAGCTTCGGGATTGGCAGGACTTGCCGGATTTGGATCAGTTAGAAGTGACTGCAAAAGTTTCAGATTCAACTAAGAAAACAGCTATAGGAGAATCATTTCTGGCAAAAACAAACTGTACAGTTAAGGAAAAATGAGGTTGATCCGTGAAAATATGAGATTGTATATCACTCTCTATTCGTTTGTTGATGAAGATAACCTTCCTTCTTAATTTGAAAATATAGATTATTGTTATAAAGCAAGATGTGGTATAAACATAATGTGGAAACGTGCTTTTATAGATAGGGATCATGATGTGTAGACATGCTTATGTGATAAGATTGTATGGAGCATGATATGGATTTGTAACTATGATGTGGAACTACATGATATTCATGTATTTTATTGATATATATTGTTATATGATATCAACAATAGATTATATGTGATAGGAATCGTGCATGTCTCTGCGTCTCCATTTTGGCAAACTTCGTGGGACCCCTATTTTCTATGTTTCTTTTTCCTATTTTTGCAATATTCCTCTTAGATTAGTTTCCTAATTAATTGGGTAAGTGTTTCTGAAGGTTAGAGCTCTTCTTCTATAGAAGAGTCTAGGGTTGGTAGAAGAGGTTGTGTTGAGTTTTGAGATAAATGAGAAACCCTAGTTGGGTTAGAGAGATCTTGTAATCATAAAGAGAAGTAATAAAGAGATCTTTATTTTTCCGTTTAGTATTGATTAATTGATTCCGCGTAAGTAGAAACTAACAATATGAATAAGAGCGTCCACAACAACATCGCTAACATAGCAATAACAAGAAGTAACAAAAACCCTCTTTTTCGGGCTAGGTAAAATAGCGATAGCATCTAATAGCAAGGCCTTTACATGTTAGGAGGGCATATACATAATATATATGTATTCCTATGAGTAGTTGTGTGCCTAGTGAGAAGGCGTAGTTGGGTTTGATGTATTCCATTTAATCTATCTTTAACAACTAAATTCTATATTACAATCCTATGACACTGCTACTACGCCCTCTCAGTGGGCATGCTTCATATGTGGCTAGGTCTTTTTATTACCCTAGAAAAGTTTTTTTTCAAGAGAAGATACATGCCAGATTTTTATCTTACGTGGCTAGGTATTTTTGCTACCCTGTTGTGGATGCTCTAAGCATATATAGCTTACATGATTGGGCATGAGATGTCCCCATACTAAACATCAACTAAATGCATCAATGTCATGTGGTTCCACATCATGGTTACAAATGCATATCATGCTCCACATTATGCTCCATATAATCTTATCACATAAGCATGTATGCACATCATGATCAATATCTATAAGAGCATTTTTCCACATCATGTTCATAATACATCATGCTTTATACATCATGCTTTGTGCATCCTCTTTATAATATCCAAGCCTTCTTATCTTTGGTTACTTGCTTCCTTTACTATTTAACAATTATGCATTTATTCTTATTATTTTTAAGACTTAAGTGGACCCTTCTAACGTGGTACACCACTAAGAATCGCCATTGCAGCTCTACCAAGCACCTCTAGCTCAACTTTGCCACTACAATACCTTGAAAGAGCCAGAACACCAAAACCAAATTCCCATCTCGGTGTCTCTCACCATAGATGCATGGTACTTTTGAACGGATATGATCGACATATGAATCTCCTCTCTTGCTTTATCCCGACAATAACAATATCGGAAACTGCATCGATTTGTAATACGTTTGCCAATTGCCACGATCACAAAGTGGAATTAAAACGTGGAGGATATGGTCCTAAGAGGCATTGCAATCTAGAGAAAGGGTATACTTCAATTGCTTCATAATCGTACCATAGCAATTTATAACAAAGTCTCCACTGATAGAATTACAGATGGGAAATGTATATAACATCAAATATTTATAAAAAAATTCGTAACAAGCTATCAAACCCAAAAATGTCAATCACGCTAATTCTGCCCCGATTAAAACATATATAATTCTAACCGAGAATTGTATTTGGGTCAGAATTATATAATGCATTAGTTGGGGCAAAATTAGTGTGAATGAAATTTTAGAGTTTGATATATTGTTACGATAAATAAATAAAAGCAACTCATATGTTCAAGTATGTGACATATTTATTTATTATGTATCTTAACATGTTGGTAACTTAGAGCAGGGGTGGAGCCAGGACTATGTTCAAGTGGGTTCAAGAAATGGGGGGCTTTTGGGGCGAGACCCATCGAGGAATATTTTAGGGGTATTTTTGCATTTTTCCCTTTAACCGAACTATCCAAATAGCTTTTAATGATCTAGTGTTAATGGATTAAATAATTCTTTGTTGATTCAGAGCTTATATGTAAAATTCAATCTACACAATATTTATCAAGAGCAACCTCTCAATGAATGGTGAATTTCTTAGTCAACTATAATTTGTATCAAAAGATGAGTACAATCGAAATCCAACCATTTGAGTGAGATCAAAATCTTGACTCAATACATATTTGCTGAAGGGCAAGAGCTCAGAATTTCCTATTAGAACTATCTCAGAGGGATCAGATGTCCCCACTGGCCTCTACCTAGCACCGACCCTGACTTAGATCATATACATTGTGATGTACTGAGCCATGTTACTGTTCAGGTGTGTGTAAGAAACTGGAAGCAATAGTGTAGATCAATATTTACCTGAACAGAGGTCAGAATTGTAGAGACATTGTGACAAGGTGACCATGCATCTTGAATGATGTCCATGCATAGTGTTCCGTCATGATAAACTGCATAATAAGTAAAAACATCAAAATGCATATTCTTCCGGTTGACAAAAAAACGAGCAACAAAAGAGCATACACCAAATCATGTTTCTATGTAATCCAAAGTAACTGGAGTGAAACTTATGCTGCAGACATACAGTAATAAGCTTCAGCATGCCACCTAATTTTGCAATATGCACACCACATTTGATATTTCCCTGTCCATATAGCTTGAACATTTTAATTTAGCACCAGCTGAGGAGAATTGAAGTTTTGTTTGATGCAAACTAACAAAGAGATAGGATTAAAGTTGTCTAAAACAATCAATTGATTAAACCAAACTTAATGTTCTTCATCAAACCAAAATAAGGTTTCTCTCCCAATAACAAAATAACCAAAATAACAACTACTTGTCCCTAACAACTAGTTTGATATTTATTCTCTTACAACTAAAGGGTAAATAGGTAAAACAAAAATAAGGCCATAACGTGGGTGGTTGTATAACGAAATAACTTTTAATAACCAAAATAACTACTCTTTATTCCCAACAACTAGTTTGGTATTTATTCTCCTATAACTAAAGGGTAAATAGGTAAAACAAAAATAAGGCCATAACGTGGGTGTGTTGACGACCACCCTCACCTAGTTATATCAACTCTCCCCGTCTACGGCAGAATTTGACCACGAATTCTCACGAGTTATATACTCTGCATGAAACTCCGAATCCAACTACTATAAATAAGCCTCATGGACCCATGTATCCTCTTCCTCTGTCTTCCCTCTCTATCTAATCTTGAAAACTCTGTATGTGTCGCCCTTAGTGGAAGTACGGGTATCCACACTCACAATAGTATCAACAACGTCACCCGGTTTGACAGCAGCAATCGGTGGTAAGGAAATAGGTGGATTATGGTTACCGTGAAAAGGGGTAAGCAAATTGACGTTGACCACTCTAGATTGACGTAACTCAGGTGGGAGGTCCAACTCATACGCATTCTCACCAATGCGACGAATAATATGAAACGGTCCTACACGACGTAGCGATAGTTTAGAACCCACTCCCGAACGTCGCTACTTTTCAATATACAATAAAACAATATCCATTGGCTGGAACACAACTTGTCATCTCCTCTTATCAGCCTTGCATTTGTATAACGCATAAGTTGTCTCCAGTCGTTCCCTCACCTCCTCATGTATCGCCCTAACAGAAATTGTAAACTCCTCAGACATAGAAATTGGAAATGACGTTGGTATAGGTACAAGATCAAGGACAGTACCTGCCGACTGTCCATTTGCAATCTGGAATGGTGACATCTCCGTAGACCTGCTAATTGAATTGTTAAATGCGAACTCTGCCTGTGTCAATGCAAAATCCCAAGATTTAGGACGATCCCCTGAAATGCAACGCAGTATATCACCCAAACTACGGTTTACCACCTCTGTGGATGAAAGGCCATCAAAAACTGAAGCTTGCACCGTAAGAGTTTCCACAGCGTCCTCCAAAAATTACCCGTAAATCGAACATCCTTGTCTGAAGTGATACTCCGCGGAATACCATGAAGACGAACAACCTCCCTGAAGAAAACACGTGCCATGTGAGAAGTATCCTCAGTTTTTTTACATGGAATGAAGTGTGCCATCTTCAAAAATCTGTCGATGACCACGAAAACCGCATCAAGACCCTTAGTAGTCCTTGGTAATCCTGTCACAAAATCCATAAAGATGCCTCTCCATGGTGCCTTTGGTATAGGAAGAGGTGTATATAATCCGGTGTGTTGCTGAGCCCCCTTCACCGTCTGGCACACGTGACATCGCTTTATAAAGTTAATGATGTCACGGCGCATAGTGGGCCAATAGTAACGCTCCCTCACTGTCGAATGTGTCTTGGTAATTCTAAAAGGTCCACCCAAACCCCCGACATGAATCTCAGTGATCAAAGATGACTCTGGAATACATAAGACCTCCCCTCAAAACAGAAACCCGGCTTGCAAACAGTAGTCAACGTAGTCCCCCTGGCCTCGTCCCTGACCCTCAATATAATCAGTGTAGATATCACGAAACGCTGCGTCTAAAGCATACAACCCTCCGATCTTGTCAAAACCAAAAAAATCATTCTCAATGTAACCAAAATGTGTATCATATGACTCAAAGCCTTGTTCTCCTTTCCCTTAACATGCATAACTGTAAAGTGATACTGTTGTAGGAACCTAAACCACTTCGTCTGCCTACCTGAAGTAACCCGATTCTGACTATGCATATGTTGTAGAAAATCATGATCAGAATGGATGATGAAATCGGCATAATACAGATAATGGCGCCAATGTGATACTGTTTGCACTATAGCAAGAAGTTCAATATCGTATGTAGAGTATTGTAGCTGAGCTCCAAATAATTTCTTGCTAAAGAAGGCGATTGGGCGTCCCCCTTAACAAAACTGTGCCAATATCAGTCTTGCAAGCATCAGTGGTAACCTCAAATGGCTGCGTAAAATTTAGGAGAGCAAGAACCGGTGTTGTAGTCATGCGGATCTTGATCTCCTCAAAAGCCTTTGCTGCCTCCTATGTCTACTCGAATTGTTCGGTACTCTCACCCATCAAATTTGTAATAGGGGCCATAAGAGTACTGAATCCCTAAATGAAACGTCTAAAAAATGTCACCAACCAATGAAAATTCCTCACCTGTTTCCTATTTGTCGGTGTAGGCCATCCCCAAATTGCTACATCCTCCTCCTCATCCACCCGAATACCCTGTACAGAAACGACAAAGCCCATAACCTATACTGCATCAACCATAAACGAACATTTCTCCCTGAGAACCTGTAAAACCTTCTGAACATGTTGCATATGCTCTTCTGCAAAGCGATTGTAAATCAAAATGTCGTCAAAGAAAACCACCACAAACCTCTCGCGAATACAGTCTCAGAAGACATCTGTCATCAACCGCATAAAAATCGATGGGGCGTTAAAAAGCCCAAAAGGCATAACCATCAACTAAAACAGGCCATCATTGGCCTTAAACACTGTCTTCCACTCATCCCCAGGTCGCATGAGTATCTGAGGTACTCTGCGCGCAAATTCAACTTGGAAAAAACATGTGCCCCGTGCAAGTCGTCGTGGAATAGGAATCGGTACTTAACTGTGATCCTATTAATGACACGACTGCCCATGCACATGCGCCAACTCCCATCTTTTTTTGGGGTGAGGAGAGTTAGTACTGCACATAGAAACATGCTCTCTCTAACCAAGCCCTTGTCACAAAGCTCACTGACCTGTCTTTGTAACTCTGCGTGCTCCGTGGGTGTCATCTTGTAATGTGGGAGGTTGGAAAGTGAAGCTTCAGGGACTAAGTTTATGACGTGCTAAATATCACTCAACGGTGGTAAACCCGCTTCCTTGGGTTCCTCACAAAAATTACTATAATCACCAACAATAGACTATAAACAATCAGAGGGATGGGTGTTAGAGGTGCAGAAAGCATACCTACTAAACAATAGGCAGTACCGTGTCGCCTGGTATCCGCCAAGAAACTGGATGATGGAGACCTCACAAGAACATCCGTTGGTGTCACTGGGTTGAGTGTGATCTCCTTATCCTTCCAAATAATCATAAAAGTATTGAGTTCTCCATCATGTTTATTCTTGCGATCAAACTGCCAAGGCCAACCTAAAAGCAAGTGACAAGCAACCATAGAAACCACTGTACATGTGACCGTATCCGAATACACTCCATCAATCTCAAAAGAAAGGACACACTCTTGTGTGGCCCTCTTCTCGCTCCCCTTACTCAGCCAATGAATATCAAATGGGGTGGGATGGGGTGTCAGGCCAAGCTTTTCAATAGAGTGGGACGAAATTATGTTTTCTGACAATCCCCCATCGATAATAATGTTTAAAAGGAACTCATTTGCAACACGAGTTCTGAAGAAAAAAAAATCTGTAGCCACGATTCGGGGTTTCCATTTTCGTTCGTGCTTATGCGGTTAACGGAAGCACAAATAGCAAGAAATTGGGAACGAAAAACCCCGTGATTGGACCCGCCAACGAGTTTTGTACATCTCTCCAATGGTTTCACGTACTTGTTACCGACAGGGGTGAAGTATCTATTTTCGGGTTTGAGGTTATCGTTGGTTGGTTGGTGCGGGTGATCTTTATCTCACTAACTTCAACTGGTTTATGGTATGGGAGAGGCATTTTGGTTTTCGCAATAACCAGATTAGGTGACGTAGTACTGACTTTTGCAACTAGCAGATTCGTGGTTTTGCAACTAGCAGGTCACATGGTTTAACAACCTGGGTCCACCCTTCCACCACTAGTCCTTGATGCTCTGGAACACAACTTACCCCACTCACATCCATCTTCCCCATAGCCCTGCAACTCTCCCGACTCCTCTCCCTCTCCTCAATTGATTGGAGCAACAAAGACTTTGTCGTTTTCATTTGCAATCTTCGTATCATTATCTTCGGATCCGCCTCGTACAACCTTTTCCACCGAGAACCGTAAGTGTGGTCGCCCATCTCCGTCAAATTCGATTGAAGCGTTGTTGAGATTCACTACTCGGTCCATCTTGTCGTGAGATACTTCATCGCCTCTCCTCTAATTGGTAAATAACCGATTCAAAAAATTGAAGTTGGATTCGAGCCAATTCAAGCATTATCTTTCCTCTCGCCATTGTCGTGTTCATCGAATTCCGGTTAGAGAATGACTCTGATACCACTATTTGATACAAACTTACATAGAGATAGGATTAAAGTTGTATAAAACAATCAATTGATTAAAACAAACGTAGGGTTCTTCATCAATCCAAAATAGGGTTTCTCTCCCAATAATCAAATAACTTTTAATAACCAAAATAATAACTCCATATTCCCAACAACTAGTTTGGTATTTATTCTCCTACAACTAAAGGGTAAATAGGTAAAACATAAATAAGGCCATAAAGTGGGTGTGTTGACGACCACCCTCGCCTAGTTACATCATTGTTGCTCTTGGTATATCATATGATTTGGTCCAAGTAAAAATGTGCATCAGCTAGGACCCATTGACAAGTGAATTGTGACCCACTGACTCGTGAGAGAACTCTAAGATGCTATAGCCCCAAAACTTATACAAGTTGGAAGATCAAAAATACCAAATTGAGAGTGAATAATGTATTGATTACTTAAAATTTCCCATTTGGGTTTTAATGCCACATCAATTATGGCAAAAAGGTTCACTCACAAGTATTGAGGCTTTTTTCCTCCTAATACCTACTAATTTCCTGCTTCTTTATAGGTTACTAGTAATCATTAGATGATTTACACACAACCTGAACTCTAAGATGCTATAGCCCCAAAACTTATACAAGTTGGAAGATCAAAAATACCAAATTGAGAGTGAATAATGTATTGATTACTTAAAATTTCCCATTTGGGTTTTAATGCCACATCAATTATAGCAAAAAGGTTCACTCAGAAGTATTGAGGTTTTTTTCCTCCCAATACCTACTAATTTCCTGCTTCTTTATAGGTTACTAGTAATCATTACATGATTTACACACAACCTGAATGACCTCAAAATACTCTCGGTGCTTAGGCATTTCTATAGTGAAGCTGATGGCTAAAGAGCCTTAGGTTTGTGCATTTAAACAAAACACACTGTTATTATAGTAAAATGAAATGCCAAGAATAATAGTGTGATTTTTTTTCTTGTTTAGGCTTTTAGTGTTTACAAGCTTTAACAAGTGTGAATAACACATTTTTTTTAACCTAACCATCATTCATATTTACACAAGTCTATTCCATAGGAAATATTCCTCCTTCATGGATTGTCATATCCCCTGGAAACCATTAAGTCTCTTTATAATGTTTCTGCATCTTCCAACCAATATACGCCGCGAAGTCCCTTTATCCCATGCAACCACCATCAGTTCACCCATTTTGATTTCTCCCCTGCACCATTTTCAGTGTCTAAATCATAAAATCAGGTTATATCCCCTTGTGCAGGCTTTGGTGAAACTTAATCATTTATCTTGTAAATTCTAGGTTAAAGTAGTAATGTATCCCATGTTTTTGTGTTGCTTTCTCTTCTTATTTAGGTTCTATACTTTGAATTTAAAATTAAACATTGAGATCCTGTAATCATTTCTGTCTTGTCCACATGGCATCAGAGTAACAAGGGAGGTAGCATGTAGTTGTCATTATTCTGCCTGTAACACCGATTCCATAAATTATACTGCTTCATTTGTCTTCCATCAATCTATGGTGTTAGGTTCACATAAGATTAAAAGCAATTAAGTAAAGCTACCTTAGTTTCTTCAGGTATTCCTACCATATGCTAAGCTGACATTTGAAAAAATGAGTGCAAGCAGCAAGTTTCAATCATTCAGATTGTTGTATACAATAAAATGTGCATGATATCAACCATGGGCACAGGTTACCAGGATCGTCCAAAGTACACATCCTATTTCAAATATTTCAAATGTAAGTTCAATTATCCCATCCACCACTTACCAGGTTCTGGCTTCTTATTTTTAGTTTCTTTTTGCTGGGATGGAACCGGTACCCACACCAGAATTGGTTTACACAGGAAATCATACATTATTCAATCCATCTGTGGCAGGAAAGGCAATAACTTAAAGGAGAGGCAATGCATGGTACTCAACTTTTCAAATAATTTCCAATATTTGATTAGCAGTAAAACTTTGAGCTAGTAAGGCCCAACATAGTCTCATCCCAGATGATTAATCTTACTAAATGCTCCTCATATTTTTGTTTACAATTAACATTAATATAAATCACGAAAACACCCTATGTGAGTGAGGGTTAGGTTCACCGGCACCTAATAACTAGATCAATAGCGGAATGTTAGAATGAGGAGTAGTCTAAAGCCCACGTGAGACAAAATTTAAGCCTAATGGGTGAAACACCGTGATTATCTATGATCACTACTGCCCTGATCTCACTAAATCAAAAATAGGATTTTTATTATAACTTGAATTAGTAAAATAAAAATGAATTTATTTCACTCAAAATAACCTAAATTACAATGAGAACACTAGATCTATCTAATGGAAAAGACCTTCGAATTCTAATAGTTTTTGAAACTAAAGTGTTACGACCCCACTCTACTTGCATGTCCCCACTTGACCACCTCGAGCAAAGGTGTGAGGTTTTGTTTCCCTCAAAAGGCCTCGGTGACAAGTAGAGTGAAATTTTAAATTAAGGATCATATGCTGACAGGAGATCTTAAGTGATGTCGGACTAAACTACTAGTGCAACCATCACCACACTCGGGTTAGGCACCCCTTTAGTACACCCGCTCAGGCGGGGCATCGCAGTCCCCCCACCTTAAGATTGAGTCGTTCCCGTCTCTGATACCATTTTTTCACTGCCAAACTCTAACCGCACTGATATTGTCCCCATTTGATTACCTCCAACAATGGTGTGAAGTTTTGTTTCCCTCAAAATACATCGTTGACAATTCGAGAGATTTTAAATAAAGGATCATATGTCCGCAAGATCTTAAGTGAAGTGGGACAAAACCACTGGTGCAATCATCACCACACTCAAGTTAGGCACCTCTCCAGAACACCCACTCGGGCGGGGTGTCACAAAAATGCCTACTGTACTTACTAAATTTTAGTTCTATTTGGACTACCAAGTCATTTACTAAATCAAAATAAAAACAAACTGAATTAAGGTCCACATCATAAAGATTAATCAAGTCCAACTATACTGTAACCTTTTAGATAGTTTCTAGTCAGGAATATTAGATGGCACTTATTTAAACCATGACCAAAATTTCATTAGTTAATGAATAAGTGTAAATCTACTTGATCTTCAAGAAAAACTAGTGGTTCTATGCTTCTGTTGTCGGCCGCCAGACTAGTTGTCCAGTATTGTCATCTTCCTTTCTCTCCAGTTCTTTGTTTGAATTTGATGTAATTTAGGGTATCTGCTTCGATTCCCAAACAAACCCTAGTTTGAGATTTCTGTGTATACTATCTGTGATGAATAATAATTTGTGAATAGGGATTTCTGGGTTGAGAACAGACTTTCAAGGATTCGTGAACAGTGCTGTACTCCCAAATCTTAAATCATTGGTGGTGTGGTGAATTGCAAGTCACAAATTTGTGGTGGTGGCACGCAATTGGTTTTGATTTTGTCTCCCTATGGCAATAGCATCACATGGCAATGAGAAGGGCAAGGCAATTGCAATACCAATGATAAGAATAATGGCAATGGTAATAGCGCTAGCAAGTCACAATGAGAATGGCAATGGCAGTAGAAAGTAGTAGGAAAATAGCAAATGGTAATGACACTAGGGATATAATATTGTTTAATGTTGGACTCACTATCCTTTATTTAAACATAATAAAAGGTTAGAAAAGAGCCTACGAAATTTACCCTCTTAGAGAAAATCTCTCCTAGATACCAAAACAAAGAACACTCCCCCAGATAAAAGGAACCATGGACCAAAATTTATCTGACACTAAAAAAACTGAAAAAATTTCATGACAGAAACGAAACTCCCAAAAAGAAAAAAACGATTATTTTCAGACGTTGTGGAGTAATTTCTATACAATTCAAGATTTTGGAATAAGTGCTTATATATTTGCTTATTTTCTTAGAAAAAAAGCTTTTCTTGTCTTTTGATTTGCTTTAACCATTGGCCTCATATTCACATCTAGAAACCTATTATTGAAGGCGTTTGTTCAACGTCTTCTACGATTACTGTTGGTGAATGATCGACTATTATGAGACTGTATTTGACAGTATTGCTCTAAGATCACCAATGTCAAGTTGAACATATTGTATACTAAACTTGGTGTAACCAAAATCGAGTATTCTTATGAGCAATCCAATGAAATGTGACTTGCATTTCAAAGATCTTTACCATTTTGTTTAATTAAGAAAGAACTAATCTTACTACTTCAGCATAGAAAACTATTCACAATTACTCGAACCAAAATTCTTGAAATAATAATTCTAAATTGACTATAAGCAATTAATTCGCCAAAACTCTTGAAACACTTATCATTCTAAGGAAGAGCTAAATCTAATAAAATGGGACTTGCAATTCAGTTATCATTACTATTGCGCTACATAACGTTTTACTGAAAAAACACGGGAAATAAAAGTAAAACTCATATAGCAAAGAAACCTATTCACAATTACTCAAACTAAAATTCTTGACATAACAATTCCAAATTGACTACAATCAACTAATTCACCAAAATTCTTGAAACACTCACCATTCGGATGGAAAATTTCCGATGTGAAACGAACGCGAGGCGGTTTCTCCGGATAATTATCCCCAAACGTCAATCTCAAACCAAAAACACCCCCTGAATCATTTGACAAACACCACTTATCTCATCAAACAAATTCAAACTCAACCAAATAAACTTCAAATCAATATTATCGCGATCTACCTTCCCAAGGGGTTTCATCGGGACCAAATATCGTCGCACTCCAAACAAACAAATTCTCATCTGAATTTGGACTGGCACTGCATCCCTAATTCATGATCAAAATCATCAAATCAAACTTTAAATTTTCAATTTTTTTTACACAAATCACTAAATTGAAACATTGGGTATGATTAAAATCGAGTGTACTCACCTCTGGGGGTTCGTTTACGATTGATTTGAGATCGGACATTAGACGAAGCTGCGCGGAGGAGCAAGCCATGAGAGACGAATTTGGAACACGGGAAGATCTCTCTCTCGATGGAGTCCTCAAATGAGATGAGATGAGGTAGGTGGTGAAGATATGTGTAGGTGTTGGCGTTGGTGTTGAGTGAGTTTGGAGTTTGGACTTTGGAGTTTGGAGCAGCAGAGGATCAACACAAACTGTGGGCGGTAATACAATACTGTAACGTTCAATTTATTTGTTGTTCACCATGAGGTATGTCCTCATGGAGGTCTGCTTGATCAATCATTTATCGTCCTCGAGGTTAGTGTTGTTATAAGATCATCGCCTTGGTGGGGATTTCTTTGTAACAGTATTAGTCCCTGAGGTGAGGAGAAGAACATAAAAAGTGTGACTTGCAAGAACATTTTTTGTGACATCTTTTGATTTTAATTGTGTTAATAACGTTTTGGGGTTTATAGTCGTTTGATTAATTAGGTCCCGTGGGGCATGAAAGATATAACGGAGTTAATGATGTTTTGGGCATCCTTGAAAACAATACAAAATAAATAAGATGTGTGTCTCGAAAAATACCTTAAATCTAAAATCAACAAACTAAAAGTAATCGCAATAGGGTTCAAGTTGAATTACATGGGTCTCACCAAAAACCACAACCCCGCTCTTCCCCAACAGTTGATATAGTGTAAAATACCCCGCGACCTACACGACTTTTAGAAAGCAGTGGCAACTTCTGCAAAAACAACTCTACTAACAATATACATAGGTTATTTTGTTAAAAAGTGACATAGGTCTTCTTCACCCGTCCGTCACTACTTAAGCAAATTGGGGAGCCTTTTTTTTAATAAATAAGCAGATCCGGGCGCTATAGTTTTGCTCTATAGTGTTTCTTTGGAGTGTTTTTTTGGAGGGCCGACTTTGTTTTTCTGATGTAGCACTGGTTTTGGGCAGTGATTTGACCCTCTGCCGGTTAGCAGCATGTCAATGGAGGTTTTCTATTTTTTATCATAAATTACAAACAGAGATTGTGAACAAAAGAAAATATCAAAAGAATTTATTTTTTAAAAATTTGGAGATTGAGAAAAAAAAAAACTTGAGATATCAACTTTTGATTGGAAACAAAAAAAATAAAATTACAAATACACAATCGAAAGATAAGTCTCATGCAAGCAGTACTACAACCAACGTATATATATTCTCTCACTCTTCAGTCTTTATTACAATCTAATCGAGAGAAAAAGTTGCGTGTGTATGTAGAGCTTCTCACTCACCAGTCACAAGAAAACACCAAAATTAAAGAAGGATTTGACCAAATCCCCAAAATATCACCAGCTGTGATTTCATGTCCATTTGTGCTTTTCCTGTTTTTGTTTCTATTCTCTCTCTTTCAAATCATAAACCTTCCTTGCTCTAACTGTCTCCCTCTCTGTGATTCTCTCTTTCTTCTCAAATCACCTTCAAATCCTCAGGCTCATCACCCTAGGAGAGATCTTTCTCTCTGATTTAACCCTCTGATACACTCTTCCTCTCCTCCTCGGACCTCCCTCAAACCCCAAAAAAACAGACCCTCAAACAGATCACTACACAGAGAGAGGGAGGGAGAGAGAGAAAGAGAGGGCGTTGAGTGTCATGGTGTGCATTCAATATTACTGACGTTTCTTTAACAAGGACAACATACTTTTTCAGAAATCTGATTTCTTTAGTGTGTCTCTCACAATCTTCTCTATTTAATTCTCCACCCTTTGTTTCTCACAACTCAAATCACTTCCTTCCTTCCTTTACTCTCTCGGTCTCTCTCAACCGAGATTGAAATATCTCACTTTCATTCACTCACTTGTGGTCAGCACTCACAACATTGAAATGGGGTCTCTCAAAATCTGCAATTGTACTACTCACGAACATCTCAATCTCAATCTCAATCTCAATCTCATCATTTCCTTGTTGTTACTTATGAATTTAAGCTCAACCCGTTTCATATCCATGGCTGAAGGTAAATGGGTCACTCTTCAATTTCTATAACACCTTCAGTTTCAAAAGAAACCAAGTCTTTGTAATCTAACTAACACTCTGTTTTTTGTTTTTGTTGTTTTTGTTTCTGTAGGTAGAGCTGTTTTCAAACTAATGAAGACACCCCAGGTAAGATTTTTTCTTAAAGTTTCAATCTTTATAGTGTTTCAAGTGTTTGAGCTTTGAAAAGTACTTATTTGAGGTAATTTGGTCTTGCTTTTGTTACTTTTGTAGATTGTTGGAGGAGAGGATGAGAAGGCAATAATGAGAACTCAGATTGGCTCAAGTCCACCAAGGTGTGAGAGAAGATGTAACAATTGTGGGCATTGTGAAGCAGTTCAAGTACCTGCAACTCCACAAGACAAGAACAAGATCATACATTTCTCTACTGTTTCACTGAGAGGAGAGTACAGTTCTAATTATAAGCCCATGAGTTGGAAATGCAAATGTGGGGACTTCATCTTCAATCCTTGATCAATTACTACAACCCTATCATCTCAAATGTGATATTTGTTCATCTGTTATGAAGATCATCTCACTCTAGTACAAAAAAATCCTTTTTTTGGTAGTTTTTATGGATTTTAACATGTAATATCTATCTTTATTTGATGATATATATACAATGGTATTTTGATGATTGTAATAATACAGAGACAATGGATTCTCTTAAGCTTTGGTTTGGAGAGATATTTTTGTTGTTGGAGTTATAACATTAGCTTTGAAGAATTTATTTTTGTGTAAAAGTAAATAAAGATTGTCCTGTCTCTTTGCACTTTTTAGGCTAGAAGTCAAAGCCTTTACAGTTCTGTTATAACATCTGTTACACAATGCTTATATTTTGGCAGGCATGATAGACAAAGAGGGGTTCGAGTTTTTATCATCTGTGTTTAACCAGATGTGTTGAAGAGAGGGAGAGATAGTGAGAGTAGTCACGAGGGTTGGCATTTGGAGACGCAATTTTCTCCTCATACACTACTACTACTGCATTGAAGTGTCTTGTCGATGTAATCTCTGCAATCAATTAGCCCATGTTTTCATCTAGACATCTCCAAGTTACAACAATAACCCTACAAGTTTTGGTCTCTAATTTTAGCCTAAATGGGAACACTTGCCATCAAGTTTTGGGTTTGGATGAGATTATTGAGCACTCATGAGTAAGCACACAGTGGAGGGGGAAAAAAGAAGTATTTTGTTTGCTCTTTTAGAAGAAAGAGTGCAAAACCTAATGATGGGATCTCTCACATATAATATAATGATGGTATGTCCATGAAAGTGTTCCCTCTGTGTTTCACACTGTTTACGATAGTGGACTGTGTAGTCTTTGTCACTAATAAGAATCTTCAAATGAAATTCAGAGCAGTTGGAATGCTCATCAGATCATAGCATTCCTTCATCATGAACACTCAGAGATTCTCTACAAAACAAAATGATGCCCTCTTATATTTTATGTTTATGTCTATGTTAACATAGGATTATTTTGTTGTTATATTGTTAGGTTCAATTTTTCTGAGATTTTGTTTTTTGGGTACTTTTTTTTGTATTTAAGTTTTGGAACGAAATTATCATGGCATCTAGGCTAGATTATAAATGTCTAAAATGTTCAAAAAGAAAGAAAGAAACAAAATTAAACAAAGACTGCCACTCCAATTATGGTTAGGTTTGATATTAAGGATGTCTTATTTCATCCAGTTATTTGTTTTACAAACATGACATCCAACAAAAATTTGCAAAAAGATCAAAATGAAAACTCTTACCTTATCTTCATAATTTATTCAGAGGTGATTAAATTGGCACTGCTGCCACAGTCAATGAAGAAACTCTTCACAGGTACACAGTGATTACTCTCTCATGACATCCATGGTAAACTGGCATAAAACTTTCTTCAACACTGTAAAAAATCTGAAAACAGTATACCTTTTTAAGGATGATATTCAATAATTACTGTTGCAGCTGTGCCTTTGTGAGATAAATATTACCACCCTACAGAGTACTATACTGTAATAACAAAATAAAAAAGTCAATAGTGGCAAAGTATGGTAGAGAACTAGAGAACCCTTGAATCAAAGAAAAAGGAAGTTTAGTCCTTCCAACAATTTACCCTGTCTAGTCTCAGTCTATAACAGCCTTCACCCATACCATACTATGCCATGCCATGCCATGCCATGCCATGCCACCACCTTTCAATAATTATACCAGATTCTCCGTACGAAAGAAGAAACAAGGGCTTTACCTGTTTTGATTTGGTTTGCTTTTGTCCTTGAGATATTATAATGCAGAGCAGACTGTCCAATAATTATTTCTGAAAGTTCGGAGCACTTGATTTGTAAGTAAAATGACCTTCTTTTGGCAGATCCGGTTAATCATAATTTGCTCAAACCTCATGAGTTCAAAGAGTCACAGATCATGGTTTTTGGCTAGCTCGTACCTCAAATGCACCGTATACTGGGCATGTCGTAGCTCATGGCGGATAACCGGTTGCTCGAAGGAAGAATGAAACTAAGGACTTCTTTTCCAAGAGGCGCAATTTTTAATATCATTCCATGCGCTAAGGAGTTCTCGTTCAAAAACCTAATTTTCACCTATAACTTTCTAAGCAAGTTGGAGATAAAGAGAATTGCAGACAAGATAACTGGCAATGTTGATAGTGTTTTCCCAATGGACTCGTATGACCATCTCACAGTTCAATGCATGGAGTTCATGTCTACAAAGTATATGATCTAAGGTCAAATTATACTTGAATGATCTTCTCAAGTCCTCGCGCCAGCAGAAAAGTTCAAATGAGTGGGCTTCTGGTGTGGTCAAAAATTCTTGAATGAATGTGTTCCCAGTATCGCCTTTCTTTGAACATTATTCTGGCTGGAATCATACCATGGCAGGAATCTGCTTTTACAGGAACACCGACACTTATCTCCTCAATAATGCTCTATTGGCACATTTCAAGGACAACGATGAATAACATATCCCTCCTTTATTTTAGATTCATACATTTGTGCCTTATACGATCAATTCTATACAGGTTGTTAAGACGCTCCACAATTTCAGTTATCAACAAAGAAAACAGAAGGGTGAACAAAATCAATTCCTGAGATAGTCGGACCACGAATAAGAATTAGGCTTAATGAGTGACATCCATCAGACATTTGGGCATTTGGTATACAATTATCCCTCTCAAAGACGAAATGGAAAGAAAACTGACCATGACTGAACCACAATGCGGACAGAAACTATAGGCGCATACTGGGAAGCATCAACAAACAATAAAAAACAGACTGTATGCGATAGTAACAAAGATCCAATCAGCCTTGTTACATGCAGGTACTCCTTGAAACTAACCTCGAGTCCCTGACAGACTCAAGAACATGTAGATATACAATTCACAGCACAACGCTACAAACTCATGGAAGATAAACACCAAACACTTTATGCACAACCGCAAAGAGCAGACAGTGAGAAAAAAACAACCTCCAATAAGAAGGCAGACGATATTATGAACCATGGAATGCAAAGTACAAACTAATGGCCAAAAAAGAACTAATAGCACTTTCGAATCAAACGCCAACTGAAAAATCCCCATCTCAAAAATGCCGTTTATCTATGAATGAAGAATGCTACCCTAAAATCCAGCCAAGACCATCCGTATATGTAGCTTTTCCGTTGAAATGTTTTACATCTTCTGTCTCCATAGATTCAGCAAATGCCATAGCGCATGAGATAACAGTATACTTCATTAACCTTGCCCATAAGCTTGCTACTACAATTAACTTTCATTTAAACCAAGGCTTAGTCAAATAGGCAACCCATATTCGAAGACATACATATTCCTACAGCCAGTATGGAAAACTTTCAAATTCTTGCTAAAACAACTATACCCTGGACTAAAGAAACTATCTGATCATATCCCTCTAATTTTGCAAGCAGTGGCTGGATATTTTAACTTCTGCCAAATTATAGCTACTGAACAAATATTTATTTGAACCTGCATGACACATTCCTTAACAGAAAATTCTTGGCAATATGGACATTCCCTAGGTTTACCATCCAATAAGTGTAACAAAAGCCTATTCTCGATCACCAAATACTAGAGACTAGCTTCAAAGTGCAAGTGCATAACACCCAGTTATAATTTTTAACAGATCGGGCAGACCTGGTGTCAGTCGTCTCTAAGAGGATTTGTACAAGAAGCCGTCACCCTCCCAACTTAAGAAATTGCCAAATAAAGAGGGTAAACATAAGGTCATAATTCCATTTACCTCGTTCCTACTCCAGACCATAAATGCAGCTGAGGACAAGTTCTTATCTCGCAACTCCCTGATCACTGTAGCAACTCATTTCAAGATAGCCGACTACAGCCTCCATCATTATCATGAATTTTTTTGTTGATATAGGTTCTCTTGCCGTAGACATATACATCCAACCAACATAGTCATAATCCATTTTGCACGCCACCCCACGACTACCTCTTTTCTTCTCAAAATGATGCATCCCTTTGAACGGAGAAGTTGTTGGGAAAAGGCTAGAATGAGATACAAAACCAGGAGGCTATCCTACAAAATACAATTACAGATATAACACTCAACTCATACAGAAGATCCATAACACTATCCACTGGGGAGAGAAATATGTGACAAGATTCAAATTTCAAAAGTCCAAACCATTAAAAGTATGAAAAACTGAGCACAACTAGAATCTATGCCACATTACAAAAATGATAGGACCCCTTCAACTTTAACTCGAAAAACAAAGTACACCGTCGTTTGACGTCTAAGAACAGAAAATTATGAATATCACATAAAAAAGGCAATACTTATTAGGATACATAAATCATGGACTTCACACAGAACTAAAACAAGAACCGTGTCAGAAAATTTAGTTCTTCCTAATATATATAATTTAGGAGGAGAATGAAGTCATTAATGCTACCAACTCTTTCACCAACATTCTAAAAAGAGGCCTCCCTATCATTCCAGCAACAAGTTTCTATAACCATTTCTTTGAAGAATATTTCCCACGACTTCCATTCTACAGAAAGTAATGTCACCATTTATCTCTGGGTTCAGACCTAAGAGGTGATACTTTGCAGATTTTATCGTTAACCAAAAAAGGTCCCAGTAGTTTCTCCAACCTCTTCAACACTCTCAGCACCAATTTTCTATATCCATTTGCTTCAAAGATCATTGCCAATGAATTTCACTCTACAGAATCTCTGTCGCCCTTATCTAAATTCTGACCAACAATGTGATACTCAACATTTATCTCTTTGCCCAGAAAATATTTCAATAGCCTTTCCAACATTTTTAAGCAAAATATGAACAGTCGCAAGTACAATACATACATGTTTGAGTGAATGCTACTGTGACTACCATCCTAGCCACATTGAATTGAAAGCGCCCCACCCAAGAACCTAATCTTATTTACTCTTTCAATGACGGAATGTTTTAGAAAGTCTCTCAGTGTGAGGAGTTGTTCACTGAAACTGGATTCCAGTAAAATATTTCAAGTTACTCTAAAGATAATGGACCAGAGAATTACTGCTCTCACCATTTGATGTGTTAACACTTAACATGTTTATTTTCTTCTGAAGAAGTTAAGAGGTTTCATTAATTGAAAGATGATCAGGCAAGCGTTCTACACTCAAATCAAGCACCAATAATGTTGAGGGAATACCTACAAAGTGACTAAAGGAACGAGACCTAAAAACCTACAAGATATTAGTGCCATAAACTGATACAAAGAAAAAGAGCTCATATAGAAGACACAACCTATGACAAAGGAACACGTAAGATTAACTACTAAGACTTTCAAAAGGCAATAAACACAAATATGACCTAAGCGAAACCTAGAGATATAGTTGTGTAAGAATTACATAAGATCAATGTAACTCAAGACCGCACATTTATTTTGGTCATTTTGAAATTATACAAAGTAAAATAGGTCATATTGATAATACACACCTATGATGAAGGAACGCATTAGATCAACTATTAAGAGTTTCAAGAGGCAATAAATGCAAATAGAAACTAAACGAAACCTGGAGAAACAGCTGTGTGGGGACTTCATAAGATCAATGTAGCTCAAGACCGCCGCTTGTTTTCCAAGTTCATATTTGTCACAGCCTACATTCGCCTCTTTTGCTTGTATACACATTCGTCACAGCATTCAGTTCATACCAATCAGTGCTGTGACCATTGGATACTCTTGATATCAATCCCTTCTTTTACCATCTCATAAAGAGGACTCATCTCTCTCAATTTCTCCACCTGACGCACTGTAAGTTCTACTGCCCTATCAATCTCTTCCTCTGTGGTAAACCGACCAATCCCAAACCTAATCGATGTGTGGGCCATGTCCTCTTCAACTCCCAAAGCCCTCAAAACATAAGAAGGCTCCAAGCTTGCACTAGTACAAGCACTCCCACTGGAAACCGCAACTTCTTTCAGCCCCATAAGCAAACTCTCTCCTTCGACATATGCAAATGAAATGTTCAAATTTCCAGCATACCTCCTCTCTTCACTTCCATTCACCACGACCCCATCAAGTTTTGACCTGATTCCATTGAGCAATCTTTCCTGCAAAGCCGTAATCCGCTTCTCATCATACTCCATCTCTTTCATGGCCAGTTCGCAAGCGGCACCCATTCCAACGACCAATGGAGTGGGAACTGTCCCACTTCGAATTCCTCTCTCCTGCCCGCCCCCATTCATCTGCGTCTCAACCCGAATTCTCGGCCTCCGGCGCATGTAAAGCGCTCCAACACCCTTTGGTCCATAAATTTTGTGTCCACTCAACGACATCAAACTGACATTCATCTTCTCAACATCAACGGGAATTTTTCCTAAAGCTTGTGCTGCATCTGAATGAAAAGCAATCCCCTTTTCCTTGCATATTTTCCCAATTTCCTCCATTGGCTGAATTACACCAATCTCGTTGTTCACCATCATAATTGAAATAATCCCCGTATCAGGACGAATCTCAGATTTCAATTGCTCAATATCTATGATCCCATCGGGACGAACGGGAAGATAAGTAACATCAAAGCCCTCTTGTTGGAGATGCCTACACGAATCGAGAACACACTTATGCTCAGTTTGGGTGGTGATGACATGGCGTTTCTTATCCTTGTAAAAGTGCATTAAACCCTTCACAGAGATGTTATTAGATTCAGTTGCTCCAGAGGTGAAAATAATTTCTTTAGGGGAAGCATTGATGAGAGAAGCAATTTGTGCACGTGATTTCTCAACGGCGAGATCAGATTCCCAACCATACAGATGAGTGCGCGAGTGAGGGTTACCGTAACGAGAGATGTAGAAAGGAAGCATGGCGTCCAAAACCCTAGGGTCCACAGGTGAAGTTGCTTGCATGTCCAGGTAAAGTGGCCGACCTGAGATTTTGACACCTTTCATTGAAATTCCATCTGTATCTTCGTATTGTCGTGGTTCAACAGGTGCAACGGCTGCAGCCGTAGTAGAGAGTGGTCGAATATATGTTGAGGTTTGACGACATGCTTGGTTGAGCTTTGACACAAGTAGCTTGGTCGCCATTGTTTTGGCTTAAGCTTGTGGTGTGAGAGAGAACAAAATGAAGAAAGAGACAAAGGACAAAGTAGAGAAGAACAGTTGTTGCAGAACTAGTATAATGCAACAGGGACCAAAAAAACTCTTGATTCGATTCTATTAGTAGCAATGTTCTGATTCAATGCCCCCTACCTGTACTTACATAGGAAAAATATATCAGCAATAAAAAACTCTCTTCGGAATCAAGAAACATACAGCTGAAAAATCACATGAAAAAATCAAAAATGCTTCCTAGAAATAAAACATGACTAATTAATTACATTACAACTTTTACCTAGACAAATCTAATAACTACATATAAAAAATTATAGTTTGAGTGTAACACCCCTCCTAGAAATTCGGAAGGGTACACTAACAATTATGGAGGAAGACCACAGCAATAAACGGTCATTTTTCACCAACCATAATCAAAATACAACAATCATCGAATCCAGTTAATTAGGAGTAGAATAGTGAAATACAACCAAAATCAGAATTCCCAAGTAAAATGTAAGTTCATTTCTGTCATAATAGTTATCAACTTTAATTACCGCACCCACAACCACATTTATGACTAGTTTTTTTTTCCCCGCTCTCTTTCTCACCTAAAACACTCTCGCCCATTCCGTTCCCCTCACATTTCTTCATCTACTAATCAGGAGACCGTATATATGATAATTGATTGTCTGTCGAAATGTGATGCCCCAACTGCATCACCGCAATAGTTGCAACATCATATAGTCATCCATGTTTTGGTTCTCAAAAGGCCATAATAGTGCTTCTATAGTTTTTTTGCCTTTTGCATCTTGATAATGGATGTTCATTAAATTTCCAGGAGGTAAAAGGGCTGAAGAGAGCTTCACCTATAAAAGTTATATAGAGTTATTTTTTTCCTTCTAAAATATTAGCATTATCATAGGTTAGGTTACACAAATGATAGTGGTTGTAGGTGAGGTAAACGACGGTAAAATTGTTAGATGAAGACGACGACATATTAATAGATGATGGTTTAGGGTGGTCATCGAGGGATACTAAGGACGTCGTGAGAACTCAGAATTCAAACATAACTTGAGCATTGTTTTTGCTATTGAAGTGGAACAAGTTTAGAACACCAATTTTAAGCCTCAAATATTTGCTATGTATGCAGTTGATGATTGTAATAACGACACTGCTATTGAAGGCTTTGTTTGCGTTTTAATTTGTGTATTTTGTTATCCACTTTTTCAATTAGAGATATCAAATATTAAATGAAAGAAGATTCTAAATAAACACTCAAGTATTTATAGTTAGCAAGGTCTAAATAAACCTCATTGTTGTTATTCATGTATTGGTTTAATTATTTTAGGGAAAATTGTACTCAGGTGCTAATTACAAATATTTTACGTTTAAATGTATATTTGATTGTACAGTTTTGCACATCTCTTTTCGGCTTACAAGATAGTTGATATTGGTGGCTTACAAGTCTTATCAGATGGTCTCACCAACTACATGATATCGTCCAACATACTATTGGTTGCCAGGTAAATAATACCTTACTCAGTAATTCCTATAAGATTACTTGGGGTTTTTTCCCATTATTTTTATGAGCGGTAGTTTAAGCTCCGAATGCGCATTACTGGAAAATTACATAGTGTCGAAGGCGCGCTGACGTTGTTGCCCTGGCAAGCCATGGGTAGTACTAGTTAATTACATTACAACTTTTACCTAGACAAATCTAATAACTACATATAAAAAATTATAGTTTGAGTGTGACACACCTCCTAAAAATTCGGAAGGGTACACTAACAATTATGGAGGAAGATCAAGCAATAAACGGTCATTTTTCACCAACCATAATCAAAATACAACAATCATCGAATACAGTTAATTAGGAGTATAATAGTGAAATACAACCAAAATCAAAATTCCCAAGTAAAATGTAAATTCATTTTTGTCATAATAGTTATCAACTTTAATTACCGCACCCACAACCACATTTATGACTAGTTTTTTTTTTTTTTTTTTTTTTTCGCCGAGCATTCATTATGGTTTATGTATGTCAAAATACCAAATTTTGATTACGAAATTTTACTTAAATTGAACTCGCACAAACAATACAATCAAATCAAATCAAATAACTAAAAACCCATTCCCAAAATTCAAACAAAATCTTCAATAACAACATAATCGACTAAAATTAGAGAAATTGAAACTCAATCACAACTATATTGAGCTCGGAAACTTAAGAGGATACTCTAATTTGAGAATATCAGCAACAAATACAATTATTTAACGTTATTACAACTCGATTTGGTTTTCTGAGAAATTAGGGTTTTGATTTCAAATAACAGTATTGAGAGAGAGAGAGAGAGAGAGAGAGAGTGAGAGGAATCTAACCTTTAAAACAAAGAATTGCAGTTCTTTGTAAATCGAAACTGCTTGGAGAAGTGAAGGAAGAGAGATGTGAATGAAGGAGGCGTTCGATAATTTCTCAACCGACTGCATATGATAACATCTAAATCATGATAGAGCGGTTGTGACGTAAGAAAAACTTAGTTGCTGAGCTATCTATCTATACTTCTATATATATAAAGGGTCCGGATCCGTAGACAACAATAATTTGACAACTAAAATAACAATCCCCTCGAAGCGTTCGATTTTTTGGATGATCAACGGTACGGTGGATAAAGGGACTGACATGACATGGATGATGGATGTGAGAGAATAAAATAGTTGCCACGTCATCTATTTTGACTAACATAGTAGTCCTTCTCTCGTCTCTCTTCTCTCTTCTCGTTTCGTTTCGTTTCATTTCCCTACCACTTTCACCCTAGTACTCACTCAATGTAGAGTTTGTCTATTTCTTACTTTAAACAAGGAAAAAATTTAAAATCTACCAATCAAAGAAATCATTGTTACTGCTACTACCAAAAAAAAAAAATGCATGTCTCTTTATCCAATTATATTAGTTCTCAAATGGTAGAAAAAAAAAATTCATTATCCATCTTCATTATGTGTTCCTAGGTACAGGAATAATATAAATATCAATATTAAAATAGATTTTCCCTAACAGCCAATCTTCATTACGTGTTCATTTGCCGTAATTTTCTTACTAATTTATGTAGTTATTTCAATGTTACAAAATTATGACTAACGATTCTGAAACCCACCCCAGAACACCCTACCCCATTGGATCATCCTCGGTCTAGCTTGATCAAGATGAATTACAAGATTGCCATACTCCAAATAAAGATGCCCCAAAATGACAAGCACCTTACGAAGGAATGTTTTTTGACTCGGTCGAAGAAGCTAAGAACTACTACGAAGAATATAGTCGACAAAATAGTTTTTGGATTCGTACGTGTACTTCAAACAAGGGGCGTTGGCGGTCCGGTGAGGTGACTAATGCACAATTTGTTTGCTCTCATCAAGGAAAATTTGTTTCAAAGGCCGTGAAAGAAACGAGTGGAGAAGAAATGGTGATGAAAAGGGGCAGAACTCGTTCAACTGTTAAAGGTGGGTGCAAAGCTACTTTACGGATTTTAAATGACAAATGGACTGATAAGTGGAAAGTGTTGATCTTTGACGATGATCACAACCATAAATTGGTTACCCCAATTAGAAGAATGGAAATGAAGTCAAACAGAAATATGCTGAAAGCAGCAAAAGATTTGGCAGAAATATTTAGTAAAGAAAATTTACCTGTTGGAAAAGTTCCTGCCATATTAAATGGAGATGATATAGGTTTCGATAAACGAGACTGTTGGAACCACTTGAGGAATGTCAAACGGAAAGAGTTAGACGAGGGAGATGCACAATCTGTACTTAATTTCTTCATAAAGAAGCAAATCGAGTTTCCACAATTTTTTTATGCAATACAATGTGATGCAGACGGGAGGGCAACAAATTTCTTTTGGGTAGATTCGAGGTCACGAATGGCGTATCAACATTTTGGGGAAGTTGTCACATTTGACACAACGTATCGGACGAACAAGTATGATATGTCATTCGTACCATTCACTGGAGTGAACCATCACTACCAGACCATACAATTTGGTTGTGCTCTCTTACAAAATGAGACCGAGACGACATTTGCTTGGCTATTTGAAACATGGATTGAAGCTATGGGAGGACGTCATCCAATTTCTATTATTACTGACCAAGACTTGGCAATGAAGGGCTAAAGTTTTTCCTAACACTCGACATCGGTTATGCCTTTGGTATATTAAAAAGAAATTCGGTGAAAAGTTGTCGCATATATATTTTAAGAGATCAAAATTCAAAGGTCAAATGAAGAAGTGTATCTCGTTGACATACAAGATAGAAGATTTTAAAGAGATGTGAAAGGCTTTGATTGTAGAGTACGAATTGGAAAATAATGAATGGCTTAAGCAATTTTATGATATACGTGCCTCATAGGTCCCTGTTTATAATCGAGGCACATTTTATGATGGAATGAACACTACTGGGCGCAGCGAGGGTGTTAACGTTTTTTTTTATGATTTCATTACATCAACAAAAAATCTTAGAGAATTTGTTATCAAGTATGACCAAGCATTGAAGGTGATTGTGAAGAGAGAAAGTGATGAGGATTTTGAGTCAGAACACAAGTATCGTATTGTCAACAATGACGATTTTCTTTTGAAATATGCGGCTAATTTGTACACAAGAAATATGTTTGTGAAGTTCAAGGATGAATGGATTAAAGTCAAGGGCTACAAAATTGAAAAAGAAGTTACAGGCCTTTTGTACAATGCATACTTAGTAAAATCAAAAGTTGGCGAAACGGAGGAGTTTATTGTAAAGTTAGACTTGCAAAACTATGAGGGTACGTGTGAATGCCAACATTTTAAGTTCGTTGGCATCATTTGCAAGCATATCTTGAAAGTGTTTGTTCGTTTAGATATTGACGAGATTCCATCTTACTTTATTCTTGAGAGATGGAGAAAAGAAGCAAACAAGTTTCGAATTATGGACTCAGGAGGATTGGTGTTGAATGACGTCAATGAAGATTCAGAGGCTTTGAGACTTAGCCATATGTGTCGCCAGGCTACTAAGTTGGCTTCTCACGCAACTTCTTCTGATGAGGCTTATACAATTTATATGGAAGGAATTAATGAAATATCTGAAAAGATTTCCAAGATCAAAATAGATATAACGCCAACAGAATACACATTTGAGCATCCGGTTGATATATGTCAAGATCAGTGCACTAGTAATCCGTCTTTGTTATTGTTGAACCTAAACATCTCAAAGACAAAAGGTAGGAAAAAGGATGAAAAAGGAAAATATATTGCACAAGGTTCGGGAAGGCTAAAAAGTGGTATTGAGTTAGCGCTAAACAAGAAAAAAGGAAGTGTAATTTGTGCCAGAGGTTGGGACATGATAAAAGAGTTTGTCCTTCAAATCCAAACAGGAAAAATAAAGGATTTACTTGCCAAGGTAAGCAAATTAACATTTTTTTATATGTTATATTATTTTATTGTGATAACTTAAACAATATTGTTCTTTGGCATAGTTTCAGAAAAGGAAGCAGAGGACTTAGCGTTAAATGTCGAGACCAACCACAGCGAATGATGTTCTTGGATGACAATAGTAAGAGAAAATTGACTCAATTGGCAAGCTTTGCGGAGGTGTGTGCAAAAGTTGCTGAGATTACTAAGAAAGAGCTTACAAGGACCATAGAAGCAAAGCCAGTTTGGATGATTGACGTACTTGGATGAATCTCGAAAAATAGCAAGTACTAAGAAGGCTCCTGTTCTTTGTGTTTTCTTTAATGGATAATGCTGCCATGGGTCTAGGAATTTTACTAACATTATACACTTTATGAAGGGCTATGTATGCTTGTGCACAGTTAATTATATGGTTTATAGTTGCGCCTAAGAGTTAAGACTAATTCCAGGCAAGTTGCATGTTCTTGAAACCTCTGCATAAACAAAACTGTTATGTTTTTCAGCGTTTTCAAATATCTTAGGGATTTAGGATGCTTTCAGTTTTAGGCTTTTAGATTTCACAATGAGTATTGGATTTCTCAATAATGTGTAGTAGAGCAAGCATCTCAGGGGCATCATATTTGCCGTCACAGAGATCAGGGCCACCAGTAAAAGCCGCTATTTTTCTATTATTTCCAGGGGTGTCAAAAAGAATACACTTCTGATGATGTGTAATGAGTGTTTCAACAACCTGTTGCTCAAAAATGCTAAGTTTATTGCTTGTGTAACGGGAGATATAGGACAATGAACACTTAAAAGCCTAAGAAACTTTCGAGTTTCTTCATGGTGAGTCTGCATAGCACCTGTTTTATAGAGAAATTTATCATGGGAGGTTTTATCATCATAAATCAGCATAACCATGCAACTCCTTGTGACTTGAATCTTAACAGCGCCAAGAGATAGCTCTCCTCCCGATGGTAACGTCTTTGTCGATTGCTCCACAGTATGGTATGCTGACCAGACAATAATGTATTTCAAATGGTGAGCTTCTAAAAATGCTTAGAAAATATTCTCCCAACATTCACCTTGCTCAAAATCCTTCCCTCCATCTAATTGGGTCACAGGTAGCATTTTATCTGGTACATGAGCATCTTGATATAAAGGGTAAAATTGCCTCCTGTATGAAGAGGAAAAATATGTTTTAGGAACTCCCAAGTAATCTGGACCTGTACCAACAACATCGTTATACAATGAGTTATCTTCGACTAGTCTAAATTTTATTGAAACCAACCATTATTGTGTTTCGGCATAAGCTTTTAGAGGATTTGCGTTGAGGCCAACAACAGGAAACCAACCATTATTGTGTTTTAGGATAGGATCTTCTCTACAGGAATCCCCACAACTCCAATAAGTTGGGTTCAGAGAAAATCGTTATCCTTAATCTGAAACTCGACCTTTGAAATAGGGCGTGCCACAGGTACAGAGAAATGTTGATCCCATAATGGGTTCTCAGAGTTAGTAATCACTCAAGTCCAAGCTACCGTCCACCCACCTTCATTTTTTTTTTGCAAGGTTAAGCTGGGGTTAAGGCAGGACCCCATGACCTTTATTAAGCAAAACCAACCAGGTTACACCTATAATGTATTACACCCCTAACATACTCATCCAAATAAACATTCAACTGGGCAGGAAAGGATCTAAGAGCTAATATCATTTCACTTATTACATCACAGTAAGAGGTTAAAAAATTAGCACTATAGCTACATTCTCTAAATTCATGTCTAAAAAACTCTTGAAGCTTGCTGATCTGCATCTGTATGTTCTTTATCACTCTTTTACACCTCCAAGGATAGTCAGATCCATCTTTGATAAAGGAAACCATTACTGTATAGTCTGTAACAATAATGACTCTTTCAATGCCCCTTTTCCATTGCAACAGAAAGAAAGAAAGAAACCAGATGTGAAGCGCAAAAAAGATATCTTACTAAACTTGGATAGCCGATTTTACGAGGAATTGAAATTCATCGTACTTTAAAACCCTTTTTTTTTTCTTCTTCTTACTTTCACTCTGTAATCTTGTAATCTGTATCTCCTTAAAAGTTGAAATAGGTTCGGTCAAATAGGTGATGTGGCAGAAAACTTTAGTAAATTGGGAGAGACTTTATCCACCTTTGATCATCTAGAAATCCAACTTTGAGTGGATTGCTATTTTAGTTGTCAATTATTGTTGTCCATAGATCTGGACCCCTATATAAAATACAAGGAATTTGAAGGATGAAAAGCTTTCTTCAAGGATCTCTCGAATATTAGAGTTCGCACGTGACACTTATTTACAAGCACTAACAAATCAATTGATGGTTTTGTTAGGAGTTGGGTCCAAGCCCAAGCTAGGAACCCAATAGGGCTCGGGTGTCCTATACGGGCTCTTAATAAGTCCATAGGCCCGATAGGGTTATGGGGAGAGTTTGAGTAGATTAGGTAACTTATGTTGTAGGGTTACCTATATATATATCTGAATTATGTAAAGAGGACAATAATGAATCAATAAGAAATCTCTCTTCTCTCTCTTCTTTTGTTCATAAGATATAGTACTGTTATATTGCTCTAGATTGATTATCTCTCAACACGTTATCAGCACTCACGCTCTAGGAACGAGGAGAACAGACAATTACCTTATAATAGAGTTTTCAGGGAAACCAAACGATCAGGAGAATATGTATTTTACAATCTTTTGAATACATATTTAATCTCTTTCAGATCTATACTGTATGATAGATTATCATGGTTCAAAAACATATTTTTCCTATTTTTTTTGGATTAAAAATTAAGGTTTTTGGTGATTTTTACCCTTGATAAAGGGCTGTATTCAAACTTGTATATCTTCCTATGTGGATATCGTATAAAAGCGAGACCACTTCGGTTGGATAACCTACACCGATAGCTTTCCAATGGTATATGGCATGTCTTAGGGAGATGTCTCAATCGCCAAGAATAACATGTTGAAATTAGGCAATTTCACGGCAAAAACGGTGTGTATTTTTTTTTCCTGATGATGTCATCAAGATAATAATAATAATAATAATTATTTTTAATAATTATCTGATGTGACGTCATCATTATCCACTGTGACGTTAGCATTGACACGGGTCGATGACACATGGCATGCTGACGTGACATGGCACGTGGCAATCGTCGGACGTTCACCGGAGCTGCCATCGGACGATCAGCGGTCGTACGCCGGGGAGTTTGTCGGAATTTTGGCCAGAATATTTGTCATATGGTCACCGGAATATTCGCTGGATATTTGCAAGACTGCCACCGGAGCAGTGACGTGGCAGACACTTGCGACACGCGTGTGGTACGCATACAGCCCGTGCATGTGGCACGTGTGGCAGACACATGTGTAGCCCGTGAGTGTGGCACGTGCGACCTATGCATGCATTGCACGTGGCAGACCGGTTCAGACCAGTCAACCCGGTCCAGGCTTTGAACCAGACCGGTCCAGACACTAAAATAACTATAAATAACCCAATTTTTGGTCAAATTGAGCCCAATTTTTTAAAAAAATTCCTATTGACTTGACCTACCCTGTGAGGGACACATTTTGAATTTTTTTATGTAAAATATTTTTCAATTTTTTTGGGAATAGGTGCCTCGTATAGGAACATTGGCTCACTTATATGTGATATAAGTAAATAGTGTAATACCTATTTAAGTATCTTACGATAGCTAATAGAATATTACTAGTATGCCCCTAGGGTACTAATTATCATAATCAGAGATCACAGATAATACGAAACCAAGATTAATTTAGAATACAACTAGGAGTCATATCTAAATCACAATTAATTGTCAATGACAAATAATTATAGCTCAATTGGGAATTGACTTAGTCTTATTTTTAAAATCTTGGTCTCTGAGAAACCAATTTTTCGTATCTAGGTGCAATTGATATTACATAATAACATTTAGAGATATATAGACATTAATAGCAACTATAGTACCCTGGAATGTAGAATGTTAGTTATAAGAAATGCATAATCAACCTATCTTTTGAACCCAGCTGACTTCATGATGGGACCACTTGTCAGCTAAACCTCTAATGCCCCTCATATTCGTAGCAAATAGGGTCATTTGGTTAGAATATACCTACCTTTATAAAACTAGGGGGCTCAGAACACCCCAGTTCTTAGAATAAGGAAAACACATATCTAATAGTTTTAAATTGTAATCTTGGCTAAAATTCTATTAAAACGCACACCTAAAATTATGATCATCATTTTTACAGGGTAAAATTTGGGATTTAATTATTATAGAAGAATTTTACGAGTTTTAGAATATGAACAGGGTTCACCTATAATATGATTGGGAATAAATTTTTTTTAGCTTTATTCTAAGTACTATGATCTGTCTTTAATGCAATTGATATTCTTATCAAATATTATCTCTCATTACGATATCTATTTTGTATTACATATGTCTGCAAAGCTTACAAATGTTGAATTTCCACCATTGCTGTTCACTGGAGCTAATTATCTCACTTGTTGCATTGACGTTGACTTGTTCTTGAAGTTTCTCGGTTTACAGAAGACCGTCGTCATTGGCAACAAGGAAGAACCTATGGACAAAGTAAGGGCCTTATTTATCCTCCGTCATTATATTCAGGATGACCTCAAGACTGAATACCTTAACAAGGTTGAGCCAGCTGGGCAAGTATTAGGGGGCGTTATGGTCAACAAAAAACTATTTACTACCCAAGGCTATGCACCAATAGAACAAACCTTAGGTTCCAAGATTTTCCAAGATTTCATGACGGTCGCTGATTACAATTCAACAGTCCATAAAATTACTTCTATACTTGAGCTGTGTGAAAGGAAGGTCACTGATACTGAAATGGTAGAGAAGACTCTATCCACCTTCCATGTTAGTAATATTACGCTTTTAAGGCAATATCGACGAGAGAACGTGAAGACTCATAAAGTTTGATTCAGACACTGCTTCTCTCTGAGCAAAACGATGAACTTTTGATGAAGAATCATGCTATACGGCCTTCTGGGAGTGCGCCGTTGCCTGCATCTAACAATGTTTAGTTTTGGGGAAATAACTCTGCACGTTAGGGATGAAGATATGGAAAGAGCAGGGGAGGATACCAGGGAAAAATGAAGGGAGGGAACCAGAAACCCTTTGGACCTCGAAGAGGTAAAGGATTTCAGAAATCTGGGATATCAGGCAATGTGAAGAAGGAGAGAAGACAGATCAGGGATCTACTTGCTTTAACTGCGGTGACACAGGACAATGGGCACAAGAATGCCAATCACTAAGGGTGGCTAAAGATAACAAAGTCTGGACCCATCATACAGTTGCTGACACTAACTCTGCCCCGATGACGTTTGTAGTGTCAGACTTCTTCGGCGACATCGATGCTGCCATGGATCAACATACGGAGTAATCCATAATAATTCCCTAGTAGACATGGGATGTCACATTAGAGAGAGCACTAGTAGTTTCCATTTCTAATATAGATTTGATTTACTTTTTATTGTCAGTATTTTGGATTTTGTTGGGAACATATCACTTATATTTCAATAATGTGCTCGTGACATACATGACATTTATTCCGTTATAATAAATGCTAATTATTCAAAATTATTACTTGAGATAGTAGTTCATTTTCCATATATAGTTTTTAATCTGTTATATATACAAGTCACCCATGGATCTTTCTGCCTATAAGGCACTAATTGATAATAAGACGAGTCGCGAACATGTCTAGTAGACAGTGGTACCACTCATTCGATCCTTCGAGATAAAAAGTATTTCTCACAATTAACCGCATATGTCGGGGACATTTACACTGTTATTGGGTCCGCCAGTATCATAAAGGGCTCAGGGACCGCGCTATTTGCTAGTAAATCTCTTGAGAATTTACTGAGCTTTAGGGATATACATGATAACGGTTATCAAGTCCGGACGACAGGAGATGATGAGAATCAAATTCTATGCATCACCTATTCGCCTAACAGTCAAGAACTTATATTGGAACGGTGTCCAATGTATTCCTCAGGTCTTTATTCTACTACCTTTCAGCATGTTGAAACATATGCAATCACTAATTTTTCTTCGTTACAAGAGAAAACATTTAAGATTTGACATGATCGTTTTGGACACCCTGGACAGAGAATGATAAGGAAAATTATCAATAGTACCTCTGGACATTCACTTAAGGGAGAGAAGATCAGAATTTTACAAGATTGCCCGTGTGACGCCTGCTCTCAGGGAAAGCTTATAGTCCAACCTAACAAGACCAAGGTGGAGTTAGAGTCTCCAGCCTTTCTCTAACGTATCCATGGAGATATATGTGGACCTATCCATCCACATAGTGCTCCGTTCAAATACTATATGGTCTTAATTGACGCATCTATGAGATGGTCAGATATTTGCCTTTTATTGTCTAGGAATATGGCATTTCCATGACTGCTTACCCAGATTATCTAATTATGGGCTCATTTATCGGATCACCCGATCAAATCTGTGAGATTTGACGGCACTGGCGAGTTTTCCTCAAAGGCTTTTCTTGATTATTGTACGGCTAATGGGATAGATTTTGAGCATCCAGTACCCCATGTTCATACCCAGAATGGGATGACAGTAAATCTAATCAAGCGATTACAGTTAATCACTAGGCCACTGTTATTACGATCTCAGCTTTCGGCTACTGCGTAAGGCCATATAATTATGCATGCTACCGCCCTTATTAGAATTCTTCCAACAACCAATAATCAATATTTTTCATTGCAACTAGTAACTAGGTCGAATCCCGGTGCCGCCCATCAAGGAACATTTGGATGTCCGTACAGGTGCCAATTGCATCACCGCAACATACGAAGATGGGACCCCAACGTCGTCTCGACATTTACGTGGGTTAAAATTCACCATCTATCATTCGATACTTAAAACCCACTATGAGCGATGTATTTACTGTGAGATTCATAGATTGTCACTTTGATGAGATGATATTCCCAGCATTGGGGGAAGATATGACAGTCAATGATGAGGATGTTTCCAGGATTACTTGGAAAATACCATCGTTGTCTCATTTAGATCCCCTAACCAATTATGGTGACAAGGAAGTGCAGCGGATTCTATACTTATAACAGATCGCTAATGAATTGTTAAATACATTCAACGATGCTTCTAAAGTAACCAAGGAGCACATACCTGCAAGTAATGCGCCTGTACGACTGGATGTTTCAGGAACTGGTGTGCAACCCCCTAATGAATCCAAGCCGCACGTCACTAGAGGACATCCCGCTGCAAAGAATGACGCTGAACTGAGGGCTAAGAAATAGCGTACGGGAAAAGAAAAGACTAATGGTGTAGTCGGTCCATCGAGGATGGAACTACCCACCAACAGGGCTATAGTAACTACGTATCCACGTGTAACATTAGGAAACAAACCCAGTGTGGCACATGTACATGATAATCGAGAGATCTCGATTAACTTTGTTATAATGGTACTATGTGGAATCGTTTAGGAGTAGTAGTCAACGAAATATTCACTTTCACTGCTGCGCTCGCCATCGAGGATGATGATCCAGAACTACTCATTATAGACAAATGTAGAAGTCGTATAGATTGGCCAGATTGGGAGTCAGCGATCAATGCAGAGCTCAACTAATTAGCTAAACGCACCGTGTTTGGACCAATAGTCCCTAGGCAAGATGCCATGAGGCCTGTCGGTTATAAATGGGTATTCGTACAGAATCGTAATGAACTCAGAGACATAGTAAGGTACAAAGCAAGACTAGTTGCTCAGAGCTTTTTGCAAAGACCTGATATCAATTTTGATGAAACCTACTCTCCAGTCATGGACGCTATAATGTTCCATTACTTGATAAGTCTGTCAGTCGTTGAAAATGAGCTGGATATGCATCTTATGGATATAGTTGTTGCATATCTATATGGGAAATTAGATATGGAGATCTACATGAGTAGCCAGAAGGGTTTAAGCTTCTGGAAGCGACAATGCCAGGCACACGGGGTGCCTAAGTAGTAAAACTGGATAAGTCATTATATGGCCTAAAACAATCAGGGCTCATGTGGTACAATAGGCTGACTGAATATTTGAAGGCCAGGGGTTTTGTAAATAGCCTGTCTGCCCATGCGTTTTCATCTAGATTATAAATACTAGTTTTGCCATCATTGCAGTTTATGTAAAACGATTTGAATATCATCGAAACTCCGAGGGAGATCGCGAATGCTGCCGAATACCTTGGGAAGGAATTCAAAATAAAAGACCTTGGGAAGACCAAATTTTTTCTCGGTTTACAGATTGAACAACTAGGTTGCAGCATAATCGTACATCAGGCAATGTACGCTGGAAGAATCATAAAATGTTTTAATATGGATACGGCAGATAATGCCAAGACGCCTATGCATGTCCGTTCATTGGATGTGAACAAGGACATCTATCGTCCTCCTGACGAGGGGGAGAAACTCTTAGGGCCTGAGACGCCATATCTAGGAGCTATCGGTGCTTTGCTATACTTAGTTGGGTATACTCGACCCAACATCTCATTCGCAGTAAACTGTTTGGCACACCATAGTTTTGGACCTACCCTAAGGCAATGAAATGGGATCAAACACATTCTAAGATATCTCATCGGTACGAAAGACTAGGGTCTGTTCTATCCATAACTTGGTAAACAAAAATTTTTAGGATACGCTGATGCATGATATTTGTCAGATCTACATAAAGGCCGATCACAATCAAGTTATGTGTTCTTGTATGGAGATACTACGATTTTATGGAGATCAGTGAAGTAGACAATGGTTGCTACATCCTCGAACCACGCAGAGATTCTTGTACTATATGAAGCCGACAGAGAATACTTTTGGTTACGGTCTATGATCAACCATATCAACAGAAGTTGCGGTCTAAGTTCTATCTAAGATAAATTGACAATATTTTATGAAGACAACGTAGCTTGTATCGTTCAAGTCAAGGGTGGATTTATTAAAGGTGACAAAACGAAGCATATTTTACCAAAGTTCTTCCACATACACGAGTTGTAGAAGATGAATGAGATCAACGTTGTTCAAGTCCATTCAGAAGACAACTTGGCTGATCTATTCATAAATGCTCTTACATATCCTACGTTCAAGAGATTGGTTCATGGAATCGGCATACGAAGTTTACAAGATTTATTATCTCAGGGAGATAAATCTCAGAGAGATCGACGTCAGGAGGAGTGGTCCCATCCTGACGTGGACACATGCGTGTTGTTCTTTTTTTTTGATAGCATAGTTTTTATCCTAGGATATTTTATTGGCTGGAGGTTTTGATAAGGCAACGTATACGCGTCCACAACCCATACAGAACATAGGATTATACTCTTTCCTTGCACAACTTTTTTCCCAATGGGGTTTTGCTAGGCAGAGGTTTTAATGAGGCAAGTCATCCTAGTATGAAACACCCCAAGGGGGAGTGTTAGGAGTTGGGTCCAAGCCCAAGCTAGGAACCTAACAGGGTTTAGGTGTCCTATACGGACTCTTAACAAACCCATATACCCGATAGGGTTTAGGTGTCCTATATATATATATATATTTGAATTATGTGCAGAGGACAATGATGAATCAATAAGAAATCTTTCTTCTCTCTCTCCTTTTGTTCATAAGATATAGTATTATTATATTGCTCTAGATTGATTATCTCTCAACAGGTTTCACATTTATTTAAGGTTTTCAAAAGCATTCATTGCACGCAACCTATAAAATTCTTTAGAGCATCCACAACAGCCTCCTTTGGATAGGGAGTAATTTTGAGGAGGAGTTTGAGGGAAAATCAAATTTTACCAAACATATTACCTATTTTAATGAGCCACATCATAAAAACAACTTAAATATCCCACGTTCTCACTAATGATAGGTTTTTCTTATTTAATTTTGAGGGTCCCACACTTTCCACCTAATAAAATTGTCAAACGTGGCTACTCAATTTTTTTTGAGGAGAGTGAGTATTGAAACCCAAAATAACTACCCTCTTGGGGAGGTTAAAAACTTAGTTTTTAGCACTTTCTCATCTATATTTTAGCTATAAAGAGACTACACTAGATGTTCTTACCATCTTTTCCTCACATTTTCCTCAAAATATTTATGTCAATTAAGTTGGGGTGGGCTAATTAACTTTGAAACACCCAAGCTACATAATTGCGAATCTCTTCATCTCCTTCTACATGTAACTCCGCTAACTTTATCTCTATATAAGCCAAAATAACCCATTCTTTTTCCTACACATCATGTCATTAAATCTTCCTCTTTCTTAATCCCATAACACATCATATAAACACATTCCCTCTAGAGCTTCATAGTTCATGGAAATTACTATAATGGCAAAACAAGATACGTCATGTTCCTCTTATCTAAGTACAAACGACTCAACAAAAAAAGGTGAAATGGCTTACAAGCAACAAAATTATACTTTTCTGCCAAAATTGTAAAGGTTATTTGGGCCTAGATTATCATAAAACTATTTTGTATAATCATGCCATAGTGTGGCTTTTACTATGCTCAATTTTTATTACTCTCATGTTTGCTTTACATATGGTTAGGGGAAAGGTTATAGAATAATATGAAAGGTTAGACTTGGAGGTCCGAAGAATCCTTACGAGTTTTTTGGATTCTTGGTAACTATTGAAGGATCATCTCATGTTTGCTTTATTTTTATTTTTCTGTTGGTTATGATGTATATTGTACAAGAGGCTTTGATGTGTACTACAGACATCTTGGCATATAAATCTGAATTAAATTGTGCGAAGCACGGGAATATAAAACTAGTTCTATAGATGGCCATGTTGGGGGCAATGTTTTTGTGTAGATATAAGTGACTTTTATTGGAGTTTTATGTACTAGTTAAATCGAATAAGCCTAGAAAGATTGACTCGAACAAATGGCCAAAATACAATTGACTGAGTGATGCCATCTCTGACTGTATGTGGTGATGGTGCTTTATGTTATCATCTAGAGCTCCTCATTAGCAAAACTCTTATAACACAGTAATGGAGCTTGTTAGAAGATTAATTTATAATTCAATTGCAAAAAAGAAACAATAATTTTAGGCATCTTAAAACATTATTTTTCCATGTTTATTAGTGAGTAAGTGGTAGAATTCAAGGGGAATGAGAGCATTGGTTAAAGCACCATCAGAGCGAATCACATCTCACGAAATCAAGATGTTGATTTCTGCAAGTAGACATGCATCGTCAAAACTTTTACTAGGAAAAGTATAAATCTCTCATGAAAAGCTCCCGCTACAACAACTTTAGGTAATTTGTTATGTCTGATGTAGATATGACCACTTGTAAGGGCCTGTTCTAAATCTTGAGCTCAAGCCATAACTTCGACCAACATGCATTTACTCGACCTCGTCAACATACGATAATGTAACATATTTTATGGTACATTATGAGACAGTTTCAAAGAAAAAAAGTCACTCATGCCGTTATATAATCGTTACAAAGATAGCTTATAACTATTTTTGTAACGTCCTTCATTAAAAGAAAATAGTGGTCATTAAATGATCATAATATGAGACCTATAAATAAGAGCAGAGAAGAATAGATAAATGACTGATTTTCTATCTAGAAGTTCTAACAACACTACCCAAAATACTCGATGCAATAAGTAGTCACTCACTCAATCAGTTATATCATTAATTGTTTCTAAATTCTCAAGAGAAGACGTAGTTTTTACCTATTCAATGGTTTCCTAGGCTAGATCTTGTTTTCATTTGTGGTTACTGTAAGGACTTAAATTCGTAGCTCGATTCGTCTCTTACACCAAGAATACCTGTACCACAAACAATTATAAACTACTAACAAGATATATTACGAGTTTAGTGTGGAAACCTTTGAATAGATAAAAACCACGACCTCAGTTTGAGGATTTGAATGAATCACTTTATTGCTCGAATATTGCAAGTTACAAAAGGTAGGTGCTCTAGAATATTTCTCACTGTGTATTTTTTTTCTCCAAAATCTCGTCCTTGTCTTCTATCACCTCTGTCCTATTTATAGATTTTATAATCAGTTTGTGGGTGGCAACACGTTCTCTTAGATTGGGAGAAGAGTGGTAAATTTTATGGAAATCGCTTTTGTAACTACCAATTCGTGAGGACAGGTGTTCTTGACTTATTCTTCTATATCCAGGTGTCAACATTGATAGGGCGTATGACTTCCAAGTTTTGCGTGAGTCTGGAAATTTGTTAGTTTGATATAATATAAGCTCGAGGGACAGGTCCCTACAATCGCCCCCACTCAATTGAAGGCACGGGTGGCTTGAGTTGAGTAGTTCGAATCAAGGTGAGTGGCTTAATTTGAGAAGTTTTAGTCGAGCTTGACGTTTGAATGGAATCGGTCTATCTGTTGAAGTGATCTTTGGATTTAATGTTGATATTTAATTCGTATTCTTGGAATTATTCTTGACTATTAGAGACTGGAGCATTACAATTGATGTTGACTATTGAAGTTCCCATGAACTGTTGCCTTTAATAATGATTACCATGGAATTAATTACAAAAAATGAATGTTATGACTGCTATAAGTACTGGTTCTTTGTCTCCTGACCATCATTCTTCTTCCCAAGTACATTTATCTTTGACATTTCTGTGTGTAAATGATAATTGTCATGACTTGAGGCTTAAACCAAGAGGCTAAAATTCAGGCAAAGATCGAGGAGCTTCAACTTCGGTATTTTGGGACTCATTCCCTTGCTGCTAAGACTCATATTCATGGCTTGTCAATGTACTATGACATGATAGAGGAGGAGGTGGAAAAAGCTGATAAAAATTTCTTTCAGATGTTCTATTTTCATTATATCATTAAGACGATACAGTAGCGCCAGGGTGGTCTACATCGCATTCCAAAGTAGGCCATCTTGGAGGAGGATGAAGTTGTTGGTGTTATCCCAAAGAGGGCCCATAGTTTCTCTGTCTGTGATTAGTGTTATGTATTTTTTTTTATGTATTTTTGTTTTGTTTTGAAAGTAATAAAATGTGTCTTTCGAACTGTTATCGAACTGATACAATAGTTTTTTATACTATTTTTGTACTCCATTTTTTCACTGTTCGAAATGAATTTTGAACTATGATGACATTCTGTTTGATTTGATGAAATAATATTTTTCTATATGTTGCAATTTTTCTTGACCTGCATATTAGCTATTATGTATAAATATGACAACTGTGTACCTTTATCTCATAATATCCTTATTCCTTGATATACTTGATTTGATATTATCCATGTTTCTGTTTATCTATAAATAGAGAAGTGACCAATAAGTTATGCATAGGAATCATTGTGAGAACTCGCTCGCAGAGGGCTCGTCAGCCTGCTGAAGGGCGTTGGCAATAAAGGTTGCCAAAGTACGTGAACAAATTTTTGGATTGCTTGGTTATGACACCGAGATACCTATTTCTGATTTACAGGTGGAAGGTTTGAATTTGAAAGTGAGAGAAATCGAGGTGAATCGACACTTTTGGTATGAAGTGTTTCGTGATATGATTGTCGAGCCTGAAGCACGAAAGATTGACGTGAGAGAGATTTCTCTTGATGAGATATTCGAGGAAAACTAGATGATCACTGGGGGCGAAGTTATCAGATGTGGTGTTGTGGGGCACCTCGGTTGTTTTAAGTATAACTATTTTTAGGAGTTCAATTTATTTGTAGGTCGTTTTATTCGGATTGGTGAAATAAAGTGAATAATATTTTCAGTTTTGACTTTTCGTAATTTTCTCCTTACTTATTATTTATTATGGTAAAATAATTTAAATTTTGAATATCTGTTTTCATTGGAATATCTGTTCATTTACTTATAAATAAGTTAGATTGTTCTATTACGATTGTTAGATGTATATAGGAACTTGGAGGTCTGTATAAAAAATCAATAATAATTCGATTCCTGTGTAACGAGCCATTTCAAAATTGCCATGGAAGTGGGAAAGTCTGAGTGGAGGGTGAGTAGGAGAGAGAGAGAGAGAGAGAGAGAGAGAGAGATTTGTCTCACTCTAAGTATTTTAATGGTTGTAATGATGAAAGGGGATCAATTTCCAAAGGTATAACTTGTTTGACATGAAAAGAGGAAAGTATGTCTTAGATGGAAAACTGAGAGCGACTGATACAGTTCTCAATAACTGCTAGTAATTTGAGGGATGTCTTATAAATATTTCTCCTTATCCTCCATTCAAAAAGTTACAAAATTCAAAGAGAAGAAATTCTAGAGAGAGGAAGACAGAGGAAAAAATTGGACTGTAAAAATTCTTGAGAGAGAAAACAAGAAAAGGTGGCTAGCTTTATCAGAGAAGAAGAGGTTGTATTCTCTTTGAAGGCAAAACATTTTATGAGGAGGGAAAATACTGCGGTTCCGGATTCGTTTTCTGTCATTGATGGTTAGTGGAGTTTGGTTTGTCAATTTTAATTTATTGTTATTGTTGTATGCAATTTCTAGGGATTTATTCTTTTCCCTCTAGTTGTTATTTGAACTTCGAAATACATCTAGAAAGTCTGTTTGTTATGTACTAAAAATTGGGGAAAAAGAAAATTGATTTTTTTATGTTATTTAATTATAGATATTACAAAAAATGGGTTTAATATATGTTATAATATTAATAGATATGTATTATCATATGTTGTAATTAGGATCTTCGAACTGAGAAACTGAAATTGATACATACCTGGACCTCGATGTAGGTTTAGATGCGTGAAAAAGTGTTAAAAAGTAGGATTCCTTCTGCTTGGAGCTCATCATTTGAGATGGACCCTACTACATTCAGACGAACTTTAAATGAAGAGAATATAGATAATGAAGATGTGACCTCTATTGGGTATGAGGTCTATCCCATTAGGGCTAGGACCCCTGACACTATATCTATTTCTAATGATGAGGCCAAATTAAGACTATACTGTGATAGGAGTGATGATGGCGATCTTCCTTGGATTTTACATAGTTATCCTGAGGGGCCTGATTCCAGGAAGGAGTTTTGTAGATATAAGGGTAGTTTGAAGGGCATGTGGGGAGGTTTAATAGAGTATGGGGGTAGGGTGTATAAAGAGTACTTCGATGATGACAATGATAATTTGTACTACCTACTACCTGATTTAGGGGAGGAGAAGATCGTTAGAGGAATTCTTGAGGACATATCCTTAGAATACTTTGATATGGATGAGTCAGATGACTTGGCATAAGGATTACTGTGTTATTTGTCTCAGTTTGATTATGGACCGAGTATCTCTCTGAGTAATTTTGCTAAGGGTATAATGAATGGGATCAAAACTTGTCCTGCTCAGTTAAATGATAATTTATATGAGGTGATTAGTGTTTGCGAAACATTGAATTTGAAGTGGGTTGAGGAGGGAAAAGAAAAGAGATTGACTTCGTAAGATGTGCTGAAGTATTATAATGTAAGTATTTTAGCGCCACTGGGGGTGCTTACTTTTTATTTGGTTATCCAAAGCCTCAATTCTTCGACCTTGACTATGCTGGGAAAGTGTAGAATAACAACCTGGTTTGGGTGAGAGGAGAATGTATACAACGAGCCTATGAAGACCAACTGAATCTATCATATAGATTGTTTAAGGAACGTAAGTAGATATGTTGTTTTTTTCGAACTGCATTCCTTTCTCTTGCAATTTTTCTAACATGATCATTTTTGTTTGGTAGATCCTTGGTGCAACGTTGCCAAAGTAGAGTCTCTTGTCAACGTGGTAGCCCGAGAAGGTACTGAACTGCAAGTTGTATTGAACGTGCTTAGCATAAACAGACATAAGGGGGTAAGTAGAAAATCTTTCAAGCTTTAAAAACCCCAAGCAAAGAGAAAAATGTCTGACATAAGGAAAATTGGATTGACCTCTGCGCCTGTTCTGCCTACACTAGACATATCTGTGGATACTGGTGTTTTGTGCCCAAGGTCCCAAAGGCTCCAGCGTTAGCTCTCAGGCCAATCCCCTCAGGGACTTGTTCAGTCATTCCAGGCCAAAAAAGAGGTGGGAAGAAAAGCTTGAAGAGTGCTCCCTCCGATTATGTTACTGAAAATGTCGAGGAGGCGAAAGGCACATTAAAAAAGAAAAGGTTAAGCGATACTCCTTCAGCACCTCTGGAGGTTGTAACAAAGGAGGCTTTTGCAAAGCTTAGTGTGGATGAAGATATACTGGCCATTTAAAATAGCTTCAGGACCTTTGCTGTGTCTAATGTCGCTGAAGTAAAATCTGCTGTGATGGTCGAGCTTCGGGGGGTAAGTTAAGGTATCTTTATATTTGTATTACTGCAATCTATAGTTCATATGCTTAAAATATGTTATGTCCAAGTGTCTCATGTTCTGAAGGGCTTGGTTCTCAGCATCGGGGATGGGAAAAGCCTTTTGTCGGAGAGGACGATTGAGCTTGAGAGGGAGTTGGTGAGTGAGCGGGCCAAACTGGTAAAGGAGAAGGTTAATTTGAACGCTGAATTGCCAACCTGAAATTTTCCATCCAGCTAATCATGGAAAAGCTCGAGAGAGAGTCCACCGAAAATATTAATGAAGTTACTGTTGCTCGTGACAACCTTGCTCAGTGCTTGCAGGAGGAGGATAGCTACTCGGATGTTGACATTTTGGCTATCGTAGCAGGGCGATCTGCTGAAGTCGTTGGGCCTGGTGAGGAAGTGGTTGCCACTCGGTCTCCGGCTCGAAAGACTGTTTCTAGTTTGGATGGTACTGACCCTCTCGGGGAAACTCAAGCTCGAGAGGCTGATGCCCAAGATAAGGTAGAGTAATTTCTCTGTAAAAAATTTAGGAAGGTAGTTTTCGTTGTTGGTGGGTTGTAAGCTTTTAGATTGGCTTAATAGATTATTTTTGTGTCTACTATTTGATTCAAGTATTTTAATTTGTAAGATGTTAACGAACTGGGATTGGTTATTGTCACTCTAAGGAAAGAGCTAGCTAGGGGGATAAATTTATAGCTGTAACAACTCTTGCCACTGTACATATTGCGGTTTAGGTGAGAGAATATTAAGCTCTTAGTGAAGTAAATTTAAGAAGTTTATGTGATGCCCAGTTAGGCTAGGCTAAAGCAAAAATTAGAAAGGATGAAGTTGTTAGAAAAGATAGGAGTAGGTATATCAAAATTTGGCCCTTTTTGCTTGGTGGTATTAGAGAGAATACTCCAGAAGTGACTAAGGACCTTATGATGTTAACTATATATCTCGAGGCCGAGATAGATAGTGAGAGGGGTGGGTCTCAAGGAAATTTACTTAAAAGTGTTAGAAGAAAGAAGGATTTGTCAAGATCCTGCTATCATTGAGAGTATGACGACCGAAGCTAGAAACTGCATAGCTTAAAAGCTAAAGATGTTTAAGCTCGCAATGGTGTCTCGATGATTTATTTATAATTATGATACTGTAAAATTGCGATTGTATTTATGTAGAATGTTTATGTGTAGGAACTATTATGTATGAGGAATATATTTCATAACTTCATAAAGAATATTATGAGGGATCAACTGTTATGCAGAAGGAGTTAGAAATTGCTCGAACTCATTAAAGAGCTTTTTCTAACCTTAATAAAAAAATTAGAGTTTGACTCGAAAGTAGCTCATGATGCTTTAGAAAATTCTACTGATCTTGATATAAAGATGGAGGTCACAAGCTACTGTGAAGAAATAAAGCGATCTAATAATGAAAATGGTGCTGATTTGGTGAACTCTCAAGCTAGTGAGAAGGATTTGACTGAAATAATAGCAAAAAATGAAGGTTGAATTGTTGATTTCTCAAGTTGGTGGAAATTATTTGTCTAAAGTAATAACAAAAATAGAGGCCGATTTGGTAAAATCGAATGGTACAGTGAAGGAATTGACTGATCTAAAATTTAAAATGGAAATTGACTTGGTCAACTCTCAAGCTATGGCAAAGGAATTGACCGATCAAAAAATAAAGATTGAGGTCAATTTGGTCAAATTGTGAGCTATGGTGAAGGAATTGACCAGCCTAAAATCAAAACTTGAGGTCTGTTTGATGAAGGAACATTGACAAGGAAATTTTAGAGAGGCGTTATCACAAACAAATAAATTTTGTAAAGAGTTCTCAGGCAAATGTGATAGAGGTGTCCATACCGAACAGGGATAGACTCTCGTCAGGTGAGTTTCATGAGAAGTAGTTGGCAGGGGTTATAACATTTTTTGTGGGAGAAATCAAGAGGATTGAAGAAGTGAGAGATATGATGCACGATTTCATGGTAAAAAATGGAGTTATCGGTAACATAGATATACTTCGTGCTAAATATTTGAATCAAGATGAACTCAGTATTAGTCCTATCATCCAGAACCAAGTAGAATATGGTAGAGAAAATAGTTGTTTCTAGAGCAAAAGAGTTTATTTCTTCAAGAACTCTAGAAGTTGGTGGAACCTTTGCTGGTGTAAACTAGAATAAAATCTCTTAGAGAATGTCTTAAGTAGATTTATTGTATAACTATTTAGAAGTCAAGAGATCGAAGCGAGTTTTACCTTTTGCTTAATCATCTAACATTTAGTATATATAGCACTTTTCTACTTTTAGGGATCTCTATGATAACTAGGTTGTTGATGTCGAATTCACAGTTTTGAACCCTTCTATTATATGTGTTGGCCAACATATTGTGATATCGACCCAGATTTGCCACTGCTCGATCTCGTGTTTTTTCTATCCAGTTCATGTTACATGCTAACTTGAACTCGTCTTCTTCATCAGTTAGTTCGTGATCTTTGACTGGGTAGTGATGCTCTATTGGGACTATGGCTTCAGTTTCATATGCTAGTTGAAATGGGGAGCATCCTGTTGACTGCCTTGGTATAGTTTGATATGCCCACAAGACATGTGGTAATTCCCTTATCCATTTATTATTCTTTTCTGATTTTAGTCACTTCTTGATTCTATTGACTATGGTTTTGTTTGTGATTTTGGCCTATCCATTCTCTTAGGGGTAATATGGATTTGAAAGTGAATGTATGATGTTGCTTTTATTAAGGAATGCGACCATTTTTTCTCCAACGAACTAGGGCCCATTATCGATTCGAGTTAGGTGGGGATAGCCAAATCTTCTAATGATATATTCCCAGATGAATATGACGACCTCTTCTTCTCGAGTTTGACAAAAGGGCACTACTTCCACCCAATTAGTAAAATAGTATGTTGTCACGAGTAAGAATTTTTTGTTGCCCGGTGTGTTTAGAAATTTTCCTACTAGATCAAGGGCCCACCATTTTAATTGTCAAAATACCTTGTTGGCATGAAGCTCAAGTGTGGGGGGATCTTAATGACCATGTCGTTGACAGGTGTCACATTTTCATGAATACTCCTCAGTCAATTTTCTCATTTTTAGCGAGAATACTCCCTGTTCGATTGCCCTGTTCGTAAGCAATCGTCTTGCAGCATAAGATCCACAGGTCCCTTCATGTAGCTCCTTTAGCATCCATTCGGTATCTTTTTGTGAGAGGCATTTCAGATATGATCCAGTCATTGATCTCCTGTATAACTTGTTCTTTTATACTGTGTAACGCTTAGAATTTTCAGTCAGTTGCCTACGTTCTTTTGGATCTTCTGGGAGTTTTTCATCGTATTTATTGTCAGGTCCTATGTAAATGAGGAATGGCCTTCTCTCCTCTTCGTCATCCCAAGTATTGAAGGCGCATATCGATGCGTGATCGATGCTGGGGGCTGATATTACTTCGATCTTGAGGTACCTAGCCTTTGTACCTAACACCCCAGCTAAGTAAGTCAGGGAGTCGGCGTGTCGATTCTTACTACAAGGTAGGTATTCTAGTGCAGTCTTATCAAATCTATTCATTCTTTTGACTACCATTGCTGCGTAATTGATCATCTTTCCATTTTTTTGGTATCGTTCAGAGTAATGATCAACTATAAGCAACAACTCAGTGTACGCCGATATTTTGGGTATTCTGACTTCTAATACCATATCTAGCCCATGGATTATGGCTTTGTACTCTTGACATTATTAGTGGCTTCAAAATTAAGTCGTATTAATTTCTCGATCCTGTCATTGGATGGTGTGATCAGTACGATTCCCACTCCTGATCCTTCGGGTCTTGCTGATCCATTTATAAGTAATCTCTAACCATTTTTAGCGACCCACTCAGCTCTTTCCTCAATGGACTTGACAGGTAGACCAACTTCATTCTCCTCTGCTATTTCTGGGTCATGTTCCTCCCAATACAGATCTTCTACTAGAAGTCTGCTAAGAAGTCAACTACTGCTTACTCTTTTCATGATGTTCTTTATTCGAATTTGATATCATGCTCTCCCAAACTAACTGACCATTATTGTACTCGTTGTGACTTTTCTTTCTTAAATAGTACTTATCGAAGGGGATAGTTCATTATGACTTTCACCGAATGAGCTTAGAAATAGTATTTCAGTTTCTGGGAGGTATAGACGAGTGCTAGGAGAAGTCTCTCGATTTAAGAATATCTCGCTTCTGCTGGAGTAAGCGTTTTGCTTATGAAATACACCAGTTTCTCAATATTCCCTTCTAATAGTATGAGAACGGAGCTTAGAGAGTTTTCAGTGATTGCGAAGCAAATCATTAATTCCTCATTTTTTATTGGTGTGTTGATCACTGGAGACTGTCCAAGGTACTTTTTCAACTCTTGAAAAGAAGCTTCACATTCTTATGTCCAATTGATCTCTTCATTTAGTCATTATTTGCCTCTTATGGTAAATCTACAAAGTAGCATGAACAACCATCGACATCGATCTAATAATTTTGAAACAAATTTGTTGATAGCTGTAATCTTGCCATCTAGTTGTTGTGAACCATGGTGTCGGGCTGTTGGGTTGTTGGTATTGGCTTGATTGTTGTTACCTGTGGTGTTCGGTTAGTTGTTGTGAACCATGGTGTTGAGGCTTGGTATGCCCTGTCGTTGTCGGTTGTGCAGCTTGTCCTTTTATCAGGCGAGTTTTCCCTTCATGCTAAATTCCTTTACTAATTTGATTAGTGCTAGATAGAGTTATGCATTTGGAATTTTAAGTGTTTGTGATATAATTGTGGCCTATATTGTTTTCTTCTGTACTTGATTTCCTTGTTTAGAATGTGGTGTGTGTCTCTTCTTGACTATTAGGAGGCTGTGCATTAGTATGATATTCTTGTGGCATTGTCCTTGATTTGGGTTCCAGTCTTTCAGAGACTGATGTGTTTGATGTTGTGACTGGTTATTTATTAGTGTTCATCTGTGGTTTGTTGTTGTGACTGGTGGTCACTGTTGGTACCTGTGATGGGATTGTTTACCATTCTCTGAGGTAGATGGGTATCCTATGTGTGTGTTGGCCAGGTTGTGGCTGTTGGGTTAGGATGGTTTACTATTCTCTGAGGCAGATGGGTATCCTATATGTTTGCTGGCTGGGTTTGGCAGTCGTTGTGTTTTGATCCTTGGGATCTATTTTCAGTGTGGGTTGTTATATTCTTTTACATTAATGGGATCAGATACATAAAAAAGCTCTACATTGGCTGACCCTCGATAAGACCTAGGATTCCTACATCGGGTTAAAATAGTAGGTGAAGTTTGGACTGAACACTATCATATATATTACCCTTCGGGAGTGTGGGATGATGTGAGACAGTTTCCTTTGGTCCTCGTCTTATCCTCCGTAAGGTTGAAATTCCTTGGAATAAGTGAAATAAAGTTCGGACGTTGGCTCCGTGGGTTGCAAAGCCCAGAACACTCTGATCAAGTAATATATCCTTAGCTTGGACGAGCTTGACAAAAATCGTTCCCATTGTATCCAATTGAGATCTCTTTAAAGTTATTATGCATTAGCGGCTGATCAGCCCACTACATTGATTTATAGGGCCTAGTTCTTGATTTCATAACATCATAAGCATTCATTTTAGGGTAATTCTAGAGTCATGCCATGTCATATCATATCATATCATATTACATCATCGTAGCACATTTCTTACATCTCTTCAGCATACTCCTATTCCTTCCCTTTAAGTTTCTTATATCACATTCATCTCTTTTTTTTCTCTGCACCAGTTATATTAGTATGTTGTTTAGCTTGTTGGGTTACTCAGTGAGCTGTGGTTTTGCTCACTCTCGTATTCCCCCACCCTTTCAGAGGTAGGGTAGTTGCTGGTTTGGCTGAGGGTTTCAACTGGGTTGGAGTAGATCTACCGTTACATATTTTGATATGGTTTTAGTATTCTTTGTTCAGTATTAGTTCTTGTCACTGTACATTTTAGAATTTTTGTATATTCTCAGTTGATATTTATACATCTTTTGCTTCCACTTATTTTCTGACTCTGGTGATATTGCTATAGTGAATGACTGAGCTATTTGCTATTAACAAGGTTAATTGTGGGGCGAGTCCTTGGATTCCCCGATCTGCACACCCGAATGACAATGTTTTAGATTATTCTAACCGGTGCTATTGGTGCCGAAGAAGGATGGGTCTTGGAGGACATGTGTGGATTATCGGGCGCTAAACAAGATTACTGTGAAGAATCGTTATCTGCTTTCACGGATTGACGTGCTTTTAGATGAGTTGCAGACGACTCAGTTTTTCACCAAGTTGGATCTTAAGTCGGGTTACCATCAAGTTAGAATCTGGGAAGAAGATACTTGGAAGACAACATTCAAGACTAAATAAGGACTATTTGAGTGGTTGGTGATACCCTTTGGGTTATGTAATGCTCCGAAGATATTTATGCGGTTAATGAATGAGGTACTTCATGCTTTTATTGATAATTTTGTGGTTGTGTATTTGGATGATACCTTAATATATAGTCAAACATGGGATCAACACCTTGTGCATTTACGCAAAGTATTGGGCATTTTGCTATCACATCAAAAAATTTAAACGGGAAGAAGTGCGATCTTGGGAAGGAGTTAGTATACTTAGGGATTATTGTTGGTGGTGGTGAGCTTAAGGTCGATCCAGAGAAGGTCTCGGTTATTACTAATTGGCCTAGACCCTATACAGTGACGTAAGTGAGGAGTTTTATGGGTTCTTGTTAATATTTACAGAAGTTTATTCAGGATTTTTCATAAATAGCCGCATTGTTATATTCCTTGATAAAGGCTGGGGTAAAGTTTATGTGAGAAGATCACCATGAGAAGACTTTTCTATTACTGAAGTGGAAGATTACAGATGTACCAGTGTCAGCGTTGCCCAATTTGCAGCGACCTTTTGAGGTCAAGACAAATGCGTTAGACTATGCATTAGGGGGGATTCTTTTACAGGATGGAAAGCCGGTTGCTTACCATTTTGAGATGTTTATAGGAGTAGTATGCAACTATCCTACCTACGATAAGAAGTTCTGCGCATTATATCAATCAGTAAAACATTGACGGAGTTACTTATTGGGGAAGGAGGTTGTGGTACATTCTGATCACAAACCACTATAATTCTTATCTACGCAGTCCAAGCTACAACAAGCTTGCCATATAAAATAGATGTCATACCTATAGCAGTTTACCTTAATGATCAGGTATAAGAAATGAGTGGATAATAAAATGGCTGATATGTTATCTCGACCCCCATTACCGACTATTTCCATTTTGTTGGTAGCTATGCAGATACAGTCTATTGTTCCTTTTGAGTACGTTACAGGGTATGATGACGACAATGAGCTCAGTGTGATTTACGAGAAGTTACTACATGGCAAGACATGCAAGTATATATATTGAAGGATGGTTTGATTTATAGGGGTAGTCTACTATACATTCTAGAGGGTAGAGACCATTTGTATTGGATTCGAGAGGTACATTATTCCTAGGTGGCAGGTCATTTCGAGGTTGAGAATACTCTTTTGAATTTGAGGCGTTATGTCTATTGGCTGAAATACAGATGGATATTGCTCACGTGGTTCGTGGTTGTGTGCTATGCAACATATTTAAGCCTTTAAATCGGAAGATAGGACTGTACTTACCATAACCAGTTCCTAACCGACCGTGGGAGAACATTTTAATAGATTTTATGGGTGGTTTGCCAATGACCAAGTGTAAGAATGACTATTTGTTTGTGGTGGTGGATTGATTCAGCAAGATGATTATTCTTATTCCATGCTAGAGGACGATAACCGGGGAAGAAATAGCGCGATTATTTTTCAGAGACGTCTGGAGGAATTTTGGGCTCCCTTCTTCTATTATTTCTGATAGGGATAGTCACTTTTTATGGCATTTTTTAAGATTGTTATGGGGGATTATAGACACTAAGTTGAAGAAAAGTACTGTTTTTCATCCGCAAACTGACGAGCAAACAAAGGTAGTTAATCGTACTTTGGTACATTTACTACGGGGGTTCCATTATAAGCATCCTAAGACTTGGGATGAGAGTTTACCGTATCTTCAGTTTACGTTTAACCGAGCGATTCATGGTTCTACTTTGAAGTCTTCATTTGAAGTTTGTTTGGGATACTTGCCTGATAGCTCTTTTGATTTGGCTTTTAGTCTTGGCGACAAGATTGTGTTAGGGAAGGAGGAAGATGAACAAGTTAAAGCTCAGCGCTTCATTGAGAGGATACTTAAGGTTCACAAGGTGGTTGAAGCACAATTGAAGAAGACTCAAGCAAAGTATAAGTCTCGACACGACAAATATCGGGTTGGGTGTACTTTTTAAGAGGGCGACCTAGTTTGGTTGTATTTTGGTAAGGAACGGCTAAAGGGGGAAGGTAAGAAGCTTGAACCTATCCGTTATGGTCTATTTATGATACTCAAGAAGATTGGTGACAATGCATTCCAATTAGATTTGCCACCTTTCATGAAGATGTGTTCGGTGATTAATGTTGAGCATTTGAAGCTGTTTGAGCCATCTTTTTTAGATGAAAACTCTATAATCAACACTCGCCTACCGTCAATTGATACCTTATGGATGGAAAGAGAAGATTTTATCATGCATTTTTTATCTTCAAAATCGTGTCCTTGTCTTCTATCACCTCTGCCCTATTTATAGATTTCATCATCAGTTCGTGGGTGACATCACGTTCTCCTAAATTGGGAGAAGAGTGACAAAGTTTATGGAGATCATTTCTATAACTGCCAGTTTGTAGGGACAGGTATTTTTGACTTATTCTTTTATATTCAGGTGTCAACATTGACAGGGTGTATGACTTCCATGTTTTGCGTGAGTCTGGCAATTAGTTAGTTCGATGTAATATATGCTCGAGGGATAGGTCCCTACAGTTACTTGTTTAATGTCTAATATTCTGCTCATCTTTGGTGTGAGAAACTAAGAGGCTATTTGTTTTTTTTTACTTATTTCGCGTTGTGTTTGTATTTTATTTGAAACAAGTGACTTATTAGTAATGGCACCCCACTTTTTATTACTTAAGAAATGTGGGAAATCCTAGATTATCTGAATACCATTCTACTTATTGATGAGATTGTTATGTAATTTAAAGAGAAAATAATTAAACCCAACTATACCCTTAGTTTTATCTCTTCTCTTTGCATTCTCTTTCTCTATCCCATTCAAAACGAAACCCCTAAATTCTCAAAAATCTTAAACAGTTTGTTTCATCGAAGATTCACAATTTTACATCACTACAAGACCTGTTTCCTAAGATCTGCAATTAATTGCTCCCTTAAAGAATCCCCAAATCATAGCACATCTGAAGGTTTACGAGCTTGATATAGTTGTGATTTAAGTATAAGATTTTGGAGTTTGGGCGAAGTATTCATCTCCTTTATATGGTGGGTTTGAATTCATTTGATTTTTGAGTCATGGGGATTTATATTTTGTTCCTCAATTGAAATGTTTTATGGATACCTAAGTTCTTCTATTTTATGATTCTCTGAGAATTTTTACTTGTTAAGAAAATCTATTTTTAGCATTAAAGGAGAAGATTTTGTATTCAATTGACATAGAGTTGAACCGTTCTCGGAGCTTGTCGACAAAGTTAATGATAACAAATCACAATTGTCTTTGAGCATAATCTGTATTTTCTCCCAATTGATCTTCGAATAAAATTTTGTGTTGAAGGTAGAATGAACAGGTTGTGAATCAGGCAGGTTGAAAAACCATCAATACTATATATCTTGCGATCAACTCTCCGAAAATTATTCTCCCACCACCGGGACGACATCTCGCAAGTAAAACAATCCACATGGTTTATTTCATAGTATGGATCGGTTGTGCTCTTGCATGCTTCTCTACCATGATGGTTGTGATGTATTAAGATGGGTCCAAACATATTTTGCCTTTGAGATGATCTTTAACTAGACACCAAAATCTACCAATCCTTAACTTAAATTTCTAAACACGGAAGAAGACATGTTAAAATAGATAGAACGGGGTAATTTTGACAATTAGATAGTTCAGACTTCAGATTCAGCAAAATAAACAAACAAGATTTTTACGGTTCAAATTAAGTATTCAGAATTCAGAATTCAGATTCAGCACTCGTGCCTCAAAATAATTAATCATAATAAGTGCAATTTTAAACACTACGTTTTTGCTCATTTTGTGTCACTTTATATAAAAAAAACCAAGAACCTTAAACCTTAAAAAATAAAACAAAATGACGCACAACCTACTTTTTACAGCTAAAACAGAAGAAATACCAAGTGTGGCTCCATTCGCCTCATAGTTGTTAAAATCACACGGACTATTAGACCCACATAGAAGTCCTTTTGTGGCGTGTATGCAGAATTGCAAGCTCGCTGTGCTGCATTGTAGCCATCTTTCAACTTTCGAAACAAGAAAAATACACAATCATTCATCTTTTCGGTGGTACCCAATACTTTCAAATCAACTTTTTCTCATATACTTAACTCCAAATCAGATCTGATCTGATTAAAAGTAATTTAAGAACCCCCTAAACACCGACACACAATCACACCTCAACCAAACAGCTCCTCCTCTCTCCCAATCACAGATCTGCAAGCTCACCATCTCGAGGTACTCTTCTTCTCTTTCTAACTCTGAATTTGTTACTAAAGATTGGTGACCTTAGGTCTTCTTTGTGATAGGATTTCTTTGATATCTGAAATTAGAACCAAATCCACTTACTTTACAATATGTGATTTTCATTTGGTAGAGATGTATAGTTTGGGTTTGGTTTAGTATGTGAAGAAGTGAAGTTTACATCAATGGGTTAATGGTTATGATAAATTGTATCAAATCTTTATATTGTTTTAGTGTCAAGTCAAATTGTAGTTACGATTGAGTTTGATTAGGGTGCATTCCGCATTTGGTATGAGTTTAGCGGAGAATTTAAACATTGTTTTTAGCAACTGTATCATCTTTATAATGAGTTTAGTAGAATTTAATATGTGGGAAAGAAAAGAGAGAGACGGTATAGGTATTCGCTGGAAATATTTGTGATTGAGAACGTTTTCGGTGATTTAGAAAAATTGTTGGCCATTGGATTAGCTAAGATTTCTTCTCATACATCAATCTAATGGTTAGGAATTGCCTTAAGTTACTGGAAATGGTTCAGATCACAAACATCTCTATTGTACTAAGGGAGCCTAGATATGTGTATAGATGAAGAAACAATAACACGTCAATCTCCTTATTGGAAGGGTTTAATTTAAATATCTGATGCATGTTTAATGGAGTAATTTTGACATGTGATATGTATTAATGGAAATGTGTAAAAGAATCCAACTTAGTTTACTTTTCATAGACTATATATCGTGATAAAATGAGTTTTTCAATTAATTTTTTTCTCTTTTTGATCTCCCTTATTAAGTTGTAGGCTTGCTTTATGCTGAACTTGTTTTATTTTAATTTTTTGGTAGTTGTGGAGCCCTGGTTTAATTAAGACTTTGGTGGAGGACGGAGTACGTTATTTCCGCTTACTCTTGGTTTCAGAAGAAGATTTGTCGGTTGAAACTTAGGAGAATACATCATGTTCAGGCACTCGTCTAGTAGGAACCAGAGATCGAAAGGGTTTAAAGTAAAGCATGCATTGCAAATATGTGTTTTGCTTGCAATTTCTATTTGGTTGCTTTACCAAGTCAAGCATTCCCATGATAAGAAGAAGGAATTTGAGCAGAGCACTGTGAAGTTTGCAGAAAATGGAGATGGTGGGAATGGAATCTTAAAACTTGGGAGGAAGGACCTCAATCCTCAAGTGGAAATTGAGAATAAGAAAGGTGGTGAAGAAGAAGAAGCATTTGAAGCACAAGAAGATAATAAGAATGTAAAAGAGGAAAGCAATATTGAAGAGGATGATGATATGATAGCCACTGAGGATCAAGAGAGAGTTGAAAGGGAAGCGGATAGAAGAGACGATTTTGCAGAAAAAGATGAGGAAGAGAGTGAAGTAAGAGAAAGTGAACAGAAGGAGATGGAAGAGAGGGAAAGTGTCGAAAAAGAAAGCGAGCAGAAAGATGCCAAAGAGAAGAAGAGTGAGGATAAAGAAAGTGAAAAACAGGAAACCAAAGAAAGGGAGACCGAACAGATGGAGAGTGGAGATAAAGAAAGTGAAAACCAGGAAACCAAAGAGAGGGATACCGGAGAGATGGAGAGTGAAGATAAAGAAAATGAAAAGAAGGAAACCGAAGATAAAGAAAGCGAGCAAAATGAGACTGCTAATAGGGAGAGCGGAGAAAAAGAAGCTCAGCAAAATGAGACTGCTAATAGGGAGAACGAAGAGAAAGAAGGCGAGCAAAATGAGACTGCTAATAGGGAGAACGGAGAAAAGAAGTCAGCAAAATGAGACTGCTAATAAGGAGAATGGAGAGAAAGAAGGCGAGCAAAATGTCACTGCTAATTGGGAGAACGAAGAGAAAGAAGGCAAACAAAATGAGACTGCTAACAAGGAGAATGAAGAAAAAGAAAGCGAGCAGAAGGAGATCGAAGAAAAAGAAAATCAGCGGAAGGAAAGTGAAGAGAAAGAAAACGGACCGCAGACTGAAGAAAAGAAAGTGAATATGGAGAGCACTGAAGACCAGGATCACAATAGAGGTGACAAGAATACTCAAGAGGCCCGAGAGGAGCATTACAAAGGAGATGATGCTTCCAGTGCCGTAGCTCGGGAGACCCAACTTACAACTACTGAGGCTGAAAATCAAGGTTCAGTAACCTCAAGTGAGGAACAGAAAGTAGAAAAAACAGAAAATGTCGAGTTTCAGCAGGAAAATAAAACTAACAGCAGTGAGGATGTCACTTCCAATACAAATGATTCACTCCCAAAGGCGTCTGGCGATGGTGAAACCGTTCAGAACAACTCATCTGCAAATGTCACGGAGAATGAGGAAAAGGGTACAGAATCAAGTAACATATCCGATTCCAATTCGGTAGTGACAGAACTAAGTAATCAGCAAGAACAGAAGAATACTTCAGCCACAGAGAATTTAGAAGCCACTCATTCAGAAGCAGGAACTTTAGAAACTTCTATTTTATCTCAGCAACATGGAATGGATAGTCATGATCAAAATGCAACATTGATGACGGAAACTTCTAATGAGGGTGAACAGAATCTGGAAACAGTTTTATCAGAGAAGACCGAGAATTCTAGTACATCAACTAAGGCTGAGAATGAAACAACCAAGGGAGAATACACAGATTCTTCTACGAACTCTGAAATTGTTAAACCTGTAGAAGAGAACATAATTTCTGAGACAACAACCGCTGAAAACAAGGAAGTTTCTTCGTCTTCAAATGGTGACGATGTTCAGACTGATCAATCTGTGAATTCTGAGAAAATTGCAGAAAAGGAAGACAACTCCGTATCTTCAAACACTAGTGAAAGTATAATTGAAGCTCAGAACAACGAATCAGATTCCTCGCTTCTGCAAGAAGTAAAAGAGGCTCGCACAGACCTGGGGACCTTGCCTGATGTTGAAACTCAAGGTATAAACAGTGGCAATGTAGCAGCAGAATGATGTAAGAGCTATAGCTGTTCCCAATTACATATGTTTTTGTTTCCTTTATTTTTTTTCTTGTTCTAGTAGACTAGTACAAGGGAGGTTCTCGCCAATGTATGTTGTTCAGTGAATATTATCTCAAAACTTAATACTGCAGGAAAATTGTGTATCATGATGTATTTCACCATTCTTAATATTTGCCCATATGATCTTTTTTCCCTTCAAATTTGTGGTTGGCTGTTAAACTAACTTTGCTTCGATTGGATGGAATGTGAAGCCTGCATTTCTGCATTATACAGTAGATTTGTATTATATACTTAGAGCCAAGGTCAAACTTTCTGCATTATTCACTTACAATGGCATATTTTTTTGCATTATACAGTAGATTTGTATTTTGTACTTAGAGCCAAGGTCAATCTTTCTGCATTATTCACTTAGAATGGCTTATTTTACGTGAGAAGCGCTTACAGGAAGATCATCATCTTAATGGCTGGGGATGACCATTCAAATTTTGATATAAGCAAAGCTGTGCAAGAAACGTTCAGACTCGAGCATTTTGGTGTCTCACGAGTTTATTACATTAGGGTATGCAAAAATTTGTGCTATTCAACTCACGCAAAACTTAGTAGATTTTGCATGTTTACAGTATCTTCTGCGCATAGTCTCTCTGTAGCTAATGATTCGATGGGTAAATTCGTTAGTGAACTGAAAACTTGGAGACTTCGATCCACAAGTTGTTGGATTGATTATAAACAACAAGAACCAGACCGGATACCACCAGCATGTTTAAACTATTCAAACTTGTCCACCTCCTCTTCCGTCCAGTTTGAGAATAATCAGCCCGACTTTGATTGGGCTCTTGCTGCTACACCAACTCCCTCCATCTCGTCCACACCCTTGTGTAGGACTGATTATTTGGCCATAGCCCAGGGCACAGCTCGGTCCAACACAATTTACTGGCAAACTCGGCCCGAGAGATTCAATGAGCAGGTCGCGGCTACTTCTATTTTTAACATCCCGATCCCAAACCAGCTCGGGCCACTTTTATTTTCAATGGCCTGACCCCGGCCTCGAATCAACTTGAGGTACAAATACTCGATAATTTCTGTAGGGACCTGTCCCTCGAGCTGTGATAAACTCGAACTGATCCAATACCAGACTCACACAATATATACGTGGCGTGGCATACACCATCAACAATGACACCTGTACGACGAACCGATAAAGAACATGGCTCGAGCACTACAGATAAAATAGAACAAGTCAAAAACACATCTCTCCCACGAACTAGCAGTTATAAGTCAAACTACTACTTGCCCCCACTTTCAGGAGAACGTGCTTATGCACAGTGACGAACTGAAAGTGAGGTCTATATAAAGGATGAGTTCCAGAGGAGAAAAGATCGGAAATTTTTCTAGCTCAAGAAATCATAAACTTGTAACCAAACATCAGCCTCAAGCAATAAAAGTTACAGTTACTAAATCATCAAGCCGAGGTCGTAGTTTTTACCTATTTAAAGGTTTCCACGCTAATTGCCTGTAAATTTAGATTGAGTTATACTATCTCTTGTTATAGGTCTATTTGGTGTAAGAGCTAATTTCGAGCTATTACGAAATTAGGCCATTACATTTGGCGCCGTCTGTGAGAAAAAAAATATTTCCATGAAATCCTAAGGCATACATTTACTTCACTATCAATTTCCAATCATGTTGACTTTCAAGCGACCAACCACAGGAGTCCAGCTTAATCTTTCAGTCGAACCAGATCAGCTCGCAGAATTACGGGCAAACCTCCACGCCGAAATAGAGAAATAAAATGAGCTCGACCGTCAGTTATTACATGATCGCGAGCTCTGCAAACATGAACTAGAAAGCGAGCGTCAAGCTCGTCAAACAGAATTCAAGCGACATGAAGAACAAATGATAACAATACAGACTGCCTTGTAAGCTTTGTAAGATAATTAGCAAGTTCCCCTTCCCAGAAAACGTGATCAAATGCTAGCAAACTCTTGAGTTTCAGCGCGGGAAAGATTGGGATCTTGAGGGGAAACTAGCAAAGAAGCTTCCAGATGTCTCCATAACGACCCACACATGCTAGAAGCTTCAATTCATTTAGGACAAGAAGCCCAGTCCGACATCAATAGAGGACGTCGGCCCTCCAAGCATCAAGAAGAGGAGCAATGACCTCAATTTTGGATACCAGCTCGTGAATGCTTGAGTGAGAGGGTACTGGCACACATAGCCCCTAACCCGTACGTCAGGTCACTCAAGCGCCACGACAATATGCCACACAGGAACATATGGATCAACACATCAAGGAATTAATCGAAGCTCAAGCTCTTGGTAATAAAGATGATTTAACCAAATTGCAAGGTAGTCCAATCGCTAAAGAGTTATATGATATGGAAGTACCGACAAGTTTCCATACTCCAAAAATACGTAAATACAAAGGCACTGATCTGAAGGAGCACATTCAACAATTTTGCGATTCACTGGGATTATATTTAAATTTGAATCATATTCTGTGTCGTCTGTTTACCATAAGCCTACAGGGAGAACCGCTCTGGTGGTTTCATTATCTACTTGAAGATTTTATCCTCACATTCGACCAACTGCAGAAGATCTTCATCAAAACATATGCTCACAATAAAGACAAGGAAGAGAATTTGTATAATCTTATTAGTCTTAAACAATCTCAATGAGAAAAGCTTGAAATATTTGCAAAAAAGTTTATGGAACTCGCCCGGAAAGTTGATAATCTTGATCAGAAAATAACCGTTTCTACGTTTACCAATGCACTTCAGATCGATTGCAAAGCAAAAAAGCACCTCTTCTTAAACAAACTCTCGACCTTGGAAGACAAGATTGCCAAGGTCAATGAGTATGTTGACTTGGAAATGATGATGACTGAAAGGCATAAATCTACTAAAAACATCCTTACCATGAAAGGTCAAAACACAGATCGCAACAGTAAGCCTAAGGAGGACCAGGGTGATCTGAAACGAACCAAAGCAAACACAGGCAAATCTAGGAAAGGCAACTTATTGCCCAAGCCGGTACTCCCAAAGATGAACATTAAGATCTCATTAATTTTTCCCATGCTGGCAAAACACAAATTCTATAATATATCTCAGTTAATAAAACCAATTGAAGGTAGACCGTATTGCATGCATCACAAGGTAACTCATCTTGAAATTAACAACTGTTATGCTCTACAAAGATTGCTGGAATGCATTTTCAAAGATGGAAGAATGCACGAGTACATTATCGACCTGGAAAGATACAAAAATAGAAGCTATAAGACGTAAGTCGAAGTAGTTCAAGTCGAAGATCATTATGAGGAAATATACTTATACCATATGTACCACAGCAATATGATCGAGATCCATCAAATTAACAACTCTACCCGATTCAAGAGGAGGAGGTTAACGGAGTGCCGGGACCTCACAGTTTAGGATAAAGAAGCTAAACTCCTTCCTGAATCAAGCAATCGACAAACTGGGATTTTATTTGAGGATTGCGATATCAGTCACGTTAAGTTTTCTTATCAGGACGCTCTGGTTATTATGCTTAAAATGAAGAAATTCGTCACGCATGTCGCATACCATGATGATCGATACTGGTAGCGGTATATAAATCCTCTTTCAGAGCATAATATAACAAATAGGATTAGCCGATCAAGTTATACTAAGAGACATCGATATCAGTGGGTTTAATGGATCTAAAGAGGAATGCACAGGCAATATCATCCTACCCATTACCACTAAACCTACCACTATCGACGTCGTTTTCTACATCATCAATGCCAATTCCCGTTACTTAGGGATTATGGGCCGCTGTTAGATTCACAACATGGAGGCAATCGCTTCCACATACCATTAAGCACTTCGTTTCAAGCATAACGGCGGCATCTACAAAATCGAAGGTAGTCAAAAGCTTTAGCGAGCTTGCAAACATACCATCTCTGCCATACTCGACACATCCAACAGATTTGTTGCATATCAGTTATAAAAACTGGTCACACCGATGATCAGCCTTCAATAGAAGAAACTACAGAATATATAGGCATCGATGGACCTGGCAGGTGTACTTATATTAGTACCAATCTAATCCAACAAGATAAGGACGCTCTCATTCACTTTTTACAAATGAATCAAGATGTCTTCGCTTGGACTTTCAAAGAAATACCTGGAGTCAACCCTGTCAAAGCGCATCACAAATTGGGCATCAACAACAAAGCCATGACAGTCAGGCAGAAATAGAGAAGGCTCTCTCCTCGTCTCAGAGCTGAAGTTTACAATAAAATTGACAAGTTGATCGAAGTTGGATTCATTCGAGAAGCTAAATACCTGGATTGGATCTCTAACATTGTCGCAGTTCCAAAGAAGAATGGGAAAGTCAGAGTTTACATAGATTTCACAAATCTGGACAAACATACTCAAAAGAATAGTTTTCCTCTTCCAATCATTCATCAAATTCTCAATTCAACAACAGGTTATGAACTATTATCTATGATGGATACTGCTTCGGGATACAATTAAATACCTCTCCTAGAGAAAGATCAGGAAAATACCACTTTTATCACTGAAAGAGGGCTATACTATTACAGAGTCATGCCTTTCGGACTGAAGAACGCCGAGTAATTTATCAAAGGTTAATGACAACAATGTTCAAATCTCACTTGGGAATTTTTTTTGAAGTATACATTGATGATTTGCTCTGCAAAAGTTTACAGAACACAGATCATATCACAGATCTCAATACGGTTTTCCACATTTTACGATCATATCGAATGAAGCTCAATCCAGATAAATGTCAATTCGGGGTACACTCAGGTAAATTCTTGAGACATCTTATCAGATAGAAAGGGCTCGAAGCCGACTCAGATTAGATTCGAACTCTACTCAACATGTTGTCTCCAACAATATTAAAATAGGTACAGAAGCTCGCTGACAAGATTGCAGCTATCAATAGATTCGTCTCTAAGTCTTCAGATCGGTGTCGATGGTTATTCTTATTACTTCGAGGATGTACCAAAAGAGGCAAAGTTCAACCAAATGAAGATATCGCATGGACATGAGAATGTGAAACAATTTTTCAAAAACTCAAAGTCTATCTGGGGAAGTCACCTGTAATGAGTACCCCGGTGGATAATGAGGAATTAATTATCTTCCTCGCAGTTACAGATAACTCTCTCAGCTCAGTTTTCATTCGACTTGACGGTAAAATCAAGAAACCAGTGTATTTCATCAGTAAAACCCTCACTCCTATAAAAAAAGGTATTCCAAGATTGAGCGACTCCTCTCGACCCTTGTTTATACTTCACAGAAACTCAAACACTATTTTCAAGCTCATTCAGTCAAAGTCATGATGAACTACCCACTTCGCGAAGTTCCATCTAAAATGGAGAAATCAAGACGAGTTCAACAATGGTCAGTCAGTTTGGAAGACACACGATATCAAATTTAAACCAAGAGCTTCAGAAAAGGTTCAAGTAGTGGCTAATTTTTTGGCCGACATCCCTGTAGAAGATTCAGATTGGGAAGAGCACGATCCCGATCTCACAGATAAGGTTGCAGAAGATCCATCTCACAAGCCATTTGATGAACGATTTGACTGGGTTATATGAAAGGGATGGAGACTTCTTATAAATAGATCAGCAGGACCCACATAGTCAAGGATTGGAATCGTGCTGATTACTCCTTCCAACGACAGAATTGAGAAATCCATACGACTCAATTTTGAAGCTTTCAACAATGTCACAGAGTATGAAGCCTTGATCTATGGACTTTATTTGACACTAGAACTCAGAGTTTCTGAGCTATTAGTCTATACTGAGTCTTTACTTCTCGTCTACCATTACTCCGAGCAATATAAGAAGAATGGCAAGATGGTCGACTATACAACCCTCATTGCTGATAAGATGAGTAGATTCACTAAAGCTACTCTACTATTGAACACGAGGAGAAAACCGATACGCCGATTCCTTAGCTTATTTAGCTAAGGTTTTGGGTACAGAAACAAGATATCTCCAAATCGAAGTGATATCAACCCCAAACATTGATTTCCCCTTGGTATACGCGATCAACACTGGGGGTGATAAAGAGGAGGACGACGATTGGAGGAAGCCTTTTCTCACATATCTCGACCCCAAGAATAAATGTGATGAGCCACTTCCAGAAGATCCCAAAGAACACAAATAATTAATTGAAAACTCCAAGCGTTACACCGTTCAGAAAGCCGTTTATATCGAAGATCAGTGACAAAAACTTATCTCAAGTGCCTCTCCAAAAAACAAGCAGATTGAATGCTCAAGGAATTACATTAAGGAACTTGTGGCTCCTATGCCGCAGGTCGCTCCCCCACAAACATAACTATTACACAAGGAGTATTCTGGCCCGGCATGCAAAAATAGGCCGATGAATATTCTCTAAAGTATGGCGCATGTCAGTGACATGGTTATCAAATACGAGCACCTGCACTCAAACTTCATGCCTGTAAGTTATTCTTACATTTCAAGATATGGGCACTCAATCTCGTGAGAGAATTCCTAAACACACCAGGTAACAGAAAGTTTTTAATCGTTGTAATAGATTACTTTACAAAATGGGTGGAAGCAGTTCTCTTTTTCCGCAATCGTGAATAAGAAGTCATCTCATTTATCAGGGAACATTTCATTACAAGATTTGGTTGCCCCTACCTGATTCAGATCGATAACAGGCCATAGTTCATTAGAGAGAAGGTAGTTGCCTTTCTCAACAAACACAACATCATTCATTCCCCATCCAATCCATACTACCCCGAAGGAAATGGGCATGCCGAAATCACAAACAAGACGATCGTGGATGGAATAAAAAAGATAATCCAATCAGAAAAAAGGAAATTGGATTAAGGAGCTCCCTCATATCTTATGGGAATACCGTACTACGCCAAGACAATCAACTAGTTGTTTCCCCTTCCTCCTCCCTTATGGAACTGAAGCTGTCATCCCAAGAGAGTATCGTCATCCTGTCAAAGATCGTGAGTTAACAGATGAAGAAAATGTGTTCGAGCTAGCCTTCAATATGAACTGGATCGATGAAACCCGAGCTCGAGCTATTGCTAACTTGGGCCGATACCACCATATACTAGCCAATTCCAACAACAGAAGAGTCCAAAGTCATGAATTCCAAATCGATGATCTCGTCCTTCGGGAGATTCCCAAGAGCAGAAAAGAGTTGCATGTCGGGAAACTCGCAGAAAATTAGGAAAGTCCATTTCTGGTCGTAGAACGTACTAGACATGGATCCTACTGCCTCACGACAGTGAAAGGCGTCAGAATTCCAATTCCTTGGAATACTAGATGCTTGAAACGATACTATCTCTAAATCCCTAGTTCCCAAGCACAAGATACATCTATTATCGTTCTTTACATTTCAAAAGTGAGATTCCAATCTTCAACAGTGTGTATATTATTTTCTCATAAATGAAAACTTTTAAGTTTTTTCTTACATTATTCTCTACATACATGTATCATCTACTAAATCTCAAAGATTAAGGCAAAGGTAACACCAGCTTTTAATCGAACACATCTATCATCTACTAAATCTCAAAAATTAAAGCAAAGGTAACACCAGCTTTCAATGGAACACTTCTATCATCTACTAAATATCAACGAGTAAAGTAAAATTATACTAGTTTTCAAATCACTGATTTCTACTAACTCTAAGACTAATGATAAAGCAAGGTAAAACTAGCTTTCATTTGTCTACCATCTACAATTACAAAAACAAAGCAATAGTTTACTTCTTCATACAGGTTTTTCTAGCGGTATAGCAAAGGATCCTTCCCTACAGTTGGAGCTCGTGAAGACATAAAGTCTTGTACTTGAGCAAACACAATCTCCCTTCCTCGATCTACTTGCTCTACAGTAATGGGAGCAATTGCAGTTTTTATAACATTTAAGCAATTTCCTCGATCCACTTCAGTCTAACAGATACAACCTTTTAGAACTAGACAATCATGTAACGTATCCCTTTCAAACTCAAGCCTCTTTACTTCTTCCACGAAATAAACAATTACTGTTGTCATCTCCTTCGCGTAAATTTCATCCGCGGACAGACTACTTCGATTATATACAGCCAGGTCAGCAAAACAATTGCGAATACTCACACAATTTTTATTTAACTTGGCATATTAATTTTTAGCTCACTCCAAGCGTCCCTCCAGTTCTGATATGGCACTGGTTAATGACTTCATCAGTTTCAATGATATACCTTGCTCGACCTTACTTTTTTCTTTATCCGAATTTAATTCTTGTATATGCCTTTGCAAATTCAGCAACTCTTTTTTCTTTTTATCATCAAGTTTACTACCACTGGAGCACAAATTCTTCAACATCTCATCTTTTTCTTAAGGGATTCTTCCAACTCTTTTTCTTTGATTTGAGAAACTTCCAACCTATCCCTATTCTCCCTAGCTCGCTCATTAGCTTTCCTTACTACCACTCGCTCATTAGATAATTCTTCTGTTACATTAACAACTTCAACATCCTCCTATTTCTTCATCGACTTCTCTATCAACTCCGCCTTCCTACCACGAAAGCTTGTCAGGCTACCCTTTAGCTTCTCAACTCGTATAATAAGATTATCACATTGATTTTGCGAACACCGGAGACTAACCTATTTTACCTTTGCGATCTCACTGAGCTTTTCTACATCTCTTTTAGCACTCGCCAAATCAGCTCGCACTTTACCCAGTTCGTCATCCTTCCTCCTCAACTTCTTCCTCAAATTATTCAGATACCCTGTTAGCTGCAACACTTTTATCTCTAATGACCTGGTACAATATCGCACAATATTTGCCCCTTTGCATTTCCCCTTTACGGTTTCTAATGTACTCTTCAACTTCTCAACCTCATTTTAAGGATTCACTAACTCACCTTGAGCACCCCTAATTTCGCTTCTCTCTACTTGACCTTCTGGCTAAGTTCACTAACAATCTTCTCTAACTTAATTAACTTCAACTCCATTTTTACATACTGATCTGTGTTCTCCTCCCATGCATAATCGATCCTATCAGATTCCATTTTAAACTCATAATTACATCTCAACACATCTTCCCCATGAGCTCGTGCGACATCTAACTCGACCTACAAAGAAGCTCGCTTTCAGGCTCAACACAATGAGAACAATTCATATTTCTCATATACAAATAGTTCACAATACAACATTTTACATACATTACTACATCTACGGTTAGATTATACATCATATATCCACTAGAACGAGCTAGTATTTAGTCTTCAAGCTATGCCGACTCCTCATCCTAGTGACCATACGCTTTACAATCACAATGATATACTATGCCAAGGTACATATTTTATAACCCTATCGCTGTTTATTTTGGCTCTTGAGACTAAAGACACTTACATATATCTTTTATCCTTTTTGGAGTACATTTTTTACAATTAACCCAGGACAAGGTCACATTTTTTAACCTAATCATATCGCCTCTTGGCTCAATCCTGTATGAGGTACCAATATATCAATCCTATTTCCTTTATATTATTTAACCTGAACCTCTGCATGAGCGGCCGAGAGAGCTGCTGCATTCGCAAAAAAAATTCTCCTTAGCGAGCTCTTTCTCTAAATCCTTAATTTTGTGGCACAAGTCTTTAAGTTCCTATAAATCAATATTTATACATCAATACATCATAATCCGAACCTCTAAATACTTTCAATGTATTCAATACAACTAGTCTCATTCCGCGATAAACGAAAACACATCATTACAATTTTACTTTACCTTATCGTCCTTCCCACGATTCTCGAGCTCCGTCCTAGCGGAGACCTCATTCAAACCTTTAACAGTATCATAGAGAGGAGTACTACCAGCTTCAGGGTTCTTCACTTGGTTGAACTCCTCCTCCTCCACAAATCAACCTTCCATTATAGCTTAGAAATCCTCCCTCAAGTAACAGACTTCCTGTAGTTTTAGCGTGAGATTATTGCGCGAAATAGTCACCTGCTCCACGTTTTTTCTGGATTCCTCTCCGAGCTGGTCTATTGTTATTTAGAAGGTGTCTTTCAATGACTTCACTTCCAAGCTCGAGTGCTCTTTCTCCTTTGGCAAATCCTTCTATAACTTAGCTACTCGCTCTTTGAGCCTCGTCATCCCATCCTCAAAACCTAGACAAATACCTCTTAGCACACGAGCAACGTACAAAAAAAATAAAAAATATATAATATATATATCATATCCGACTTTTTTTCCAATACATACAAATCATAATGTTACCATTACTTTACAAAGACCAAAACTCACTACTGCGTCCAACTCATTAAAGTCCTCTCGCGCAGTAAACCTCATCTTGTTTTTAACAACAAGCAGCTCATCCTCCTTGCTCGAAAACACAATGTCTTCTTCCACCCCATTCACAGTAGGAGAGATATTATCTATTTTTCTCTTCTTCAAAGGTGTCTCGACCTCCCCACTCTCTAAGGTCACAGACTTCAAAGAATCTCCCTTGGCTCCCCTCTTGTTTATCTGTCTAATCCTTATTTTACCAAATAAAGAGTTTGCAGGCTTCAATAAAAATGGCACAGGTCCAGCTTGAAATAATACTGGTCATTTTCCAGTACTGGCTGGTAATTCAGCTCTAGCAGCGATTACTGAGCCCTATCCAGTCATCTTTCTCTTGGCCTATACTTTTTGTACTTTAACAGATATGCTGTTAACCCTCTTATTCCTTCTAATCTCCAATTCCCCTAATACAACTTCAAGCTCGACTCTCTCTCAGGCCACAACGTAAATTAAAGATTCTTTTCTGGTCACTTTAGAACGAGGATTTGAATACAAACAGAGTGCTATCATAATCAAACAGAGTACATTGACAAACATAGCACGAATGTAATGCGATTTACTTATATTTTTTTAGTGGATTGATACTTAAGGGGAAGAGGGTCCTTATCCGCTCGCTAGAGACACTCGCCCTTCTAGCAAACCCTTATAGCAAAATTCAGGTCAAAAATTGGGGTCGGGACGAACTCGAACAGAAGTACGCATCCCAGTATTCACATAATATTTCACAGTCTAATACAGTAAATCATCTCTATGAGTTAATCTTCTCTCCTTCCCTTTACGGGCCCACTTCTTATTCAAATTCTCACATACATTGATGACCTTCTACATATTACCATTCAACTGGGTAGGGTAAACTTTAATTCTATTCATTATACTTTTTGTAAGATTGTCTAAAGGTACTATTAGCCATTAGCCCATAATCAAATTAGGCAAGGTAATATAAAAAACCCTAATCTAAATCCCCCTCTATCTTCCCATTGAAGTATTCAAGGGAAACACACTCTGGGATATTCCTAAAAAATTTCTCGCACTCCAAATCAGGAAGCATAAAATACGTCTTTTCACCCCCTTTCCCATCCGAACATCCCATGAAGAATCTCTTAGTGTGTTCAATGACGTTCCCCCATACACCACCTATGACCCCCTTATGCTTACAAAACTTCTTGAATACTTCCGACTCTACATAGCAAGGGAAGAGTTTGCCTGGAAAGTCTGGAAACTCGAGTTGTGCCTCTACTACAACATCCTCTGAGGAACTCTCCCCCTCAAACTTAACAAGGATATCCTTTGAGCTATCTATGATTAAGTCACCCCCTACAGATTCGGTATCTGGCTTTACATTCTCATCCTCGGCCGATCGACCAGAGGTGAAAGTTTCTATTTCGAACGATAAGCTCGAATTACAAAAAGATTTTCCTAAAGTTCTTTCACACGCTTCTACCTACACAAGTCCATGTATTTTCAATCAATTTCTTTCTTTTTTATTAAATTATTGCTATCAATAATACAAAAAAAGGACTAACACAACAAACACAAAAAATTATGTTCCATTATTCGCTTTACTAATTTTTTAAATTGTCTATTCTTACTTTTTATATCAAATAATATTGACAAAGAAGCTCTACCCACAAATACAGAATCTTTTAAATATAGTACTTTTTCAAAAATTCAAAATACCGAGAACACGAGATTCATAATCAAAACACAAGCTCATTCCACAAGAGAGATCATTATTAAAAAAAACTCACCCTGGATCACAGACGATGAATCAGGGATTCCACATGGTTCTTCCTTCATGTCAGCGCTCCATAACAGTAACTTTCGCTCTATCCCAACGAGCGTATACTCGTCCCTCCTATAACAATGCCTCTTTACTAGATGTCTCTCCCTCAAATCACTATAATATAACTCTCTCTCTAGAGGTTTGCCTCTCTATATTCTGTAAAAGTTTGGAAGACGAAGAACAAAGAGTATTTATAACTTTTTTATCTAACTGCTTGCAGTTATTGAGACTTGTGCAAGTTACCCTCATTTTCCAACCAAGGTGTTCTTTCGACTGCACCTGTCAGATGACTCATACTTTTTGGATGTATGCACCTTTACATCATTACCCCAAACCCTAACATTAAATGTAACTATCTATCTCTCTCTCTCTCTCTCTCTCTCTCTCACACCCTTTCACTTTAGTGATAACAAATTCAACCGATACGCAATCAGTTTATATCCCCACTAACAGTTTTACACTACTGAGTTTTACTTTCCTACTCAACTTATTTGTACAAATTACATCATCATTCCCGATGCTATACAATTTTAAAATTCAAATTTATTTTCAACACGAAACAAGGCTCATATTCAGAATAGGAATGTTTAACTTTATTTCACTTATATTATTTCAAAATACAAAAGTTCACCATTTTAAGCATCGTTATACCTAAAACAACCTAGGTGTTCTACAACACCACATCTGATCAATACATCACCAACAAATATCTCATCTTCTGCTACAATCTCATCTAACGCAATCTCTCTCGCAACAATTTTTCGAGCTTCATGTTCAATGACAAATTCACGAAATACTCACACCAAAAGTGGCGTTCAACCTTAATCTCCTTTGCCCTTGTATTCAACCCCTCCAGCTGTAGTACAGATTCCTGCATATCAGCATTGTAATCAAGCTGCCCGAATATCCTTTCATATATTTTAGCAACCTTTTATCTTTAAATGCCCATCGGCCATCTGTCAAACTCTTTAAGTGCGAGTCCTTACCATGTTCAATTATTCAAACATCTTCATCTCTACCAGCTATATAAAAACCGAGTACGGCCATGTGCCTTACCACCGTTTTGCATATCCCCAGTTTTTAAAGATTAGAATCCTACCTGTCAAACTTATCCATCGTTTCCATCTCCTATAATCACGCTGAATATAAATTCAGTAATTTACATCCTTTTTAAAGTAATTTATTTTATCACCTCATTTTTACCTTTATTCTCGAGCTGTACCAACTTAAAGAATCTACTTGTTAAAAAATTTGCATTACGGTATCATATATTCTACGAAACTCTTGTATATATGGCTCAAAAACCTACAATACTTTTAACTCGAAATATATCTTTTTATCACTTAACAACAATTTAGTTAGCTCACCACATAAATAAAACCATCACACACAGTTCGAAATAGCCTTTCGACCGAATAACCACACAGTTCAGCACACTTCTAACAATTTTACACATTTTTCATAAAAATATTTCATTAGCTCAAATTTATACAGTACATATTACTTTATAAAATTCGCTACAAGATATTTCATACAGATTATGCTTAATATAAGATGACAAAGAAACTTCAAATTTGAGCATCCGAAGTTCCTCCTAGTGGAAACACTTCTGCAAGAAAATGAAGATGAGATGATAAAGATGGTTGTAATAGAAGCATATTTGCTCTGAAACCACCACCACCGTCTCTTCCTTCGTATCCCCACTGCCATCATACCTTTTCCCACCACCTCCACCATCAAAATCTACTCACGTGCAGGGTAACAGCGAGAAATTCAGGCCCGGGTACCATTTTCCTCATCCTTTACAATAATAGCCTTCTCCTCAAGAAAATGAAGATACACTCTTCGCAGTCGCTCCGATACATGAAAATGTAGGCACTCCATATGACAATGATCCTCACCCGCCTTCACTGCCTCATACCTAGTCATACCTTTATAGGAAGGACAGGCTGGATAAGGAAGAAGGAGATCAAGAGGATGGGTCCCGCAATACCGAAGCTGGAGTTCTTGCACTTTGGTAACTATACTGTTCTCCCTTGCTTGATTTCTTGTGCTCACCATTGCTTATTCACAGAGAAAGAACTACTTGAGGTATGACAACCGATGACACAATGAGCAGAGTATTTATAGATAAACAATGTTTAATGCAGGGAAGGATTTCCAACAATCATTATTAAATGTTATGGTCTTGTGAACCCAATAATCAAACCAATCAATCAATTCACCTATTTGACCACAATCAATACCATAACTCAATCTTCCATAAATACATTCATTTCCTAGATAAATCTACATCAACAATATACATCAATCAAAATTTTGAAATATCTTTCCATCTTCTAAATCACAAACTCGATGGGCAATTCTCAACTAAAGCCACCTGTGCCTTCAGTGCGATGGGGCGATTGTAGGGATCTGTCCCTCGAGCTGTGAAAAACTTGAACTGATCCAATACATGACTCACGCAATATACACATGACATACACCATCAACAATGACACATGTATGATGAATCGATGAAGAACGTGGCCCCGGCACTACAGATAAAATAGAACAAGTCTAATACACATGTCTCCCACGAACTAGCAGTTACAAGTCCAACTACCACTTGCCCCCACTTTCAAGAGAACGTGTTTATGCATAGTGATGAACTGTAATCAAATATCAGCTTGAAGCAATACAAGTTACAATTACTAAATTTTCATGTCGAGGTCATGGTTTTTACCTATTCAAGGGTTTCTACACTAATTACCTATCATTTTAGATTGAGTTATACTATCTCTTATTACAGGTCTATTTGGCGTAAGAGCTAATTTTGAGTTATTTCGAGCTATTACAAAATTAGGCCATTACAATTTTGTCCCAATACAAATTACAGGTCAGCTCAAAAAGTTTGCTTGGTTTGCAAAACCCATACCTGCAGCAGCGTAAAAGGGTATATGGCTGTTAGTGCTTAATATTTTTTTTGACGATGAGCAACTTATGATCAGAATTGATCTAAGGATCTCTTGGTTTTCCAAGCACCAACTGACGAGACATTAGTTGGGGGACTCTGGCCTGGTTCAAGCGAGACTTGACTCAGATCAGGCCGAACCTATATTTTAGGAAAACATATTTTTCATCCATATCATTGTTTCCAAGGTAACGGGTGTGATTCAGTTTCCCTAAATTTGGGAAACGTCGGGAAAGTGTTTATGATTCATGCTTCGAATCGATTGTGATTCGGTATGGAACCTCCGATGATTCGATTTTTGATTCGCGTGATTGGTATATCGAAGTAAATTTTGATTTGTTTTGTGAAAAATTTTGTATTCTCTTCCCTTTAGACTAAGTTACCAAGTATTGTTTTTGTATAATCTTGATCTCTCTACAATAAAAAAATACCATTCTTTGCTTCTTTTAACATTTTTAACTTGTTTCTTATTTAGGTTTTGTTTATCTTTCAATACTCATTTTTCTCTTTGTTTCACATTTCGCTTCAATTATCGCATCTATCATATTTGCGTTTCTCATTTCTCGTTTCCCGAATCATGTATGTATAAAAAATAATGGGCATTTCCCATTTCCACTTTTCGTGTCATTCCCGTAACCGCTTCACTTTCAAGTAACATTAAATGCTAGGCAACAATTGCTTTAATGTCATCAAGTCAAAGAAATATAGTACATGAGGATTATATCACGGTTGAACATACCCAAAATAAAATATTCTCCCTTTTGATGGAGATTGAGGATATCATACGGTTATCATAGAAGTACCTTCACGTATATATCCTTGATATGCATCAGATCAAAAATCATCATTATGCACATATTTGAAAGAAAAAAAAACAAATTCAAGACGCATATAGTATTTTTTTCTTTTTGAAATCACTTTATTTCCTAAATTTCATTAATCTTCAAGACGAGCTATTGCCCAAGCATGACAACCACCAAAAACAGCAACTTTTGTGAACAACCACCCTACAGAACCCTGAATGCAACTAGTACTTTTGTACTGCAACTTGTACTTTTTCAATGTAATATTTATTTGTAACTATTTCTTTCCATTCACCTTTTGATTTTTTCTGTGACAAAAAGGGGGAGAGATGTTCATGATATGATTGTTATTTCTATTTTTTTTTAAATGTATCATGATTTATCTTATTTAGTGTACAAGATATAAAAGAGCAGGTGTTGAATAGAGAAATAATTCATCTCATGAGTTGAAGTTCAGTGATTGAGTTTGTGTTCATTGAGTTGTAATTCTTTTCATTTTTTGTGTATGTCAGCTTTAGAGTGGCCCTGTGTTAAGGAAGTGCACTAGGGTTACTTCAAGTTGTATATAGGAGTTTTATCAAGAAATAAGCCAGAGGGGAAGATTAAAGTATTCATATTTGTATTGGTACCATTTTTTGTCAAAACTAGTTTTGAGTGATCCTAATGTGTCAGAGTTTATCTTGTGGCTCCTCCTCGCAAGAAATAGCTCGTTGGATTAATTGTACCTAGACTTGGTACCATCAGTCAACATAAAAGTTAAATATCAGGTAAGTTGACTTGAGAAGGACCTTCGGTATGAGTGAAGTCCCCACGTTCATTTAAAATATATTATAAACTAAATTTAGTCTCTCAATTTACACAGGGGTTCAAACTGTTAATGTTTATTCATTCTGAGTCTCCTAGTTCAAATAGGGGTTCAAAGTTCAAACTGTTAAGGGTTTATACATTCTGAGTCTCCTAGTTCGAACATGGGTTCCAACTGTTAATGTTTTATTTATCCTGAGTCTTTTCGTTCGAACAACTAAGTTTTTTTTTTCCAGCCTGTGACTCTGTGTTCGAACAAAGCACTTATCCGTTTGAACATAACTCGAGCTGAACTTATTTTTTTATATAAAAACTTCAGTTTTTGGAATTTTTGCTCATTTCATTTTTTAGGGTTTTTACTCAGAACAAAGAACAACTTTCAAGAGCAAGTTTTTTCAGGGATTAACATTAATCCTCTGGTTTTTGAGAGTTGCAATTAACTTCCCAGATACCCAATTTATGATTTGAGAGTTTGAGGGATTCAAGCTTGAAAAGCTTTGGTACGTGATTCGAAGGGAGGCGTTGCGAGGACGAATGATCAATTGTTAGAAGATTGCCTGAAGAGAGGTAACCATAGGATGTGTTTATCGAGTCTGTAAGTAATCAAACTTCTTGTAATTCTTTGATCAAAGTAGATTTTAACTGTTGAGGATTTGACATCGACTTGTGGGTTTTTTTTTCTAGGGAAAGGTTTCCCTCGTGGTTAAAATTGTACGCTATTTCTTATTGACTATTACTTGTTAACACTAGATGATAAATTTGATTTGAATTAGGCTAGGGTATCATTATTGGAAAATTGATATCAATGATTATCTACCTAACAAATTTTTCATTGTTATTCATAATCAATTAATCTCAAGGCCTCAAAATTTTCAATTAGTACAAGAGCGGTCATGCTCGAATGCATAACAACCTGAGTGTGGATTCTAACTCGTGTATTTGAGACTAATGGTTCTGAATGATTTTAAGGTCCCATAAATCGTGTTCTCCTCTTCGATAATAAATACTATATATTCTTATTGGAAAGTTTAAATGGTTGAATTCTTGCAATCACTTAGAGAAGATGTGTGGATTACAATCGGGGATGGATGGATGCACCCTACCATGATGAAATGAATGGGTGATGATGTTGAAGAGGTCCTTAAGCCTATGAATCAATGTTCTAAGGATGAAAAGAAAGGTGTTGGTTATAATTATAATAGTCGCAATGCTATTTGTATGGTTGTAAGCCCTAGTGAGTTTCGTCACATCTTTGTTTGTATCACTTCGAACAAGGCTTGGGACATATTAGTTCGAACTCACAATGGCGATGATATAGTCATAGAAAGAAAGTTGCAAATGTTCACCTCCCAATTCAAGAAAATTTGAATGGATCATAAGAATAAACTCTTTGATGAGTTCTATATGAGACTTAGGGACATTGTCAACAGTAGTGTCGCATTAGGTACATCTTACTCCGATGTTCAATTTATTTACGAAATCTTGAGATCTCTTCCTAAGAGCTTTAGATCTAGACGTTAGAGCTAACAAAGTGACCCACGACCCGCCAACCCGACCTGACCCAACCCTATTTTTGGTGGGTTAGGGTTTGGTCTTAATAGGTCACGGGTCATTTGACCCGAACCCGTCTAACCCATTAAATAAATGGGTCGGGCTAGGGTTTAGCCTATGTGGTTCGGGTCGACCCGTGACCTGTTTAAAGCCTTAGGTTTAATTGTAATTTTATGTCTTCTTAGTACCTTTAAGTCTTTTACCAGAGTTTAGGTTCAGGGTAACAATAATAAGTCATCATTCGCCAACCATTCATCCTCACTCCTCACTCTTCTCTCAGCCTCCACTCCACTCAGGCACTCATAATCTCATCTCCTCTACTCCACACTCCACACTCCACACTCCACAGTCTCCACTTCCACTCCTCTCCTCTATTGATTGATTGTTGCTATTATTATTGAGAAATCCATCTGCTAAGAAATCCATCACTCTGAGAAAACCCATCACTATGAGAAAATCCATAATTTGTTAATTGATTGTTGCTATTATTATCTGAGAAAACCCATCACTCTGAGAAATCCATCTGTTGTTATTGATTGATTGTTGTTGCTGAGATCTCTGAGAAACCCATCACTCTGTCACACTCTCTAACTCATCGTTTTCATGAAAGAAACCCATGTGAAGTTGTTACTGCTGAGATCTCCAGTTGTTTGAGTCAACTAACCTCATCTCTCTCTAGAGCCATTTTTTATTGTTATTGAGATCAGTCACAAACTCACAAATTCAGGTATTATTTTCAATAATTCATCTAATGATTTGAGTAATTAGCTATTTTTTGATATGTTAACTTAGTTTTTCTTCTAATGATTTCAGTAATTCATCTAATGATTTCAGTAATTGTTTTCAGTAATTCAGGTACTGCTGTTAACTTAGTTTTTTATTTGAGTAATTAGCTAATTCTATGTTTTCTCAATATGTATAGGTGTGTCAGTCTGTTTACATTTATTAATCAACTAGTAATGTTATTGATGTTATGATGTATCTTTCTCATTTTGCTTCTTCTTTATCTGCCTAGTAGGACTTGATCTAAAACTGGGGGAAAACCTTTGTTAAAGTCCTAAAGAGTCAGTCGACTCAGTCTGTCCCATATTCCTATAAGGCTCAATATTTAATCTCCTTGATACCTTGGAATGAAAGTAATCACGTGTTTTTCGTAGAGAATCATAGTTTCTGATCTGTCCCATGTTCCTATAAGAGTCTTGTTGCGCCATTGTGGTTGTTGTCATGGTATATATGAATTGTCTAGTCTATCCATCCAATCCAATTTTATAGGAATCTTCATTGAGACTTTCTTACATCTGCGATTGTCTTTTATAGATGGAGAATTTAGTTAACATTGCTGAGGATGTTGAGAGTGATTCGCTTAATGAAGTGCATGGCTTTGGTGGTCATGATGATCTCGTTGATGGAGGAAGTAGCGTTGCTTCAAAACCTCTTAGTAAAGATAAGCGAAAAAGGCAAAATACTTCTCATGTTTGAAACTTCTTTACTGAGCTACCTGTAGGGGACGATGATATCATAAGGTGTAAATACAATTATTGCCCACACACATACTTGAAAAGTGGGACGGGTAACATGAAACGACATATAAAAGCTTGCACCGCAAGAACTAGCCGTGATGTGGGACAAATGGTGTTGTCCCAATTCGAGTCTAATATGTCGTTGATGTCATCAAAGTTTAATCCCAAATTTTTTCGTGAATTAGTAAATGTTGCCATCATTAGGCACTCTCTCCCTTTTAGTTTTGATGAATACGAGGGAATAAAAGATACGTTTAACTATACAACATATGCAAACCGTGATATCAAGCTAGTTTCACGAAATACTTCAAAAGCTAACATTCTTAAAATATATAAAAGAGAGAAGGGGTTGATTCGCAAGATATTGCAAGTTCCTGGAAAAATAAGCTTAACCTCAGACTTGTGGAGCTCGGTCACAAGAGATGGTTATATCTCTTTGACAGCCCATTTTGTTAAAAAAGAGTAGAAGTTGGAGAAGAAAGTGCTCAATTATTCTTATATGCCTTCTCCACACAACGGGGTTTCGATTTGCGAGAAGATTTATACTCTTTTGTCTGAGTGGGGGATTGGAAAAAAGTTATTTTTAATTAGCTCTGATAATGCATCCTCAAATGATTCCTTCGTTGGGCTACTTAAGACCCAATTGAATTTGAGAGTGCTCTTTTTTCTGATGGGGATTTCTTTCATGTTAGATGTTGTGCTCATATTATAAACTTGATAGTGCAAGAAGGTTTGAAGGAGATGGGTGAAGCTGTGATGAAGATAAGGGAGAGTGTAAGGTACTTTAGGGGTTCTCAAGGAAGGAAGTAATCATTTAAAGAATGTGTGAAGAATCTAACTCTTCCAACTAGTAAGGGGTTGAGGCAAGACATTCCAACTAGGTGGAATTTGACATTTCTTATGCTTGATAGTGCATTACACTATCGTCGAGCATTTAGCCATCTCTAAATACTTGATTCAAACTACAGGAGTTGCCCCTTAGATGAAGATTGGGTTAAGGTAGAAAAATTTTGAGTTTTTGAGTGTTTTCTATGAAGTAACTTGCGAGTTTTCTAGGACAAAGTATACTACCTCCAACTTGTACTTTCCACAAGTTTTTATGGTGCAACATGCTTTATCTAAAGCAATTGAAGGATCAGATACTTATCTAAAGAAAATGGCTTCACAAATGAAGGTGAAATTTTAGAAGTATTGGTCAAAGCACAACCTCATATTTGTTCTTGACGTGGTCTTGGATCCTCGCTACAAACTCCAATTTGTAGAGTATTCTTACAGGCAAATCTATGGAGTTGATTCTTTCGAGATGGCACTAGTTTGGGATAAATTGTTTGCTCTCTTCGAGACCTATTACTCAACATATGCAAATGTGGGAGGTTTTAGATCAGGAGGAGCAAGTTCTCGAGTTTGCAACTCAAGTTCTAAGAGGGGAATGGATGCTTCGAAGGTATATTAGTTTTTAAAGATTTGTTTTCTTATTTGATAAGCTTAATTATAGTTTTTACTCTCTTATTGATTAATGATTATTAGGCATTTGATACTTTTGATGATGAGGAGATGGAAACATTTCCTAGCAAATCTCAATTGCAATTGTATTTGGAGGAACCCAAATTAAAAAGAATTCTTGATTTAGACATTCTCGAATTTTAGAAGGAGAACCAAAACTTGATATCTAGAGCTCACCTTAATGGCTCGAGATATTCTTTCAATTTTCATATCTACAGTTGCCTCAGAGTCAGCATTTTCTATTGGTGGTAGAGTGGTTGATCCTTTTCGTAGTACCCTAAAGCCGGATAATGTCGAGGCTTTGATTTGTACTCGAGATTGGTTATATTCAAAAAGTAATATATTTTTGGATAGTTAATTTGATTCATTTGTATATAAATAATTTATAAGTGTTTTTTTGATATCTTAGGTGATTTATCTTTCATGGAGGATTCGACACTTGCAAATTTAGCCGAGGATATGGTGTTGTTAAACATTGACCGTAAGTAATCTACTATTATAATTGATAAGCTAATTATGTTGTTTTTATCAAGTTTATTTATTGTGGTGTTTTACAAGATTATGCACTTAAGTTATGTTATTTATTTTACTTGCATAGGTCAAGAGGAGAGCATTGCTAGTGGTAATGGAGCTCCATAATCTATGTGATAGCCTTATAGGACAGACTGTCATTTTACTATCTGGACTGCCTAGCCTAACTTCTGAACTGCTGTGAAATGTTGTGATATTGCCGAACTGCTGTTTTACTTTCCGCCTTTCTGGACTGCCTAGCCTAACTGCTGAACTATTGTGAACTGTTGTGATGTTGCCAAACTGCTGCTGTTTTAATTCATGGGCTGCCTAGCCTAACTACTGAACTGTTGTGATGTTGTTATGATGTTATTGTCTGCTGAACTGCCTAGCCTAACTTTCTGAACTCTTTGAAGTTTGAACTTTTGTGATGTTATTATCTGTTGAACTGCTTTGAAGTAACTGCCTAGCCTAATAGATAGTTTCAGTTTAGTGTTTTACATTCAGAATCCAAACTAAATTATTGTTATCTGTTTGGTTTTGAAGTATCAATGTTATCTTATACGTATATGTGATTCTATATTGCTGTAACTGATGAACTGAATATTCTTTGAAGTATGATTGTATGAAATGTTAATGTTATCTATTGAACATTTAAACTTAATATTGTTATCTGTAATATATTGTTATATTGTTATTTGAAATGAATACTATTATGTTGACTATTGTATACTTCAATTTGTTTTATGTTATACTTATCTAAAGAGTATACTCTACAAATTCTCTATCTTGAACTAAAACAAAGACTGCAATGACTGAATACAGGTTCTTTGAACTGAATACTTATCAAAAGAGTGTTCTGTTATGTTGTATACTTGTATTATTGTTATAATAATCTGAATTGAATACAGGTCGACCCAAACCCGACCCCCCAAACCCGACCCAATCCCGACTCGTTTAGTTAAACAGGTCGGGTCGAGTTGACCCGTTTAAATTAGGGTCAGGTGTAGGTTTGAATATCTGACTCGTTTAGTTAAACAGGTTGGGTTTGGGTTTGCCTATTTGACCCTCGAACCCGTTATGACCCGATCTGTGTAACCCAAACACGACCCGTTTGCCAACTCTAGACGTGATGCTATAAAGGAAGCTTAGGATCTTAAACAAGTGAAACCATACACACTTGCTAGAAAATTGGAAACATTTAAACTCGAGATGCTTATGGAAAACCCTCAGAAGAATAAGAGTATTGCTTTTAAGTCTTCCTCTACCTCCTCATCTTCTAAGGGTACCTAGGAGGTTAACAACTCATATGTTTTAGATGATGATGAGGGGTCAGATATTGATTCACAAATTGCATATATAAGTAAACAGCTTCAAAACCTTATGAAAAAAATATCAATTTCAAAGACAAGGGCAATCAGTAAATTATATGTCGCGAACTCATGATCAAGTTAAATCGAATAACTGGGGAGACTAACCCTAACACTGGCCTAAGTCAATTTAAATGCTATAAGTATCCTAAGTTTGGTCATTATACACATAGTTGCCCCAATAAAATTTTTTGATAATAATATTAAAGCCATGAATATTATTGTTACTTAGGATGATAATGATGCTAATAATGATCATCACCAAGAAAATGAAAATGACAACTATTGTGCGTATCCTGCTAGAATAAATCATATATATTAATGATTGTTCTGACCACTTTGAGCTTGAGAGCCCTGCTAAAAGTCAGAGTGATAATGAAAGATATGAGTTTGGAGACTCTAATCTTGAAGAGTTGTATACTCAGATATTTTTGAAGTGTGTTAAACTTAAAAGAGTTAACAAATCCTTAAAAGATCAAGTTAGCACACTCACACTAACTGGATCTTAAAGAACAAGCCGAGGATGAAGCCTTCAGATTGAAAAGCTTAAAAGTAAGAAACTAAATCTTCTTGACAAACTTGAGCTGTTAGAAAAGGAAGTTCATGATGCTAAGGAGAAAGTTAAGTCAACTCTAGATGAACTTGAAAAGTCCAAGCTTGACTTGGTTACAACTTAACATAAACTTCATATATTTTGTCGGAGTGATAAATATTGATAAAATGCTAAGTTTGGGCAAATCTAAAAGTGTCAAAAAGGAACTTGGATATGAAAAACCTATTTTTAGCTTAAAAACTCCTCACGTCATAAGATTTGTTAAAGCTACTTCATTGCCCAAATAGAGTACGTTATTAACCACTCATGGTTAGGTCAAAAAGATTTCTTGCAAATTGAGTTATTTATTGTCATGTATGTGTTAGAAAGAGATATTATGCATCATATTGTAGATTTATAACATATAATAGACAAGTTGAACGGCTCCCTATCATGGAAAAGATGGAGATGTTCAAGAAATCTTCAATGCTTACTCAAAAAGCTCAATCTCCAAAGATAATTCAAGCTATTTGGGTGTGTAAGGATGAGTTATCGCTATCTGCTCCATTGATTAGGTACATCTCTTACCCTTTGTTTTGTTATGTTATTCTCTTCATCTTTTCAGGACAATAAGGGTATAATTTGTGTATGTACTTTGCATCTTAGGATTATTAATGTAAAATATTCTTGCAAGACTAGGATAATACTATTGTGGTACAATTATTCACTGAATATTTACTTGGAAAAAATCACAATTCACAACAGTCAATTGCATCCTTACCTAAACTAAAAACCAATCGTGATTAGAAATACTTGACGTTATTGTGAAGACTTTATTACTTAATGATATGTGAGGATCTAGCATTTCTACAAGCTTCGAGTGTTATTTTGTAATCTCCTTCCAATTTTAGCCATTCTTTATTTTATGATCTTATTTTTTGTTTGCATTAATTAATTGTTGAAGGTGACATAAAAATTCAAGTTAAAATACTAGAACATTTTTTACCCTTGATTCGAGGCAAAAAAGAGACCGTACGAAGCTGAAGAAATAATCTTAGGCATTTTTTTATAAACCCTTTTTGGCCATTGTTGATTCCCCAATGTATATTTGTTTGTTGCCCCTTGAGCCTAATAGAAGCCATCATTTGTAGCCAATCTCCATTTACCCTATCCTTATGAGGATACTTAGGAAAAGAGCTTTAAAATATAAATATGGCTTTATACTTGAAGGAGTGTGAAAAAAAGGGAATGATAGAAACAAAAATAATTCAAATAGGTTGTTGAAGTGATAAAGTGAACAAGAAAAACAAGATCGAATGTTTGAAAGTTGATATAGTGAAAAGTGAAATGTAAGAAGAATAAGAAAGTGGAGTAAGGTGTAGTCTGAGTGAGCAATTAATAATGTGAAGACCAGAGTATTCTCAGAATGCCATCAAAATACCTTATTCATCACAATCCTATCCTTAGCATACATTGCAGCCCTAACAAGACCTATTTGATCATGAGTATAGTGTATTCAATTTAGTGAAGATGACATATATGAAGTCTATGGTAGTTAACTTGACACTTTTACCAACAATTAAATTCTTTTCTAAGGAATCTTTCAGGAAAAGCCCTCCTATTCAATGTATACGACTCCGCGTTGCATTTATTCACACTTATCTTAGCAATGAGAGAAAACCTAGCAAAATGTCAGTGATATTTGAGTGGCCACCCAAATCAGGCTTAAGTTAAAACAAGTTCCAACATAGTGATCCAATTGTGGTTGAGTAATAAGTTAAAAAAATTGAATCTATCTAATTGCACACACACGCACACCGAGTAATATACTTTAGTATTGACTTTTTATATTATAGAGGTAATACCTTAATCTATTTTGCATATTTTATGTTAATGATTATTTATGACATTTATTCTTTAAATTTTATGTGTGTGGTATTTGTAGTCTAACTAGGGTCACCATTAGTTTGAAGGGGAGATACATTTAATTTCACCTATTACTTTTATGATGTAACTAGTACTTTTTTAATGTAATATTGATTTGGTTATATTTCTTTCCATTCACCTTTTGATCTTCCATGATAAAAAAGGGGAGAGATGTTCATGATATGATTGTTATTTCTAATTCTTTTAAAATGTATCATGATCTATTTTGTTTAGTGTATAGGATATTAAAGAGAAGGTGTTGGAGTGAGAAAGAATTCATCCCATGAGTTGAAGTTCATTGGTTGAGTTTGTACTCATCGAGTTGTAATTCTTTCAAAAAAAATTTGGTTTGTTAGCTTGAAAGTGGCTTTGTGTTAAGAAAGTGTACTAGGGTTACCTCTTGTTGTATATAGGAATTTTGTAATAAAATGAACCAGAGGGAAAATTAAAGCATCCATATTAGTAATAGTATCATTTTGTGTCAACACTAGTTTAGAGAAGACCTTGTGTGTCAGAGTTTATCATGTAGTTCCTCCTTGTCAGAGATTGCCCGTTGGATCAACTATAACTGAAATTAGCACCATCAGTTAATATGAAAGTCAGATATCAGATAAGTTGACTTGAGAAGAACCTTTAGTCGGAGTACAAAGTCCCAATGATCTCTTAAAAATATTTTATAAACTCAATTCAGTATCTCAGTTCGAACTGTTAAGGTTTTATTCATTTTGAGTCTCCTAGTTTGAACAGGGGTTCTAACTGTTAAGGTTCTATACATTCAGAGCCTCCTAGTTTGAACAGGAGTTAGAACTATTAAGGTTTTATACATTTTGAGTCTCCTAGTTCCATTAGAGGTTCAAACCATTAAGGTTTTATTCATTCTGAGTCTCTTTGTTCGAACAACTAAATTTTTTTCTTTCAGTCTGTGTTCGAGCAGAGCACTTCTCTGTTTGAATAGAACTCGATATGAACTTTTTTATTTTTATTTTTATAAAAGCTTCAGTTTTTGAAACTTTTTCTCATTTCATTTTTTAGGGTTTTTACTCAGACCAAAGAACAACTTTCAAGAGAAAATTTTCTCAGAGATTAACATCAATCCTCTTGCTTTTGAGAGTTACAATTAACTTTCCAAATACCTAATTTGTGATTTGAAAGCTTGAAGGATTCAAGCTTGAAAAGTGTTGGTGCGTGATCCGAAGTGTGGTATTATGAGAGCGAAGGTGTTGAGAGAATGAAAAATCAATTGCTAGAAGATTGTTCGAAGAGAGGTAACCACGAGATATGTTTATCGAGTCTGTAAGTAGTCGAACTTCTTATAATTCTTTAACTATAGTAGACTTTAGTTGTTGAGGATTCGACAATAACATGTGGGTTTTTGTCATGAGAAAGGTTTCCCACAGGGTTAAAATTGTACGTTGCTTCTTATTGACTATTACTTGTTAATACTAGATGATAATAATTAATTTAAATTAGGCTAGGGTTTTGTTATTGGAAAATTGATATGAAGGATTATCGACCTAGCAAATTTGACGTAGTTATTCCTAATCGATTAATCTCACAAACTCAAAAATTTCACACTTAGCTGTTAATTTTGAGTTTATTATAACTATAAAGTCCTAACAAAGATAAAAATTTAATCTTCATTGATGTAATAAATGCTTGACTCAATACGAGGGGACCAAGTGAGAAGAGATTGAGGCTTAGACACAAAATTTTAATAGGGCATTATGTGTCACTTGGAACCTGTACCCCATATTTACAAAGCATGTCACTCGTTGATGCTCCTAAAGCCACCTAATGAAGATACATGACTGTTCATTACAAATACATGTCTTTTAGGATTTATCCATGATACTAACTCTCATATTCTTATATTAAAATTGGTTCTAAGGTCTGCATAATCCAAATTTGCATTGGCACAAAAAGAGATCAAGTCCAGAAAATGTTTCAATATTTTTCATTAGATTATAAAATCAACATCTTGAAAGGAAAAGAAATACTAATTAGCTTGGTGTTGTTGTTAAGTAATATTGCTCAAATAGGTTCCCTTCCAATTTCATTATCTACAATCATAATTCTTGCTAGGCAAATTACCCACATGAGATTTTGCCTTTTCCACAATGGAGTATCAGATATGGTTGTACAGAAATGACAAGGTCTTCAACAACTTTCAAAAAATTGCTATAAGTCTGCTTAATATGATTATGACTAAGGTGGAGGCTAGATTAAAAGCTTTGATCACAACTACAAAGGACACTATGGAAGCTAGGGTGAGCTGTCAAGACTGGGGCATTAGATCAAATTACTAAAAGAAAGTTTTGAAATTATGTAAGTAGGATCCACCGCCATCAGGAACTGCATTATTGCTTATGCAGGGAAGGAACCCCTTGAGACAGTCACCTATCATGAGATGCAAGCTATCAATAGAGGGCTTTATATTGGCGTAAATAGGGGTATATAAAGGTTGTAGGTGGCTAGTGACTCGGCTCTGATGATCTCTTTTATTAGAGATAAAGCTAAGCCTACATGGAAATGCAAGGCACTGATGAAGAATATCTTGAGGATGGTGGACACACTTAAAGACTTTAAAATTGTCCACAATTATAGAGAAACCAACAGGGGTGCTAATTTTTTTGTCAACTTTTTGTACTGTTTTAGGGGAGATTGTTATGTTCCCCAGTGCCCTACCTCAACCTTTATATAGATTTAATGAGGAGGATGCTAGGGGAAAGTTATATCTTAGATTGAAGCTCTCTCTTTTTGGCTCTTAATATACCTGGCTAGGGTTTGCCTTAACCCCTATTTGCTTTGTAAAAATAAATAAATTACCCATACGAGCTTATTATCAATTTTTCATAGCTTATGGTATAATAAATAATTTAATAATGATACTTATTTATGAAAGAAAGAAATACAAATTGAATTATTTATGCAAATAGAAAAATACTTCAATGGTATAGTTATGTTCTTTGTACTTTAGAAATTACCTTAAAATCCTGACGAACGTCTCATCAACCACCAATAACATTTAAGAGATTTTGGACCGACGTTGGATGAAATTGAGGTGAGAGGGAGAAGAAAAACTTTGAGTATGTGAGGTATACTATTTCTTTCATACAGCTTCTCAAAATTGTCATTCAGTTTGGTTTAACATTACCTAATTAATACCAAATTAGCTGTCATTTTAGGTGAACTATAAGAGCATCCACAACAGTAGGGTGGGTGAATTCACCCAAAAGCTAGGTGGAGTCAATCCACCCTACAACAGTTAGCCAAAAAGGCAAGGTGAATATTAGCCATCACAATTCTAAACTGCAGGGCACAACCTACGTCCCAGATTAAGCCATATCTCAACATCCTAAATGTTCAATCCATACGCACAGTTCAGAACTGCGGGGAGAGTGAACCAATCTAATTAAGCCACATAATTTTTTTAAAATTAATGCCGCGCAGTTTAGAACTGCGCGACAAGAGCCTGCATGAATTACCTTCGAATTACCACAATTCTTTTCCCATATCATAGTTGCTAAATATTGCATCTAGTTTAAACATCCAAACCCAACTTATTTCTCAAGTTTCCCAACCCCTACCTTTTCCCTAGTAATTCAAGAACATTATCCAAAGATTAACAAAGTCGGGAAAGCCTAGTCATGTTATTCCTAAAACAAGATATAGGTCAAGCTCCGAAGTTAAATGAAGGGGGAAAAAATTGGTCACAAATATGTGGCTGTCACACCTCACAAAAAATGATCCCGCCCCAACCCTCGAGGATTTACACCAAGTGGATATTTTGCTGAACAATTGGGTCCACATTTCTATTGGATCGCAAGAATTGCCAATAAGCTTTTTATGTAAAATTTATGTGTTATTAACGTTATTTGTCCAATGTTCGACGAAATGCCCGAATGAAAATTTAATATGTGAATGTATTGTTTTTGCATAACCGAGATGAAATACAGTGTAGGGTATCACTGAATATGGTATTAAAGTGGTACCAATGGATTATCAGGTATCCTACGTAAAAGAGGTTGGTTGACAATAGGGTTTCGAAGATCTTTTGGGGATTAATGCGGACAACTCATATAATCACTTAATTCATGCTCTCGTGGAAAGGTGGTGGCCTTCCGGTGGTCTTCCACCCATACATTTTACTTCCCTTGCGGAGAACTTGGCGTTACGCTGTTAGACATTGTCATGCTAATGGGCTTATGTTTTGGGGTGGGTCTCGAACTCCCGTACGACGATAAGTACTCGATGTTGGATAAAACACAAATGATATTCCCTGGAATCACAACTAATGAGATCAGGTACTCTAACATCACTCTAGCTTATTTTGAAATCTGGAAAGAGGCTTTGAATCTTGAGACCAACAGTTACAACCAAGACATGGATATTACGTTTGCAAGGGCATTTATTACATATATGATGGGTAATATCTTCTTCTCAAATGCTAGCACATCCCTACAGGCCTGTTATCTTACAGTTTTGACATACTACCATATTCTAGGTGCATCGAGGTTCGATTGGGGTACTCCGATCAGGCTTTGTATTGGGGACTAGATGAAGTCTCAGTTCTGAATAGTGGGAAGAGGAAGAGATTAATCACAGGCTTTAATGCTCTATTAGAGTTCTGGTTCTTTGAGTATTATCGCGTTGGAATATATTAGGTGAAGGTGAACAATTTCAACCATTTTTATCCTCATATGGGTGCGTGGAGAGATGAAAGAGCTAGTTCGGGGTCTAAAATCCATCATTCTTTTATTTTGATCAGAGAAATAATAGAATGGAAGAACAAAACCAACATTAATTGGTAACTATGGGCGAGGTGTAGACAAACAATCCGTTCAGAGGTAATAGTTGCCAAAGAGCTTAGTGAAAGAAGGGTTCCATTAGTTTTAGTCCCATATGGGAACGGTACACTTTGGTATTTAGGAGACCAGTGTATGCGTCAGAATACTGGGCATGATAGTGTTCCCTATGACCCCCCTGTAGGGATTATAGAATTTCTGCGGTACGATCGTAAGTTTTATCAGGGATTAAAAGAGGTAAACTTCTATGATGGACACAATTATATCATTGCTGACGTAGATTACATGACATTTTGGTATTTGGCTCATCCAAATCCCAAGATCAGTTGTAGTTTAGTGAAGAGGGTCGAGAATATATGGATGGTCGAGCATGATCTAGTGAGGCTCGATATTGTTCAGCCTCATACTTCTAGTTTTGCGGCGTCTACTTTGGTGCAAAACTATCGTGTTGAGGCATACGATGAGGAAGTGGGGGATATGGGATGGTTCATTGAAATGGCAAGAAGCATTGAAGAATATAGACGGCTATCGATCCTGGTCTTCCAAGTACCACACTCGTGTTTACCTAGGTATAGTGTGGATGAGTTATGGCATCAAAACCAAGGAATACAGTATGCGGCATATGAAGATTCAAGGCAATACTTTCAGCACACTGAGGAGTTAGAGGAACAGTTATGGCGGAAGGATAAAACTATCTAAGTCACAGGAAAAAGACTAACTGATATGTCTATTAACTATCAAACAGAGCCAAAAGTCCAATGTACCTATGACGAGAGTCTCACACGTAGCAGACGCCCCTGTCAGACGAAGAGAGGTCATCCCACTTAGGCTATGTTTTATTAAGTTTTGCTTAAACTATCGAGTTTATGTTATGCTTTCTTCAGAACTTTGATATGCTATGCTTAAACTATGTTTAATTGAGTATGCATTATGTTTAAACTTGTGTTTGCTTTAAATACTAGGTTTTTTAAGTGTTTGAATGAAATTCCCTGTAGAGAAGAGCTGATAAAATAACAAATTATGATAATATTACAATATAGGGAAGGTATTTGGTGAAATGCCTAAACAAAAAAGGAGAAAAAAACTTAAGTATTTGAAGATATGCACACACAATAGATGGCACATCAGGTGTTTGAGAAAATGCCACAAAAACTAAGTATGGAGAAGGGAAGCAAAGACAAAAGTTGCAGGCTCTTGCCGCGTAGTTCAGAACTGCGTGATAGCCTTGGGAGACACGTGGCTTACTATGGTCTCTCCTCTTGCCACGCTGTTCTTAACTACGCAGCAAATAATTTCTTGTAAATGCCTAACCCTTCCCAATATCGTGATCACCATGTTCGATAACTATTCCCGCCACACGAAAATCAATTTCAATTTTAAACCCAAGGATATTACCCTCATTACCAAAACCAAGGATATTATGCTCAATTTGATCCTCATACAGGCTCGTACTCTCAACCGGGGAATTCATATTTTTCATCTCATGCCGGTAGAAGTTTGAGTACCACGCCGATGAGAATTACATGGGGTTTAAATGATTTAAACCTTAATACATCACCGGTTGTATCTCCGGTCATCTCTTTAGCTCTTAATCCGGTTCTCACGAGAAGTAATACAAGCGGAAAGGTGAAGCCTATAAGAAAGACGATACCGGCACCTATTGTAGTTAAGGATATAGTTGATGTTGATGATAAAGTTGATGACGACAAAAAAAGATACATGAGCTCTAAAAATTGGCCGTCCAATGACTTTGTGAATCTCGCATGCGCTTGGTCCCAAGTGTCTCAAAACCTCGCTACCACGAACAACTAAAAAGTCGTTATATTTTGGTTTAAGGTGCGTGACCAATTCAACTTATTCTATAATGACCAATCGATGTGGCGATCATACAACGGTGTCAATTGCGCGTATAAGCGGTGGCTCAATAAGGATTGTTTGATTTTAAGAGCCATCACTCAAGACCTTAAAAGCCAACATTTTACCAGCATTGGAACGGGCGACTTCGTAAGTAATATTTTTTTCTCAATTTTATTAATTTTGTTAGGTAAATCATACTCGTTATAATTTTAAACTTGATTTCTAGGAATGTATGGCAGCTGAGACATTCAAAAAAATACAAAGATACCATTTACATTTGGGGAGGCTTACAAAGTTTTGGAGCAGTGCCCAAAATGGTCATAAATTAATCACATCGGGCAACCCGGCCGCAGCGTCGCTAGGAACTCAAATTTGAACGATAGCCTGGGTATTTTCGGTACCAATCCCTCTACATCTACTTCTGGCACTCCAAATGTCATAATTCCTTATGATTCTACCAACGAGCAGAAGAAAGATAAAAAGAAAGCAAGAGCTAGAGCACGAGAGGAACAAAAGTTGGCTAGAGAGGCATAAATTTAAAGGAGGCGTAAAGCGGAACTAACTAGAAATAAAACCATCGAAGAAGCACATTTGGTTAAGGTGATAACAACAGACCCAACTAACCTACTACCAACACAAAGGCATTGGATGAAGAAGCAAATTAAACTTTATTCAAAGAAGTTGAAGGAGCAGAGTCCAAGTGATGATGACGTATCAAGTGATGAAGATTGATGTAATGCTTAGCGTTAATAGTAGTTCTTAAGTTATATGTCATTTCATTATTTGAATAAAATTGTTATCAATCGTAAGTATTCTGCAAAAATACTTTAATCAAGTAGAGAAAATACATTACAACTTAAACATAAAACTATAAACTTAAAAAAAAAATACATTACTCCGCCTCTTTTTTATTCCACAAATGAGCGACAAGTTCATTTAGCAATTGGAAATGAGCATCTTTATTTCTAATTTCATGAATCTTCTCGATGTACTGTGCCATAGTGTTGATCGCGCGTCTTGGATTTAACATCTCCTTCTAAGTATCCAAGATTTTTTTAAACTCAGGATCAATATCTGCTTGCCGGATGTAAGTATGATGTTCATCTTTGACAATCATGTTGTGCATGATTATACATGCGTACATAACATTTGCTAGATCACTAGGGTTCTAAAATTGTGCACCATGTGCTAATATTTTGAACCTAGCTTGTAATACCCCAAAAACATGTTCTACGTCTTTCTGGCATGTTTTTTGCATCTTTGCAAAATATCTTTCAGCATTGTTAGACGGATTTCATATGGTTTGAACAGTTGTTTGCCATTTTGAATGGACTTCGTCCGCTAAATAATATCCTATAGTGTGCGGTACCGTGCATATATTATAATTGTATGGCGGCGTAACCCTATTAGACAAGTTATTGAAAAACTACCCTTGATGCAAGACGTTCACGCCATTGTTAGAACTGGGCACCCAAAAGAATGCGTGTCATATCCAAAGATTTTACGATGCAACCGCTTCTAAAATCACCGTCGGGATTTTCTTATACCCGGTTTATTGTCATGCCCACCCGGTAGGACAATTCTTCTATTTCCAATGCATACAATCTAAACTACCTAACATCCCCGGGAAGCCTCATAATTAATTCACTTCTAACAAGTATAATATATCATTTTCATCGGGAGATCTAAGGTATTGAGCTTTGAATAGTGTTATAATTGTTTTACAAAATTCTTTCAAACTCAAATTACCTATAGACTCCCTAATCCGAGCGTATTCATCTTGAGCGTCTGCGTTCGTTATAACATAACATGCGAAGTACGCACGTTATCTTTTGGTGTGACGATAAGCCCATGGTCTTTGTGACATTTTCTCTTTTAATAAAATAAAGGTTCACATAAATAACTTGATCATGAATACGTTGATACACACCTTCGCTCATACAAAATTGACGACGAAATGGGATAGCTTTGAAGATTGGGTTTACACCAAAATAATCTCGATTAAGGCTAAACTCACCCAATTTATGGGCACGGCCGTTCCGCTTATCAATCTTTCCTATTTTACTACCCTCCCCGCCTCTGTGATGATGTCGCCTCTTGCTCTCTTTTTTCGCTTCTCCCTTTTCCATGAGAATCTTGATATACTCATGCATCATCATAATTTAACGTCAAAAGAGCTTTTCACTTCTGGACGATTAAGAAGATGATAATGATAAGGATGAGAGTGATGGGTCTGACATGATTGGGCAAAATTGATAACAAGAGAATAAAGTAGAGTTTAGAAGATTAAGAGAATAGAGTTGAGTGTAAAAGAGTAAGAGGATAAAGTATACCAAATGAATGGTTTTTATAGACAAAAAAACTAGTCGTTGAGCTTCTTGTCAAACAAGTTTGGTAAAAAAACTAGTCGTTGAGTTTCTTGTCAAACAAGTTTGGCCAACAAACTAGCCGTTGAGCTACTTGCCAAACAAGTTTGCCTAAAAATATAGTCGTTGAGGTTCTTGTTGAACATGTGTACCCTAAACTATAGGCCTTCTGATCACCAAACAATAAAACCAAGTATGGAGGGGGGAAGGATAAAATTTTCATGCAGGCTCTAGCCGCGCAGTTAAGAAATTTTCATGCAGGCTCTAGTTCATACGCGACATGAACTAGCTGTTAGGCAACTTTGAATACCAACCATCCACGTATCTTCATTATGAGCATATACTATACGCACAGTTCTGAAGTGCGGGGTAGGGGAGCCACTTAAAGCTTGACAAGTACTATTATTCTATTGGGATAAACTCTACACGCAGTCTAGAAGTGCGGGGCATCAATCCACCAAAAATCCACCCAGGGGGTGAAGCCCTCGAGGTGGGTTTGGAGTGGATTGGGGTGGAAGTAGGTGAATGATGGAATCTACCTTGCCACCTCATCCTTTACCTAGCTATTGTAGATGTTCTAAGGTAATTTCAAAGCTGCAGATGCTCTAAGGTGATTTCTAAGCATTTCGGGAGGAATAAAGTAGTTGGAGTTGATTCTAAAAAGTAGATGGCATTTTTTGTAATATTTAGAGCATTTCTAGCAGCCAGTTTGAGTTTAGGTGTGGGTTCTGACAGGGGGCCCACAAAAAACCCAACCCACACCTGGCCTCTCCCAGCATCAAGTTTAAGCTCATGACATATATATTTTTTTAATTTTTTTAGAGGAGTTCAAAGCACCGCGCAATATTCCTTTTACCACGCGATATTCCTTTTACAGCGCGGTAAAAGGATTACCCCACAGTAATCATTTTACCACTGTTTCAACTGTTAACAAAAAATCACTTCCAACTTGAGTTTTATATCATTGGTTCCTCATCTCTCTCTCTCTCAATTCGAAGGTATACCTAAATTTTTTTCCAATTTCTTTTAAAATATAATACATATGCCAGTGGGAGACCCATACCCTAGTATATTACCTGAGTTTAGAGTGACAAGAGATTCAGAGTAAGCCGTAACTCAATCGAGGTCTGGAAGGAATAAAAAGCGAGTAGAATTTGAAGATGTCCAACAACCTACACCAAACCCACCCCAAAAAACTACCAGCAGAGGTTTATTACCCAATTCCCAGATGGCGTCACTAATGTCTATTACACTGGCATGGAAGTCACGGTAAGTTTTAGTGCAATTGTGAATTTATTATTTCCATAAATCAAGTGTTTGACAAAATACTCCAATGAACATAATCGGGATTCGATGCGTCCGCACAACACATTCACTAGGGTGATCAAAGTTTGGAAATATATTTCCATAATTCCACCTGTAAGGGATGTTGTGGTGAATATATTCGGGCAGTTTATGGATATACGATTGGGCAATTCCGATAATCACCTAATTCAAGCGCTTACAGAGCATTGGTGGCCGACAACGTACACGTTTCTATTCCCGTGTGTGGAGATAGGGGTTACTCCATTAGATTTCTAGATGCTGACACCATTGTCAATCGGCCGATATCCGACACAGGTGCCGTATGACGACGCATTAAATGTTTTATCCAATGTGAGGTAATTACTCCCCAACATTGAATCAAGCAATATATAGAGTGGGAACGTCAGCATTTCATATTTGAGGACGTACTTGACCATCGCAGTTTATCAGTAGGATGATATTACTATTGCTCGTGCTTTTATCTTCTTTATGATGGGATATTTGTGGTTCCAAACGTCCAACGACACTGTCCCGCTTGGATATCTCGCGGTCGTGGCCAATTTGGATGAGGCTGCCCAATATGATTGGGGCTCTACTATTTTTGCTTCCCTGTAACATGGTTTGGATACCACAGTCACAACCGGGGGTGCCATCACTGGATTTTTCCAACTTCTTGAGGTATACTAACACTTTTTCCTAAGAAGTTACAAATCAATTATCTTCTAATAAACATCTTAAATATAATTTATAATTGTTTTTTATGTTGTTCTGAAATGCAGTATTGGTTTTACGAGTATTGTGGGGTTGGTTACCCTATTGTCAAGGAAGAGGTTAAGTTTTCGGCCTATCCGCACCTCAGAGTATGGGAAAGGGGGGAAAAGAAGAAAACAAATGACCAGGCAAGAAATTTGTTTACTCTAGGCAGATACCTCATTGACCACCAGACTTTTGAGACGATCACTTGGCGACCTTGGTTGGAATCTGCGGTGTCTGAGTTAGATGGCGTACGGATTGTGCCACTCTTGTCCCATAAGAGGATGCCACTTCAAGTCTCAAATGGAAACTATGAGTATTACTTGGGGTATAGTTATTAGAGGTAGTTGACTAACACTGCGGGTTTTCCTTTAGATCCTACGATTAGTATGTCGCCACATATTAGTCTAACAGATTTACATGCAATGAAACAGGCCGGCTTCCTTGACTGTGAGTAGTTTATGATAAGGGAGGAGCGAAAGACTTACACTTCATACTGGGTTGACCAAACTGCGGAGGTAGGTTACCTGTTGACAAATTCTCAGAGGATGGCGAATATAGATCTGTTCAGACCCTCTATACTCAGGGCTAGTATTATACCCGTGGTGGTTAAGTCAACGTTAGTTTATAGCTTGTCTTAGGACTTCAGTTTACCTGGAAATCCCGAGGGGCCAGACCCAGGGTGGTACATAGAGTGTATATGGAGGCATGAGATGCTCCCCATTTATCATTTGAGGGACCCGCCACCCATGTCTGCCTCTTACGGCGCAGAGGAGCTGTGGCACCTGACTCATGGTATGCGGCAACTTTGTCTTGCAGAGTCTGCGCGGAATGCCCAGAGGCTCTAGGAGTTGACTGATGAAAATACTACTCTGAGGAGCCACTTGGACAGTGTAGACGACCAGCTATATACGCATGTAAGTAATTTATTTATGTATTAATTATTTTATTTTTCATAATGTCATATTTATTTTGTCAAAATATTTATAAATTTTCTTTGTCCTGTTCAGGACCTACATCTGAGGAGGGGTCGTGACGTACGGGTGGTGCCGCTACCACCTGGAGGTGGCACGAGGACGAGGCAGCGTGTATCTGGTCCACAAACTAGGGGAGGTGGCATTAGCCACAGGGGGCGGGGTACTGGAGATGATTCTGACCCAACTCAGTAGATATAGGTGTTTTTGATGTTTTTGTAGACATATTATTTTATTGTAAACATCAATGTTGAACAAATTCTATTGTTAATTTTGGGTTTGTTTCTCTATATAAGTACTTGTACGACCTGATGTCACATTTCTTTATAAATCAATATTAATTAATTTATTTCGAGTATTGAATTTAAATATAAATGCAATTACATTTCTTGAAATAGTAGTTCTACGCACGAAATATAACTAAAAACATATACAATTAAATTTAATTCATCGTTCACGTCTAATGTAAGGAATAAATTCAGAGCATTCAGTAAGGAAGAGCAGATCCAGTCCATAGTTTTCTAGCTGATAATTACTAGGAAGATCAGGTGGATGTAGTTCCAGTAAAAAATATCGTATGGAGTCTCGAACGAGAACGGTTGGTTGTATTTGTCATACCATTCATCTCTGGCTTCGCCGAGAATATAAGCTAGTGGAACACCTCTGACCCGTATATTAAGACTCATCTGTATCTCATGAAACTCATCACACTTAGCCTTAATAACATTCCACCAGTTGTATAAATCTCCAGGAGGGTATCAAAGTTCCGTGTACATCTTGAATTGGACATGAATTCTATTCCATAACTGATTGAAGTTAAGTTGTTAGAGAAGTAGATTATCAACAAAATACTGCTAGGATGCGGCCAGGGCACAATTTTCATTCCAGCCAAATACCACCAAAGAATCTTGTGTTAGAGCAGAAAAACTCGACATTGTTGGGTTCAAATAGAGGAGTGTTGTTAGATCATCTCCAGCCAACATATATTTAAAGCAAAAAGTAGCTGTTGTGATTCAAAATAAGCCGTTGTGATCTAAAATAAGTAGCCCGTTGTGATTCAAAACTAGCCGTTGTGAAGGACCCACCAGAGGAAGTAGCCGTTGTTGTTTGAGTTTTGAATTTAAAACTGAGTTTTTCCAAGGTCTATTCGAACATACCCCTTTTTATTCAAACAAAATAAGGTCTTATTCAAACAATTTTCCACATGAGCAGTTTTATTCGAATAGACCCAAAGTATGTTTGAACAGATTTTATCCTGAGCTATTTTATTTAAACAGACCTTGTGTCTATTCAAAGAAAATCAGGGATTTGGCGGTGAAAAGAACACCGCGGGGTACTCTTTTCACCGCCAAATCCCTAATTTTCAAGATCCATAGCTTCTTTTTCCCCCTTTTTTACACTTCTCTCTTCAATTGGAAATTTGTTCCCCTTCACCGTCAACACCTTATCTCAACTCCACAACCTCAAATGTCTTCTTCATAATCCTATTAATCCATTGACGATCCTCCATGTGTATCGTCGTCCTCCTCTGACAATCTTATCTTTGATTGTGTAGCGGTAATTTGCATTCTGCACCAAACTGCAACAAACCTAGTAGTACATAATACAACTTCGAATCACGGTGGGAGTGTCATGAGCCGTAAGGATAAGAGAAAGAAGCGAGATCACCCATTGGGGCATTACAACATTATACGGGACTACTTCAAGCCGAATTTTACATATGAGCCATGAGAATTTAGGCGACATTTTCGTATGAGAGACATGTTTATACGTATATTTGATGCAGTCATTGCACATGATCATTACTTTTTCCAAAAACCCAACAACGCTGGTACTATAGGGTTATCACCGTACCAAAAGGTAGTCGCAAAACTACATTTTCTGAGCTACGGTATTGTGGCAGATCTTTTTGACGAGTATATCCGAATAGGAGAAAGCACAACCTTGTTATGTGTGGAAATGTTTTGTGTTGCGGTTATGCAAATTTTTTGCGAAAAATATCTTCGAGCACCAAACGCTCCAGAAGTCGAAAGGTTAAAAGTGATTGGAGAGTCACGGGGATTTCCCGGCAAGTTAGAAAGCCTTGATTTCATCTATTGGATATGGAAAAATTATCCTCTAGCTTGGCACAGTCAATTTACTGGTCATTACCCCAAATCGACACTGATTCATGAAGTGGTAGCTTCACACGACCTTTATATTTGGCATATTTTTTTTTGGTTACCAGGGTCTAACAATGATATCAATGTCCTGCAATAATCACATCTTTTTACCGACCTGACCGATGGTATCGCTCTACATTGTAATTATACAATTGTCGAAAAAGCTTATGATATGGGGTATTACCTAGCGGATGGCATATACCCCAAATGGGGAATACTTGTCCAAACCATATCTAATCCGGTTACAGCAAAACAATTTTTTTTTACTCAACAACAAGAAAGTTGCCGAAAAGACGTAGAACGGGCGTTTGAGATTTTACAATCTTAGTTCAATGTTATAAATTTTTTGGTAAAATTGTAAAAACCCGAGGTTTTGAATAATGTCATGAAGGCGTGTGTGATAATGCATAATATGATCGTCGAAGAGGAACGAGGTTCATTCCCATCATACTTAGACTATAATCCTGCCGATCCCTCAACCATCAAAGGCAAACGGTTCAATATTCTACGCGAACGCGGAATAATAAAATCTTTTATATCGAAAATGAACCGCATTCGAAGTCGAGAACTGCACTTTGATTTAAAGGATGATCTAATCGAGCATTTGTGGGCCGTGAAGGGAAATCTTCAAACCTAGTACTCCATTTCTTGTATTATCTGTGTGTTCTTGATGTAATTTAATGCTTCTTAGTCGTACAAGTTTATTAGATAAGTTTTTGATATTGCATTAATCTTATATTTGTTTTAACGCAATATTATCGGAAATAAATATTTCGAAAACAAGATTGCATTTTTCAATAGCAAAATACATTATTCAAACGATTACATTATTGGAAGGTAAACTACATTCTTGGAAAGAAAACTTCTATGTACAGTAAAGTTAAATTACATTTCATCACCACTTCAAGTACCTGGTCCGCCCCTCTTGGCCAGATGTTTCATGACCTCAGCTTTCCTTTGCAGATAGTATTGCATCACAGGTCCAGAAAGATTTCTCAGGTCTTTATCCATAATTTTTTGATCTTCCATTACTTGTTCCAAATCCATTTTGGCTTGCTATTGTTGATTTGCTTTCGCTCTTCTTATTTTCTTTTTTTCTTTCGCTTGTCTCTTCTCCAACTGTAGTTCATCCAGCATTGTTTGGATACCGCTACCAAATGTAACAACACCATCCAATGCCTTTTGTGTTGCAATGTTTTTTTTAAAGAGTTTTTGGCCGATGGGCCTGCTTCTACCCTCATACAACGAACCATCTAATTTAGAATTTGATCCCATGGATTAAGGTGTAGGTGGGTCGTTGGGGTCCTCTGATAGATTGCTGATCCGACAGAGTTCCCCAGAGAAGAATTGTCCGATGTTCTTCTGGCTATATTTCTTGGTACATTCCCTGGATAGTTCAACCTATCATCCCTTAGGTTGGCCCATCGCGGTTCTCACGCCAAAATCTTATACGCTTCACGGTGTTTGAAGACATTGCCTCCATTCAAGCCTTGATAGATCTTGTGTGCATCGTTTTTCTACAATTCACAAAATTACCAAATACAAATAAATAACGTATATATCCGCGAGAAATAAACGAAATTGAGTTAAAGGAAATTAGAACGTACCTGATCTTCTTTTGTATTCCCGCTGCTATTCTTAAATCATTCTTGAGCAACTATCCCCTTGTACGCTATACATTGTGCATTAAGGGTATACCACTGAGCTTTGGTCGACCCACTTGATCGTCGTGTAGGGCACTCGGGGGTCTCTGTTAAATGCAATATTGACCTTTTGATAGAAAGTAAAACCCTTTGTGCGGCCCACTGTCTGGACAGAAGCTGTTACCCATGCCCTTGCGAGACACGTAAAGTCTGCTTCCGTCCAATACAGTCCAATATCATCTGTCTCTTCCAAAAACTCAGCATCTTCTGGCACTTGCACGCTTTGTCTTTGTTTTGTGGGTGCTATTTTCTTTCTTCATTTTCCTTTTTATCTCTGGGGCGCCGCTTCAACAGATATTAACGCATTTGCGTCACTTTAACTGTGTTGAGTTGATTCATCATAGAATATGTAGTTCTGAAAGTAATTTGGAGATTGAAAACCTTGAGGTTGAGTGAGCGGATAGAGTTGATAGTACGGGTTAAACGCCTGAGGTTGCGGTTGAGAGAGTGTAAATAAATTTTGATATTGTCCATAACTGTGATCCCCTTGTAACATGGTAAACAGATGTGAGGTCTGTGATTGGAATTGAGGTTGGAATTGTAATGAGTTGTGGTAGAGGTATGGAGTGAATTGTGATGATGGGTGTTGAGCGAATGGTGTTGAAAATGGGTTATGGAAGGATGGGGTCGACGGTGTAAAGTTATTACTACTGGTGCCGGAGTTCACCATTTGGGGGAGCGTAGAGGTTCTCCTCTATGCTCTGCAATTGGTTTTGGAGGAGAAGAAGTAGCCAGGGAGTGCTCTGGAGAAATAATTGAGATTGAAGAAGTTTTGATTACCGCGGCGGTAAAAGGAACACTGCACGGCAATCAAAACACCACCAAACTTTTTTTTTTTGAGTTTGAGCTCCTCAAACTCGGTTGAGTTCTGACAGTTCTAGCTGGCGAACTCAAACTGATTTTAGAGCTGCTGGGAGGCTAAAAGTGTGAGTCCAAACTTTCATCCTGTTGGATATGCTCTTACTAGGGTAAGAAAAGGTAAGCAAATACGGAAAAGGGAAAATGTGTTTCATATTACGCATGTACCAATGCTTTTGAAAAATAAGAAGGGAGTAAAACCGTGATAGGGGTAGACGTGGGTTTTGGCAAAAATTGGCAGACCAACCTCCTATGTGCTACTAATAAACTATGTGCCGAAGAGATATCTCCAAACTGTGACCCAACTGGCAAATAACGACACTCTGTTCCCAGCTGTATACCAACAACCACCACTGCGCTATCAATGTCCGTCTCTCTCTCCCCCACATCTACAGCTACAAAGAGAGAGATTAAAGAAAACAAATGGCGTACGTGCACCAGCTACACCAACGCACGCTTTCCGACGGATTATTCCTCTTCATCACCATCTCTCTCCAGCCTGTTCCTTCACACTAAACAACAACAAACCTTTTCTTAATCTCTTTACTCACACACACTTGTTTTCTATCATTTATCTATCTTTTCTTTGGTTGTTCAGTAATAGGGAGGGACTCATACAGAGTTATGGATCCCTGCCCGTTTGTTAGAATTCTTGTAGGTAACCTGGCTTTGAAGATACCTTATGCATCATCAAAACCATCTCGCACTGGTGTCCATCCATCAAGTTCACCATGTTTCTGCAAAATTAAGCTCAAAAACTTCCCAATACAGACCTCAATCATACCCTTGATTTCACCAGACACCCAGTTTCCAGATCCCCAATCACAGCAAACCCTAACTATATCTGCGAGTTTTCATTTGAACAAGTCTGAGTTGGCGAAGTTAGTGGGGAAGTCGATCTTTAAGGGGAATCCATGTTTGAAGATTGGAGTTTATACAGGGAGGAGAGGGACGACTTGTGGGGTGAATTCAGGGAGGTTGTTGGGGAAGGTAACTGTGCCGTTGGATCTTGATTTGAGTAGAGCTTGTGTGTTTCAAAATGGGTGGGTTTCAGTTGGGAAAGACGAGGCGAAAGGGGTGGGGATGGCGGACACGACCAAAATGCATTTGTGTGTGAGAGCTGAGCCTGATCCTAGGTTTGTTTTTGAGTTTGATGGCGAACCAGAGTGTAGTCCTCAGGTTTTTCAAGTGCAAGGGAGTATAAGGCAGCCTGTTTTCACTTGCAAGTTCAGTTTTAGGAGTCCCTCGGGCGATCACAATCAGAGATCAAGGTATGTGTTGGTTGTTCTTGATTACATGATGTTATTGTTTTGGAATTTTAGTTACTGTGTTTGGGATTCCTAAATTGCTTAACATTCAAGTTGATATCGAATATTTGATTGTATTTTACACTGATTTTGTGATGTTTATGCTAAAGATATGCTTTCAAAATTCAAACTAGTAAAATTGAACCCCACAGAACTAAATTGTGTGTCAAGTTTGAATTGAGTAAAGTGACACTTGAGGAGATCTCTAATAATACTTTATGGTTGTAAAATAGATTAGAATCAGTAGATTTTAGTTTAAGATTTGGATTCCTAAGCTTGTCTCTAACTTTAGGCCAATTTAAGGAATCTAATTCTATATTTTTGCCTTTGTGGCTTTTTGTATTGAACATATAAGTGACGCTTTCTATCGGTTGCATTACAGATCACTGCAATCGGAAACCAGCAGTTCGAGGGGTTGGTTGAGCTCACTTGGTAGTGAGCGAGAGAGATTTGGGAAAGAGCGGAAAGGGTGGTCGATTACTGTACATGATTTATCTGGCTCTCCGGTTGCGGCTGCGTCAATGGTAACACCTTTTGTTGCCTCACCTGGTAGTGACCGAGTTAGCAGATCTAATCCTGGGGCGTGGCTAATTCTGCGGCCTGGTGATGGAACATGGAAGCCATGGGGTCGTTTGGAAGCTTGGCGTGAACGTGGAAGTAGTGATGGTCTTGGATATAAGTTTGAGCGAATGCATGATACCAGTGGTGATATGAATTCCACTGGCATTGTACTAGCTGAATCTACACTTGGAACTAACAAAGGGGGCAAGTTTGTGATTGACATGAGCGGGAACGTAGCAAACACGACTGGCAAATCCAGAACGACGTCTCCAGCTTGTAGTCCAAGAGGAAGTGGTGATTTCGGATATGGATTGTGGCCTTATTGCCTCTACCGAGGATTCGTGATGTCCTCTACGGTTGAGGGAGAAGGGAAATGCAGTAAGCCCACGGTAGAGGTTGGTGTGCAACATGTGAAATGCACAGAGGATGCAGCAACATTCGTGGCTTTATCAGCTGCTATTGATCTTAGCATGGACGCCTGTCGACTTTTTTCACAGAGGCTACGAAAAGAGTTCTGTGAACGCCAGGAATTATTTGGCTGATATTGCAATTTGATTGGTAATTTTTTTTTTTGGCTTTGCTAGATTCTGAGTGAGTGAATTTTGACGATGGTTTCATTTTCTTACCATTTCGTCGGCGTGAGATTGGCTAACTAGTTAGGTAGTTTGTGAATTGTACAGTTGAGAGAAATGAAGGAACATCATACACCTTTTTCGTGTGTATTCCTTCAGTATTGTGTTGTGGTATTGGTTTGAGCTTATACTATCAGATTTTTGCTACAAGATTTTCTTTAGTAGCATCATATCGTTGGAATTATCTATTTTTCTTTCTAGATTTTTCTTTTGCAGTTTGGTGTGTGTGAAAGTTGCAAGTCACTGTTTTAAGTTATAAAGTTTTGACTATGTTGCAGTTTATTATTGGGTTGCAAGCTGTATTGCTCTAACTTTTGAAGTTGTAAACAGGTTGTATAGGGTAAAAGAACTCCTTTTCAGGCTGGTTTTATATAATGGATGTGCTGGATAACAATTACTCTAGGAGTCACACACATATGAGAGAGAAATAGAGAGAGCTTTATTGATATGATGAACACCAAGTTACAAGGCACAAAACCTTAGTTGGTATATATAGCCCTTTTAAAACTCTCCCTATTAGGAATTGGTCTAGATTTACCCCAACCTAGTTCGGGGTCTCTACAACCGAACTTCCCTTACCCCCCCCCCACCCACCACACACACACACACACATTGAGGTGTTTCATACAAAAATGACTTGCCTCGTCAAAACTTTTGTCTAGCAAAACCTCATTGGCCAAAAAGTTATGCAAGGAAAGAGTACAAACCTGTTCGGGTCTTTCCAACCGAACCTCTCCTAACACTCCCCCTTGGGTTGTTCCATACCAAGATGACTTGCCTCGTCAAAACCTTAGCCTAGTAAAACCCATTAGGCAAAAAACTATGCAAGGAAAGAGTATAATCATATGCCTTGTATGGGTTGTGGACGCGTATACGTCGCTCATCAAAACTTCTAGTCAGTAAAAAAATCCTATGGACCAAAAACTGTACTTTCAGGAAAAAAGAGTACAACACGCATGTGTCCATGTCAGGACGGGATTACTCTCCCTGACGTCGATCTCCCTCGAGATGTATCTCCCTGAGATATTAATGAATATAAACTTTCACATGCCGATTCCGTGTACCATCTTCTTGAACGTTGGTGGTACAAGAGTCTACATGAATGGGTCTTGTTAAATTGTCTTCTGAATAGGCTTGAATAACATTAATCTCATTCGCCTTCTGTAATTCATGAGTGTAAAAGGTCTTTGGGGAAATGTGCTTCGTTCTGTCGCCTTTGATAAATATGCCTTTGACTTAAAAGATGCGCAAGCCACATGTCTTCATGAAAATTCGTTGGTTTTTCTTGAGTAGAACTTATGCCACAACATCAGTTGATGTGATATATCATGGAGCGCAACCAAAAACATTATCTACCAGCTACATGAAGTGCTTCATCGATCTCCATGAATAGTCCATTTGGCACTGGGCTTTATGTGGGTCTGACAAGTATCCTGCATCGATGTACCTTATAATTTTACATTTACCATTTTTTGGGTAGAGCAGACCCAGTCTTTTGTGACAATCAGATACTTCAGAATGTGCATGATTTTATTCCAATGTCTTTAGGCAAGAACATAATTATGGCAAACCAAATAGTTCAATACGAACCAGATATCGGGTCTAATATACCCGGTTAAGTATATCAAAGCATTGATGGCTCCTAGATATGATGTCTCAGCCCTAGATGTTTGAGTGACGGACGACCATAAGCGACTAAACAGCGTGTGCCGTATCCATACTGAAACATTTAAAAAACTTTCCCTGTATATGTCGCATGGTGTATGAGTATGCCACTACCAAGATGTTCAATCGTAAATTGGCGCAATACTTGGTTTACCCAAGGTCTTTCATTTCAAATCCCTTCCCAATATATTCAGCGACTCTCGCGATATCACTCGGAGTTTCGATGATATCCAAATCATCTAGTACACTGTTATGATGGCTAACCAGTATATGTGTTCTTAATGAGAATGCATGGACAGATAATACTATTTGCAAAGTCCCCGACCTTCAAATATCTGTCAGCTTACCGTGTCCCATGAGCCTTGATTGCTTCAAGTCGATAGTGACTTATCTATTTTTATTATGTACGCACCTCGTGCGTTGGACTTAAATGTATCCAGAAGTTATACCCCTCAGGTTGCTTTATGCAGATATCCGTATCTAATTTCCCATATAGATGCACGGTAACCACATAAGACACATGTCTAGCTCGTCCTCAGCAGCTGACCGGTTGATCAAGTACCAGAGGATTATAATATCTATAACTAGATAATAGATCTCATCGTAAACGATGTCAGGTCCCTGAGAGATAATCCTTGGGCAACTACCCTTGCCTTGACCTAATTATATCCTCGAGTTCATTACATTTCTGTATGAATTCCCATTTGTAACCGACAAAGTCTATGACATTACTTTGCATTATGTTAGCAAGCTGAGCTCCGCTTTGATCCCAGGCACCCACTTTGGCTAATGTACAATAACATATAATCATTTACAATAAGTAGTTCTGAATCCTCATTCTCGATAGTGAGCATAACAACGAATATAAATACCTTGTCAACAAATTACTATTGACTGATCCTATAATGTGCCATATAGACTTTTAATATATCGAGATCTCTTTATTATCATATGTATGTGCCACCCCGGGATTGTCTCGTAATGCATCAACTGGTCGCATAACTACTATTGCCTTGTCGACGGGTGGTTCTATCCTCGATGAACCGGCTATATCATTAACCATATTTGCCCCTTATTCTGTCACTCCTCAGCTCATAATATTTTCTTCCAACGGTGCTCTGCACTACACGCGAGCCTTAGATTCATTTGCGGGGATACATACTAATTCCCTCGAAATGTTCAGCTATGTGGGTGCATTACGTACAGGTACATGCATCTATTATACTTTAACAATGTCTATGAATCTGTCTAAAAATTTATTTACGACCAGTTACTAGTGTAGAATCCGCTGAACCTCATTGTCGTTTATCTTATGTAAATGGATCTAGACGAGACAACGATGGTGGGACCTTCCAGGACATTATCCGTCATATCTTCCCCTAATGCCGGGAACTATCGTCTCATTAAAGTGACAATCTACCCCATTGTAAATACTTCTCCTGTAAATACGAATCTTAACCCACATAATACTAGGCCGACATTAGGAACCCAACTACGTGTATTGTTGAGATGTCCTTGACATCTACACGACACATATAAATGTGTACAGAAGGGCGACACTGGGATCCTACCCAGTTACTAGTTGTTTTGGGAAAACATTGATTATTTGATATTGGACGAAACCTAATAAGTGTTGCGGGGAGCAAGAATACATGACCCACACACTAGCCAGAAGATGTGAATATAATAATAATGGCCTAGTGATTGGGTATGGAAATGGGATACTCTCGATGTTCAATCCTCTATCCCATTGGCGGTAAAATAATCTTCAAAAGCCATTGAGATAACTAACTCCACCAAGTTGCATTGACTTGATCGATCGATTCAGGAACTGAACCTGCAATCAAATGATTTAAGTGAAAAATTGTGTTAGCGTTGCATTCATAGTTGTTAATAATAGGTGTAAAGAAGTAAGTTTAGAGTGCAAAGAAAAACTATTATGCAGTTGATTTTATGTGGAAACTCAGTAAAGCCTGAGAAAAACCACGACCTCGATGATGCTTTAGATGTAAAATCCACTAAGATGCTAATCTATTATAATTGTAGAGAAATTGGTATAGAGGGTTTGCAGAAAAGGGAATTAGGGTCCCTACTGTTACATGCTCTACCTATATTTATAGTCGGATACAGGCAGTTATGAAATATAATGTTTCTACTATTCATAAGGAATGTGGGCAAACTTTGTAGAGCATGTATAATGGCTATATTTGATCAAGTGTAACGGCTGTAGATAGTGGACCTTTGTAGTTGTAAACTGAAGTGTTCTTGACTTATTGACAGGTATGCGATCAAACACCTTCGACATGCCATTAATAGTTCATTTTGTCGAATCTGGGGATTATGCTACTACAATAGGTAAATGTAAGGCTATTTCCAAGATGCGTCTATTATGGCCATAAAATCCTTAAATGGGTCATTATGTGGATGGATAGGTCCACCACATATATCTCCACAAATGCACTGGAGAAAAGGCTCTCACTCCACTTTGGTCATACTAGGACGAATAATAGACTTTCTTTGAAAGCAATCGCTATACGTACACTCTCTGATCATCTTATCTTTTAAAGAAAGTCAAAATATATTCCCAATAATCCTTCTCATTATCCTATCCCAGAGGATGTGATGGAAACCGTTCTAATAATGTGTTCTAGCCTTTAGACGTGGAAGTAATGCACAAAACCTGGCTATCATTTTCTCATGTCGTCTTTACTTGATAGCCATTATCATGTACGTCCTTACAACTCAGTAAATTCTGGTTGATTTACTAGTGTATAAAGTAGACTGGATACCTCGAATCATATCGTTAGGGAGTAATAACGTGACACTCCCAGTATCTTCAATCATGCTGGCCACGCCAATGATAGTCGTGACATCCCCGATGCACAAGGTCAGAGATAAGAAATATGTCCATATCTCCAAAGGATCGTGTGCATGGTACTACTGTATCTCAGACATTTGTCGTCACTCATCAGATTGCCGGTAGCAAATAGATCCATGGGGCTGGTTGTATATAGTAGATCAACTATCATACACCGAATTTAATGTCTTTTCAAGCAATCAATTCTCATAAAAATCAAATAAATGGTCTCATAGATGTTATACTGAACTAGTGTATGTCATAAGCATTCTAACTTGTGAAGAACTCCCAACTCAATCAAAAATAGTACTAAGAAAACAAAACTACTATTACGCAACGAACAAAGTTATAACTTGGTAATGCTCTCTAAGTGACATTACTCATCTATTGAGACTCAGCTGCTGCGATCACTATTAGAACTTGATCCAAAGTTATATTAGTATTATGTGAGAGATCTAAGGCTGCAGGCTCTGTCGTAGCGGGGGTCTGTGCCAGATGCGATAATTACGTAATAAGTTCAGGGTTGATCTCCTTGGATTATCTAGGTGCCTTGCAATCCCGTGCCCAGTGCCCGACTATCATGTGTCCAGTTCTAAATTCTTCCTTCTTCATTTTGGTTATTGGTGGTTGAAAATTTAATTATGTCGTTGCTACCAAGTTTCGCCTATCCACATCCGCGACCTTGCCCGTAGCTTCCCATGTCACTAAACCAGACATTGTGTAACTCAGGCATATACTTACTCTCAGTAGGCATGAGCTTGTGGTTCTTAGCCAACAATTCGATGTTTTGCTCAGAGATGAGGAAAACTTGAATCAGGTCTGTGTGCACAGTAAAGTAAATTTTTTACTAATGAATTTTCCTCGGAAGCATAATATTTAAAGCATGGAAAGTTAAAAGAATATTCTCAATATTTCTACCTATCTCAACTATTTATCCACATAACGTCATAGTGGAGTTATACTGCCAAATGAAAATTCTACCACAGTCATATAATACTAGAATAGGTAGGTATTCCATTTTTAGGCCTTCCTTAATATGGTAGCGAGGGTGCAAACAAAGCGTAAACTTTGTTTACTAGAGACTCATTATTCACAACAATAGTCTTACTCAGATTGTGTAATAGCAGATGTTACTCAATATTCATACAGGTCAAGTTTGTTGACACCAAAATAGAGTTGCAGTATGGAAGGTACTTAATGATCTGAGTGTCGCCAAAATCTGTTATGCATGTAAATCAATATCAGTAGTAGTACTTGATAAACATTTCTAGCATAAAAGTAATTTATAATGTTCAAGGTAATGATTCGCGATCATTACTTGTAGTTGAAACTCGTTTATGTCCTATTACTTATAAAATACTATTAAATACATGATTTTGAATTATTACTTGTGGTTCACAGTATATAGTGTAATGAAGTGCATGATTCCCAATCATTACTTATAAGTAAACCCTGTTTATCGTTTTATACTCACGAGATCTTATTAAGTGTTGAATCTCAACTTTACCTCGTAAAATGGGGATCTTAACCTTAAAGTATGGTTTAATAGAGTCTTAGCCAAAATGACTATTCAAAGTCATTTAATATTGTGATCCTTATCTAACTACTAGGGTAAGCCCTAAAGGTTTTTTCTATAAGATTTTTATATTCTAGCCAAATGACCAATTTGCTATGAATATAGGGGTTATTAGAAGTTTAGCAGTCAAGTAGTCTCTTCCTCGAAGTATTCTGAGTTCCAAAGATATATTAAGCCTATTTTGAATTAACCATTTAGAACTGTAAGAGATTACTATTAGTATCTCTGTAATTCTGGATGTTATCAAGTAACATCTAATTGCACCTGGATGCGAAAAACTGGTTCATCAGAATCCATATTTTTGAAAACAAGACTAAGTCAATTATTAATTGATCTCTAAGTACTGTCAATGACATTAATGTCCTTAACATTAGAGCTATTCAGAAATGACTCTCATTCGTGTCTAAATTAGTCTGTAGTTTCGTGTTATTGATGGGAATGTAAAATGACCATTCCGTACCGTCTATTTAAAGCTTCTTAAGCCTCATTTTTATGAATAAATAAGACTTATATGATTATTTCATGATTTTCAGGTTATACAAGAATAAGAATAAATGTACAATTTCCAAGAAATATACAAATTTTAGAGTACTATTGGAGATCGTATTCTAAATGCAATTTGTAAAGCTATTGGCAAGATTTATTGATGGAGAGGCTCCAAGAAATTAGAAGTAAATTGTTGTTAACGGGAGAACAAATTTTCAAATCAAGAAAAGCAATTCGCAAGCAAAAATAGCATCGGAAAAAAATTGAGAAGCAGACAAACTTAAAAAATTCTTATTGGGCTGAATTTTTTTGAAGATTTAGGAAACTTATTGATCTATTTTATAAATTTTTTTCATAATTTTCTGTAATGTATATTTTCGGTAATAAAATTGGAAAATCAGTGATAAATAGCAGTTTTTGGACTTTCGAATTTAAATTAAGGCTTTAGGATTCTTATGGTTTATAAATAAGAGTTTTATGCCTCTCAACATACAACTTCTTAGAGAGACAACTGATTTTGTAAGAGAACAAGAGCTTGAAAAATTGAGGGGTTGAAGAAGATCTTTAGTTGTAAGTTTTTTATTATTGAATAAAAGTCTTAAGTTAATTATTTTATTCATGTCTTTATTCTTTTTCTGTTTATCTTGCTTTAATATTAAGAACATGAGTAGCTAAATCTCTTGCTAAGGTGAGGATGGAACAACCATTAATCCATGTTTGACATATAATGATGTTATAGTAGAATTTCTCCCTAATATGTTTAATTATATGATCTCATCTCTATATAAGTTATAGTTGATGTATTATTATTCTATGAACACCTTAATTGGAGATATAGATTAAGTTTTATGAAAGTATGAATAATATAGTTGATCTTATTTTAAATATTAAAATCATGAATGCGTTGTTTTAGAAAATTACATAAATTAACAAATTATATTTAGCAATACTATAATAGTTAGTATTTTCAATGAATGTTCTTATTCACATAGTATTTTTTGATTAGTACATCAATAAATGAGGATATCTAATTTGATGTAAGGTCGTTAAAAGTATTCATCTTAAATTAGGAAATGTACTAATTAATTATTTATGTTGATATGTATTATGGCGGGGAAATCTAATCCCTAGTATCTACAAATGTGGAAAATCCCATATTTCTCATCTTTTAAGTTTAATAAAAAAAAATATTTCAAGTATTTTTATACCATTTTTCTATAAAGATCCATTTTTGCCTATTAGCAGTTATCTTTGATCCTCGATCAGAATAATTAGTATCCTAGGGGCATATTGTTTCTTATTATCTTATATAGCTATCGTAAGGTACTATAAATAGGTCTCTCTCTCTCTCTCTCTTTCTCTATCTTATATATAGGGTCTTTTAAAAACTAGTAGGCACTCTTCCCAAATTTGATTTTTTTTAAAAATTATTTTGCCCCCCCTCCCCTCCCTCGGGACCGAGTCTTATGGAAAATAAAATAATTATAAAAAAATTATTTTCAAAATTGGACTGAAAGTAATCGGGCCTAAATCATGTCTGATCTGCCTAACCGGGTTGGGTCAAATCTGGATTAGGTCCAGATTATGGATCCATGCCCAAGCACGTGGGGTGCGCATGTCCTTGGAATGTGCAAAGGTACCCTAACCAGTCATGTGTGGTAATGTATTTGCAAAGGCATCCCAACTAGTCATGTGTGACACACACACCCTTGGCATGTGCTGCTTACACCTCTTTGAGCATATGCCTAGCATGTGGGCGACATAAGTGTGTTCCCTGGTACGTGACCTGTGCCCTTGGCACGTGGTCGGTGCCTTGTAGGTGGTCCTACCATTACATCGTGAAATGCGTGCCTTAACACGTGTGGGTTTTTCCCTCGGCAAGTGTGGGACACCTCAGTCCACTTGTTGATTGCCACATGTCACATATTTACTAGTTAGGTGGGATTTGTGTTCTCGATAGGTCAGCACATGCGTCTGCCAGGTCATCCCATGGTTCTACAGCCACATTAGCAGCGGGGTATGTTGCCACATCATCAAGGTGGATCTATGCCACGTCAATAGTGGGGTCCAATATCACGTCAACATGGTGAGGTCTACATTGCCATGTCCGGTTCTACGTCAGCATGACACTCACGTTAACATGACATGTGGTCCATGCACGTCAGCTGCCACGTAGCATGAGACATCAACAAAGTGGGTCCCACATATGCCATACCAGCGCCTCCTGCCGCGTTAACAACATGTGTCCTCGACGTCAATAGTGGGTCCCATGTTACATCATCATCTCTGATATGTCAGTGCCATGTGTTCTCAACACAGTGGGCAACGTTAGCGAGATAGGGTATACGTCGGTGCCACGTGTCAGAGACACAGTGGTCCACGTTAGCCTTGTTTGATTGGTTAAACCCTCGGTTGACTGGTCAATACCCTGTTTGATTGGTTAATATCATGTTTCACTAGTCAAACCTGGGATGACTGGTTATTACCTTGTTTGATTGGTCAATCCCTATTAACAATATGACCGCCAAAATACCTCAAAATTAGCAAAAAAATTATCTCTCCCCCTTGGGGAGGTATATAAACCAACAATAATTAAAAATATTTAGATATTAGGGGCAAAAATGTTTAAAAACCCTAAAATAGGGAAAATAAGCCAAAATAACCCTTTTTAATACATATTATTTTTTAAAATCAACACTTAAAAACCCTAGATTTGGGCTAAAATTAAGATCAAAGATGCAATCTCTTCAATATCATTATCATTATATTGTAATAGATCAAATCAAAACATCCAAGCAATATAGTCTACCATCATGCACATATAGGATAAATTTTTAGAGAAATTTAGGGTTTATAGGTATACCTCGTTCTTGAGCAAGAGAAGAAAAAAATTATCAAACCAATCCCATTAGCTCCTCGCGGTGTGGAAGATGTGTTAGGTATCAATTACTCTAGCAATCACACACACTTATAGAGATCTAACAATGCAATATAATATGAGAGAGATTGAGAGCTTTATTTATAAGGATTTTTTTACTACAGTCCCACCTACAAACTGAATATTTTCCTTTAGTCCCCAAGTTGTTTAAATATGCAGTTTTGGTCCCCAAATTATCTCTGACCACAGGTTAATCTCCGTTGAACTCAAATTTTTACATGAACTGACTAAACTATTTTTATACGAGTTACACGTGATTTCCTCTAACAGGTAAACATGTTGTCTTCCGGTCATCTCTTCACCAAAAATCTGTCTAACCAAAAAATTATTCTTGGAAGGAAAATTTGGGAAAATTTATATCTTCTACAACTATGATAATATGGGAAAACTAGAGTGCAGTAATCTAATACCTGATCTCGTAAAACCTTTAAATCTCTTATCTCTCTTCTAATCACAATGTAAGTTTCTCTCTCCCCCTTTCTCTCTCCTTTTCTTTCTTTCTTTCTTTCTTTCTTTTTGAATAGCCAAAATTTGTAAATCTCTCTCTAATATCAGTTGTTTTAGTCTTCCCATTTTGAAAGTTAGAAGATTTGTGTTAAGAATTAGAGTTTGGATTATAAAATTGGGCCTTTTTAAAAGTGGTTTGGATTAGAAAATTAGGGTTTTGGTTTTCCGTAATTAGGGTATATTTAAAAAATTAGGGCTTTTACAAGTGGTGTTTTTAAATTAGGTATTTTGGGTATGTTACCATGATATTTGTCTTAATTATATAGTGTTTGGGATATGCTACAATGACATGAATGGCCTAAAAAATGTCATTATTCACTGGGGAGGTAGATGGTGTGAACCTGGGGAAATAGGGTACACACATCGTCTATACATTGATGGGGACATGCATATATTTTAAAATGTAGATAGGGATCAATTTTACTATCAAGGTCTGCTGGAGTATATTATGTCTGATGTTGTTGGGATAAATGAAGCTATCTTACCTGGTTCTGGGATAGTGGTGAAGACATTGTGTACAGGTGAGATGTTGGATGTTTGTGATGATACAAGTTTGTATAGGATGTGGCATTGTAGTAATGTGGATAGTATGTAGGATGTGTATATGCAGTACCTATAGAAGTTGTGCCCCTAACTTTAATTAAACGACTAGATGTAGTTATGATGGAAGATGACGAAGGACCACCAATATGTCCTACTTCTCAAGTTGAGGTTGAGACTACACAGTTTGATCCACTGCAGTATGAGAGTACGCAGTTTGATCCACTTCAACATGAGACTATTGCCAGTGGTAGACAAAAGGTAGTTCTGACTCAAATAAAAAAGAGTATTGTATCAAAGCCAAAGAGAAAAGGCAATAGTTTACAAAGTGGTGAAGAGAACACTAAAGGAGTTAAGAAACCAAGGGCAAGTGAAGTACTTGAGGAAGAACTTGATGATTTGCCACATATGGACTTCAGTAATGATGAACCGAATATTGAATCTGAGGGTAGAGTTGGATTGGGGGAAGTCGCTCTTGTTAATGCTAAAACTGAGGCTGGAGTTGGATTGGGGGTAGAGGCTTCAAATAATGTAGAAGAAGTTAATGAAGTTAATGCTTGGAATAGATGGGCAAAAACTAACCCAGATAGCCTAGATGCAGATGAAGGGTATTACTCAAATCACTCATCACTTGATGGTGATGATGGTCCAACCCAAGCTGATATAGACAGATGTGATGACGAGTTCAGAGATTTGGCCAATGAATGTGATAATATTTTTGTAAAAAAAGAAGCTGAAGTACATCATACTACATTACCTGTGCATAATCCTTGGTTAGAGATAATTATTGGCATGGAGTGGCCCACGATGCTTGCAGAGTTTTTGTAAGGCAATGGGCCATTGTGAACAAGCACCAATTCTAATAAAAAAAGAATGACAATATGAGGGTAAGATATATTTATATTGAGGCTAAAATATTCAACTGTCAATGGATGTTCTATGCTAGGGTTAACCCAGATGGTACCACTTTCAGTATGAGGGCCAGTAGTAATCTCATTCACACATGTCCTGCAGGAGTGACCAATCTAACAAAAATACAAATGACCAATGGGTGGCAAATGAAGTTGAAGAAACAATTAGAGTAGTGAGAGCTACTAGACCAGCAGGTGTGAAGGAGCCGATTTCAAGAAGGTATGGTATTGATATTTCATATTATACTTCATGGAATGCTTGAACTATATGCATGGAGAGGATAGTTGGATCATATGATGAGGGTTATATTCTACAACCTGAATTTATGAAGCAAGTCTTATTGGTTAACCCTGGTAGTTTAGCCAAATGTAGTAAAGTTCTTCAAAGTAACTAGTGGAAAAGTTTATTGGTGATGTTTAAGGCAAGTTTTTATGGATGGTTAAGTGGGTGTAGATCTGTACTTGGTTTGGATTGTTATTTTTTAAATGTAAATATGGGGTGGGGGGGGGGGGGGGGGTTGTCTATCTGTGATTGCCTTGGATGGCAGCAATGGCCTATTCCTTATTACAGTTTACTTATACATATCAGAATATAAAGAAACTTAGACCAACTTCCTTGAGGTTCTTCAGCTCTATCTCATTCTATATAATCAAAAACTAATATTTATATCAAATAGACAGAAGGGACTCATTGATGCTGTGACTACCCTTTTTCCTCATGCAAATCACAGATTTGCTTTAGACATATGTACAAGAATATGAAGAAGTTTCACTGCGGGACCCAAATAGAGTGGTTAGTATGGAGTGCAGCAAAGGCATTTAAGCAATCTGAAAAAGAATAAACATATGGACCAACTCAAACTGGATAACCTAGCTGCTCATGACTTGTTACTGAAGGAGCCATTTGAACACTGGGCTAGGTTCCACTTCGATTTCATTGCCAAGTGTCACAAATAACTTTAGTGAGTTTTTTAACATGTAGATTTTAAAGATTAGGGACAGGCCAATCTACAAGTTACTAGAAAAATTGAATATAATGTTGATAAAACTCATGTATGACAGGAGGCTCAAGACAAAAGAGTAGGAAGAAGTAGGTAAGCTAAACAAAACCTTTTGTTATTGTTTGAGATCTCTTCTTCTTTTTATAAACTACTATGTGTATATGTGTTTTGCAGGTTTGGTGTTGGTCCCTAGAGCACAAACCCACATTGATAAGATGATCAAATGCTATAGTCAATATCAGGTACAAGGGATCATATCAGGATCTTTTCTTGCAATTGGGATAAATGGCCAAAGATGGAGAGTGAACATCAACACACATGAACGTGATTTCCATGAATGACAACTTTCTGGACTATCATGTGTGAATGTTGTTAGTGCTATTCTCCCATATGGCTGTCCATGGGTTAAGTAAGTAAAGTATTTTTTGGTTAATAATCTAAATGTTTACAAAGTTGTGTCTCTAATTTTTTAAAAGCTCACTTTTTTCTATGGATGGCTAACATCTATGTTTCTTGTTTTCACAAAGTTGCTTCATATGTCCAAACATATAAAAATGCCATATATCCTATAGTTGATGGATCAGAATGTGAGAAGGTTTGTATTTGAACACAAGTGTATCTGAGTTAATATTTTATATATATGCTTATTTTTGTATTATATGCAGCCTACAAACCAATAAAACTATTTTCTACCTCCCCCGTTGGTGAGAGAAGCTGGGAGGCCTAGATAATAAAGAATCCCTAATCTAGATGAAGAAGAGATGGTGAAGAGATGTGGAAAATGTGAGGTCTATGGTCACAACAAGAAAACTTGTAAGGGTGCACTAGCAACACCAAGGCCAAGAGTGGCAAGAGCACCTAAGAGGGTAGATACAAATGTTAACATGGCTAGACATATGAGCAATGATGGCTTACCACCTGTAACACCAAATATAAGAAGGAGGGGAAGTGGTGGTATAGGTGGTGGTGGTGAGCGATCTTCTAGGGGTACAAGGAAAGCTCAAGATATTGAATCCCCAAGGTCAACTCAAGCAAGTCAAGCCCCAAGGCAAACTAGGGCATCAACACAGTAAGTTCAGGCCCCAAGGTAAATACAATCAAGGCAAACTCAAAGTCAAACTCAAGCTACATAAGGCCTAAGCCAAAGTCATTCAAGGGAAACTCAAAGGTAAACTCAAGCTACTGATGCCCCAAGGCAAACTAGGGCAAGTCAAGCCCAATAGAAGTCTCAAGCTACTGAAGCCCCAAGGAAAACTAGAGCAAGTCAAGCCTAATGGCACTCTCAAGCTACTGAAATCCCAAGGTAAACTAGAAAAAGTCAAGCCCAAAGCCAGTCTCAAGCTACTGAAGCCCCAAGGCAAACTAGAGCTAGTCAAGCTCAAAAGCAGTCTTAAGCTACTCAAGCCCCAAGGCAGAGTCAAGCAAGTTAAGCCCAAAGGCAGTCTCAAACTACTCAAACTTAAAGGAATACTAGGACATCAACATGGAAAACTCAATCCCCAAGGCAAACTAGAACATCAATACAGCAAGCTCAAGCACCAAGCTCTAACCCTTACAAGATAGGCTATCAATCTCCTGGCAGGAATTGGAAAGTGTGATAGCGTGACTTAATTTAGAAACATTTAATTGCATGTTAATAAGTACATTTATTTGGCTATGTAATGATCTAGTGATCACAATTTTAATATCACTATTGGGATTTTGATTGCATGTTAACAAGTACATTTTGTAACTTAATGACAACTATTTTTGTAATTTTTTTCATGAATGTTTGTTGCTTGTTGTTGTTTATTTATTTGTTAGAGTGAAAATTTAACAGGTACTATATTACATCTCTATTTTTTTTTTGCAATTTTTTTGTAGGTACTCTATTACATCTCTATTTTTTTGTTAGACTGAAAATGTTTGTTGTTTGCCAATTTATTTTTACAGTTTTTTCATGAATGTTTCTTGTTTGTCTATTTTGTAACTTAACAGGTTCTCCATTACATCTCTATGCTTATTTGTTGTTATTTTTCTATTAGATCTTTAAAATTTTACAGGTACTCAAACAGTCATATTAGTCTAAAATGTGCAGAAGGTACTCACATAATCACATTGGTCTGAAATGTGTTGAAGGTACTCACAGTGGTCTGAAATGTGCAGAAGGTACTCACACAGTCACAGTGGTATGAAATGTGCAAAAGGTCACAGTGATCTGAAATGTGTAAGTGTGCAGGTAATCACAGTGGTATGAAATGTGCAGGTACTCACATGGTTTGAAATTGCCACAATACAGAAAAGGGAAAAGCAAAAAAAAGGTAGTTCTACAATAAATAAAAAAGCAGTTCCAAATAAATTGCAGTTCCATAATACAAAATAACAAAATAATTGTAGTTCAAACTGGTTTGATATAAGATGTTAAATAGAATAAAAATTGCAGTTCCATTGATTCACAAAAACTGAAAGATAAAATAATTGCAGTTCAAACTGGTCAGATATAAGATGTTAGATAGAAAGGAAATTAAAGTTCCATTGATTCACAAAAACTAAAAGGAAATATGGAGAAAAGCCAAGGGATCCCAAACAAAAAACACAAACATCACCACATCCCAAAAGAGAACCTACAACTAAAAATAATACCAACATACATAAACAAAACCCTCTTTTTTCTCTTCTGCTCCATTTTCTTCAATCTCTTCTTCTTCTTCTTCTTCCTTATCTGTCTCATCTTTTTCCTCCTCATCTGTCTCTTTTTCTTTTCTCTCATCTATTTCTTCTTCATCTTCTTCTTCTTCTGTCTACCCATACTCACTCTCCTCTATCAGCTAGCCTCACTGTTCGGGGATGAATCATAGCATACAGAAAATCTAATGTACTCTTCTTCACAAGAAGAGTCACTCCCAATTGTAGAGAAAAGATGCATTTTTAAGTTTTTGAAGAGAAACGAAGAGAAGAAACACTTGTGGTTTTAAAGAAGGTATAAGGAAAGTATTGGTTTTACAAAGAAAATACATTTAAGGGGTTCTTTAAAAGAGAATGAACACTAAATAAGATTTTGGTTTCCCAAAGTTGGTAGTTGGGGGGATAATGGTTAGGGGGGAAGGTTTGGGGTTATGTTAAGTATGTGTAGATTGTGCACACAGGATCACTAATGGATTATAAACATAACAAACTTGTATAAGAAGAATTATACATAATTTGTATCACAAGAAACTCCCAATCTCATCCCATTAAGGATTTGCCTTTAAACTCTTTGCAAAATTCATCTAATCCATAGTCACACTCAGCTTGATATTCAAATTAGTCATAGTCTCAAATTCTGCGTTCTTCTTTTCTGCTTCATGCATATAGTCCTTTAGCCACATAAAGTGGCTACATTCAACCCTTGCTTCTCTAAGCAGTAGATTTACACAATTTTATGAAACCACAACCATCTTTAGGGCAAACTACAGTCCTCCGAGGACATTCTCTCCACCAGTGCCCAATTTTCTCATAACCAAGGCAACCACCTTTGAAAGAGGGGCTACTCATACTTAGTAAATTTGAAGATTGCCCAATGGCCTCACTCAACCATTGGAAAGTACCACAGGTAGGGAATTAACATTTAAGTACTTTTTACCAGGGTTCTCTATTAATTTAGAAACATAGAATTGTATTATTCCACAACAATTTGGTTTCTTGCACATACTATATAGCCATGAACAATCCCCAATACCATGAAAAGCTTCATCACAGATGGGACACAAATCATCCTACAACAAAAATCATAAATCATTAATAAGTTAGTATTTAGTTCTAATTTATGTCCCTGTAATTTGTCCTTAGTCCCCATTTCATACTTTTAAGCTTTAATGGTGATTTCTCAAATTTTACATAAAATACTTGATTAATGAGAGGACGGAGAGATAAAAAGTGATTTTACCTTTACATCACCACCACCTCTGCCTTCCATAGGCACAGGGACAAACCAACACCAAAACTCAGAAATAAGAGAGATAGAGAGAAAAAGCTTTAATGGAGGTATTTGGGAAGGAGATTACCAATACCAAAACTTAGTAAAATTAATGGGATTTGGGAAGGAGATGACCGTTGGGGTATTTGGGGAAGGAGATGACCGTTAGGGATTATTTTGGTGAAGATATAACTTGAAGAAAGCTTTTTACCTGTTAGAAGAAATTATGTGCAACTCGCGTGAGGGTAGTTTAGTTAGTTCATGTCAAAATTTGAGCTCAACGGACGTTGACTTGTGGTCAGAGGCAATTTAGGGACCAAAACTATATATTTAAACAATTTGGGGACTAAAGGAAAATTTTCAGTTAGGAGGTGGGACTGTAGTCTAAAAATCCTTTATTTATATGATGAACTCTAAGTTTTAGAGGCACACAAACTTAGTTGATATATATATAGACCCTCTAAAACTCTCCCTGGGGTTTATGGGCCAAGTTAGGTGTCGATCTTGGATCACCACAACCTAGTTTGAATCTCTCTAAACATGATGTTAATATTGGCAAGGGGCACTAACTATATTGGGCGCCATTGGCATACTATGTAAATTGGTATATCCTATCAGGCTAACGTGATGCAGCTACTTAGGAAGCCTCCCATGACCGACATTGGCTACTTTAAGGCTCCTTCACAAATAAGCGTGACAGGCCTTGTAACCCAATCTTGTTTTGTTGTAGAATTTCATCTTGTGTGCCAGGAATATTTAGCATTCATGTTAAATGTAAAAGCACACTCAAACTACCATGGAACCCAAAGGTCGTATACGAGCCTCATACCTCATGATGGTTGTTAGGTCATTTATCAGGTTTATCAGTAATTCTACTTATTTTAGAGATAATAATGGGGTAAGGGTACATGGGGTATCTGAAACCGAGAGGTTTTAGTAGTTTTAGATAGTCTAAGACTCTAGGGAAATCTGGGCTTTGTTTATATTAGAACTGGGTTTATATGCACCTATTTTACAAATTATACTGGAGTTTCAATGTGTTTGGACTCCTCACTCAAAGTCTATAATGAGCGATAAGTCACTTTATTAGGCCTATCATTAATCTTACTTCGAGGTTGTAAAAGTTTGAGGTAGTCTAAATTTTAGGAAAATCTGGGTCTGATTTATATTAGAATAGGGTTATATGAACCTATTTTGCATAATATACAAATTTTTAATATGTTTGGACGCTTCAATCAATGTCTATGATCAAGGATAAGTAGTAAGTCTAGTTTGATAATTCTCAAGCATTGGAGCCTAAATGTGAGAGAAATTACATTTTTGTATTGATTGGGTCAGTCATAGAGTATGTCTTTGAGAGGACTTTGTGCGTGGTTACCATAAAATAACATATGATAAAGTGCAATTTACTAGTCCCTCCATTTTAATTTTTAATAACTGAAGTTTTGGATCAGGTCTCGAAAGCTATTCAACATCTAAGGTCTAAGCTAGGTGATACACTAGAATTTTTTCTTTCATAAATTCCCACTACTGCTGCAGTATGTCGGTAAACAGGTTCGAACCACGGTGGGGATCAGTGTCTGTTCTGCTATTTGAGAATGAGGGTTTTGGTTATTTGCTGGAGATGGTTGAAGTTTATTTTGGGTGGAGAGGAATGATCTTGAGGAGAACTAAGACTTCGGGATTATGCGTCCCCTACTTGAGCCTTTCTTATATGGATTTACCTGCAGGGTTGCCTTCCCATGCTCTCTTTGAGTACCTTTCTAAGGGGCCACTACTCGCGACTGTCCTGTGTCAGGACTTTCTTTATTCAGGCCATAGTCCAAACCTACTTTTTAGGGGCACGACGTTACAGTTAGTAGTAGGTTTAAAAAAAATAGTACAGCTTAGTCCTAAGATTATTAATTAGGCTCCATGACCTTATTGTACCCTAGTGGGTGCTGCCAGAGTCCTGCCGCCTTTAAAGCTTTGGAGCCTTCTTACAACTCCCCTCGGTCCTCGGATGTGATCTTAATAAGGACTCATACCACTACCTGTTAACTGAGTGAGCTAAGATATGGATGGTCTACAGAGAGTACTACCTGCCCTAGTTTCTACCTCAGAAGAGGTTGAGGCCCGACGAATCCTCCAGGAGAACCCACTTTGAGGGACGTACCCCTTATCCATCGTTAGTCCTTAGAAGGGGGATATGAATATGGATTAGTTTCACTTAAGAGCGTTAATCCTCCTAGTCCCACCCATACACCTCTGAGGAGGACTTCTAGGTTTCCAGTTATACCATTTTATTGAAAGGTGCACTTCTATGCCCTAGGGTCTTAAGGAAGGACACTAGAAATAGGGGTTATACTTAATTAAGAACGATAAGCCTCCTAGACCCTCTCTCAGACCATTGAGGGGGAGACCCAAAGGAGACCCACAAATTAGACTCTATTAGTGGCTCTTTTGGTAGACAAGGCTTGTCCCTAGTCATAACTAAGGAGTTTAGCCAACCATACCTAGGTTTGTGCGCCCAAGCAAGTTAAAATTAAAGCACTTAACTCTTAAAGAAAGAGCTCTTTCTTGAATTTTATTCTTCTGAGAGATAATGATCATAATTGAGGGGAGATTTTTTTTATAGCTGAAGAAACCAATGCCCTTTTATTACATAGGCACTATGGGAGTAAGCAAAACTAAGGTTTTATTCTTTTTCTTCTACTTCTGATATGCAAAGGGTATAAGAGTCAATTGGTTAAAACATGGGGACCAAGCTACCCTGCCGACCTATAAATGTCAGTCTCTCAAGGACAGGGACCCGCAATCGCGGGTCTGTGGAGGCCCCAGATCTTGATTTTTGTCTGGACTTCTCCAGGGCCTCTTTTAAATGTAAAATTTTACTCAAATCCGGCCATGACGTCCTAGAACGTTTAGAATGAATTTTGGTCACTCTATTAAGATTGAGGAACTCTATAAACTATTGGAGACTATTTGTGACACTTGGCGTATCTTCAGGATTGATTTACTGGGCTTTCGCTGCTCAGATTGCCTCTGGAATAAGTGTAGTAACATATTTCTCAAATTCGATAAGACAGGCAATGAAAGGCATCTTGAAGACATATTATCACTTTAACCTAGAGCTACGAAACTTGACCACCTATAGTAAACATTACACTTAGTCATATGTAGCCATTGTGCATGCTCTGCAAAGTTTGCTCACCTTCCTGTCTATAGCTATAAATATAGGCAGAATATACCAGAAAGGAAAAAGATATTTCTCTATCAAGTGTAATAGATTAACAACATAGTAAATCCTTCATCAAATCCTCATTAAGGTTATGGTTTTTCTCAGTATTTTACTGAGTTTCCAGGTAAATTATTTTGTATCCTATTCTTTTGGCACTTGAAATCTCATTTTGCAACCTAAAGTATTGGTAAAATTTACCTACCGGAAAGCTAGCCATTATAATTGGTTATGTCTGTGGGATAACTTAGTTTTCCCCATCAAACCCTCATTTTTATTTGCAACACCATGACCAACATGAATCTCCAAAGTGCATCTAGAACTCAGATGAATAATGGGGAAAGCCCTGCAACATTGTTACTGGAGACCGTCAACTTGCAGAATGTAATCCTCGAACTATAAAAGCAAATGGAATCCGATAGAATACAGTGACTAAAAGATCAAAAGGTTCACCTACAAACCCTCCAAGTCAAAAGAGACAGGAGGAAAAAAGCCCTCGACCAACAAGACTAGATTCATCAGAAGAAGATGGAAAGTTTGAGCAGGTAACACGAATGATTTACCACTCATCAGGGATCGCCAATCCAGGACCGAAGTGAACATCGGTCCAGAGCATCTCAAAGAGATAATGGATTTCCGAGAGATGAATGACACCGAACTTCGAGGAGTTGGTCAAGAAATCTTGATAGATCATCGTGATATTTCACCCTTCAGCCTCGATCACTCAGAAGAGTCGACGAACCCGATTGTAGACTCTATCACCTCCTTCAAGAGGACATGTGAGGGAAAGACGAGACCCAAAATGCTAAGGAGACTTCAACCCTCACGCGCCACCGACAACACAATCTTCAGAGGTCAACCCTTGACAAAATCGAGACAAACCCCATTCTCCCATACCTCAAGAACATGCCTATACCAAAGAATTTTCACATGCCAAAATTCCCCCAATATGCAAGCCTCGCTGACCCACTAACTCATGTTAAACATTTGAAAGCTGTAATTGGTCTATACTTATAACTCGATTATATGTTGTGCCGATTGTTTAACATGAGTCTTAAAGAAGAGCCACTCAGATGGTTTCACACTGTTCCCTAAGGATCAATCATGAACTTTGCTCAGTTGTAGCTCATCCTCGTGTTAAATTGCGTGCACACAATTTAACTCGAGCAACATGCAAAGGAGCAAGAAGTTACTATCGATTCACTTTTCTTTTTTGAGCAAGGAGTAAAAGAAAGTCTATCGAATTTTTACAAATAATTTTTACAAGAAACGCGGAAGATCGAGAGTTTTGATCCAAAATTTTTGGTCCCCACATTCTGCTTTACACATCGATTCTAAGGTTCGAGAAGATTTAACACTCCATAAGCCAAAAACAATGACAAAAATAATAGATGTGGTTAGCAATTAAATCGAGCTTGAGAGGCCAAAACAAGATAAGATGAAAAACTTATTTGTCATCCATTCCACGGATGTCGTCTCACCAACCATCACGGAGCAGACAATCAATGGGAATGGCAAGCAACGCGGGGGGCCCAACGGTAACCTCAAGGGAAGTGATGGAAAGAATCATAGGCCAATCCCAGTCTTACTACCCATGACTACAACCTTATCAATCGTCCTAAACATCATGTAGGAAGATGAACTCTTTAGGAAAGCCCAGGAGATCCCTGACGTACTAAACAAACCTCAGTGTCAGTATCATAATGTACGCAGTCATAAAACTGATAATTGTTATTCCTTAATACGAATCTTTTACCGGATTGTTCTGGCAAGATGACTCTACGAATACGTCATCGACGTTCAAAAGTTCCTCAATGTAGAAGTAAAGAAGAAAGAAGAAGAACTTGGATAAGATCAAGCTTGACATCTGCACATGATCAAGATCAAAAAAGAAAAAAAAGTATAAAAGGATGACCAAATTATGTCATGCTGCAAAATGATATCATCATAAAAGTCTGCTAAACTCCTGCCTAGCTTAAAAAAAACAAAACATCCTTATCATATTTCAGTCATTTCTGTCGAAGATTGTGATAACAGTCATATAAAGTACCCCCACAATGACCCGTTAGTAATAGTGCTCAAAGTAGGGTAGGATTACAATTACAATTACAAGGATATGCAAAAATACTACCATGAATGCTCATGCATCAATACTCCTGAAAGCATTGCAATTACAATAAGAAACTTTCCTAATGTTAAAGCAACATGTTGTAGAAACTGTTGAGTCAATAGAACTTGACGGACCTGAGAGATGTACTTTCATCGGCTCCAGGCTTTCTCTAGAAGAAAATGAAATACTCCTGCAACTTTTGAAAAGGGATGTCGATGTATTCACGTGGTCTTTTTAAGAAATGTCAGGGATTGATACTTTCATCGCTTGACACAAGTGAAACCTAGTACCAAATAACAAAGTTGTTGTACATAAGTGATGCAATCTGGCACCCAAACTCTGTGAAGCCGTTAATGAGAAAATTGATAAACTACTTTTGAGTTGTTTTTATTTGAGAAGACAAAATATCCAAAATGGGTATCGAACATTGTGTCGCAAAGAAGAACGAGAAGATAAAGGTCTCTGTAAATTTTACCGAACCCAGCAAATACACAGCCAAAGGTAACTTCCCCCTACCCTTAATCCCACAACTCCTCAACTCGGTGGCTAAACATGAAGTTTTATCTATGATGGATGCAGCTTCAGGATACAACCAAGTTCTAATTGCCAAAGAAGATCATGAAAAAATAACATTTGTTATAGAAATAGAACTTTACTATAATACAGTTATGCCCGTCAATTTAAAAAATGTTGGAGCAACCTATCAGTGATTGGTCACAAAAATGTTTAAGGAAAAAATGACAAAATCCATTGAAGTGTACATCGATGATATGATATACAGATGCTTGAAAAGAGGAGACCATTGGGGGGATTTACAGACAATCTTTGACATCCTTCGGGCTTACTACATGAAATTAAACCCAAAAAATTTAATTTGGGGTTGCCTCAGGAAAATTCTTAGGTCATTTGGCAAGCAAACGAGGAATAAAAATTAATCCAGAGTCGATCAAAGCGCTAATGGCCATGCCCTCCCCTCGAATGAAGAAAGACGTCAAAAAATTAACAAGAAAAGTAGTAACTCTTCACAAATTTATCTCAAAGTTATTAGATCGAAGTAAGTTTCTTAATCGCCTTCTTCGAGAAAATCCAACCCCGATTTCCAAAAAGCAACCTAAAGAAATTGAATAAACCCTAAAATGCGAGTTAGTTTTTCATTATCTAAAAAAATACTTGGGGCATTCTCAGATAATTTGTGCTCTAGTTAATGGTGAAGTCTTGATGATCGATGTACTTATCAATGATAGAAAATTCAATTAGTTTTATCTTCATTCGAGAAGATACTGGGGACGAGAAACTAATTTACTTTATTAGCCAAACCCTAGTCTCTTTGGAAATAAGGTATACAGCTACAGAACTACTAGATTTGGTTTACAGTTCCCTAAAACTTCGACCCAATTTTTAGGCACATAAGATCAAAGTCATCTCCAAATTCCTGCACCAGCTAGTTCTCTCTAAAAAATAAAAATCTAGAAGGGTGCAACAATGGTCAATATTCCTAGGGGGATATGACATTTCCTTTTACCCCCAAATCTCAGTTAAGGGACAAGTTATAGCTGACTTTCTAGAATATTTCCTCGTTAAAGACCCAGACTGGAAGGATCTCGAAGAAGTATTAGCTGACGACTTTATTGCGGAACCAGATGCATGGTCCAAAAGCACAGAATTGAGACTCTTTATAGATGAATCTAAAAAACCACGAAAAATCAGGGATTGGGATCATTCTAGTAACGCCCTCAGTCCACAGAATCAAGAAAGCCATCAAACTCAAATTTTATACGACAAACAATGAAATTGAATATGAAGCGATCTTTCACGGTCACGATCTCCTATTAGAACATGTGGTGGAAGACATTGCGGTATGCGTTGATTTGTTGTTGGTGGCTAACTACTACAACAAAACATTCAAGACATCTGGAAAGATTGTCGAATATGCTGCTCTAGTCGAGAAAAGATGAAGAAATTTGGGAGAGGTACTATATCTTATTTATCAAGGGCTAAAAACAGGCGTGCCGATGCATTAGCCTACATAGTAGCGATGTTGGAAGATAACGAGAAAAGAACATTGGATGTTAAAGTAATCCAATATTCTAGCCTCAATGTCAAGTAAATGATACAAATCCAGGTGACATAAGGTAATGATCCTGAAGACTGGAGAAAACCATGTCTCACATACTTCAACTTAAATATCATATCTCAAAACAAAGAAGAAGTTCGGTATCTCTTAGAAAAATGTGTGAGATTCAAAGTCCAAAGAGGAGTATTGTACATAATTACTGAGGGAGGTCCCCTCATCGAATGTATCTCGTTGAAACAAGCTTAAATCAAAATAAAATAATTACACGAAGGAATATGTGCAACTCACGTGTCTGGTCGATCATTGGTACAAAGGGTGTTCGCCCAAGGACTATACTGGCAAAAAATAAGGTAAGATTGCGTAGATTTTGTTCAAAAATATTATAAATGTCAAATCCATGCTCGAGACATAAAAATTTTAGCTCTTGACTTACATATTAGTAACATCCCCTTGCCACCCTGCGTTAGGAAACAGAAGATTCGATCTCATAGCTAAAGATTATTTTTCCAAATGGGTAGAAACATCTTCACTCTGTCATACTGATGAAAATGAAGCAATCAAGCTTTTATGGGAACACATCATCATAAAGTTTGGATGCCCACAAATGATAAGATCAAATAATGGAAAATAATTCTTCAGTAATAAAGTCATCAAGTTCCTTCACAAGTACACAATACAAATAACTACCTTAACACCTTATTATCCTTAAGGCAATGGCAAGGCAGAGGCCATCAATAAAAGTATTAAATTGGGGTTACAAAAGAGGCTAGACAAGAAGAAAGGTCAATGGGTCGAGGAACTACTCAGTGTCTTATGGGCATACTAAACCACACCTCATTTATCTACAGGATGCACACCCTTCATGATGGTTTTTGGAACTGAAACAGTCATTCCTTCAGACCTCTATGAAACATAAATTGGATAGTAAATAGAGACCAAGTCATCGCAAACTTGGGGCGATACCACGATACCCTAAATTTTTTTATAACAAAGGAGTATGGAAGATGATGTTTGATATTGGAGATCTAGTACTTCATCAAATACAAGACAGTACTCGACCAAAGAATTCGGGGAGTTATTAGAAAATTGGGAAGGTCCTTATATCGTAAGTAACAAGACTGATAATGGCACCTATTAACTAATGACAAAAGGTGAAGTGCAACTAGTAAATCCATGGAATGCAACTTATTTTAAAATGTTCTACAGATAAGAGTTGTATTGAAGAATGTTTTCTTGTTTCAAATTTTTTCTTCTACTTTGTTCTCATGATAATCTAAATTGACAAATCTATAAATGGTCATGTCTTACATCATAATCCAATCATACAAAATAGATATTCCATCAATGGGCAACATATCCGAACATCTTATACACAATGATAGTTATTTCTCAAAACATAGAGATATCAAAATAACATAAACATATTAGCAATTAAATAAAACTTTAAAAACCATGAAAGTTAACAGGTCCCAACGACCACTTGGGCATCCTTTCAGTAAAAAAGAAATTTAATCATTTTCTCTACAATCTCAAAAATTATGAAAAGATTTATAGTTTTTACTTCGAGACGGACTCCAGCAATTTTTATATTGAGTATATATTTCTGAATAAATTCTAAAATTCGATTATATTTGATTTGGCGAAAATACTCTCTTACAAAATATAACACTCTCCTTCATCTATAAAAGGAGAGGTCTTGACCATGAATAATCATCTAATTTTGAGAGCTTGCGAGTATTGCTTAGAGAGCTTGAGAACATTGCTTAGGGAGCAAAGAGATTGAAGTTTTTGGAGTTGCTTGTAACCTTGGAGCATCTTTATTTTGTAAGTTCTAGTTCAAAATTAATAAAGTATTTTTTTCCATTATCATCATGTCTTTCTTTTTACTAGTACTAGTAACAATCAGCCCGTGTTCATACGAGCGAAGCCACAATGAGAAGAATATTATTTCCTCCATATTAGGATTTAGTTTACTGCTTAGTTATGTACATTTCCTCCTTATTAGGATCCAGTTTACGGTATAGTTATGTATACGAGTGTCAAGCAAGATGATGATAGCCAAGGTTGCTTAATTAAGAAAGTATAAATTTTATGCTTTCTGCTTTTTCCATTTAGGAAGTTCAATTACATCACAAATTTCACTGGACCTTTTTTAGACCTCAGACATGCCAACACCACATGAGATGCATTCCCACAATCACATACATGCTTTGGGAAACAACTCATCATCTTGGACTGCATTCAAGCAAATGTAAATTGTTGTTTAATTGGGATTCCTTCAAATGCTGATTGAATACCCGATGAATTGTAACTGATCGCATGACCCCTATATCTGAATGAGGGACTAACAACAGGCCATGATCCCCAGTTATGCATGTTATGGTGTATAGGAAAAATTTAATTAAGAATATGAGATGGTGGCGCCCTACAAAGCCCGTGCGAAATGGAGGTTAACAAAGGTGGAGGATTACCGCGATTGAAAGACAAATTGTAGGAAATACTACACACCATGAAGATTTTTGGAGGTTAAATAAGCTTGAGTTGTTTAACATGTTTGATGTCCATGAAGAGGTCAACTCCATTACCTAAGCATAAATTACACTATGAGAATACTTTATTGATGTATCATTATTAACACATTGGTAAATTTAAATAATAATGTCTAACTTCAGTTTCTGTGTGCTAAAAATCATCCCTCTACTAGAATTTGAGCAAGCATACGATGCTGAAACAAATTACAAACCTCACATATGATTTAATGTATGCATCGATATTCCTTAAGTTGTTGGCCAGTTATCTATACCCCTTCAACGCCTTCAATAATGCACGACTGTAAAAAAATATTATAATTTCCTCCATAGAGCCTTCCAACAATCTAAAACAACTACACAAATGCATCAACTATTTTTTATAGGATCTTCAACATGAAATCCAGCTTGTCATTTGATCTCACTCAATTAAATATTCTAACACTTAAAAATCCATGAATAAATAAGTAATCTTATTAGAGTTGCTGAAAGGAGTTAGTCTTTAAGGAGACTTTTTCAGGAGAAGACTTGCAATTATGTCTATAGAGCAAGGGGGTCTACTTTCAACCCGAGCTTACTCCTAAAAATACAAAAACAAAAATCTTGCCTCGTGAAAGTTGTTTGTAGTATCAAATGAGCCTACACGTATTATTTGCTTCTTATTTTCTTGCTTCCTTATTCAATAATATTCCGACCTATGTCTTTTAGAAAATACTCTTCCTCCTTTTTGTAAACCTGAAAGCAGAGAAAGAAAAATGAAGAATTGATAAAACTTAAGTAAACAATAAAAAAAACTAAGCTTAAGTTTAACAGCACACTAAATGAATCTGACGATCAAAGCTCCAACATAAAACGATATGAGAAATTCATGAGCCGTGTAGAGTGGGCATAGGAAAAAACTACTTGTTCCAGGGGGTACATACTTTTTGAACATTTCTCATTATGTTGGAGATCCCCTATTTATTTTTCATGAAAATATTTTTCTTCCTATATGCTTTGGTTGGTCTACTCGGCAACATATGAAGGCTTTATTTATTTTTATGAATCATATGAAGTCTTCATTGGGATCCAATATGGCCCATTGATATAATCAAAATTTTTGCTTCCTAAAATACCTTCTCTCAAGATACTATCATAGTTGGTTGTTTGGAATGAATTAATCTTTGAATCCAACATCCGCAACTAACTTGATGTTACTGTCCTCCTTTAAGTTTGTAACTACAATATTGATCACTAGGAACATGTCATGAAAAAAAACCCACCTAATCACAACTTATAATTCCCAAATGTTATTCTTCGAAGATGGATTGAAGGTCTTTGAATGCAATCCTTAACAACTATGAAATGTCGTTATCCAATTGAATAATTATGCCAACAGTCAAAAGGTACAGATTGTGTACATGTAATGTTCAATATAAGGTATGTGGTTACTTTATTTCAGAAAAGCTTCAATAGACGTGAAGTAAAATTTATAACAATAAACCTTTTACATATTAAGTGTAACTGCTAGAGGAAGTTTAAAATTTAATATATCAGTATTGGTGCAACCTAGTTTTAACTGATTTAAGTTTGTTAAATTACTTTCCATGGTCATCTACATAATCACTTTCCATGGTTATCCATGAACTTTCTAATTTAGTGCATTTGGACTTAAAGTATATACATGGATTTAAAAAAAAAAATGTAAAAGTTACATGTATCCATAAGACATACTTATAATTGGATGAGACATATTGTCTTGTTTGAACATTAACTCCAGTTCTCTGAGACCGACGACCATTTTCCATTGTAAGTTTAGAATAATCTTGACCAGGAGCGCCAATATCACACTTCACAGACCCATGCTAATTCTCTATTTGTATAGATTTAACATCAATTTTCTGGTAGATTCAATAGAAAAATAACCTTAGTTTAAGTGAAATATTTGAGAAACATTATTGAAAAACATCAACAAATGAATAATATAGGAATTACTTTATCAATCACTTTGCCTTGCCCGAGATAGAATTATTGGACCTCCCCCAGATTCTAACAGTTTATCCTTCTTTATATTTTCAATAATCACTTCATCTAACCTATTACGTAATCATTCATGATAATTAAGTAGGATGCGGGTAATGTCTTGAGGTGGATCTCTGCTTCGTTCCATATCTCCATATCGTTTAGTCGGTTGAAATTTAAGTAAATGAAAATTAACAAATTTAATATTTTATAGTTCAGCGACTAAAGAAGACTTTAAATAATCTGCGCTTATAGTAAGCTTCTTACAAAAACCGGTTGTAAGATTTTTTGGAATCTAATCTAGTTCTGAATCTTAATGTGTTTGACTGAGTGACGATTGTCTGAATGGATTGAGGCTCGCCAAAGTAGTAATAACTTGTCGTTGTCTAACCCACACTTAAGAATGTTTATTACTAATGGGGCTAAGGATTAAATAATTTTTTCTTTCAAACAAAATTTGTTCATACATAATTTCTATTTACTCGAAACTGATTTACAGGGCTATCATTCACATGTTTCACATGTAAATGAGGCAATCGATTTCTCCCTCTCGGAAGGATTTAAAAAATTTGAATGTTGGTAATGTAGTCATCATTCAAATCAGTTTCTATTTACTCGAAACTGATTTACAAGGCTATCATTCACATATTTCACATGTAAATGGGGCAATTGATTTCTCCCTCTCAGAAGGATTTAACAAAATTGAATGTTGGTAACGTAGTCGTCATTCAAAATAGTTACTTTTGAATTTTTTTAGGCTCACAGTACTTTAGGATTTATATTTCTGTCTACTACTAACCCTACCTTTAGTTCAAAGTAGGGTACACCAAAGTTATTTTAATCTATTTATAATACAAAATTTTAGCTAGAATTTTACTTACTTGATTTGGCTTCATTCATCGTGGTGTTATCTGTTTTTTGGATCACAAACTTCTTCTGCTCCATGAGAATTGTGTGGATCAACTATTCTAAATTACAAACCCGGCTAATGTTTTATATATTTTGGTAGCTCTAAGAGTCTGAACATTATCTTGCTTTCCCTTAAATGCAAGGAATTCTCCATGGAGTTTATTATTCCTCTTCAACATCAACCTGTAAAACAAATTGAGATCAATACAATGGGTGCAAAACATACATAGAGAAAAGAAAAGTAAAATATGAGGAAATCATTATTGGTTCATCTTTTCATATCCTTCTAGCATTACAGTAGTTACTTTTATACTTATATTAAACACTCTTTCCAAATGAAAATTTTCATTACATTCACATTATCGAACACATTTGAAAGTAGCATGGAATGTGATTTACATTAGGTGATAAGAAACCCAAAACTGCTATTTAATATGTACAATGGTCGTTTGAAGAGCTGCCATTCAGAGAATTAAAAAAAACCCAACATATATGCTCTGATTTGACATGAAAGTATATGTCCACGGAACGCTCTCAGTTTCCATCTAAACTCCTTATTTAATATGTAGTAAAATCATATCATTTCTTTACCTAAAAAATTATTCATCATTTTGAATCAAAGATAAGTAAAATCTAGAAATCCAAACCCTACAAAAGGAGATATGGTCGTCAGAATTACCATCTGAAAATTAAAATATAAGAAAACAACTTTACTTTCGTGCATTGAAGGTTGTCTTATTGCTATCTATCTTTCCATAAGCGAATGTGACGTTCTCAATCCATTGGCTGGAAATATTGTGGTTATTTATCTTTCCATAAATGAATAAGGCTAAAAGTTAAAAATTACCTCAATGGTTATGGATGCCAATCAATAGTTATGGGCACGGGGACTAATGGCTACGGAAGGAATCAATACTTTAGGTAAATAACCACAATCTGAAAAACTAAACGTAAAGTTGAAAAAGATCCCATTGTGCTTGGCATGAAATCCATCCCATAATGTCTTCTAAAATGCCTGACATGAGACCAAATAAAGAAGCTCACTAAGAAATGATATTTAAAAGAATCTAATGATTACATGCATACCTTAGATGCTTTGTTTTCTTGTGATCTCCCAATATTTGCATCCTTAATAGTTCCCATGAAAGGGAAAAAACTGAAAGAAGAGCCATTGATGTTTAAACCATCTAAAACCATACAAATTAACAAAAACAGGACTTTAAGAGAAAATTTAGTAAGCAAATGGACAGACCCTAGAGGCAAACTCAATAGTTCTCCTTTGCCTTGATTTATTACCAAATAAAATTTTAAACCATTGGATGCTGAAACTTCTTGCGGAATATTTCAATTAAAAAAAATGGAAGCATAGTTTCATCTCTACAATGCACATTTGATAGAAATTGCAACGACGAAAATTTTTATCGAAAGAATTTTTTGTTATATACGTTTCATAAGTAATCTTGGTGCATTGAAAAGATTTTTAATACTTAATTATTTATCAACATAACTCTTACAACTTTGTGGGTTTTCACTTTAGACCACATTTCTTAAACATGTGTGCTACTTAACGATGATTGCATAATATGATGTAGTTCTACTTTTTTTGGTAAATTGGTTACAGCCAAGTCAATCATAGAGAGGTTTGTTTACATCTTACAAACTAATCCAAAGAAATTGATAGATTATATGAAAATCTTCTAATAATAACAAAAATATACGTTATTCAAAGACAATTAAGTGCTTATAATCGTTAGGAACCAATTAAGCCTCACAATACAAATAGCTACAAAAGGTCTTAGGTACCCACCAAATGCCATATAGAAAATAAAATTTGGGTTACCTTTTGCGGAAACTTGCAAACTATCATTTAAGAGATTCAAGATTCCAACCAAATATCTTTAGACTTGCAACAGATACCTCCTACATATCATTTCCTATCTCTTCTTCTCATCTCTACAATTGAAAATCAGAACTAATAATTATGCTCAATATACGGATAAAAATTATTGGCAAGGTAAGGATTAAAAACAAAGAAATAACTAAATTGACGATATAATAAAATAAGAAGACAAAATTTGAGTATCCAAGAACAACTAACTAAATAAATTCAATTGAAGTTACATACCTTATATTTGTAGAATCTGTAATAAATTGACATTGGTTCTTGAAAATTGGCAATTGCGGCAACCCGTTGGAGAATTACATTTAATGCGATTGAGACCAAATGAAAAGCATAATTGATGTATAATGAGTTCTAAGAGAACAACAACCTGAATCATGAGAAAATACTTTAAATCACCAGAAAAGAGTAGAAGAAGATTAACACTACAATACGCAATCATCACATCATAAAAATTCTTTAGTTTGTGTATAACGGAGTCGCAACCCTTAGGATACGTACTGTTTCATAGATGCACTACTTCCGCCAAAAAACATGTTTACGTGGCGAAATATTATGGATAGAGAGAAGCGTAAGTGGTGAGATTTCATAAAGTAAGAAAAGGTGACGTGGCAGTACCACAACCAATTCTGCAGATGCGTCGGATGGATTATATAGAGATCTAAACCCTAAAGAGAATAACAAATTCCATATTTGTATATTCTAGAAAAATGCCCTACAACATGGATGGATTATTATATAGAGATCGGATATATCTAATTGCAGCCTCAAAAGTAATAGAGAATATCTAAGCCTATCAAATTAGAGCTGATACTAATTACTGAAATAAAACAATTAATAAAAAGTGAGCCTTTAGTTCTTTGAACAAAATCCCAAAATAAATAACTCAAATCCCCAATTATATCTTGGACAGTAATTCCTACAGACAAAAGGAGGAAAACATAATTTTGAATTATATACAAACATAAATAACCCAGAGTTAAACAAAGATTCAGCTATGGCATCAATATGCATGAGAGAGAGAGAGAGACTACCATAGTACACCAACAACAACTAAATATAAAATGTGATTATAAATTTTGAGACATAGAGGATTGAATCCAAAAACATAGACATATTAGCATTTGTTATAGAGTTCCATCATATATACAACCCAATTTTTCCTAATGTAAAATGAACAATGAATTATACACTTACACGCCCAAATGTAAATTGTATATTATGTTATTCACGTAAAAAATACATCCACAGTGAGAATTCAACACTTTTTTTCTTCTTTGCATAACCAAAAATGAAAGATGAATGGAAATATATAAAAAATAAATTCAGACGAACTTGAAATCCTTGTAGCGATTAAATGAATCATCAGCCAAAAGATGTGTTGTCATAAGCACCCATGACCAAGAACAAAACGAAGTAAACCAAGGGATCAAATAAATTTTTTTAACTCTCTAGAATATTTTGTTCACACCGATTTCCACCACCCTTATATCAGTGTCTCTCAGAAAGCCATCTTCATCGTCATCCATAACTCCTTAATTCAAACAGTTCAGAACCATTGCATCAGCCAGAGGGTAAAGTTTGATTCTCTCCATTGAGATTCACGGTGTGAGATTTTTGCATTCAGTAGTGAGGGAGAAACCAGGGGAACCAAAATTGACAGGGGATTGATTAATTGCTACAATGGCCATTGAAATAATTTTTTTCAAATGAGCTTCATTTGGGGTTTGGTTTAAGTACAAACATTGGTTAATTATCAAATCAAAGCAATTAAACTTTGACTTCAACCTATTCCACACACAAAAAAATACCAAATTATCAAAATCAATCTTCTGAAACATAGAGATTTCAAATGCAAACTAAGAGAGAGAGAAAGGAGAGATGCACCCATGTGAGTTTTATCTTGACTATCTACAACGAAGAGAGAGGGAGAGGGAAGTATATACATATGGGTTTGATTTGTTTCATGGCTGGAGAAGTGTTGGTCGAGAGTTTAGAGAGAAGAGTTGTGAGAAATTGTTGTTAAAAAGCTTTAAGGATGTCGCAACAACCAGGCTTCGTACTGTTTAGTAGATTTTTCTACGACCCAAACGTACTTGCCTTGCCAATTATTATGAGAAAAGAAATGCTTACGTGGCAATACCTCATTTACTCAAAAAGCTGGCGTGGCAGTCACACAATCTTTTCTACAGATGCGTTTCTAATTATATATTTATATAGATGTTGTATTTTAGGATTCATGTCTAGCTAAACCATCCACTAGGGGAGGGGATGAGGCTGTATTCAATATATACTTAATGTGATCAACTAAACGTAAATTGCTCATTTAGTTTTAATGTCAAGCCATCTTTATTTTAACAATTTTATTATTGGTTCATGATCAAATTGATATGAATCAAGTTTTATGAATGTTAATGTAGTTGATTTTAGTTGCACAATTATTATTAACATTGGATTGTGAATCAAAGATTAACGGAACGTATTTAGCTTGCTTTAACGTTTCGTATTTTCACATATGATTTCTCATCTAATGTATTTTGATAAATTTGATTCTTAAGAGATGGTAAATAGGCATTTGGTCAAAATCATTATTTCTTCCAAGAGCAATTTATGTTTGTATTTACGTTGAGTATATATTTACGGTAAATCTCCGTTTCCCCTAGTCTTTAATCTATTTGTAACCCAAAAATCTCTTGAAATTTTCTTTAGATTTTTTATTTATTAGTTTAGTAGTTTGATTTGAAAGCATTATCTAACGATTGTTTGGCCTAGTGACAACAAAACCCGAAACCCCTATATTTCAAAACTTGATTTGATACGGTTTTATCACTTAGCAGTACTTGGGATATTCAGAGTATAAGCAACGCCATTAGATGGAGTCACTTCATCATTAGAGTCTACAAACTCGATGCGTGAGGCCATAACAGGTGCCTTGTAAAAATTCTTTATATCCTCAATAACGTCGAATTCACCACTAAAGTTTGACTTCATAAGCCTTAGAGCACCGTGTCAGCTTTGGTAACTGTCTCATTTTTCTCTAATTCCGCTTTTACGGGAGCCTCCCTTTTCTCTATTCCCATCGACTTCCTGATGCTAAGAATTTGTTCTCTCGCATCGTCCTCAAATGTTAATTTTTACAAATTCAAAGCCTCCTCCCTCTCCTTCGTATTGTCCACCTTGATCTTATCTAACTCCTCTTTTTTCTCCACTTCATAAGCTTTCTTGGCCTCCAGAATAGCCACCTGCAGTGATTTAACTGTAGTCGACTTGAAAGTAGCAAATTTGGCTTCAATATCACTTTTCTCTTTGACCAGCTCCTTTTCAATATTCTTTTAAACCAAAACTTCGTTGGCCAAACTCCGCCCTCCATGATGGAAAGGCTTACCATCAAGAGAAAGCTTCTTGATCTCCATAGTAGTTATGGCACGAGTTAAGCAATTATCAAAATTTTGTTCCATCAATATAGAACCAGCAATAAAGGCCTCGATGGTTCGGTTACTTTCTTTCTCCGAATTCACCAGGTTCCCAGATTGCTTCGTCTTCAATAAATTGAGACTATTCTTCTTCGAACCCACACTTTTTTGCAGGGATACAAAAGTAAGTTTTCCAAAATGAACATCAACCTCACCACCTCCAGGAATAATGACATCGACTTCTTTTCTTCCAAGGCTTTCTTTCTCTTGAGGATTTTGGCGAGTAACCCTCTTTGAAGGAGGAGCTGACACAAGAGGAAGAGTAGCAACCCCTTTTCTTTTTTCCAGTATTTCCAAAGCCACCACTAAGTATCGCCTCTATTTCAGCTGCCGTAAACTCTGTCGTGTACCCACTTAAATCAGGGTTGTCAAGTGGAATGCTCGATTCTGCTACCTTCTGTGTTTGATCAGACATCTTCCCATCATCTAAACAGACTTCATCTCCCTTAGTTTGACCCCTTTTCAAACCAACTTCTATTGAAAGATCTTCCAATGATTCTTGGTCTTCGGCAAGAAAATAGTTGTTCCTAAGGTTATACAATTTCTCCTGCACCTTTGAATTCTTGTCGAGCTCCTTAAGAGCTGCATAAAAAACCAAAACCTTCATTACAAGTTACACAAATAAAATTTTGGTCATATTCAAAGTTTGGTCATTACCAAAACCAAAACCTTTGACAAATAGGAAATACAACAAATACTAACCTAAGTGTTATTTTTTTTACTTCAAATGTTCACCCGGTTCTTTAGGGTCAGATTCAAAGTTACCCGATACTAATAGTCGGTCAGTAAAGTATTTACCTCCTGGCGAAATGTATATTAATTTCTCCCCATTTTCCCATAATTGAGCATTCAACACAGCAACAACTCGAAGGAGGTCATATACATTCGGATTAAACTGACCAGGAGCGACCTTAAAGATGTTAAGAAACTTTTTCTGATCAGCTCAAAGAGGCAACTTCTAGCCATTCTTAATCTATTCACGATGGACAAGGATACCATCCAAGGGAATTCCTTGGTCTATCATATTTCCGTAATAGTCCTCCAATATCACATCATTAGGAATACCATACTTATGCTTGAAAATCAAAATCTCATTAGTTTCTTTTCCATCACCATAGCATTCGTCATCATCTTTGTGAACCTCTTCAGCATCCTCCCCTACTCGACCTCCATCAAAATACTCTCCTCAATCAATGTTTTGGGGTTCATGTTCGATATCAATTTTAGTGCTCTTCTCATCCTCCTCCCCCATAACAACATCAGAACAAGAGGCAACATCGTTTCCTAATCTCCCCTCTACAACTTCATCAACAATAGGATTAATATTATTGCCAATTCTATAATTTTTTTCCTAACTCTTGGTCACATCAACAATAATAGGTTCTACATCAAGGATGTTAAAAATCTCTCCTTCAACATCGATATCGGGAAGATTAGTAACATCAACTGGTTGATCCATTTAATGATTACCTGAAATTCATATCATTTCTATTAGATCTAAATCATTTTATTTCATAATTAATTTCAAATATCTAATTGTCATAGTAACACTCAGTTTCTCTTAAAATCCAAGGGAGTCATCACAACATTTCAAAACCATGCTCCAGACTACTATACATTTTACATTGTTCTCAACCAATTTATATACAAAGTTGGTCAAGTATTATCATCAAGACGAATTCAAATATTAAAATAGTATGCTTGTATGTAATTTTCTTCTCTAAGTTTGAGTTCATTATTTCTTTAACTCACCCTAGCATTTTCTCCAAGTTCATACCCAAACCAGAAGTCACAGTTCCCGCCAAAAAATGTTTTCAACTCCCTGGAGAAGATTATTCTATTTCCATATGATAATCAGGATGATATATGCACATCACAGCTAACCACAATTCCACTCTTTTACAGTGGCACCCATCATTTCCTGACACCCAACTTCACATTTAAAACCCCGGCACCGTAACCTCGATTCACAAATACATCAAACAAATCTTCATCCAGTCCAAACAACACCGAAACCCTTCTCAACAATGCCAACATATAATCACATAACACCCACCGACTCCATAAATCATTACCTAAACCCAAACCTCAATCCCAGTAAAACCTTAGAATTCCTAAAATTAATTACTATCAAATCGCTATAAATTCACATATTTCCATTAAAGGGTACACACATTATGACATACCCCACAATGAGCATAAATCAATCATGGAGATAACGCGTCAAACAAAGGAAATTAGAACAGGGATTAGAAGCGACGCTAACTTTAACAGAGAGCAGCTTCAGAATCCCTTCGCTAAGCAATTTTGGCTCTCTCTATCAACACATAAATCTCTTCTCTCCCAATGATTGATGAGTTAGAAATGGAAGACACATGATAATCACAGGTTTTAAGTTTTTTAAGGGGAAGCAAATGAGAACATTTCTCAATAACAGAAGGAATATTTATAGCACCATGTGACTGTTGGATACTGTTTGGCATTTTTTCTTATTAACCGTCTTTCACGCCTCTTTTCGAACTCCCCAGTCCTCCTTCTCCTAGACAAAAGACTCCCACAATGCTTACCAAGACTATCTACATAGATTATAGCATTATCTTACTGCATATTCGCCATTTCACCAACTGCAAGCCTCAATTTAGATAACAAAACCTTAATTTCCAATTCCTTGAAACATAGTGCATCAGTAATGGCGAAACGCCTGGCCATTTCCATTTTTGAAATACTACATTTCCTACTTTATACATTCCCTACAAACTAGGGACGGTTACAGTAAATAATCAAAATTTAAAACTTTAAACTCAATAACCTACTCAGGTTTTTTTTTTGGAAGGCAAGCCTGTTTTATATAGGGATCCATATAAAACCTACTCGAGGTTAATACTTAACAAAAACTAAAAATCAAAGACATCGACAAAAGAGGAAACATATAACACACTTTTTATTTCATTGAAGCACAAGTTCCACTGTATGGTTCAAAGCTTTTTACATATAATTAACATGGTTAGGTTGACCACATCATGTCAAATCTCCTCCAGCAACAAGGATATCTTATTGCCTTATCTCATCCTATGCTATGTACCTCAACATAGCCCGATGATTATCAATTTTAAGAACTTCTTTTGCAAAAATCTCGTACCAGAACCAGTGGTCAGCCTCCACCTCCATCAACTCTGGTGACATCCCCAAAACGTTTAAAGGGCCCCATGGAGGAAGAACATTAGAAACAACAAAATGCCCTAAGTACTTCTCCTCAAGTTCTACAACTTTAATTGCAAGGCGACCTTCCTCCTTATCATGCTAGCGCTGAGACCTACTTCTCACCGAGATAGAAAAATGACTTGTATAATTTCTTATGAATACTTAGTCTACATTCACACCACGAATCAAGGGATTCTTACCAAAAAATACAACATCTTTCCCAAGGAAAGATAGTCAACATATAGTTCTAAGAATACTTCTTGACAGAACCACAAGTACTTGTATCGAGAATAGGGTAATTACAGTAGCATATTTCTCATAATCAACAAGACAGGCAATAAAAGGCACCTAGAAGACATATCATCACTTCGACCTACAACTACATAACTTGACCACCTACAACAGGCATTATATTTGGTCAAATATAATCGTTGTGCTTGCTCCGCGAAGTTTGCTCACTTTCCTGGATTATAGGAGAACCGTTACAATTTTGCAACTGCATGTATACAGCTATAAATATAGGCAGAACATACCAAAAAAGAAAACAAATTATCTGTATACTTCTTATTTTCTCTATCAAGTATAATAGATTAGCAATATAGTAAATCCTTCATCAAATCCTCATCGAGGTCATGGTTTTTCTCAGTATTCTACTGAGTTTTTATGTAAATTACTGTCACGCCCAAAAATCTAATAATTAGGGCATATCTAAAACCATGTCATCCAGGGCGTGCAGGTCGGGGAATTCACATATTCGCCCCCACAAATAACCATGCTAATAGGAAATAACTCAGTCATTCACTATAGCAATATCATCAGAGTAAAAAGAATAAAGCGGAAGCAAAGATATATATAACAAGCAAAAAATGTATACAATATCTCGAATAACATACAGCGTCAAAAGCTGAGATCGTACAAGAAAATACTAAAACCAGAACCGAATTTGCAACTGCAAACTGGAACCAACAGCTGAAGCTCTTAGCAAAGCCAGCAACTACCCTGTCTCTGAAAGGGGGGAAAAACGAGAGTGAACAAAACCACGGCTTACTAATGCTCAACAAGGCTAAATAACCTACTAATAAAACGGTGCAGAGAAAGAGGAAGAGGTGAATGAGATAAGATGGCAAAAGCACAGTAATATATAAGTGAAGAGTAGAGCAAGGAATAGAGTAAGGCATGGATAAGAGGAGAGGAACATAAATATAAATTGATGCAAGGATGAGGTGATATGATATGATATGATATTATTCTAGAATTGTCCTAATGTGGATGCTTATGATGTGCAAAACCAATGAACTAGACCCTATAATGGATATATGGGTTGATCAACCGCTAATGCATAATAACCTTAAAGAGATTTCAATTGGATATAAATGGTACGATTAGGTTACCAACTCGACCACGCTGAAAGATTTATCACTTGATCAGAGTGTTCCGGGCTTTGCAACCCACGAAGCCAACGTCCGAATTTTATTTACAATTCCAAAGAATTTTAACCTCACAGAGGATAAGACGGGGACTTGAGGAAACTATCTCACACCATCCTACACTCCTGAAGGGTAATAGATATGGTAGTGTCCAGCCCAAACTTTACCTACTATTTCAACCCGATGTAGGAATCCTAGATCCTATTGAGGGTTAGTCGATGTAGAGCTTTGTTATGTATCCAACCCCGCTAAGTTAAAAGAATATAAAAACCCACACTGTAAACAGATCCCAATGATCAAAACAAAAATAGCCGCCGACACTACCAACACAGATAGGATAACCCCCTGCCTCAGAGAAGGGTAAAAAATCCTAACACCGCACACATACGATAACCACCTGCCTCAGAGGATGGTAAACAATCCTAACACAACACACATAGGATAACCACCTGCCAAAGAGAATGGTAAACAATCCTAACACAGATAAACAGTGACCACCCGTCACAATATCCAAACCACATCACTCTCTGCAAGACTGAAACACGGTATTCAAGGACAAGGCCACGAGAATACCACACCAATGCACAACTCCCTAACAAGCAAAAGAGAACACAACTCGACACGCCTAACAATAGGAAAACAATGTTGAATACTCAATACAGATTATAACCAATCACATAATACCTCAATGCCAAATGCATAACACTCTAACCAACACTGATTAAACTAGTAGAGTAATTTAGTAAGGAAGGGACACTCGCCTGAAGCTAACCGCAAATCCAATAATCACAAGACAACCCAAACTCGATACCACAGGTCAACAACCAAACCCACACAATCAACCCAACACCTGGAATAACCACAACTCCGCAATTCAACAATCGCCCTAAACACAAACCCTAAAGCAAAATCAAATCAACGATACGGAAAGGAATATGGAAATTACTCACCGAGAGAAGTGCGCGAAGATCAACCCGACAATGATCGCAAAGGAAGAGCAAGGGAGGATTCCAATTGGAGAGTGAGTGTGAGAGTGAGAGTTGAATGAGAGAGAGAGAAATGAAATAAAATGGGTAATAAAACCCTAAAACGATCAACACTCATCTCGAGGAAGATCAACGACCAAGATCACGAAGAAGAGACCCAATCTGGTCATCAAAACACGCCTCTATTCGAACAGAAGATAGTTTTATTCGAACAAAACAAAATAGGTAGAAGTCTATTCGAATAGGAAATGGCTTGTTTGAACAGAACCAAACAGAAAGAAATATATTCAAACAAGAAAAGTGTTGTTCGAATAAAATGAAGCAGATAGAACTCTATTCGAACAGGAACAAGTCTGTTCGAATACAAGGAAACAGGAAGAAACATGTTCGAACAGAAACAAGTCTATTCGAATACAACTGACACACTGCAACAAATATGAGCTTTTATGTTATCTAATTAACATCATTTTAAAAAAATATGATGTTATAGAACCTATTTTTATTAGCTTTGCCGTAATTTGACGTACTTACTATGGTTATCACGTCACCTCCTCAAAAAATGACGTGAATTAATGTATTCCATCAATTTCGAAAATGACTTTAAAACGAAAAAATGTTTTCACATCGTTTAATATGGAGATCCATGTCGTTTCCGTTGTTTAGGTCTCAATAAAAAATGAGAGAACTTTATTCAACCCTATTTCCTTAAACTCTTTAACATAAAATCTTCACAGGAAAATCGATTAGGTCTCCTCCTTAGTTTGATTTGGCCTCCCTTTTTTTCTTCACTCTAATTAGGAAAGGAGGTAGATCGACTACAACTCCCCCAATTTTCTTCTTCTTTCCATACGGTGTGACGACCTACCGAACGCCGGCCAAATTTACCCGAGCGTTTTGAGTTCTGTCCGAATGTATTTGTTCTCTATATCCTAATATAGCAGCACGCCAAGTTTCGTCGCAATCGGATTCAGTTAAGGGGGCGAAAAGGTCCAGTACGCTTCGTCTCATGTTTTAACGTTTCCTTTTGGAAGTTGACTATTTACTTAGTAGCTATATTAAGGAGGAACCTTGGTCCGATCCTCCCCATGACTAAAAGAGCTTTAATGCTTGGTCATCAAGGACCCCGGCTCATGGACTATCTACAAGGGATAGTTATGAGTTCTCCTAGGCCTAGGGTAGGCTTGGGGACATTGCCTCGCAATGCGGGCCGGTTTTCATTAGAGGGCTTCATATGGCGCCGCTATGCCCCGCGGGCTATCTGAGATGCACCGCCCCTTTCAGATGGACAGTATAATTAGTCCCGGCTCGTCGCCCCTTGAGATATGATTCCCTAAGGTGGAAACCGGCATATTGAGCTACCCTGATCCGCTACAGGACAGGTGTGCTTCCGTATCTCGCGCGCGTCGTGAGAGATTACGCTGTAGGAATTATTGAGGGAACCTTCAGCGTTGTTGCCTTTTCTGAATACATGTTCAATGACCCCTCACGAGTATCCAGGATAATCCGGATGTCGCTCTAGCATCCGTGGGTTGTATGCCACTGGCGCGCCGCGCCAGTGAAGATGGCTGGTACACGCCGACCTCGCGTCCGTGTACGCCGCACGGTCCCTTATTCCGCTGCACTCCGGGCACTGTAGAGTCGGTCCCGGCTAGGGCCGTGTCACAGAATATGCGATAGTTGTTACTGATTTGCGATAGTTGCTACCGATCTGCAAACTAATCTTACAAGGTTAAGTTTTTCTTTTAGAATTTCCATTGAATTTGTAATAATTAGATTGTTGTTCATCTCGGATTTATTTCAATTGAAGGGGCTTTCAGTCAAGGGCAGTATGAGGGTGTACCTCGTTAGCGGTGGACTACAACTTACCCAACTTACCCATAATCACTTTGTTCCTGCTGTTGATCTCTTGAGTGGTGATTAAAGTAAGTGAAATTTATTTTAATTATGTATTTTCTCTTCAACAACATTTCAGTGTTTGTTTGCTTGCAAAAATGGGGTTTGATCTGTTTTTTCTTCTTTCTAATTTTTGTGTTGTAAATTATAAAATCTATGTGAAACACCAATTAATTTTTGATTCTCATCTCCTATCACTATTTTTGCAATTTTCATGAAAGATTTCTGATAAAATACATGTGGGGATTGAACAATAGTTTGTAAATGATGACGTTGACTGCGGCCTAACCATCATTAGCTTTTACTAAGTGTGCTTCTCTTTTGGTGATTTTTTCATGAATGTCTTCTATTATGACCTCAACAGCAACCAAGTTGAAGTCCATTACAGAAGGAAGGTCAGGTTGTAGATTTTCTTCCTATAAGACTAGTCGAAGAGGCGAATGCTATTGGCAATGCTACCAACTATAAAGTTGAATCCATCTTTAGTCGCAGAGATAAAACGTAATGGGTCGGCAAAACACTCAAAAATATCAAAAATCTAGTTTTGATATCACTATGAAGCTTGGACGTCTTTGAGCAATGCAGTGTTCACTATGTACTCGAATTACGGGGACTTAGGTTCTGCTTGTCGGGTTTTCGAGATATTACAGGAGAAGGATATTATTTTGTGGAACTCTATGATTGCGGGTTATGCTGAACAAAGCGATTTTATGTCAGCAATAACGACATATTTGCAAATGTAGGTGGCAGGGATGCAACTTGACGACTTCACAGTTTGTAGTTTATTAACATGCTCCGAGTTACGGATGTCCCAGAATATCCATGGTCTTGTATCTAAAAATGGGCTAAAGTTGAATCCCAAAGTCTGTAACGCTTTGGTTTCTGCATTTTCTAAACACGGGGAGTTTGAACATGCCTATAAGATCTTTCGCGAGATGACTGTCAGAAACTTGATCTCCTGGAATTCTATCTTATCAGGATGTGTGTTTAACGGGTTGCCTTTATGGGGGTTAGAGATCTTCAGAAACTACACAATGTCTTCGAGTAAAGAGCCGGACACGTATACTCTCAGTATTGTTTTGAGCATTTGCAGTAGCATATCATCCATTAGAACGAGAAATCTAAGATCTGGGTTTGGTTCGGAGATTCCTTTGGGGAATGCTCTGATAACTATGTACGTGAAATGTAGGGTTTTAGAATGGTCGTCAAAAATATTTGATTCGATGACTGAAAGAAATAGTTTCATAGAATGCCATGATTTTTGCTAATGGGAAACACAGAGAAGGTATTAAAGCCGTCAGGTACTTTGTTGCAATGAAGGAGTTGGGTGGTGCTTTGGATCCAGATAAGGCTACCTTCAGTGCAGTTCTCTCTGCATGCAGCCATGCTGGTTTGGTAGACGAGGGTCGTCAAATTTTTTCTTTGATGGTTGAAGAATACTGTGTTGAACCTTGAACAGAGCAGTATTCGTGCATTATTGATCTTCTCGGCCGAGCAGGGAACTAGACGAAGCGGAAAGACTGATAAACACTATGCCCTTCAAAGCAGATTCCAGTATTTGGTAGACAGTTCTTAGTGCCTGTAAAGCTCATGGTAATGTGAGACTAGGAAAGATTGTTGCTGATTTCCTGCTCGACACTAACCCAATAACCCAACAGTTTACGTACTATTATCCAGTATTTACACTGCCGATGGACAATGGGAAAAGGCAGCTAGTATAAGAGAACTAATGGTGAGAAATGGGGCAACAAAGCAATGTGGTTGCAGTTGGATTAAGCTGCAGAATAATAAGGCGTTATTTTTATGGGACAATAGTGCAATTTATCAAATATGTAAAACCAAAACTACAAATGTTCCAATTACTGTTACAAACTGACATGCTTTTTTTTCCGCGACAATCTTGACCTATTTGACTTGGTGCCGAACTCTTATTTAGGGGATACCTATGCAAAACAATGGATTGTTTAGTTGCCTTTGCCAGCTGAGATGCTTACTTGAGCAGGTATGCTATCTTTAATTTCAAACATTTCTTTATTCTATTTTCATGTTTTTTCCCTCAAACTTCTTTAATCATTGTTTTTGTGATTTACTAAATGGCTTTCGTTGCGGATTATTCATAGCTATTACTGTTTTTGTTGTGCTTCTTGTGAATACTCATAACTTATATGACCTTTATTGAGCATATTTTTCTTTTTGGTTAGCTATTACTCCTTTAAACTATAGAAACCTTTTATCTCCCATTCCCTTCAAACTCAAGATATAGGTTTTCATTATTTTTTGATGTTATATTTTAGGTGAGCTATGTTAGTTGGTGGTGACTATTGCTGCCAAACCAAGTCAAGTTAAGCACTGAGATGCTTGAGATCTTTCTAGCTAACTTGGGTTCCCTGCATGTTCCACTTCATTTTAGTAGTTTTTATGAATACAGTAGTACTTGTGAACTTATTAAACATTTTTTGTTGTTGTTATGTACAGGTCCAAAACCATAGCAAGCCGGTGGACCTTGCTGGAAAATACTACACCCATGTGGTCTCTTGTTCATGCTCCGTCTCTCCTCTCCAGGTATTTGATGCATTCATGCTGTTAAGCCTCAACTAAATTTTTAATAAACAGTGATACCCATACTTCCTGGAATGTATTGTTTCCATTATCACCCTACCCTCTTCGGCATTCTAAAACCACATTACATGAATATAAGGTTGTCACCTTAAATTTGAAAAATAAGTATGGGCATGCATTACTTTAATTTTTCTTTTTTGATAAATTCTAAGAATATCTAATTTTACAAGTATTCAATGCTTAAAGGATAAAATGTTTATGGTTGCAAATGGAGACTCGGGGGTGAACTTGAGTTCTTTAGATAAAAATAAGACTTAATATTTTTTCATGCTTTGGACTATGGTTCTAAATATTTTTGTAGTAGAATTTGTTGGTCATGAATCTCAGATTATGTTTCAGGTATACGACATGCTTGCTAATGAAGATCGCTGGTGTTCAAGTTTTCGATGGTGACCATGAAACACGTTCGCAAGCACTCTTTATCTAAGAAGTTTGATGTAAAATTGGTCTTAATACTAGAGATATATGGGATAAGGCTATCAACAATTTTATTAGTATTCTTGAATTCCACAACTGCATTTTAGGAATTGTATTTCTTTGTAATAAGTGATCTAGTTTTTCTTATTATATGTTAGTCTTTGAAATTGACTCTAGATGTAGAGTATGGTTTGAAAAGGGAAAGAGAAGACGAGGGAAGAGGGAAGAGGGGGTGGGGAGGGAGGATTTTACAATTTTTTTTTTACTTTTTGGCCAAATATTGAAGTTGTCTGTAAAGTGACGTGGTTAAATATAGATCACTTACAACGTCATTTCCTTACTGATTTAGTTTTTAGAGTCACATGAGTTGTGGACCCAAATAATGTCATTTTTTCAACATAAAAACGCCATTAAAAAAGTGACGTAAATGCATAGTACTAACCAAGTCGCCTTGGTCAACGTTGTTTGCAAAAATGACGTTATTTCTCTTTCACGTCACTTTATTAGTGACGTAAATACCCTTATTTGTTGTAGTGTGAACAGAAAGAAACATATTCGAATAAAAACAAGTTTGTTCGAATATAACTGGCCAAAACTGATAAAAACTCATAAAATCTCAAAAAATTTAAAAGATTCCCTCGAATGAAGACTGATGAAAACCCAAAGGAAAATCCTCAGATTCCTCCCAGATCGCACACCACACCACTACAACAACAACAACAGTACTGTGCCAACTACAGGCTCCCAAAACTTCAACTCAACCTCCTTCGCCCAATAACCACCGAAACACAGAAAATGAAGAAGGAAGAACTCAAAACCTGATAAATGCAATAATATGAGGATGCATGAGGCTTAGTAATATATGCAGATGTAGAGTAACGTATGAGGATGCATAATGAATAAAATAAAATGATAAAATAAAAAATAAAAAATCCGAGACATTACAATTACTATGTGTTCTATTATTTTGACACTTAAATTGTATTTTACTACCTAAAGTATATGCAAAATTTATCTATCGGAAAACTAGCCATTACAATAATGAATGCATAAGAAGACTTCTTAAAGCTTTTAACTCCTGTTTTGCACCAAGTTTTCTTAGGCGGGTCTAGAATCTTGAAAATAGTGAATATACACATTAGTTAGGGTGGTGTTTGTTTTCTTTAAGTTACTAAGTATTGAATGCTGAATAAAGTGATCAAGTGCTGAATGCTGAATGTTTTGAAGTATTGAATGCTTAATGATAAATTTTTTTTTTTTTCCAAAAAGTTTAGGAATATATAACAGATTGATAGATTACAAGAGGATGGAGAACCAACATGCCACACCCTAGTATATGTCACTAGAGTATATACAGGTAGAACTAGTTACTAAATGTAAAGAAATGATAAGATTTGCCTTTAGAACGACCCAGTGTTAAAATGGCCTTCTGGATCGCCATCTCGTTCGAACGACTACCAATGTTGTTCGAACGAATATCAATGTCGTTGAAACAACATGATGAAATATACATTAAAAAAACCTTAGCTTGAAAAATGGTTTGCTTGATCTCTAGGTTGTTCGAACGACTAGATAAAATTTTCCTTCAAAAAATGTCAGCGTGAGTTGGCTTCTTTAGTTCTTTCGAATGATGTCCCATGTCGTTTGAACGAAACTGCAAAAGCCTCAGTGTGACTGTCGAGCTCTATAGTAATCAGTGATGGGGTCTTTGACTTGCTGTAAAAAATCTGGTTTTCCTTCAGTCCATTCTTTCAAGGGTTGGTCTGGGTCAGAGGCTCTCCGTACGAGTTGGTCTGCACAAAAATTACATCCCTCCACACATGGCTGAATCTAATATACTGAATTTATAGGACAATAAGGTTCCAAGCTATTTTAAGTGTCTAGGGGATTTTATTAGTAGTGAAAGCTTTAATGGCAGCAGCTGAGTCTGAGACCACCCAAAACCTTCTCCAACCTTTAGCCATAGCTTTTTGTACTTCCGAGATGATTGCCTTGATCTCTGCTATGTAATTTGTAGAGTGCCCAATAGATTTGTTGAGTATCCCCATAACTGCACCTGAGCTATTTCTGTAAATAATACCAATGCCTGCTAGTCCTGGATTGTCAAGAGCTGAACCATCACAACAGACCTTTATCTCATTTGTTGACGAAAGAATCTATCTGCAGCACTTTGTGTCTACTCCGTTTTGTGGTCTGCAATGGACATTAAGAGCTTTAATGATTTTGAGGCCATGAACTGTGTGTTTCGATAAATGGGTTGTGTCTGCAATGTCTGTCAGAATGCCTTGAGTAATTGTCTGGACAGTGAGCTTCATGCCATAAAACCTCCATTTGATTCTTACTCTCCAGATATTGCTGCAGATTGAGAACACCATGGCCACCCAGAGATCATTAATGTGTGTACAAGAGTGTTTTCCTCTTTCCAAAATGGTTCTCCAATTATCTGTAGGTATTATGGGATCAAAAGAGAAACTATTAGCAGCCCTTTGCCAAAGAGAGGCAGCAGAGGGGCAGTGCAAGAGAGTGTGTTGCTCAGTTTCTGTATCATTATGGCATTGGTGACATATAGAAGCCATAAGTATTCCTTTTTTCATGATGTTATCATTCATAGGAAGTGCTGAATAACTTATAGTGTTATTTTTCTAAGTGCTAAAAGCTAACAAATGTCTTAAATACCTTTGTTATAAAAGAACATAACTTGGAGCATCACCTCAAAATTGATAGCACCTCTCTAGAATAAAGTACTATGACAATTTTTGGTAATATCTTCACAATGTGCAGAGATAAGATAGAGTGAGGGAGTCCAAAATCAACCACTAAGTTCAAAATCTAAATATCTGCAAACAATAATTACATTGATCAATTAGTTCAAAGTTCATCATATTTATAAAAACAAATAATTACGACTGCATTATTTTCCTAAAACGCATTACTTATATTAATAAATTATGCCCATTTGAACCAAAATTGATTTATGCACGATTGAGGTTCGTCAAATCACATGCAAACCCAAATTAATTTCTACAAGTTGGGGATTTTTGCAAGATACTGTTTATTGTCCTAAATCACATAGAAACCCTCAAAACTATTATCAAAAATCAACCCACATTGGATTCTTTAAATTACAGCCCAAATTACACAATTTCAATTACCCTAACAAAAACCATAATTACTGAAAATAGATTCTTTAGGGATTACACAAATTTTAATTACTCTATTTGGATTTTACAAACCCTAATTACTGAAGAAAGGTTCATAGATTACATGATTTTAATTTCCCTAATTGGGTTTTATAAACCCTAATTACTGAAGAGAGATTAAGGGCAGAAATATGGAGTAGAGGGAAGAGGTTCATTCAGAGAGAGAGAGAGGGAGGGAGAGGGAGAGAAAGAGAGAGAGAGAGAGATGAGATATTCATGGCACAGAGAGAGAGAGAGAGGAGTACCATTTTACCAATTTTTGCGAATTTCTTTGAGGGTTTCTTTTATGGGTTGTAGATGGAGAAGAAAGGGAAATATCGGGATAGAGGAGGGGAGATATGTGATGAAAAAAATTATAAGCATATCTCAAGTGCTTAATGAGAAGTGCTGAAAAAATGAGGTAGAATAATTTTTCAGCAACAAAAAAAAACATGTAACCAACTGCTAAAAAAAATTTAGTTGCCAAATTTTTTTAAAGCAACAAAACAAACACCACCTTACATTTATTAGTAACTCAGGACGGCCAAAATGACTTGATTTAGGTGCTTTAACATATTAGATTTCAGCACTTATCACTAGGCCGGTTCCTCTAGAAAGGATCACACTAAGGTATTCTAGCCATGGCGTCATAGTTGTTCCTTATGCCACAACCTGAAGGGATTAGGCCTCTCAGAATTAAACTAAGCAATTAACAAGTAATATAAAAGCATAAATTAATTCATGAAAAAAAGATGGGTTAAAATTACCCTAAAAATGGGGCATGGGATCCCCAAAGCTTCATAGTGCGAAAATCAATCATGAAATTAACCTGCGGACATGTATTTATTGAGATTAAATCCCCAGGGTTTATATAACTACCAAACGAATCAAATCTTAAATGCTGCTAACAAGCTAAAAATCTGATCTAAAAATAGGGGTTCGGATGCACCTAGAGATTCAAGCCCATGTATTAATAAAGATTGCAAGAACTCTTAATTAGATCTTAACCTCATAGCTGAATGATTGACGCAAGCCCTCGATGAATTCATCTTCGGCAAAGGTCCTTAAAAAGATAATCTTCGAAGAACATTCTAACATCAACGACTATAACAACGGAAGAGTATGAGAGGTCTTACATTGCGATTATATGCCTGATTCAACCTTTTTAAATTCAACCTTCATACATTATTTATAAGCCTCAGATATGGTTGGTAGAAAAAGTTGCCTTTTGAACTCTCCTTTTATTTGGAAAAACGCCCATCACGAAATAAAGCCTATTCTTATTAGATAGGCATTTAAACCTTATTTCTTCTAGAACTAGTTGAAAACATTAAATTATTAACATAAACTAAATTTGAAAGAAGAAAATCTTCTAGAGAATGAAAAAAAAAAAGGATTAACATTATAAAGGCCATGTCATGAAAAGCAAATAGTTGCGCACGGCCGATGTACTGGAATTTTTTGCTTCAATAAATATCCCCTACTGTTGTAGTATGTCAGTAAGTGGGGTCAAACCACGCTAGGGATTGGTGTCGTTTCTTCGGTTTGTGACAGGGGTTTTTGTTTGTTTACTGGAGCTATGAGGAGATTATTTGAAGAGGAGATAAATATTCTAGAAGAAAAATTATGACTTTGGGATGTGCATCCCCTACTTGAGCCTTTATTATTTGGATCTACTTGTGGAGTTGCCTTCCCAAGCTCTCTTTGAGTACACTTCTAAGGGGCCACTACTCGCAACTATCCTGAGTCGGGACCCTACTTATTCTTGACAAAATTTGGGCCTTTCTTCTTAGGGGCAAGGCTTCACCATCTGTAGTTGGTCTAGAGGGAAAGTGACAACTTAGTCCTAAGTTTATTAGGCTCCAGGACCTTGTTATGCCCCAGTGGGTATTATCAGAGTCATGCTGCTTTTAAGGCTTTGAACCCTTCTTTCAACCCACCTGGGACCTCAAATGTGATCCTAATAAAGACCCACACCACTACCTTTTAACTGAGTGAGCCAGGACATGGCTTACCTACAGGGAGCACCACCCACCCTAGTCTCTATTTTAGAAGAGGTTGAGGCCCGACTAATCCTCTAGGTGTACCCTCTATGAAAGTCGTACCCTTATCCCTCATTAGTCCTTAGGAGGGGGCAAGGAATAGGGATTAGCCACACTTAAGTGTGCTAATCGTCCAAGTTCCTCCTGCAGACCTCTGAGGAAAAGGAATTTCTTGGTCTCCAAGTATATCCTTTTATAGAAAGGCGCACTCGTTTGCCTCTAAGGTCTTAAGGAAGGATACTAGAAATAGGGGTTATACTTAATTAAGAGTACTAACCCTCATTGATCATTCCTCAGACCATTGTGGGGAAGACCCTGAAGGCGACCCAACAACTAGACTCAACTAATGGCTACTAAGTTATGCAAGCTTCCTCCCTATTCATGCCTAAGGAGTTGTGTCAGCCATACCTGGGTTTGTACCCAAGCAAGTCTAAACTGAAATACTGAACTCTTAAACAAAGAGCCCTCTCTTGAATTTTATTCATCTGAGAGATGAAGATTATATTTGAGGGAAAGTTTTTTTATAGCTGAAGAAATCAATGACCTTTTATTATATAAGCATTGTGGGACTAAACAAAATTGAGTTTTTCTTCTTTTTATTCTACTTCAGACGTACAAAGGGTAAGAGTAATTTTATCAAAGTTTGGTAATCCACAATATGATTGAGAAGCTTTTAGTTAGTAGAGAAACACGAAGAACACCAAAATTGGGAAAAATAAAGCTTAATTGCTTAAAAGAAATGAAGTAGATTACAATGAATCACTCCAAAGCCCTAGGCTTCTCTCAGAACTCTCTCTAGATTTAATATAAAAAACTTAACCTAGAAAATAACCTAAGTCCCCTTTATATACTAGGAAACTTAAAATACTAAAATAGTGCATCTCGAGGCAAAACACCCCTAAAAAATATAATCACCGCCTAAAGAAAAAAGGCTGAATCGCACCTCGTTCGAACAGAATAAGTTTCTGTTCGAATAAAAATAAATGTATTATAATAAAACACCTCGGGCAGAAATACAAGAAATCTATTTGAATAGAAATAGATCTATTCGAATTGAAATAAATCTATTCGAATAAAATACCTCAGGCAAAAATGAATTCGAACAAAAATAATTTTGTTCGAATAGAAACATGAAAAACTACATGTCTTCTTCAGATCCTCCTGAATCATTGCTCCCCCTTTAGGAGCTTTGAGCTCCTACTTAAGTTAGAACTAGAGATGTGGGAATGCGGCGATGCCCACTTCCCTGCTGTACCACTTTAACTTACTCGGTAGGGTACCCTTCTCCCCAACTCGAAACGAATCAAAACGAACACATGTCTTGCCTGGCAGTAACTTTTGGCAAAATACACTACACCCTTTAGGATCATCATATCCTGCAACATATCCTGACGTAGCAAAAGGCTGCATCTACATAAAAACTAACATAGCGGAAGTAGTTGGTAATGGGGGTCGAGATAACCTATCAGCCAATTTGTTGTCCATTCCTTTCTTATACTGTATAATCGAAGGAAATTGTTCGAGATACGACAACCCCTTCATCTAGCGAGTTTGTTGTAGCTTGGACTGTGCAGCTAAAAATTGGAACGGTTTGTGATCAGTATCTACCACAACCTCCTCGTACAACTTCCCCAAATTGGTTTGTTGCCTAAAAAATGTTGTCATTGGAGACAATGCTCAAGCCGATGTACCCTCCTGAACCGGTCGCACCAATAGCACAAACTTGCCGTTCGCATTAGCCAACCGCTTCACCTGAGTCGCCGTTGCCAAATTTGACGTAGTCACATGCTCCTTACAAGCATTGATATTGAACTTGAAATATCATATTTCCCAACATCGATAACTACAAGCCTGAAGATGTTAGTCGAAGATCCATTATAGACGATATACAGACAGCTCATTGTAATAACATATTTCCCAACATCGACGACTACAAGCCTGAAGATGTTAGTCGAAGATCCATTACAGACGATATACAGACACCGAACACTGATCTCGAACAAAGACTCAACAACTGAGGCTACAATTGAGTTCTCAAGTCGAACTACAGAACTAGTCGTTGCACTCAGTCAAAATAGGTGTTAAAGATCCTCCAAGTTTGCCCACCTCCTTCAGAATAGGAAACCGTCTTTCAACTTTGTAAACCTTGCCTGTATATGCTATAAATATAAACAGGGGATGAGAGACAAGCCCTAAGAGAATTCAACCCATGATTGTTCTAAACATCATTCTGTTCTTTACACACAGCTCAATATTGTAACAATTAACATATTATTGGATTTTCTCCCAAAGCCCTCTACGAGGTCGTGGTTTTACTCAGGTTAGTCTGAGCTTTCCACGTAAAATTCAGTGTTATAGCTTACTATTTGAATTTCCTTCCATAAAAGTATTGGCGAACATTCTCCTTCTAGAAAAATACGCCATTACAGAACTCCATTCCTTCCTTCACAAGATGATAGTTACGAGCTCTACGGTAATGAATTGCATCTCGGTCCCAAAGATAAGGGCTACCCAAGATGACCTGACACACATCCAAATGAACCACCTCATACGTTACCTCGTCAATAAACTTCTCAAAAATTGCAAACTTGAACCACTTCAAACCATACGGCTTAGGATGAGCTGCAGTCGTCAAACCCATCTTTTTCACCAACATCTCAGAAAACAAAATTTTCTGACTACCCGGATCAATAATAACCTTGACTAAACTCTGCTTTACCTGAATACTAACATGAAAAAGCTCCTCCCGACTCTCTTCCTCGGCAGCCAAAGTTCGCTGAAACATAAGTGTGAGCTTAGGATTCAGTTTATCTAAACCCGGAAGTTCAATAACCTCAGTGGCCAATGCATATTTCTTTTTGTTGCGTTTCTACTCCTTCGGCCTAAGCTCTGAGTGAAGTTTCCAACAATAATCGGAAAGATGCCCACTCGCCTTACAATGATTGTAATGAAATTCTTTGGACGAAGAACCTTTTCCTTTGGCCTCTCCCTTATGCTCGTTTTTCCAACTAGACTTGTACCCCGACTTGATCTTGTTGTCTTCATTGTCACTTTTTAAGTACTTGCCTTCTGTGGCAATTACCTTCACGGTATCGTCCTCGATATTGGCCACAGTAAATAGTTTCAACTCTCTCCTAATGGACTCCGACAAACCCCCCGTGTACTTCATGAACAACTCATACACGTCCACATCAATGTCCAAAACCAAAGCTTGATTATGAAACGCCGTAGTGTACTCCTGTACGGATTTCTCAAACTTTTGGCACAAATTGTGCCATGTATACCATCTCTATTGTTCATACCCAATCGGATAAAACTGATTTCACACTAAAACCTTGAATTCTTTCCAACCTAAAACTCTTACATCGTGGCGTTTCTGATAAGATTTCTGCCATGTGAGTGCATGATTTGCGAATTTCAACATAGCAAAACAAATTTGTTGAGCATTGAAGTTTTTGTAAACAGAAAAATAAGTTTCTAACCTATTGAACCAGTTATTCAATATCTCGGCATCGATCGAACCGTCGAATACTAGAATTTTAATCTTAAAACTAATACGAAGATTACGCAGAAGATTCATGGACTTACCAATAACCGATCGCCCCTCGTCGGATTCGACAGCACTAGAATCATCAAAAACTGGAACGTCCTCATCACCATCTACCTCAATAGCCTCTTTCTTCATCGAACGGCCTCACCGTTTCACCGAAGTGGCAGCCTTAGCGAGGTTTGTGGGGTGCAACTGCTCTACTAACTCTCCTACCGTAAAAGTTAGAGCGAAAACTATCGTTTCCAAAACCGTGAGTCTCTCGTTGGGATCGCCCATCTCCAAATCGTCCTTCTTCTTCGAATTTGGTTTACGATGGATCTTCAACGGACTCTCAAGCTTCTCCTTCATTTGCTTGAGACGGTCACGTGTAGATATCATAAACCACAATCAACCCCAGAAGATAATATTGGAAAACTGACACCACTTAATCCACAATACGATTGAGAAACTTTTAGTTAGTAAAGAAACACAAAGAACGCCAAAATTGGGAAAAATAAAGCTTAATTGCTTAAAAGAAATGAAGTAGATTATAATGAATTACTCCAAAACCTTAGGCTTCTCTCAAAACTCTCTCTAGATCGAATATAAAAAGCTTAACCTAGAGAATAACCTAAGTCCCCTTTATATACTAGGGAACTAAAAATTCTAAAATAACGCATCTTGAGGCAAAACACCCCTCAAAAATACAATTACCGCCTAAAGGAGAAAGGTTGAATCGCGCCTCTGTTCGAACAAAACAAGTTTCTGTTCGAATGAAAATAAATGTATTCGAATAGAATAAATTTTATTTGAATAAAACACCTCAGGCAGAAATACCAAAAATCTATTCGAATAGAAATAAATCTATTCAAATAAAATACCTCAGGCAAAAATGTATTCGAACAAAAACAATTTTGTTCAAATAGAAACTTGAAAAACTACATATCTTCTTCAGATCCTCCTGCATCATTTAGGGACCAAATAACCCTGTGGACCCGCTAACACCGGTGTCCCAAGGCCTGCTAACCCGCTATGACGCATTTGTGGTGGCCTCTGGGCATCAACTTTTGTTTATCTTCTTTTGGGCCTCTTTAAATGTAAAAATTGGATAAGATATGACCCTGTTATCCTGGAGCGTACGGAATGTATTTTTGTCACTCATTGGTGATTGGGGAACTTTCTAAAGTACTGATACTTCTCTCTGACACTTGGTGTAGCTTCAGGCTCGATCTACTGTGCTGATTCAGGAGGTTCTGAAGATCGACCCCTTTAAAAAGATGTCATCTCGTTCGAACGAACCTTGGAGTCATTCGAATGAGATATGGGATGATCGACCTGAAGTTCTCAGAGGATACCTTGAGATGAATCCATTCGACTTGGGCTTATTTGAGTTGAGCCTATTAGACCTGAAGTTCTCATAAGACCAAGTTAAACTGATCCTATTCGACCTGGACAATTTGAGCTTGGTCTATGCGAGTTGGAGTTCTCAGAAGGCCAATTCAAGTTGAGTCTATTTCAAGTAAAAATAGACAAGTCGTTTGAACGACATTTGGGTTCGTTCGAACGAACTTGGGTTCCCAGAAGACTAATTTCAAGCTTAAGCATTTTCTAGGCAAAAATAGGCAAGTCATTCGAATGACATTTGGAGTCGTTCGAACGAACTTGAGACTCAGAAGGCCAATTCACTATGAGGTTGTTCTTAGGCTTATTTTGGCTAGTAGTTTGAACGACCTATGGGTTCGTTCGAACGACTATCGTTTCCTTTGATATTTTAAGTATTTCAAGGGCATAATAGTCCAATCTTTTAACTAGGAAAATTGTAACCCTCAGAAAGGGGCAAGGCTAGGTAAGGTAAAAATCTATCTTTTATCTTAAATCAATCCAAGTTCTTGAAGGGAGACTTAGGGTTTTGAGAGCAATTCGATTATAATCAAATCAATTGAGCAATTGAAGCTCAAAAAGGGAAATTCTCCCACCAATTGTGTTTGTTCTTCATTTCAATTTTTTCCGTTTAGGTTAATCTCAATTCGATTGTGGATTAACTAGTATCAAAGCTCTAGTAACGATTCTCAGGGGGATTGTGGTTTATGGTCTATACACGCGATCGACTTAAGCAAATGAAGGAGAAACTAGTGAGTCCGTTGGAGATTCACCGGAAACCTTACTCGAAGAAAAAGATAAATTTAGAGATGGGCAATTCTGAAGATCGACTCACGAAGTTTGAAATAACAGTTTCTGACATTACTACTACTCTAGGGGAGTTGGTAGAACAATTACTTCTTGTAAACCTCGCGAATGCTTCTGCTTCAGTGAAATGACGAGACCACAAGAAGAAGAAAGGGGTGGCAAAGGTCGATAGAGACGGTGGTACCGAGGAGGTAGATAGTGATTCTAGTAATGTTAATTCCATTGAGGGGAGTTCGGTTATTGGGAAGTCAATGAATCCTATGGGAAATCTTCGGATCTATTTTAAAATTAAAAATTTGGTATTCGACGGTTCAATCGATACCGAGAAGTTAGATAATTTTTTAGATAGGTTAGAGACCTATTTTTCAGCTTTCGAATACTCCAATGCTCAAAAAATATATTTCTTGATATTAAAATTTGCAAGTTATGCACTCACGTGGTAGAAGTCCTATCAGAAAAGTCACAAAGTAGAAAGCTTGGGTTGGAAAGAGTTTAAGGTGTTGTTGAGGAAGTAATTTTATCCGATTGGGTATGACCAAGAGAGATGGTTCAAATGACACAATTTGTGCCAAAAGTATGGGCAATCCGTACAAGAGTTCACTACGGAGTTTTATAACCAAGCGTTGGTTTTGGGCATTGGTGTAAACGAGTATGAGGTGTTCATGAAGTATACAGGGGGTTTGTCGGAGTCCATTAGAAGGGTATTGAAGCTCTTTACTATAAAGAATATCGAAGACGCTACCGTAAAAATAATTATTATTGAAGGCAAGTACTTGAAGAGTGACAAGAATGACGACAAGAGCAAGTCAGGGTACAAGTCCAGTTGGAAGATTAAACATAAAGGGGAGTCCAACGGAGAGGGGTCTTCATCCATGGGAATCACTATAGTCATTATAAGGCAAATGGTCATATTTCAGATAAATGTTGAAAACTTTACCAGGTGCTTAGTTCGAAGGAAGAGTAGAGCAAGAGGGAGAAATGTGTACTAGCCGCAAAAAATATTAATCTTCCTGATTTAGATAAGCCAAATCCTCAATGTACCCTTATTTTTCAGCAACCTACGACTACCGAGGAGATAAGTCGGGAAGAGAATTTTTATGTTATCATTCAGGTGAAGCAGAACTTAGTAGAAGCCATCATTGATCCGGGTAGTCAGAAGAATTTGATCTCTGAGGAGGTGTTAAAGAAGATGGGTTTGGCTACTACAGCTCATCTTAAGCCTTAAGGTCTGGGTTAGATTTAGAAAATCATAGAGTTGATGATAGTGAGGCAGTGTACATTCAAGTTTACAATTACTGAATAGTTTATTGACAAAGTGACGTGTGAGGTGGTTCCTTTAGATGTGTTTCAAGTCATCTTGGGTAGCCTTTATCTTTGGGACCGAGATGCGATTATTTACTGTAGAACGCACAAGTACCGTCTTGTGAAGGAGGGGAAGGAGTTGTATATAAATGCTTATAAGAAACATGTCACCACCAATAATTTAGTAACGGTGACTCAGGCGAAGAGGATGGTTAATGCGAGCAGCAAGTTTATTTTGATATTGGTAAAATCGGTTCAGGAGCGTCGGTCGGCTAAGGTGTTGTCTACTTTGGCAATGCCTCCTAAGTAATAAACCGAAATGGGGAAGTTGCAAGAGGAGTATAAAGACTTGTTTCTGAGCATAGAAAGGATGCCACACAAGAGAGATGTGGAGCATGATATCATATTGGTGAATGGTGAGCCTTTACCCAACATTAGGTTGTATCGGACTTCTGTAACTGAGTCTGATGAGATCAAGAAATAGATACAAGAACTCCTTGAGTAAGGGATAATTAATCCGAGTTGCTCACCTTATGGTTCACCGATGTTATTGGTGTTGAAGAAAGATGGGTCTTGGAGAATGTGTGTGGATTATCGAGTGCTGAATAAGATTATTGTAAAGAATTGTTATCCACTTCCACGAATTGATGAGCTTTTAGATGAGTTGTAGAGAGCTCATTTTTACACAAAGATGGATCTTAAGTCGGGTTACCATCAGGTTAGAATCCGGGAAGAAGATACTTGGAAGACTATTTTCAAGACCAAATAAGGACTCTTTAAGTGGTTGGTGATGCCTTTTGGGTTATGCAACGCTCTAACAACATTTATGCAGTTGATGAATGAGGTACTTCGTGCTTTTATTGACAATTTCATGATTATATATTTAGATGACATCTTAATATATAGTCAAACATGAGAGGAGCACCTCGTGCATATTTGTAAAGTATTGGAAGTATTGCGGTCACAATAACTCGTTCTAAATTGGAAGAAGTACGAGTTTTGGAAGAAGGAGCTAATATACTTGGGTTTTATTATTGGTGGCGGTGAGCTTATGATAGATCCAGAGAAGGTCTCGACCATTACTGATTGGCCTATACCCCGTATAGTGACGGAAGTGAGAAGTTTTATGGGTTCTTATCAGTATTTACTAAACTTTATTTGGTATTTTTTTATAGATAGCTACACCACTGCATTCCTTGACAAAGACCAGTGTAAAGTTTGTGTGGGAAGATCACCATAAGAAGGCTTTTCAGTTACTGAAGCGCAACATTATGGATGTGCCTGTGTTAGCGTTGCCTAATTTACAGCAGCCCTTTGAGGTCGAAATTGATACGTCTGATTATGTATTAGGGGCAATTATATTCTAGGATGGGAGGTCAGTTGCTTACCATTCTAAAATGCTTACATGAGAAGTACGCAACAATCCTACCTATGATAAGGAGTTCTACGCATCATATAAATCAATAAAGCATTGACAGAGTTATTTATTGGGGAAGGAGGTTGTTAGACATTCTGATCACAAACCATTACAGTTCTTATCTACGTTCTAGCAGTCTAAGTTCTAGCTGGCTCACCACATGAAGTGGATGTCGTGCCTACAACAGTTCACCCTAATGATCAAGTATAAGAAATGAGTGGACAACAAAATGGCTAATATGTTATCTCGGCCCCCATTACTAACTATTTCCGCTTTGTTGGTAGCTATGCAGATACAACCAATTGTTCCTTTTGATTATGTTGTAGGGTATGACGATGACAAGGAGCTCAATGTGATTCACCAGAAGCTACTGCAATTCAAGATATGTGAGTATGTATTGAAGAATTATTTGATTTACAAGGGCAGTCTACTATGTATTCCTAAAGGTGGTGATCGCTTGTATGGGATTCGAGAGGCACATTATTCCCGGGTGGCAGATCATTTCAGGGTTGAGAAGACTCTTATGAATTTACGGCATTACGCCTATTGGCCAAAGATGCAGGTGGATGTTGCTTGTGTGTTTTTTGGTTGCGTACTATACAACACATCGAAGCCTTCCAATCGTATGTTAGGATTGTATTTACCATTACCAGTTTCTAGTCGACCTTGGGAGGACATTTCAATAGATTTTATGGGTGGTTTGCCTATGATCAAGTGTAAGAATGACTATTTGTTTATGGTGGTAGATCGATTCAGCAAGATGATTATTCTTATTCATGCCAGAAGATGCTCACTAGGGAAGGAGCAGCCCGATTGTTTTTCAGAGGCGTCTGGAGGTATTTCGAGATACCTTCTTCTATTATTTTTTTATGGAGATAGTCATTTTATTGGGCATTTTTGGAGATCGTTATGAGGGATGATGGACACTAAGTTGAAGAGAAGTACCACCTTTCATCCGCAGACTGATGGGCAAACAGAAGTAGTTAATCACACTTTGGTTCACTTATTATGGGGATTTTATTCTAAGCATCCTAAGACTTGGGATGAGAGTTTACCGTATCTTCAGTTTGTGTTTAACTGGGTGATTCATGGTTTCATTTTGAAGTCTCCGTTTGAAGTTTGTTTAGGTTACATGCCTCAAAGCTCTTTTGATTTAGATTTTAGTCTTGGCATCAAGACGGTGCTAGAGAAAGTGGAAGAGGAATAGGTTAAAGTTTAGCATTTCATTGAGAGGATGAACAAGGTTCATGAGGCGGTTGAGGTAAAATAGAAGAAGACTCAAGCAAAGTATAAGGCTCGCCATGATAAGCATCGGGTTGCGTGTACTTTTCAAGAGGGCAACCTAGTTTGGTTGCATTTGGGTAAGGAACGGCTAAAGGAATAAGGGAAGAAACTCAAGCCTATCCGCTATGGTCCGTTCACTATACTCAAGATGATTGGTGATAATGCATTCTAATTAGATTTACCACCTTTCATGAAGAGGTATTCGATGATTAATGCCGAGCAATTAATATTATTTGAGACGCCTCTTTTAGATGAAGACTCTACAATCGATACTCGCCTATTGTCAGTTGATGACTTATGGATGGATAGAAAAGATCCATTGTAGGTAGATTATATTCTAGAGAGGAAAGTTCATGCCACAAGATGGGGTAGTATTGAGTCATTCCGAGTTGGGAATATAGGTCAACTACTTAGCAAGTCGAAGTGGTTCAATAGGAAAATGGGCAAGGCCGCATTTCCTCACCTCCAGTTCTAGCTTGAGCAGGAGCTGAAGGTTCCTAAAGGGGGGGGGGAGCCATGAGCCCGGATGATCTAAAGATCGATCTGAAGATCAACCCCTTAAAAAACACACCATCTCGTTTGAACGAAGCTTGGTGTCGTTCGAATGAGATATGTGAGAAACGACTTGGAGTTCCCATGAGACACCTTGAGCGGAGTCTATTCGACTTGGGCTAATTTGAGCTGATTTTATTCGACCTAGAGTTATCAGAAGACCAAGTTAAAATTATCCATTTTGACCTAGACAATTCAAGCTTGGTCTATGCGAGCTAGAGTTCCCAGAAGGCCAATTCGAGCTGAGTCTATTTCAAGCAAAAATAGATAAGTCATTCTAATGACATTTGGGTTCGTTTGAACGAATTTGGGCTCCGAGAAGATTAATTTCAAGTTAAAGCATTTTATAGGCAAAACTAGCCAAGTCGTTCGAACAAACTTGAAACCCTTAAGACCAATTCACGCTGAGGTTGTTCTTAGGCTTATTTTGGCCAGTAGTTCGTCCGACCTATGGGTTCATTCGAGCGACTATCATTTCCTTTGATATTTTAGGTATTTCAATGGCATAATAGTCTTATCTTGTAACTAGGAAACTGTAACCCTCATAAAGGAGTAAGGCTAGGCAAGGTGAAAATCTATCTTTTATCTTAGATCAGTCCAAGTTTTGGAAGAGAAACTTGGGGTTTTGATTGTTATTCGATTGTAATCAAATCAATTGATCAATTGAAGCTCAAAAAGGGAAATTCTCCCACCAATTGTGTTTGCTCTTTATTTTATTTCTTTGTTTAGGTTAATCTCAATTCGATTGGGGATTATGTGCTTCAGTAACGCTTTGGCTCCTAAAATTGCCTCTGGAATAAGGAATACAAATAAAAGGTTTCTAAGGCTTTTTTAATGTAGCGCATTATGTAATGAAGTATGTCTCACAATTTATGAAAATGATGTCTAACGATAATAGTGAATTGGGCTGACAATTTAACTCGACCTTCCTAAGTTTGATGATAAACTCAATCAATCAAATACAAAGAGATGTATCAGATAACTAATCTCAGACTCTTTTCATTCAAAAATAAATAAATTTTATAATCTCTCATCACAAAATGTCATTTATATGCAACAATCACTCTTGGGTAAAAATGATGCAGTATGGAACCAATAGGAATGTTAAGGGTCAATGTTGAGTAGTTACAACACTTAAAGAGACTTAGGTATTAGAGTTTGTTATGACTCTTAATTATGGCTGTTTATTATGAGTCTTAGTAGTAGTAATTATGGTTAATTATTAAGAGTCATGGAGTCATTAGTCAGTTATGAATTGATAAATAGGAAAGAAAATGCATAAATTGAAAATAGAAAAAAAAACATTCTGATTGATTTTCTATTATTGTTACCTTTTTTCTCCTCTTAATATAAAAAGTTACATTTATGAGGTAATAAATTTAATAACTAGACCACCGTATGTTCTTTTTGTTGGAGTTAGATTATTGTTTTCTTCGTTCAGTAGAGAAAATTAATTGCTAATGTGGCAAATCATAATGTGTAACTTGTCTACCATCCCCTTAGAATTATAACATATTTATGAAAGGGGCTTGCTCATTTGTAACAGTTTTGAGAAATTAAAAGACATTTGATTGCATGCCTGACATATATACCCAAATAATTGGAATCTCTTAAGTTTTTATTTTTACCATATTACGTAGCTACCAATGCCATTTGTAACGTATTTGCTCTTATTCTTAACGAACTTGTAACAATCTTGGACACTATTAAGAATCGCTTATTTGTATTTGCATGACTACATGCGTGACAGATGTACCCAACTAGAATCGTTTTAGTGGTAGGAGTTAGAACCCAATCCTTGATCTACAAATACTTCCATCAAAATCTTCCGATACCTACTTATCTTTTACAAAAACCATAAATTCTCTTTGGCTATCATAGATCTTTAAGATCTAGTTCATGTAAGTTTGGGTTATTAAAGTTGAAAGTCTACAACTATGCTAGTCTTGAATTAGAATTAAGCTATATTTTAAATCATATTGATGTTTTTTCAGAAATTATGATAATAAATACTACTTTTTGCCATCTTTACAAAATCAGACCCAGGGAACAATAAATTCCAAAATTGATACTTGCAAGAGGAAAAGCCAAATTTACCCCTACTAAAGTTGTAATATTGCAGCAGACAACTACTTGATTTTGGGCTTTACAAGTACGAATGTCACATCCAAAATAATAAAAAATTGTAAAAAATCTTTAACTCATTTAAAAATATTATATCAAGCCACACTTACGTGGAAGGCTGGCATTGCCACCATCTCATGAACTACTTGTCATTTGTTTTAGTAGAATTTGTCCTTCCTTTTACTAGATTTGTTATTTGTAAGAAGACAAACTTTTTCACCAATTTTGTTACTATTTCCCATCGTTTATGGTTAGGTATCACCTGCGGTTCATAGGAGTTCGTCTGGTTTTTGGTGCCAAAAGCGATCCCGAGTCATCGAACAATTTTTTCTTCTTACTTAACTGTAAAAACTGTCCCAATTATTTGTCAAAAACTGTCTGTATGACTGCTGCCTACCAAGTATTTGATTAAAGACTAGTACTCTACATATTGGGCATGAAGGAAATGATGGTACTCATAATTCATGTAGATGGTACTCTACTTTACTCAACTCATGGAACAAACGATGGAAAATCATCTGTGAGGCTGCTGCCAACCAAACTATGTCATTTATTCAGTTAATCTCTAACATTCTTTCCGAGAATATATCATTTTGTAACAGATAGTTCTCATTTATCTTATATAACTTTGCCATTTGTTCAGCATATTTTGTCATTTGTTTAATATAACTTTGCCATTCTTTCAGAAAAATATCAACTGCTTGAATATTACAGTAGGTTTTTAAGCGTGGGCTCCACAGGTAAGGCCACAGAGGTAAGGCCGTGGGCTCCACTAGTGCGAAAGTCACTTCCTTAATAATAATAAAAGAAAAGTTTGAATTATTTAAAAATATATTATCACACCACGTGTCCAAATTTAATTCCTCGATGTACACGTGTCATTACTATTTTGAGACGTGTAAGGCAGACCAAGTCACCCTTTCATGCATTTGTTATCATTTTTTGATACCGATTTGTCATTCATTTAAACATAAGTTATATTGAATCATACAGACTCTGTCACCATCAGTTATATTATTTGGTATTTGGTTACTGCTGCTTAGGGTTAGGCAACACGTGCGATTCACACGAGCTCGTTTGGCTTTTGGCACCAAAAACCATCCCCAATCCTCAAACTCTTTCTTCTTACACGACCACTGCAAAGACCACAAAAACCATCCCCATTCCTCAAACTCATTCTTCTTATGGTTGTGCGTGATTGACAACCGTAAAAATCATCCCAGTCCCATAAATTGTTTTCACAAAAATCGTCGTGATTATACCCATTGTGTATGTATGTAATTTCAGTGTTATATCAGTGGCAAATTATCTGTGTTACTATTTCCTATCAGGTGTTTGATTAAAGTATACTTTTTCTTCTTCTTCTTCCACAATAAAGTCTGATAAAGAAGTGATTGAACAAGTTTACGGGTAGAAGGGTACCTCTAATGCTAAAAATTATACCTCTCAGTGTACAGGTATGGGACTTAATAAAATATTTACAACTCTGCTTGAAGAGGAGAATGGTACTCTTTGTACCACCTGCTTTGCACCCTTACTGTTGATTGATCCAATAGCAACGATATCAACGTTTGTAGTAGAAATATTCAATCGTCATCTCGGTGATATGAAGTTTTAATTTGGGGGGATGATAATTCAGATGAAACCTATTCATGTTTACCTTATTTTGGGGATAGTATCTCTCCTATTACAAATGAGTTCTTATTTGTTGATCCTGAGCATATGAAAAATTTCAGAATGAGGCGATTCCCCAAGAAGAAGAATACTTACGTGTTGATGGAAATTGATGATGCTTTAAAGCAGGCAAAATTGGAAAGACATCATGGTAAAGTTCTAATTTATTATTTGTTTTGTCTGCTTTATCATCGTTCTTTATTGTAGTTGTCAGCCTAAAAATTTCTTTATTGTATTTATAATTTTTGATTCATTATTTGTTGTGGTTCTCATCATTACATTGTGTATTATTTGGCATTTTTACCCATTCTTATTTTAAGCCGTATGTGATTTTTTTTGCAGATGATGTTCTTCGATTAAATTTGTTAAAATTTATATTATCATTTCTCCCCCCGAACAAGGGAAGAAACGTTGGGGTGAAGTATGTTAATCTCGTAGATGATCTACAATAATTTAACAGATTCCCCTAGGGTGATCAAGTATATAATTTCTTATAGATTCAAATAGTGAAGTTTGCCGATTATCAATCGGCCGCAGGTAAAAAATCGGATAGAGCTTTATCACTGTACATATGTACCTGGGTGTTGATAATATGGACTTCCCTTTCTATTCCTAGCCTAAAGTTTCCAATAATTGAGGAATCCATATATTTGTTCCCTAAGCTACAGGGATGGAGGATGACATCCTTTAAGCGTTACCAAATTGTGACGTTTGAAAAGTTTTTGCTAACCCCAAATTGCTGGTAATAGCTATGAAGCCATCTGAGACTGACATGCAGTAAGAACTTGTACAAGAGGCCATGGTAATCTTCCATTCTTTGTATGATTTTGATTTATTTATTGCTTCCTTGTCATTTAACTTAGGTTTCGTATCATTTTATTTGCTTAGTTTTGGCATTTTATATCTACTTCTTGTCATTTGTTTGATTTTTCTCTGTCACTGTTAAGTTGTCTATTATCATTGATAGACTTTTTTCTGTCATTTCTAAGTTTTCCTTTGTCATCGTCATCTATTTAAAAATTTCAGAGAAATTACATCAAAACACCTGCAATCGGTGTTGCGCCTGCAATCGAACTACTTGAAGTTGGTACACCTGTAGTCAGTATACCTGTAATAGATAACAGTTCTTCTGCCACTGAGATCGGATTTATAGTGGTTAAGGTATGCTCTCATTTGGAGGAGCATGGTAAAATGTTGCAGAAGTTGGATGACCATGGTAAAATTTTGCATAACCATAGTAAAATGTTGGAACAAATTTCGATGTCTACAGTTAGAGACAGTACTCTACCACTTAGAGATACTCCACTCCTTGGGCAGTACCAGTTCTCTACTCCTGAGAAAACTATAGAACACAAGCGAGAAGGAGGTAATGAGAAAGAAGATGGGAAAAGGAAGAAGACGGAGCCGAGAACCGTGCTAAGAGACCTCCAAAAAAAAATCAATAGATTGAAGAGAAGAAAAAAGGTAAGGGTGAAAGGCAGAAGAAGACGAATACCCGCATGATGAACAAGAAGGCAGAAGAAGCTGATGTACCCCTAAAGAAAAAAGGTACACATATTAAAGATCTCACTGATAAACAATTAGATCATGTCCTACTGATCCAATTAAAAACTTTAATCCCCGAGATCCCCAAGAAGGGCTTCGCTAATAGAGTTCCAAGGAAGGGACAGGCGGAATTCCCAGAACTTGAGAATATTTAATAACCTGCAGAAAATGTGCTTCAGTAAGTTGTACCTGGAGAAGGATTGGAGGTGGTAAAAGATTTAATGGTAGATGATGATGTTGAAGTTAGGAAGGATGTAAATTTGAAAGCGATATCGTCTGAATATGGTGGTGATCTTCTAGAGGTATCATTCGTTTGCTACTTCTTATCATTTATATGATTTTATTTGACATTTGTCTTTCAAAATATTGGCATTTACTTTATGACCTTTGTCATTTGTTTAATTTTTTTTTGCATTTGTTCAGTTGTCTTTGTCATTCTCTTTTCCAGAACTTTTATTTGTTCTGAAGTCTTTGTTTATTGTATTTGTTGTATGTGAAGTAGAAGAATGGTGAGATAGATGGCAAGGAAAAAGCTGAAGATGATAAAGAGCAACCTCAAGTTGTTGATGAAGAGGAAGTTCAAGAGGTATTTATCTAACATTTTTTTAAGCTATCTATCATATTTGTTGCTACCCTGTCGCTTGTTTATTTAATTTTACTATTCATTGTATGTATGTATATCCTATTTTACAAATGGAGGATTTAGAATAAGAAACTGTTATGGTATATTATGATAGAATAAAAGATGCAGTGGAAGAAGCCTATAATGAGGTATTTAACTAATATTTTTTGTATTGAGCTATTCATAATATTAAATATCACCTATCGATACCATTCTTAATTTGTTTCTTCTTTACTATTTGGTGTACAGACTATGGTTGCAAAAACTGTTATAGTATTCTTCGACCTGGATGAAGTTGTTGGTAAAGCTTATCAGGTAACTTACCATTTGTTTGCAGGTCACTTCTCATTTTCTTCTTTTATTTTACTATATCTTGTATCACTCTTATCATTTATAGTCTATTTATTTACAGGCTAGTACAAGCCAAACAACTGCTGTATCTGTCAAGGAATAGACTACAGAGGTTGTGAAAACTGAAGAATGAAGCTAGTTAGGTAATTTATTTGTTCTTCGCTGGTAACTTCTCATTTTTTTATATTTATTTTCCCATATCTTGTATCACTCTTATCATTTGTATTATGTTTATTTATAGGCTAGTGCAGAATAAACAACTGCTGTATCTGTTGAGGAACAAACTACGGAGGTTACAAAAACTGAAGATGAAGCTAGTCAGGTAACTTATCATTTCTTTGCTGGTAACTTCTCATTTTTTTTCCTATATCTTGTATCACTCTTATCATTTGTAGTCTATTTATTTACAGACTAAAGAGAGTAAATAGGAGGTAAAACAAAGTAAAGAGGAGGTGGTTGAAGGCAATGATGATGATGATAGAAATTCACAGAAAAAACTTGGCCCTGCCCAAGTAATAAAAGAAATAGCTGTTGACCCGACCAATGTATGAAGTACTTTTAAACCAAACAACTGGCTAATTACTCATTCTCATGTAATATGCACATTTATATTTTATTTTCTTATTTCAACATATCTGTTCCAGCTTGTTTTAATGGAGTCAGAAGTTGATGTCACCTTAAAGAAGAGGCATACACTAACTGATAAAGATAATAATAAAAGAGCCTTCAAAATGGCTTGTCAAATGAACCTATTGCATGCTGACCTCGACGAGCTTCTTCTGGGAGTGTTATTATAATCTTTTATTCAAAGACCTATCTCCCCGAATGAGGAAAACAAGGTGGACCAAGTCTGGTCACTGAGGAAAGATGAATTATCTCATGAATCTAAGAAAGACAATATGAGTACCTATAGGAGGATAGGCAAAAAAACTATTTGTCTTATATCTAAAGTAATGGTTGGACAATGAGGTATTTATATCATTTATTATTTTTCCTCTGTTATTTGTACAAGAATTTTTACCTTTTGTTTTTAAATTGTCTGTCCTTTATTCGTTTACACTTTATCATTTATTTTGTCTTTGTTGTCATTTGTATTATTGAACTTTCTCATTTATGTTATCTAATTTGTCATTTTATTTTTCTGTTCAGGTCATTGATGTGTACATTAAAACCCTAAATCAATATTTTGATACATAACATCGTGCCCGCCCAGATAAAGAAAAGATTGTGCTGGCGGATGTTTTTGCCTATCACTATATTGGCAGGGATTTTAATGTTTGGACTCATAATATGTTCTCTCTAGACGGTGTAGAATTGAAAGAGAAATCAATTTAGGAACAAATTACATATATGTAATGGGATTGTACAGTTTTAAATTGCATCCATCGAATAGATTTGAAAGTGGTCAATTAAAAATTAATACTTATTCCCAAGAATCTTAATGGCAACTACTGGGTCCTTTGTGGTGTGTCCTTTAAGGGAAGAAAAATATGCATCTACGATTTACTGGTGGATACAAAAATTACAAATGCGCAGAAGAAGAAGTTATCTCCTGGACACCAGCTTATTGAAGATCAGCTATCAATGATCCTCCCAAAAATGTTGATATAGACAGATTTTGCCGATCGTAGTAGTCCACCTTTTGGTTCAGAGGTAAATAATTATGGTCTAAACACTAAATGGATAACTCGTTGTAGGAAATGTTCAATATAGCCAAATGGATATAACTGCGGGGACTATATGCTTGTCTTTATGGATAATATCCTATGGGGGATAAAATTTCTAGATCTGATAGACTGTGATGAATGCCATTACACAATTGCTTATGACATATTGAGGCTGGGAGTTGAGCCGAAGGTGATTTTTAAAAACTATGATCTGTATTTTGATGGAATGTATAATTTCTATAATTTTGTAAAGTTATAAATAGTTAATATCTGTAGTATCCCAGATTTATTTATTTATTTATTATTATTTATTATCTTATTTTATTCATTTTGCATCCTCATACGTTACACTGCATCTGCATATATTACTAAGCATCGTGCATCCTCATATTATTATATTTATCAGGTTTTGAATTCTTCTTTCTTCATTTTCTGTGTTTTGGTGGTTTCGGTGGTTATTGGGCGGAGGAGGTTGAGTTGAAGTTTTGGGAGCCTGTGGTTGGCTTGATGGAGGTGTTGTTATTGTTGGTTGTTATGTGGCGTGTGATCTGTGGCGGATCTGTGTTAGGTTTTATCTTTTGGGTTTCTGCAGTTTTTGTTGGAGGGAATCTTTTTGGAGCTCTGGGCTGTTTCTGTTATGTTCTATTCGAACAGACTAGTTTTTGTTCGTATAAGTTCTTTCCTGCTTCATTTTATTCGAACAAACCTTTCTCTGTTCGAATATGTTTCATTCTGCTTCATTTTATTTGAACAAACCTTGCTCTGTTCGAATATGTTTCATTCTGCTTCATTTTATTCGAACAAACCTTGCTTTGTTCGAATATGTTTCATTCTGCTTTATTTTATTCGAATAAACTTTGCTCTGTTCGAGTATGTTTCATTCTGCTTTATTTTGTTCGAACAAAAATATCTTATGTTCAAACAGATGTATATTTTGACGACCTGTGTTAGATTTTTCTTATGATTCTTGGTCGTTGATCTTTCTCGCGATGAGTGTTGGTCACTTTAGGGTTTTATTACCCAATTCATTCTCTCTCTCACTTACACCCTCTCTGTCACTCACTCTCCAAATTGAAATCCTCTATTCTATTTCTTGCTGATTCGTTGCATTTCCTTGCTGAGCTCAGTCGTACTTCCTTCAGTGATTAATTTCCTTATTCATCTCCTTCATTGTTGATTAGATTTTGGTTTTGGTGGAACCCTTGTGTTTTAGAGTTTGTGATTATTGGGTTGATTTAGGGTTTTGTTGTTTACAGAGTTGTGTTGTTGTAGGTGTTGGGTTATTGGCATTGGTTTGATTGTTGTTGGTTGTGGTGTTGAGGTTGAGGTTGGGTTACCTTGTCGATTGTTGTATTTGCAGTTTATCCTTTGTCAGGCGAGTTTCCCTTCCTTGTTAAATTCCTTTACTAGTTTAATCAGTGTTAGTTAGAGAGATTATGCATTTGGCATTGAGGTGCTATGTGATTTAGTTTAGTCATCATTGGATTCGTCTCTGTATAGTTGTTTACTCATCTTGTTTCCTATTATTGGGCATGTAGAGTTGTGTTTCTCTTTTGTCCTTTAGGTGGTTGTGCATTTAGGTGGTATTTTTGTGGTTTGTCTTTGAATACTGTATTCCAGTCTTGTAGAGACTAATGTTGTTTTGATGTTGGGGCTGGTGGTCACTGTTCATCTGCGTTAGGATTATTTGCCATCCTCTGAGGCAGGTGGTTATCCTATGTATGTACTGGCCATGTTGGGGCTGCTGTGTTAGGATTGTTTACCCTTCTCTCAGGTAGGGGGTTATCCTACGTATGTTGGCCGTGTCGGCGGCAGTGGTGCTTTGATCCTTGGGATCTATTTACAGTGTGGGTTTTTAAATTCTTTTAACTTAACGGGGTTGGATACATAACAAAGCTCTACATCGGCTAGCCCTCAATAGGATTTCAGATTCCTACATCGGGTTAAAATAGTAGGTGAGTTTGAGATAGGTACAATCATGCCTATTACCTATCTGGGAGTGCGTGGATGGTATGAGACAGTTTTCCTTTGGTACCAATATTATCCTCTGTGAGGTTGAAATTCCTTGAAATTATAAATACAGTTCGAACGTTGGCTCCGTGGGTTGAAAAGCCTGGAATACTCTGATCAAGTGATAAATCCGTAGCGTGGTCGAGCTTGACAAAAATTGTACCCATTGTATCCAATTGAGATCTCTTTAAGGTTATTATGTATTAGCGGCTGATCAGCCCAATACATTGATTATAGGGTCTAGTTCTTTGGGTTCATAACATCATAGACATTCATCATTAGGGCAATTCTAGAAGCATATCACAGCATATTATATCACATCATTACTTTATTCCATCACTTCAATACATCTTTGTTCCTCTCTCTTATCTATGCCTTACTCTATTCCTTATACTACTCTTCGCTTATGTATTTACTATGCTTTTATAATCTTTATCTTATTCACTTCATCCTCTTTCTCTGCACCAGTTTTATTAGTAAGTTATTTAACATTGTTAGGTTATTAGTGAGCCGTGGTTTTGCTCACTCTCGTATTTCCCCCCTTTCAGAGGCAGAGTAGTTGCTTGTCTTGCTAAGGGCTTCAGCTTTGTTGATTCCAGTTTTTATAGCAGCAGTTTCTGCTTTTGTTGTAGCATATCTTGTATGATCTAGGTTTTGACGCTGTATATTATTCGAGATATTCTATGTATATTTTTAGTTGTATATATATCTCTTTTGCTTCTGCTTTATTCTTTTTACATTGATGATATTGCTATAGTGAATGACTGAGCTATTTCCTATTAGCAAGGTTATTTGTGGGGGCAAATCTTTGGATTCCCCGACATGCATGCCCTCGATGACATTATTTTAGATATGCTCTAATATTTGGATTTTAGGGCGTGAAAATATTATTCATTTATATGATCATTCACATTTGTTATATCTTCTTTGTCATTCATATATGACATATTTGTTAGAATGGAGTCAGATTCTAGTCTGTATAGTTGGATTATTATTAATTTGTCATTTCTTATGTATGATTTGTTATTCGTTTCATATGATTTGGTATTTGTTATCATAGATTTATCATTTCTTATATATTATTTGTCATTCGTTTCATATAATTTGGCATTTGCTATCCAAGATTTGTCATTTATTATATATGATTTAGCATTTGTTAACTGAGATTTATTATTTGTTATCTATGATTTATCATTCGTTATATATTAGTTATCATTCGTCATCTATGACTTGTCATTCGTTATATATGATTTGTCATTTGTTATCTACGAAAAATTAATCTATTTGTTTTGTAGATAGACAATATTTAATGTAAGTCAATGGTCTATTTGGTTATTTGATATAATGAATTGTATTATTTGTAAGTAGACAACATTTGTACTTAAAAATACGATTATTTATATGTTATACAGGATTTGTTATTTGTTAGGTATGACTTGTCATTGCTATCTATGATTTATCATTTGATAACTATTAATGGTTTATTTGGTTATTTGATATAATGAATTGTGTTTGTTTGTTAGTAGACAATATTTATACTTAAAAAATTAGTTAATTATGGTTTGTCATTTGTTATCTATGACTTGTCATTTGTTACCAATGATTTGTCATTTGTTAATTATCAATTGTCTATTTTGTTATTTGATATAATGAATTGTGTTTGATTGTTAGTAGATAATATTTGTACTTAAAAAATTAGTTAACTATAGTTTATCATTTGTTATCTATGATTTGTAATTTGTTAACTATCAATGGTCTATTTGGTTATTTGATATAATGAATTATGTTTGTTTGTTAATAAACAACATTTGTACTTAAATAATTAGTTAACTATGGTTTGTCATTTGTTACCAATGATTTGTCATTTGTTAACTATCACTGATCTATTTGGTTATTTGATATAATAAATTGTATTTGTTTGTTAGTAGACAATATTTGTACTTAAAAATTTGTTAACTGTGGTTTGTCATTTGATATCTATAATTTGTTATTTGTTACCAATGATTTGTCATTTATTACCAATAATTTGTCATTTGTTAACTATCAATGGTCTATTTGGTTATTTGATATAATAAATTGTGTTTGTTTGTTAGTAGACAACATTTGTACTTAAATTTTTTGTTAAATATTGTTTATTATTTGTTACCAATGATTTGTCATTTGTTACCAATAATTTGTCATTTGTTAACTATCAATGGTCTATTTGGTAATTTGATATAATAAATTTTGTTTGTTTGTTAGTAAACAACATTTATACTTAAATTTTTTGTTAAATATTGTTTATTATTTGTTACCAATGATTTGTCATTTGTTAACTATCAATGGTCTATTTGGTTATTTGTTATAATTAATTGTGTTTGTTTATTTGTAGACAACATTTTTACTTAAATTTTTTTTAACTATGGTTTATCATATGTTATCTATGATTTAACATTTGTTGTCAATGATTTGTCATTTGTTACAAATAATTTTTCATTTGTTAACTATCAATGGACTATTTGGTTAGTTGATATAATAAATTGTGTTTGCTTATTAGTAGACAACATTTGTGCTTAAATTTTTTGTTAACTATGGTTTGTCATTTGTTATCTGTGATTTGTCATTTGTTACCAATGATTTATCATTTGCTAACTATCAATGGTCTATTTGGTTATTTGATATAATAAATTATATTTATTTGTTAGTAGACAACTTTGTACTTAAAAATTTGTTAGATATTGTTTGTCATTTGTTATCTATGATTTGTCATTTGTTACCGATAATTTATTATTTATTACCAATAATTTGTCATTTGTTAACTATGAATGGTCTATTTGGTTACTTGATATAATAAATTGTGTTTGTTTGTTAGTAGACAATATTTGTACTTAAATTTTTTTGTAAACTATGGTTTGTCATTTGTTATCTATGATATGTCATTTGTTATATGAGATTTTTCATTTGTTTGATATGATTATTTTTTTATTATATATGAGATTTATGAATGTTCAATTAATCTATTTATATTATAGATAGACAAAATTTGATATAAGTCAATGGTCTATTTGGTTATTTGTCATTTGTTATATAAGTTTTGTCATTCCTTAGATATGATTTTTTTTTGTTATATATGATATGTGAAGGTTCAATTGATTTATTTATTTTGTAGATAGACAATATTTGATGTAAGTCAATGGTTTATTTGGTTATTTGTCATTTGTTATATGAGATTTGTAATTTGTAACAAATAGAATGGAGTAAACCTTCACAAATCATATATTAAAAAAAATCAATCATTGGTAGTAAATGGCAAATCATGTCTAACAAATGACAAATTTCATATAACAAATGACAAATAACAAAATAGACTATTGACTTGTATCAAATTTTGTCTATCTATAAAACAAATAGATCAATTGAACCATCACAAATCATTTATTAAAAATAATAGATCATTGGTAACAAATGACAAATCATATCCAAAAAATGACAAATCTCATTTAACAAATGATAAATAACCAAATAGACCATTGACTTACATCAAATTTTGTCTATCTACAAAATAAATAGGCCAATTGAACTTTCCTAAATCATATATTTAAAAAAATTGATCATTGGTAACAAATGATAAATCATATCTAACAAATGACAAATAACCAAATAGGCTATTGACTTAGATCAAATTTTGTCTATCTACAAAACAAATAGATCAATTGAAAATTCTCAAATCACTTATATAACAAAAAAAATTATCATATCTAACAAATGACAAATCTCATATAATAAATGACAAATCCTAGATAACAAATAACAAATCCTAGATAACAAATGACAAACCATATTTAGCTATTTTTTAAGTAGAAATGTTGTCTACTAACAAACAAACACAATTTATTATATCAAATAGCCAAAGAGATTATTGGTAGTTAACAAATGACAAATCATTGGTAATAAATGACAAATAATAAATAACAAATGACAAACCAAAGTTAACAATTTTTTTAAGTGCAAATGTTGTCAACTAACAAACAAACACAATTTATTATATTAAATAACCAAATAGACCATTGATAGTTAACAAATGATAAATTATTGGTAATAAATGACAAATCATTGGTAACAAATGACAAACCATAGTTATAAAAAATTTTAAGTACAAATGTTGTCTACTAACAAGCAAACATAATTTATTATATTAAATAATCAAATAGACCATTAATAGTTAACAAATGACAAATCACATATAACAAATGACAAATCCTAAATAACAAATGACAAACCTTACTTAACAAATTTTTTAAGTACAAATGTTGTCTACTAATAAGCAAACACTATTCATTATATCAAATAACCAAATAGACCATTGATAGTTAACAAATGACAAATCTCATATAACAAATGACAAATCCTAGATAACAATTGACAAATCATAGATAAAAAATGACAAACCATTGTTAACTAATTTTATAAGTACAAATATTGTCTACTAACAAACAAACATAATTTATTATGTCAAATTACTAAATAGACCATTGATAGCTAATAAATGACAAATTATTGGTAACAAATGACAAATCATAGATAACAAATGACAAGTCATACCTAACAAATGATAAATCCTGTATAACATATAAATAATTGTGTTTTTATGTACAAATGTTGTCTACTTACAAATAACATAATTTATTATATCAAATAACCAAATAGACCATTAATTTACATCAAATGTTGTCTATCTACGAAACGAATATATCAATTTTTCATAGATACCAAATGTTAAATCATATATAACGAATGACAAGTCATAGACGACGAATGACAACTAATATATAGCGAATGATAAATTATAGATAACAAATGATAAATCTCAGATAACAAATACCAAATCATATATTACAAATGACAAATCTAGGATAGCAAATGCTAAATCATGTGAAACAAATGACAAATCATACATAAGAAATGACAAATCAATGATAACAAATGTCAAATCATATAAAACGAATGACAAATCATACTCATTGGGCACAAAAAAGTTGTAAATTGTTATAGATCACAATTTATATTATATTAATTTACATCAGTTTACGCACTCAGAGGTGGTGGTGGTGGTCGATCTCCCCTACCGCCATCACCACCGTATCTTCCTCTGATTCTACTAAGAATAACGATAAGACATCATCGGACGTATACCAGCCGCTTCATCCGCCGATGTAATAACATCCTCTGCCAGATGACGCAGACCAATTCTCTGACCCTACTCCGACGTACCATATAGTGAAAGTAGAGCATTTGATAATAATTGTCATCCGCCTCTTCTACCTCTTCATACGTCATCTCATAGAAGGTAGGCCATACTGGAATGGGAGTAGGAAGTTCAAGGGACTAGGTCCCAAAGTATCAAAGCCGCAACTCTTGCATCTTGGCAAGATCCCTAGCCTTGTAAGCTTGGCATCTGGTGGTCGCCATCTTCTTCACAGATCAGTTACAGAGGAAATAGTTACACAAGATTAAAATAGAAGGAAGTACGGCAGTATTTATACCATACCACTGCAAACCATAATAATTGTTAATGCTGAGTTCCAAATCCCAATGTCATAATGAATTCAAGTTCAACAGTATTTAATGCTGACCAAACCCATTAGAAATGAAGGAACATTGGAAATGATCCCCGGGTGCTGAATGTCTTTGCCATTTAATGAAATATATGTCATCCATCTATTCTCCCTCTATTATTTGTTTTTCTATGTTTGTCATTTACCATCTTATGTCATGGTATTAGAGAATGTTGTCATTTACTATATATAATTTAACATTTCCCATTAAACATTTATCATTAGATTTCTTTACGAAACTTTAATCAGCTATCGAAGACATTGGCAATAGGATGACTACCAGTCTTACAACCATAAATTTGAATCTTGAGTGCATTGTTGACATAATTGAATCGCTAGATTTGCCTATCTTCTGTAATGTCGTTGTTCAGTGGAATTTATAATTTGATTATCATTATTTATCATTTATATTGTAGCTTTAAGCATTTGTTCCTCAAGAGTTAAACTTTTTAAAGCAAGAAATTAACACCACTAAAGATAAGGAATATTACACTTCACTCATACATATTTATCTACTTGTTAAGATCTAGAGATTTTAACTTGGATAAAAAATCCTTTAGAATCTTCGTTCTGACCTCGGAGATCCTTAGTTGAGTGTAAGTTTCATTTGTATTAGTGTCGAAAATCTGATTGCTCCTTTAACCAAAATTTGTGATGTCTTTCGCCGTTGACGATTGTGGCCTTTTAGAATCATTGGGCGTAGAGGATTCTCGAAACCAAGTTTTGAATTGACAATGGTATTGTGGGTAATGGTAGAATCTCCTACCAGATGGTTTAGAGATTATGTAAATGAGACCACAATTGTACTTTTTTACCTCATCTGCCCACGCCCATAAACCACACCCACCAATTTTTTGAGCGCATTGACAGAACCAGTTGTTAGGGTTGAGGCTTGTGCGTGAAAGGTAAAGATCATAATTTTTACTGCACCAACAAATAAGGGAATGCATTGTTGGTAGGAAAGTATGTAATGCCTGAGAACTTGTAGGGAAGAATGTAATGCTTGGGAACTGGTATGGAAGTATGTGATAATTTAATCTTATCTTTATTGTATGATTTTGACAACCTAGCATAAAGTCAACTTTGATTATGTTTATAGCAAACTATCTATCCAAAACATCCACGTTGGTAGGGAAGTACGTAATGCTTGATAATTTACAGCAGTAAAATGACAATACTATCATAATGGAATGACAAATACTAATTGAAGAATGATATTAATAAACGGTGACAGTTTGTATCACCAAAATGATACTCTTTGTAAAAACAAATGACAAATAAGCCATTTAAATTCCAGAAGCTTATTTCCTAAACAGTCGATGTGACAAGTCAATCTTTATTACTTGATTAGACAACTTAGCTTAAAGTCAACTTTGATTATATTTAGAACAAGCAATCTATCCAAAACATCAACGTGGTTTCCGCAACTCTAAGCACTAAGTCCTAAACCCTGCCCACGCGTGATTCAAAGTCCCAATTCTCCCAAGTATAAAAAACCCTAATATCTTTTAAACTAATTATTCTCAAGCCTCAACTATTTAAACTATAAACTCTTTACAACTTCACAAGAAGTTTCGTACTCCCACTCTACTCAATTTAGCCGTGCCTCTTTCTGCACCCCTCAAGTTTGGTTTGAGGAGGTAGGGATTAAGGAAGATGAGGCAGACGAACTTCTTTTTACGTTTAATAAAATTTACCTAATGGAAAAGGATGTCTTCGGTGAGAAGTCTAAACCGCTCAAGGAGAAACTATGAGAGCTCGATAAAATGGATGACAAACTGGATACAATTATAAAAAAGAAAAAAGAACATTATGAAGAGTTCAAGTTCCATATCCACTTCTTGGAAGATCAGGTTTGCGTCGTAAAGTTGGACCGGGATGAGCACAAGAAACTGTGGGAGCAGTCGGCCTGTAAAATTAGTTGTCTCGAGCAGAAGATCATGGCTATGGAACGTGATCAAAATTCCTCAAGTGAGGAATTTTAACAATTTGTGTAGTTAATGTTTTAGTTTTTGTTGTTGTTGTTGTTGTTATTATTGTTTTCCTTGTATAAACATTTATTTTGTTTCATTTCACTTTTTCGCTTTCAAATAGTAATTTCTGTCTGATATGTAAGAAACAAATAACTGAAAACTTCCATCCAAAATAAATGATATAAGGGAACTAAACAATTGATAAAGACTACATGAACAAATAAAGGTAGATAAATTTTAAACTGAACGAAACTGGTGATAACATTTGAACAGACAAATGATAAATTAACGTTAAACAATGACAGTTCTGGCAGTAAACAAATGATATATAGCATGCAAATAAATGCAGAATTTTCTTCAACATGTTAGAAGTCGATGTGGCAAGTAATGATACTTGATTAGACAACTCAGTTTAAATACTCAAATGACTTACGTATACAATAAGAAATGACAGCGCCGAACCGACGTAATAATAACTTTTACCCTAATCATCGTGTAATCCCTTACACGCGTCCATTCCCAATGCATTCAACTCCCCTTATAAAAACCCTAATCTCAAATTAACATTAGTTAACACAAGTTCATTTGAGAGATGAATATTTAATTAAGAAATACAAGGTTTATTTGAGAGAGGAACATCAGTAGAGATAGTTTGAAAAAACTCATTTGATTGATGAACATTAGTTAGCACAAGTTCATTTGATGGATAAACATTGATTGAGGAATACTAGGTTCATTTGAGGGAGGAACATCAGTACAGATAGTTTCAAAAGAATCATTTGATTGAGGAACATCATCATCATGCACTAAAAGTCTAAACCTACGTGGATCAAACCCTCTGCTATTTGTTTCAGGGTAACCCCAGTATTCTGGCTTAGGATCAGGATCAGAATTAGGAAATGAGTTACGACGCAAAGGTCCCCCCGTTTTGGTGGTAGACAACCCTTTACCTGAACTAGTATCTTGGTGGTGGACAACCCTTTACCCGAAGAATAGAAATCAGAAATAAAGTTCTAGGAGTTCTGGGAAGGTAGCCAAAGCTCATTAACAATTCATATGTGGAAGGGTATGCCAGGATTTCTTTTATGCATATTGATCATTATGGTAAAGTTATGGACTGATAAAATTACGCATGCATAACCATGGACGAAGTTGTACATCTTACAGTCCTCACGACGGATTTTGCTTATTTCTTCAAGGGGTATAACGAAATCTTCGTATGACGAGTGTGCTCTTAGTGAGGTAAGTTTTGTACTTCTTCCAACATAACTAACGATTGATCCGATTTTTAGACGTACGATATTACCACCAAAATGAACAATGATATAAAGCTGAACTTCATTCATCCCTGAAACAAATAATATAAATAAACCATTCTGGTGATAAAGTAGTAGAATACAAATGAGAAAAATAGTATAAAACTTAACTTTATCAATCCCTTAAAAAAATTATAGGAATCCCAAAATAAATGATATCAATGAACAATTCTGGTGATATAGTAGCTAATAATAAATGCTAAAAATGACAAAAAAATGATTAATGATAAAGTAGTTGAAGACAAATGATTAAAGGTAAAGAAAAATGATTATGTACAAATTTTATCGTCTTGCATAACATTTTTCATAAGAAAAAGGCTTCAACTCATGATGCGGATATACAGTGAGAGATGATGGATACAGAGTTAGAGATGATATTTACTGCAATGGTTACTTTAACGGTCGAAGAGAAGAATAACAACGGTCTTTGGCAACGAGAATAACCTATGATAACTGCGATCTTTTCCTCCCCAATGACTTCTGTGTGAGAACTTGAGCTAATGCTGAATGATAGTTGGAAGACTTGACACATGAAGGAGACAAATAGTACATCAAGGAAAATCTTTTTTGATTTTTGTAGAAGTTTTGTTGTAGTCTTGTAGAAGAAGAAGAATAAGAAGAAGAAGCTTTAATTTTTAAGGTAGTGTATTTAAGGGGGAATCGTCTCTCCTATTACTGTTCTTATTACTGCAGCAGATTAGACTACTCAACAACTCCAGTAGAATAGTTTCTCATTTTTTATGTATTATTTATCATTTATTTTGTGAGAACTTTGGCATTCTTTTGGAAATTTTTGTAATTGTTTTGGTATAGCTTTGTCATTTGTTGAGTAATATTATTGAGTTAGTAGTTTTATTACTGTAATAGATTAGATTACCCATCAATATTTAATGTTAGAGATTAGGGTGGCAACTAGGGGGTACTAGGTGGGACCATTATCGATTTGTTAATTTTAGTATCAATTTTGGAAGAGGCTTGCCAAAGTATTAATTTTGTAAATATGACAAAAAGTAGTATTTATTCTCATAATTTCTCATGTTTTTTTAACCTTTTCCTTTTTTTTGTGTATATTTTAGTGGGGTTGAGTCCTTTCCAAATCGAATTCTCTGGAAATATATATCCTGAGCCAGGGAGGCGTCATAAGTCCAATGGGAAGATACCGCGATGTGCTAAAAATGTGGTTGTGGACCAAAAGTATTACGAGTGCCATATTAATTGAGGTCGTTGCTGTTCAAGAACATCTATGGAAAGTCTGAGGCATGTTGATGGTCAGCAGCACCGACAATTACAACAGACGTTGAGCTTCTCATCTCCCCACGCCGCCAACTTGTCTTATCAGACTTGGGGTTTAAGTATAACTATTACTGCCATTGAGCTGAGCTTTAATTTATGAAGCTTTAGTCCTTTTAGATATTTATGTGATTTGGTTTGTGGGTTTGATATGAAATTGAATTTGTGTTTTACATGAAATTGAATTTGGGGAATTGGTTATTGTCTAATTATAAAGTCAGTCTTTGATCAAAAAAGGGCTTTTATCGGGTTATATGTTGTATGGGTTTTAGTAGTTGTTAAGAGCCGTTTCATGGAGATATGCAGTAAAAGGAAATGACGGGTTTGTATATATAAGGGGGAAAACTGAGTTAAGATGTTTGGTGGTCTTCCTATTTGGAAGAGATGTCTTTGTATTCTTTCCGTTTAACTTAATGAATAAGCAAAGAAAAAGGCACAAATGGAAAGTGGGGGAATTTTTTTGAAAGAAATATGAACGTTTCTTACTTTCTTTCTCCTTTTACTATTTTAGTATGATAACAAATGGAGTAATTGGACACCCATATGCACTTTTTATATAAATTATCTTTGTTTTTTTCGTTCGATGGCAAAATTTGTTGAACCACAATGAGCAGGGCTAGCCCTGAGTTTTATAGGGCCCTGGGCAGAATCCAAAAATTTGGCCCTTTCTTCATGAATTTTATTCCTATCATGACATATTTTAATTTGAAAAAATGAAAATTTGTAAAGAGAAGCTAGGAACCGATCCTCACCTTTTGATGAAATCTACCTAGTTCTACCAATAGGTTTTTGAGGGGCCCCTTTTTATAGAGTACTTTAGCATTTTCGAGGCCCTAACTTTATGCGGCCCCTATAGAATTTAACTATTTTAAAACATCCATTTATTTATCCTTGTAATTTAATAACTTATGTATATTAATTGAAAGCCTTGGTTTTAACTTTACCATAAAGATAAGTTATTATCTCTTTATATTAATACCAAATAGTGGTCCCTGTAACATAAATGCCTGTAACATAAATGTTTAGAGGTTGTACTCTATAAGAGTATCTCCTAAAGTGCCTCAAGAACTTGGACTCCAAGATGCTACATAAGATTTTCGAGCTCTAACAGCATCTCACTGACTTTGATTTCCAACTCAAAAAGCAAGGTTGAGTCTTGTATTATTTTTTTACGCCACAATTGGGCGTCCAAGTGTTGGGCGTCTGTTTATTTTCTAATCGGGCGCCTAAGACTTGGGCGCCCAATTTAAAATAAAATAAAATAAATTAAATCGGAGGCCCAAGTCTTAGGTACCTGATGAATATATATATTATTTTTTAAAATAAATAAAAATGTAATAGGCGCGCTTGTTAAAAAAACAAGTCAGGTACTGTTAGAAGAAATAAAATCTCAATCTCACTGACTTGGATTTAGCTTTTTTTCAATCAAGTCAGTGAGGCACTTTAGGAGATGCTCTAAGAGTATCAACAACAGGCTAGGTATCACTAATGTAGCGATCCAAATGTTGTAAAAACACCTTCAGGATCGCTATCGTTTAAATGACACTTCTATTCATAAAACTTGTGGCGATGCTGCTATGGCCAAAATTTATTAGATGGCCCACACATGTAATATTTTTAAATTAGTTTTGTGTGTATGGCAAGTTTTTTTAGTTGCAAATCTTATTGTATTGCTTACTTATCAATGCCATTTGGTAGTGTCTTTTGTTTGATTAAATGTACATTTGTTGACGACGTTTTTTTAAACTTGTGGAAGCTTCTAGAATATTGAGTACAACATTTTAAATTTGATTTACATTGTTAGCTCCTTTTAATTTGTGAAAAAATTTATATAGTATTACTATTCAGTTTTAGGATCTCAATGGTTTAATGCAAACTTGGATGAAAGATTTACAGAGGCTAGAACAACATTCACTCCCATCTCAGTCGTTGGAATTAGAAAATTCTTCTATGCAAATTTTCCAGTAACTACTAATCTACATATCCCCATTACAAGAACCGTGAATCCCTCATGGTCGGGTTAAGGTGTTGTTTTATCGTAGGACAGATGGAATCTAAAAATGTTGTTCTTGACCAAAAGTACTATGAGCGCCACTTTAATAGAGGCCATCACCATTCAAGAACATCTGTGGAAAGGCATGTTGACAGTGCTTCCTCAGGCTCAACGACATTAGTAGCCTCCAATGGTTGTCTATCCAATGACATTTAGAAAAAAAATTGCGACTAGTTTTTTACTTTCTTTTTGCTCTTAATACATTTATTTTGCGGAAATTACGAGAATAAATACTACTTTATGCCAACTTTACAAAATCAGGCCCAGGGAACAATAAATTCCAAAAAAGATACTGGCAAGAGGAATAACCAATTTTACCACTACTAAGGTTGTAATATAACAACAGATAACCACTTATTTTTGGGTTCCACAAGTACGAATGTCACATCCAAAATAAAAAAAATTGTAAAAATCATTTAAAACTATTATATTAAGCCACGTATTATTACCATTTGTTCTTCAATATTTGTTAAGAAACACTTTGTCATTATATAACTAGCAATCAATGTCATTTGTTAAGAAATATTTGTCATTTGTTTTCCCAGAACTTTCTCCTTTACTCAGAAATTTGTCATTTATATTCCTAAAAGTTTTACATTTGTTCCAAATTGGCTATTATTTGTGCCACCATGATGTTGTCATTTCTTCAATAAAATGTTACCTATTTTTTACAGGCACGTGGGCTCCACAAGTATGAATGCCACTTCCAAAATAATAATAAAAAAAAGTTTAAATCATTTAAAAATATATTATCATGCCACATATTCAAATTTAATCCTACGATGTACGTGAAAGGCAGACACTGTCACCATCTCATACATTACTTGGCATTTGTTTCAGGATAGTTTGTCCTGCCTTGTACCAGATTTGTTATTTGAAAGAAGGCTGTCACCAATTCTGTTACTACTTTCCATCTTGTTTATGGTTAGGTATCACTTGTGGTTCACAGGAGTTCGTCTAGTTTTTGGCGCTAAAAGTGATCCCGAGTCATCAAACAATTTCTTCTTCTTACTCGACCGCAAAAACTGTTAAAATTAATTATTTATCACAAACCATCTGTATGACTGCTGCCTACCAAGTGTCTGATTAAAGACTGGTACTCTACTCTTTTGGCATGGAGTAAATGATGGTACTCTACTCATGGAACAAATGATGGTAAATTATCTGAGCGGCTGCGGCCCACTAAACTATGTCATTTATTCAGTTAAACTCTGGCATTCTTTCAGACACCTATATTATTTGGTAACAACTAGTTGTCATTATCAATACAGACTTTCCCATTTGTTCAGTCTTCTATGTCATTTATTTCATCTAACTATGCCATTAAGTCAGAAAAATATCAACTGCTTTAATATTACAGTAGGTTTGCAGGCCGTGGGCTCCACAAGTTAGTCTACAAGAAAGGTCGCGGGCTCTACAAGTACTAATGTCACATCCTAAATAATAATAATAACAGTTCAAATCATTTGAAAATATATTATCACGCCACGTGTCTAAATTTGATTCCTCGATGCTCGATGTATACACGCCATTACATTTTGAGAGGTATAAGGCATACACTGTCACCATTTCATACATTTGTTATTATTTGTTTCAGGTCAATTTGTCACACTTTTAACCATCAGTTATATTGAATCATACATACTCTGTCACCAATTCTGTATTATTTGGTATTTACTTAGTGTTGTTTAGGGTTAGATAACACGTGTGATTCACACGATTTCGTCTGTCTTTTGGCGCCAAAAACTATCCCCGTTCCTCAAACACTTTCTTCTTACACGATGACTGCAAAGACCACAAAAACTATAAAAATTGTTCTGATCTACACATTGTGTGTGTGATTGACAACCACAAAAACTATCCCAGTTGTACAAACCATTTTCTCACAATCGTCGTGATTCTATACATCGTGTGTGTGTGCGTAATTTTAGTATTATTTTATTGGCAAATCGTCTATGTAACTACTGCCTACCAAGTATTTGATTAAATTCTGGTTAACTACTGCATACCAAGTATTTGATTAAACTCTATTTTTTCTTTCACAATGAAGTCTGATAAAGAAGTGAATGAGAAATTTGATGAGGAGAACCAAACCTAGGAGGGTGGAGCCAAGAATGACACCTCTAGTACTAAAAATTACACCTCTCGGTATACAGGTGTGAGATTTCACAAAATATTTGGAGCTCTACCAGAAGAGGAGAATGGTACTCTTCCTACCACCTACTTTGTACCGTTAATGCTGATTGATCCAATAACGATAATGTCGACGTTGGTTGTGGAAGTATTCGATCGTCATTTCGGTGATATGAAGTTCCAATTTGGGGGGGGGGGATAATTCAGATGAAACCCATACATGTTTGCTCTATTTTGGGGCTACGTATGCTTCCTATTGCAGATAAGTTCTTATTTGTTGATCATGAGCATATAACAAATTTTTGAATAAGGCGATTCCCCAAGAAGAAGAATACATATGGGTTGAAGGAAATTGGCGGGGCTATAAAATAGGCAAAATTGGAAAACCATCATGGTAAGATTCTAATTTAGCATTTGTTTGCTCTGCTTTATCATCATTCTTCTTTGTATTTGTCACTCTAAAAAATTTTGTATTGTATTTACCATTTTTGGGTCATTATTTTTTAAGGTTCTTATCATCACATTGTGTATTCTTTGGCATTTTTATCCATTATTATTCTTTAACGTGTGTGATTTTTATTTACAGATGCTGTTCCTCGATTAAATTTGTTAAGAATTTTACTATCCTTTTTCCTCCCGAACAAGGGGAGAGAAACGTTGAGGTGAAGTATGTTAATCTGGTAAATAATCTAGTAGAGCTCAACAGATTCCCTAGGGTGAGCAAGTCTATAATTTCTTGTAGAGTCAAAATAGTAGAGATTGCCGAATATCGATCAACCGCTGATAAAAAAATAAGATAAAGCTTTATCACTGCACGAATATATGTGGTTGTTGATGATATGGACTTTCATCTCTATTCCTGGCCTAAAATTTCTAAGAATTCACGAATTCAAATATTTGTTCCCTAAGCTACAGGGATGGAGGATGACATCCTTTAAGCATCACCAAATTATGACGTTTAAATTTTTTTTTGCTAACCCCAAATTTGTGGTAATAGCTATAAAGGCATCTGCGACTAACATGAAGTAAGAACTTTTGCAAGAGGCCATGGTAATCTTCCATTCTTTGTATGAATGATTCATTTTATTACTTCCTTGTTATTTAATTTAGGTTTCTTATCATTTGGTTTATTTAAGTTTGGCATTTGGTATCTTCTTCTTGCCATTTGTTTGATTTCTTTCTCTATCATTTCCTATCATTATTAAGTTCTTTTTTGTCATCTGTTTTAGGCCTATTGTCATTGTTAAATGTTTTTCTGTCATTTCTAAATCACTCTTTGTCATCTATTTTAATATTTGAGAGAAATCACATCAAAACACATGCAATCGGCGGTGCGCCTATAATCGGTGTTGTGTCTACAATCGAACCACTTGCTGCCGAACCATGGTAAAATGTTGGAATGAAATTTATGTCAACAGTTAGATATAGTACTCTACCACTTGGAGATGGTACTCTACTCCTTGGGCAGTACCATTTCTCTACTCATGAGAAAATTGTGAAATGTAAGCAAGAAGAAGGTAATGAGAAAGAAGAAGGGAAAAGGAAGAAGGCGAAATTGAGAACCTGGAAAAGAGGCTCCAATAAAAAAATTAAAAGATTGATGAGAAGAATAAAAGGTAAGAAAGAAAGGGAAAAGGCAGAAGAACATGGAAAGAAACACAAGACCAATGCCAATAAGAAGAACAAGAAGGCAGAAGAAGCTGATGTGCCCCTGAAGAAAAAATTTGAAGGCACGAAGAAAATAGCTCTCACTAATGAACAATTGGATGATGTCCCACAAATCTTTTTGAAATCTCAAATCCCCCAGAAGGCTAATAGAGCACCAAGGAAGAAATAGGCAGAATTTCTAGAACTTGAGTATGATGAAATTCAATTAACTGGAGAAAATTTAATTCAGCAAGTTGCCCCTGGAGAGGGATTGAAGTTGGTAAAAGATTTAAAGGTAGATGATGAAGTTGAAGTTCATAGGGAAGTGAATTTAGAAGCGATATCGTCTGAATATGGTGATGATCATCTAGAGGTATCATTCGTTTATGACTTCTTATCATTTATTTGTTTTTATTTGACATTTGTTTTTCAGAAAATTGGCATTTACTTTATGAATTTTGTCATTTGTTCAGAAATCTATCATTTGTTCAGAATTTTTTGGCATTTGTTCGGACGTCTTTGTCATTATATTTTTCAGAACTTTAATTTGTTCTGAAGTCTTTGTTCATTTAATTTGTTGTATGTGAAGTAGAAGAAGGGGTCAGTGGAAGATGAGGAACCTGAAGCTAAATCTGTTCAAGAAGAGCAACTTCAAGTTACTGAAGAAGAGGAAGTTTAAGATATATTTATCTAACATTTGTTTTAAGCTATCTATCATATTTGTTGTGTGCTACCCTGTCGTTTATTCATTTAATTTTATCGTTTGTGGTCTGTGTATACTATTTTAGAGATAGAAGAACAAAAGACTGTAGGTGTGTATTATGTTGAAAAAAAAGATGTAATAGAAAAAGCCAATGAGGTATTTAACTAACATTTGTTTTGAGTTATCCATAATATTTATTCACCTATTATAGGGACTATCCCTCGATCTCACCAATAATCGAACTCAAATAGCCCGATTTACCTCTATTTTAGGCTCACGCAATTTTAGCACTTAACACTCCAGTCAAACATTCTAACCAGCCAGACGAACTACTCAAGAACGTGGGTCAAGCTAAACCGGGAAAGTGTTATTTAGTCAAAAACATATGTCTCCCACAAACTCGTTAGTTATTCAGTCAACCGCCACTAACTACTTCATTCGGAAAACATGTTCAAGTACGATGAAGAGTTGTGGAGAAGTCTATAAAAAGGAAAAGTTCCAGAAGAGTCAGGGACCATAAAAACTACTCAAACATCTTATTTACGAGATCAAAAACATTTCTATATTTTAGAGATTACTTGTAATAAAGATATCCACTACAAGCAATAAAGATACTCTTACAAAAATCCTCCATACGAGGTTTTGGTTTTTTACCCGTTCAGAGGTTTTCCACGCTAAAAATACTTGTCTCCAATTCTTGCTTTATATTAGAGCATTGTTACAGGTTCATTGGTGCGATAGCTAATTCCTAATCATATCGAGCAACGGAATTCGGCCATTACATTTGGCACCGTCTGTAGGAAAGATTGCATTTCTACAATATCCTAAGGCAGTCTTTAACTACAATTTTCAATTATGGTTTCTTCCAGATGACAGGCCGCAGGAACTTAGCTCAAAATTTTTGTGGATCTGGGGTAACTCACCGAGTTACGGGCGAATCTCTACGAAGATGCAGAGAAACAGGCCGAACTCGAACTTCAATTGACAAAAGATCATGAGCTCCGTGAGAATGAGCTCGATGCAGAATGACAAGCTCGTTTGACAGCGCTCAAACGATGCGAAGTTCAGATGACGGCGATGCAAATTGTACTCGAGGCTCTACACAATACTCAGCAAGCTCCTTCAGCCAGGGGTCATGATCAACTTCTTGAAACTTCCCGCATTTCGGCAAGGGAAAGATTGGGATCTCGGGGAGCCACTGGTAAAGCCATTTTTAAAAATCTTCCACACGAACTGTGACCCTCCATCCATTTGGAGGGAGAAGTTCAATCCAAAATCAGTCGAGGTCATTTGATTTCCGTCCGTCAGGAGGAAGACCAGCGACCCTTATATCAAGTTCCAGCACTAAATTTCATGAGTGAAGGTACATGAACTTATCATCCTCTGCTAGCACGTCCAGTGATTCAGCCAACACGTTATTACATCATAAAAGAACATATGGATAAACGAATCAGGGAGCTGATCGAGGTACAAGTTCTGGGTACTACCGGCGATATCACGAAGTTACAAGAAAGTCCAATTGCCAAAGAACTATTCAATATGGAAATACCGAAAGGTTTCCATACTCCCCAAATTCATAAGTACAAAGGTACTGACCTGAAGGAGCATATTCAACAATACCGCAATTTATTGGGGTTGTACTCCGATCTCAACCACATTCTTTGCCGTCTGTTCGCCGCAAGTTTATAGCAGGAGCCGCTCCGATGGTTCCATTCTCTTCCTGAAGAGTCTCTCTAGACGTTTGATCAGCTGCTGAAGCAGTTAATCAAGTCATATGCTCACAACAGAGACAAAGAGGAGAACTTGTATTCTCTTATCGGTCTAAAGCAGTCACATGGAGAAAAGCTTGAAGATTTTTTAAAGAAATTCCTAGAGCTTGCAAGAAAGGTGGATAACCTCGACCAAAAAATAGCTGTGACCGCTTTCACCAATGCGCTCCGGCTCGATTGTAGGCCAAAGAATACCTTTTCCTTAACAAGCTTGCAACATTAGAGGAGATGATCACCAAAGTCAACGGTTACGTCGACTTGGAGAGGATGATGTCTGAGCGACAAAAGTCTACCGTCTGTCCTCTCTACCAAAGCCCCTCCTGCAGATTGAACTAGTAAGCCAAATAAGGAATAGAGAGATCAGAAACGCACCAAGGGAAACACTGGATACCCTCGGAGAAGCAGTCCGCAAAATAAACCCGTCCTCCCAAAGCTTAACGTTCGAATCTCCTCACTTTTTCTACTGCTGTTGAAAGACCCGCTCTACCGTGCCTCTCAGCCACTGGAGCCCATCGAGAATCGACCATTTTTCTTATACCATAAGGTAAATCATCATTCTACTGACAATTTCTATGCTATACAGCGGATGCTCAAGCTCATTTTCAAGGAAGGATGGATGCTCGAATACATTGTTGACCTGAAGTCATATCACGATGGCAGCAATAAAAAGTAGCTCGAAATTTTTCAGATCAATGACAGAGCTGAGGAGAAACATCTTTACCATATGCACCTCAGCAACATGATCAAAATCAACCAGATCAACAATTCTAACCGATTAAAGCGTCGGAGAGTCTCGGAATGTTGTGATCTTACACCTCAAGACAAAGAAGCCAAACTTTTGCCCAAGTCGAGCAATCGCTGACTTGAAATCTCTTTCGAGGATTGTGATACTAGCCATATCAAATTTCCACATCATGATGCGTTAGTCATAATGCTGAAGATGAAATAGTTTATCATGCACACAATGATGATCGATACTGGAAGTGGTATTGAAATTCTTTTTTAGAGTACGATCGACCAGATGGGTTTGGCTGTCCAAGTCTTTCAGACCGACACCGACATCAGTGAGTTCAATGGTTCCAAGGAGGAACGAGTAGGTAAGATTATCTTACATATTGCCGCAGGACCAGCCACTATTAACGTGGTTTTCTACGTCATCAATGCCAAGTCTCGCTATCTTGGGATTATGGGCCGCTGCTGGATACACAACATGAAAACAATCGCTTCCACCTATCATCAAATACTCCGGTTCAAGCATAACAATGGTATTTACGAGATTAGAGGTAGTCATAAACTTTCTTGAGCTTGTGAAAATATTATCTCTGCCATCCTAGATACTTCAGACAGGTTGGCCGCATAGCAATTACAGAAAATTGATCACCTCAAAGTTCAATCACCTATAGAGGAACCTACGAAATATATCAACATAGATAGACCTAGCAGTGGTACGTTCATCGGAACCAAGCTGGTTCGGCACGGGAAAGACGCTCTCATCTAGTTCGTGCAACTCAATCGAAACGTTTTTGTATGGTCTTTCGAAGAAATGCCCAGAGTCGACCTAGCTATGGCAAGCCACAAGTTAGCCATCAACATCAACACCCCAACAGTCAAACAAAAATAACAATGACTTTCACCTCGTCTTCGAGATGAAGTTAACACCGAGATCTTGAAATTGATCAAAGTAGGATTCATTCGAGAAGCCAAGTATCTGGATTAGATATCCAACATTGTCGCTGTCCCAAAGAAGAATGGAAAAGTTTGCGTTTGTGTAGATTTCATAGATCTGAACAAACATACCTCAAGGGACAGTTTCCCTCTTCCCAACATTCATCAGATCCTTGATTCTACCGCAGGCCATGATCTATTATCTGTGATGGATGCTGCCTCAGGATATAATCAAATCCCACATCTGGAAGAAGATTAGGAGAAGACAACATTCATCATTGAAAGTGGCCTTTACTGCTGCAAAGTCATACCCTTTGGGCTCAAGAACGCAGGAGCCACATATCAAGGATTGATGACTGCTACGTTCAAAGCACACCTGGTAAAAATTGTTGAACTCTACATCGATGATGTCTTTTGAAAAAGTATATAGTCAGATAATCACATCTCAGATCTCAACACAAAATTCAGCATTCTTCGATCTTACAGAATAAGTCTCAACCCTGATAAGTATCAATTAGAGGTACATTCAGGCCACTTCCTGGGATACCTCATCAGTAAGAAAGAGATTGTGGCCGATCCAGATCAAATTCGGGTTCTTCTCGACATGTCTTTTCCAAAGACAACAAAAGACGTTCAAAAATTTGTTGACAAGATTATCGCGATCAACCATTTCGTTTCTAAATCTTCAGACCGTTTCCGTGGGCTATTCCTATTACTCTGTGGATGTACCAAATAAGGAAAAGTTCAGCCAACTGTGGAGGTCACATAGACACCAGAATGCAAAGCTGCCTTTTAGGATCTCAAAATTTATTTGGGGAAGTATCCCATAATGAGCACCCCAGTAGGTAATGAGAAAGTGATATTTTACCAAGCAGTTATAGATACTTCACTAAGCTCAGTTCTCATTCACCTGAAAGGGAAAATCGGGAAACCAGTCTTTTTCATCAGTAAAACACTTACACTAGTAGAAATAAGGTACTCTAATATTGAGAAACTTCTTCTCACCCTTGTTTACACTTCACAGAAACTCAAGCACTGCTTCCAAGCACATTTCGTCAATGTTATGGCGAACTACCCACTTCGGGAAGTTTTATCCAAAAAGGAGAAGTCATGAAGAGTGCAACAATGGTCAGTCAATTTGAGCAAACATGATATCAAGTTCGAACAACGTCATTCCGAAAAAGGCCAGGCCGTTGCCGATTTTCTCACGGATTTTTCTCTGGAAAAACTCGAGTAGGAGGAGCAAAACCTAGACCTTACCGAAAGCACACCAGAGAATCCAACTCCCAAGCCATTCGATGATCGAGCTGACTGGATTACAATGTCAGGGTAGAGGCTTCTCACAGATGGATCAGTAGGACCGGCAGGGTCAGGAATCGTGATCATTTTGATTATCCCTTAAAATGACAGAATTGAGAAATCAATATGCTTAGATTTTGAGGCCTCAAATAATGTCACTGAGTATGAAGCTCTCATTCACGGACTCGAACTCGCACTTGAACTCGAGGTCCTCGAGCACTCAGTTTACACAGATTCATTACTCATCGTTCATCATTATTCCGGGCAATATAAGAAGAACGGAAAGATGATCGAATATGCAGCCCTCATTGTAGATAGGATGAGTAAGTTTGCAAAAGCAACTCTCGAATATCTTCTTCGAGGTGAAAACATACATGCTGATTCCTTAGCATATCTAGCCGGGGTCTTGGGTACGGAAGCTCGATATCTCCAGATCAAAATCATTTTAACCCCCAGCATTGATCGTATCTCTGTATGCACGATAATCACAGGATCCACAGGGTCAGGAATCGTGATCGTTTTGATTACCCCTTCAAATGACAGAATTGAGAAATCAATCCACTTGGATTTTGAGGCCTCAAATAATGTCACCGAGTATGAAGCTCTCATTCACGGAATCAGCCTCGTACTCGAGCTCTCAGTTTCCACAGAGTCATTACTTATCATTTATCATTATTCTGAGCAATACAAAAAGAATGGGAAGATGATCGAATACGCAACCCTCATTGCAGATAGGATGAGTAAGTTTGCGAATGCAGCTCTCAAATATCTTCCTCGAGGTGAAAACAGGCACGCCAATTCCTTAACATATCTAGCCGGGGTCTTGGGTACGAAAGCTCGATATCTCCTGATCAAAATCATTTCAACCCCCAGCATTGATCGCATCTCTGTGTGCACGATCAACACTGGGGGCGATAAAGGGGGAGGCGACGATTGGCGAAGGCCTTTCTTAGCCTATCTCAGTGTTGACAACAAATTTAACGAACCACTCCCAGTAGATCCAAAAGAGCGTCGACTGCTGATCAACAACTCGAAGCGCTACATTACTCAGAATGGTATGCTTTACCGCCTTTTCATTACAGGGCCTTACCTCAAGTGCCTCTCAAAGTAAAAAGTAGATGAACTGCTCTACGAACTACACGAAGGTACTTGTGGCTCCCACGTCACAGGTCGATTATTGGCGAATCGAGCTATAACTCAAGGAGTATTCGGGCCTGGCATGCGCAAGCAAGCAGAAGAGTATTCCCGCAGGTGCGACACCTGCCAGAGATATGGATATATGATGCGTGCCCCTGCGCTCGAACTCCATGCAAGCAAGGTTTTCTGGCCATTCAAAAGATGGGTACTAGACCTTGTCGGCGAATTCCCTAACTCTCCAGATAATCACCGTCACCTACTCGTTGCTACCAATTACTTTACAAAATGGGTAGAAGCAATTCCACTATGTCGAACCAGAGAAGATGAGGTTATCTATTTTATCTGAAACCACATAATCACTCGGTTCGGGTGCCCCTACCTAATTCGTATCGATAGCGGGCCCCAGTTTGTGGGAAAAAAGGTTATATCCTTCCTAAATCATTACAATATCATCCACTCACCATCAAATCCATACTACCCTCAAGGCAATGGCCAAGCCGAAATCACCAACAAAACCATCGTGGATGGACTCAATAAACAGCTTCACTCATAAAAAAAAGGGAATTAGGATCGTGAACTACCTCACGTCCTGTGGGCATATCGAACCATTCCCCGATAATCTACTGGGTATACCCCATTCATCCTTGCTTATGTCATTGAGACTGTCATTCCTTCTGAATATCACCATCCAGTTCGTGACCACGAGCTGACTGACAAGGAAAATAAATTCGAATTGGCTTATAACCTCAATATGATAGATGAGACTAGGGAACGCTCCACTGCTAACCTAGGTTGATATCATCATATGCTTGCCAGATCGTACAATAACCGAGTCAGGAGCCATAGTTTCCAAATCAGATATCTCATCCTCAAAGAGATTCCATAACATTGCAAAGAGCCTCATGCTAGAGAATTAGCCGATAATTGGGAGGGGCCATTCATTATCACAGGTCTCTCAGGCCTGGGATCATACTATCTCATGATAGAAGAGAGAATTCCCATTTAAAATCCTTGGAACACTAGACGACTGAAACGGTACTATCGTTAGGCATCTTACTACTCTATTTCCATTGTTCGATGTTTGTTTTTCATTTCCAAAAGTGAGATTCTTATCTCCATCCAATGTAAATTATAAACTTATCAATGAAAGTTTTTTTTTGAATAATGTCGGTCTCTTCATAAACATTCATCCATATTCTACAGAGTAAAGCATAGATGATACCGGCTTTCATCTATTTCAATATGTCTACGACATTTTTATAGGCCTAGATCAAGGATAACACTTGGTTTAGCTTCCTCTCTACATCTCTGCGATTTTGGCAAATATAAAAACTTAGTTCACATCAAAGACTCAGCCAAACATAAGATAAGTCAAAGGTCATACTAGTTTTCATCTCTTTCAATATGTCTGTGACATTTCTATAGGCATAGATCAAGGATAACACTTGGTTTAGCTGCATTTTCTACATTTCTGCGATTGTGGCAAGTTTAAAAACTTGGTTCACATCAGAGACTCAGCCAGGCATAAGATAAGGCAAAGGTCATACTAGCTTTTATCTCTTTCAATATGCCTGTGACATTTCTATAGTTCAAATCAAGCTTCGACTTGGTTTAACTCAACCCATTTCTGCGATTAAAACGAATGTAAAAAATTTGTTTTATATTAAAGATCCTACCAGACACAAGATAAGGCAATGGTCATACTAGCTTTCATCTACTACAATATGTCTGCGACATATACTATTTATTTTCAGGCCAAATTCATATTATAAAGGATTCTTTTCTGCTGAGGTACGGTCATCCACGATTCCCCACACATTAAGAGGTCTCTCTTTCAGTTCGCAGGCAACAATATCTTTAAATTGATCTATTGATTCAGCAGCTTGAGGACCCAATTGGCTTTCCATGGCGCCGAGACAGTTCTTTCGATCTATCTTAGCTCCACAGGTGCATCCCTTATCCGACAGAGTTTTGAGCAAGGTATCTCGTTCTAACTCAAGTCTTTTAACTTCCTCTACAGAATATGCAACAACCATCCTTAACAGGTCAGATCGAGACATACCAGGTACTACCGCTGCTGCAAATCTCGCCTTCAACCTCTTGAGGCGTGACTTTAACCTAGCACAATTATCCTTCCATTTAATTATTTCCGCATCGACCTTTTCATGATAAATGGAATCTTCTTCCAATTTGGCAATATACTTTGCCGACTCAGCTAGGTTTATGGCTAATTCTACTACCCAAGCACGAAGTCTCCCAATTTATGCATTCAACTCTTCCCTATCCGGCAGATTTTTCAATAATTCTTCCTTCCTCTTCACCAATAAGTCATTTGCTTTGATCTAGCCTTCTAGAACTTTCTCCCTGATAAGAGTAGCATCTAACTTATGCTGGCATTCCCTCAAGTTCGCATTTCCCTTCTGAACACACCCTTGAATTCGAGATACGTCACTTTCTAGCTCTCTAATGCAACCTGCGAGACTAACTATATCCCCTTAAACTAAATGAGCCTTAACCTCAGTCCCACTTCTCCCTGAACGCTCTCAAGCCTCGACTTTCTTGGAACGAGCAATGGCTTGGCCCTTTTCGGCTTTAAGTCGTGTAACTCTCTCGTATAAGTCGTCGCACCTTTACTGCATCTCTCAGAATTCCATATCCTTGGCAGAGAAGGCTTTTGGAAAATGTTCCTCTGTGGCCTCTAGAGCGGATAGATTTTCTCGAGCTATCCTCAGCTCGTCGTCCTTTTCAACAAATTTTTGTCCCATTTGCTCTAGCTCGTTCCTACATCTTTGAAGATCAAATCGAGATCGTTCATCTGTTTGTTCCAGCGCATGAATATGGTATTGAGCCGCGTCGGCCTGCTTACCCTTTGTAGCCAACGCGTCGACCTGACGTTGAAGTTTCTCGGCACGTTCTATTGCCTTGAATAACCCTTCTTATCCCTTCTTAATCTCAAAATTTTTCTTTTCGACCTGAAGATTCAGGTCAGAAACGGCCTGATTCAAGTTCTCAAGCCTGAAATGCGCTTTTAGGTATTGATCCTCTCTGTTCTCTTTCGCCTCCTTCATCCTATCGAACTACTCCACAAATTCCCGATTGTACATGAGTACGTGGTCCTCACGTGCGCGAGATGAATCTAATTCAACTTGGGAAATATAACAAGTTTTAGTACAGTTCAATTCAGGAAATATAATTCTAATATATACATACTACATTTCTAAGAGACTATGTGAATTCTAAACATCTTCTTCCAAGTACTTTTAGACTAAAAGTTTGGACTCCATTCTCAGATGAACCATACATAAATCTTCTAACGGCATACAAGGTATTCACTTTGGATATATTATTCCGTATTAATAACGTTAGATTTTTGCCATACATTTCTATCATGTTGACTAGATAACTTAACATTGGTTTAACATGCAAGTAAAAAAACCTATTCCGATCTAACCTACAGCTCCGTTTGCGCAATCTGCAAGGATTTTTAGGTCTCTCTTTCACTGGCAAGTTCAGACTCTAGGTCGTTTATCCTAAGACTCATCTCTCTAACTTCCTACAAGTCGTTTATAAACAAAGTCAATCTACAAAAGTTTTGTCCTCACGCAGAATTCAAGCAACTTATAAGTATTTATACAAAACACATGTCTACCCTACATTCTCACTCCTACCTTTTGGGAGCTCGACATCATCCCCTTGGTTATCAAGCACTGTCTGGCGGGAGACACCATCCAGACCATCCATGACTCTCGCCACTTCCGCCTCTTCATTTTCCACCTCAACATAGGTGTCAGCCTTAATGGCATCCACCTCCTCCTCAGAATAGTCCTTCACCATCAAGTGACGACCTAGCCTGCCACACTCCTCAACTATTTTGTCTAGATTAGCCTTTGCCTCGACCTATAGCTGACCGATCACTACGATGTGAGAGGCCTTCAGTTGCCTGACTTCCTTCATGGCTTCAGTCCTGGCTCGAGCTAGGTCTTTCTCTAGCTCGGATTTTTCTTCTTCAATACCAAACCACATCCCCTTGACAAGACGAACAACCTGCAAAAATTATATCGATCTTAGTTATTAGCTCGTAGTATATTAAACATTTATTTCTAATAATATAAACTTACCATCTGGTTCGTATCTTCCTCTCCTTGGAGAATTGCAAACCTAGTCCTTTCCTCGACCTCTTTGAGGTTGTCCACTGAAACAGATCGCCCCTCGGCAACCTTCTCTCTTGACTCCCCTGTGGGTTCAACCCTCATCCTCTTATCTTTCGTGACCTCACCACTTCCAATGGTACCAGAGGCTAGGAGAGTCTTTAGCGTCCGTTTTTTTGGAAATAGCTAAGCTACTTTGCTCGGCTTGACAGGATTTAGCTGAGCCAAACTTCCAGTTCCAAGAGTCCTGGACAAATTAGTTTGATCCCCCTCACTGCAGACTGGCCTTTTTCCTTCATCGATCCCCGTCATCGACCTAGTAGACTAAGCCTTTCGAACCTTGTTCGGCCTACTGTCAACTCTCTTCTTTCTACTCTGGCCGAGTTCCTCCAAAACGAGTTCCAGTTCAGTCACCTCCTCCGTAACTTCGTCCAACAGGGATTCTTTCCTTTCCACTGTAGACTTCACACCTACAATAACACATTTTACTATCAATTATAGTTGTTAACAAAACATAACAATAATTTGATTTATGCATGTTTATACTTACTTTGCTTTACAGATCTAAATCGAAGGTCCAAAGGTTCTTCATCATATCTTTAAAGGCAATTACCCTCCACTCATATGATGTTGTCATTCCAGGTTTGACCTGCTGAATTAAGATTGAAAAAGCGACGCCAAGTTGTGCTCGTATAGAAATATGACCCCCCACTGGCTTAAAATTCTTTACCCCATAAAACTGCAGAACGCCCTCAGGGGTTATCCTCCTCACTTTTTCCTCCCTTTCCCATATTTTATTCAGATGGTCAGACACAGTTATTACCTCCCACATGTTCTCGTTCATTTGAGTAGGACATGCCCCAATTGCATTTATAATCCCCTTCGCCAAGTTTGTGTCGAGAAGGCTCAACCCATACTCTAATTGAGATAGGTAATGCAGAAAACTCTCTGAGAGTTCACTCCAGACATCCCCATCAAAATACTCTAACGAGATCGATTCATCTATACCCCTATCTCGTTTTTCTGCTTCCAAATCTGCCAACAGAAAAAAATATTCTTCCCCCTCCGCTACCGTACAACCCCTAAACTGCATACCGGCAAACTCTACGCATTTATCCCACTTCCTACCTACAGCCGCCTTGGCTTTATAAAACTCTCTAAAGGCATCAGAACCCGGAGGATAAGACAACAACTGACCAGGGAAACCTGGGAATTGTTCCAATCCTCCTTCCCCTTCGTTATCAGACTCATTCGTCCGACTAGAGGTTGAAACCTCATTAACGGACGACATACCCATCTTAAAAATAGATTTTACAGGCACGTTTTCGACCTAAACAGATCCCTCTCATGCTCGATCTACATACAGGTTAAGGTATTTATCATATTTCCATGTATGTATGTATATATATATATATATATATATATATATATCAATATATATATCTGATCAATCATTCATGTATAACATATATCTTTAACGTATAGAAATACGTTAACATATATTGCATACATCTTTAGTAACCTTCAATATCCGAATGAGAATCGGCAGTAGAGTCAAGCTTCCCTCTCACAACGCTGCTGTATTACCACCTATGATATCCAGAATCTTTTGCCCTCTTCAACCGTTTATCGTCTTCGGATAACTCTTTATCGAATCCTTTAATTTTTTGCCTTTCTCTCTGAGTGCTCTCCAAGTTTTTTGTGATAAAACGTTTGTTTGGAGATGAAGAATAACTATTTATCCTTTCTCTTTCATGCGGCTGACATTTATTGCTCCTCGCACGAACTGTCCTTGATTCCGGAACTGAGGCGTCATTTCCACTTTCCATGTCAGACGCTTTATACCTTTTCAATAAAACCAGCTTTCTATCATTACAACTCCCCTTATTTTTTAACATATTTTTTCTCCCTATTTTCATACCTTTTCCTGAGCTTCCCTCACTCATGATGACTCTCATTGTACGATGTCAGAGCTCTATTTCCTTTTGCATACAAAACAAAACTAGAAGCTTCGATATTTTCATATTTTTGTTTCTCAGTCCTTGTTTATCATACTTATAGTGATTGACATCATTTTCTAAATTATACAAATGTTTAAATTTATTCAAAATGTTTGCTAAAACAGTCTCAAAACAGATTTGCTCCTACAGAGGATCCGATTGACTTATATTATTTCTGTTACATTCACAAAATTTATATTATTCTTAAAACACACTTAACACAACATTCATCACAACCTTGGTAACCTAAACAAACATCATCCAATCACATTATTCGTCGATCCTTAGATTGTCGAATTCAATTTCAACTTCAGTAATCAAACTAGCCAACTTTTCTCAATCTGCCTATTCTCTCACAATCACGCATCAGAAAATTAACAAACATACTCCTTGCTCTTTCCATCTGAGCCCTCGATCTCACATTCCTTCCCCATAGTTTAACATCTTAACCAGCCGAACCAAAGATCCTTTTACTAACTTCGGTAATCTTTATAGGCAATTATCCTTCTACGCAGCACGAATCCTCTAAGATCGAGCCGTACCATCCTCAATTTCTCCTCCATTTTTCTTTCATCATACCCATATTTATACGTTTCTCACTAACTTTCCACTCAAAATACGTAATTTTTATCTTTTATCTCGTAATAGAAACCCCAAATCTTAAGATCAATTATTCAAACTTATCCCCTCACCAGTGATACAAAATAACCAATGTATTCAACCTTACGCTGCCATGGGTATTCCCCCTTTCGACCTATCACAGCTCGAGTTTATATATTTCCTATAATTTCTATCCCTCGCCTGTTAAAAATAAATCATTTATATCAGCACGATATTGACAGCGCATATTCATCTCAGTTTGAACAGCATTGCAACATTATTTCATCACTTATCAACAGTTATTCAACTAACACACAACACAATTCAGGTCGATTCAAGAAGTTTATATATACACAGTTTTATAAAAATCAACTTTTATTCATATCAAAGATATTACATATGTTTACAGATAACAAATTTTTACACAGGAATACAACAAAATGTTATCCGTCCAACACCAAACTCTAGGTGTTTTACAGATAACAAGTTTTCCCTGTTTGTTAAAAGTTATAGGTCATTCAGGCATGACGAGGTATCATGTTTTCCAGCTCTTCTTACTTCAGTGATTTTTTTCCCTGATGCAAAGAAGACATTGGAACCAACAAAGTTCTTCCCTCACATGGCTCGGTTGAAGCCCAGTCGAACTCCAAGCGCGAACTATGCAAGCAGTAGACTCATTGTTGGCACCCACAAAACAAGATGAAAGGTCTTTTGAGCGTAAAAGCACGATGGAAATGCGTCAGCAGGATCCCCCTTCTCATTCTCCTCCTCCACTGCCATCACTGCCTCTTTTATAACCACCACCACCGAAGAGTTGGTAGAGATGAAGAGGGTAAAACCTTAGAATTGATGGCAGCACAAGAATTTAGCATATCTGCCCCACAGATATGCCTTTCCCTGCATATGAACTCCTAACCCTGTCTTTCGTAAGTGTATGGAGACAGGCCCAACGTTCCTCCCCTGTCAAGATGAAGATATAAAATCTCTACTTATAGTAGAAATCTTCCTCAGCTTCCACCGCTTCCTCTCCCGATAAGCCTTGGTACGTCGGGGGAACAGGGGTTGGGATCGCCATTTCCAAAGATCGACCACCAAAGTACTTCAACTTCAGCCTCTGCGCTACAGACGCAATCCTCTCTTCAAAAACCATACTCCGAGTTTTCACCATCTCAGAGAAAGTTGGACATGCAGGAATTGTTCTAGAGAATTACAACAGGTACTCTTTATATAACCCTAAATTTATTGTGTAGGTACGTTGTCCCAAGCGTCATCATTCATTACAGACGCGACTATTCAAACACAAACCGTCACATACATTCGCATCATCATTTAAAACCTGTCACATCCCAATATCACGTAACTTCCACCAGTCAAATGCCATCATTGCTACGTTTTAAATTTCAAACTTTTAACACAATTATTTCAACCAAAGCCACTCATAACTTTGGTTGAGAGGGGCAGATTATAAGGACTTATCCCTCGATCTCTCCCATAATTGAACTCAAACAGCTCGATTTACCTCCATCTAAGGCTCGCGCAATTTTAGTACTTAATACTTCAGTCAAACATTCTAACTAGCCCTACGAACTACTCAAGAATGTGGGTCGAACTAATCCCGAAAAACGTTATTCAATCAAAGACACCTGTCCCCCATGAACTCGTCAGTTATTCAGCCAACTACCACTAACCACATCATTTGGAAAACGTGTTCTAGCACGATGAAGAGCTTTGGAGAAGCCTATAAAAAAGAAAAGTTCCGGAAGAGACAGGGACCAGAAAAATTATTCAAACTTCTTATTTAAAATATCAAAAACATTTATATATTCTAGAGATAACTTGTAATAAAGATATCCATTCCAAGCAATAAATATACTTTTACTAAAATCCTTTATACGAGGTCATGGTTTCTTACCTGTTCAGAGGCTTTCCACGCTAAAAACACTTATATCTAATTCTTGCTTTATATTAGTGTATTATTACAAGTTTATTGGTATGATAGCTAATTCCTTATCATATCGAGCTACAAATTTTTGCCATTACACCTATCCTTTCCATTTTTAATTTATTTTTTCTTTACCATTATTTTGTACAGATTATGGAGGTTGCAGAAGTAACTTCTCACCAAGAGGAAGATGTTGATGAAGCTAATTAGGTATCTTACCATTTGTTTGTTGGTAACTTCTCATTTCCTTATATTTATTTTACCTTATCTTGTATCACTCTTATCATTTGTAGTTTATTTATTTATAGACTAGTGTAGATCAAACAACTGGTTTATCTGTCGAGGAACAGAGCAAAGAAGAGGTGGTTGAAGGCAATGATGATGGTGATGGAACTTTATAAAAAAAGCAGACCCTGTGAAAATAATAAAAGAAATGGTTGTTGACCAGACCAATGTATGAAGTACTTTTAAACAAGATTCTGAATCATAAGATTTTCTTATTACTCATTCTCATGTAATATGCACATTTATATTTCATTTTCTTATTTCATGACATATTTGTTCCAACTTGTTTTAATAGAGTCAGAAGTGGATATCACTTTAAAGAAGAGCCATAAACTAACTGACGAAGATATTACTAACATAGCCAAGAAATTTATTATTCAAATGAAGCTATTGCATGGTCACCTAAAAAAGCTTCTTCATAGTATATTATTCGAGTCTTTTAGTAAAAGACCCATCTCCCAGGATGAGAAAAACTAGGTGGGCCAACTATGATCACTGAGGAAGGATGAATTATCTCCTGAAGCTAAGGACTGCAACACGAGTACCTATAGGAGGATAGGTGAAAAAACTATTTGCCTTAACGCTCTCTACACCTTACATCCAAAGTAATGGTTGGACAATGAGATATTTATATCATTTATTTATTTTCCTCTGTCATTTATTGGGTTATCCTTGTCATATACGTCATTTTTTCATAAAACTATTATTTGTTTAAGAGTCTACCATTTGTTTTCAAATTGTTTATCATTTTTTTATTGCACTTTGGTATTTCTTTATACAGAAGTTGTTTTCCTTGAACTTTATCATTTGTTTTGACATTATTGTCATTTGTATTTCTGAACTTTATTATTTGTGGTTTATAATTTGTTATTGCCTTTTCCTATGTAGGTCATTAATATTTACATTAAAGCCATGATTCAATATTTTGATTTACAACATCGTGCCCACCCAACTAAAGAAAAGATTGTGTTGACATCTCTATTACTGCCAAATTATAGGCAAGGCTTTCAGTGTCCGAACTTATATTATGTCCTCTCTAGAAGTTATAGAATTAATGAAGAAATCAATTTGGGAACAAATTACTTCTATGCGATGGGATTATACAGTTTCGAGTTGGTTCGATCGAGGAGATTTGAATGTGATAAATTTGAAATTAATACTCCTTTCCTAGAATCTCAATGACAACCACTGGGTCCTTTGTGTTGTGTCTTTTATGGGAAGAAAAATATGAATCAACGATTCACTGGTAGGTGTGAAAATTACAAATGCACAGAAGAAGATGAAGTTATCTCTTGGACACCAGCATATTCATGATCAGCTATCAACGATCCTCCCAAAAATATTGTTATGAATAGATTTTGCTGATCGTAGGCCACCTATTAGTTCTGAGGTAAAGACTTATAGTATTAACTCTAGATGAGTAGCTCATTTTGGGGAGTGTCCAATACAGCTAAATAGTAATGACTGTGGGATTTATATGCTTGTCTTTATGGACAATATCCTAAGGGGGATGAGATTTCTAGATCTAATAGATGGTGATGAATGTCCTTACACAATTTCTTATGGCATATTAAGGTTGGGAGTTGAGTCGAAGGAGATTTGTAAACTTTGATATCCATTTTGTTGTAAAGTATAATTTATGTAGATTTGTAAAGTTATAAACAATTATGAATTTTATTCATTTATATAATCTTTATCATTTGTTATTTTTTCTTTGTCATTCATATATGATATATTTTTTATTTGTTAAAATGGAGTCAGAAAGTAGTCTGTCTAGTTGGATGTATTTGTCACCTTTTAATGCAATAGTTGCCATTTGTTCAGAATCTCATCCTGTTCTAAAATATTTGTGTGAAAGATGTACAAGTATGATAATGTTATGCATGGGGGAATAACACAATTAGAATGCATGATGTATAGAATCAATTTGTATGGAATAAATTTACAGGTATTTTATTTTATTTTGTTTGACTATGGTTAATGGGAAACACAAGTATTTTTAAAAGTATTAATTATATTTTTTAAACCTAAAAACTCAAGCTAACTCTATAAAAGCCTATATTATTACCCCCAAATATATCATAATACAACCTCTTTGTCATCATCTTCTATAATGGATAATGATAGTCTAAGAGCAACCAAATATTATACAACCTCTGAAGATGAAGAAGAAAGAGATTTTGATTATCCCGCAGATGATTTTGTTGGTGATGATGTCTCTGATGAAAAGAATAGTGGGGATGATGAATCTGTTGAAATTGATGGAGATGAGGTCACCGACTCTGATGGGGATAGTAACTCTAATGATAATGGTGTCTCTGATAGTGATGGGGACTCTGATGAAATAAATAGAAATGGTGAATCTGATGATAATGACAACTCTGATAATGGTGACGACTTTTATGGTGATGGTAGTAATGGGGATGTTGGTGGTGATGGCAACCAAGGTGGTGTTGATGTCCCAAGAGCCAAGAATGCCAAAACTTGTTGATTGTAGTATCTTTGTAGTTGAATCCAGTTATTAATCATCTCTCATTTGTTTTTGTTTTTTTTTTTATTTGTCATGGGCTTATCACAATGTTGTTATTTGTTATACATCTATATCTTATCCAAGAAGGGTGTTTTTCAAATAGACAAGTTCACCCACAAGAGAAAGACAAAGAGGGGCTGAGATTTAATGACAGGGCACGATGGACGGACGAGATCTTTTTACCTATTGGAAGGGAAAGGCTAAAAATGTACTTTAATCTAAAGCCCTCAAGTCTCAATCTCACGTCTCTCTCTCTCCCTTTCCTCCATGCTTTCTCTCCTAAACGAAACCCAACAAAACTCAGCGAAACAAGGTATAGTCCCACGTATTAAAACCCAACAAAAGTCAGCAATTTGAAGGTGGCCTACTTCACCTCCTCCTTTGATTTTAGGTTTGATTTCTGGTTTTGGTGGTTTTCGATTGCAGTTATGATAAGGTTCAAGAGGGAAACAACTAATTTCTGATTTTCGATTACAGCTATGGAATCTGTGGAGTCTTCGTCTTCATCTCCCTTAAACTTGGACTATCTGATTCTAATTCTCCTTCGCCCCATCCTCGTTGTTTTCTTCATCTTCTCCTTGATCATCATAGGTAACCCCCTCCCTCTCTTTCTCGATCGAATTAGTGTTTTATGAAATATGGGTTTTGATCAAATATGTTTTTCATGATTTGGGTATTTCATAGTTTTTGATTTAATTATCTTGATTTTGGATGAATTGATGTTGTTTGGGTTTTAGCGTGGAATCTGTTGCATCATTCAAGTGTTTTGTGGAATTCGATCAGTGATTTGAAGTCTTCGTATTCAAGTGTTTTGTGGAATCTGTTTTGTGGGTATTCTGAATTTGATATCTTTTTTGTGGGAATTTGATTGATTGATGGCATATCACTCGATTCCAGGTCTTGGGTCAGGATCAGGTTGAGTTCAAGTTCTGGGATTGGTGGTCTCTCTCTCTATCTTAATGGGGTTTATGAGATTCTGATTTGAAGGTAATTTTTTTTTTGTTTCTGAATTGTGTTTGTCTAATATCTAAACTTTTTTCTTTTACATTAAATGGTGCATGAATTTCTAAGTTTCTGAGCTTTGCAACAATGGTCCAATATCTAAATCTTTATACTTATTACTAATGTACTTTTAGTTAAATATCTAAATCTTTCTACTTATGTCTTTCTATTCAGTTAATTATGATTAACTAATCACTTGATTACTAATGTACTTTTTTTTTCCTGTTCCAAGCTCTATTAAAATAACTACAAATAAAGAAAAGGTATCATTATCATCCTTTTCCCCATATACTCATTAATTAGTTGTTCGACGTTTAATTTTGTATTATTTTTGAATGTGCCCTCAATCCGAACTGGCATTTTTTTTTTACAAGCATTTTTGGAAAGGTATCTTTGTTAGGACTGACCTTGAATTGTGTATCCATCTTCAAATTGAGTTGTATATCCTGAAAGGCTAGAACACTTTCCAAAGAAATTATTGAACCAAATTTTCCTATAAGCGTAGGAGATATGATTTAGTAGGTCATTGTAAGTTTAGAAAATGCTGAAAGGTTGAACTCTGAATTGGTACTCCCGAAGCATCTATAAAGGATTCATTATTGACTTCAAGTACATTATGTTTACATGGTTGATATAGATGAAGCAATCTTATGTTAGATGTTATGAGATGGGCAATTGAAGATCAGAACATTAAAATGAATTATATGAGAAATTATCTAGGGGGCTATGAAAATTTCACCATCTTAAAATATCACACGACATGGTAGTAAGGCTTTCTCGCTTGCATGACAAGACTAGACCTCAATCCAATCTTTATGTCCTATAATCTTTGTAGTTTAAACTTTAATGTTATTTGAGCTTGCTATTGATATCTACTTAGTATGAAAATTGTTTAGATCCTCATTGATCTGACACAGACATTGGTATTTGCCTCAATAATATGTGCTTATCAATTATTCTCTTTAGTTTAATATAGTATTCATGAGTCCAAACTTTTTTTCTTTCCCTGGATTAATTATTCGCACTTTTTGTTTCAGATTGTGTCTGCAAAGTGCATCTGTGTTGGATGAGAGCAAATTAGAGCAACTCTCTACCATTTAGATCAACTGTCTATGATAGATTTGGATTGCAAGGGCTGGGCAACCATTGAGGGGCAGAGAAGACAACACCGAATTTGGTTAAGGATACGACAATAGCTATAAAGGTACATAAGAAACTGAAATATTCCACGTTACATAATACATGGATAGATGGATATAGAAAGAGAGAATTAGAAGATCTGATCTACTTAATTGCGTATAATTTATGTGATCTACTTAATTGCGTATAATTTATGTAACTTCCTTTTATGTATTAGTTTGTAATTGTACATGCTCTCTAATATAGTTTTCGATTTGTTATACTTTGTGATTTGTGATTTCATTTAGGGTTTTGATCACCTATATAATTTTCAACCTTTACTTGCTGTTGCTGTTGGTATTGATATTTGATTTGCTATACTTTGCGATTTGTGATTGGTATTGATATGTGATTTGTTATACTTTGTTATTTATGATTTCACTTAGGGTTTTGATCACATACGATCAAATTAGAACATAATTTTTGAAACTTTTTGGGATTAATTTCATTTGGACTTTAAAAAATTGAAATCATCCATAGTGCATTTGGATATAGTATAAAGACAAACCCACAAGGGCTCAAAAGGTAGCGCCGAAGGTGCGTCAACTAATTCACTGTGGCGAGCCATGGGTAGTACTACATAGGTGTTCTTAAGACTATGCATCACCCAATCATCTTAAGATATCTATTATTTTGATGAGCGGTAGTTTTAGGGCCAAAGGTGCGTTACTGGAAAATTATATAGTGCCGAAGGCGCGTTGACATTGTTGCCGTGGCGAGCCACGGGTAGTACTAGTGATTTGTCATTTCTCATTCCTAATTTGTCATTATTTTTGTTTCCTACTGTCTTTTCAAAGAATTTACTCTTTTGTTCATGTCTTGTCAAGTCATTCTAAAAAGAAAAATATCAGTTGTCATTTGTTATCTATGATTTATCATTTGTTATATATGATTTGATATTCATTATCTATGATTTGTCATTCGTTATATATGATTTATCATTCATTATCTATGATTTATTATTTTTAATATATGATTTATCATTCGTTATCTATGATTTGTTATTCGTTATCCATGATTTATCATTCATTATATATGATTTGTCATTCGTTATATTATATTTATCATTCGCTACCTATGATTTTTCATTCGTTATATATGATTTGTCATTCGCTATCTATTATTTATCATTCGTTATGTATAATTTGTCATTCGTTATATATGATTTGTCATTCGTCGTCTATGATTAATCATTTGTCATCTATGATTTGTCATTTGTTATATATAACTTGTGAAACATAAACCAACAATTGATATATTTGGTTTGTAGATAGACAATTGATGCAAGTCAATTGGTCTCTTTAGTTATTTGATATAATACATTGTGTTTGTTTATTACTAGAAAATATTTGTATATAAAAACACGATTATTCATTTGTTATATATGATTTGTCATTTGTTAATTATGATTTAATATTTGTTAGAATAATTTGTCATTTGTTATATATAATTTATCATTTGTTTTATATGATTTATCATTTGTTATATATAATTTGTCATTTGTTAAAATGATTTGTCATTCGTTATCTATGATTTGTTATCTGTAATATCTGATTTATTATATATATATATATATATATATATATATATATATTTAGCATTCCAAGTTCAAGAACTAACGTAAATCGAGCTACAACCTACACCTTCCACACAAGTCGACACATAATTAGAGCGATGGATAAAAATTTATTCCTTACAAAAATTGATTACAAATTCATTCAGTTTATTAAAATGATTGCAACTAAGGCACCCAACGGTGTAACCTTCATAGTCATCACGGCGCGTCCTCCTCCATCACCACCGCAATCGCACGATTCCGCAAACTCCCAACACGCTACGGACCCTTCAGAGTTACGGAATGCAATTGAGAATGGTACATATAATCCTCTTCCACCACCTTCGCCTCTACCTCGTTCATCCCCTTATAATCTGGCTCCACGGGTACAAGCGGCTGACCTGACAGGCATAATTTACCGAAATACCGTCTCATTAGCTCCCAATACTTTTTCTGAACACGAAAGTGTAACACCTCCTCACAGAGTAGAGTCCTCGTCTGCACCATCTTAATAAAAGGAGCTAAGGACCTCCTCAAATATATACAAGGAGTATTTGAATCCAATGAATCACAACTCCTAAGAGTCAAAGATAGCAATTACTCTCCTAACCAACTACCTAGAGAACCGTTCGAGGGCCTTACACAGTTTACACATTCATTCGAGAACCTATGATTTTTCATTTGTAATTTATGATTTATGATTTGTTATATATGATTTGTTACTTTGCATTCATAACTTATCTTTATTATCGTTACCTACTATCTTTTCAAAGAATTTGCTCTTTTTATCTTTCTTATGAAAAAATCATTTGTCATTTGTTATATATGATTTTTCATTTATTATTTATGATTTGTCATTTTTTATCCTTGATTTGCCATTTATCATATATGATTTGTCATTTGTTGTCTATGATTTGTCATTTGCTATATTTGATTTGTCATTTGTTATCTATGTTTTGTCATTTGATATATTTGATTTATCATTTGTTATATTTGATTTGTCATCATCATTATCATCTGCATTCTAAGATCATATTTTTAGTTTAAAATTGCAATACTCATTAGGCACAAAAAAAGAAAATTTTATTAGCTCGAATATTGTTACAGAACACAATTCCAGAACTTTTCTACAGATTGATCTACAGATTACGCACTAAAACACTTCGCAACCCCCACCACCTCAGAGGTGGTGGTGGTGGCCGGTCTCCCTCACCACCACCGCTCTCTTCCTCCGTAACTCCCACCACCTCCGAGTAGCAGAGAAATAAAAATGACTCTACTCAAGGTACAAGAAAGACTTCATCGAACGTATACCAGCCGGTTCATCTGCTACTGTAATAACATTTTATGCCTGAAGATGCAGACCATCCCTCCGTCCCTGCTCCGACGTCACCATATAGTGAAAGCGGACCATTTAATAATAATCATCATCCGCCTCCTCCACCTCTTTATACGTCATGCCATGGAAGGTAGGACGCACTGGAATGGGAGTAGGAAGGTCAAGGGACTGGGTCCCTCGCACACTTGGCGTATGGTGGTCGCCATCTTCTTCATAAAACAGTTACAGAGGGAATAGTTATAGATGAAATGGAATAAAGGAAGTACTTGACGAATAAACAACTGCCACTGCAAACTACAACAGTATTTATACCATATATCCATTAATACTAAGTTCAAAATTTCCAATGTCATAAGGAATTTAAACACAATAATCTTGACTAAAGCCATTGGTTCTAGAGAACCCCATAGTTACAATAGATATTCATAAATGAATATCATAAATGATCCCCGGGTGCTGATGATCCAAGAGCCAAGAAGGCCAAAAATTGTTAATTGTAGTGTCTATATAGTTGAATATATTTGTCATTTTATGAAATATATGTCATCCATTCATTAATCGTCTGTCATTTGTTTTTTAGTTTTTGTCATTTATCATTTCTCATCTTATGTCATGGTCGTCTGAAAATGTTATCATTTATTATATATCTATTATCATTTCTCATTCAATATTTATCGTTATTATAGATTCCTACTATCTATTCGGAGAATTTGTTATTTTGTTCCTGTTTTGTCAAGTCGTTCTGAGACAAAAAGATTGTTTAACACGTCACGCTATTTTATTTCTGCTTATGTATAAAGTGGACTCCATATTATGTGAAGTTCCACTCCAAAATTAATCATAATGGATCCAGGCCGGCCACACCATCTACTCAACCACCAGCCTGCAAGGGAGAAATGCTAAACTAAGGAAGATGACTTCTCAGGGAGGGTTTTTGATTTCTTTACCAAGCTTCAATCAGTTGTCGAAGACATTGGCAATAGGATGGCTGCCAGTCTTAAAAGCATAGATTCAAATCTTGAGTACATTGTTGACATAGTTGAATCACCAGAGGAGAGGTTAGATGTAATTGAGGAGAGGTTGTCCGGTCTTGAACCATAGATTTGCCTATCTTTTGTAATGTTGATGTTCAGTGAAATTTGTAGTTCGATTATAATTATTTATCATTTGTATTTCAACTTTAAAATTTTGTTCCTCAAGAATTTAACAATCTAGAGCCATAAATTAGCGTCACTAAAGATAAAGAATATTATATTTTACTCCTACATATTTGACTACTAATTAAGATTTAAAGATTATAACTTGGACAATATTTTTGCAGCATCTCCATTCTGACCTCGGAGATCCTTAGTTAAATGTAAGATTCATTTGTAATAGTATCTAGAAACTTATTGCTCCCTTAACCAGAATTTGTAATTTCTTCTACCATTGACGATTGTGACCTTTAGAATCATCGAGCGTAGAGGATTCCCGAAATAAAATTTTAAACTGATAATGGTATTGTAGGCAATAGTAGAATTTCCTATCGGACAATTTAGAGACTCTGCAAATGAGACCACAATCGCACTTTTTCACCTCATCTACCCATGCCCTAAAGCCATACCCACCAAATTTGCAAGCGCATTGACAGAACCAACGGTTAGGGTTAAGTTTTGTGCGTGAGAGATAAAGATTACAATTTTCACCGCACCAGCAAACAAGAGAATGTATCATTGGTAGGGAAATATGTAATGCTTGAAAACTTAAAAGAATTGGAAGCAAGTGTGCAGTTAATGTATTTATAAAGAAATGATATCGTTGGTCACAATCGGCATTGGAAATATCGGATGGTAGCTTCAATGCAGAAGCTGGAATTAAACCAAATTATTTAAGCAGGTCACGGGTCGACCCAAACTACTTAGGCTAAACCTTAAACTAATTTATTTATTAAATGGGTTAGGCGGGTTTGAGTTAAATGGCCAGCAGCCCCTTAAGGCTTAGCCCAAACCTGCCAGATACAGGGCTGGGTTGGGTCAGGTTGGCGGGTTGTGAGTCACTTTGCTAACTCTATAGGAAAGTATGTAATGCTTGATAAATCACACCAGTAAATTAACAATATATTTACAGAGAAATGACAAATACTAATGGGAGGATCACATTGAATTTACGGTGACAATTAACTACACTAAAATGATACTCTTTGTAAGAACAGATGACAAATAAGCTATTTTAATTTCAAGAGCTTCTTTCCTATACAGTCGATGTGACATGTCAATCTTTATTACTTTATTAGACAACTTAGCTTAAAGTCAACTTTGATTACATTTAGATCAAGCTATCTATCTAAAATATCCATGTGGTTCCCGCCACTATAAACCCTAAACCCTGCCATGCATGATTCAAAGTCCCAATGCAATTTTCCCAAGTATAAAATACCCTAAACTTTTTTCTTTTTAGCTATATATTCTCAAGTCTCAACAATTCAAACCCTTAACCCTAACATTTGTTTTTCAACTTCTCGGCTATTTAAACCCTTAACTCTTTTCAACTTCTCAAGAAATGTCGCACTCCCACTCCACTCGATTTAGTCGTGCCTCTTTTAACACCCCTCAAGATTGGTTTGAGACGGTAGGGATTGAGGAAGAACATGATGATAAACGTCTCTTCAAGTTGAATAGTATTTGCCTAATGGAGAAGGATGTCTCCGGTGAGAAGGTGTAGCTACTCAAAGAGTATTACGAAGAGTTCAAGGATAAATTAAGAGAGCTCAATGAAATGGATGACAAGCTGGATAAAATTATAAATAAAAGAGCATTCTGAGTAGTTCAAGTTCCATATCCGCTTCTTGGAAGATCAGCTCTGCACTCTGAAGTCAGACCGGGATGAGCACAAGACTATGGGAGGAGTCGGCCTGTAAAATTAGCTGTATCGAGTAGAAGATTAAGACTATGAAACGTGATAAGATGCCCTCAAGTGAGAAGTTGTGAACATTTGTATTATTTAGTTTTTAGTTTGTTTTTAGGTTTTTTTTTTTTTTTTTTTCCTTGTATGAACATTTGCTTTGTTTTGTTTTGTTTAGTTTGTTTTTTTGCTTTTAAAATTTTATTTTCGTTTAATATGAGGGAAATAAACATCTAAAAAGTTCAGTCATAAAAAAATAATATAAGGCAACAAAACAAATGAACAAGACTCCATGAACAATGATAGATAAATGTTAAACTTAAGAAAACTGAGGATAATATTTCAACAAGCAAATGATAAATTATCAGTAAAATAATGATAGTTCAGAAAAGAAAAAAATGATATATATAGGATATAAACAAATGCGAAAATCTCTTGACCATATGACAAGTCTTAAACATTAATTTTGGATTTTGTTTCATTTAGTGTTTAGAGTAGGTGTCAGCATTATCTCGTGGTTATCCAGCGTCAGTAAATGTACGTGGAGCGACTACAGTTGGACTGACTGACTCTGAACAGGTAATTGAGTTTCTAACTCTTTGTTCTAAAAAGTCAAGCCTATGTATTTTACAGAGTAGGAAAAAGTAATAAGAATGTATCCTTAAAGAAAGCAGAAGTTCTATTGGAATAAACTTTTAATGTTGTTCAAATATTTTGCAACAGATAGAATTGTATTCGAATAAAATTATTTTTGTTCGAATAACTTTTAACAGTTGAATTTCTATTCGAATAGATTGATTGTTGTTCAAATAACTTTTAACAGTAACATCTTTATTTCAATAGAGTAACTGTTGTTTGAATAACTTTTATCAGATTGATTCCTCTTCGAATAGATTAATTTCTATTCGAACAGAGCCCGTGTTTTTTGTTTTTCTTCTTAAGATATACTTACATTTTTTCAAAGGCTTACTTCTTGAAAACCCATCTTTTTTAGGGCTTGTCTTTTAGAGGGAAGAGAGATCCATCTTTGAGAGATTCAAGAGAGAATCAAATCACTCAACTATTGAATAAATCAATTGATCAAGAAACCTTAGTCATGCATTGAAGAACTGGATTGAAGAACTTGAGCGATTCAAGATTAGGAGCTTCGATGTGAGATTGGAGTGAGGCGTTGCGAGAATGCAGAATTGATTGCAAAAAGATTAATTGGAAGAAAGATAACCATGGGAAGTGCTTATCGAGTTTGTAAGTGATTAATTTTTTGTAATTCTTTTTCATAGTGGATTGTTTAGCTATCGGGTGATCCGATAACGACTTTTGGGTTTTTTTCCTGAGAAAGGTTTCCCACAGGGTTAATAATCTTTGCCTTGTCTTTAATTTCCATTGCTTGCTTGACATTAGATAATCTTATCAACTTGATTTGGGTTAAGCATAGGCCATTAATTTAAAGGAATTAGGACCTATTGATTTAGACCTAAAATAATCGGAATTGGTTAGTCTCAGGCGACTAGTTATTTCAATTGGTATCAGAGCGGTCACGTTTCGAGGTTTAACATCCTAAGCGTGGATCCCAGATAGTTCACTTGAGAATAATGAGTTCTGAGAAGTATGGAGGTCCTATAAATCGCCCTCCAGCCTTTGATGGTAAAGAATACCCATACTGGAAAGTTTGAATGATTGCTTACTTACAATCAATCAGAGAAGATGTATGGATTGCTGTTGAGGATGGATGGACACCCCCTACTGAGATGCAAGGTCCACCAGGGAGTGCTAAAGAGGTCTTAAAACCTAGGAACCAATGGTCAAAAATAGAAAAGGATACTGTTGGTTATAATTCTAAAGGCCTCAATGCGATCTTTACGGCTGTGAATCAAAGTGAGTTTCAACATATCTCTGCATGTACCACTTCTAAAGATGTTTAGGACATCCTAGTTTAAACTCATGAAGGCGATGATACAGTCAAAGATAGTAGTAAGCTTCAAATATTTAATTTGCAATTTAAGAATATTAGAATGAGTGAAAACAAACCTTTCGATGAGTTTTATGCGATACTAAGTGATATTCTAAATAATAGTGCCGCATTAGGAGCTCCTTATTATGATGTTCAAATTGTTTGCAAAGTCCTAAGGTCTCTTCCTAAGAGCTTTAGATCCAGACGTGATGCTATCGAGGAAGCTCAAGATCTTAAAAAAATAAAACCCGATACATTAGCCAAAAAATTGCGAACGTTTGAACTTAAGATGAAAATGGAAAACCCTGAGAAAAATAAAAGTGTTGCTTTCAAATCCTCATCTTACTCCTTTTCTTCTAAGGCTTCCAAAGAGGTCGATCAATCATATATCTCAGATGATGATGAAGGTTCGGATATAGATTCATCAATTGTTCTTATTAGTCAACAATTTTAAAAAATCTTGAAGAAATGTCAGTTTCAAAAACAAAAACAAAAACAAGGGAAATCAATGAACTATAACCCATGACCTCATGATCAGGTCAAAACTTATAATCGGCAGACCTACAGTGATACTGACCTTAGTCAAGTTGAATGTTATAAATGTCACAAGCTTGGTCATTATGCCCATAGCTGTCCTATGAAAAAAACTGGAACGAATCATAAAGCTATGAATATCAGGGTTACTTGGGATGACAGTGATGATGAACATGATAACAATGAGAGTAATCCCCAAGTAGTTGACAATGGACCATATTGTGCATATCCTGTAATTTTTAATTATGGCAATAATGACTTCGACGTTTTTGAACTTAAAAATCTTGATGAAAATCAGTGTAATCAAGAAAAAAAATGAGTCTGAGGAGTTTGAGGACCCGCATCTTAAGGACTTGTATGCTCAGACTCTCGCCAAATGTATAAAACTAGGTAAACTTAACAAAGTCTTGAAAGACCAAATTAATACACTTACGTGGGAACTTCTAGGAAAAACTGAGAGTACAAGTCACGAGATAGTGGTTCTTGAGAATGAGAAACAAGGCCTTCATGACAAAGTTATATTTTTAGAAAAAGAAGTTAATGATGCAAAAAAGAAAATGAAATCAACTTTGGATCAACTTCGTTCGGCCAAGCTTGATGTAGTTCTATCTCAGCAGAAACTTGAAAAGTTTTGTCATGGGGCCATGAACATTGATAAAATATTATGTATGGGAAAGATAGACAGTGACAAAAAGGGTCTAGGATATGAGGAACCTCTTTCCAGGGCCAAGACTCCTCAAATTACAAAGTTTATGAAAGCAACTGTGTCTACTTCTATGCCCAAACATAATGTGATATCCACTATTCATAATCACTCCAAATGGGTCTCTTACTCTAAAATTTATTATTGTAGTCTATGTGGTCGAAATGGACATATTACTTTTATCTGTTAATTTGTTGGACCCTACCAACCATATGTTCGCCCTGTTAATGGATATAAATATAATTCTAATATGATTACTAATAATGTAAAAAGTGAGAATATGTTTAGATGGTTCGCACAGGAAACTATAGGTCGAAGAACTAGTCGAAGCGTTCGGGTCCGAAAGTTGGAGTTGACACCTCAGATAAGGTGCAATGTTGCACTAACTACTTTGAATGCGTTCAAGTCAGTTTAATGGTACATGGATAGTGGGTGTTCCCGTCATATGACTGGTGATATATCCAAGCTGTGTCACATTGGTAATATTAAGGGAGGTGATGTTATTTTTGGTGATGGGAGTACATCTTCTGTGGTAGGAATGGGAAAGGTCGAAGGACTTGGTACTCCAGCAATTGAGAATGTTCTTTTGGTTGAGGGGCTGAAGGCAAATCTTCTTAGTATCAGTCAATTATGTGATACAGATCACACTGTTACTTTTTCCAGAGGTGGATGTAATGTTTTGAACTTTCAAGGACAACGTGTGATACATGCTGCTAGAAACAATGATAACAATTATACTATTCAACAAGAAGCTATACTGTGTAACAAAGCGAAACTGAGTAATGTGGACTTATGGCATCAAAGATTGGGACATATAAACTTCAATGATTTGTCAAAGATTACATGTAAAGAGATGATTCGGGGGGTACCAAAGTTGGGAAGATTGAGCAATGTAGTGTGCGGTCATTGTCAAATTGGCAAGCAAATAAAGAGCTCTCACAAGAAGTCCAACAATATTGCTGCAACTCGGACTCTTGAGCTAATACACATGGACTTGATGGGTCCTATGAGAACGGCATCACTGGGAGGAAAAAAGTATATTTTGGTAATGGTGGATGATTTCTCTCCTTATACATGGATAACTCTTTTGAGAGAGAAGTCTAATACTTTTGAAGAATTCCGTAATATATTACATCGAATCCAAAATGAGAAAGATTGTTCTATTGATAAAATTTGAAGTGATCGTGGAGGAGAGTTTAAGGATACTGGGGTGGTTGAGTATTGTACTTCTAATGGGATTAAGCATGAATTATCTTCTCCAATCTCTCCACAGCAAAATTGAATTGTAGAAAGGAAGAATAAAGTTCTTCAAGAAATGGGACGTGTCTTACTTCAAAACAAAAATCTTACGACACACTTTTGGGGGGAGGCCATTCATACTGCGTGTTATACTATTAATAGAGTGTATCTACGTCCACTTACTTTAAACACGCCCTATGAACTGTGGTTTGGAAAGAAGTTGAATGTCAACTACTTCCAGGTTTTTGGGAATAAATGTTTCATCTTTAGAGATCGGATGAACATTGGGAAATTTGACTCTCGGAGTGATGAAGGTATTCTATTGGGCTACTCAATAAATAGTAGAGCTTTTTGAGTCTACAATTTGAGGACCAATGTGATGATGGAGTCTTGTAATGAGGTTGTTGATGATACTTATACCATTGGTTCTGCAGATGTGAGAGAAGATGATAGTATAACAGAAAATGCATAAACATCTTTGAGTGACATTCTTGCATCGAGCCCTACATTAAAGGTTTGTTCTCCCTTACCTACTCCATCACTTCCAGCTCCACCACTCCCTCCTACCCCAAGTGTACCATAACCCGGATGGCAACAAGTTCGTAAGGATCACTCATATGTCGATATCATCGGGGATCCTACTTCTCGGGTTCAGACTCGAAGCCAATACCATGAGACGGTGCATTTTGTTGCTATGTTTTTGTGATCGAACCAACAACGATAAAGGAAGCTCTGTCAGACGAATATTGGCTACATGTAATACAAGATGAACTTCACTAGTTTTGACGTCAAGATGTCTGGGATTTAGTTCCACGTCCGTCCAGTACAAATATCATTGAGATTAAATGGGTTTATAATATCAAATATGATGAACTTGGGAATGTAATTCGAAACAAAGCTAGATTGGTCGCTTAAGGGTACAATCAAGTAAAAGGGGTTGATGTTGCTGAAATCTTTGCTCCTACTGCAAGGCTTGAGTCTATTCGCCTACTGCTTGTTCTTGCTTGCCATCAAAAGTTCAAGTTACATCAGATGGATGTGAAGAGTACTTTTCTAAACGAGCTCTTAGAGGAAGAAGTGTACGTGGCCCAACCAAAAGAATTTGAGGATCTACATCATCCAGATCACGTGTTTTACTTGAAGTAGGCTCTTTACAGTTTGAAGCAAGCTCCTCGAGCATGGTATGAACGGCTCTCCAATTTTCTCTTAGCTAAGGGATTTGTTCGAGGGGGAGTTGATAAAATGCTATTTATCCAACGGAAGTGAAGCGCGATGCTTGTTGCACAGGTATATGTAGATGATATTGTGTTTGGCTCTACTTCAAGTTTACTAACTACTTTTTTTGTAGCTTTAATGAAAAGTGAATTTGAGATGAGCATGGTTGGGGAACTAACTTATTTCTTAGGTCTCCAAATACGTCAAGTGGATAAAGGAATGTTTGTTTCTCAATCCACGTATGCCAGGGATCTTGTGAAAAAGTTTGGTTTCTCTTCTACAAAACATGCCAGGACACCCATGAGTACAACTACAAAGTTAGGTAAGGACTCGGCAGGTAAGGATGTTGATCAAAAGACGTATAGAAGTATGATAGGTAGTTTACTTTATCTTATTGCTACTCATCCTGATATTATGTTTAGTGTATGTATTTGTACTCATTATTAAGGTAGTCTGAAAGAGTCCCATTTACAGGCTGTTAAGCGTATTATTCATTATATATGTGGGACTTCTGATTTTGGCTTATGGTATTCACATGACACAACCTCCAAGGTTATTGGGTATTCTGATGCAGATTAGGCAGGTAATACAGATAATAAGAAGAGTACTTTTGGTGGATGCTATTATATTGGAAATAATCTTGTGGCTTGGTAGAGTAAGAAGCAACATTGCATTTCTCAATCCACAGTAGAAGCGGAGTATATTGCTACGGGTAGTTGTTGCACTCAATTGATTTGGATGAAACAGATGGTACATGACTATGGAATAGTCCAGGGGACGATGTCAGTCTTTTGTGATAATACGAGTGCGATTAATATCTCCATGAATCCTGAACAACATTCCAGAACCAAGCACATTGACCTTCGATTCTACTTCATCCGTGATCTTGTTGAGCGCAAGATAGTCAGTGTTGAGTATGTTCCTGCACAGAGTCAGTTAGCAGATTTCTTCACCATGTTGCTAGGTGCTATGAGGTTAGAGCTTTTGCAATGGTCAATTGGTGCCTGCTTTATTGATTAGGTATGTCTTTTACTTTCTCTTTACACTATTTTGTTATATTATCACAGTGATATATGCTTGGTCAGATACGCTTTCTAATTTAATGTTAGGACAGTTCAGTATTGTGTTTGCTTAAATTTGATTTCGCTCACGGCAGTTAACTATTGCATGCTTAGATAGATCAGCACTCATTGATATTATACTTTAGAATACATGGAGAGACTTCGTACCTAATGCTATGTGAGGATCTAACCTTATTTATGAGCTTCGAGTGTTATGACATTTACTTTTCTCTTTGATCTTGTTGTTTGTGATCTCATTTTATTTTTTAACTCAATTATCAAATGGTACCTTCAAGTTCAAGTTAGTATAATAGAACATTCCCTATACTTGATTCGAGACGAAAAATATTATGTGAGACCGAAGATATGATAATAGGTTTTTTATTGTTACACATTTTTTGGCCCTCGTTATTCATAACCATATTTTTTTCCACTTGTAGCCCTTTGTGCCTGAAAATAAGCCTTTTGTTTTTCTACCCAAATCATTTATTCATTTACCCATTTGTTCTGAGACTTTTCAGTGAAAAATTTAAAAGGGGGGTTAGAAATGCTGAAAGAAAGAATAGAATGTATTTCCCCATATCTTTGATAGTATGTATCTTTGGGTCATATGAAAAAGAAAAGAAAAGAAGAAGATAAAAATATGTGTGATTTTTGGGGGAAATATGAATAGAAGAATACAATGCATCCCCAACAGAAAAAAGAAAGGAGGAAAAGTGGTATGTTCTTTTATGTATACTCAATAAGAAAAAGAATTACAGAAGTTGAATTTGGTTTCAGGTGAGATGGGGAGTTAGTGTAACTGTAGTCTCCGAATGCCAACAAAATACCTACTCCATCATATGCCTACCTGTACCTACATTATAACATTTTCAAGACCTGTTTGATCTTGAGTTTAGCACAGTTAGTTTAGTGGAGATAAGAGATATGGAGTCTATATTTATTAACTTGACACCATTAATAACAATTGATTTTCTGTCCATGAGATCTTCCAGCTCACAGTGCGCTGCTTATTTGATGAAATATGAGTCTTTCTTTGCATATTATTCATATTCATATTTCACATAGAGTGTTAGCTAGTCAATTATCAGTGATTTTGAGTGACCATCGATCAGAGACCTAAGTTGAAATAACTTTCCTTATAGTGTTTTATTTATGGATGTTGGGTCTGTTAAATGCATGGTACTATTTTACGTTGACTACGTACATACACACTCTGAGTAAATACTTATTCTGTTTGAATTTTCTTTTGAATGATTTCCTATCTAATATTCATATAGCTTGTGATTACTCTCTGATCTAGCGTAGATAGGGGGAGTATTGCTTACTTAGTGTTTATTCCTTTGATTTTTTTTGTTGAGTTTCGTTTTGTCTTACCTCTATTGGAAAAAAAAAGATCAAAATTTTTTATTCGAATATTTTTCAGCAGATACTTTCTTATTCGAATACAACTTTTGTTGTTCGAATACATTTTGCGAGTTTTTTTTTACAAAAGCCAATTTTTTTCTTTTATTCTCTCTATCTCACTTCTATTCGAGTATAACCGGCGTTGTCTCTCTCTTTCTTGAATCCTTCCCTTGCAATTTCTTACTCAAATTTCATCGTGCGTGTTACCTAGCTTCCATTCACACGTTTGGGGCATCACAATTTGAGCAATTATCCTCGGCAATGTCACCTAGGGATTACATTATTTTTTGAATCAAAGGTTGGTTTTTGTTGTGTTTGCATCACTATTTTCTCTTCTACAAGTGTTACATTGCGAATTTGATTATGATTACGGATTATTGTGGTGTGATTGCTCGATTGTGACTTGAATTATGTGATTGTGAGTTTCTACTGCTGATTAGAAGTGGTGTATTCTGGATGTTTATGAATTAGAGTTTACAGTGCTATTGGTAATTGATTGTTTGGTAATTGTTTGACTGCGGTGGTGAAAAATTGTCAGTGTAATTCATCGGGTTCCCCTGCTTAACCGTGTTGGTTAGGTTTGGGGAAGTGGTGGTTTAAATTTTCTTGCAGGTTGTGTGAAGAGATTGTTGGGGTTTCTATTTGCTATTGTTTACAGAGGATTCTCTTTATACTGCTCTGTCTGCTATGGCAAGGGTTAAACGTCCTCAGGAGGAGTCTCCTATTCCTAATTTTAGCGGAACGGCAAAACGGGGATGGACAACTCGAGTTACAAGGACGAGTCCTCGTCCCACTAACCCTTTAGGCTCTCATAGATGAGAAGTTATTGGAGCAGGGGAGTCTAGTGCAGGAGCACAAGGTCCTAATCTTTCCCATTGGTCTACCCTGAAATCAGGGTTTAAGTTTCGAGGATATCAGAAAGAGGTAACTCTGGATAGGGAGGAGTTGAGTGTGAACTATCCAGACATCTCCTCAATTTTTGGTGTTTTTGTTATACATGGTTGGACTGGGATTATGGAACCTCAGCTGCCGTGCTACCCTAGATTAATACGACTCTTTTATGCTTCTTTACAAGTTGTGCATGGCACGGGAATTGACAAGTCCATAGATGGGTCTGATTTTCATATAGATTCGGATTATATTCGGAAAGCTTTTGGTCTAGAGGAGTCTGATAATCCCGATGTAGATTATTTTGAGTGGCCTCCGATTCTTAGTCAGTTTCCTCCCAAGGAAAAGATGAAGAAGGAGCTTCTGGTTGCTGGAAAGAAGAATTGTCCCTATCTTAGGCGCAATAACCTGAGCCCAACACTCTGCCTTTTGCATATGGTGGCTCATAGGAACATCATTCCCCAAAAGGGGAATAAGAATGTTCTTGTGGGCAATTTGATTTATCTAGCATATCTTTATGCTAAGGGGTGCAGTATTGACTTGATTCTCATTATCATGTATGAGATGTTTACCACGGCAAACCCAAATCATCAGACACGGACTTTGCTTTATAACAGATTCATCTCTCAGCTTCTGACTGATGTGGGGTATGTTATTCGTCCAGATGAGGAGGTTGAAGCAAAGAACGAGGTTATAAATGCACAGTATTGGGAGAAGAACAAAAAACATATGATCGTAAAGACAGAGTCTGAGATCGAAGGTGATGCAAAGGACTCGGGTTCGTCGATGGACCAAACACTTGTCCAGAACAGTTCATAACTTCAACTGATGAATCTAATAATCGAATGATCTCCACCAATCCTGAATTTGTTTCTTGGACTAAACAAGATCAAACACTACTAATTTGGCTAAATGTAACTTTATTAGAAGGTCTCCTTCCCTATTTAGTTATATTACCTACATCGAGAACGTTGTGGAGTACTCTTAAGTAACGTTTTTCATTGATCTCTCGACCTCACATCATGCAATTGAAATCAAGGCTCTAAACATTGAAGAAAAACAATCTTTGGAACACCGAGTATCTCCAAAGTGTTAAACAAATTATTGACAATTTAGCCGCTTTTGGATCTCCAGTTGATAATGATGTGATTTTTAACATTTTAAATGGTCCTCCAAGTGAATTTGATGCTTTTGCTACATCGATTCGAGTCCGATCGAGTCCAATTGGCATTGATGATCTTCACGGATTACTACTAAGTAAAGAGTTAACAATTAAAGCACAAAGAAAGATGATAAATCATGATGATACGGCTTCCCAAGCCTTCGTTGCAACTCGCACTTCAAATGTTCAGCAAATTGCTCAAGGAGTGATCCAGTAGGATCTGAAGAAGACATGAAGTTTTCAAGTTTTTATACTTTTCTGAGGTATTCTATTCGAATAGATTTTAGCTTGAGGTATTCTATTCGAATAGATTTATTTCAATTCGAATAGACTAATTTATATTTGAATAGATTTATGGTATTTCTGCCGGAGATGTTTTATTCGAATAAAATTTTATTCTATTAGAATACACTTATCTTATTCGAACAGAAACTGTTTCTGTTCGAACAGAGGCGCGATTCAACATTTTTCCTTTAGGCGGTGATTATATTATTGAGGGGTACTTTACCTTGATATGCGTTCTTTTAGAATTTTAAGTTCCCTAGTATATAAAAGGAACTTAGGTTATTTCTTTTCTATGTTAGATCTAGAAAGAGTTCTGAGAGAAGCCTAGGATTTTTTTGGAGTGATTCATTGTATTTTACTCATTTCTTTTCAGCAATTAAGCTTTATTTTGCACAATTTTGGTGTTCTTCATGTTTCTCTACTAACTAAATGCTTCTCAATCCCATTGTGGATTAAGTGGTATCAGTTTTTGCAGTGACCCGTATATTTATTATTATTATTTATTAGTATTTATTCCTTTTCTGCATATTCCTATTCTTTTAGCATATGCATTTGTTTCCTTACATTAAGCATCCGCATATATTTTACACATTTCTTCTATCCATTTTGCATCCATTTTATTCTTTTTAGGCAAGTTTTGGAGTTAGGTTTGTTTTTCAGTGTTTTCGGTGTTTCGGTGATTATTGGGAGGAGGTGGTTGTGTTTTGTGTTCGGGGACCCATGGTTGGGTTAGTGTTGTTGTGGTGTTGTTGTAGTGTCTGTGTGTGGGTTGTTCTGTACTTGGGTATTCATATGATTCTAGGAGAATTTTAGGATTTTCTAGTAGTCGTTCGAACGACTTTCATCTTCGTTCGAACGAGTTGACTCATCTCCTGGAACTTGGCCCAAGATCTCCAAGTTCTTCGAACGACTTTTGGGTCCATTTGCACGACCTCCTTGTCCATTTGCACGAACTTTTTCGCTCGAACAACTGAGGTGCTTCCCTGGAATTTTTGCCTTGATATCCTTCTTCGTTCGAACGACTTTCATCTTCGTTCAAATGAGTCTGCGGTTGTTTTATTCCATTGAGGTGTATTTTTCATTTCATTCCTCTCTCTCTCATTTCCCTCACCCTCTCTCTCCCAAATCAATCCTCTTCCCCATATTCTAATTCAATCTCCCTCGCTCATCGATTCTTCACAGTGATTACCGCCCTTATCCTTGGTGAGTGATACCCTATTCCTTTTAGGGTTTTTTCTTTCGATTAGACCTTGGGTTGATTTCTAGGGTTTGGCTTATTGATTGGTTTCCTAGTTTTGTTTGTTTAATTATTGTTGTAATTATCTGTTGTAGCTTGTCTTGTGTTCCGTTAGCCGAATCGCTGATTCTGGGTTATGGAATTCCGGTTTTAGTTTCGTCAGAAATCGGGATTATTATCAGGAGAGTTTTCCCTTTATTTTAAAATTCCTCTACTAGTTAGTAAATGTTGATTTGAGTAGTACTAAGTGTAGAGAGGTGCATGTGATTTAGTTAGTGTCTGTTATTATATTAGTTCTTAGTATAATTGTTAACCTATTTAGATAGTATTTTGTAACTTGGTTATTATAGTTTGCATTTGGTGTCGGGCTTTGTTAGAAGCTCTTAATGTGGCATTTCTCGTAGTTGCATTCATGTTGTTGGTTTCGGTCTTCTAGAGACTGATGGTGGTTAGTTGTGGTGACGGCTAGGTTGTTGTTTCATCTAGGCTTAGATGGTGCAGCTGAGTCGCTGATCTTTTCTATTATTATGATTGTTTACCACACTCTTATGTAGGTGGTCATCCTATTTGTGATGCCGGGTTTACGGCTGTTGTATTTGTGATACTTGGGATCTGTTGCATCCTTTAAATCATGTAAAACTCTTTTAACTTAACGAGATCGGATACATAATACAGCTCTACATCGGCTGACCTCCGATGGGATTGCAGGAGTCCTACATCAGGTTAAAATAGTAGGTAAAGAACTGGCTGTGAACACTATCATACCTTATATACCCATCCGGGAGTGCGGTAAGGTATGAGACAATTTGAATCCGGTACTAGATTTCTCCTCGGTGAGGTTAAAATTCCTTGGAATAAAATACAGTTCGAACGCTGGCTCCGTGGGTTAAAAACTCGAAACACTTTGATCAAGTGAGTGTCCACTAGCTTGGTCGAGCTTGACAAAAATCGTACCCATTGTATCCCCTTAATAGATCTCTTTAAGTCAAACATGCTAGCGGTTGATCAACCAATATTAAATTAGGATTGTAACACGTTTTAAAACATCCAATCATTTAACATTAGGACATTAGTTCATCATTGCATCAGTCAGCATTAGGGATAATTGTGGAATTACCCCAGTTCATCATATTATATCATTAGCATATCATTGCATCATCTCTACATGTAACAATTCCCCCCTTCTCTTAAATTCTTTATCCTAACTCTTGTTACTTATATATTCTATTCTATTGTTCTTATTACTTTATTACCTGGATCATGATCGCTTAGTTTACTATTCCTTACTTTAAAACTTACTCTATCTTATTCACTTCACCTTCTTTATCTATACTTGTTTACTCGCATGTTATTTAGCTTTGTTGGGTTTCAGTGAGCCGTGGTTGTGCTCACTCTCACATTGTTCCCCCCTTTAAGAGGTTAAGTAGCTTGGGTTGCTGAGAGCTTCAACTGTGCTTGGAGCAGTTGCCGCTGCTGACCTATTTTAGTTTAGACTTTCTTTTATGCGATCTTAGCATGTGTAGCGGTCCTTTATTCGAGATATTATATTTTTGCCTTCAGTCTGATATGTATATATATCATTTTCTTCCGTGTTGTTATTTTCTTTCCTTACTCTGATGATTATTACTTTAAGTGAATGACTGAGCCTCAACTTGTCTATGGCTCAATTGTTCATAGGGCGAATCTGTAGATTCCCAGACCTGCACGATTTCTAATCTAGTAATTGGTCAAGCTTACCGATTATTAGATTTTGGGGCTTGACAGACTTGGTATCAGAGTTATAGGTTAATCCATATCTCTGTTCTTGTAAATCATATAACTAGTTATTCTTTAGACGGAGTTAGGATCGATTATTTTCAGATTTTATGCATTTTATCGTATTCTTTTCCAGTTCCTACTCCTTTCCTCCTTTCCTTAGTTGAGCTTCCTTTATTCGTACAGATGGATAGAGGTGGCAGAGGCAGAAGTCGCACAAGAACCCATGGTGGTATTCGAGAGGGTTTACGCAGTGGGGTAGTAGCTGGTGAACTAGCGAGTAGTCAGGAGAGTCTTGGATCTGTTCCGATCATTCAGAACGAGCAGATAGTTTCAGAGGCTAGGGTTAGCGTAGGGGTAGTACCAGGGGTTCAGATTTATCAGGGTACCCCACCTACTCTAGTGATTCCAGAGCAGGCAGGCATTTTACCGGTTACAACCGCTTCTAGTATTTCAGCAGAGATAAAGCAGTTTATGGAAGGTTTTGCAGCTTATTTTCAGCAGGCTAAGAGCCCAGCGACCAGAGAGTACAGTTACTCAGAGCAGCTCCAGAGATACAAACATCCTACCTTTTATGGCACGTTGGTTCCATCTGAGGCAGAGGCATGGTTCAAGTCTATTGAGAAGACTTTGAACGCGATAAAGTATCCTGACGATCAGCGGGTGATACTTGCAATGTATCTACTTCAGGGCGAGGCAGATCATTGGTGGGATACGGCCAAGAGGACCATAGTGAAGACTCCGATACTTTGGCCATCCTTTCAGGATCCTTTCTTCGATCAGTATTTTCCGTAGAGTTACAGAGACGCCTGCATTTCTGAGTTCTATATGTTGGAGCAGGGCGATATGAGCATTGCCAGGTACGATCAGCGATTTAATGTGCTTTCTCATTACGTTTCGTTCATTGTTAATGATGAAGAACAGAGGAAGATGAAGTTCCTAAAGGGTCTTCGTCCATATTTTAGGAGGTTTTTGATTACCTCCGGTGTCAGTACGTATAGAGAGGTTTTTGATTACCTGTGGTGGAAGGTACGATCCATATTTCATATTCGCCTGCTCGTGTTCTTTTCGATTCCGGTGCATCGCATTCATTCATAGCATATGCATTCCTCTGCATTATTGGTTTTGAGCCTTCTTTATTACTTGATGAGATTTTTGTGGGTACTCCTCTTAATTCTTCAGTGTCCATCTCTCGTATTTGTAAAGATTGCCCGATAGTTGCTTGTGGTTGTGTCCTATTGGCAGACCTGTTAGTCCTACCGATGCAGGAGTTTGACATCATCATGGGTATGGACTAGTTGTCGACGCATCGGGTTACCTTAGACTATTTTTAGAAGATAACTACTTTTAGTATTCCTGGGGAGAAGCAGTTCGTGTTCGCCAGTTTGAAACCTGCGTAGTCAAGGGATGGTTTATTGGCTTTCTTAGAGTTAGAGTCCTCCGGTGTGGACGTTAGCTCAATTCTGGTGGTTTGTGACTATACCGACATCTTCCAGCAGATTCCCAATTTACCGCCAGTGAGAGAGATTAATTTTAGCATAGATCTTTTACCTGGTACGGCTTCAATTTCGAAGGCTCCGTATCGTATGGTACCCGTTAAGCTGAAGGAGTTATATGATCAGATTTTTAAGTTGATGGATCAGAAGTTCATTCGGCCGAGTACTTCACTGTGGGGAGCGCCAGTTTTGTTTGCGAAAAGGACCGGTCGATGCGTCTGTGTATTGATTACCGCGAGTTAAACAAAGTTACAATCAAGAACAAATATCATTTACCTAGGATCGAAGACTTGTTTGACTAGCTTCGGGGAGCACAGTTTTTTTTAAAATTGATCTCAGATCAGGTTACCATCAGCTGAGGATCAAGAAGGAGGATATTTCCAAGACAGCATTCAGGACGCGTTATGGACACTGAGTTTCTGGTTATGCCGTTTGGTTTGACAAACGCACCCGCAGCCTTTTTGGATTTGATGAACTAGGTTTTCCGACCTTTTCTAGACCATTTCATCATTGTGTTCGTGGGTGACATTTCGATCTACTCGAAGACCGATGCCGAGCACGAGGAGCACTTGAGAGTTGCTTTGCAGACTTTGAGGGAAAACACGTTGTTCGCTAAGTTCGAGAAGTGTGACTTTTGGCAGAAAGAGGTGAAGTTCCTAAGGCATGTTGTTTCCAAGGATGAAATTGCAGTAGATCCTTCAACGGTTGAGGTCGTTGCCGATTGGGATCAGCCGACTAATGTTACAGAGATTCGCAGCATTTTGGGATTAGCCAGTTGTTACCGCAGATTCATCGAGGGCTTTTTGCGGATTACAGCTCCTTTAACTCGCTTGACGCAGAAGGATGTTAGATTTGTTTGGGATGACAGATGTGATTCAGCTTTCACAGTGTTGAAGAAGAGATTGACTACACCACATATATAGTTTACACCGACGCTTCGCTCAGTGGACTTGGTTGTGTTCTGATGTAAGAAAGGAAGGTGGTGGCTTATGCTTCGAGATAACTTAAGGTGCACGAGATGAGTTATCCTACTCATGACCTTGAGTTGGCAGCAGTGGTTTATGCGTTGAAGATTTGGAAAAATTATCTTTACAGAGAGAGGTTCGAGCTCTTTTTTGATCACAAGAGTTTGCGGTACCTTTTCTCGCAGAAAGAGTTAAATATGAGACAGCAGATGGATGGAGTTCCTGAAGGACTATGACGTAGACTTGCATTATCACCCAGGGAAGTTAAATGTGTGGCTGACGCTTTAAGTCGTTTTCCTAGGGGATTCCTTGCACGTCTGATGATTTGTGAGTGGTTAATGTTTTGCGATGTGGTAGATTCCGGGCTGAGTTTGTGTTCACGGGGTAAGGGTAGCTTCCTTGCAAATCTGAGGGTTAAACCTTCATTGATTTCACGGATTATAGAGACTCAGCAGTAAGATGTGAAATTACAGTCTTGGGCGTCAGATGATAGCAGACCCGATTGGACAGTGAGTTCAGATGGCAGTATCAGGTACAGGGGCAGATTATGCATGCCAGATTCAAAGGTGATGAAGCGTGAGATTTTGAGTGAGGCTCACGGTTCGAGGTATACTATTCATCCAGGTAGTATGAAGATGTACCAAGACCTGAAGAGGCATTATTGGTGGAACAATATGAAGCATGAGATAGCTAAATTTGTTTCCAAATATCTTACTTGTCAGTATGTGAAAGCCAAGCATCAGAAACCGGCGGGGCAGCTTAAACTTTTACCTATTCCAGAGTAGAAATGGGAGCACGTGACGATAGACTTTATTTTGGGTTTACCGCGGACGAAAAAAAAAACCACAATTCTATTTGGGTGATTATAGACCGATTGACCAAATCGGGACATTTTATTCTGGTTCGCAAGACTTTGACGGTTGACGAGCTGAGCAGATTATATGTGAGAGAGATAGTGCATTTACACGGGGTTCCAGTGTCTATTGTGTCAGATCGAGATTCCAGATTTACCGGTAACTTTTGGAAGAGTTTCCAACGAGCTATGGATACCAGATTAGATTTCAGTACAACATTTCATCCACAGACCGATGGTCAGACGGAGAGAGTTAACCAGATCCTTGAGGATATGCTTTGGGCTTGTGTTTTGGACTTTAAGGATAGCTGGGGCGAGCACCTACCTTAGGATGAGTTCACATATAATAACAGTTTACAGCCGAGTGTTGAGATGGCACCTTATGAGGCTTTGTATGATAGACCTTTCAGATCACCGCTAAGTTGGGCGGAGGTTGGTGAGCAGAGTTTACTGGGGCCAGACTTGGCTCGTGAGGCTACCGATACAGTCACTATTATCAGGGATCGGTTACGTACAGTACATAGCCGACAGAAGAGTTGTGCCCACATCCGCAGGAGACCTCTAGAGTTTGAGATCGGTGATCACGTTTTGCTGAAGGTTTCTCCGATGAAGGGCGTGATGCGTTTCAGCAAGAAAGGGAAGTTAGCTCCGAGATTTATTGGTCTGTTCGAGATTCTGGCCAGAGTTGGAGAGTTAGTGTACCTTTTAGCATTGCCACCACAGTTGAACCGAGTTCACAGCAAATTTCATGTTTCTATGCTGAGGAGGTATGAGCGGGATCCGACTCACGTGATTGAGTGGGAACCCATAGAGGTTCAGGACGATGCCTCGCATATAGAGCATCCGGTGTGTATTTTGGATCGCTAGGAGAAGATTCTTCACTGTGAGGTTATCCCTTTTGTGAAAGTACAATGGAGTTACCATGGACCAGAGTAGACTACCTGGGAGTTAGAGGCTCATGTGAGGGGGCATTATCCCTTTTGTGAGGGGGCATATAGAGCATCCGGTGTGTATTTTGGATCGCCAGGAGAAGATTCTTCGCTGTGAGGTTATCCCTTTTGTGAAAGTACAATGGAGTTACCATGGACCAGAGTAGACTACCTGGGAGTTAAAGGCTGATGTGAGGGGGCATTATCCGCAGTTATTCTCGGACAGAGGTGTGTGTTTAATTTCAGGGCAAAATTTCTTTTTAGTAGGGTAGATTGTAGTGACTCTTATTTGTATTTATTTATTTATTAGTATTTATCCTTTTTCTGCATATTCCAATTCTTTTAGCATATGCATTTGTTTTGTTACATTAAGCATCCGCATATATATTCCGCACATTCCTTCTATCCATTCTGCATCTATTTTATTCCTTTTGCGCAGGTTTTGAAGTTAGATTCCTTTTTTGGCATTTTCGGTGTTTGGGTGGTTATTGGGAGAAGGTGGTTGTGTTTTGTGTTCGGGGACCCATGGTTGGGTTAGTGTTGTTGTGGTGTTGTTGGTGGTGTTGTTGTGGAGTCAATGTGTGGGTTGTTTTGTGTTTAGGTCTTCGTGTGATTCTGGGAGAATTTTGGGATTTTCCAATAGTCATTCGAACGACTTTCATCTTCGTTCGAACGAGTTGACTCATCTCTTGGAACTTAGCCCAAGATCTCCAAGTCGTTCGAACGACTTCTGGGTCCATTAGCACAAACATTTTTCGGTTGAACGACAGAAGTACTTCCCTGGAATTTTTGCCTTGATATCCTTCTTCGTTCGAACGACTTTTATCTTTGTTCGAACGAGTCTGCAGTTGTTTTATTCCATTTGGGTGTATTTTTCATTTCATTTTTCTCTTTCTCATTTCTCTCACTCTCTCTCTCCCAAATCAATCCTCTTCCCCATATTCTAATTCAATATGTTCCCTCGCTTGCCGATTCTTCACAGTGATTATCACCTTTATCCTTGGTGAGTAATTTCCTATTCCTTTCCGATTTTTTTCTTCTGATTAGGCCTTGGGTTGATTTCTAGGGTTTGGCTTATTGATTGGTTTCATGTTTTTGTTTGTTTAATTGTTGTTGTGATTGTCTGTTGTAGCTTGTCTGGTGTTTCCTTAGCTGAATCGCTGATTCTGGGTTTTGGAATTCCAGTTTTAGTTTCGTCAGAACTCGGGATTATTATCAGGCGAGTTTCCCCTTCATTTCTAAATTCCTCTATTAGTTAATAGATATTGATTTGAGTAATACTCTGTGTAGAGAGGTGCATGTGATTTAGTTAGTGTTTGTTATTATATTAGTTCTCAGTATAATTGTTAACCTATTTAGATAGTAATTTTGTAACTTGGTTATTATAGTTTGCATTTGGTATCGGGCTTTGTTAGAAGCTCTTAATGTGTTATTTCTCGTAGCTGCATTCTTCTTGTTGGTTTCAGTCTTCTAGAGAGTCATGTTGGTTAGTTGTGGTGATGGTTAGGTTGCTGCTTCATCTAGGCTTAGATGGTACAACTGAGTCACTGTTCTTTTCTATTATTAGGATTGTTTGTCACACTCTTATGTAGGTGGTCATCCTATTTGTGATGTCTGGTTTATGGCTGTTGTATTTTTGATCCGTGGGATCGGTTTCATCTTTTAAATCATGTAAAACTCTTTTAACTTAACGAGATCGGATAAATAATACAGCTCTACATCGGTTGGCCTCCGATAGGTTCGCAGGAGTCCTACATCGGGTTAAAATAGTAGATGAAGAACTGGCTGTGAACAATATCATACCTTATATACCCATCCGGGAGTGTGGGAAGCTATGAGACAGTTTAAATCCGGTGCTAGACTTATCCTCGGTGAGGTTAAAATTCCTTGGAATGAAATGCAGCTCAGACGTTGGCTCCGTGGGCTAAAAAGCCTATAATACTTTCATCAAGTGAGTATCCACTAGCTTGGTCGAGTTTGACAAAAGTCATACCCATTGTATCCCCTTAACAGATCTCTTTAAGTCAAACATGCTAGCGGTTGATCAACCAATATTATAATAGGATTGTAACACGTTTTAAAACATCCAATCATTCAACATTAGGACCTTAGTTCATCATTGCATCAGTCAGCATTAAGGATAATTGTGGGATTATCCCAGTTCATCATATCATATCATTGACATATCATTGCATCATATCCACATGTCACAATTCCCCTCTTCTCTTAAATTCTTTATCCTAACTCTGATTACTTATATATTCTATTCTTATGTTCTTATTACTCTATTACCTGGATCATTATCGCTTAGTTTATTATTCCTTACTTTAAAACTTACTCTATCTTATTCACTTAACCCTCTTTATTTATACCTATTTACTAGTATGTTATTTAGCTTTGATGTGTGTCAGTGAGCCATGGTTTCGCTCACTCTCGCATTGTTCCCCCCTTTTAGAGGTTGAGTAGCTTGGGTTGCTGAGAGCTTCAGCTGTGCTTGGTGCAGTTGCCGCTGCTGACCTATTTTAGTTTTGACTTTCTTGTATGTGATCTCAGCATGTGTAGCTGTCATTTATTCAAGATATTGTATTTCTGCTTTCAGTCTGATATGTATATATATCATTTGCTTCCACGTTGTTATTTTTTCTTTCTTTACTCTGATGATTATTACTTTATGTGAATGACTAAGCCTGAACTTGTCTATGGCTCGGTTGTTCGTGGGGTGAATCTGTAGATTCCCTGACCTGCACGGCTTATAATCTAGTAATTGGTCAAACTTACCGATTATTGGATTTTGGGGCGTGACAGTTTTCCAATTTCGATTCTCAGGGGGTTGATTGTGGTTTATAGTCTCTATACGCGACCGTCTTAAGCAAATGTAGGAGAAGCTAGTGAGTCCATTAATGATCCATCGCAAACCTAATTCAAAGAAGAAGGACGATTTAGAGATGGGTGATCCCAACGAAAGACTTATAATTTTAAAAACGATAGTTTCCGCCCCAACTTCTATTGTAGGGGTGTTAGTGGAGCAGTTGCGTCTCACAAACCTCGCTAGGGCTTCAACTTCAGTGAAACGGAGAGGCCGTTCGGTGAAGAAAGGGGTTATGGAGGTGAATGACGAGAACGTTCTGGTTTTCCATGATTCTAGTGCTGCCGAATCCGACGAGGAGCGATCGGTTATTGATAAATCCACGAATCATTTGCGTAATCTTCGTATTGGTTTTAATATTGAAATTCTGGTATTCGACAGTTCGATCGATGCCAAGATATTGGATAATTGGTTGGATAGGTTAAAGACCTATTTTTCTGTTTACAAATACTCTAATGCTCAGCAAATATGTTTTACTACATTGAAATTCGCAAGTCATGCACTCATGTGGAAACAACAACAACAACAAACTCTTCCGCCCAACCACCGAAACCACCGAAAGCATAAAAAGGGAATCTAACTCCAAAACCCTAATAAGTGAAAAGGGATAAAATAGCAAGATGCATGATATGAATATGGATGCGTGTGGTAAGTATGAATGATAATAATATTAAATAACCAAATAAAATGAAATAAAAGAAAATTAAAAAATTAAAATTAAAATCTGAGACACTACATTCTACCCTCCTAAAAGAGAATTTCGCCTTGAAATTCTACACATACCTCAATCCAAGAACAAATGCGGATAACGACCTCTCACATCTGCCTCTAACTCCCAAAAAGCCTTACTAGGATCATGGTGAGTCTACTGCACCTTCACAAAAGGAATAACCTTGCTGTGAAGAATCTTCTCCTCACGGTCCAAAATACATACCGGATGCTCAATATACGAGGCATCTTCCTGAACCTCTAGGTGCTCCCAATCAATCACGTGAGTAGGATCCCGCTCATACTTCCTCAGCATCAAAACATGAAATACATTGTGAACTCGACTCAGCTGTGGCGGCAATGCCAAATGGTAAGCTAACTCTCCAACTCTGGCCAGAATCTCAAAAGGTCCAATGAATCTCAGAGCTAACTTCCCTTTCTTGCTGAAACGCATCACGCCCTTCATCAGAAAAACCTTCAACAAAACGTGATCACCGATCTCAAACTCTAGAGGTCTCCTGCGGATGTCGGCATAACTCTTCTGTCGGCTCTGTGTTGTACGTAACCGATCCCTGATAATAGTGACTGCATCGGTAGCCTCACGAACCAAGTCTGGCCCCAGTAAACTCTGCTCACCAACCTCTGCACAACTCGGCGGAGATCTGCAAGGTCTATCATACAAAGCCTCATAAGGTGCCATCCCAACACTCGACTGGAAACTGTTGCTATATGTAAACTCAGCTTAAGGTAGGTGCTCGCCCCAGCTATCCTTAAAGTCCAAAATACAAGCCCGAAGCATATCCTCAAGGATCTGGTTAACTCTCTCCATCTGACCATCGGTCTGTGGGTGAAATGTTGTACCAAAATCTAATCTGGTATCCATAGCTCGCTGGAAACTCTTCCAAAAGTTACCGGTAAATTTGGCATCTCGATCTGACACTATAGACACAGGAACCCCGTGTAAATGCACTATCTCTCTCACATATAATATGCCCAACTCGTCAACCGCCAAAGTCTTGCGAACCAGAATGAAATGTGTTGATTTAATCAATCGGTCTACAATCACCCAAATAGAATCGTGGTTTCCTTTCATCCGCGGTAAACCCAAAATAAAATCCATCGTCACATGTTCCCACTTCCACTCTGGAATCTGTAAAGGTTTGAGCTGCCCCGTTTGTTTTTGATGCCTGGCTTTCACCTGTTGAGATGTAAGACACCTAGAAACAAACTCGGCTTTTCCCCGTAAAGGTAATAACGCCAAATCTTTAACGCAAATACCATAACAGCCAACTCGAGGTCATGAGTAGGATAGTTCCTCTCGTACACCTTAAGTTTTCTTGAAGCATAAGCCACTACCTTTCCCTCCTGCATCAACATACAACCAAGCCCACTGTGCGATGCGTCGCTGTAAACTATATATTTTTGTCCGCTAGAAGGAACAATAAGAATAGGTGTTGCAGTCAATCTATTCTTCAACTTTGCAAAAGCTGAATCACATCTGTCATCCCAAAAGAATTTAACATCCTTTTACGTCAAGCGAGTCAAAGGAGTTGCAATCCGTGAAAAGCCCTCGATGAATCTGCGATAATAATCGGCCAATCCCAAAAAGCTGCAAATCTCTATAATGTTCGCCGGTTAAACCCAATCTGCAACGGCCTCAACTTTAGAAGGATCTACTGCAATTCCATCCTTGGATATCACGTGCCCTAGGAATTTTACCTCCTTCAGTCAAAAGTCACACTTCTCAAATTTTGCAAATAACGTGTTCTCCCTCAAAGTCTGTAATGTAATCTTCAAGTGTTCCTCGTGTTCGACCTCGGTAATAGATCAAAATGTAGTCCACGAATACAATAGCGAATCGATTGAGATAAGGTCGGAAAAGTCGGTTCATCAAATCTATAAAAGCTGCGGGCACATTTTTCAAACCAAATGGCATAACCTGAAACTCGTAATGCCCATAACACGTCCTGAATGCTATCTTAGAAATATCCTCCATCTTGATTCTCAGCTGATGGTAACCTGATCTGAGATCAATCTTCGAAAAGAATTGCGCTCCTTGAAGCTGGTCAAACAAGTCTTCGATCCTAGGTAAAGGATACTTATTCTTGATCGTGACTTTGTTCAACTCGCGGTAATCAATACACGGGTGCATAGACCCGTCCTTCTTCGCAAATAATACCGGAGCTCCCCACGGTGAAGTACTCGGTCGGATGAATTTTTGATCCATCAACTCGGAAATCTGGCCATATAACTCTTTTAGTTCGATATGTGCCATACGGTACAGAACCTTAGAAATCGGAGTTGTATCGGGTAAAAGATTTATACTTAAATCAATCTCTCTCATTGGCGGCAAAACTGGGAATCTTCTTGAAAATATTGGAAAGTCACACACCATCGGGATAACACTAACATCAACACCCGAGGATTCTAACTTTAAGAATGCCAACAAACCATCTCTTGACCGTGCTAGTTCTGAACTAATAAACACGAACCGCTTCTCACCAGGAATACTAAAAGTAGCTATCTTCTCAAAACAGTCCAAAGTAACTCGATGCATAGACAACCAATCCATACCCAGGATAATGTCAAACTCATGCATCGGTAGTACTAACAAGTTTGATGAATGAACGCGACCATACACAATTATCGGGCAATCTCTACAAATACGGGAGATAGAAATCGAAGAATCGAGAGGAGTACCCACGGAAATCTCATCATGCAATAAGGAAGACTCAAAACCAATAGTGCAGAAGAATGTATATGATATGAATGAATGCGATGCACCGGAAATGATAAGAACACGAGCGGACGAATAAGAAATATGAAGTGTACCTTCCACTACAGGTCGAGCGGCGTGAGCACCTAGCCTCCCTACGGCGTACATCCTATTCTGCCCTCGGCCCTGACCCAAGCCCTGCTGCTGACTCGGGTGCTGCGGTTTTTATCCACCCTGAGGGCTTGGGAACCATCTGTCTACTTTGTGGACCCTGAAACCGTCGTAATGGTTGTGGACCTCTAACTTGCCTGGGGCAAAACTTCTTAGAGTGCCCTTCCTCCCCGCAGTTCCAACATGTACCAAAAGCAAGCCGTCCTCCCATAACTCTAGCTGAAGCACCCTCAGTAATGCCCAACTTCTGGCTCATCCCTTGCGCTCCTCAATATCGTTATGCTCCATCGCCAAGGCTTTAAACAAAACCTCTCTATATGAACTATCCCCAGAAGCAATCAAGAATTTCCTAAAGTACGGACGAAGACCCTATTAAAATTTCATCTTACGCTGTTCCTCGTCCTGAATAATAAACGGAACGTATCGAGAAAGCTCATTGAAATGCTAATCATACTAAGAGACACTCATATCACCCTGCTCAAGCATGTAGAACTAAAAAATGTAGAAGTTTCTATAACTCTGCGGGAAATACTGCTCAAAGAACCGATCCTAAAGGGAAGCCCAAAGTACTAGAGTCTCTGTTACGGTCCTCTTGGCTGTATCCCACTAATGGTCTGCCTCACCCTGTAGGAGATAGGTAGCAAGTATCACCCTCTAATCATCTGAATACTTCATCGCATTCAAAGTCTTCTCTATAGACTTGATCCATGTTTCTGCCTCAGACGGTACCGTAGTGCCCAAAAATGTTGGATGTTTATATTTCTGAAGTTGTTCGAGGTAACTGTACTCTCTAACCGCTGGGCTCCTGGCCTGCGGAAAATAGGCTATAAAACTCTTCATGAACTGCCTCATCTCCGCTGAGATACCAGGAACAGTTGGGGTAGGTAAAACAGCAGGTTTCTCTTGAACTACTGAAGCTGGAGGAATACCCTGCTCGATCAAGACTGACCCCAAACTCTCCTGGCCGAGTGCATGCTCGTCAGCAAGTGTACCACTGCGCAAACCCCTGCAGCCACGGCCAACTGCACGGCCTCTGCCTCTGCCACCTCTAGCCATCTACACAACAGAAGCACACCTCAAGAAAAGAGGAAAAGGTGATAAAATATGTAAAACCGAAAGGAATCGATCTTAACTCCATCTAGAAAGAATTACTCATCATATGATTGCTAGACCAGAGATAAGGATTAACCTACAGCTCTGATACCAAGTCTGTTACTCCCCAAAATCCAATAATCGGTAGCTAAACCAATTACTATCATTCGGGTTGTGCAGGTCGGGGAATCCAACCGATTCTCCCCCACAAACAACCGAGCCGTAGACAAGTTCAGGCTCAGTCATTGACTATAGAAATATCATCAGAGTAAAAGGAAAATAAAACGAAAGTAATAGATATATACAAACATACTAAAAACGTAAATACAATGTCTCAAATACTACACCGCATCCAAAGCTGAGAACATACAAGAGAATACTAAAACTGGCACTGAAACAGCAACTGCAAACACCTGGTACCAACTACTGAAGTCTCAACAAAACCCTGCAACTACTCTACCTCTGAAAGGGGGGAACAAAGAGAGAGTGAGCAAAACTACGGCTCACTAGTGCCCAACCAGGCTAAACAACATACTAATATAACAGGTGCGTAGAAAGAGGAGAGGTGAGTGAGATATAAGATGTTGAAAGGTCAGTTAATATATAAGTGCAGAATTAAAGAGCAAGAAGAATAGGAAAATGAATAGGAAAAGGAATAGGGATAGGAATAGGAGATATGGGGAATAGAGATATGCAGAATATGCTGTGATGATGATGATATGCTATTAATGAGATGCGACGTGATGATCTAGGATAATCCCATAATTTTCTCAAATGATGGATGATATGATATGATAAACTAAAGCCCTAATGTAAATGTTTAATAAAGTTATGAAACCAAAAACTAAACCCTATAAATTAATATATATTGGACTGATCAGCCACTAATGCATAATAACCTTAACGAGATCTCAGTTGGATACAATGGGTACGATTGGGTTACCAGCTCAGCCACGCTAAAGGATTTATCACTTGATCAGAGTATTCCGGGCTTTGCAACCCATGGAGCCAACGTCTGAACTTTATTCTACTTATTCCAAGGAATTTCAACCTCAAGGATAAGACTGGTACCTAAGGAAACTGTCTCATACCATCCCACACTCCCGAAGGGTAATAGATATGATAGTATCTAGCCAAAACTTTACCTACTATTTTAACCCGATGTAGGAATCCTAGGTCCCATCGAGGGTCAGCCGATGTAGAACTTTGTTATTTATCTGACCCCGTTAAGTTAAAAGAATACAAGACTCACTGAAGAAAATGTATCCCAAGGATCAAAGCACAATGGCCGCCAAACCCGGCCTACCCACATAGGACAACCCCTGCCAGAGGGAGGGCACACAATCCCAACCTAACAGCCACATCCTGGCTAGCACACACTTAAGATAACCACCTGCCTCAGAGGATAGCAAACAACCCTACTACAGATGCAAACGGTGACTAACCCGTCACAGCATCCAAACAACATCAGTCTTTACAGATTGAACACAATATTCAAAGGCAACTCTGATAATACCACACTAATGTAAACCCTCCTAAAAGACTAGGAGAAACACATCCTATATGCCTAACAATAGGAAACAGTAAAACTGAAATCGACAATTGCAACAGACGGAACAATATAGTTTAAAACCAATCACAAACACTACAATGCCAGTATGCACAACTCTAACTAACAAAGGTTAACTAGTATAATAATTTAGCAGTGAAGGGACACTCGCTTGATAAAGGAATAAGCCACAAACCCGCAATCCAGCACCAATAATCCAACACCTGCAAGAGATCACAACTCCAATCTCAACAAACCCCCAATTACAAACCCTAAAATGAATCACACACTCAAGGAGAGGAAGGGAAACACTCACCAAAGGAATTTGTGAAGAATCAACCATAGCAACCACCAAACATAAAGGAAGGAGGGGATAAAGTGAGGGAGAAGGTAAGTGAAGAGTGTGAGAGAGAAATGAGAGAGAGAGAGGAAAAGAAATGAAATGAAAAACTGAAAGGGAGAAAACAACTGTCAGAGTTGTTCAAACGATAAGGAGGTCGTTTGAATGGACAAGGAAGTTACCAAAATGACACAGAAGTCGTTCGAATGGTCACAGAAGTCGTTCGAACGACTAGAAGATCATAGGCCAAATTCTAGGAGATAGGTCGACTCGTTTGAACGGGACAGGAAGTCGTTCGAACGAACCACCCTCAAAGACAAAAATTCTAGGGGACATGTCAACTCGTTCGAACGAATACAAATGTCGTTCGATCAACTTTAACAAAACTAGAAAAGGAAAACACTAGGCTCCCCCTGGATCACGAGATCCCCTGGGATCACACCACCAAGGACAAAAACACAACAACAACAACCACAACAACAAAAATAACCACACCACCAAGCCACTACGGGCCTCCCGAGGAAACAACAACAACAAACTCCTCCGCCCAACCACCGAAACCACCAAAAGCACAAAAAATGAATCTAACTCCAAAACTCTGATAAGAGAAAGGGATGAAATAACAAGATGCATGATATGAATATGGATGCGTGTGGTATGATGTATGAATGATAATAATATTAAATAACCAAATAAAATGAAATAAAAAAATAAATAAAAAATAAATAAATAAATAAATAATCTGAGACATTACAATTTCAAATTAGAGAGACACTTAAGTATTTTTCATGTTCTCATGAACTTGTTGTAGGATGCTATGGTGATGGGATAAAGGAGAATATTCTCTCTTGGGGAGTGCTCCCATGTACACAATGTAGTCCTATAATAGTAAGAAAATGATCGCTGATTATAGTAACCCTGAGAATTATGAATGAGCGAGTGTGTGAGAAAGTGCTTACTTTCCTATCATTTTCAAGGAGAGCACTGAAGAGTGGGGTGCTTAAGGTGAAGATGAGAATGGAGAAAATGAGAAGAGGAGTTTCCATTGTAGCCTCTGATGAATAGAAAAAGCTAAGCGGCAAACTTAATTTGTAGGGGAGCCATTAAAGTAGAATTTAAAGAATATTTATTGTTGTTTTCTATAAATAGATTGGTAGAAAGTCCTTATGATAAAGTGTGGTTCACCATATAAGCTGGTTATACAATAAGCACATTTACTCTACGCCTATCTCATTAAATAAGCATGGGAATGATATTCAAAGCATAGTTAATGTAATTATCTCTAATAGATGGTACTCTAAGCATTCTGCAGGATGATTCTTCCAGCAAGCTCATAAGCGTGATTGTTCCGCACATCAATTATTGTTAGAATGCGTGTTGTGATTATCTCAACTTAAAAGGAGAACTTAAAAGGGCAACAAACATCTTCAATGACTCTGGTATTAAAGGCAGAGGAGGCTTTGGTACAGTTTACAAAGGAATGTTACCTGTTAATAGAATAGCCGCCATTAAGAAATCTAAATATAATATATGAAATCCTCCTCCAAAGGCTCCTGCCTCTCGCGAGCAACCTCCTTCTCACTGACAAACACTGAAGAACAATTAGCAGGTTCCTCAGCATGCCTGAATCTAACAGAGTTAAGCTCCATGGTCATAAGACTTATCCATATCCACTTTAAACTGAATTCTTTAGCGCACAATAGTAAGAGAGAACCGTGATATGATCAAATTATCCCTTCCAAGACTTATTAGGTCTAAGATCACTTTGTTGGTATAAACCTTTTAATTTCAGGATAAGACCAATGGAATGCTATCCCTTAAAGAAGGCACTCTTCTATAAAATCTTGATGGACTTCCATAAAAATATTCAAAAATATCTCCAAAAGAAGGATATCCACCATTTAGCAGCACCTTTAAAAAAGAAAAAAACAAATAAATTTGTCCATAGAGTTGTATCTTGTTCTGCTGTAACATACTGTGCTTTTTATTTCTCTCTTCAACAGCCAGCCTCGATGTAAGATAGGCTCTCCAATGCTTCTTCAGTAATCCTTGTCTCCCTTAACTACGTCACACTTCTTCATGGAGGATTACATTTCAGAAGCGTCACCTGAATCCCAGCTTGAGTTTGAGAGCACCCATAAGCTTATTAAAACTGTCTCATGTTTCTTTCAATCCATACATGATACAGTAGATTGTTGCAGGGAAGGCCATCCGAGAATTTGGCCTTTGCAATAACAAATTTTTTTCCTTTTCTGATCAAACATTTGAACTTAGAATTCGTGCTTCATTAGGTTTGAATAACAAAAACTTGCTAGTACTTTGAACCATATTATCTTTCATCAAGGAAACTTAAAAATAGGCTAGGATGTTTCATTTTTTAGAAGCCACCGTTGTAATCTTTAGGTTACTGCTAATGTCATAGCTAATGTTCTAAAGCCGATGTTTCTGTGGGGATGAACAGGCGATGTGTAGGTAAAACCATAGATCGTTCAGCTTCAAGAACTTATGTGCCTAGCTATTATTGTACCCAATAAAAGGCGAGGTTATACTTCCAATTTAGTTTTCTATCAATATAAGAGAAAACCATCTGAAAAATTGTAAGGAACCGAATATAACAGTGGTAAACTAAGACAATTTGTGACGATTCTTTGCCATAGGATATAGTGAAATTTGCTAAATTTAGACTGTACTTGGTACACTGGAGTGGAGATGTTTGAGTTTGAGAAAAAATTTAGCGGTTTTGTTTTGCAAGGTTGTTTTGCTCTGTGTTGGTTGTAAATCATCTGGAATGTTGCTACAGCGGGGTTCTGATATTTACCATGAGATTAGAGTTGAAGCGTAAGGAATTAGATATTGACTACAACTGAACATGGATGTTATCAAAATAACTACCAAGCCATACAAATAGGTACATAACGTGGATGTTATCAGGTTAACATAGTCATTCAATGTAGTTGGTTTAAGGCCATCTATTTCACAAAAATAAAATGAGGCAGGAACAACCAAGAAGAGAGAATAACTATAATTATTAAGATTGTATTTTCTGTAATTACATCGTGTTTTCCTGATAGTAAGACTTATGATTTATGAACAATAGGCGAATTCTGCGTCCGGGATGGCAGTGAATGACAAATGTAAGCTTAAGTTTTTGGAACTAAAGGTGAAGAGGAACTACCGGTTAATTGTGTTCAGGAAAAGAGGAACTAAAGGCAAAGGATGTGGTATGTTTCGATCACCATTTTCTGCCTCGATGCCTTACCCTCGAAGCCGATTAGTTCCTGTAATAGTTCCTCCACCGGACCACCACCATACCTACTTAGGCCATTTGTACACATTCTTCTCTCCCAACACTGCTCTTCTATGAACACTGTCACTTCTTGGGAATCCCAATATCTAAACCCCTTCTCAAATCTAGCTACTCATAAATTTTTCCATAGGTTCCCTACTTGCACTTTACGTCTCTGCAGCCACTTCCCATTGACAACTTAATACAGTCACTAAGTTTTAAGTACACTTATTGTCCAGAAATTGGCATAAACTGACTTGAAGAAATAGGCATAAACTGATCCATTTGCCAATAGGCTCTTAAAAAGCAATTATCCCAGCTTGATTAAACTCTTTCTTTCCATGGAGAAATCGTCAAAGACACCATAACCATCACAGGGTCCAGAGTATCTATTTACTCTCAAAAGTACCTATTCTGTGACGTATCACTTGCCGAAACCTCTTTTATGGCTACCCAAAATGCCCGTAGGCCAGCTTAAAAAGTTTCATCCTCGCCACGGATCATACCATATTACCATTTTCCCTCTAATCCTAGGGCAAGTGAGATACCTGCATAAAGACATGCCACGTAAGTCCTAATAGTTCGTGGTGAGTGTCCCCTTTTGTTGGTAAGCTGATCATAGGACTTCCCCTTTTTGAAACATCCAAGACCACTACACCAACCCCCTTTTGTTTGGCTAGTCCTCTATGAACATCTCACCTCTATGGACTCTAAACACCTCTATGAATATCTCTCCAAGCTAAGTCATAACATGATATATACCCCATTACGGACACTCATACAAATAAAATACCCCATTATCGACACTCACTAATGGGCATGAAAAGAATCATATCAACCTCTTATAGTCACTTATTAAACATCAAAATACCAATTCAATAGGTAAACAACAACGCATGCTAACGGAATTTAAAGCATAATCGCAATTAGTTTTCCACCAAAATAATATTGACGTTAAAGTTAAGACACCAACGTTAAAGGTTCTTTCAACTCCGATAACATGGACTCCTCAAAATCCCACTTCCTCCTCTATTCCAGTTTTACACCATGCATCAATAGATGCTCTCATGCCATCGACACTTCAACACAGGTGTTCAAAAATACAATAAACTAATTGTGAGGCCTAAACTAATTTTCAGAAATCATAACAATAAACAACATAGCAAACTTGATAATAGCAGAAAAAATAGAGAAGTAAAAAAGAGGAGAAAAAATAGATTGATAATCAAAACAATCATTATCAATAAAAAAAGAGAAGATGGGAGAGACAAAGAGTACCTTGGAGAAGACGAAGCAAAGCGTGAAGAAATCAGATGCTGAGGACTTCACAGCAGCAACGAAGAGTGAATCAAAAAAGAGAATACAAATGCAGTAATCTACAATAGTAATGATCACTTACTTTTCCTGTCATCCATATCGAAAGAACCCATTTCGCTGATCACTCAATCATACTTTCTTCGCTGCAAAACAAAACCAAGTTAGTGTTTCGACCTTTGATTTGTTAAGGGCAGAGCCATAGATAGCTAAGATAACCGATTTAAACATTATGAAAAGAGTTGATTTCAATGTTATCGATATCAATAAGCGAGAGATTAAGCTTACCTTGGTGAAATCTGAAGATCTGAGTGTTGAGTGATCCAACTATGAGAAGGAAACGGTGAGTTAGAAGAGTTGGGAGAGACGAAGAGTTGGAGAGATGAAGTCTGTATTTATGATGAGAGTTAAGACCCGCAAGTCTTTTGAGTCTTTTAAGTTCAAACCAATAACACTTAACTACCCTCCCTTTTACGTGTTTTATGGAAACTATTTCTAAGTACGAGAGTTGAACAAATCTCGTCCGTCGATCTCATTGTTTCCCACAAATCTCAGCCCCTCTTTATCTTTGAGACAATGACAAACTTGTCTATTTAAATTTGAGACAATGGCAGACTTGTCTATTTGAAAAACATCATTGTGTAATGTAATATAGATTAGGAGTTCTAGAAGCTTTTACAAAGGTATCTAGTATGGTGATCTCGAAGATTATACAAGGTGGTGATAAGTTGTGTGACTGAAAACTATTACTTTCCTTGACTTTGATTGCAATGCGCTTAGTCATGAAGCACAAGATGTGCTTATTTTTTAAATAGCACTGAGGTCACTTGGGGATGTTACCATGTAGCTCAAGCCATGAGAATGTTGCAAACAAGTTTCACCGAATACAAGATACTTCATGTATTTGGTTATGAGTGTTAATCGATAGTCCAAATCATACTTCATCATATGGCTTAATACATGTTTATATATATTGATCAAAAAAATACTAAGCTAGTAGAGTAAAACGATTCGAACTCTATTACATTGGCATTGTAGTTTAGTGAAAGCAAATAGATCATGTCATCCGCCAAAGTTCATAATCATGGCCTTTTGGTACAACTTTAATCTCTGAATACCACAACTCTAGAACACTCTAGGGGAAATAACACGATGGCTTTGATGAGCATGAAGAGTAAACCGATAAATAACAACACGACCACATTATCTGCCAATCACAATTTCTAAGAGAGCATAAAGGAACAGTCCACAAACATGATAAAATATCAATTAACTACCTCATATTATGAAAATATTCAAAAAGAACCACTAATCCTAACCCAGACTTTATGCACAGAGTGTCACTTACCACCAATGATGATTAGAATATCTAGATACATTAATGTGTCGTCTGAACATAATATAGAGGTTATTTAGTCCTCAACATAGTACTGAGGTTTTTTATTGATTTGAGTTCAGATCATTAGCCTACATATTGTATATAGAATTGCACGGCAAGAGCATGAGCTAGATAATAATATTCTATTTATTAAGAAACGTGACTTAATTAAGCTAAATACTGAGACATCACGATACATCGCAAAATCAAATGATACCAAATATTAACCGATGTATAATCAAATGTGAGCGAAATATTAAGGCATATTTCATACTCCAAGAATCGAGAATTACCACAAATGTTACCATGGCCCTCGCTTCAATCCTCATAGATAAGATGACATAATAATGTCAACTATGAAAATAAAACATTTTTATTATAGACCATCAAAAACTAATAGAGCACGAAAAAAAAAAACACCTTATCATGTTAGTGATGCAAGACTAATTTTACTATACTATTAGTGAGTACCCAAACGTGGAATCCCCTTTGTCTCATGCATCATGCATCAGTTGCAAATGGTTGGAGTTAATGGCTAATGGATTGATTAAAGGCATCACAAGTAGTCTCTACAAGTCTGCTCTTACACATCTGTAAATAACATATATAACAATTAAAGCATGTGCAATTCTATAACGTAAACCAAAATTCATGAACAACAATATTTGTCACAAATAAAGATAAAGATAAAGATACTTTAGTGAGCAATCAACACCAAACTGCAACTATTATAACATTATCCAGCACATCATATTTAACATTAGGTAATTATCAATTTCCACAAAGGAATAAAGTAAAATTTATAAAGAAAATTTTCCAAATAAAATAATTTACGTAGGTAATTAAACCCGATTATTAGAACTTAATTTAGTCTTTTAAATCAAATGTTTTTGTACTGCATATTATTTTTAAATTGTTAAAACAGATGGGGCTTATATATACTAACCCTTAATATCCACATCTCCCATAATTAATAAAGATCTGGGAAAAAAAGATACAAAGAGAAAGCAACGTGGATGCCCTTATGAATGCATTAGGAAATATGTATAGATATTATAACCTTTTCCGATGTTCAATAGTTTACAGCTTTTGAGAAACATCATAAAGATCCTAGGTAGAGCATTCAATTTAATAGAACCTTGATAAATAAGATGGTTTTGGAAATTATATAAAACTAACCTTGAATGAAGATGTTCAAACGATTTGTTCTAGCCGATTTGTTCTAACCTTGAATGAAATTATATAAAACTAACCTTGATAAATAAGCTTAATCCACAATACGATGAAGAAGCTCTAGTTAGCTGAAAAGTCTGAAGAACGCAAATTTGATAGAAAAAATAAGCTTCAATTGCTTAAAAAAACGAGCTTAACCTAGATCTAACCTTGCCTAGTCTTGCCCTTCATTGAAGGTTACAAACCCTAGTTAGAAATCTCTCAGATCTAAAGGAAACTCTTAACAATGATCTACGTCTAGATAATTAACTCTAGCCTAGGCTTGCCCTTTTATAGAGGTTACAAGTCCTAGTTACAATCTAACTCGAAATCCAGCTCTAATCTAACTCTAAAAGGTATTTAAAACTCTTACTAGAACTGGAATTACGATAGTCGTTCGAACGAACCCATAGGTCGTTCGAACGACTGAACACCTCCCCTGGAACTTTGGCCCAAGGGCTCAAGTCGTTCGAACAACTTTAGAAAGAACTCTAGTTTTTCCTAGATCCTCCTAGATCATGGCTCCTCCATTTAGGAGGCTTGAGCTCCCGTTCAAGCCAGAACTTGAGATGTGGGACTTCCCTAGATCCTCCTAGATCAGATAGCTATTAGGGCAATCTTGGACGAAGTTAAGTTCCTAGGAAGTCATGCTTTGATGTTACTGTTCAACCATTCCTACACATTCATGCTAATATCACTATTCTATCTCATGACAGCTTCAAGATAATCCAACTCAAACTATTTCATATCATAAGAAAACAGATTAAATCTTGAACAAGGCAGAATAAAGTATGTGCAAAACAGACTAAGTTTTTTCTCAAATATAAAGTTTTAGGTATAAACGATCGTAAAAACAACTTATCTGATGATTTATTCATCTAAATATTATGAGATGCTATTAACAAAATGTATGTCGACACTGGTGGAACCAAGGGAGTCACACCTGTAGGGTTAGGTGCATCTTTCGTATATGTATAATCCATGGTTGGTCACACTTTGAATGTATGAACTCAGACTAACCATTCAAATCCAATAACAACATGAGATAAAGATGGATCAATTAACAAATACTTTCTATAAACTAATCTCATTTGCATGTGAGATGCAGGACACAAATTAAATATCTAATTTCAGTTATATTCTAATGACAATACGCAATGATCCCATGAAAACATAGATAGGAAGACTGCGTACATTATAACAGACATTTCATCATTGACGCCCTAAACTGTGGACTCGAAGAACATTCAGTCTCCTGTAATGTTTACCGCTAACATCCTCAACTATAATATTCTTACCATACTGACTAAGAAATTATGAGTAAACTAAATATCAAAATCAAAGAAGATCAGAGCCTCTGGTAAAGATATTGTTGTTTCTCTTACTATCACTACTGCCTGATGAAAATAGCAACCTTGAGGATTTTTATGAATTTAATTGCTTCTCTGGCATCAGAATTTAAAACAAGTCCTTTACAACTAAGTTTCAGAGAGTTTTGCCCCCTCTCCTAACAAGTGTTACAAGTGTGGAAAGACGCCACATCGATCAATGTTTTTATAAAACATAATATAATGCATTTGCAGAACAATCCACTAAGGGAAGATAACTATTAAGATGTCATCTTAACTAAGATGGAACTTCTAGACCTTGCTTCCATACTTAGAGGCAAAAGGGTCAAGCAAACAGCCCCAGTTACAATTATAAATCTCAAAGATATGTGCATATACATATATTTAAGACCAGAAACAAGTTGAATTAAACATAGGTAGGCCACAATTTTAAAGAAATATATAAAGAAAGGTAGAGAGAAAGAGAAGGGTAAGAGAGGAGATTAAAGAATGCAACTATTATTGGATTTAGTGGCTTATTATTTTCTTTGTATAATTGATGTTTCGTTTTCCAACTTTTTCAATAGAAATTTGCCTTATGAGAGGTCAAAAGAAAAAGCAATGTCCATTAGAGAGAAACTTCTTAGAATAAGCCATTTTAAGCTTTATTGTTATAAGGGAATCTAACTCCATTTGAACTGAAGAATGTCTGTAGTGCCCCCAAATTATCCTAAAACCAATTGGAGAATTCATGTGCCCTAAAGTGATCTTAGGAAATTTTGTCGACTAAGTGTTATCTACACATTTATCACATGTAGCTGTCGGATCCAACAATTTGTGCAATTGAAAGATCTGATCACAAGGGGAAAGATTTACTTTTAAAACCTCCCAAACAGATGTAATTAGGAGAATCCAACAGTATTTGACAAACCCTAATAGTACAAAATATTCGGCAGCTTAGAGCCAAATGTAATGAGGTCTAAATACTAAATGAAAGGTAAAATATTCGCCAAACAACTTTTAATATGTATAAAATAAGATGAAGGAAGGGAACTTAACATGAAAGATTGGACAGAGTAGATTATGCCTAGAGATTAAAGCCAACGTAGGAGACGACACCTCTGTCAACTCTAAGGTTTTAAAACTTTGTATATCAACTTCGGGGGAAGTGCAGGGCCGACTGCCGAGCAATGTGCAATATTGTGTGGTGTGCGGCAGTATGCAATATATTATGTGAAAAAATATGGCTCTAAAGCAGGAATAAGAAAATTTGTTGACAGCTTTTCATGGATAAGACAAAAATGCATGGTGCTAGACCTGAAAAGATTAAAACTTTTTTTAGGTTAAGGAAATGGCAATTGGTTGAAGTTTGGTGAATTAGGATAATCTTGTCGTTCTTTAATCTGTTACTTGAGATATCTATCTGTTGCTTGGACGCTAATCTAATCTACAGAAGTGCAGTTCATTTAATCAAAAATACCATAGAGTTTGTGGTAGATCTCAGTGACTGCGCCATCATATGCCACATTGTAGTTTAGTATTTACAAAAAAAAAGGTCGTGTTGTCAAAAAGGGTTGCTGGGGCTGTTTTGTTGTGTTGTGTGTTAGTGTGTGTGGGTTAGTAGGCTTATCAATGAAGCTACAAGAACTGTACTGGCAAATACACTCTACTTCAAAGGAAGATGAAAGCACGCGCTGATAAGCAGAAAATCCAAGTCTCTGTGTTTTATCTGTTGGACTGGAACTCGGTTGCTATTCACTTCATGACTAACAACTGACACATTATCTCTTCTTCCGAAGACTTTAAAGCAATCTTTATTATGGACAAAGTGATGATAAAAATGCGTCGTCCATATACATTTCCCCCACGCAAGAGAGATGAGCCTATGGCCTCTCGTGAAAAAGGTGGGCCCAGATCCCAAATTCAGGAACAAATATCCACAGAAGTATTTAGAAGAAGTAGATGTTGGAACCTTTATGATCCCCCAGTTTAAAATTCATTATGCGTTTGATGCTTCTGAATCCCAGAAAGAAGGTCGACCAAACCTTTCCAATAAAACAAAAATATATTTGTGATGGTGATGGGCTTGCTTTCTCTTGAAAATCTGCATATTTATGGCGTTCTTCCGCAACCATTCATGGAGGTTAGCAAAGAAGGAAGCAAAGCAGCTGCTTTCACAGCCATGACAATGTGTGATGTTCTTGTTACCATTTTCCTTCCTTTCACTCTGTTGCAGATCATGCATTGATTTTATGGTAAAAGATGGGATGATATTGATTGTGACGTAAATTCTCAATCTCTTATTATACAGAAAATTGATTATGATTTTGTATCCGGAAGTTAGTTATCATGTTGGGATTTTTCATTTTTATTCATATGAATAGTCATCTACTTTTTTATTACAGATAAATACACATCTAGTTTCGGTGAATGTTGAGTACAATGGTAAAAATGCATACAAAATAATGTGAGAGTTAAACAATAATAAAACCACATAAGATCGAGAAAAAAATCGACCTTATTATTGCAAAATAGAATAAATGTGGGATGTGTAACATCCCCAACTATATAAACTAAATAAATAAAAGGCTGGACATACAGTTTTTCTTCAGTTGGTATGGAAATATTACATATCAGTGAGTGGCACAAGTGCACCTGAATGAAGGCTTTGATCTTTACAGACATTGTTGTGTATGGTATGTTACTAGGTATACCCATTCCTGAAACCTGTAAAAGATAGGGTGTCTTAGATAATAGCAGGCAATACAATATCGAAGAAGAACACCGTATAATGGTCGGTACATATGTTCAGAATTTATGAGGCAATTATGGTTTAGATCATTTAAACATATTTAACATTTGGCTCTCTTATAAAGACTAACATTCGATTAAGAAATAATATAGCCTAATGGGATCCAAATGATATGTGTAGCACCTAAATAGACCATTGTCCCATATTCTCTAACACCGTATCATCTAGCTTGGACTTTAAACCCAAAAAGATAATATATATGTGTGCTTAAACCATGCACAAATTATGTGTTTCTTTTTGCTTTTCACTGCATCCGACTTCTAGAAGAGGTAAAATGCATAATAAAGCTTTCACATGGAAGGATTAATCAAATCTACAAGATTTGGGAAAAAGTTGAGACTGAAGAAGTTGGCTTCCATGATTCTCACTACTGCATTTATATTTAATAACGAGGTATGTGTTACTACCAAGACCTAGGTAATTATATTAAAACAAAAGGCCTGCGTACATCAAGTAAATGCTAACACGTTCCAAATGCCATGGTTCTGCCTAATACATCTCGTATCCCAAATAAATGCACTTGATGTCAATACATATTAGGGAACAAAAGAAAGTACCTGATTACTTTTCGAGAAAAATCTGAGTGTTAGCCTTTTTCTTCCAAGATCATGAAATTTTCCATTGATTATCTTTATCCGAGAAGCCAGCAACGGTCCGCTACCACCCAGCCAATGATTTTTTTCCTATAGAAGATACATGATCACTGTTTGACACTACTGGAAGCGACTGATTCTGTTGAAAGGAACACATGTAAGAATGCAATAAGAAGACTGACCAGAGCTTGTATTCAAGCCCCAACCATGGAGATCATCCTCCATATAAGAAACACCTTCTGACATTTCTAACAATACAAGGAAAGGAAGTTTAAAATTTAGGGATTGTACCCATTTTGGACTGTCCAACGTAAATTTAAAAATCTTATATGTTATTAGAATGTCAAGATAGACTATTTTTTGTGAGGACGATGTCCATGACAAGGATAAATTTTGCAAAAAAAGTTAGCCTGTGAGCTTCATGAAGAGTGTGTGCACATGGGTGTCATAATACCCTTGCCGTTGTGACATATATAAGCTTCTCTGGAATTTACGTTTTTGATGAGATTTATTCTGTCCCCTATTTCTCCGCTCTTAGTACGTGGGGCCATAGAGTTTCGTGACTTTCCAATAGAAACTTCTACTCCTGGTACTACTATTTTTCCACTCTTAGTTCGTGGGGCCGTAGAGTTCCGTGACTTTCCAATAGAAACTTCTACTCCTGGTACCACAATTTCTCCACTCTTAGTTAGTGAAGCTGTATAGTTTCGTGAGTTTCCAATAGAAACTTCAAATCTTGGTACCAAACTACCCTGGATTGATTTCACTGGTTCAATTCTCTGGGACGAATCTGCTCCTTCTGCAGCAAAAAGTTGTAGCCCAGAGTTCAGAATAAAGAAGCTAGATACAGAAGTTTTGGACAATCAGCAAGTTGAATCACAAGAATCAGTCTCAACAAGAATTTGACAAATTTTTAAAAGTCAGTCACTTATTCAGTCATAAACTTGGCAATATCAATGATTTACAGGGAAAGAATGCCATTATCTTTTTCATCAACTTTGTCAAATCCTAAAGTTATAAGCATGATTTTTTTTTTTCTTACTTTGGTTATGAGATATTAAGAAGTTGGTCTAGTTTACCAGAAGGATTTCTGCATTATTGATGATATATTGTTTTTTAAAGAATGACAAATTACTCCGTGGAACAAGAAATAAATATATATCGTGATAGTTAGATATATCTTGTAAATTTAGAGATACTACTCAATGGATCCTCGATTATACCAGCATAATAACCTGTATTTTGACCTTTTCAAAATGTATCGACATATGGGGTAAATGATATTGTCGTTAAATATGGCAAATGATTAGTTTAAAACAATATTTAGTGTATATTTATTTATGTACATATAGGGATAATTTATGGATTTGTATCATTTCGGACATGATCTTCCCCCATGGAGGCCATCCTAAGAGGAATAAGTCATTCAAACAATTTTAACATAAATTCTAGATTTTAAGATACGATGAACAACCCAAACGGGTACTGTAATGGCAAAATTTCGTAAGCTCGATTTAATTAGGAATTAGCTATCACACCAATGAACCTGTAGCAATACTCTACTAGAAAGTAAGAAATGAAAACATGTGTTTTTAGCGTGGAAAACCTCTGAACAGGTAAAAAATCACAACCTCGTATGGAGGATTTTTGTAAAAGTTTATTTATTGTTTGAAGTGGATTTATTTATTACAAGTGATCTTTAAAAGATGAAAATGCTTTTGATCTCGTAAATAAGAAGTTTGAGTAATTTTTCTGGTCCCTGTCTCTTATGGAACTTTTTCTTGATATAGGCTTCTCCACAACTCTTCATCGTGCTAGAACACGTTTTCTGAATAATGTGGTTAGTGGTAGTTGACTGGATAACTGACAAGTTCGTGGGAGACAGGTGTCTTTGACTAGATAACATTTTCTGGGTTTAGCTTGACCCACGTTCTTAATTTCTTCATGGGACTGGTTGGAATGTTGAATGGAGTGTTTAAGTGTTAAAAATGCGTGAGCCTGGGATAAAAGCAATTCGAGCTGGATGAGCTCGATTTTGTGTGAGATCGAGGGATATGTCCCTACAATCGCCCCCTCGCAACTGAAGTCACGAGTGGCTTTGGTTGAGATAAAATGTGTGAAAAGTTTGAATTTTGAAATGGAGTAATGATTGCGTTTGGCTGGGTGGAAGTTTTGTGATACTGAGAATTGATGGGTATTAAATGATGGTACGGATGTATATGACGGTTGCGTTTGAATAGTCGCGTCCGTAATGAATGATGACACTTTGGAAAACGTACCTGCACATTAAATTTAGGGTTATATAAAGAGTACCTGTAGCACACCTTTGAAGCAAGTTTTGCATACGTAACTTTCTCTGAGATGGTGAAAACTTAGAGTATGGTTCTGGAAGAGAAGATTACGTCTGAGATGTAGAGGTTGAAGTTAAAATACTTTGGTGATCATTCCTTGGAAATGGTGATACCCTCCCCTGTTCATCCGACGTACCAAGGTTTGTCGGGAGAGAAAACGGTTAAAGCTGAGGAAGACTTCTATTATAAGTAGAAATTTCATGTCTTCGTCTTGATAGGCGAGGAATGTTGGGCCTGTCTCCACACTCTTACAAAAGACAGGGTTAGGGCTTCATATGCAGGGATAGGTGTATCTGCCATCTGCGGGGCAGATACACTGATCTCTTGTGTCGCCATAGATTCTAAGGTTAGGCCCACTTCATCTCTACCAACTCTTCAGTGGTGGTGGTTATAGAAGAGTCAGTGATGGCAGTGGAGGAGGAAGACGAGGAGTGGGAGTCTGCTGACGCATTTCTATCGTGTTTTTGCACTCAGGAGACCTTCATCTTATTTTGTGGGGGCCAACACTAAGTTTACTGCCTGCATAGTTTTCGCTTGGAGTTCGATTGGGCTTTAACCGAGCCATGTGAGGGAAGATCTTTGTTGGTTCCAATTTCTTCTTTGCATCAGGGTGAAGAATCACTGAATTAAGAAGAACTAGAAGACATGATTCCTCAGCGTGCCTGAATGACCTGTGACTTTTAACAAATAGGGAAAACTTATTATCTGTAAAGTACCTGAAGTTTGGTGCTGGATGGATAGCATTCTATTGTACCCCTGAGGTCGATGTGGTAAAAACTTGTTATCTGTAAATCGAATGTAATATCTTTGACATGAATAAAATTTGATATTTACTAAACTGTGTATAGAAACATTTCTTTGAATCGAACTGAATTGCGCTGGGTGTTGGCTGAATTAATTCTTATAAGTGATGAAACAACATTGTAATGTTGCTCGAACTGAGATGAATATGTGCCGACAATGTCGTGCTGATATAATTGATTATTGTTTAATAGGTGAGGGATAAAAATTGTAGTAAATATATAATTGTAGAAACTCGAGCTATTACAGGTCGAAAGGGGTACTTCTCGTGTAGCACAAGGTTGAGTACAGTGACTATTATGTATACTGGTGAGGGGATAAGTTCAAATGATTGATTTCAAGATTTGGGGCTTTCTGTTATGAGATAGTATAAGAGTGAGTGTAAAGTGGTAAGTCATAGAAAGAGGTTTTCTGTTACGAGATACAAGGAAAAAATAACATATTTGAGGAGAGAGTGTGTGAGAAACGTATAAATATGGGTAGAATTCGTACAAGAGAAACAAGGGAGAGATTAGGATAGTATGGCCCGATCTCAGAGGATTTATCTTGCCGTGGAAGGATGATTCACTATAAAGATTGCTGAAGTACGTGAGGAGATCTTGGGTTTGTTTGGTTATAATGTTGAACTATTGGGGAGGAAATGTGAGCTCGAAGGTGAGATGTAAGGAGATCTTGTGAGTATGCACATTATTTTGATGAAGTGTACTTCTGCAAATTGGTGAGGGATTCAGTAGATCAAGAAAAGTTGGCTGGTCTGATTGCTGAAGTTGAAATCAAATTTGAAGATCTGAGGATCGACGAATAATGTGATTAGATGAAGCTTCACAAAAGGTACAATGGTGGAAATGTAGTTTTATCGAAAAGTGGCTGGCAAGATAGCAACCCTTAACCGTTTCATTTCCAAGGATTCAGTAGATGTGTTTGGTTGTTTTCCCTCTTACGTGACCAAGGCGTCCACAAAGCTAAAAAGAAAAACAACCCCGAGATCAACTGGACACCCGAATATAAACATGCCTTCCTTGAACTCAAAGCTTATCTTGGCCGACTACCCATTATCAACACACCTATCAAAAGCGAAACATTCTCTTTGTACCATGCTGTCACAGACACTTCTATCATTTCAGTGCTTATTCGACTCGACTCAAACGTCGAGAAACCTATTTATTTCATCAGTAAAACTTTAGCACCCGCAAAAACCCGATATTCGAAGATTGAGCGTTTGCTCCCCACCCTTGTCTATTCAGCCCGCAAACTCAAACCATATTTTCAAGCTCACCCCATCTATGTTATAACAAGTTACCCCCTTCGAGAAGTACTCAGCAAAAAAGAGAAATCCAGACGAGTACAACAGTGGTCTGTGTACCTTGGCGAACATGACATTGCATTCGAGAAGCAAATATCCCAGAAAGACCAAGCAGTAGTAGACTTCCTCGCTGACTTCCCGGTTAAAGATGTCAATTGGGAAGAACATGAAGATGACTTAACATAAGACCAACCCAAAACAATAGATCATTGGGACATTAACACTAGCAGACGTTTATTCACAGATGGGTTCGCTGGACCTAATGGCTCAAGAATTAGTATTGTCTTGATAACACCCACTATGATCGAGTAGAAAAGGCCATCAAACTTACCTTCGAATGTTCCAATAACGAAGAAGAGTACAAAGCCTTGATCCATGACCTCAACCTCGCTCTCGACCTCGACATTCCTAAACTTGCCGTTTTACAGACTCTCAACTTGGTCAAAGGCATTACACAGGAGAAAATCAAGTTAATGGTTGTATGGCTGACTATGCTCTTTTCGTTAGATAGCGCATGAACCATTTTCCCAAAAAATCTTCTATCACTCATTATCCTCGAGGAGAAAACTCACATCCAGATGCCCTCGCCTATATCACAGCTATGCTCGGACAGTCAGAATCCTGAACCCTTCATATCGAAGTACTCGAACGCCCAAGTATCGACCAGATGGAAGTCAATGCCATAAATACTGGGGGCTAGAGTCTCGATCCAGACGACTGGCACACACCATTCCTCCATTACCTCAACAATACCACCCTCCCAGATGATCCCAAAGCCAAAAGATTGTTGTTAGAAAATTGTCGTAGATACATTATCCATAAAAATGAATTACGTCGCAAATCCTTAAATGGTGTCCTCCTTTGATGCATATCCCAAGCCGAAGCCTCTGTAATCTTAATCGAACTTCACAAAGGAACCTGCGGTGCTCATACTGCTGGTAGTTCTATGGCTCTTCGAGCTATATCTCAAGGATTATTTTGGCCGAATATGAAAAATCAAGCCGAAGAATATGCCAAACACTGTGACAAATGCCAATGCCACGCTCATGAAATTTATTACCCTTCTCAAGACCTCTATTTCAGTCAAGTCTACTGGCCATTCAAAAGAATGGCTATCGATCTTATCGGTCCCTTCCCTAAAGCCTCGGGTAGCAAAGAAAACGTTCTTGTTGCAGCAGATTACTTTACCAAATGGGTCGAAGCTGTACCTTTGTGCCGAACTAGAGAAGATGAAGTTATCAAATTTCTATGGTCCCTAGTTCGTCGGCAACAAAGTCTGAAACTTTCTTGAAAAACATAACATCATCCCCTCACCCTTAACACCTTACTATCCCCAAGGCAACGGTCAAGTCGAAGCAATCAATAAAACCATTGTCGACGGTCTCAAGTAAAGACTTGATGCAAAGAAAGGTCTATGGGTTCAAGAGTTACGACATGTCCTCTGAGCCTATCGAACTGCCCCAAGAAAATCTACAGGATGTACCCCTTTCCTCCTAGCATATGGTACCGAAGTTGTGCTCTCTATTCAATTCTAAGTATCTAAACGAGATCCTAACCTCCCAGACGAAGACAATAAGTTTGAGCTCGGATGTAACATGTTATGGATCGACAAAACTAGAGACCGAGCCATCGCCAACCTTGGTTGGTACCATACATCACTTCAGAAGTCCTATAACAAGAGATTTCGACCACGGAGTTTCAACATCGGAGATTTAGTACTTCGACGTGTCAACCAATCCTCGAAACCTTGAAATACCAGTAAGCTAGCCGAATCTTGGGAAGGACCTTATATCGTGTACGATAAAACTGACAAGGGTTCTTACTATCTGATGACAGAAGGCGAATAACCTTTACCAAATCTGTAGAACACAATGCAGTTGGTCTCCTATAACAGGCCACGACCTCAACCTTGTACAATTGATGTACCACAGAATGATCAATTAACAACTTTTTAACCCATACTTCATCTCCTCTTTTCTTTGAATTTCTTGGTTTAACTTAGGTTTTATGTCAACCCTTCGAACCGACTAATACTTAGGGGCGACCTAGAGATTTTTCAAGCTTCTAATTTTGAGCAAACTCGAGGGGCAAGGATGGTTGACATACCAGACCCTCGGGGATGCATTGGGGGTGAACAGTTATGCTTCGATCAGGCTCTGAAACTGTCGAAGCCCAGTCAATTTCTTGGTTTCTTCTAAGTATCATGTCAACCCTTCGACCCGACTGATACTTGGGGGCGACCTTGAAATTTTAAAGCTTCCAATTTCGAGCAATCTCGAGGGGCAAGGATGGCCGACAGACCGGACCCTCGGGGATACATTGGGGGCAAACAGTTATACTTTGATCAGGCTCTGAAACTGTCGAAGTCCAGTCGATTTCCTGGTTTCTTCTAAGTATCATGTCAACCCTTCGATCCGACTGATACTTGGGGGCGACCTTGAAATTTTCATGCTTCCAATTTTTAGCAAACTCGAGGGGAAAGGATGGTCGACAGACCGGACCCTCGGGGATGCATTGAGGGCAAACAGTTATGCTTCGATCAGGCCCTGAAACCATCAATGCCTAGTCGATTTCTTGGTTTCCTCTGAGTATCATGTCAACCCTTCGACCCGACTGATACTTGTGAGTGACCTTAAAATTTTCAAGCTTTCAATTTCGAGCAAACTCGAGGGGCAATGATTGTTGACAGACCGGACCCTCGGGGATGCATTGGGGGGCGACCACATCTTACATCGCTGTGGCTTCGGCCTTCGATGTCCAGCAGATCCTTTAAATTTAAAAAAAAGGTATTACAACACCCTTGAAGCTCTTCAGGGTATGATCACTCTACAATCATTCGACAGAAACAGTACATGTAGATACTATTGTACAAGAATACCTATAATTCTACTAAGTGTAAAGAAGATTCAAAATATCATACGTCAGAGAAATTGTTGTATTACAACATAAGTTAAGTCATCAAAAGTTCAATGCAAGCCAAGCCAACAGAATGCGCATCAATATTTCAGCAATCCAAAATAAAGCAAGGCTCGAACAAGACAACAAATTCTGTTCAGAACATCAGGCATCAATTCAAAAGCAGTTCAGAATCAACTTCAGAAGTTCCGCAGATAACTTCCATCAATGCAGTACAACAACTCAAAGACATACCAAGTTTAAAGACCAACGCAAAAAAATAAACATAGTTCAAAATATTTCAACTCAACAACAAATCAAAAAAGATGGGCGTAGAATCCCAATACCAAATACCTTATATCGGCGCAGTTACATCTTCTTCCTCCACAGGTCCCCCAGCGCCAACACCCTCAGCACCTTCAGTCGAAGGCTTCGACCTCATACCATCAACAACCACACCATCCACGGTTCTACCACTAGCCGCTCCAATAACATAAGCCCCCACACCACCTCCATTACCTCCATCTGCTCCATCAACAACATCTGCCTCTCCTTCATTCATCTGTAAATCATCTCCATCAACAAGTTCTGGGGAAACAGTTAAGGGTTCCAAAGTATCGGGTTCATACCCCTTATCTTCTATAAGCACTTTCAACCTGACAGTCACCTTACATTCATCATCAAACTGCCGCTGGTAACTCACCTTCTATTCTACTTTCTCCCTCTCTTTCATCGTAAGCGCTGCCGACCACTCCCGCTCCTGCCTTTACCGCTGAAGCTTGAGCCTCTTATCAAACGATTCAGTAATCACTGCCAGATCTTGCTTCAACTTCTTGACTTTAGACAACAATGACGCCTCAGTCCCTCGAGCAAGATCCAGACTTTCCATTGCTTGTCGCAACTTCCTCTTTAATGACTTCATTGCCTTATTGTAAGATTGTGCCCAAGCATCCGTCTGCTAGAATATTCAAGCAGTCAGTACCCCTCGAAACTCAAAGAACTTAATTTTTTTTTCAGACTCTCACATAAGAAATTCATAGAGAGTTACCGGAAACATACTCCTCTTTATTTCCTTCGAAGCCTCGTCTGGGTCATCCTCGCAGAGCTCAACCATCGAAGCGTGTTTAGCCATTGCTTGCTCCTGTCGTTCAGCCTCCGTCATCTCTTCATCCTCCTCTGCTACATTATCTTCTCCCAATGCCCTGCGCCTTTTGCGCTGAATAACCTTCGTGTGTTGCACCTTTGGAACTTCGGGAACAACCCGGCCCTTCCCCTTCTCAGCCTGTGTTGGAACCTGCCTCGGCCTCAGTCTCGAAGCATCGCCGGCCACTTCGGGCACTGGCGCTACTTGCTTCAACCCCCTCCACGTTTTTGGAATATACTAAAAATTTATTGGCAACTCTTCCCCTCCCATTTCTTCTGGACCATTCAAATCACTTTCGCCTCTCCTTCTCTTTGATGGCTTCGGCGTAACGGGTACATTTTGAAGCAGGGAATTCATCTTTTTCCACCTCTACCTCTTGATACCAAGACTGTCAAAAACATAATTTTCCCAATCCTCACTAGCTTCGAGCAAAGTATCAATATAGTTCCTCGGATTGTTCAAAGACAGATTCTTTGGACCTGCAGAATAAACAAAATATAATCACCACTAATTCAAGACATACATCAGCAACAATCCTTCGACAACAAACTTACTCTGATTATACACCCTATGATGCAACTTATAAAGGTCCTCCCCTTCAACATTCTTAAATTTTCCCCGTATTATCAATAAATTATTATTCCACCCTCGACCCGTCGAACACAGATCAAAGAACCAGGGCTTCTCTGGGTAACACTGAATGTGGTACGTACTTGAGTTTTGGCTTGCCTTGTTCGAGTAGAAGGTAATAATATCAAACCACTTAATTAAACCCCTCCGTTCACTGCTCAACTTTGAATTCATCCCCTCCATAACCCTCATCATCTCATAGAATTTTCCATTCATTTGAACCGGAGCCACCTCCCAAAAATTATAAACCTCCTTCACCAATCTTTAAAGAGGAAGTTTCATTCCCAATCGAATCTGGCCCCTATAGGCCATTATCCCTTCCCAGGATCTAATTTGAAAGTTAATCCTGCTCCTGCCGCACTCAACAACACCCCTACCTTTGGCAGCTCCAGCTTGGCAACAAACTGATATATTCTAACCTTATCTTTAGTTAAAACGGTACCTTTGACCCTATCCGACTCAGTCGAATCCCCACTTTAATCACTTTGCCCCTTTTCTCCCTTTCCAACACCAGAAGGCCCCACATTACCCTCGCCTCTCTCCCCTCACACTATCTCCCCCTCCTCACTATCCTCAGTCACTACCGTCCTGTGACGTCTCATAATCGGAAGCTCACCAGCGGACAATACCATAGACAAAGGGGCTTCGGTTACAACATCTAACACCTCTAAGTCGCTGCCCTCATCCATTGGGGCACAACTAGAAATACTAGCTTCGAATGTTTCGATCTCTTCGTCTACCAGCCTCTGTCCCGAAGCTTGAGAAGCATGCATCTTACCCTACAGAAGAAGAAGCACGCAATTAGATAGATATATTCGATAATTACGTGTCAATAACCCATAACCCATCTACCCCCTTCAACAGATTTATGCGCATTCAACATTCGACCCTAAACCCAGTGCCTCCTTCAAAACCCCCAAAATCCCAGAATGGGTCGAAACCTAGATTCATCAATTATCTTATCTTTGACAATAACCTCCAAACCCCAAACCCAGAATACTCTACTCACAGACACAGAAGAAAAAACAAAACAATATTGGCAGAGCTCAAATGACATACCTGTGTTAGAAGCACTATACTCAAAGCAGCGAGATCAATGCAACAACTCCAGCAACTTCTCTCAAGCACCAGCAGTAATGGCGTTCGTCCTTCTTCTCTCACTCTCTCTCTGGTTTTTCCTCAATAAATAGTACAGTGGTTACTTCTCTCATACTTATATACCCTCTCGAAAAGCCAAAACCGCATTTATTTTCAAACCACTATCATTACCACGATCCCACTACCCCGACTTTTTGGCTGCAACGTGTTTTGACCAGTTTACCCCTCATATCCCTCACATGCGAGTTGCATGCTCCCTATAAATTACCTACAAAACTAAAGCTTCTCGAGCCCTTTTTCCCTCACTCGAAGTTAAACAGTAAAATCTCAACATCCAATCATAACTTTTCTGTAAAAGCGTGTAAAAATCATGATTACTTCTCGGTATACTGCCCCAGGCGTACGTAGCGTCTTAACAGACCAGCTTTCTGTACGACCAATCAAATATAACAAAACCTTCGACACACTCCTTAAATTCGAGTAATCTACTATACAACGTCTCGAAGACTAGTCAACATATAACCTCATATTCGACCCCCAAGTATACCAACCATTCGATCTACGACATATTTGACACTTTCAAAATTTATTACTTCGACAGATAACCCTCCCACTTCGATAGATTATAACTTTTTTCTTCGAAAATTCATGATTTTTCTTCGACAATCCAAACACTTTACTTCGACAGCTATACTATTAATTCGATAGCTCATGATACTACTTCAAAATCAAAGAATACTCTTTTGATAGATTTTACAATACAATGACAGTAATCCAAAATTCCAATTTCATTCATCAAGATAATGCATCCAGTCATCAACTACAAACCCCATATACAAAAAAAGAGAGGAAAGAAAGAGCAACAAAAATAAGCGACAGACATACCAATCAAAGAATCCAGGAGCACAGTTGAACGAGGACCCTAATTATTAGCGGGATGCTCCTCTTCGGCAGCGGGTATAACACCAGCATCTTCCTGGTCCACCATTTCTTCTGCGAAGGGCTCCAGCAGAGACAACCGATAACCCGTAAATGGACCCATCATCTAAAGAATTCCCCACCATTATGCAAAAGATATTCCGGTAATGGGTTCCCCGGGTTCCACTTCAAAGAGGTTCGGCATTTTCGTATCAATATCCTGATCAATCCCAAACCTCTGTTACAGCTCCAACGTCTTCTCCAGTATATGCCTGATTCTCACTACCGCCTGGTTTTCTTGTGCGGGTGCATTTGCTGCCATCCTGATCAGAGCAAATAAGAAGAAAGATGAAGAGAGAATGCAGAACGATGAGAAATCCTCTCCACCATAGTTACTTTTATACTTGAAGAACGATTTCAACTTTCCCTCCCCCCAAGCCGACTTAATTGCTACCTTCAATTCCCACCTTGAAAATTTAGCAGTCATGACTTTCCAATTTCCTAGGTGTAACTAATTCATTTGTACCTACATTCAAACCTCATTCTCGAGGACTTATAGTTGAGCAAACCTCCAGCATCAAACGTTCGACCATCTTCACACATCGACCCTAATTCCTTGCACCAAGATTTAACCAATAACAGAGTCTATGACCTTCGATCATATCATTATACTTCGATAACATTTTTTACTCACTATTAACAATTTGATGACATGCATATGCTAGCGCGCCTATGAGAGTATTCATCTACAATATCAACCAGACACAGTCACACAATGTCTCAGAAAATATTACTTCCATTCCATTATCCGATTTACAAAACAACAAAATTCCAAACGCAAATAAAAGCCTCTACATAAAACCTCAGAATACAGAGAAACCAATCATCACCACCTCAAAAAGTTTCCCTATTTACAGAAGGCCCAACTCCACTCACCGCACTTTGCTCCTCCATCTCCTCTTCTGCACAAACAAGACATTCGGCCAAAGCCGACAGAAAAAGATAACGCTTCTCAGCAGTAGTAAAATCGTACTTAAGTCGGTCCCAAAGATAGGCATAAGGCTCCCCATTGATGAGCTCTCCAGCCTCTACCTCCATCAGTTTGGGTATGTCCCAGTCCAGATCATGATGCCCAAAGAACTTTATATGCAACTCACCAGTCTTCCGCCCTACGCGACTATTCTGGGCAAATCCCATCCTCTTCTGATACTGCGTGTTGGGCGTGGTATCCATAATGATTTCAAAAATTTATAGAGGAAAGAGAGAAGAATGGGAAAGAAGAAGGTTACATAGTATCCCTACTTAATAACCCATACTTTAGCCTCATTTCATTTATTATCCTATAACCACCAATACCTCTTAATTACCCTCTTTTATTACTTACCCAAAAACCAACAGTCAAACCGCTCAAATTCCAAGGTCAAATAGTTTTTCAGTGAACGCCTCTCCACCTGGCTTCGAGACCCTCACTGAGAGGGGGCGAATGTAGTAGCCTACTCGTAGCCTTATACCCCAAACAGATACTCGAAGGCTACTTTGAAGCCTACCCGAACATATCGAAGCCCATTCAATCCTTAAACAAGCCCTCCAGAGATCCCCTAAAAATGAAGCTTCGACTCTAACAAGCCTCGAGAACGATTCACACACATCGCAGTAGAAACCCTTCGACCATATCAGCACATGGTCAAAATATGATAGGACAGGCAGCCAGCTCATCAGACAAGACGGCTCAGTGGTTGGTCCTTGTAGCTACAGTGACAGGCCCAACCACTGCCACAATTCCAAAGTACAGAGACATCTCCAACAACTGTTACAGTGACAGTACAAACATGTTCGGCGCCCATACCCCCGTCGGGATATCCAGACAGTACCCTTGTAATATGACCTAACCTTGGTGACTCATCCCTTCCTATATTTTATAAATAGGAGTGATGGGGAACTAAGGAAGGGTTAGAAGAATCCTCTCCAGCCCCTTTATAGTTTACCTTCAACCACCTTGTATAACCCAGTACTCAAACCTTTGATTGCTCATCAGTAATAAAAACATACTTAAAAATCCACATCAGAGGTCATAGAGAGTCACATTCGGGAATCTACGTAAGTAATTTGTCTATAGATTGTACATACTTTAGATTATTTACTGGCATTCCTTTGATTAAAAATTATCCCCGTGTTGTAAGGGCCGACTTCCCCTCCGAAAGAAGTTAGTCCCCTACACCTTTGCCTTATCTCTTGTTTGGCTAAGTTTTTATTGTGAAATAAGTTTTTACACTTGTTACAATCACAGAGATGTAAAGATTCAACTGAACCAAATGTTATCCTTGATCCAGCCTACTAAAATAATCTAAACAAGTTGTAAAAGATGAAGACTAGTATTACCTTTACCTTATCTCTTCTTTGGCTGAGTCTTTAATGTAAAATAAGTTTTTACACTTGCTATAATCGCAGAGATCTAAAGATTCAGCTGAACCAAGTGTTATCCTTAATCCAGCTTACTGAAATGATCCAAACAAGTTGTAAAAGATGAAGACTAGTATTACCTTTGCCTTATCTCTTGTTTGGCTGAGTCTTTGATGTAAAACAAGTTTTTACACTTGCTACAATCGTAGAGATGTAGTAATAGAAGCCAATCAACTTATATCCTTGATTGAACTTGTAAAAGATTGATTGTAAGCTAGTATTATCTATGCTTGAATCTGTAAAATGTGGACGAATGTTCGTGAAGAGAATGATATTGTTCAAAAAAAACTTTCATTGATAAGTTCAGAATTTACATTGGATTGAGATAAGAATCTCACTTTTGGAATGGAAACACAAACAACGAACACTGGAAATTGAGTAGTAAGACGCCTAACGATAGTACCGTTTCAGTTGTCTAGTATTCCAAGGTTTTGAAATGGGGATTCCCTCTTTTGTCATGAGATAGTATGATCCCATGCCTGAGAGACCTGTGATAATGAATGAACCCTCCCAATTCTCGATTAATTTTCCAGCGTGAGGTACTTTGCGATGATGAGGAATTTATCTGAGGACGAGATCTATGATTTGGAAAGTATGGCTCCTGACTCGGTTATTGTACAACCTGGCAAACATATGATGATATCGACCTAGGTTAGCGATGATGCGCTCCCTGGTCCCATCTATCATATTGAGGTTGCAAGCCAATTCAAACTCATTTTCCTCGTCAGTTAGCTCGTGATCACAAACTGGATGATGATATCCAGAAGGAGTCCCTGCCTCAGTGCCATAAGTAAGGAGGAATGGGGTATACCCAGTGGATTATTGGGGAGTGGTTCGATACGCCCACAGGAGGTGAGGTAGTTCGTGAACCTAATTTCCTTTTTTATGTGAGTAAGTCATTTTTTGAGTCCATCTACGATGGTTTTGTTAGTAATTTTAGCTTGGCCATTGCCTTGAGGGTAGTATGGATTTGAGGGTGAGTGGATGATATTGTGGTAATTTAGGAAGGTTACGACCTTATCTCCAATAAATTGGGGCTCGCTATTGATACGAATTAGATGGGGGCACCCGAATCGAGTGATTATGTGGTTCTAGATAAAAGAGATGACCTCGTCTTCTCTAGTTTGACATAGTGGAATTGCTTCTACCCATTTTATAAAGTAATCGGTAGCTACGAGTAGGTGATGGCGATTACCTAGAGAGTTAGGGAATTTGTCGACAAGGTCTGGTATCCATCTTTTGAATTGCCAAAAAATCTTGCTTGCATGGAGTTTGAGCACAGAGCGCGTATCATATTTCCATGTCACTGGTAGGTGTCGTACTTACAAGAATACTTTTCCGCCTGTTTACGTACGCGGAACTAGAATACTCCTTGAGTTATAGCTCGGTTTGCCAATGATCTACCTGCGGCGTAGGAGCCACAATTTCCTTCGTGTAGTTCGCAGAGCATTTCGTCTGCTTTTGACTTCATGAGGCACTTGAGGTATGTCCCTGTATCAGAAAGGCGGTAAAACATAACATTTTGAGTATTGTAATACTTTGAGTTGTTGATTAGCTGTCAGCGTTCTTTCAGATCTGCTAGAAGTGGTCCGTTGTGATTGTTGTCGACGCCGAGGTAGGCTAAGAATGGCTTTCGCCACATCGTCTCCCCCTTTATCACCCCCAGTGTTGATCGTGCATACAGATATGCGATTAATGCTGGGGGATGAAATAATTTTGATCTGGAGATATTGAGCTTCTGTTCCTACGACCCCGGCAAGATATGCCAAGGAATTGGCGTGTCTGTTTTCACCTCGAGGAAGATATTTGAGAGTTTCTTTTGTGAACTTACTCATCCTATCTGCTACGAGGGCTGCGTATTTGATCATCTTCCTATTCTTCTTATACTGCTCAGAATAATAATGGACGATGAGTAATGAATCTGTGTAAATTGAAATTTCGGGGACATCGAGCTCAAGAGCGAGGTTGAGTCCATGAATGAGAGCTTCATATTCGGTGATATTATTTAAGGCCTCAAAGTCCAAGTGGATTGATTTCTCAATTCTGTCATTAGAAGGGGTAATCAAAATGATCCCTGACCCTGTAGGTCCTGCTGATCCATCTGTGAGAAGTCTTCATCCTGACGTAGTGATCCAGTCAGCTTATTCGTCGAATGGCTTGGGAGTTCGAGTCTCTGGCATATTTTTAGTAAGGTCCGGGTCGTGCTCCTCCCACTCGGGATCCTCCACTGGAAAATCCATGAGAAAATTGGCAACGGCCTGACCTTTTTTAGAATGACGTTATTCGAACTTGATATCATGCTCTCCCAGGCTGACTGACCATTGTTGCACTCTTCGCGACTTTTCTTTTTTGGACATAACTTCCCAAAGTGGGTAGTTTTGTCATAACTTTGACCGAATGTGCTTGGAAGTAGTGTTTGAGTTTCTGCGAAGTGTAAACAAGGGTGAGAAGAAGTTTCTCAATTTTAGAGTACCTTGTTTCTGCTGGTGTGAGTGTTTTACTGATGAAAAAGGCTAGTTTTTATACCTTTTTCTCCAAGCGAAGTTGATCACGACCCCTGATTGGAGGAGCCTGCTAACTATTTTGTAGAGCCTCGAGTGTAGTCTGTATCATTGTCATCTAATTTTCGTGCCGTTTGAGCGTTGTCAAACAAGCTTGCCGTTCTTCATCGAGCTCTTTCTCTTGGAGCGCGCGATCTTTTGTCAATTGAAGTTCGAGTTTGGCGCGTTTCTCTGCCTCTACGTGGAGATTCGCCCGTAACTCGGTGAGCTGTCCTAGGTCCACAAATTTTTTGAGCTGAGTTCCTATGGCCTGTCGTCTGGATGAAGCCATAATTAAAATTTGTAATAAAAGACAGCCTTAGGGTATCATGGAAATGCAATCTTTCCCACAGACGGTGCCAAATGTAATGGCCAAATTCCGTAAGCTCGATTTGATTAAGAATTAGCTATCACACCAATGAATCTGTAATAATACTCTACTAGAAAGTAAGAAATGAAAACAAGTATTTTTAGCGTGGAAAACCTCTGAACAGGTAAAAAACTACGATCTCGTATGGAGGATTTTTATAAAAGTATCTTTATTGTTTGAAGTGGATTTCATTATTACATGTGATATCTAAAAGATATAAATGTTTTTGATCTCGTAAATAAGAAGTTTGAGTAATTTTTCTTGTCCCTGTCTCTTATAGAACTTTTCCATGATATAAGCTTCTCCACAACTCTTCTTCATGCTAGAACACGTTTTTCGAATAATGTGGTTAGTGGTGGTTGATTGGATAACTGACAAGTTTGTGCGAGACAGGTGTCTTTGACTAGATAACGTTTTCCAGGTTTAGCTCGACCCACGTTCTTGAGTTGTTCGTGGGGCTGGTTGGAATGTTGACTAAAATGTTTAAGTGTTAAAAATGCGTGAGCCTGGGATGAAAGTAATTCGAACTGGATGTGCTCGATTTTGTGTGAGATCGAGGGATAAGTCCTTACAGGTACAATTTTCATATTTTAGTCCTCTTATGTTGTTCGACTTGTTAGCATGGCCTATTGTTTCGGGAGAATGAACTTTATGGTAATGAGACCCTGTCCAAAAATAAAGGTATTCATAAATCGTTCCATGCAGGTCCAGGGAAGAGAATGAATTTTAAACATAAGCCTGCCGCAATAACCTGCCCATACATACAAATCTATGTGTACATATATTACTGTAATATAATAGTGGTTCATGAATAATACCAATGTTCAGAATAGAATTAAGCTATGTTTGAACCCTGTAATCAGCTCTGCCACTTAATAATTATAACAGAAATGACAAGTACAAGTTTTGTTCAATTAAAATGCAAGTATAATGTATGCTTACACTCAAAGGTCGCCCACGAGTTTCTGCTCACAGGATTCACTATGACGTTTGTATTTGCACCTTCCACAAGAAGACCATTGAAAAGACAATTAGCAACATCAGCCGTCTGTAAAGGTCGCTCATGCTTATGTTATGCCATTTGTGGTGTTGCTATGGGAGGATCTGAGGGAAGCATTCCGGTTTTCAAATCTAGAGAACCCTGCAAATAATGATAAATCTTCATGAAATTTGGTGAAACTCAATTCGTATTAAGGAAATGATTATGAACTTAGATCGGAAATCCAATAACTACGTTGCTTTTCAGGTTCAACAACCCCATTCCACAAATCATGAAAACCCGGACAAAGAAAATCTTTCTCCAATCAAACAACTCGGTTTTAATAGTCAACTTATTTAATCATAGTCCTACAACCTCACTTATAACCTAACAGTCCTTGGGAAACAAGAAACTAAGCCAAATACAAGTTTTCTAATGAAAATACAAGCAAAGCTAAGCCTAACTGATTTGATACATCTCCAACCCAAAAAAAAAAAACCAACCGTGAATTTTGCCTTGCATAATTGTTTCATGGGTCGCAAAAAAATTTAAGATTCCGAGCTTCTATGGATCTTCTCAACATAAATTAAAAAACACAATCAATAATGTTTTCCGTATACACCTCTTGACGGCACATGTTTACGCCAACAAAGAAGAGATGAAGTATGGTTATTCCTTTGATGAAGAAACGTTGAAGAGAAAGATAACACTAACAGAGACGGGAGACATTTGTTCGATTTGTTTATAGAGTCTTTGCGTTGGATCCGAGTTTGTTATGTTGCCTTATTGTCAACATATTTTTCATATCTCTTGCATACAACCATGGTTTCTGAGAAAAGATTAATGCCCGTATTGACGCTCTAAGATGCCAAGTAATTATTCCATTTTAGCAGCCTGTAATTCCCACTGTAATCTGAAGTAACATTAGTTAATTTGATCGTGTATTATTATTCTCCTCTGGTATTGAGATGCATATTATTTAAAGGATTTATACCCACCATTTCATCAGACTAAGCAAACCCTGATGTTTTTATGAACCCAAGAGTAGGCAATCACTAAGTAAATATACATAAGAACCAATTATACTAAACCTTGACCATGATTATACCATGGCAGAGAGAGAGATTCTTCTTCGCCCCATCGTCATTGTCAAACCCCAATACCCAACAATCAAAGAACCAATAAAATCGCAAAAAATCAACAATATTATGAGCTACTCAGGCCTTTGCAGGATATGCTACCGTTGTTATTAAGAAGCTGACTTTTAATTCCTTCCTATATCATGTTTAGGCTGAGAAGAACTACATGATACTATTTTCTTTCTGATTATGAATGGGATCAGAATTAAGTGTCCTATAAAGATATTGACATTGAGGATAATCCTTGGAGGACTCATATTCTAGGAAGGTGGCATTTGTGTGCAAATTTAACTATTAAACATACGATTATACCATGGCAGAGAGAGAGAATCTTCTTCGCCCCATGGTCATTGTCAAACCCGAATACCCAACAATCAAAAAATCAATAAAATCCCAAAAAAATCAACAATATTTCAACAAAACAAAGAGTAATATGTAATCTATCATATCTTTCGATAAAACAGTAACAGCCTTGACAGATCCGATAACCATCTCGTCATCAGAGGGTTTTGGTTCTCTGGTGAACTCCATTGTAATGAGCCAATGTTCTATCAAATAGAAATATCGTTTCTATTGGAGGTCTGTTGCTCCAATTTGGAGTTGAAATCCCCAAATTCTAGAAATCAAATCCAAAACACCTAAATTAAGAGACATTAAAACCCGAGAAATCAAAAGCCTAAAATCAAATACCATTTCGTTGTTTAAACCCTCAAATCATGGCAAATGAAAATATTATCTGAAGATGGATATACAACCTTAAATTGAGCCCTAAACCTTCGAAAACTGCATCAGATTTGAAACCTAAAACCTTTTGCATTGATTCAAACTCGCCCCCAATTAAATTAAAAACCTGGATTAAAATCAAACCCAAGATAGTTACAGATCTTCAACTTCCATCGTTGCACATTAGATTGAGGAGGAGATGATGTGGTCTTAAAATGTTGAAGCTTGGATGGAAGGAGATCAATAGAACCAGAGAAATGAAGACATAAAAGCCGAATCATTTGGCAAATTTAGGTTTGGGTTAGAAGAAATGTTCGAGCTGTACTTACCAAAATACATCTGCTTTCATATTTATACTTCCTAAAATATCCCTAATTTTGTATAAGAGAAAAATTGTGGGTTGGACTTCCATTTATACTCACTATTTCATCAAGTAATTATGATTGTCATGCCTAAGAGCATCTCCAACAGAGAAGGTATGCTATTCCGGTTTTGAATACTAGTATCCGGAATAGCATACCACTTTGCTCCAAAAGATTTCTCTCCAAATTCAGCATTTTATTAAAATTGGGACCCACAATATTATTTTACGTGAGAGAGAGAAGATTTTTATTAAAAATTGGGACCCACAATGTTTCTTTATTAGAGTGAGAAAAGAAAGGAAAAGAAAAAATATTTATAGGGGACCCACAAAAGTAGTATGCACATACCACTCTCCAAGTTCTGGATTTGTATACTTTGGAGGGGTATGGGGGTGAGTATGTTGAACACCATACTCCTGTTGGAAGGGGTTTTTGCAAAAGTATGTGAAAAGTGTAACAGCATACCATGTTGTTGGAGCGCATCTCTTATGGGCTCCAGCAGCATGGTATGCTGTTACACTTTTCACATATTTTTGCAAAAACTCCTTCCAACAAGGGTATAGTGTTCAGGATAATCACCCCCATACCCCTCCAAAGTATGCGAATCCGGAACCTTCTCTCTCACACATAAAATAACATTGTGGGTCCCAATTTGAATAAAAAGCCGAATTTGGAGAGAAATCTATTAGAGCAAATTGGTATGCTATTCTCGATACTAGTATCCAAAATTATAATAACATACATTCTCTGTTGGAGATGCTCTAAGGATTTGGTATAGACGAAATGAGGGTATTTTTGGATTAAATAAATTGCGAGAATAGACAAAATAACCCTTATGATCTAACGGCTGAGGCAATTCTATATATTTATTGTTATAACCTAAACCATCAATTTTCCTCAACATGTGTAGGGTAGTGTAATTAACAGCCGAGATTGATTCTCATGGCACAGCTATTCCTTTAGTATCCATCAATTTTCCTAAACATGTGTAGGGTAGTATGATAAACAACCAAGATTGATTCTCATGGCATAGCTATTCCTTTTGTATTATAGATAAGTTAGAAAATCTATTTTTCTAAACTCTATTCTCCTTAATTTGATGGAATTGTTACTGCAACTTCAATGAAAATAGGTAAGCCCCACTTTACCTTTGTTTTACCTGCCTTTAATCATAGAACAATACGATAACAATTTATGTTTTTGATAATTTACAATTTTTTATCACTTCAAAGTAGGTTTGTTAAAATTCACAATTACAATTAGGAACTCCCTGGATTTCTGAAATTAGAGTACCTCTTAATGATGCAAGCTTGATATAGATGTGATTATTCGATATTTGTGTTCTTGTTAATTTGCAATTTTTCATCACTTCAAAGTAGGTTTGTTGAAATTCACAATTAGGAACTCCCTTGATATCCAAAATCAGAGTTCCTCTTAATGATGCCAAGCTTTATATAGTTGTGATTATTCGATATTTTGAGATTGGGCCAAGTTTTCATATATTTTAATGTAGAGGGGTTTGATTATTTGATTTGTGCCATGGGTATCATTTCGTTCAACTGAAATATATCATGGATATTTGGGTTTTACTTTATGATTCTTTGTGATTCAATTGAAGGCTATGAACATCTTCATTTTGGTGATAACATAGGTTTTTGATCTACAAGCTAAAAACTGGTTTTTCTTTTTCTTTTGATAATTTGGGGAAGTAATTGGTTATAGGGCTTGAGCATTCATTCTCTTCAAACGTATTAAGTTATCTTATTCCCAAATCAACAAATATATCCATCCCTACCTTGTTTTTGGATCAAAAAATAAGAAGTGGTGCTAAGATACTCTTATAGAAGACCTACATTTTTCATTGTATTTTATTTTGATGTAACTTTCACATTTATTAAAACAATTCAAGGGAAATTATGAAAAGAACAAAGTAATTCAATATAAGTGTATAACTATGGGAAGAACAAGGTGATCCAATATATTTGGAAAACTATTCATTAATTATTTTGGTTTGCATTTTCATCTACAAAAAAAAAAAAAAATGCATATGAAAGAACAAGGTGATTCAGACTATGGGATAATGGAAAGAACATTCAAGAATCAATTCCTCATTGGAGCCGTTTAAAATTTAAAACTTGAATTTAAATGCGATTATGGAAAAGCATGTTATGTAAAAAATAAAAAATAGAGAGCAATGTAATTTTGACAATTTGACAGTTCAGATTTTCAAAAACAAACAAATAATTTTTTAACATTTCAGCTTCAAGATTCAGACGCTAGATTCAACAATCAAAATAGGCAATCAGAAATCAGAATAGGTAATTAGAATCAGAATAAGTAAACAGAATCAGCAAAAAAAAAAAGCAACCTCTAGGTCAATGGTTCTTATTTTTTTTTTTTTTTTTTGCTGATGTAAACAGGTGTTATGGCATGACTCCTTGACCAGGTGTATATATAGGGATGACAATATGGGCCAAAGCCCATGGTCCGGCCAGGCCCGACAAAAAGTCCACTCAACCCCTCCTGTGTACTGTTCATAGCCCACCCAGCCCGGCCCGATTAATTACATGCAGGTTGTGGGTCACCTTTTATAGTTGTGGGCTGGCCCGTTGCTCGGCCCGAACAAAATCTAGCCCGAGCCTGGCCCAAATCAAGCCCGAACTTAAACTAGCCCGAGCTCAGCCCGAAAGAACCCCATATAAAATAGTACCGTTGGAGATATTAGAGCCGTTGAAGAAATTTATAAAGCCGTTGTTTTCAAGCTTACAAACAACTTTATATTTCTATTTTCAAGCATACTCTAATTTTCTCTTCACGAACATCAACACTCCCATGTATTATAATTATCTCTAAGTATAAAAGTTTTTGGTGTTGTGGGATTGTTGTCGGGTTCTTGGAGACACGTTTACCGGTTGCTGTTTCATGTTGTTGCATTATCGGTTGTTATGTTTCTAGTTGCTGCATTTTCTATTTGTTGATTCTTTGTATATTATCTCTTGGAACAAAATCTCAGCTATGTATCTACTCTTTTATTAGTTTTTTTACACTATTAATTTGTAATTATAGTACACCCAACACAACACCAAGATAGAGGAACGTTTCTAAAGATAGAAAGATGCCCTTCCGTTAAAATGAAATCCGCAAACGCGAAAATACGTCCTCAAAAAATTCCCCCAAACACTCTGTAAAACAAACATTACCCATGTACTGCATCAAAAAACACATACCAATTTACTCAAATGAATCAAATTGCTCAAATTTACAATGGACTTCTCAATTACTCAGATTACCCAATTTATGGCGATGGATAAAAAAACCCATACATGTTCCCTTCGATCGAGCCAACCCGCCTGTGCTTAAGATCATCTTCCACCGTAGGATTCTTGAGTACCCATGTTTGACTCCAAACTCATCTTACTTTGGTATAGACCCGCTTTGATATTTATATAAGTCGGAGGTGAATTATAGTTGGCGACATTGGCTTGAGTTGTTTAGGTTTTTGAAGGAGATGAGCAGCAACTGAGTTTTTTAGGTTGTTTAAATACCTATTAGAGCATCTCTAGCAGCAAGTATGGGTTTGGGTATGAATTCTGACACCCTGGCCCACCAAAAACACAACTCATACCCGACCTCTCCCAGCAGCCACTGTAAGCGGTTGACGTGTCTTTTTTTTGGAAGAGATTTAAACACCGCGTGTTGTTCCTTTTACCGCTGCTATCACTGTTTTACCCAAATCAAACCCATTCGAGTTATTACAATTTGTCCTCCTCCTCTCTCTATCAAATCAAAGAAAAATTTGCCAAATTCTTTCAAAAGACAATGCAAAACCAAGAGGAAGACTCACACCCCAGTACATTGCCTGGGTCTCATGTGACAAGAGATCCAGAGCGATCCGTAACTCGGTCGAGGTCCAGAAGGAAGAAAAAACGAGTAAAATTTGAAGATGTCCAAAAACCTATACCAAACCCATCTCAAGAAAACTACCCGCGGAGGTGTATTACCCAACTCCCAGAAGGCGTCACGCATATCTATTATACTGGCAATGAACTCACGGTAAGTTTTAGCGTAATTGCGAATTTGTTATTTCCATAAATTAAGTGTTTGAAAAAAATGCTCCAATGAACAGAATTGGGATTCGATCCGTCTGCACGGCACATTCACATCGGTGATCAAAGTTTGGAAAGATATTTCTTCAATTCCACCTGTAAGGGATTCCCATGGTGAATATATTTGGCCTGTTTATGGATATACACTTAGGCAATTCTGATAATTGGCTGATTCAGGCGCTTGCAGAGCATTGGTGGCCGATAACGCACACGTTTCTATTGCTATGTGGGGAGATAGGGGTCACTCCTCTCGATTTCACTATGCTAACATCATTGTCAATCGGCTGATATCTGACGCAGGTGCCGTATGACGACGCATGGAGTATTTTATCCAATGCGAGGCAATTACTCCCCAACATTGATTCCAACCATATAAAGAGTGGAAACGTCAGCATTTCATACTTGACGACGTACTTGACCATCGCAGCTGATCAGGAGGATGATATTACTATTGCTTGTGCTTTTATCCTCTTCATGATGGGACATTTATGGTTCCAAATGGCCAGCGACACCCTCCCGCTTAGATATCTCGCAGTCGTGGCCGATTTGGACAAGGCTGCTCAATATGACTGGGGTTCTACTATTCTTGCTTCCTTGTATTATGGTTTGGATACCGCAGTCACCACCGAGGGTACCATCACTAGATTTTCCCAACTTCTTGAGGTGCACTAACACTTTTTCCTTAGAAGTTACAAATCAAATATATTCCAAGAAACGTTTTAAATATAAAATCTAATTATTTTTTATTTTATTCTGAAATACAGTATTTGTTCTACGCGTATTGTGGGGTTGGTCACCCTATAGTCAAGGAAGAGGTTAAGTTCTCGGCCTATCCGTACCTCAGAGCATGGGAGAGGGAGAACATGAGAAAAACAAATAACCAGGAAACCAATCTATTTATTCTAGGCAGATACCACATTGACCACCGCACTATTGAGATGATCACCTGGGAACCTTGGTTAGAGTCTGCGGTGTCTGAGATAGAAGATGTACTGACTGCAAAACTCTTATCCTGTAAGAGGATACCACTTTAAGTGCCAAACAGAAACTGTAAATTTTACTTCGCGGATAGATGTTGAAGGCAGTTGAATAGTGAGGTGCCTATTTCTTTGGATCCTCTGCTTAGCATGTCGCCACATATTAGGCCAGCGGCTTTACATGAGATGAGACAGGCCGAGTTCCTTGATTGTGCGCAGTTTGTGGTAGGGGAGGAGCGAGAGACTTTCGCCTTTTACTGGGCTAAACAAATTTTAGAGGTAGGCCACCGTTGACAGATTTCCAGAGGATAGTAAATATAGATCAGTTCAGACCCACTGCACTTATGGCTGGTATTACACCGTGGTGGTTATGTTAGAGTCTATTTATAGCTTGTCCTAGGACTTCAGTTTGCCTGGCGAGCCCAATGGGCCAGACCCCAGGTGGTACATGCGTGGACAGGGAGGCGTGAGATGCTTCCCATCCATCGCTTGAGGGACCCGCCACCCATGTTATCATCTTGCGACGCATAGGAGCTGTGGCACCTGACTCATCGTATGCAGCGACTTTTCCTTACAGAATTTGCGCCGGATGCCCAAAGGATGCAGGAGTTGACTGATGAGGTAGCTACTCTGCGGAGGCACTTGAACAGTGTAGACGACCAGCTGTATGCGCATGTAAGTAATTTATTTATGTATTTATTTATTTATTTTCTTAATGTCATATTTATTTTGTCAAAATATTTATAATTTTTTTTATCCCGTTCAGGACCTACTGCTGAGATGAAGGCGTAATGTAGAGATGATGCCCCCAACGCCAGGAGGTGGCTCAAGTACGAGGCAGCGTAGATCTGGTCCGCTAACCAGGGGGGGCGGTACTAGCCGCAGGAGGCAGGGTACTAGAGGTGATTATGAGTAGATATATGTGTTTTTGATGTTTTTGTAGATAATATAGATTCTCAGCTATAACTACTAGTATTTATTCTCTCGTGTTTCTATTTTGTTTCCTTATAATCCCATGATGTAGTTTAGCTAGAATGGCTTTTGGGAGAGTTTGTGTGATGTTCATTAGCCATGACTATCTAATGTTGAAATTGATTGAAGTTTTTAGGTTTATGATAGAGTTTTTTTCAATGTCTATTCGAACAGACTATTTGTTTGTTCGAATAAATTTGCACAATTTTGCTCAATTTGGCACTGAGCAGTTTTATTCGAATTTAACCAAATTCTGTTTGAACAAAATTTACACTGAGGTCGAATTGAAATAGAGATTTGGCGGTGAAATGAACACCGCATTGTGTTCATTTCACCGCCAAATCTATGTTTCAAGACCCACATCTTCTTCCCCTTTTACATTTCTCCCTTTTACACTTCTCTCTTCCATTGGAATCTTATTCACCATCTGGTATTATACCCTTCTCTCAAATCCGAAGCCTCAAATATCTTCATCATCATCCGATTCATTCATTGGTGATCCTCCAGGTTTATCGTCGTCGTCCTCCTCTAACGATCTTATCTTTGATTGTGCGGTGGCAATTTGCATTCTGCACACAGCTGCAATGAACATTGTAGTACAGGATGAAACTTTAAGTCACGACGGGAGTGTCATGGTCCGTAAGGATAAGAGAAAAAAACGAGATCACCCATTGGGGCATTACAGCATTATACGGGACTACTTCAAGCCAAATTGCACATATGAGCCATGGGAATTTCGGTGACATTTTTGTATGAGTAGAGACATATTTATGTATCTATTCGATGTAGTCATTGCATATGATCATTTCATTGTCCTTAAACCCAACAACGCTGGTACTATGAGGTTATCACCTTACCAAATGGTAGCCGTAACACTACATTTCCTAAGCTACGGTGTTGCGGCAGATCTTTTTGACGAATATATATGAATAGGAGAAAATACAACCTTGTTATGTCTGAAAATGTTTTGTGTTGTGGTCATACAAATATTTGGTGAGGAATATCTTCGAGTACCAAACGCGGCCAACGTTGAAAAGTTAAAAGCGATCGGAGAGTCACGGGGATTTCCTGGCATGTTAGGATGCCTTGATTGCATGCATTGGATATGGAAAAATTGTTCTAAAGCTTTGCACGGTCAATTTACTTGTCATTACCCCAAGACGACTCTGATTCTTGAAGCGGTAGCTTTATATGACCTTTGGATTTGGCATGTCTTTTTTGGGTTACCAGGGTCAAACAATGATATCAATGTCCTGCACCAATCACATCTTTTCATCGACCTGGCCGATGGTATCGCCCAGCCTTACAATTATACAATTGCCATAAAAGCTTATGATATGGGGTATTACCTAGCAGATGGCATATACTCCAAATGGGGAATACTTGTCCAAACCATATCCAATCCGGTTACAGCGAAACAAAAATTCTTTTCTCAACAACAAGAATGTTGCCGAAAAGACGTAGAACGGGCATTTGGGGTTTTACAATCTCGGTTCAATGTTGTAAACAATCTGGTTAAATTGTGGGAACCCGAGGTTTTGAACAATGTCATGAAGGCGTGCGTGATAATGCACAATATGATCATCGAAGAGGAACGAGGTGCATTCCCATCATACTTAGACTACAATCTGGCCGAGCCCTCAACTATCGAAGGCAAACGGTTCGATATTGTACGCGAACACGGAACAATAGAATTTTTTATATAAAAAATAAACTGCATTCGAAGTCGAGAACTGCACTTTAATCTAAAGGATGATCTATTCAAGTATGTGTGGGCCGTGAAGGGAAATCTTCAAACTTAGTATTCCATTTCTTGTATTTTATGCGTGTTCTTGATGTAATTTAATGCTTCTTAGTCGTACAAGTTTATTAAACATGTTTTTGATATTACATTAATCTTATATTTTTCTTAACGCAATATTGTCGGCAATAAACATTTCAAAAACAAGATTGTAATCTTCAATGGAAAAGTACATTATTCAAACGATTATTTTATTGGAAGGTAAACTACATTCTTGGAAAGAAAACTTATATATACAGCAAAGTTAAATTAAATTTTGTCACCACTTCAAGTACCTGGTCCGTCTCTCTTGGCCAGACATTCCTTGACCTCAGCTTGCCTTTGTAGATAGTATTACAATTAATGTCCAGAAAGAGTACTCAGGTCTTTCTCCCTGATTTTGAGATCTTCCTTTACTTGCTCGAAATCCATTTTGGCTTTCCAGTGTTCCATTGCTTCTGCTCTTCTTCTTTCCTTTTCTTCTTTCGCTTGTCTTATCTCCAACCGTAGTTCATCCAGCATTGTTTAAATACCACTACCAGATGCATCAACACCATCCAATGCCTTTTGTGCTGCAAGGTTCTTTATATAGAGTTTTTTACCGATGGGCCTGCTTCTACCCTCATATAATAAACCATCTAAGTCAGAATTTGGGCCTACATATTGAGGTGTAGCTGGGCCCCCGGGGCCCCCCGATAGATTGTTTGATTCGACCGAGTTCCCTGGAGAAGAATTGCTCAATGTTCTCCTGACTATATTTCTTGGTATATTCCCCGCATGGTTCAACCCATCATCCTTTAGGTTGGCCCATCGCGGTTCTCGCACCAAAATCTTATACGCTTCACGATGTTTGAAGTTATTGCTGCCATTCAAGCTTTGATAGATCTTGTGTGCATCGTTTTCCTTTAATTCGCAAAATTACCAAATAAAAATAAATAACGTGTATATCCTTAAGAAATAAATGAAATTGAGTTAAAGGAAATCAGAACGTACCCGATCTTCTTCTATTTTCCCGCTGCTATTCCTAAATCTTTCTTAAGCAATTAACCCCTTCAACGCCACACATTGTGCATTAAGGGTATACCACTGAGATTTGGTCCACCCACTTAATCGCCGTATGGGGCACTCGGGATAGGAAGTTCTGAAGGTAATTTGGAGGCTGAAAACTTTGAGGTTGAGTGAACGGATAGGGTTGATAGTACGGGCTAAACGCCTGAGGTTGCGGTTGAGAGAGTATAAATGAACTTTGATAATGTCCATAACTAGGATCCTCTTGCGACATGGTAAATGGAGGTGGGGTCTGTGATTGGAATTGAGGTTGAAATTGCGATGGGCTTTGGTAGAGGTATGGAGTGAATTGTGATGATGGGTGTTGAGTGAATGGTGTTGAAGGTGGGTTATGGGAGGATAGGGTCAACGGTATAGAGTTATTACTACTGGTGTCAGAGTTCGCCATTTGGGGAGAGCGTAGAGGTTCTCCTCTGCTCTGCAATTGATTTTGGGGAAGAAAAGTAGAGAGGAACTTATGAGAGAAATAATTGAGTTTGAAGGAGTTTGGATTACCGCGCAGTAATCCAAACACCCCCAAACTCAATTATTTTGGGTGCGAGCTCCTCACACTCGATTGAGTTACTATAGCGCCACGTTTGCAAAATCATACTTATTCACACACTGATGGGAGACTCCAAGTATGAATTTCAGTGTGGGTTTGCAAACCCAACTCAAACCCACACCCTGCTGCAAGTGCTCTTAGGCTTCTCTAATTTGAATTTTCCATTTTATTGTACTATTTCTATTAAATTTGATTGAACTTCGGCCCGAACCCAACCCAGCCCATATAACACAACCCAAACCCGGCCCAACCCAAGAAGGCCCGCCTATGGACCGTATATTTTCGCGGTCAAGCTACGGGCTAAGTTCACGATTAGCTAGCCCACCCCAAACACTATTCATGCCCCGATCTGGCCCATACTTTGCATAACCCATAAAGGCCTGACTCGATCTCCCCTCCCCCTGGCCTGCTTGAACTGCCAACCCTAGGTATATAATACCAAAAAAATTATTTATAAGTATTTTTATTTTATTTTCCTAGTATCCTCCTCTATGATAGAACATAAGTTAGGGGGGAAGGATCTAAGCAACAAAATATTATCTTCAGAATCAATCTGAAAAATAAGAAAGCAAAATAGCAGCCTAATTACATTCTTTAGAGGCTGTTTTGATACTTAAATTTTTGGGCCAGCCAAGGATAAACCTAGCTGGCGGGTATCCTAGATATGTATAAACCTTAACTAGTTCAGTTTAATATGATGTTTGGTCATTTTTACATGTTATCCTTATTCTGACTTGCATGTTGTTTGGATACTTGTATCGTAAACCAGTTTTTATAATTATTTTTAACCTTTTCTAATTAAATACTCAAATGAACTTTGTTAAAATCATCAATACATGTACTCAAAATTATAGCAAAAAACTCATCATGCATAACCCGTAGTAGGTGCATTAAGGACGATAATCTCCCCCTACAAGGAACCGAGAAGTTACTTAAAAACATGGCCATAACTAAAAGCCACAACTGCTAGCTTCTTTATCACTTTCTTCACCATGGGTGTGGCCAATTGAGCATACTCTCGAGAGCATTCTCAAACTGTACTTCAGAATCAGAGTGAACCGACCCCTCGTTGCCGCTATTTTTTTTTTACAATCTCCGTCGGAAGCATACCAATTCTCATCATCTTTGTGGTTGTTTTGCTCATCTTCTTCCTCTTAACTATCTTTTTCAATGAACGCAGTAACCCCATTTTCTTGCAAAATATCAAATTTGTTGGCTTTAGTGAAAACCCATTCAAAGTTCTCAATGTCCTTCTTTTGTAAATCACCACTATCCTCCTTATTGAGATTAAGCTTTGCCCTTGCAGGTTCAGGCTCTTGTATAACAATGCCCCCATTCCTTTTGAAATTGGGAATTGGGTTAATAGCTTTCTTCTTCCTCTTCTTGATTTCTGCCTTCTTGAGCAAGTTAGCTGCTGCTGCCTCCTATGCTTTCTCAATATTTATCACTTTCAAACCGGCTGCCTTGTTGTCTCGGTGAAGAAAACAGCGTGCGCAATACAGTGGAACCCTTTCATATACCACCTTTTGGATCCAGCCTCTACCCTTGGGAAGACCAATCCAAACAGTATCAGGATAGGTTTTATTGAGATCAATCTCAATACAAACTCAAGCAAGGCTAGGTCTGGATCTGCTCTTAGTGGGGTTGTCCAATTTAATAAATTTACCTCCAATCAAAGAATTGATCACAGGCTTAAAAAAACTAGCATTGAAAACGCAGAATTTGAAATTGGGAAGGCTAATCCATATGGAGACCATAGAGGAGTCCTTTATGGGATCAAACTTCAGAGACTAATGAAAGATTTTAAAATATGAACCTTTGACCTGTAGAGATTCCTAAGCCAAAGCCTTGGAGACATCCTCCTAAGAATCCAACATTACCATGACATGTTAGGCATCGAACAAACTCGCGTTCATAGTGCTATTGAGACCCCAGAGTTTTTTAATGGTACTTTGAATGCGATCAATGGAGGGTCGACCAGCTGAGAATTTCAACACCAAGGTGTGTAAAAAAGTAGCTTGAACAAGAGCAACATCATGTGGAAAGAACATGATGGCAGGGAGACCATCTTTAGTGAAGGTTTTAACCTTTACATCTAAATCGTCAAACATAGATTTATTCATCACTATAAAAGCAACGAATTTGGATCCAAAGAAGCCATTAGTACAACAGAGAAGATACTGGGTAAAAAGGAGAGATAGGGGGAGAGAAAATCCCAAATCGATTGAAAGAAGAAGAAGTTCTAGATCAGATTGTGTGAGAGGGAGAAAGATATTAATGAGAGGAGAGATGAAAGATATTAACAAGATGAGAGATGATTTAATGGGAAATATTAATTGAGGAGAGAGAAAGTGCAGTTGATGTGAGAGCATTAATGGTGGATGTGTATTAGTAGAAAATATTAATGAAGATGAGAGAGGAAGTACTGGGTTAGTTGTTCTCTTTATAGAGTTCATTATCTTGTTTCGATAAGTTATTATTTTATCGCAATTTTATTTAGATTTTGAAACTCATTTTATTGTGAAACGTGTATTATTCGTTCAAATAGAAAACTAGTTTTCCTCGAAATATGGAGCAGATTCGTTCAAAAGGAAACCTGATTAGTAGGGCTTATAGTTTGCCAAACATGTAGTTTTAACTTTAGTTCAGTTCTGAACTGGACTAGACTGGTTTAACATAGTATCCAAATAGCCCCTTAAACTTATGTATAGCTTTAAAATCTTCAAGAGAGGTTGAGGACTAAATAGTTGCTTTGTCAGTAAAATAATACCAGTTGGCTTTAGCTTCATCTCCCAAGTGATGCTTGATAGAAGTGGATCTTGTGGCTAAAATGAGCTTCCTGAACCCATATGGTACTACAATCTCAAGGCCTTTATGAAAACTTTGGGCTTCATGTAAGATGTTCGACACTGCTTCTCTCTTGTAATAGTAACAAGAGATGCATTCGCCTTCGTCATCTTTGAATCAACCTCCTATTCTCCTTCCATCAGAACTAAGGATCCCATAATAGTTCAATTTAATAGCCCTAGGCTCTAGGGGGGGAGGGGGTCCCAATAGACCCATACAATCTTCTTATTTGTGAATTCAGGGTGCAGGTTCCTCAAATTATAGATGCACCTATCCATTAAAGTATCTGAAACTTTATGCATTGCTTGTTCAAGCTTACTACAGATGGCAAAGTCTAAAAGATGAAATGAAACATTATTATTGATATGGCACATCCCTTATAAGGTTGTCTACCCCCATGTGACTTATGTTTAATTTTAGCTTAGCTTATACTCTGTTGGAAAGATCCAATATGAGTTATTAGTAGTTTATATTTTTAAGGTTAGTTTTCTAATAGGATAGGTTAAGGGAGATATTGTAGGAGTGATCCTAGGGAAACCTAGGTTATAAGGGGAGAGGGTGGTGTAATCTCAAAGGTAGTTGCTAATGAAAAGTTGATTTATTTAGTAGAAACTGGCAGTTTTCTTTAATTCTCAAACAGGTACGTGATCTTCTTACAAATCTTACTTCCGCGCTCGTTGTAATCACGTCAATTGGTACCAGAGCTGCGTTAGAATTCAGTATAGTCAGTTTTAAGAGCAAATATGCCGCATGGAAGACCCGCAACGAAGAAACCTATGTTCGCCGACGAAGTAGCGAAGATATCGAATAAGCTTAATAAGCTTGTCAAGGTTTTTGGAAATGCAGCCTTATTACCTCCCCCCCAACCACCTCTGTTGGGTGTATTAGATGATCACTCTCTTGAGGGAAGCGTTATCGTGAGGAGCAACGATCTTAATAATATGTTTGTGAGTTCAAACATCGAAACTGAGGCTCACGATAGCAGGGGAATCGAGATCCAAAATGGCACCAAGAAACTGGCCTTGACAACCGACCACCACATAAACAATACGCACAAGGAGCTGACTCAGCAAAGCCGAGCATTGGTTACCTCAGACCCGACGATAGTCCCCACAATGACAGTGCCAGTTGCATTCAATAAAGCATATTTTTTGACTTGGGCTTCACAATAGCAAGCCCAAGCTTATCAAACATAAGGCCCAACTCGTGATCCGAAGCTACGGAATCCAGATTAGGCCCGGTAGTTTCAGATCCGTGTTGCCGAACTCGATCTAGTGGGCTATGGACCCGAACTACCTACAGCTAGCAAAGACCCGATCCAGAGCTTGTGGGCTCGATAGGTTGGGCTTCACCAATCAACAACATGCCCAAACTTCAAAGGAATTAACCCTAAGTGTTGGACCCCTTATAAACTTCCTGCGACCTTTTGAAAGTTTGAATGTTTTAAACAATGGGTGACCCTCCGCAACTACTCATTTTCACCCCTCTTTGGGTATCGATCCTCTTCATACAAACCATCACCGACCTATTTTGAAAGTTGAGCTCCCCGTCCCGTGCATATTGAACCACCCCAACAAACACCACCGGGGGACTCGGGTCACCGACGGTTCCAAGGGGAGATAATGACACCAACACCGACAAGGACCGACCAGCAATTGCCATGAATGGAGAAAGCACCCATGGAGCGTCTCTCCTGTTGATAGACCCGTACCGTAACAACCCTTATACCGACACCGATAAGAAACCTACATCAGGAACGAATCTAAGTTTGGCCTTGAATTCTGGCCGCCCTACGACGATGGATGGGGGTCGCGTGATGATGATGATATGTTCAGTGTTCAGTCGAACGAGCGACGTAAGACTATGGGTTTTCATTATATATAGGCCGGAGATAGAGAAAGAGAGAGAAAGAGAGAGATAGAGGGGTAATTCAGCAGGAGAGACCGGGGCCGTGGTTCTTACCCCCCGGTTGACACCCCATTGCGCGATCGTTACCGAAAACGTCCACTTGGTTCACCTCCCTATCTGCCAAGGTATTACTATGCTACAACTTGGCAAGATGATGAGTACAGTTTGGACTATGAAGAGGAACTGCGACCATAGCCATAGCCACGATGAAAGGGTAAAGGCAATGACATTGAAGCCTTGGCCAAAGCTATTTCATAACAGACACATGATGTTCACCTCAAAGTACCAGAGTTCAATGGAAAATTTGACACAGATGCCTTTATTGAGTGGTTGGATAAAGTTGAGCGTATCTTCAACTATAAGAACTATGGAGATCTCAAACAGGTTATGATAATTGAGTCCTGCCTTATTGGTTTTGCTCTCACCTGCTGGAACAGTGTTCAATAGTCAAGGTGTACATCGGGTTACCGTCCCATTTTAGAATGGTGAAAAATGCGGAGAGGGCTGACGGAGGGGTTCATCCCTATGATCTACAGCGAGGTTACATTTGGAAACTTCAATCCCTCAAAATGTGTCTCTCTTCCCTCGATGATTACACTGATCAATTTTATCTCCTTGAGGCATGTGCATGACTCCATGAAACTAAGCAGTAGCGGGTTAGTAGGTACAAGTCTGGTTTGAGGAAGAAACTCTAGGAGGCAATAACGCTACAACCCGTCTTTTGTCTTGCTAAAATTGTACAGTTGGCCAAACAGGTAAGCGAGTTACATATGTAGTATCACCATTCAGCTCCAGGAGAAATACTGGTAGCCCCAACTATTCCCGCAGTAACGGTACCACGTACCTTTGCTTTAGTTAACGTGTTCTATAGGATGAAGATGAAGATGAAGCAGAAACTGGGATGCACACTACATTTGTGCGTGAGTCATCTGGAGTACCGTCTCCTTGATTTCATGGATGACATCTTTTCAGACGGAGGGTTTGATGTGGCACGTCCCTTATAGGGTCGTCTACCCCCGTGTGACTTATGTTTAATTTTTGCTTAGCTTATGCTCTGTTGGAGAGGTCAAATGTGAGTTATTAGCAATTTCAATTTTTTAGGTTAGTTTCCTAATTAGATAGGTTAGGGGAGATATTGTAGGAGTGATCCTAGGGAAACCTAGGCTATAAAGGGAGAGGGTGGTATAATCTCAGAGGTAGTTGTTAATGAAAAGTTGATTTGTTTAGTAGAAACTGTAGTTTTCTTTGACTCTCAAACACAATGTTATCTTCTTACGAATCTCGCTTGCATGTTTGTTGTAATCACATCAAATATTAGCTAACTTATCTCTTAACACTACTTCATTCCTTGTTTCCCAAACATGATACACCATGGTAGCAAGGGAAACTCTCATAATCTTGAAGGAGTTGTTCCTTCCTATTGAACTAATCTCCTCCACTTCATCACTCTAATTACCTGGGGTTCTTCTAATGTTAATTTTGTCCAAAATCTTTCGCTAGAGCTGTTTAGAAAAGATACAATCCATGAAAAGGTGGCAAATGCTTTCTATGTGAGCTTTACAAAGAGCACAACGAGGTATTGATCACTCTTCTTTACAGTCAAAAATCTTGAGTTGCAAGGCACTTTCTAAGAGAATTCCAAAGAATGAAGTCTTGCCTCGGAGTAACTTGTGCACCTCAACATAATTCCTAAATCTTATTGACAGGTCTGGGAGATCTAAGTTTGTTCACAGTTGCAGCAAGACTAAATTAACCCTTGGTGTTTGGAGTCCAAACAATTTTGTCATCATCACTTAGATTATGGGAGATAACTGGTAGAACATTACAAATTTTAATCCCCAACTTTTGTCAAATGTGGCTTGGGATACTCCAAACTCCATTTGAAATATACTTTGAAACATTGATATTGAAGTTAATGAATGAGCTATAAGTATACTGAGCATCAAAGTTGTTTAGGAGAACTCCTTTACAATGCCAAGGGTTCTGCCAAAACAAAGTGTTCTTCCCATTCTCTAGAAGATCCCTAGTAAACTCAACTGTATCATTTCTAGATCTAAGAATCATCTTCCATGCCCAGGAAAAGTCAGAAGGCATCTTGACTGTCCAAAAGTATTTACTACTCTTCTGGTGAGAGTGAATCCACATAGACCAAATCCCACTATATTTGGAGGCAATTTTGAAAGTAAGCTTCATAATAATAGAGTTTTTCTTCCCTTTTAGCCTCCTTACTCCAAGTCCTCTATCACTGTAAGGTGTGCAAACTTCATTCCAAGACATCCTACATTTTTCTTGGTGCTGTCATGTCTTCATAGAAATTTGGCACAAATGTCTTCAGTTTTCTTAAGAGTAGACACATGTAACAAGTACATACTGATCCCGTATATGTGACTACTGAGAAGAACAACCATAACTAATTGGAATTTACAAGGAAAGGAGAAAAACCTATTAGTCCACTTTTATATCCTGGTTGTCATTTTGTCAATAAGGGGATTGTAGTAGCCTACTTGTAGCCTTCCAACGTCAGTCGAATACTCGAAGGCTACATCAAAGCCTACCTAGAGACTCGAAGCTCAACAAGACAAGTAACTAATTCCACGAAGCCTCCAAAGATTAATTGAACACTCAAGGGAATTATCAAAGCTAACTGCCATAGTCGAAGTCAAAGACAGACGATCAGCACCAGAACTCAGCACCAGAGAAACTTCGACCATCGTAATACATGGTCAATGGTAGACACACCTGACAGCTAGCTCACCAGATAGTTCAGTGAAACGGGCCGCCAAACAACTACAGTGTCAGAACCTACTAAACGTAGAGAACAGCTGTTCAATAGATATATATGTAATCTGACCTCCCATGGTGACTCACCCCTTTCCTATCTCCTATAAATAGGGGGAGGAGACATTATGAAGGGGTTAGAAAAACTCTCCTAAAAGGCCCATCAAGATTATCTTCGAATACCCTATAACATTCTTCTTACTCGATCTGTCATATGACTCAATATATATATCATACATCATTCAAATTCTCGCTAGTGGTCATGGAGAACCCAATTCATGGACTCCACGCAAGTATGTTAGTTCAATAAACTCGTTGTTTATAGTCTTATATATTTACTAATACTTATGGCTGAGGGTAACCTTCAAGGTGTAACTTGTAAGAGCCAAGTTTCCCTTCTACGAAATGGGGCCCCTACATTTAGTACCGTCTGTGCTACACCCACCCTGCCTAATTCCTCTTTTATCTTTCTTTCCCCTTATAGTCATACTCAATGGACCCCACCCTATGCTCAACCTCTGCCAACGTCAGAAACTCTGTCGACGGTATAGCACCTAACTCGCCCTCATAAGCCACCAATTTTCCCAAGCCGAGAAGTGCCATAGCAACCAGTTGCATATTAAAAGCGAAGACAGACGATAGGATCTTGAGGATAAACGGAAGCGCGGTTTAGACAAGAACGGCCGACAATATCGTACTCTGAACAAACTGTGCCATACTGTTTGTGAGCTTCAACAGGTTTAAACCCGAGCCATTCCACTGTGGTCTCGCGTACCGGCCTTCTTGCGCGTTTCAGCCCGTGCCTGACTTGGCCCCCATCTCCAACTCGAGGTCCCTCAAGTCCATATTGGCGCCGAGGGTGCCCCCACTGCCATACCCGCCGGCTCAGTCAATCTTGGTGTACCCCCTACTGAAGATTCATCCAACTCTACCCTTCGAACTTCTCGACTCCTCACACGGCAACCTGCTCGGGAATGCCTTGGCGAATGCAGCGTCGAACACACTTCCAACCCGCGACCTCATCACCCTCGACCCCAACATTCTACCCCACGTCCTGCTTACCTTGCACAACAGGAACTTGACCAAAAAATTTACATTGCCATTCGCATCAGCACGAGCCCCACCCTGAACTCCAAAAGCTGTTTAAACAACCCCATTAGCCCGAAGCTCCTTGCTGTCGAGGTACCCCCAAATTTCCATACTTTAAAAATCCGTAAATACCACTAAATTGATCCTCAATCACACGTCCTCAAATTCCAAAATGCCTTACGTCTATATTCCACAGCCGACCACATCTTTTGTCGCATGTTTCCTGCCAGCCTCACTAACAGTTATCTCAAATGGTACCACAACCTCCCTAATGGCTCCATCCAAAGTTTTGACCAACTGTCGAGCCTTTTCATCTTCCACTTCACCTTTAATAAAGACTGTGAGGTCTAAGTTGATGCTCTCTTCAACTTCTGTAAGTCACCCAATAAAACGTTTGAAACTTTCACCAAGCATTTTCTCGAAGAGTCGTGCAAAGTCAAAAACTTCGACTGTGCGAACGCTATTCTTGCGTACTCCAACGCCCTTCCTGATAATAGATATGTTAAGGAATATATCATGCTTCAAAGGCCATGAACCCTCGAGGGGATGCTATCTAAAGTTAATAGATACATCGACCTCGAACGTCTCAGCGAATCTAATCGCCAAGAACAAGCCTTGACCGCAAACTACAACAAACCTCGACCATCGAATACACCCATGGTTGCTCCCGTTTCTCAAGATAACAATGGCCGAAAACACCCTCATTTCGATGCTCAGTCTTCGAAACATCGCAAAAAATGACCCACGCCCATCCTTCTGAAACTTACAGCTCCCATCAACGCCTTTCTCACACACATCCATGATGATCCTATCTAGCGTATTCCCTTCCCCATGGAGGTAAGAAAAGACAAGCCTTACTGCTCAAATCACAAGTGCAACTGCTACCCTACAAACAAATACTATGCTCTACAACGATCGCTGGAAATGATTTTTAAATTTGACCGTCTACAACGATATGTTGCCGATCTCCCCAGTTATCTTGATGGGTCGTACCTCAAGCCCCAACACGCTCCAAATACTGACCTAGCCGAGGTATATATTTTCCAACTCCACCTCATCAAAGTTAATAACATCAAAAGTGGTCATACTCGGAGCAAGTGCAAACGAGCCGAAGAATGATGTAAGCTTAATTATAAGGAGAAATTGCCCATACTTCTACCCGAATCTTGCCAATGCCCTCGACCTGAAGGTATATCCATCATCGATTGTGACACCGCTCACATCCGTTTCCCCCATTTTGACCAATTGGTAATCATGATCAAGGTTGAACATCTCATCTTGCACATAATGCTCATTGATACGAGCAGTGTAGCGGATGTGCACTTCCTCCAGACCGTCCGTACCATACAAAAAACTAACCTCTTCATACCTGCCAAGGTCAAACTCAAGGGCTTTAACGGTACTACCGAAGTCTCCGTTGGTCGCCTTAGCCTCCCTGTTATCACCGGTTTAATTACCCTCCAAACCAATTTTCTTGTCTTCGACAAGAAATCTGAATATATGGGCATTCTAGGATGTAATTGGCTTCATGCCATGAAAGCCATACCTTCTACTTATTACCAGATTTTGCATTTCACTACCCCTTATAAAACATGGAATATGAAAGGCTCCCAACGCCTCACCCGCTCCTGCGAGCACCCCGAGATCGACCTCACTAGGAATCTTGTTAGACCATAGCAATCAATGCACCTCTCTCTCCCCATCTCTAACTTGACCCCTTCTAATATACCTGTCAAACCCACTGTTTATGTTGAACTCGATGTCCCTGGTTGAGGTTCATTCATTGGTAGTTTTTTGGATTCCGACGAAAGCCGTGAGCTTACCATGTTTCTTCGAGCATATAAAGATGTCTTCGCCTGAACGTTCCATGAGATGCCCGGCGTCGACCTCACCCTGGCCGTCCATTGACTTGACCTCATCCCAAAATCTATAGCTGTAAAGCAGAAGAAGCTCACTTTGGCGCTGAGGATTCGAGAAGTAGTGAACCTCAAAGTCGATAAACTCATGGCTGCTAGTTTTATCAAAAAAGTCAAATACATTGATTAGTTCTCAAATATTGTTGCTATCCCCAAGAATAATGGCATGATCCGAATCTGCGTTGACTTTACCGATCTTGACAAGCATACGCTGAAAGACAGTTTTCCCCTTCAGATCATTTCCGTGCTTCTAGATGCTACAGCTGGCCATGAACAATTATCTATGATGGACGCAGCTTCTGGTTACAACCAGGTACCCTTCCTCCCTAAGGACCAACTTAAAACTTCATTTATTACTAAACAAGGGTTGTATTATTTTAATATAATGCCCTTCGGCCTCAAAAACGAGGGTGCCACTTTCCTGCATTTAGTTACCATCAAACCTTTACTAGGCAAATCAGTCGAAGTTTATATCGATGATATGTTATGTAAAAGCCTCCAAAAGCATAACCATATTCAGGACATAACCAAAGTATTCTCGATACTTTGTTCTTATAACAAGAAATTGAACCCCGACAAATGCCAGTTTGGTGTTTCATCCGATAAATTCCTAGGTCACCTCATCAGCAAACGAGGTATCGAGATCGACCCCATTCATATTTATGCCCTCATCGATATGCTTTCCCCTCGAACTAAGAAAGATGCTTAAAAGGTTGCTGGCAAATTAGTTACCCTGAACCATTTTATCTCAAAATTCTCTTATTGTTGAGTTTGGCTCTTCTCTCTTTTACGTGACCAAGGCGTCCATAAGGCCAAAAAGAACAACCCCAAAGTTAATTGGACACCCGAATGTGAATAGGCCTTCCTCAAACTCAAAACCTACCTTGGTCGACCACCTATCATAAGCACCCCAATCGAAGGCGAAATGTTCTTCTTATATCTTGTAGTCACCGATACTTCTATTAGTTCGGTCCTTATTCGACTCGAAACCAGTATCGAGGAAGCCGTATACTTTATCAGTAAATCTCTAACGTCTTTCGAAACAAGATATACCAAACTCGAATGATTGCTCCTTACACTTGTCTACACCACTCAAAAACTCAAGCCCTACTTCCAAGCTCACCCCATTCGTGTTACCACTAGCTACCCCCTTCAAGAAATCCTTAGCAAGAAAGATAAATCAAGACGGGTACATTAATGGTCTGTCTATCTCGGTAAACATGATATAACTTTCAAAAAACAAATATCTCAAAAGGGCCAGGTAGTCGCTGATTTTCTTCCGACTTCCCGGTCGAAGACATCGACTAGGAAGAATACAAAGACTAGCCGAACAGAGTGACCCTTGGAACCCTAACACGGGCTAGCATCTCTTTATAGATGGATACTCCTTCCAATGACCGAATCGAAAAGGCTGTTAAGTTAAATTATGAATATTCCAACAATAGGGCCGAATACAAAGTTTTGATATATGGTCTCGATCTAGCTCTCGAACTTGATGTTCCCAAACTTGCAGTATTTACTGACTCCCAGGTTGTTATGCAGCAATATACCGACAAAAACTAGGCAAACGGTCGCATGACTGAGTATGCCGCACTTTTCCGCCAGCGCATGGATCATTTTCTTTAAAAATCTTCTATTACACATTACCCTTGAGGTAAAAATTAACATACCAATGCCCTCGCCTACATGGCAGCCATGTTAGGTCAGTTTGAATCTCGAACACTCCATATCGAAGTACTTGAATGCCCAAGTATCGACCAGATGAAAGTTAATGCCATCAATGCTGGGGACGAGAGTCTCGATCCTAACGACTAGCACACACCCTTCCTTACATATTTCAATAGTTCTACCCTCTCGGAGGATCCCAAGGCCAAACGTTTGTTATTGGAAAACTGCCGACGTTACACCATTCTCAAAGGTAGTATATACCGTAAATCTCCAAATGGCGTATACCTCCATTGAATCTTCCAAGATGAGGCCACTACCATACCTACCGAACTCCACGAAGGTTACTACGGTACTTATATTACTGGTTGATCTATGGATATTCGAGTCGTAACCTAAGGTTTATTTTTTGGCAATTATGAAGAAACAAGCTGAAGAGTATACGAAGTACAGTAACAAATGCCAGCGTCATGCCCACGATATTGGAAGCTCGTCACAAGATCTCCATTGTAGCCAGGTTGCTTGGCCATTTAAGCACTGGGCCATTGATCTAGTGGGCCCTTTCCCCAAAGCCTCGGGCAGCAAAGAACACATTCCAGTACCCTCAAATTATTTTACTAAATTGGTCAAAGTCGTGCCTCTATGTCAAACCAGGGAAGAGTCATCAAGTTCTTATGGGAAAATATCATCACACATTTCAGTTGCCCCCACATGATTTGATACGACAACGGTCTACAGTTTATAGGGAGTATAGTCCATAATTTCCTCAAAAAGTACAACATTATCCTTTCCCTCTGTACCCCTTATTACTGACAGGGTAATGGTCAGGTCGAAGCAATCAATAAAACTATGGTCTATGGTCTTAAGAAATACGCCGACCAGTAGAAATGCCAATGGGTTCAAGAATTACAATATGTACTCTGGGCCTATCGTACGATACCAAGAAAGGCAATAGGCTACACCCCTTTCCTCCTGGCTTATTATACCGAAGCCGTGCGGCCTACTTAGTTCGATGTGCCAATGCACGACCCTGACCTCCCCGATGAAGATAACGAGTTTGAACTTGGATGTAATATGTTATGGATCGATGAAACCAGAGACCGAGCCATAGCTAACCTCGGCCGTTACCATCTTTCTCTCTCAAAGTCATACAACAAAAGCGTTCAACCACGTAGCTTCAGTATTGGAGATTTGGTACTCTGAGGAGCGCTCCCTATTTGACGCCACATAATGCCAGTAAGTTACCCGAATCCTGGGAAGGATCTTATGTCATCTACGATAAAACTGATAATGGCTTATATTATTTGATGACAGAAGCTGAGAAGCCTCTACCCAACCTGTAGTAGTATATTCCCCAAATTTGACAAGAGTAAGACAGTATAGTGTAGTCAAAGACAACCATACATGATTGAAGACAGATAGCATTCGAGAAGATACCTCAAGTTCTCGACCTACTAAAAGTAGTCGTTGTGCCAAGTTAAGGAAAGAGCTATTAGAGATCTGCAAAGTTTGCCCACTCCCCTCAGAATAAGAGACTATTTCTATCTTTACGTAAACTGCCAGTATTAACTATAAATATAGGCAGAGAATAAATTATTTAGAATCCTAGAACACACAATTCTATTATCCTTTCTTCCTTACCCTACTATCGATGCAAAAACTTATAATAACTAGCATCTTACTAGATTTTACATCAAAATCCTCCTCGAGATCATGGTATTTATCAGCTTTTACTAAAATTTTCACGTAAAATCTTGTTTGTTTAGCCTCTTATTGCATTTTCCTTACAAATAGTATTGGCGAAGATTCTCTTTCCAGAAAACACGCTACTGCAATTGGCGCCATCTGTGGGAAATACCATACTTTTCTTTACCACCACTGGTCTAAAATCCTTTCGATGATAAACATGAACCTAAGAAGCCGTTCTAGTACAGTAAGAGATCAAGAAATTAATCCGATTATAGGAACGGTCGATCTGCATGGTGCACTAGTCAAACTTCTGAAACAAATGGCTAAAGAAAAAACCCAAAGACTGAAGGATTAGCGTGTCACGCTCAAGTTCTTTAAATAGAGAGAGATAAGCGAAGAAAAACCTTAGATCAACAAAGTCAAACACATCAGAATGAAATGGAGAGACTGAGAAGGATACAAGATCGACTCACTGGCCTCCAGACGTCACCTCTACTTGCACAAAGCGATCATAGATCAAGAGTAATTCAGCGTGATGATCAACCGAGTGAGGACGAGTTATGAATTTCTCAATCTAGATCCAGAAATCCAAACAGGGCTTCTTAAAATTTTAGTTTGACATCTTCAGCATTGACAACTCAAGGAAGTCGATGCACGCATCATTAGACTCCCCCACTACCCGAAAGAAGACCAATCAGAGATCGATTGGGACCAGAAGGACAGGGAGATTTTTCTCTACAAGCCACAACCTTGCCTTTTCCCCTGAAATAATTCATCACCTTGGACGACCTAAACAACAGGATCTAGGCCATAAACTCTAATATCCTAGGCCGAAGATCTGCACTTGACAGAATCGAGACAAACCCAATCTCCCCCCATCTCGAAGTCATGCCCATAGCAGACGATTTTCATATGCCGAAGTTCATTGAATATGCAGGACTCACAGACCCACTCACCTAAGTCCGACACTTCAAAGTCGCAGTAGGATTATATTCTAAACTCGACCACATGCTGTGCAGGATATTCAACATGAGCCTAAAAGAAGAACCACTCCAATGGTTCTATACCATCCAAGAAGCCTCCATTACCACGTTCAGCCAGTTGCAGCATCTTTTTGAATCTAATTACGCTCATGCTAAAGAGCAAGAGATCAGTATCGATTCCTTGTTCTTCTTCAAGCAGGGTGGAAAAGGGACATTGGCAAGCTTTTACAAGCATTTTTTTTACAGGAAATAAGGATAATTGGGAACTTAAACCCTAAAATCGTAGTTTTAGTATTCACCTCTGCCCTTACACATTGACTCTAAGGTTTGCTACCTGTATATGATCGAAGATGAAACAAAAAACAAGGAAATTGAACAAAATTAAGTCCAGGGGCAAGCTCGCTACCTGTATATGATCGAGATAAAAAAATGGAAGAATAGAAAACAAGACGATCGAATTACATCCTGCTGTAAAATAACCTCCTCAGATAAATCAGCAAAACTTTTCCCAAGCTCAAGCAAATCAAGGCGTCCTTACCATATTACCTTCGAGGACTGTGACACCAGCCACGTGAAATACCCTCATGATGACCCTCTCTTCATTATGCTTAAAGTCAGACAGGACTACTTACATACGCTTCTCGTCGATATAGGAAGCGCGACAGATGTATTGCTCAAAAGACCAATTGAAGTCCTAGGTCTTACAGGCTCGGTCAAAGCTTCGATAGCAACAATAACTGGCTTTAATGGTTCGAAAGAATCATCCATAGGAGAAATTACTCTGCTAGTTCAGGCTGGATCAGAAACTACATTCGTAAAATTCCTTGTCATCGATGTTGAGTCCAAATATTTAGGAATTTTATGACGCAGTTGGTTACATTCGATCAAAGCAGTACCTTCTACTTATCATCTAGCATTGTGTTTTCTAACAAATTACGGAATCTACGAAATCAAAGTTAGCCAAGAAGTTGCACGTATGTGTAAAAATTCCACAACCAACCCTCATACAACAAAACTTCTCATAGCATAGCAAATATAGTAAGAGGCACCCCCCACATTCGAGCAGCATAACACCGAGATGGCTGAATCTATTGAACTCGATGGTCTAGGATGTATCACCTTCATCAGTTCCAAACTATCAACCAACAAAAAAGAAGCCTTGATCTAGCTACTTAAGAAAAATATCAACATCTTTGCCTGGACTTTCCGAGAAATGCCTGGCATCGATCCATCAATCATGTGCCACCGACTTAACCGCCTAGTAGATAGTAAAGCTATCATTCAAAAATGATGGAATTTAGCTCCCCGCCTCCGTGATGCTGTGAACGAAGAGATTGATAAACTCCTTTGGGTAGGATTTATTCGGGAAGCTAAGTATCCGAAGTGTGTTTCTAAAATTGTAGAAGTACCGAAGAAAAATGGATAGATCAGGGTTTATTTTGACTTTACAGAACCTAACAAGTTCACACTTAAGGACAGTTTTCCACTACCACTGATTCCACAACTTTTCGAGTCCGTCGTAGTGCACGAACTTCTTTCTATGATGAATGCAGCCTCCGGCCACAACCAAGTTTCACTCGCCAAAGAAGATCAGAAAAAAACAACCTTCATTACCTAAAGAGGCCTCTACTGTTACACAGTAATGCCTTTTGGGTTAAAGAATGTAGGAGCTACCTACCAAAGACTTATGACTAAAATGTTCAAAGATCATCTCGGCACAATTATGGAAGTCTATATTGACGACATGATATGCAAAAGCTTGAAACGCGAAGATCACTCCAGCAACCTCTAAACTATCTTCGATGTCCTTCACAAATACTAGATGAAAATCTACCCAGAGAAATGCCAATTTGGAGTCGCATCTGGAAAATTTATGGGATACCTGGCCAGTAAAAATGGGATTGTGATCGATCCTGCATAAATCAAAGCGCTCATCGAGATGCCATCTCCGCAAACAAAGAAAGATGTCCAAAAATTTATAGGCAAGATCACTGCTCTTCACAGATTCATCTCAAACTCATTTGATCGATGCAAACTTCTTTACCTCCTTCTTCATGGCAATCCCACTCCTTTTTCAAAGAAACAACACAAGAAAATCATTTGGACTTCTGACTGTGAGTTAGCCTTCCAAGATCTTAAACAATACTTGGGGCGTCCTCCTATCATGGGTACTCTAGTTGATGGCGAAACACTTACAATGTACTTATCAACAACAAAAGACTCAATTAGTTTCGTCCTTATTCGAGAAGATGTAGGAGTAGAAAAACCGATCTACTTTATCAGCAAAACACTCATGCCTGCTGAAAAAAAATATACAATAATGTGAAAAATAGCTACTCGCCTTGGTCTGCAGTTCTCAAAAACTTCGTCCTTACTTTTAAGCTCATCCCATCAAAATCATCGCCAAGTACCCCCTCAAACTGGTACTCTCCAAAAAAGGAAAATCTCGAAGAATCCAGCAATGGTCTATTTTCTTTGGCGAATACGACATCTCCTTTAAACTAAAATATCAGTCAAGCGACAAGCAATGGCAGACTTTTTTTGCAGACTTTCCAGTTGAATACCCCGATTGGGTAGAACTTGAAGAAATTTTCATAGATGACTCAATAGCAGAACCAGACGCATGGTCCAGAAGCTCGGGTTGGTAACTTTTTACAGGCGGATCTGCTGGACCACAAGGGTCAGGGATTGGTATCGTCCTCATTACACCTTCCAATCATCGAATTAAGAAAGTTATCAAACTAAACTTCTATGCTACCAATAATTAGACAAAATATGAAGGAATCATGCACGGTCTTGATCTCATACTCACACTCAGAGTAGAAGAATTGGCAGACTACATCGATTCTTTACTCGTGGTAAATCATAACAACAAGACATTCCGCACAACGGGAAAAATGGTTGATTATGCAGCACTGGTCGACGAAAAGATGAACAAATTCAAACACGTAACAATCTCTTACTTACCTCGAAAAGAAAATTGGTATGCCGACACATTAGCTTACATCGCTGCCATGCTGGGGGACAGTAAAAATAGATCTTTAGAAATTAAAATCATCGAGCATTCCAGTCTCAATATACTTTTAGCACTAAAGATTACCATTGTTGAAGACGAAGACCCTGAAGACTGGAGATAACCATTCTATGCATATATTAACTCTAACGTCCTCCCCAGTAACAAAGAAGAAGCCTGATTATTTTTGGCCAACTGCCCCAGATTCACAGTTCAAGATAACATCTTATATCACATCACCGGAGGGGGACCACTTATCGAATGCATTTCGCAAAAACAAGCTCAAATTAAAATTAGAGAACTTCACAAAGGTATATGTGGCACACACGTTTCAAGAAGATCATTAGCCCAGCGCGCATTCACGCAAGGAATATACTGGCCCAAGATAAGACAGGATTGTGAAGAATTTGTGCATAAATGTAATAAATGCCAAATCTACACTCAAGACATCAAAAGTCTTGCCCTCGACTTATATATTAGCAATGTCCTCTGGCCATTCAAACGATGGGGGATTGACATCATTGGACCTTTCCATCCAGTATCAGGAAACTGAAGATTCATTCTAGTTGCCATTGGTTACTTTACAAAATGGGTTAAAACAGTTCTTCTATGCCATACCGATAAAAATGAGGTTATCAAGTTCCTTTGGTAGCACATCACCACCAGGTTTGGCTACCCACAATGATACGCTCTGATAATGGCAAACAATTTATTAATACAAAAGTACTTACTTTCCTCCATAAATACAAAATCCAGCTATCAACATTCACACCATACTATCCTCAAGGCAACAGACAAGCCAGAGTAATCAACAAAAACATTAAATTAGGTTTACACAAGCGTCTCGATGACGAGAATGAAAGGTGGGTCGATGAACTACTCAGTATTCTCTGGGCTTACCAAACTACTCCTCGAGTTTTAATAGGCTACACTTCGTTCATTATGGCCTTCTGTATTAAAGCAGTCATACCTTCAGGCCTTGATTTAACAAGTACCCGAAGGAAAATTCTAGATGAAGACAATGAGCTCGGTCTCCTCTGCAACCTCAACTGGATCGAAGAAACCTACGACAAGGTCATCGCGAACTTAGGACGATACCATGATACATTGAAAAAAGCATACAACAAAAAAGTTCACAATCGGAAATTTGGCATTGGAGACCTTGTCCTGCGACAAATCCAGGATAGTACTCGACCTAAAATTTTTAGAAAGTTATCAGAAAACTGGGAATGACCATACATTATCAGCGACAAAATAAATAGTAGAACTTACTGGCTGATAACTGAAGATAAAATACAACTCAAATATCCATGGAATACTGCCCAATTGGAACTATTTTGCAGATGAAATGCTGTAACCATTTTTCATTGATTCAAATAAATAAATTTAGCTGTCAGTTTAATCCTTACTATTTTAACTTGATCTCAATCCATACTTAACAAGTATGCATCAGACAATCAATCATCCTTACTATTTTGATTTGATCTTGATCCATACTTAACAAGTATGCATCATACAATAAATCATCCTCACTATTTTAATTTATTCTTGATCCATACTTAACAAGTATGCATCAGATAATCAATCATCCTTACCATTTTGACTTGATCTCGATCCATACTTTATAAGTACGCATCCAGACTATTATTCAATTTTACGCGAACACTATCCAACTACAAGATATTATACTTCGCATTACTTACTTATCGAGCCAAATTTAAACAACTCTTGTTCTTCTTGAATCTAAATCCAGATACCATTTAAGGATACACATCTAGTACTCATTTTCATTACTTGACATTTTATGGTCACCTTTCACTTATCATGCAAACAAACATTCCTTACTTATCTGCTACGATCTGCAATCACATTCAACATATCACTTTGTCGAATCTACTACTTAGCATTATTTACAAAATAAATGCAACAAGTTTTTTAAAAATAAAAAAAATAAAAATTTCTCCGAAAAGAACAAATGTTCATTTGCCAACATACCACATTATTAAAATTGTTTTGGTCCAATCGACCATTTTTACATACTTCCACAAATGTAATATTGCTTACACAATAACACCACCAAACTTCACCAACTCATAAATGTTTTTCCTCACCTCCAACTTCGTTTACTGCCCTTCAATATGGGCCCTCACTTCCCTACATCTCTTCAACTTCTCTGGATTCAGCTGAGCCCTAACATCGTCAAGAACCTTGCCCTACTCTACCCTTATCACCCTCCTTGCATTGGCAGCCTACTCCTTTACATCCTTCCCAAAGATTGCTTTCTGCAACACCAAAGCCTCCAATTTTTCCTTTTCCAAAATTCTCTTCGCTTCACGAAGTGCAACATCCCTAGCCTTTTTTGCCTCCAGCTTGTAGGTATTTAGCTTTGCATTCAGCCCATCCCTCTCCTTGATCAAATCTTTCTCTATATTCTTATACGCCAGCACTTTGTTTGCCAGATCACTGCTACCAATAATACGATCTTTGGCTTCCGTCAGCAACTTCTTAATCTGCATTACATTCAAAAATTAAGTATTCGAATGACTTGCCAGTTTCTTTAATCGAAGTAAAGAAAAATTTTTCTCACCTTTAACATATTTTGCTGGCCCTCACCAAGAAACGTACTTAAGCTCTCAATCCCCACCAAGCAGTTATCCAACTCCATTGACAGTACATCCGTCCCAAATGTATATGAGTCTAGTATCCTCAAAACTTCTGTCTCAGACTCTTCGAAAAATTTATTCTTTGACGTCTCACCACTCCCTCTCTTTTTCGGAAGCACACTCCCCGCACCCCGTGGAGGATGCCCATCTACCACAGTAACCGGTTTAGCAGCACCAGCTACTTCCTCCATTGTTGACTATCGAGTAGTCTTCTTATGAGGAAGTAGCGGAGGAGCAGCTTGGCTAACACCCTTTTTTTCTTACTCTTTCCCAGAGATTCTCCAAACATGGTATCTATCTCTGTATTAATATTATACCCAGCCAGGAAATAATTTTCTAGAGGCAGACTAGCCTCTACAGTCCTTTTATTCTTCGCCAACATCTTATCGTCGATGACAAAAACTTCAGCACCTTTGGTCATCGATCTCTTGAATCCAGCCTCTTGGAACAGGGTGCTCACTCGATCTTGGTCGATGACAAGATTGTCGATTCTACCAAAGAATCCTTTCCTGATCTTGTACAACTCTTCTTTAGCTTCAAAGTTGTTATTGACCTCCTTTAAAGCAGCACATACATAACAATACAGTTACAATAAATTCAAAATAATAATCACTTACAACATCGACAATTCAATTACCTAACCCCAAACCTAAGTGAAAGGTCATACTCTTTAGGGGATCTCCAGGGTCTTTCTTGTCTAACTCATAGTTCTCGGAGACAAGTAAACGTTTGTCAGTGTATTACCCACCAGTTGTCACCATATCATAAAATAATAGTCTTTTAAGAAACCTCGCCAAGTAACGGTAACCTCAGTTCTGCGGGTTCATCTTAAGCGTGTAGTACATACATAAATCATTGACCATTATCAACTCCTCCCCCCTGGCCTTATGTTGACCATTTATTGCCCCATATACCCTAAATAGGTTATATACATTTGGATTGAACTGATGAGGTGCTATATCGAAAAGGTTCATCAACTTTTTCTGGTAACCTCTAAGGGGAAGCTTCAATCCTTTCTTAATTTGTTCTCGAAGAACCAAAATCCCATCCAAGGGTATCTCCCGGTCAATCATATTATAATGATACTCCTCTAACCTTATATCTCCAGGAATACTGTACTTCTTAAAACTCAATATTTCTTTCGTCTCCAATCCCTCTCCGTAACTAACCTCCTCCCCTTCGTCCACATCTTCCTCCCACCCCCACTACCTTCCCGATCACTCATCTGTGGCTCGTGATCCATGTTTATTTTTGTGGCCTCCTCGTCAAACACCTCAACAACCCAAGGTTCTACCCTAAATTGGTCTACACCAGCTAAACTGGCACTACTCGAACCCACCCTATATCTACTTCCCAGATGTTGTGCATAGATAGACACATCAATCATCAATGGCTTTACGTCTTGAAGATTCACATATATCTCTTTATCATCAATTTGATTTGATTCAACCATTTTTAAGAACCTGTAAATTAAATTCCATATTTTTGCCACAGTTAGTATCAATCATATCTGATATATATTCATAGGTTTATATGCTCATATTTATATTGCTTTCGAGATTAGTCTCCAGCACATCATTCTCATAATACTTTAATTACATTATACTATCATTACTTTCAGCTACATCTTACTAATTTTAGTTCTCGATGAACTCTTATTTATTTATTTATCTAAGTAATAACATTGATAACTGCATTAATTTACATTTTGGTCGAATTTCAGGAGTTCGATAATTCTCGAGGATGCTTTATCTATTTTCCACCAAAACCACTCTCATTCCAAATTTTCCATATCGTCTTCTCTGGCGTAAATTCTGGCCAAATCACAACTTAGAAACAATATTACTGACAATCTCGCTGATTCAAAACCCATTCTTTACAGTCGCACCGTAATCGCACTGACACCAACTAATCCCTCTCTCTATTCCTCACCACCCGTCTATCACATCTCTCTCACAGTAATGCCTCTATAAACCTCTACGACTCCATTCCCATCCCAAAACCCTTTATTACCATCCCTATCGCAATGTAACATTCAAACCCTAACACAGTTATCCTTTTCCAACTTCCAAATTCATCAACATTAAATTAAATTCTTTCTACCAATACTTTTCCATGCATATCCCTACAAATTTATATAAACCATAATGTGAAACAACACAAAATAAAGCATAATCCAAAATTACTGACCTTATTTATGCGCTGCTTTAGTATCTCTTTCTTTCGCTCACTTTGATCTCGCAATCAATACACTGATCTCCTCCTTCCCAATTATAGACAACAATCCAGCGACGAGCACAAGCAATTCGCACTGGAGATTTTTTTTTCTACGGTTGCAAAGTACGAACAGTCAACCACTTCCATTATAGACCCTACATGACTGTTTGTCGCACCGCTTTGCGACCGTTCAACCCTTTGAACATAATGCCTCACACGTCTTTTCTCGATGTCTTTGACCCTTCGCCTTCTTTGCAGCAACAAACCCCTACATTCTTGCTCCAATCCTTCCATATCTCGATGAATTTCATCTGCTATATTCATATTCAACAAAGCACATCCTATCTTGTCACACAGACGATGTAAATCATCTTCCTTATACTTCAAACTTTCACCTAATGGAACATACCTTACCATAAAACACTCTTCTCATTAGTTCCCCATTTTAATGCAATATCTACAAATCCCTATAACTACGATACACATTCGACAAATATTCATATTCTAATTTCATTTAACATTTCAATTACAATTGCTAATGCTTTTCACATCCCAAAATTTTTCACAAGTACATAATTGTTCGACAAATCATTCATAATATCGACAATTTATCCGAAAACAATTTTCCTTTGCATTTCATTAACCAAAACATTTCGATAAGTATAATTCCATACATCTACTAAAAAACAACATTTATAAACCCCTAGCTGCTGCATCATCTTCTCTCTTAAGAAGCATCTTTGCCTGAGTCCACATAAAACTCCCATGTTCAGGAGGACTCCAATATTGCAATTGACAGCGAAACTCGAAATTCTCTTCAGCATCCTTCGCTTCTGCCTCGCTCATGCCTTCATAATTTGGTTCCTCAGGATCTTCTAAGTACACATTAGTAACCCAAAATCTAAAGTACCGATTGTACAATATCGAATACTTCGCCTGCACATGGTTGTATACCTGTTACGCACCTGCGATCCCGTCTTCACCATTTCTTCCAACAAACATAACTCTCCAACCAACAACAGAGGATACTTATAGTACTCCAAAGTCAAATTCAACCAACCAACTAATAATTCACTCAGAACAATACATTTTCAACAGTCACATAAGTCAACCTCGAAACCCGTTCCTAGACCCACTCGACCAACTATACTTCGAGTTGTTTAGACATTCCAGCCCTCATATTACTCACATTTTACTTCGATGAAAATAAAAATATACATATATAGTTGGCTAAACACAAACAAACATGATTAGAAGTCGAAGAATATATCTTTATTTGATAGACAAACTGTTACATATTACATTTGATAAACTAAATCCTTCGATTACATTACATCAAACTACAATACTATCTTTACATTTAACTTGAAGGACTAATTACTTTGTGTTTCTTTTTACCAGAATCTGACATTATTTCTGGCACCAGAAGCAACAATCCTAAGAAGCTCAATGAATCTCAAGTCACTAAATTTCTAAGAATTGCCTCAATAGGTGAAAGGTAGTAAAAAATTGTAAGCACTTCCTTTGTCCGGCGAGATCCCTAGACACCCAACCAGCCAACCCATCCTTGCGTATAATCCCTTCACCCATAAACTGATGCACTCAATTACCTTCAGCACCGTATGATGACACAATTGGTTCCAACAGATACAAATATGCTATGATTCTACCTCCCCCCACCTTCCACACCGTGACAAGATTAACTGACGAATTACAAAAGGCCAGTTTGGGACAGAGCTTTACCTCAGGTTGTTCACCATCTTCATCCTAAGATGACACGCTATGCTACACTTGGGGCAGCATCCTTAAGCTCCACCACAGTAATACCCTCCTTAAGGACATCTATTTATACCCAACTTGAATCAGCCAGGTCTAATGTACCGTATTAATTGTTCCTCGGGAAATAGATTACCAGATACAGTTTACCTTGACCTCGGAAATGACAAACTAACGTCTCATGAAGTCATTCGGCAACCTCTTCAGCTTATAATTTCTTCTCGACACAACCAGACGTACTTGGGGGTGACTTTAAAGTTTTTCGAGGTTTTAATTCGAGCAAACCTGAGTGGCATGAATGGTTGACAGACCGGATACTTAGGGATGCATTGGGGTCAAACACATAATGCTTCTCTTAGGCTCAAGCCCGCGGATAGAAATACCCGGGAACGACCTTTGAAGTCTAGTAAACTTCTTAAGGTGGGAAAACTTAAGTATCATGCCAACCCTTCGACCTGACTAATACTTGGGGGCGACCTCAAAGTTTTTCAAGGTTCCAATTCGAGCAAACTAGAGTGGCATGAATGGTCGGCAGACCGGACACTCGTGGATGTATTGGGGCCGACTACATAATGTTTCACTTAGGATCAAGCCCGCAGATAGAAATACACGGGGGCGACCATCGAAGTCTAGTGAACTTTTTGAGTTGGTCAAACCTAGGTATCATGTCAACCCTTTGACATGACTGATACTTGGGGGCAACCTCGAAGTATTTCAAGGTTCCAATTCGAGCAAACCCGAGTGACATAAATGGTCGACAGACCAAACACTCAGGGATGCATTGGGGCAGATCACGTAATTCTTCAGTTAGGCTTAAACCCGTGGATAGAAATACCCGGGGGTGACCTTTAAATTCCAGTAAACTTCTTGAGTTGGTCAAACCTAAGTCTCATGTCAACCATTTGGCCCGACCGATACTTGGGGGTAACCTCGAAGTTTTTTGAGCTTCGAATTCGAGCATATCCAAGTGGCATTAATGGTCGACAGACTGGACACTCGGGGATACTCAGATAGAGATACCCAGGGGCGACCATCGAAGTCTGGTGCATTCTCTACTTCAAGTTTTACACAAAGATACTAGCATACATACATACATACATACATACCAACAAGTCAAATTTGAGTACATTAGAAATTGTTCAATGCTACCTATCAAACACACAACACCACAAAGAGAGAGAGTTCATTACAAAATAGTAGCCAATTAAAGTTCTTCCTCATAATAGCCTGTCCACACAGAAGCCACTCTTTTACCACCAATATTTTCTCCTACAACAGTACCCCTACCGCCTTCGATAGTAGGGTTCATTCCAGCAGCATCAGTACCACCTTCGACTATAGAATCCTCTACAATATTATTAGTACCAACACCATCCCCTTCGATCGCAGGATCAGCTACCACATCACCAACACCTCCACCTACTGTGTCCACTTCCACCTCTTCTGTGCGTGCAACATCTTCAACAACAGGCTCTACTATGTGAGGGTAGAGCTCAAAGGTGTCTGGATCGTATCCTAACCCATCAACAAATATCTTTACGACTGTAGTCATGTCACACTCATGGTCATACTACGCCTTGTAGTAGCCTACTCGTAGCCTTCGATAGATAGTCGAAGCCCACTTCACAACCTACACGAATGTATTGAAGCCCACTCAATCTCTAAAACAAACTCTGCAGAGATCCTCTGATGACGAAGCTTCGACATCAGATAAAGCTTTGGGGATAGATTAACATACTACAGCAGAAATCCTTCGACCTTACTAACACACGATCGAAGCCAGATAAGACAGACAACCACCTCATCAGATAAGATGGTGCATTGATTGGCCCGTATAGCTACAGTGACAGGTCCAACCACCGCGTCGTTCAGAGACATCACCAATAAATGTTATAGTGACAGTAACGACATGACCGACGCCCATAACTTGCCGGGATTTCCTGATAGTAATCATGTAATCCTAACACACACTTGGTGACTCAGCTCCCTGTATCTCTATAAATAGAGGAGAGGGGAAATCAAGATGGGATTATAAGAATCATCTCTGAACCTTTACATTTTACCTTCGACCACCCAATATACATTGTATTTGGACCGACCATTTACTCTTCAGTAATACAATCTATCTTAAAAATTCTCATCAGAGGTCGTAGAGAGTCATATTCGGGCCTCTGCCTAAGTGTTTGTTTGTAAATAATCTTTACTTTAGACTAATTACTTGCTCCCCTTTGATTAAAGATTTATTCTACGTTGTAAGAACGAACTTCCCCTGCGAACGAAGTTAGGCCCCTACAATTGGCGCCATCTGTGTTTCCCACACCACCAATCTCCCTTCCTTTTTTCTGCCCTCCATTGGTTTTCTACCTCAACTGATTATCTTCAATGACACCCACACGCCGTTCCAACTCAACCCAGGCAGGCAACTCCATTGACGGAGTAGCTTCCTAAATAGCCTTATTATCCCAACAAGTCGCTCAGGCAGAGGAGCGCCACTAGAACCAACTAAACCATGAGCGTAAAAGCCACCTCTTGGCACTGTAAACTAAGCAGAATCGCCGCTTGGATGATGAAAATAGGTAGAACAGAGCAATCGATGAACTGTGCAACATCGTCTAAGAGCTACAAAGATTACAGCCCTTAGAACCTACTCGCCCGTATCTGCTCACGCCCGCCTAGGACCTTCACCAAACCTTGAGATATCCCCCGTTCACACCGGTACTGATGGTTTTCCCTGTGTTATTCCCCCAACTGTCTCTATTCACCTCGGGATTTACCCCACAAAAGACTCTTCTGACTCAACCCTCCGCTTCTCCAGACACCCCAGACGCCGTCCTGCTCAGGAACGGCTAGCGAACGCAGTGCTGATTTTATACCACACACTCGGCCTCACAACCTTCGAATTCTTCAATCTCCCCCACATCCTACATATGTTACACAACAGGACAGTGACCACAAAATTTAGCCTGTCATTCACGTTAGCCCGATCCAGCCACAAAGTCCTAGAGCCGCCTCAATAACCCGATCTGCCCCAAATTTTTGGCAATCAAAATACCCTCCAACTTCTGTGCCCCCAAACTCCGCAAATACCGTAACACAGACCCCATATCCTACATTCTCAAATTCAAAAATTCCCTGAGCTTCTACTCTACGGCTGACTACCTGTTATGTCGTCTTTTCCCAACGAGCCTTACTGACAACCCCATTCGATGGTACCACAACCTCCCCAATGGCCCAATAAGATGCTTCGAGCGGCTATCACAACTTTTCATTGCCCAGTTTGCTTTCAAAAAAGACAGAGAGGTCAGAGTGGACGCCCTATTCAATTTCATAAAATCTGGCAATGAGACCCTCGAAGCCTTCACCAGGAGATTCCTCGACGAATCCCGAAAAATAGAAAATCTCGACTGCTCGAATGCTATTTTGGCATATTCGAATGCCCTGCCCGACCACAGCCGAGTAAAAGAGCACCTAGTCCTCCACAAACCAAAAACACTCGAAGAGATGCTCTCGAAGTTCAATGGCTATATTGATCTCGAGCGTCTTCAGGAGTCCCGCAAACAGAGCTAGCCTTCGCCAACAACAAACTTCAATAAACCTCGGCAACACCTCCACTCTACTCTCACACCCCTGATCGCTCCTGTCCCACAGGAGACTGAGAGTCGCAAATGCCCCAATATTGATAACAGTATCGAAGCTCGCAAGAAGCGATCAAGGATGGTTTTGCCTACACTCACTGCCCCCCTCAATACCCTTCTGCCACATATACAGGCAGACTCCATTATGCGCATCCTTTTCCCCATTGAAGTCAGACCAGGCAAATCTTACAGTGCCAACCATAAGTGCAACTGTCACAATACCAATAAATGCTTTGCCCTTCAGCGCTCTCTGGAACTTATTTTCAGAGCAGGACGTTTGTACCAATATATTGTTGATCTTCCAAGCTACCACGATATTTCCTACCTTAAATCTCTATCCACCCCTACTATTGACCCAGCCGAGGTGCACATCTATAGAGTCAAGTTTATCGAAGTCAATAACATAGAGAGTAGACATTCTAAGAGCAAACAAAAGCGCATCGAAGAATGTTACAAGCTTACCTATCAAGAGAAATTTCCTACCCTTATGCCAGAATCAAGCTGTCACCCTCGACTCGAAGGTATTTCTTTTATCGACTGTGACACTTCACACGTTTTTTTCCCCCATTCTGATCCATTAGTCATCATGATTAAGATCGAAAGCCTCGTCCTCCATACAATACTCGTAGATACTGGGAGCGCAGCTGATGTCCTCTTTCTCCAAACAATCCAAACCATGAAGAAAACAGACCTCATAATCGCTGCCAACATCGAACTAAAAGGTTTCAATGGATTAAAAAAAGTCGCTGCTGGCCGTATCAGCCTACCCGTCACTACAGGCTCTATTACCCTTCAAACCAATTTCATCATCATTGACAAGAAGTCCGAATACCTCGGTATACTCAGACGAGATTGGCTTCACGCCATGCGAGCTATACCTTCGACCTACCATCAAACCCTTCAATTCAGCTATCACGAGGGTACTTGGAATTTGAAAGGCTCTCAACGCCTTGCCCGCTCATGCGAGCACCCAAAGATCGACCAAACTTGAAAACTTGGCAGTCGTCCATAGCAATCACAATATCTTTCTATCCCTTCGACTTTGACAGATACCACCTCATCCATCGAACCCACTGTTTATATCAAACTCAATGGTCCTGGTTGGGGTACATTTATCGAAACCTTCCTCAATGAGTCTGAGCGCCTCGAAATTTCCGAGTTCCTTCGAGCAAACAAAAACATCTTTGCCTGGGCATTTCAAGAGATGCCTGATGTCGACCCCAACCTGGCCTACCATCGCCACGATCTCATCCCCTATTCCTTAGCAGTAAAACAAAAGAAGCGTGCCCTGGGACCATGACTTTGAGAAGCCGTGAACCTTAAAGTAGACAAGTTCATAGCCGCAAGCTTTATCAGAGAAGTAAAGTATGCAGACTGGACATCAGACATTGTAGCAATTCTTAAGAAGAATAGCAAGATTTGAATCTGTGTCGACTTCACAGACCTCAACAAGTACACACCGAAGGACAGTTTCCCCCTCCCAACTATCTCAACACTCCTTGATGCCACTGTTGGACACGAGTGCCTATGCATGATGGACGAGACTTCGGGTTACAATTAGGTACCCCTCCTTCCCAAAGATCAACTTAAAACTTTATTTATAACTGAACAAGGCCTTTACAGTCTCAATGTTATGCCCTTCGGCCTTAAAAATACCGGCGCCACCTACCAACGCCTTGTCACAACCATGTTCAAACCTTTGCTTGACAAGTTTGCCGAAGTCTATATCGATGACATGTTATGTAAGAGCCTTCAGAAAAATACCCATATCCAAGACCTCTCAAAATTCTTCTCAATACTTTGCATATATACTATGAAACTCAACCCAGGCAAGTGCCAATTTGGTGTGCCATCCAGAAAATTTTTGGGTCACCTTATCAGTAAATACGGGATAGAGATTGACCCCACCCACATTCGAGCCCTCATAGACATGCCTTCGCCCCGAACCAAGAAAGTCGTCCAAAAAGTGGAGGGTAGGATAGCAGCCCTCAATCGTTTCATTTCTAAATCCTCAGATCGATGTGCTTGGCTCTTTTCCCTCTTACCCAATCAGGGCGTCCACAAAGCTAAAAAGATAAACAATCTCGAGATTGACTAGACCCCTGAGTGCGAACAAGCCTTCCTCGAACTTAAAACTTATCTCGGTCATCCATCGATCATCAACACACCTATCGAAGGAGAAATACTCTCTTTATACCTTGCTGTCACAGAAACTTCTCTCAGCTCTGTGCTCATTCGACTTAATTCCAATATCGAAAAACCTGTATATTTTATCAGCAAAACCCTAACCCCCACATAAACTTGATATTTTAAAATTGAGCGTTTGCTCCTCACACTTATCTATTCTGCCCGTAAGCTCAAACCATATTTTCAAGCTCATCCCATCCGTGTTATTCCCAGTTATCCCCTTCGAGAAGTACTTAGTAAAAAAGAAAAATCTAGACAAGTGCAACAGTGATCCGTATACCTTGGTAAATGCGACATTACCATTGAGAAACGAATATCCCAAAAAGGCCAAGCAGTAGCAGACTTTCTAGCTGACTTCCCGATCGAAGATGTCAATTGGGAAGAGCACGAAAATGACTTATCAGAAGATCAACCCAAAATAGTAGATCCCTGGGACCCTCTCACTGGCTGGCAGTTATTCACAGATGGATCTGCAGGACTTAATGGCTCAGGAATTGGTATTGTCTTGGTAACACCCGCTAATGACCGCATAGAGAAAGTTGTCAAACTTGCCATCGAATGTTCCAATAAGGAAGCAGAGTATGAAACCTTGATCCACGGCCTTGACCTCGCACTCAACCTCGGCATTCCCAAACTTGCAGTCTTTACAGATTCCCAACTTGTTCAGAGACATTACATAGGAGCAAACCAAGCTAATGGTCGCATGGCTAACTACGCCCTTTTTATGCGGCAGCGCATGGACCGGTTCCCCAAAAAATCCACAATCATCCTTTACCCTCGAGAAGAAAATAAACATGCAGATGCCCTTACCTACATAGAAGCTATGCTCGGACAATCAGAATCTCGGACCCTCCATATCGAAGTACTCAAACGCCCAAGTATCGACCAGATGGAAATCAATACGATCAATACTGGGGGCGAGAGTCATAATCCAGACGATTGGCGAGCACCGTTTCTTCATTACCTCAACAATGCCATCCTCCCAAATGATGCCAAAGCCAAACGGTCTCTGCTTGAAAACTGCCGCAGATATACTATCCACAAAAACCAACTACATCGAAAATCCCCAAATGGCGTCCTCTTTCGATGCATATCCCAAGCCGAAGCCTCTCAAACCTTAGCCGAACTCCACGAAGGAACCCGCGGTGCTCACACCGCCGGTCATTCTATGGCCCTTCGAGCTGTCACCCAAGGATTATTTTGGTCCAATATGAAAAAACAAGCTTCAGAATATGCAAAACATTGTGACAAATGCCAACGTCACGCCCATGACATCCATTGCTTCACTCAAGACCTCCATTTAAGTCAAGTTTCCTAGCCATTTAGAAAATGGGTCATCGATCTCATTGGACCCTTCTCAAATGCCTCGGGTAGCAGAGAAAACATCCTCGTCGTAACCGATTACTTCATCAAATGGGTCGAAGCTGTACCTCTATGCAGAACCAGAGAAGAGGAAGTTGTTAAATTTTTATGGGAAAACATCATCACTCACTTCGACTGTCCCCACATAATTTGATGCGACAATGGTCCCCAATTTTTTGGCAGCAAAGTCAAAAACTTCCTCAAAAAACACAACATCATCCTCTCACCGTCCACACCTTACTATCCCCAGGGCAACGGTCAAGTTGAGGCAATCAACAAAACCATTGTCGATGGTCTTAAGAAGAGAGTTGATGCAAAGAAAGGATGATGGGTTCAAGAATTATAGCATGTCTTTCGGGCCTATCGCACAACCCCAAGGAAATCTACAGGATGTACCCCCTTCCTCCTAACATATGAAACCGAAGCTGTATCAATATAATTTGATTTTGAGACTATCAAACGCAGAATTTACCCAGTCTTCGCTAGCTTTGAGCAGAGTATCAATTTAATTTACCGGATTATCCCAAGATGAACTCTTCGGACCTGCAAATTAAAACAAGAATATAGTTATCACTTATTTCATATACAAGTCAACAACAACCCTTCGACAGTAAACTTACTTTCGTTATATACCTTATGATGTAATTTATACTGGTCATCCTTATCTATATTCTCATAGTTACCCCTTACTATCAGTAAATCTTTATTCCACCCTCGGTCTGTCGAGTACAGATCAAAGAACCAAGGTTTCTCTGGGTGACATTAGATGTGATAGGTCCCCAGGTTGTGACTAGCCTACCTTGAGTAAAAGGTGATAATGTTAAGCCACTTAATCAAACTTTGACCCTCACTAGCCAGTTTTACATTCATCTCCTCTACAACCCTCATCATCTCATAAAAATTACCGTTCATTTGCACTGGAGCCACCCGCCCAAGAAATTCAACACTTCTTTCACCAGTCCTTAGAGAGGAAGCTTTAATCCCAATCGAATTTGGCCTCTATAAGCCAAAATCCCTTCCCCAGGGTCCGACTTGAAGGTCAACCCTGCCCCCGCAACACTCAGATACACCTCCACCTTTGAGAGTTCTAATTTGGCGGTAAACAGATCTAATTTAATCCTATTATTAGCTGAAATGACACCTTCGACCCTATCCGACTCAGTCGGATCCCCACTATCATTACTCTGCACCTTATCTCCCTCTCCACCACCCGAAAGCCCAACATTTCACCCCTCCCCCCATACTATTTCCTCTTCATTACTATCTTCGGTCACTATCGTCCTTCGACGTCTCAAAACCAGAACCTCCTCAGTACGTAGAACCATAGACAATGGAGCCTCGGTTATAACATCTAGCAAATCTGCATCACTGCCCTCATCCATTGGGGCTCTACCAGAAATACTAGCTTCGAATTCTTTGACCTCCTCATCTATCAGTCTCCGTCTCGAACCTTGACGGTTATGCATTTTAGCCTACAAGTGAAGAGGCACGCAATTAGATCGATAAACTCAACAATTCCGTGTTCACACACCCTATCCCGTCTACCCCCTCTTGAAAAAATTTCAAAACTTCGATCTCAAAATCTATACATCCTCCAAACCACTTCCAACCCCAGAATGGGTCAAAACCCAGGTCCACCAAGTTTCCTTACCCTCAAAAATAATGCCTAAACCCCAAACATAGAATGTCCTGTACCCTATGGGCAGAGATCAAATGACTTACCGGCGATTAACAGTACTATCCTCGACTCAGCAAGATCAAAACAACAAATATAGCAACCACCTCCAAGTTCGAAATGGCATACATTCTCTTCTCTTCACACTATTTGATTTATACAGTAAACCGTACAATAACTACTCTCCTCACACTTATATATATTTCCAAAAACCACAACCGCTTAGATTTTCTAACCACTATCATTACCACGACCCCACTACCCCGGCTATTCGGCTACAACGTGTTTTGACCAATGTACCCCTCGTTTCTCCCAAGTGCGAATAGCACCTTCACTTCAAACTGCCTGTAAAAAGCCGAAGCTTCTCGAGCCTTCTTTCCCCCTACTCAAAACTAAACAATCAAATTCAAACAGTCACATCATACCCTTTTCCATAATCCGAGTAAAACATAATCATTACTTTTTGCACACTTCCCCAGGTGCTCATACCAGTCTTACAGACCCGCCGTCTGGGTTGTCAGAACAGCTAATTCCATCAAGCATAACCTTCGGCACAATCCCCTAACTCGAGTACTCAACCATTTTACGTCTCGAGCAAACTTCATCAGATAGCTTCCAATTCACTAATAAAAAATATCGACCCTTCGACCGACTACAATCATAAACTTCGGCCATTCAAAGTTTTTACTTACAAAAAATGTTTTCAGCTTCGACACACTGTATCTTCCACTTCGACAAAATTCATTCTTACCTTCGAATGACACAAACAATACATTCCGAAAGTCGTACTATCAATTCAACGATTCAAGATACTATATCCAGAATTTAGATTATATTACTACTACTCACAGTTTGAAAAAGCATATTATTCCAAAAAACCATTTTCATTTAGAAAGGAAGCAAACATTACAAACCTCGCTAAAAAGAAAGAGAGAAAAAATAGAGTAAAGAAAGGCAAACTACCCCACATATGCCAGATGACCCTAGTTATTAGCGGGATGCTCCCCTGCAACCACGGCCGCTGCATCTGCATCCTCCTGGTCTACTATATTCTCTGTGAAGCCTTTGACAGGGGACAACCGATGGCCGAGTAACGGCCCCATCATCTACGCTATTCCTCACCAGTACGCGAAGGGCATGCCGTAGAGTGGTGCCCCGGGTTCAACTTCAAAGAGGTCTGGTATTTCAGCATTAATATCTTCCTCTATACCGAACCTCCGTTGCAAACCCAACAAGGCCTCTTGGATTCTCCTGGCCCTCACCACCGCTTGATCTTCCAGAACGGGTACATTTCCAGCCATGTTGCTCAAACCAAGTTAAAGAAACAGATGAAAAAAATGCTACAGGACAGACAAAGAAATTCTCTCCACCCTACCCCCTTTTTATACCTACAAACCCATCATAACTTTCTCTCTTCCCTAACCGAATTAATGGCAACCTTTAATTTCCAACCTCGAAAAGTCAACATACAACCATTCCAACTTCCTAGACGTAACTAATTCAAACCTCATTTCGGAGGACTCCTAGTCGAGTGTACCTCCAACGTCGAGTGTTCGTCCATTTTCACCATCGATCATCATAAACAACATCTTATCATAGCCTTCGACTACCATTACCTTCAATCACATCATTATACCTCAGCATCCCAAATAGTATGATAACATGTGTGTGCTATGCGCGCTTACAAGAGTATTCGTCTACATTCATCTACATTATCAACCAAACATAGTAACACCTGTGTGCGGAAAATATTATGTCCATTCCTAGTATCCGGTCAAACAAAAAATTATATTCCTACTACTATCCCAAGAAAAAGACCCCATACAGAAAAGCCACGCATGCCAAAGATACAAAAATCCCCATATTAACCATTGGTCCTACTTCCAGAAGGCCTAGTTTCAGTTGCTTAGTCCTGCTCCTCGACGATCTCTTCTGCACAGACAAGACTTTCAGCCAGAGCCATCAGGAAGATATAGTGCCTCTCAGTAGTCATAAAATAAAACCTTAGCTATTCCCATAGATAGGAATAAGGATCACCATTGATGAACTCCTCAGGTCCTACCCCCACAAGGTCTGGCATGTCCCATTTCAGATCATGCTGCCCAAAAAACTTCATATGCAGTTCTGCCATCTTTCACCCCACTCGATGATCATGAGCAAAGACCATCCTCTTCTAGTAACACATTTTTGGCGTGGTATCCATTCAAATGTTCAGAATCAGGAGAAAGAGCAGAAGACCACTGCGCAAGGGAGAAGATACAGCATCCCTTCACAATAGCCCATCTATATAGCCTTCACCTCATTTATTACCCTATAACCATATATACCTCTTAATTACCCTATTTTATTACCTACCCGAAAACCAATTGTCAAACAGCTCAGATTCCAAGATCGAACAGTTTTCTCAGCGAACACCTCTCCACCTGGCTTCGAGAGCTCCGCCGTGAGGGGGCAAATGTAGTAGCCTACTCGTAACCTTTGACAGACAATCAAAACCCACTTCATAGCCTACTCGAATGTATCAAAGCCCACTCAATCTCTAAAGTAGACTCCCACGAGATCCTTTGAAGATAAAGCTTCGACATCAGATAAAGCTTCGGGGACGGATTAACATACTATAGCAGAAATCCTTCGACCTTACTATCACACGATCGAAGCAAGATAAGACAGACAACCACCTCATCAGATAAGGTAGCGCATTGATTGGCCCATGCAGCTACCGTGACAGGTTCAACCATCGCGCCGTTCAGAGACATCACCAATAAATGTTACATTGACCGTACAGACATGACCGGCGCCCATAACTCGCTAGGATTTCCTGACAGTAATCATGTAATCCTGACCCACACTTGGTGACTCAGCTCCCTGTATCTCTATAAATAGAGGAGAGGGGAAACCAAGAAGGGGTTAGAAGAATCATCTCTGGCCCTTTGCATTTTACCTTCGACCACCCAATAAACATTATACTCAGACCGACCATTTACTCTTCAGTAATACAATCTATCTTAAAAATCCTCATCAGAGGTCGTACAGAGTCACATTCGGGTCTCTACGCAAGTATTTGTCTGTAGTTAATCTTTACTTTAGACTTGCTCCCCTTTGATTGAAGATTAATTCTACATTGTAAAAACCAACTTCCCCTCCGAGCGAAGTTAGGTCCCTTTACGCATGGAAACGGGCATTATTGTTTTGTAGCACCTCCTCCTTACTAGCCAGCTTCGCCTCCAGTACTGCTACCTTCTAATTACAGCCGACTATGGTAACTTGGGTTTCCCTTGTGGCATCAACTCAAATCTACATCTAATCTCATTCTAGCGAATCGTCTAAGTTTTCCAGTGACAGATGGTCTCCTACGCGAGCTCAAGCCTGTCGCTTGCTTCCTTCAGCTTTTTACTCGATACCTTTTGTACTTTATTAAAAGATATCATCTAAGCATTTACCTGCACGAATACTTGACTAATTTGCAATTCTCGAAGCATAATTTCAAATTCAAAGCTCTAGAAATACTTACCCGGTGCAGAGTTTTGCCAATTTTCGCCTCACTTCATCTGGTTTTATACCGCAGAGAGTAGTCATCGACTTGACCGTTACTCGAACCGTCCCATTCAATTCGACCTCGCGCCGTCTAATTTTGACTGGGTCCTCATCATCCTCAACCATATGCTCACGACCTCTCTTCTGCCCAATTGTTTTCATTTGCTGTACTGTCGAAGCATAGCCAGTAGCTGTGCCTCAACCCTTAATAGTCTACCGTGGTACATAGGGAATAGTCTCAGGAACGCTCAACCGTATCGTCCCTGGCCCTCCTCGACGAGACCTTAGTACTGTAGTAGCCTACTCGCAACCTTCTACTCCGGACAGACACTCGAAGGCTACTCGAACATGTCAAAGTCAATGCAAATCTACATACAAGCCTCCCCAAGATCACCCGAGGACGACGCTTTAACTCTGAACAAGCCTCGAGGATAGACTCCACACATCACAGCGGAAACACTTTGACCATATCTGTACATGGTTGAGGTATGGCAGGATAGGTAGTCACTTCACCAGACAAGACGGTACTGTGGTTGTTCCTTATAGCTTCAGTGACAGGCCTAGCCACTGCTATAATATTAAAGAACAGGGACTGACTCAACAACTGTCACAGTGACAGTTTCGACTATTCCAACGCCCATACTTGCTCCGAGATATCTGGACAGTACCCTTGAAATCTGACCTAACCTTGGTGACTCAGCCTTTCCTATGATTCTATAAATATGAGAGATGGGGAGCCAAGGAGTGGTTAGAAAAATCCTCCCCTGCCCCTTTGCAGTTTACCTTCGATCACCCTATAAAAACTCAGTACTCGAACCTTCGATTACTCATCAATAATAAAAATTCTCTTAAAAATCCTCATCAGAGGTCACAGAGCGTCACATTTGGGCCTCTACGCAAGTATTTAGTCTATAGATTTTTTAAGCATTAGATTATTTATTTGTATTCCTTTGATTGAAGATTAACCCCGTGTTGTAAGAGCCGACTTCCCCTCTAAAAGAAGTTAAGCCCCTACAAGTACAAAGGTCAACTTTCAGCTCAAAGTGCTATAATCTATCTCACCTACCCTCGTTGAGGTACCTCATTCTTTCCTCTTCCTCGATGGCTTAACGGCTACAGGAGCGTCTCTCAGTAATGTGCCCATCTTCCTTCATCTCTTTCTCATAATACCCGACTTTTGAAATATAATATTCACCCATTCCTCGCTATTGTTAATAAATGCATCAATGCACGTCCTCAGTTTCTTCAATCTATTATTCGTGGGTTATGCAAAACAATGAAGAAAAGTTCAAAAGTTTATTCGAGTAACATAACGAACATACTTTGACTATTAGCTTTCTTGTATTGTACAACCTGTACTTCAGCCTATATTCTACCTCCCCCTGTGCATTCTCATAGCTTCCCTTCACCACTACCAAATCCATATCCCACCCACGCCCAGTCGAACATTGGTTAAATAACCATGGTTTATCCAAATGACACTGAATGTGATATGTCCAAACTATCTTATTTGCTTTCCTCGAATAGAACGATACTATGTCGCACCACTCGATCAAAAACCTCTCATCGAGTTTCAACTCCACATTCATCCCTTCGATAACCTTCATCATTTCATAAAAGTTGTCATTCATTTGGCATGGGGCTACATCCCAGAAGTTCAACACCTGTGTCACCAGCTTTCGAAGAGGCAGCAACATCCCTAAATGAATTTGGCCTCTGAATGCCATAATCCCCTCCTCGGGGGAATCCTTAAATGAATACTCGACCCTTAATGGTACCAGAATAACACCGACCTTTGCCATCCCGTGTTTGGCCATTAATTGATCTAGCCTAGCCTTTTCCTTAGGTGAGACCAGCCTCACAGTTGTCACATCATCTTCTAAATTTTCACTCCTCTTACTCTCATCCTCTTCCCCTTCATCCCTCTTATCACCCGAAGCTTCGACATTATCTTCATTCCCCCTTCCTTCTCTTTCTTATCTTTCCTCAATTTCTTCTTGGTCACTCTCTTCGACTATTCGAGTCCTACGACGGTTCCTAGTCGATGCTCCAACATTTGGCGCTACTACAGCCAATAGGACATTTGTGGTAATTTCCAATACTTTCATATTACTGTTCTGTCCCCCTCGACCTCGATAAGATATACTCGGCTCGTTTACTTCATCCTCATCCACATCTACTAGCCTCATCCTCGAAGCTTGATGGGTACGCATTATACCCTACAGAAGAAGAGGATAGACATTAGCTTGATATATTCGAGTATTAAAGTTTGGCTTTATAATATTTTCTACCCTCACTAATCGGCCGTCCTGCGACCAAATATTTGATTGCTACTCACCCCCTCCGCCCCCCAAATTTATTACTTGGCCAAACTCCCAGCCACATATATTACCCCCTTCCTCAGTCATGCCATTACCGGCAGCCTAATAAAAACTTACCCCCACCGTTCAGAGTAAAACGAAAGGAGAAGCAACAAAAAAAAGAAATTAGCTCTCTTTATCATGAACTCAGAAGGCGTACCTGTTGGATTAAATCAAATCTCTCGACAGAAATGGTATTTTCCATTTCTCCTCTCCAGCAAGTTCAACTACAACAATGGCATTTATCTTTTTTACTTCCTTTCTTTATATGATTGTTTATGAATAGTGATTCTCTCTCTCTCACCTCTTTAAATATGCCCAAGGAAAATAAACTGCCTCAATTTCCTCCACTCATGATCATTACCACTCCTCCACTCCCCTCTCATTTTTGGGCATTACGTATTTTTCCAAAAATGCCCCTACTTATACCCACATGGGCTTCACAAACTTATACATGATAAGACTTTTTCTAGCTCTCTCGAACCTACTGACACCCTAGCTGAAGTTGTCACCTCAAACCCACGCGCCCCCTCCACCTCTCTCCCACACCCGAGGAAACATAATGACGGTCTGCCGTGGCTCACTGTACCATAAATAGTATCACTTCTGACATTTCTGCCATTTTGGATGTCAGCTTTTGTAATTGAAGTTCCCATAAATTTGTTTTCGAGCCATCATCTACATTTAACCATCGCAATCGCATACATACATTAGTTATCGATCCTTCGTTCAATACTTTTTGTTCTGTGAAAGAATCAAATTCGATTACCACTATTACTCATTTTTATTACCTAAGATTGTAGGTTGAATACTAAACCGCGCCTACATTATCATCGTCTACATTACCTATAATGGTTATACTACCAATACTTCGACAAACACATCATTGTTTTATTCAATAATTACGCGGGCATACATCAAAATCAAAAGACGAAAAAAAAAGCAACAACAACAACAAAAAACAACCCCCTCTACATTCTCACCCACAATACCGAAGACCCCCCTATTTATATCCAGGGCAATTCTTGCAGAGCCGCGTCTAAGATTTGGCTGCGTCTTCAGCCCCCACCTGTTCTTCTGCTAGACTCTTCAGCAAAAAATATTGGTTACTTATATGTGAGCCTAACCATTGAATTACTCTCCACGAGTAAATATACGGATGCCCAAAAATCACCTCCCCTGGCTCCAGCTCTACCAGGTCAGGCAGCGATACATCCAAATCCTGATCCCTAAAAAAATTATGCTTCAGAGCCATCGCCTTCTCCAGAATACGGCGATCCTTCTCCTCCATTCTTTTCTGGTAACGGGTATTTGGAGTGGTGTCCATTGTTGTGTTTACTCAAGTAAGAAGATGAACATTACTTGAATTTCCCCCCTTAATAGGCCCTTTTTATACCTTGATTACCTCCTTAATCAATACTTACCTTAATTACTCTCCCCGAAACTACTTACCCCAATCAACTTTTCAACTTCCGATGCCCAACAATTTTTCTCAGCACGCGCCCTCTACAATAATTTGCAAGGCCCCTACTGAGAGGGGAGCCTACTCACATCCTTTCAACGCCAGTCAAATACTCAAAGGCTACATCGAAGCCTTCCTAGAGACTCTAAGCCCAACAAGACTAGCAACTAATTATACGAAGCCTCCCAAGATTAATCGAATACTCTAGGGAATCATCAAAGAAAGCTACAATACTCAAAACCAAAGACAGATGATCAGCACTAGAATTCAAGACCAGAGAAACATCAACCATTGTAATACATGGTCGAAAGCAGATACACCTGACAGCCAGTTCACCAGACAAAACAATGAAATGAGTCACCAACCAACTACAGTATCAGAACCGACTCAACGTACAGTACAACTACCTCAATGGATATACATGCAATATAACCTCCTATGGCGACTTACCCCTTTCTTATCTCCTATAAATAGGTGGGAGGAGGCAGTATGAAGGGGTTAGAGAAACTTTCCTGAAAGGCCCTTCTAGATAACCTTCGAATACCCTATAACCTTCTTCTTACTCGACCTATCATCTGACTCAATATATATATATATATATCATACATCATTCAAATCCTCGCTAGAGGTCGTGGAGAACCCAATTCATGCACTTCGCGCAAGTATGTTAGTTTAATAAACTCATTATTTATAGTCTTATAAATTTGCCAATACTTCTAGCCAAGGGTAACCTCCAAGGTGTAAGAGCCAAGTTTCCCTTCAAAAAAATGAGGCCCCTATAGGGATCACTGCACCAATTTTAGCTAAATGTTACAGACTCTGTCTGTGGTAAAATGTTATTTGCCACAGACTTTGGTTATGGTGAAGGCCTGTGGTAAAGGGTGCGTGGTAATGTTTTTGCCACGAGCATTATCTGAGCTTAACGTACATTTTTGCCATAGATTTAATCTATGGTTAATTTATTGCCACAGATATAAACCGTGTTATAAAATAGGGTAAAACGTAATCTCAATCAGTGGCTATTTATTTACCACAAAAAAAGGTTGTGGGAATTTTTTTCATTTTTTTAAATTTTTTTCGCAAATATAACAAAATTATACCTCATAATTTTAAACACTCTAAAAATATACCTACTGCACATGTAGCTTTGTATTTGATCATATTTCAAGTTATAATTTATAAACAAAAGGCAATTAATAACTTCTTTTATTTATGAATAAGAAATGAAGCTTCTATGCATAATAATTCGTACGATGACAGAATGAAAGAAAAGCATAACAACAATATAGAATAAAGAGATTGACAATGTCCTCAAAGGCTAAGGATTTAAAGGACATAGTTTCCATCAGGATATGGTCCAATATTTTACCTTAAAGCTTTCTAGTAAAACCTAAAAGATGGTTAATTCAATTGTCTGAGAGAGAGAAAAAAAAAAGAGGACCTGGCATAGCTCATCCTCGTAAAATAAAGCTCTGTTTGATTGAAATGATTTACATACAGACTTGGGGAAACCTGGGGGTGGAATGCACCTTTGAGGAAATGCCACACTTGAGCATCAAAAACTTTATAACGAGAATAAAGGCGTGAACCCTATTTAGGCACCTTTGGGGTGTGGGGTCTGGGGCAACATATGCCCTTTCCATTTCCCTTGTTACAAGAGACAAATCCATATAGTAACACTAAGAAGCAAATCAAGTATTTAATAACATATGGGCTTATTTTTAGGGGATTAAAACTGGCACAGAGAGGAAGCTCATTAGGAGTGCTTTTCTTAGAGTTCACGCCTTTGTCTAAAGAAAACGTGATTTAGTAGGTAGCTTTAGAGGCAGGTCCTGGCAAAACCAAAACAAAAGTGTGCAAAAGAAAAAACGCGACGATTCTATCTTTTTTTTAGAAGCGTAACCTCCAATGGCTGTAGAGATAAATAGTGGTAGTTTGGCTATAATGGCCTAATTCTGTGAGCTCGAAGTAGCCTGGAATTAACTCTTAGACAAATGTATCTATGATAAAATCTAATTGAAAATAAGAAATGATACAGGTGTTTAGCGTGGAAAGCCTATGAATAGGTTAAAAACCACGACCTCGGGTTTTGGATTTTTGTAATAATAACATTTATTGCTCGAGGATGATACCTTATTACAAGTGATCTCTAGACTTAGAAATGCTTGATCTTGTGAATAAGAAGTTTGAGGATTTTGAGAATCTAGAAAATATAGTTTTTTGGTGATTTCTCTTATAATTTTCTTGCCCTTGTCTCTTTTGGAACTTTTTTTTATATAGGCCTTTTCCACAGTTCTTCATCATGTCAGAGCACGTTCTCCAAACAATGTGGTTAGTGGCGGTTGACTGAGTAGCTGCTAAATTCAGGAGAGATAGGTGGCTTTGACTTGTTCAGCGTTTTCAGTTTGAGATCGTCCCATATTTTTTATCAGTTTGTAGAGTATTTGGCAATGTTGACTAGAAAAGTTATGTGGAGAATGCACGAGTCTGACATGGAGGTAGTTCAAACTGGATACAACTCGATTTAGGTAAGATCGAGGGATAGGCCCCTACAATCGCCCCCTCACAACCGAAGTCACGAGTGGCTTTGGTTGAGAAAGAATTTAGATATATGGGTATTCGGGTTGAGAGTTTGAATATGAAGGAAGTAATGATGGTATTGACTGTATGAAAAATGAGTGTATCAAAGGGGGATGTATGTGCATTAAATACTGATTGTAATATTGATGCATGCGACGATTAGGGTTTGAAGAGTCTCTCCTGTATTGAATGATAACGTTTGGGGAAATGTTCCTGCACAATAAATAAAGGGTTATATAAACAGTACATGTACCGAGTTTTGTAGCAAAGTACGTTTATTATGATGTAAAATCCTCTGCAAGTTTTGAAGATGGTGAAGACTCATAGGATGGTTCCTAAAGAGAGAATTGCTTCTTAAATGCAGAGGTTGAAGTTAAAGTTTTTTGGGGATCAGTCTTTGGGGAATCCTATTCCTGCGCCTGTTCCTACAGCTGACGCTGAGGATTTTTACTGTAGATGAAGGTTACACCACGTTATCTTAACAGGTAATGGAGGTTTGTCTCTGCATCCTTCCAAAAGATAAGGTTAGGGAGACGGATGTAGGGATTGGTGTAATTGCAGTACAGTTGCGCTGATGTCTTGCATCGTAATAGATTATATGGTCGGGCCCTCTTCATCTCTACTAACTTTGAGGGAGTGGTGGTTATAGGAGAGTCGGTGATGATAGTGGAGGAGGAAGATGGAGAATGGATGTCTGCTTCTGCATTTCTATCGCTACTTTGCGCCGAGAAGACCTTCAGTTTGAAGGGTTGGTTCAAGCACTGAGTCTCATGCTTTTATAGTTTCCATTTGAAGTTTGTCTAGACTTTGGCAAAACTCATGGGAGGGAGGATACTCATTGTTTCCAATGTCTACTTTACATCAGGGAGAAAGATCACTGAAGTAGAACGAACTAAAGGATTTAACGCTTCAGAGTGCCTGAAAGACTTGTTAGCTATAAAAGTACATGAATTATATGGAGCTGTAGAGTACCTGATGTTGAGTTCTTGAATGACTTGTTATCTGTAAAGCACTTGTAAAATGTTTCGAGATAAATAAAATTTGTTATCCCAATTTTGTGCTGATATAAAAATAAAATAACTCTAGAAATCGAGTTGTATGATCCGAAGATTGTCGAATATTGTGTGAAATGAAATGTATGTGGGAAGAAAGTAAAATATTTCTAATAATCGAACTGTTACACATTTGCTTATAAAAATGAAGATATGTTTATAACTGTTAAACATGATTTGACCTATGTGCTTGAAATGTGAGAGAGAAAAAAAATTATGGGAGTTTTAAAATGAAGAATCGATCTCTTAGAGGTCAATTTAGAAAATTAGATCTGGAAAGAGTAAGTTCGATCTGTAATAGTCTGGAATTACTGAGCTCGATAGGAAGAGATATGTTCAAATAATTTCTCTCAAGATATGAGATTTTTGTGATAAGATAAAAGGATAATATCACGAGTTGTAGGGAATTGGTAGTAATAATGTATAAATAAGGGTAAAATGTATTCTAAATTTGGGGGAAGAGATAAGAATTGTGTGGATTCGATCCGAGGGAATCCGTTATGTCGCTGAAGGACGATTGGCGATAAAGATCGCTGAATTGCGGGAAAGAATTTTTGAATTGTTAGATTATGATGCTGAGTTGCCAGTGAGGGAGCGTCAGTTTGAAGGTTTAGATTTAATGGGCATGGAAATTGAGTATGCACATTTTTTCTATGAGGGTTTTTTTATAAACTGGTGGTGGATCCTTCAGATCGAGAAAAGGTGGTGGGATTGATTACTGAAAAGGAGATCAATTTTGAGGATGCGATGATTGCTGTAGGTTTACTTATTAGATGTGGTTTCCCAGGTCATCAATGCTATTTTGGATATAATTATATGTAAGGTGAACGGAGTGGATGATAATTAAAAAAAATAGGTCACAGAATGTATGTAACTGTTTGATTTTGAAGAATTTAAATGAAATTGTTGTCGAATAGATTCTCTATTTTTGTGAATGATGTTTGTGACTGTTGTGAAAAATGAATTTGAAAATCATCATTTGAAATTTTGTTATGGGAGCTTTGGAAATGATGTCATTCTTGCTATAATAGAAGAAGAAGAAGCACGTACAAAAAAAGTATGGAGTTTTTGATTTTGTCTCTTGTGTAAAAGTTGTGAATACCCGATTGCGTGTAAGAGTGAGTCATCATGAGTGTGGCGAGGTTAGCGGGAAATTTGGAAATGAGAGATAAAAATAGATTAAAATATAAGGGAAAGGGCAATCATGGGAAGACATTTTTACCAAAAAGGTGCAAAACACCTGACATGGATAGTAGAATGGGATGCCTCAGTTCAAAATCTGAGGACAACTCGTAGGAGGCACAATATCCGCCAACAGTTAGTGAGAAAAAATACAAATACAAATACCGCTTCCTCTTCGTCAATCAAACGTTTTTCAACATCTGAAAACTTGAAGAGCAGTGAGAGAGGAAGGAAGAAGAGAGGTAAAAATAGTACAAAAACTCGTAGAGATTTAAGTAAAAGAAATCATCAGTTAAAGCATGAGAGAGTCACTTAAGCTGAGTTGCGAAGGTGGTTGCACAGTAGCGTGGTGAGGGAAGGATTCGGTGCTGCCTCGGATTTACACTCTGACATAAAAGGTTAGTTGAGGATATCTGATGTATGTATGTATTTTTGAAGATCATTTTGTATTGCTAGGAAAAGTAATAATCTACTATTTATAGTAATCTATGAAAATCTACTTGCTATATAATATATGAAAGATATTTGAATGTGGCTGATGTATATTAAAAGATAATGATAGATATCTAGACCTGTGTAAAGGTCAAACGTGAGGAGTACTGTATAGGATAAAATCATTTCCTACAGTTGATATGAGGAGTTCCCCTGTAAGTGAGGCATCGACCTCTGGTCGGTCGGTCTAGTTTGAGATTAGATCATCTGGAAGTGAGAAATAAGTAGGTATTAATCAATTTCCAGATTTCCCTGAAAGATTGGTATCCTATCCTCCTTGTTCGGGTGCATTCAAATAGTTTTGTAAAGCTAGGGCTTCTATTAGAGGTAAATGGGGTAACTGTATATATTATTCTAATAGGCAATTTAGGGGTTGCACTATAGCAACGAGAGAGGAATATTTTTATTTGTTGGCTGATTTGGCGAAGGAGAAAAGGGATAGGGGTATAAAGGAATCGATCTCTTTGGAGTATTTCAATGGGAATGTTTAGAGTAAACTTTTAGAGGGTTTTTTATGCTACCTATCCCAATTAGAGATTGGGTTGAGTCTTCCCCTTAGCAATCTGGCGAAAGGGATTATGAATCTTATCAGGGCATGTCCCGTACAGATGAACGTGAACATGTGGAAGGTGATAAGCATTTGTGAATCTTTGAATACATGATGGGAAGGAGAGGGAAGAAGGAGGAGGATATCCTCTAAGGATGTATTGTAGTTTTATGGTGTAAAAAACTATTCTGCAAGTGGAGGGGCATATTTTTGTGCGAGCTCAACTCGACTTTGCTTCTTCGATCTGAACTCACCAGGTCGACCGTGGAATGATAATGTAATATGGGTGAAGGGTGATTGCCTTCAAAGAGATAATGAAGAACCCTTTGAACTTCTATTTAGAATTGTAAAATAAAGTAAGTATAATAATATAAAATATATGAGAATGATAGTTGAAATTGTAAGATGCTTGCTGATGTTAATGTTTTATGTATGACAGGTCCCAAATCATAGTGACAAGGAAATAGTCATTTTTGGATACAGTTACTCAAGAGGAGACAGAGCTCGAGGCTGTACTGGAAGATCTTGGCATTAGCAGGATAAAACATGTTAACAGCCGAGTTGAAAAAGTTCTAAAATCTCAGTCAACAATGCTAATGATGAGCGCTCTGACGGCTGCAAAAAGAAGGGGACTAATGGGGAAAGGCAAGCGAACTTGCTTAAGGCTCTTGGATTGGACAGTACAGGGTTTTCTGTGTTCATTACGTCGAGTAAATTAGCTTGAACGTTCCCCAAAAAGTAAATATTGAAGCGTCCTTCAGCTTCTGGGTCCACGGGAAGTGGTGAGGCCGCGGGAAGGACAATAAAGAAAAGGGTTGAACCTTCTGAATTGTTGGGGGTGAAGGTCATAGAAGATCGACACATGGTGGAAGATGATTGGAAAGAGGTGGAGGAAAAAGCCAGGTTGGCAGCTCTCCACTGGGAGGAAGAGATGAGCAGAATGGTATGTTCATATGCTCGAATAGGTATTGTGATGAAATTTGTATTATGATCAAGCTAATCAATAAGGTCGATTCTGCTTGATTTTTGTAGGCTGCTCGGCTGATGAAGGGAATATGCCTCATGGTCAAGGAGGAGATAGCTGAGCTGAAGAGGAAGAAGGTCAAGCTCGAAAGGAACGTAGCTCTATTTTAAATCTGATTTGAGCAAGAAGGGGAAGCGGCTGGAGGCCCTGAAGGCTTTCCAAGTAGTAGAGATCAATAAGCTTCAGCCGGAGGTGAGAGTTTACATGGAGGAGGTGGTAGCTGAGCGTGACAGGCTTGGGCATCACCTTATGTCCAAAGGATATTATGAAGATGTGGTAGATGCATTAGGGCCGACACCTATGTGGAGGAGGAGGAAGATAAAGAGACTAAAGGTGTTGCTATTGGCGTTGTGGATGGGTTGCATGGTGTGTCTCTTCAGACGGTGAGAGACAACCAAGGGTATGACAACGAGCGCCCAGAGTTAGAAAATAAGAAGGTAGTGTAGTATGATAGTATTGTGATTGTATGAATATTGGGGAATATTTGTAAACTGATTGCATACATTTTGTTGGGTAAAATTCTGTAGGATAAGATGCTTTCGTAAACCTTGTGTAGGAACTTAGGGACATACACCTCAGAATAAAAGATTTAGAGGTTGAGTTTTCTATGGAGAGGGAGACCTCAACATCCCTGCTGTCTTCGCAAGTGGAGCTACAGGTTAGAACAAAGCAAGAAATATTTGACTTGTATGCTTCATTAGTATAGAGCTACAAAGTAATAAATAGAGTATAGAGATGGACCAAAAAACCATTACCGAGTTAGAGGCAAATGGCACTGGAATGATGTGCACAAGGATATAAACATTTTGTTTGACAAACTAAAATATAGAGAAAGTATACCTTAGGCTTGGAACTATGTTTAATGGAACATCCACCCGAGATTGTACTTCGACCTTAAGTTTAGAAGTAGTTTCAGTAGATGTCGGAAAATAGATATCTTGTTAGCAATGAGTCATATGTAGTGATTGAGTATTCTGAATCAAACTTGATATGATGTAACTGTCATGTGCAGGTTCAATTGGAGTCAGCTCACTTGCGCGAAGATGACGCTCGCCAATGTAACCAAGAATTTTCAGAGGGGTTTGATAAGATCAGAGAGGTGAATGAAGATAGAGAAGATCAACATGTGAAGGTGCACTTCAAGTTTGTTGAGGTATCACAGACTGTTATCGACCTAACTCTGCAGATTGAGATGAAGGATGCCAAAATTGAGAAAGGGCTAAAAGAGCACGAGGAGTTAAAAGAACATGCCGCGAAACATAAAAGCCAGAATGATGCATTGAAGGTAAAGTGTAGGGAGGCTGACATGGCCCGTTACCGTATACAGGCTCTACAGAGATCGAAAGAAGCTTTAAATTGGTCAGTGGTCAGTTTAAAAAATGATTTGATCAAGAAAATGAACATTAAAGAGAAAATTTGAATTGATCTAACGAATAGCATGAGTGAGCTGGAGCGATTGTAGAAGAGATTGGTTGATAAAGATATCGAATTGAAGAGAGCTCAAGATGATCTATCTGCATCTGAAGTTACAGTTAACCAGCTGTCAATAGCCTTACATGCTACGGATATGGAATTTTGGATGGTTCAACGAATATGTAATGAGTTGAATGGAAGGGTAACACAACTGAAGGCTAAATTGGTGCAGGCCAACATGCATGTCAGGAACGCCGAAGCTGGGGAGCGCTCGAGGAAGAGAAAAAATGAGGCTAGGGTTTCCCTTGTTCAAGGTAATGTTATTAGTCTATCAGTTCGAATAAGAGATTTGGAGGGAGATGTGGCTCGAATCGAAGGTCATGTATAAAAGGGGAATGAGAAGTTAAGGGAGTGCGAAAAGAAGCTGGATACTGCTCTTTTCAGGGAATAAGCACTAGGGGGACTATCAAAGGGAAGGATATTTTTATACAGCAGAAAGAAAAATTGTTAAAGAAAACTCTGAATGTGGAAGAACTGAGCAGGGAAATTGATGTAATTCGCATTCAGGTGGCTGATTTGGTGGTGACTAATCAAGCTGAGTTAGCTAAAGCTATTAAAAAAATCTACAAAGAATATTACTTTTATAGATTGAATTGACAGAGAAATAGAGAGTCAAAAAATATGGTACAAGAGGATAAAAGATCGCCTTCTGAGGTCAAGGACAATTTTCTCTCACTCAATTGTAACTCAGGCATCGCATTCAGAATTACTTTGGGCGGTGATTGCTTATTTTGTAGAAGAAGTTAAAAGACTTGAGTTTGAGAGAGATACCTTGCTTGACTGTATGTTAGAAAAGGGATGTATCTGCAAGGTTGATATAGATCGAGGAGATTGCATGAGTTCCATGGGGATGGATCTAGGCCCTCATCCTGCTGAATTGATAGAGCAGGGCAGGATTATTGTAATTTCTCATGCTCAAGAATTTATGGCTAGTCGACCACCTATTGTAGGGGAAAGGGTAGCTGACAACCCAACAGCAAAACAATATCCATTATAGTGGCTGTATGTAAACCAGAAAAGAAATATTATGTTTGCAGACATGTTGAGAGATAAAAGCTAGTTTTACCTAATTTGTTTTATCTTATGTCTAGTTGAGCTCTTCGATTGAAAATTAGTATCACCTTCGTTTCAATCTTGGAATTGAGTAGATTTAGTCAAACCAGGCGTAACTTAAATTTAACTGGTAGAATGTTGCAGACATATTAAAAGAGATGAAAGCTAGTGTTACCTTTGCTTTATCTTATGTCTGGTAGAGTCCCTCAATTGAAAATAAGTGCTACCTTATTCTAATCTCAGAATTTTTAGTAGAGTCAGCCAAACCAAGTGTTATCCTTTATTTAACTAGTATGATGTCACAGGCATATTGAAAGAGATGAAAGCTAGTTTTACCTTTGCTTTATCTTATGTCAGGTAGAGTCCCTCGATTGAAAACAAGTGTTACCTTTGTTTAATCTCAGAAGATTTAGTAAAATAAGCAAAACCAAGTGTTATCCTTGATTTAACTGGTATGATGTCGATTGAAAGCGAGTATAATCTATACTTTAATCTATGTATTGTCTACGAAGTAGGGATATGTATGGGAGAGAAACTTGTAAATTTCATTGAATTTCGAAAAAGGATGTACTTTGAATGAAGATGGAAATCTCACTTTCTGGAATGAAAAGGGGTGAAACTAGAATGGAGTAGTGATGGACTTAACGATAGTATCGTTTCAGTCACCTAGTGTTCAGAGGACTCAAAATGTGGACTCCCTCTTATGTTATGAGGTAATATGATCACGGGCCTGAGAGACTTATGATAAGGAATGGACCCTCCCAATTGTCTGCTAGTTTCCCAGGATGAGGCACTTTGTAGGGCCGAGGTATTTCTCTGAGGACGAGATCTTTGATTTGGAAGGTATGGCTTGTGACTTGTTTGTTGTACGAACTGGCCAGCATATGGTAATATCGACCTAGGTTAGCGAAGGTGAGTTCCCTGGTTTTATTGATCCAATTGAGGTTGTTAGCCAATTCAAACTCATTTTCCTCGTCAGTTAGCTCGTGATCTTTGACTGGATGATGGTATTTAGAGGGAATGACGGCCTCGGTGACATAGGCAAGTAGGAAGGGTGTACAGCTTGTCGACTGACATGGTATGATACAATATGCCCATAAGATATGTAGAAGTTCTCGAACCCAATTCCCTTTATGTTAGGTATTTTGGCTTGGCCATTTCCTTGAGGGTAGTAGGGATTGGATGGTGAGTGAATGATGTTGTACTGGTTGAGAAAAGCTGTGACTTTTTCTCCTACTAATTTGGGCCCGTTATCGATATAAATTAAGTAGGGACACCCAAACTGAGTGATGATGTGTTCCCATATAAAAGAGATGACCTCTTCTTCTCTGGTTCGACAGAGTAGAACTGCTTCTACCCATTTTGTAAAATAATTGGTAGCTACGAGTTGGTGGCAGGGGTTACCTGGAGAATTAGGAAATTTTCCGACAAGATCGAGTGCCTATCATTTGAATGGCCAGAACACCTTGCTTGCATGGAGTTCGAGCGTAGGGGCGCGGATCATCTTTCCATGTCGCTGGCATGCATTATATTTGCATGAGTACTCTTCAGCTTGCTTGTGCATACCAGGCCAGAATACTTCTTGTGTAATGGCTCTATTTGTCAGTGACCGACCAAGCTACAAGTCCCTTCATGTAAATCACAGAGCATCTCGTCCACTTTCTATTTGGAGAGGATATTGAGGTAAGTCCCCATGACTGAACAGTGGTATAAGGTACTGTTTAGATTGGTGTAGCGCTTTGAGTTGTTTATCAGTTATTGGTACTCCTTCGGATCTGCTGGAAGTTGTCCTTCGTATTTGTTGTTGATACCGAGATAAACTAAGAAAAGCTTTTGCCAGTCGTCGTCTCCCCATTCATCGCCCCCAGTGTTGATCATGCATTCAAAAATGCGATCAATGTTAAGGGTTTCAATCACTTCGATCTGGAGATATTGAACTTCTGTACCTAAGACCCCAGCTAGATATGCCAAGGAATCAACGTGTCTATTTTCTCCTCGAGGAAGATAATCAAGAGTAGCTTGCATAAACTTGCTCATCCTATCTGCAATGAGGGCTGCGTATTCGATCATCTTATCATTCTTCTTGTATTGCTCGGAGTAATAATGAATGATGAGTAGTGAAACTGTGTAAACTGAGAGTTCGGGGATGCCAAGCTCGAGTGCGAGATCGAGTCCCTGAATGAGTGCTTTGTACTCGGTGACATTGTTTAAGGCCTCAAAATCAAAGCAGATTGATTTCTCAATTCTGTCGCTGGAAGGGATAATCAATACGATTCCAATTCCTGACTTTACGGGTCCTGCTAATCCATCAATAAGAAGTCTTAACCCTTTCCTCCTAACACATTTAGCTCGCTCGTCAAATGTTTTGGGGGGTGGATCTTTTGTAGCTTCCTCTGAAAGGTTAGGATCGTGTTCTTCCCACTCGGGATCTTTCATTGGAAAATCCGCGAGGAAATCGGCGATGGCCCGACCCTTATTTGGAATGACGTTGTTTGAACTTAATATCATGTTCTCTCAAACTGACTGACCATTGTTGCACTCTCCTTGATTTTTCTTTCTTAGACTGAACTTCCCGAAGTGGGTAGTTTGCCATGACTTTGACTAAATGAGCTTGGAAGTAGTGCTTGAGTTTGTGTGGAGAATAAACAAGATTGAGAAGAAGTTTATTAATTTTAGAGTACGTCGTTTCCGCTGGAGGGTTTTGCTAATGAAGTAGACTGGTTTCTCGATTTTTCTTTCAAGTCGAATGAAAACTGAGCTAAGTGAAGTATCTGTAACTGCTAGGTAGATAATCAGTTCCTCATTATCTATTGGGGTGCTTATGATAGAAGACTTCCCCAAAAATAAGTTGAGATTCTGAAAGGCTGCCTCAAATTCTGATGTCCATTAAACCTCAGTATTTGGCTGAACTCCTCCTCGTTTGGTGTAACCGTGGAGTAATAGGAATTGCAAATAACAGCGGTCAGAAGATTTCAAAACAAAACGGTTGATAGCGGCAATCTTATCGACAAGTTTATGAATGTCTTTCATCATTTTCAGAGATGGCATGTCGAGGAGAGCCCGAATCTGATCTGGATCGGTCTCAATCCCCTTCTTGCTGATGAGGTGGCCTAGAAATTGACCTAAATGTACTCCAAATTGATACTTATTAGGATTGAGACGCATCCTATAAGATCAAAGAATGTTGAGTATTATGTTAAGATCTAAAATTTGTTTGATGGACTGTACGCTCTTGTACAAGAGATCGTCAATGTAGACTTCCACGACTTTCCTGAGATGTGTTATGAACATAGTAGTAATCATTCATTGATAAGTTGTTCCCGCGTTCTTGAGTCCTAAGGGCTTGATTTTGTAGTAGTAAAGTCCTCTATCAGTGATGAAAGTGGTCTTTTCTTGATCTTCATCCAAGAGTGGAATCATATTATATCCCGAAGCAATGTCCATCATAGATTGGAGTTCATGACCTGCTGTGGAATCAAGGATCTGATGAATGTTAGGATATGGGAAACTATTCTTTGGAGTAAGTTTGTTGAGATCTGTGAAATTTACACAAACTCGGACTTTTCCATTCTTCTTTGGGACAACGACGATGGCTGATATCCAATCTGGATACTTAGCTTCTCGAATGAATCCCACCTTGATCAATTTCTCGATCTCTATGTTAACTTCATCTCAAATTTTTGGTGATAGGTGTCGCTAATTCTGTTGGACTACCACGGCGTTGGCGTTGATGGCCAATTTATAATATGCCTTGGTCGGATCGACCCCAGGCATCTCTTCGAAAGACCACGTAAAAACTTCTCGAATCAGTCGTAAGAACTGAATGAGAGCGTCTTTTTCATGTTGTATCAGCTTAGTACCGATGAAAGTACCTCTGTTAGGTCCATCAATGTTGATGTATTCAGTAGGCTCCTCCGTGCAAGGATGATCATTGGGGTGGTCAGCTTGCTGTAATTACTCTGTAGTATATTTGCCAGAGGTATCTAGAATTGCAGAGAGTTAGAGATGGTATTTTTGCATGCTCGAGAAAGATTTTGACTACGCCTAATCTCATAAATATCATCATTTTGTTTGAAGCAGAGTGCTTGATGATAGGTGAAAACAATTGCTTCCATATTATGAATCCAGCAACGGCCCATAATCTCGAGATAACGAGATTTGGTGTTGATCACATAGAAGATGACGTCGATTGTGGCTGGTCTTGCAGTAATAGGTAAAATGATCTTCCCTACTCGCTCTTCTTTAGAACCATTGAATCCACTGATATCGATGTCACTTTGAATAACTTGATTGGCTAAACCCATTTGGTTGGTAGTGCTCTGAAAGAGAATCTCAATACCGTTACTAGTATCGATCATCATCGTGTAGATGACAAACTTCTTTATCTTGAACATTATGACTAATGCATCATGATGTGGAAATTTGACATTTTGTATGGACATTATGATGTGGAAATTTGACATGGCTAGTATCATAATATTTAAATAATATCCCGAGTCGACGATTGCGCAACTCAGGAAGAAGTTTGGTTTCTTTATCTTGAGGTGTGAAATCGCAGCATTCGGACAACCTCCAGTACTTGAATCTATTAGAGTTGGTGATTTGATTGATCTCGATCATGTTGATGTGGTACATATGGTAGTAATGCTTCTCTTAAGGTTGATCTTCGACCTGGATTACTTTAAGCTGCTTCTTATAGCTGACATCCTTGTATGATTCCAGGTCGATAATATATTCAAACATCCATCCCTCCTTGAAAATGTACTCGAGTAACCTCTGTAAAGTATAACAATAGTCAGTAGAATGATGGCTTACCTTGTGATTTATTTAGTACAGTCAGCTCTCGATTGGCTCCAATGGTTGGGATAGACGGTAGAGTTTATCCTTTAAGAGGATTAAAAAAATTATGGAGATTCAAACATTCATTTTTAGGAGGACGGGTTTGACTTGTGATCCACCTTTCTGAGGGTTACCGGTGTTTCCCTTGGCACGCTTCTGGTCACCTTGATCCTCCTTCAGTTCAACATTTCGATCTGTAGATGAACCTTTCATGGCTTATACGGATTTAGTAGATTTATGTCTTTCAGACATCATCCTTTTTAGGTCGACGTAACAATTTACCTTGGTGATCATATCCTCTAAGGTCGTAGGTTTATTGAGGAAGAGGTGCTCTTTTGCTTTGCAGTCGAGTTAGAGCCCGTTGGTAAAAGCAGAAACAACTTTTTTTTGATCGAGATTGTCCACTTTACATGCAAGCTCCAAGAACTTCTTTAGAAATGCCTCAAGCTTCTCTTCGTACGATTGTTTAAGACTGATAAGAGAATATAATTTTTTTTCTTTGTCTCTGTTGTGAGCATACGTCATAATGAATTATTTCTGTATCAGGTTGAATGTATATATGGAGTCTTCTGGTAGATAGTGAAACCATCGGAGCGGTTCCTTCTGCAAACTTGTGACGAACAGACAATAGATAATGTGGTTGTGATTATAATATAACCCCAATGAATCACGGTATTGCTGAATGTTCTCCTTTGGATCGATACCCTTGTATTTACAAATTTTCGAAGTATGAAAACCTTTTAGAATATCCATATCCAATAGTTCTTTGGCAATTGGACTTCTTTGTAACTTTGTAAGATCGTCGGTAGTGCCCAGAACTTGTGCTTCGATCACCTCCTTAATACACTGGTTCTTATGCTCTCGTGTGACATAGTGACGGGTCGGTTAAGTGACTTGACGAGGAGGTTTTGTATTATGAGTACTGGTACCTTCACTCAAACGATCTCGTACTGGAACTCAAGGCTGAGGTCTCTATTCATCTTCTTGACGTATGGAACATCAGTGACCTCGGCTAATTTTAGACTGGACCTCTCCCCCCAAATGAATGGAATGTGGAGGTTCATTCTAAATATTTCTAGAAATATCTTTGCTGGTGGCTTCTTGAGGTCCCAATCTTTCTCGTCTAGAGACCTGAGAGGCTTCTGGCACCTGATAATGATCTCATATTGGAGGAGGCTGCTGAGTGTTCTACAGAGCTTACAAGATAGTATGCGTTGTTGTCATTTGATCTTCATGTCGTTTGAGTACTGTCAAGCGAGCTTGTCGTTCGGCGTCGAGCTCCTTCTCATGGAGTTCTCGGTCGAGAGTTAATTGACATTCGAGCTCATTGTGTTTCTCAGTTTCATTGTTGAGATTCACCCATAGCTCTATAAGTTATTCCGATTCAACTGAAGGATCGAGTTGGATTCTGGTAGCTGGTCGCCTGGATGTGACCATGATTAAAATTTGTAGTAGAGTGATTGAATGCCTTAGGATATCGTAGAAAGGATTTCTTTCCTGCAGACGTCGCCAAATGTAATGGCATAATTCTGTGTGCTCGGATATGGCCTGAAATTAGCTCTTACACTAATATATCTGTGATAAAATCTAATTAGAAGCAAGAAATAACACAGGTGTTTAGCGTGGAAAACCTATGAATAACTTAAAAACCACGACCTCGGGTTGAGGATTTTGGTAATAGTGACGTTTATTGGTTAAGGATAATACATTATTTCAAGTGATTCCTAGACTTAGAAATGTTTGATCTTGTGAATAAGAAGTTTAAGATTTCTGAGAATCTAGAAAATATAGTTTTCCTTGTGATTTCTCCTATAATTTTCTGGTCCTTGTATATTCTAGAACTTTTTCTTTATATAAGCTTTTTCCACAGTTTTTCATCGTGTTGGAGCACGTTCTCGGAACAATATGGTTAGTGGCTGTTGACTAAGTAACTTCTGAGTTTGAGAGAGACAAGTGGCTTTGACTTGTTTAGTTTTTTTGGTTTTAGCTCGACCCACATTTTTTATCACTTCGTGGAGTATGTAGGAATGTTGACTGGAGAAGTCATGTGGAGAATGCATGAGTTTAACATGGAGGTAACTTGAACTGGATACAGCTCGATTTAGGTAAGATCGAGGGATAGGCCCCTACAGAAGTAATTAATATTATTCTTACATTTATAAGACTAACCTTATAAAATGCCAATGTTATGTTGGAAGAGGTGTTTTAGTTCTCAGCATCTTATGTCTGGTCTGATTTGGGGTTGTGTAGTTGAAGTTAAATTACCTAACAAGTATAACCTGGTTAATCAAGTGTACGTATCATTATTCAAATTCCAGGGGATTAAAGAAAATAAGCATACGAGATTAGAGAAAATGGGACTTACAATTTTTTTGAGTTTTTTAAAAACATAAAAAACAGGTCTTAGTTGGTCGTGATGCAAGTGATAAAGAATCTTAACCTAAAGATTTGACGATCCAATTAAAGAGACATAAGCAAGAAATCAAAGTCAGCAACTTAAGTAGCATCAAAGTACAACATATGATAGATAAATATATTACAACAGGAGGAAAAGGAGAGAGGAAATACCATAAGGTCCATGGGAAGAGACCCAAGCAGCGGCAACTCTGAAACCCGATGATCTATATTTAGTGTTATAAGCAATTTAACCAGTCAGAGTGGTTTTTGTGTAGAATCCAAATTGGGTAAGAGCACAAGGGTGTGATGAATTGCTAAATCGAAGAGCAAAAGTCTGTTCTTAGTGATGGAATTGCAATCCCTAAGCTGAGAAGTGAGAGCCCCAGGCTTGACATACATTTTCCAGCCATGGATTCCATGTTGTTTGGTGTGAATCTACCATTAATTTATTGGCTGGCTAAGCTCGCTCATACTTTCAAAATATACAAAATGACAACAAAATAAAAATGATGAACTCTCTCTCTCTCTCTCTCTCTAATGTTATCTTCGTTGATTTGAGTTTTACTTCACTTTTATTCAAATGTTACTCACCGAATTAGTATGAATCTTTCATCGATGATTTGAATGAATTCAAATACTTGGATCTACAGTCTGCCATTATGTATATGGAGAAGATTCCCATCCGGGAGAAGAAATTAATCCTTTATTTCAGTTTATGCGATCTTTAGATCAAGGAAGTAATACAAGAAGTTCATAGAGCCATTTTATGTCGTTTAAGAATTGCTTCTATATTCAAAATTTCTTTTATTGATGAGAACTGATGCGAAATGGTATTATATTTCAAAACTTCAAATAGATGGAGACACAAGAAAATGCAGGCCCAATGGAGCGAGGGCCTTTTGATGCTACTTGGTGGCCTTCAGGATTTATGGAAAAACTACGGTTTGTTTCTCTTGTTTCTCTTGATCAATAAGAAACTTTGAGTAGAATAGAGTCCATGTAAGATGTTAAGCAAATGACTCAGACAATATCACAAGTTCTATGTACTACTGGGATTTTTTCTGGACGAATTCCCAATGGTTTTGGTTTTTATTCTGTCATTTAGAAAAAAAAACTGAAGGAGTTTTTTTATTATAAAATTCCTTCTCTGGATGAGCTTTATGCTTTTGGAATGGATGGTCTTAAAGTAAACATTATTCTTATAGTTACAGATAAGGATAAGAAACTTTCCATGTTACAACAATTAATTGTAGCATTGATGAAAGGATTGAGTTCCAATCTAGCTGATATAATAGAAAAGATTGCTGCATTGGTTTATGCTGTTTACAAGTGGACAACTTTAGAATCAAATCCAGCAAAAGCTGCACTAGATGAAAACTCTAATGGGTCAGAGAATCGTGGTGCCAAGCTATTGGGGTAAATAAAGCATGGTTCATGCCGCTATCAAAGAATCATAATCAAAGTTCTTGCAGATACTGTTGGTCTTAAGAGCAGACTTGTGGTGGGTCTACCTAGTGATGGTGGTATAGGACTTGCAGACTCATATAAGCATATATCAGTGATAGTTGCCTTGAACTCTGTGGTATTAATGGTCGATCTTATGAAGTTCCCAGGTAAACTAGTTCCTTGTTCAAGCAAGGTAATTTTTATGTCTCGTATTTTTGTTTTGGGGGAGAGTGACTCCGCAGAGAATGACTCCTGTGATTTACCCCTTGAACCAAATAGTCCATTATCCAGTGTTTTAGATAGAGTGGATATGGATAGTTCTGAGCATGACGAGACCCTTAAGTCATTATACAAGTAGAAACTCGAAGCACCATCAATTCTTTCCGACCCTCCGCTGCATAATATAATGTTGAGATTAGAAAGTTCTGTTGAGGGAAATGTTAGTTCAAAACATACTAAATCCAACATTACAAATGTATTCTGGCGCCGTACCAGGAGAAAGGCCATTGCTGAACAACAGACTGGTAGTTCAAGCCCATAACATCCTTTTTTTCGAGCACGTGGATGTTCAATGCTTAGTGGTATAGGCATTCAGTTAGAGAATATCCAGAAGGAATGGTTGCATCATGGCCAGATGGAGCATCAACTCCAGAAAGTCACAGATTAAGAAGATGAAGTATGAGCATTACTCTAGAGATTAGCGATGATATCGCAAGGGCGGTCCGAGCAATGAACGAAACACTAAAGTAGAACTTCCTTTTTAAGGATGATGTTGACGATAGATCTCATTCAACCCATGGAAAAGATGTATCACTTTTTGCTCGACTTCTTTGTGCCTTTAATCTTAAGAGTTGCGCCTTCTATTGTCTTTTCACGATGAATTCTTTTAACCTGAAAGGGTGCCATCTAAATTCCCATGAAATATTTTTTTTCAGACTTTTCCTTCATCTCAACATTTTAAGATCTATAAAAGACAATTCGACATGGTATGACACCAACATCTGGGTATTGCTTATCATGGAATCCCATTATTACGGTTCAATCTAACTCTGATTTCTTCTACTTACACATACCTCAAAACCCGAGAGTCATAAATATGATCATAAGCTTTGTATTATATATACCATTTTTCTATTTATCATCAATATGGCTATCCTGTATATGCAGAGATTCTCTAAATTTGACAACTCCTAAAAAATACCCATTTCAATCAAAATAGAAATCCAAAATAAGTAAGAGAAAATAACAGTTTAAAATTGAACTAACTGTGATACCAAACAGATATATGCATCTATGATCTATCAAATATAAACAAACCCCATTAATGAAAAATATTAAACACATAGAACTGTTGCTAGAATTGTGCAGGAAAGTTGTAAAAAGAGTGATTAGTAACTACTCACAGTGTTCTTCCTTTGCATAACAACAATAGCAAGTGCATATGCCCTGTAGCCATGGCGACTGCTCAGATCTTCCTACTCTTTCTCAATACTCTTGTTCTTTGCAGATACCTCAATCCATCCATCAATATCAGCCCACAAGAACAAATGCAAAATATGAAATTCAAGAGAGAGAGAGAGAGAGGGATAACTAACAGATAATTATGAGTACCCATCGTTATTCAATTTACCGTGCAATTCTTAGGTCTTATGAAAAATTTGAGATGAACTTCTGGAAACCCTAAAATGGGAGTAAATCCTGCGATATGATCTGATTCTCGATGATAAATTAATGAAGCGACATTAGAAACTTGGTTTTGGGAGTAATAAAGGCTTAATTTTGAGGAGTGAAGGGGATTTAGGCAAAAAGGGTAATGCTAAAGCTGAGAAGGATAAATATTTGGGGAAAAAATTCTCGATTTGATACAAATGCTAAGAAGCTTAATTTGAAGAGTGATGAGAAATTCTGCAGATCTTTTTCGAATTGCTATGGATAAAGTCTATGCTTATTTAACTAAACCCAAATTCTGTGGCTAAACTTAAAAACAGTTGTGGCAAATTAACATTTTTCTTGTAGTGGATTCCAATCCTTTGCAATTAGTCTTGTAAAAATAAGAGGAAGTCCCAGGAACTTGAGCAGCAACATCTCCTCATAGAACCCCAACCCTAAGAAAATCATTTCACTAGTTTCACAATCAACATCAGAGAAGTACACAATAGAATTATCATAATTAGCTTCTAGTTCAGTAAGAGAAGAAAACAATTGGATAAAAGAGTGCATAAAGGAAGCATAAATCAAGTCTCTATTGAAGAAAACCAATAAGTCATCTACAAATACAAGATGAGTGAGGAAAGGCCTAGCACATCAATATTGTGGTGTAACACAAGTATCTTAGACTCTAGCTTCTAGAATAAGCCCCTTGCTTTCCATAACCATCACAAACAAATAAGGAGAAATGGGATCTCCTTGTCTCAATCCTCTCTTGTCTTCAAAGTAACCTTCAGGATCCCCATTCACTCACATGGGATATCCTTGTCTTAACCATCTCTTGCCTTCAAAGTATTATATAGCTTTCTTCACTACTACTATCATTCTTATTTATGAGAAGAACACCAACTTGATTAAAATTTAAATATCCATGTATTACCAAGCTATATACGCTGATATAACATTGAGGCCCTTGAGGAATGCTCTGAATAAAACTCTTTAAAGACTTTTACCAAGATGTGCAAATGTCGTAACTCATATGTGGTAAATTATAATACCCAGGAACTCAATTTTGCAGGTTCTAAGGATGAATAACCTACTCAAGAAAGATGTTAGCGTACCCTCAATAATAAGATTAGTTGAAACTAGATCCCCGAAGTGGCTGGTGATCAAGTATCAAAGCAAGTTTCATAAACTTTTGGATGCATATCAGGTTAAAGATTGAATTTCAAAAGTTTAATAATTCATTTTATGAAATGCAGTACCCTAAAAGTCATATGCCATTTAATCAAACAATTTTGCACTTAATCAAATAGTCATCTAGAATTTATCATCAAGGTTTCTATTCACATTTAGATCTATGTTATGGGGAAATACATTTCCCCTCCTTTTACACATTCCTGGGAAACCCGTCTGGGAAATGGGTGCCATTTGAATTCCCCAAATTCGGGAAACGAAGGGAAAACGTCAGGGAAACGTTTGTGATTCATGTTTCGATTTGACTGTGATTCGCATTATGAGTTGGTTTGGGAATCGTTGTTGATTCAATTTTTTATTCGCGTGATTCGTATATCGAAGCGATTTTTGATTCGATTTGAAAATTTTGCAATTCGTAATTGAAGGGATTGTGAAATGATAATGTATGTAATTGGATGTTCTTATACTCACAAAGGCTAAAATATACACAAACCTATGTATACCACTTTATAGTGAAATCTAGCTAAGAAAAGAAGCAAGTAATCATACTTAACCTTTAGGAATTTCTTCCTCCTTACTACATTAACAAGTATTGTCTTTGCATATACCTTCATCTCCCTACTGCCAAATTGTATCATATTTTGCTTATTTTTAGGGTTCTTACTCATTTCCCATTTTGCTTTATTTCTTATGCTTCATACTCGTTTCTCATTTACTTAATTTTACACTTCTTACTCGTTTCCCATTTTGCTTTTTTTCTTATGCTTCATATTTGTTTCCCATTCGTATTACATTTCACTTCAATTGTCACATACGTTTCCCGTTTCCTGAATCATGCTTAAAAAATAATGGACGTTTCTCACTTCCATTTCTCGTATCATTTCCCGTACCCAATTTACTTTCAAGTAACATAGATTTAGATCAGCACACATACTCCGTCCGATCTCTAGTTTCAGCCATGACCATAAGTCCATGACCGTTAGCTGCTAAGCTAAAACTCCATAATGATAAGTTAAAGGAAATTGACTGCTTCAATGTATAAACCCTACTATACCCTTTCAAAAATCTGGATTTAATTTAATTTTTTTTAGTTTTATACCCCTTTATTAGCTATCCCTTTCAGCATTGCACCCCTCGAGCATTAATAAAGACATTAATTGTGTTTTTTGTTTTTAACTCTAAATAAAAGTAAAATCGTTAAATAAACCAAATGGAGTTAGAGATACCTTAATTGGATCTTGTTGCAGACCACCTATTTTATCTTCTTTTTTATTATTGATTTTTAAATGAAATGGGTAGGCATGTATTTATTTTCTTTTAAATTGACAACAGTTTTCGTTAGTCAATTGACTTTGACTGGCGTAATATGTTGAAAAGGGACTAGGATTGAATAAGTAAGGGTTTTATCAAATTTGCTCAAATTATTACTCCAGTGTGCTCATCACCATCTCTCTAGATAAATGTCACGTACCATGATTTTATATGCCTCCAAAATCAGCTTCCCACTCTATTCGTCTATTACGAGTGCCAATCCTATAGGCTTGGCTCCCAAACTAATTTTTTTTAACAAGGTCAATTTGGGTTGGGTAGGACCCTAATATTAGAAATAACCAACATAAATAATTTATTTGTTACCAAGATATTTAGAATCCTCGTCATCAAGCCGCTTCCGCTGCAGTTCATGCATTGCCACCTAATAGAGATTGAACAATTGAGAAAATAAAGAATTCTTTAATTGATTTCAAATGAATTGTTACAAGTCTATTTATAGACTAAATACGATATTAGTTGTAATAGTCCTTAACTAACTATATTAGCCTAAACTAACTCTATTAGATAGTTGGATACAGTTAGACTGCTGTGTTAGTTAGACTACTGACTCAATGTTATCCTTAACACATACCCTCAAGCTAAAGGAAGGAGGCTGAAGTAAAAGCTTGCCTTTGAGATAAATATATCTTTGAGAGGATAGGCCTTTAGTAAATATGTCTGCTACCTGATCTCCTGTACACAAATGCTGAACTTGAATAGAATTTTGAGTAACCAGTTCTCCGATGTAGTGATAATCTATCTCAAAATGTTTGGTTCTAGCATGGAAAATAGGATTAGATGCCAATGAAATTGCACTAATATTGTCACACCAGATGATAGGAGCTTGATGGATAAAAATGTGGAGGTTTATAATAAGAATACAAATTCAAGATAAATCAGTAACAGTTAGTGCTAAAGATCTGTACTCACTTTCAGTGGAAGACCTTGCTACTATGGCTTGCTTCTTTGCACTCCATGACATTGGGGAATTACCAAATATTACACAATAACCACTAGTGGGCCTTCTGTCATATGGATCACTAGCCCAATCTGCATCTGAGAATACTATAAGTAGATCACTACCTTTTGAAAAGAAAATGCCATGTTCAATGGTGCCTTTAACATATCTGAGAATCCTCTTGGCTACTACTAAATATATGGTTGTTGGTGAATGTATAAACTGGCATACTTGATTGATAGCAAAGGCAAGATCTGGTCTATTCCATGTAAGTTATTAAAAATCACTTACTAAAGATCTATAATTAGAAATGTTTTCTAATTTGTCTCCATCAGATGGTTGGTGCTTGGTGGTAGTAGAGCTGGGTGAGGAGCATGGCTTTGCCCCATCCATGTGAGATTTTTGTAAAAGATCTATAACATACTTTGACTGATGAAGAAAGAGTCCTTGAGATGTTCTTGTTGGTTCTAAACCTAGAAAATAGTATACGTAGAGGCCCTAATTCTTTTAGTACAAATCTGGAACTTAATTATTGAATAAGAGAATGACATATATAAGGTGAACTACCAGTTACAAGGATGTCATCCATATAGATTGGAATGATTGTTAAAGAAGAGGGTATTCTCTGAAGAAATAATGAGGTGTCTGGCTTTGAAGTGTGGAAGTCACATTCATTAAGTCCTTGAACTAGAAACTCATACCAGGCTCTAGGTGCCTGTTTTAGACCATATATTGATTTATGTAATCTGCAGACAAAATTGGGATGAAGGGGGTCAACAAATCCAAAAGGTCAGACCTTATAGACTTCTTCTTTTAGAGTTCCATGTAAAAATGCATTGGTGATATCTAACTATCTAATAAGCTAATAATATTGAACTGCTAAAGCAATGAAAAGTCTAATGGTAATAGGTTTAGCTACTGGACTGAAAGTTTCAGTGTAGTCTATTCCATCTTGTTGATGATAACCTTTTTCTACAAGTCTTGCTTTGTATCTCTCTATACTACCATTTGATTTGTATTTTATCTTAAAAACCCATTTGCTTCCAACAGGTTTTTGATTAAAGGGAGGAGGTAGCTTCCATGTACCTGTTTGTATAACTGCATTAAACTCAATTGCCATAGAATTCCTCCAAGAGGAGTCTTTTACAGCTTGTGTAAAACAAGTAGGAACATCAGAGGTGCAACTGTCAAGAAGTATTGTAGGTAGAGGATGTTTGGTGGTAAAATAAGTTTTGGGTTTGAAGATTCCATTTGGAGCTAGATCTTGTAACCATATGATGGTTTTGAGTGTTAGGTTGTAAGGTTGATGATATGGGAGTAAAAACAACCAGGCCCGGCCCTGGCTATAGACCCAAGAGGTGGCCGCCTAGGACCTGTAATTTTCGGTGAAAAATAGGGGTCCCCAAAAATCCAACTCTCATATGTTTGGGCCTTCAAAATACCCATCTCTTCTTTTGCTTAAGCTTCATCTAATAATAAACCTAACCCAAAAATACTTAAGATCTTTCTCGATCTGAGATCTGGATCCTTTCTTTCTTAGTTACGATGATTGTTTTTAACAATTTTTTTTAAAACTAAACTTAAAACTCCCCGCAAGAAACTAAGAAAAAAAATTATAAGGGGGCGGAGCATTTTTTGAGTTTCGCCTATGTCCTCCAAAACTGCAGGGCCAGCCCTTAAAATAACTGATATAGCGGATGGTAAAGCTAGTAATGGAGACGATGGAGTGGTTGGTGCTAATTATTGTGAAGGAGGAGGAGCTGGTGTATGAGGTAAGGTAGAGATGGTTGAATCTGCTTGTATAGTAGGTATGGTGCAGTATAAGGGGGTGGTTGGTGTCTGAGGTTAATGTGATGGAGGTGGTGATTTTGTAGGTGTGGTAGGAGGAGGAAAAAGAGGAACACTGATTGGAGGATTAGAGTATGTACTACATAAGGGTTTGGACTGTAAGACTGTAGAAGAACACTAAGGAAATATGTCTTCATTGAATATCACATGTCTAAAGACTAGAACTTGACCACTGAGAGGGTCTAAACACCAATAATCTCTATGATTTAAACTATACCCATTAAGAATACAAAATTTACACCTTTTTTGGAGTTTATTTTTGGTATATGGTTTAAGCCAAGGATAGGAAGTACCCATAGGATTTTAGAAATTTGTAGTTTGATGATTTATTAAAGAGTTTTTCCCATAATGATATGTGTAATAGCCTAATTCTGGGATTCAGACTTAGCCTTTAGACCAAATGTGTTTAGAACGTTTAAGAATAGTAAACAATAATCAGCAAGATAATTTAGCATGGAAAAGCTTTTAATAGGTTAAAAATCACAACCTTTCTGATGGATTTTGAGATAGGGAAGATGATCTTATTATGATTCCTAACTTATTACAATAAGTGCTCTGGGTATCTAGAATTTTAGAGTAAGGATTCTTCTGTATAGAACTACCCGTCCTTGATCTATAGTTCTCTGGTCCTATTTATAGGTCTTTTTATATGACCGTTTGGCGACCATTAATATTCTTAATGATGGACATTACAAAGTATATGTAAGATGTTCTTTGACCAGATTCTGTAACGTTCTTATCTTTGTAACTATACAACACCTCTATTGACGACTATACACTTGTATAAATCGAACTGTTGAGGTAGAGGTCGAAAGTGATGACCTGAACTAAGAAATGTTGAACATATCCTTAGTAGTGCTTCCTATATGATGATGGCGTCGAGGATGAAGCTTGAGTCAGAGATAAGAAATAATCTATTACAAGAGCATGAGGAGCCTCATGGATGAGTGGTGTTGGTTGAGAAATTTGTACTGTATTAGCTTCCTGATGTCGTTGTCTTGATTAACATTGTGCCACGTTTTCTTTAGGTGAGATCGAAAGTTCGCATGTTGTTTAAAGATGATGCATGAGTTCGAGATGCGGAATAAGCCACTACAACCGCCCTCTCGGCTAACAGTTTGAGAAAACTTGTGGGCGAGTGGTGTTGGTTGACGCTGCAGTTAATATTTGGGAATCATTTCCAATATATATATATGAGAATCTGTTTATGGCTTTTCGATTTTCGAGAACCAATGGTTCTAGTCAATGTTATTTACATGGGAACTCCTTCTGACGATGGGAATTTGAAGGGTCTACTTTAAATGCTCATCATAGAATAAAAAAAATTTGGAGGTGAGTGTGATGAACCAAGTCTTCATCTCTGATTCTTTTATTCTCTATTCTTGACTGTTAAGAAGATCCTGACCGTTGAGAGTATACCAGGAACCAATCTCGGGAGTCTTGGATTCATAGAAAAATGAAGGAATTGCGTATTCGGTACTTTGGATACTAACCTCTGTATTTGCGGATACCAATTCCTCTGTCGCCTACTTATCACCGCATGCCATATAAAGAAGTGATGGAGGCGGGGGATGATTATTATCAAATGGCGCAGTTATACTATTTACTGACATCTAAGGCAGAGCGCCTAAATAGGCTATGTTTACTAGCGAAGGAGGCTGCTATAACTGAAGATGAAGCGGCAGGCATTCGTCCGAGGGAGTCTCGTCGGTATCCTGCTAGTGAATGAGTCATTTCTAAAAATTAGTGCCTTCCATCTGTCTCTAACATGCGGGTTAGGGTTATGGTAAAAGAGGTGACGATGATGGAGGAATCATTTTTTTTCATGGACCATAGATATTGGCCATGAAGAAGATCTTTCATCTGCGATTTCTAGTTCTAACTGTTTCCTGGACCTTACAGCATGTGATCAGAGTTTGGAAGTTGCTTCAGTTTTTCATCATTTTCCCTGTAGGCTGTTGAAAAACAATTCAAACTGTAACTGTGTAAAGTAATCTATTGGAATTATTTGGAAAATTTTATTATCTGTAAAGTATTTTGTAAGAGAAAGTTTTGAACTAATGAAAATATCCTCGTTCTAGTCTTTTGTCTCTTTGTGTCGAACTTGTTTATGTAGTCTTCTATTATAAAATATGAGTCTGTAAATAGGTGTAATTTTATCAGGTGGTATGATAGGGAAAATCGAGCTGTATGGACTTCAGTGTGTGGTGGAGTTTGAAAAGTTAAAGGAGTTCAAAAATCTGGTGATAGGAAGTAGATACTTTTTGTGAGATGACTTGAAGGATAAAAATATATATGGTTTTCTACGACCTGTGTATTCGAACTGGATGACATAATATCTCCAAATCTAAAAAAGGAGTGATATTGATCTGTAGGTGCTACTGTTGGACTTGCATGATCTTGCATGTTGCCAGCTGTATATTTGCTCGTATAAAATCAGAGGAGATATTTCATAATATGGAAGGGATGACCTGTCACATTATTTTCATTTGATTTTGATATTTTACTTTCCTGAAAAATGTACTTAGAAAATATTCCCTTCAACAAAATCTGTGGGGTGATCTGGATTCGCAGAGATCTTTCTCATGGTTATAAAGTAGTGATTCTTGGCTGTTATGATTTGTAACTTCTGTAGGGATAAATTTGTTGTGGAGCTAGTATGATTTCCTAGGGAGAGGACTCGTTCTCAACATTCCTATCAGGCAGCAGATGGTCACTTTCATATCAAGGATGCTGAACTCCATGAGTGGTATTTTTGTCGATTGCCTTATAATGCTGTGTTACTCGAATGGCCATTGAAATCTGATTGGACTAGATGAAGAAGGTAAGAGTAAAGAGTATGATAACTTTTTTCTGGTGCGATGTATTTCGTAGGTCGTTGCTGAGTGTCACGGTGTGGGAACTGACTGATCGATAGCTCGCGTGTGACAAGATTGTTGAGGAGGACGCAAGAGCTACAAGAGGAGATATAATTATGTGCGAGAGGTAAACCATCGAAGCTGCTTTAGATGTGACTTGAAAGAGCGGTAAGCTTGAAGTGAGAGCTCGTACAAAGTATTATGGTTTTAGTATTTTGTGTTGGTATCCAAATAAATGTAAGATGATGAATAAAGTATTCTATTTTACTGTTTGTGTACAAATATTTCTGGAAGGCAGCTGTAGGATTTTAACTACTGTATAGATCTCTTCGAATTTTAAATATTAATCTATTATAGGAAAGTCTTACAACCTTGGTAGAGTTTAAAAGAATGGTGATTGGTCAATTGTACTATATTTATGAAGAAGTAGAAAATTTTAATGGCAAACAGTATAGACAAACGTGATGACAGTAAACGTTATCACAGAAGTTATGATAACGTTGTTACCCAAAAAGATGTCTGTAGAGACAGTAGGGATGAGTGACGCGTGTCAGAAGGAGCCATCGTTTCATAAACCAAGGGAGAGTATAAAAACTCATATTTTTCTCCCTCATAAATTACCTACAGTTTCAGAGAGAGAGAAAAGTGGTGCAAATCTTATTCTCAAGGAGAGGAAACATTTAAGTTCTGAGTGTCATTTGAGAAGGAAATTTTATCAGGCGATAGAAAACTATCGGGGAAGCGATAGGAGTGCTTATTCTTGGCAAGACATCCGGGCAAACTAGAAGATTACTGTTCTTGAAGTACAGGTTGGTAATATAAAGCTCAATCCGTTTGATTTGTTTAGTAATCTGGATTATATGTGTAATAATCTATTTGATATGTGAAGTAACTTGCTTGATATGTATATTTGATAATATAGGGCTTTTAACCACGTGGTCGTGAGTTTGATTCCCACAGACGGCGCCAAATGTAATAACCTAATTCAGGGATTCGGACTTAGCCTTTACACCAGATGTAATCAGAATGCTAATAATAACTAACACAAAAGTTTAGCATGGAAAATCTTTGAATAGGTTAAAAACCACGACCTCTATTGTGGATTTTGATAAAGAGAGTGATGTTATTGAGAATGTTAGCTATTACAAGGATGTTCTGTAGAAACTTTCTTGATATGAAAAGTCTATCATTTCTCTGTAGTTCTATGGTCTTATTTATAGGTCTTATAATATGACCGCTTTATGACCGTCATTTATTTTAATGATGAATGTTATAATATATGGTTTTGATGAGTCTTCATAATGATTGTGTAATGACTTGAGTAACTCCTGCTCTATAATGTGTCTTCCATAAATGTGCCACGTGCATGTTGACGAGGTTGAGTGGTCATATGATGGTCGAAGATGGAGCTTGAGTCCGAGATGCGGAATAAGCTCCTTAGATTAGAGGACTCTCAGCTAATAGCACGAGAAGCATCATGGGCAAGTGGTGTTGGCTGAGAAATTCATTCTATATCCATTGCCTGACATTTCTGTCTTGATTCTAATCCAGTTTATTATTATTAATGCTTGTTTTTGACCAGTAATATGTACTATGTTTGGTCAAATTAGATGAATTAATAACCGACCTGTACTGCATTAGATGGGCTGGTCAAATTGGGATAATCCAATAAGTGACCTGTAATGTATTAGATGGGTGGTCGAATTAGGATTAGCCAATAAGCGACCTGTAATGTATGTGATTTGTTTGGTCGCATTGGACAAACTAATTATCGACTTGGAATGTGCTTTATTTGGTCGAATTGGACGAACCAATAATAGACCTGTAATATATTAGATTGGTGGTCGAATTAGGATGAACCAATAAGCAACCTGTGATGTATTAGATGGGTAGTCGAATTGGGATGAGCCAATAAACGACCTGTAATGTATGTAAAATGTTTGGTCACATTGGAAGAACCAATAATCATCCTGTAATGTGATCTGTTTTGTCAAATTGGATAAACCAATAATCGACATGTAATATATTATATGTGTTGGTCGAATTGGGATGAACCAATAAGCAACCTGTAATGTATTTAGAAGATCGAATTGGCTGAAGCAACAATTCTGTATATAGAGGTACTTATATGAGATAGTAGAAAAGTACTATGATATGTAACCTATAATATGCAATCTGTTTGGTCGAATTAGACGAACTAATAACCAAACTGTAATATGTAATCTGATTGATTAATTTGGACGAACCAATTATCGACCTGCAATGTGCTGGTAGAGCCCGTCCCCAAGTAAGAGCTTGAATTCCCCGGCCTTGAATACTATTGGATATGAGATTGATAGTAAGTTATTATAGCCTCGAGTACCTTGACCTCGAGCACTTTAATAATGTGGTTGATGTTATTGAAAAGATGAGGTCGAGTAATAAGTCTGAGCTAAAACGGCTTTGAAACTGAGGTCGAGCTAAGATGATTTATAGTTTGGCAGAATCAAACATTAATTCAGATTACCCAACCAACATCATCAGAAATAGGAGTTTGGAGTGGGCAAATCAAACGAGTTGACTTGGTCAAGTTGATCATAGAAAATGGGACGAACCGATTTAACTCGGTCCATTGGTGGTTGAGGCTCACTTGAGCTGAGCCAAAGAGGTAGCAGATCTTCAAATGAGTTGGGGTCTGTGCTTAAGTTTACCCTTTCTTTGATGGAACCCGACCCAAGGGAACAACTAAAGGGAAAAGATGACATGGGTGGTGACCCAAAAGGCGTAAACATATTCAAATTAGGAGACCCCTTTGCAAAATACGAGTCGAAAGTGTATCGAAGTGGCGACCCGTCATACAATAAAGGCAACTCAGACTACCGTGCACGAACTCGAAATAGTCACCGTGCTTATAATTCCTTTTACGGAATAGTACTTGAGCTCAAGATATATGGGGAGACTTGATATCTGCCTGTATGAAACTCGTCGCACGAATAAGCATTGACAACTATATCACTCTCTGAATCGATGTCGTTTGAAGGAATGTAAGATATAGATACATACATCTCCATATTTGGATCTGGCTCATTGTAAAGCAGAGGAATTCTAGTGGAAAATTACTCCATATATGAAAAGTTAAATCATCATCAAAAATTGGAGAACCATTCGATTTGTCTCCTTTTACGACAACCATTGCAAGAACAGATCTTCAGCAAGGGTTTGATTTAAGCACACAAAGTGATACCTCCACAAGCTGTAACAATCCTTGAATCATTTTCGATACCCCAAAAATTATGTTGGAAATGAAACCCCGAAAGCTGTAACAATCCTTAAGTCCGAGGAGCACAAGGCGATACCCCAAAAAGCCCAATCTTCTGGATCAGTGTCGTCGAATAGAGGAAAATCAATACGAGTAGTACGCCCTTGTAATTTAAACCGCATTTTTCTTGACCTGTAATATGTAATATGTAATATGTAATATGTAACCTGCATGTACGGTCCCTGTAGCTGTGTTTGTTGGGGTTGCAAAAACAATCTCCACGACGAAGACGACAACGAATACAATGACGATGAAATCAAATGAAATTTATTCAATATTGTTAGATCCAATGAAATACCTAGTATCGACCCTCTCCTGAAAGTGAGAATCGAATTGGTCACAATTGCATCTCTATATGCCCGCCTCAATGTAGGCATAATATCCTGCCCATGTTGATCATATCCAATGCCCATCTCAACGAATAATAGCGTCAATGCAGCTGTTGATAGCAGGGGAAACAGTCTATTCGCCTTTAATGGTTATCGCCATTGTTGCTTTAAATAGCTTGAGTTCCAATTGGAAGCAGAAGTATCTATAATTCCTCAGTCTACGCTCGACCATAGTTTCATTTAGAATTGCCCATGGATTATTTGATTGAAGAGTTTAGTTCGTCGACTACGACCATCATGAAAATAGCTCTTCGGTAAGATAAGCGTTTGATTTAAGCGCACAAGGTGATAACTCAGCAAGCTGCAACTTCGTACCAAACAAAATCATATCTCCAATTATACCCAATCATCCAAACACAAATCTGAATCCATACATCAGAAAGGGTAGATTTGGGGGTGTTGCAGTAGAACGAAGCGTTAATCTTTATGAACTGTTGGTTGAATCGAAATTGAGCTCTTTGATAGCCACATGTAAGCATAAATTTGGAATTCTAAACTTTGCGATCTGAGTAAACTCAAAAAGAGAATAGAGAGAGAGAATCAATGATGGATACCCGTGTCACCAAATCGAGATCAGAGAGAGAGAGAGAGATCCTCATGATGATTAGAGTTGATGTACTTCGTATAGTTGCAACCGGGTGAAACTAAAATGTTTTACCCAAATATAGATCTTTCCCCTTGATGGCGAAACCCATGATATGAAACAGAAGATTGAAAGGAACATTTAGGTGTCCCAGTGAAATGGAACATAACAGAGACAATAACAATGTTTCAAGCTAAGGATTTCTATTACTTCTGAGAATCGTGACTAGCTATTTTGATTCCCACAGCCTGGAAGCATACTTTGGTCTGGAACCGTCATGTCGTAAAGAGATAATCAGCAATTTTCTGTGACAATGAGTTTAAGAACTTTGTTCCCACAGACGCCAAATGTAATAGCCTAATTCCGAGATTCGAACTTAGCCTTTACACCAAATGTGTTTAGAACGCTCAAAAATAGTAAACAATAATCAACAAGATAATTTAGCGTAGAAAACCTTTGAATTGGTTAAAAACTACGACCTCTCTGGAGGATTTTGAGAAAGAGAAGATTATCTTATTGAGATTACTAACTTATTATAATGAGTGCTCTGAGTATCTGGAATTTTAGAGTAAGGATTCTTCTGTGTAAAATTACCTGTCCTTAAGCAGTAATCGTTTGACGACCATTAATATTTTTAATGGTGGACGTAACAAAGTATATGTAAGATTCTCTTTGACTAGATTGTGTATCGTTCTGATCTCTGTTATTTTACAACGGCTTTATTGATGACTGTACACTTGTATAAATTGAACTGTTGATGTGGAGGTCAAAAGTGATGACTCGAACTATGGAATGTTGAACATATCTTTAGTAGTGTTTCCTGTATGCTAATGAGGTCAAGGATTAAGCATGAGTCTGAGATACAAAATAAGCTATTAAAATATGAAATTAAGTTGTTTGGGGGGAAGCCTATTAATAAGAAAGACTGAGGCTTAAAAAAATTTAGTCCAGTAGTGGGTGGGAAGATAACTCTGAGCAAATACAGTTTTGCTCATCTCAACTATGTGCATGTGCTTTCTCTCAGCAATGCTATTTTGCTCAGAGGTGTAAACACACGAAAATTGATGTAAAATACCAGAGATAAATAAGGGATTTTTTAAATTTGTGACTGATGAATTTACCCCCTCCATCAGTTTGAATAGGTTTGATTATCAGATCTATTTTTTTTTCAATAGTAGCTTTGAAGGAAATGAAAACTAAATAGAAATCTGCTTTATTATAAATTGAAAAAATCCATCAATATTTGGTATAGTCTTCTATAAATAAAATCAGAAAGTGATATAATAGGAGAAGGCCCCCAAAAATCATAATGCAAAAGCTCTAAATTTTTGTAGTACTAGTAACATAAATGATAAAGGGACGTTTCTTGGTCTTCCCTAATTGGCAATGAGAGTAGAGGGGTACTGAAGACAGTTTACCTTTAAGAGGTAAGTGATGTTGACATGACTCTTTGGAGAAAAGGAGTAGATGGGTGTCCCAGCCTCTGGTGCCATATAGTAGATGAAGTTCTAGCTCCAATAAATGTTATGCTTTGACCAGAAGGTAAAAAAGAAGAATGGTTGAACTTGAATGGATATAGACCTTTCTCATGAGGTCCTTGGAAAAGTATCCGCTTTGAGAGTTTGTCCTTCACATAAATGGTATGACTATCAAATAGGAAATAAGAGTAAAATCAGTAAAGAGAGTTGAAGAACCTGTATTTTGGAAATGTAGTCCCTATTAACTGCCAATTATAACCTTGTTTGTTCCCTGTACTCCTCATGTAGTGATAGGTTATTCAAGTCTTATGCGACATGGTTAGTAGTACATATATCAGCGAACCAGTGTGATTCGGCGAAAGATGAAGTTTGATTCCCATGTCTAGTTCCAGCTATTGGAGTTAGCTTTGGTGTTAGAATCCTTTCCTGATAGGCAAAGTTCATCCTATTGTGACAATCAATACCTGTATGACCAACATATGAGCATATTTGATATCTTGGCTTGTTGGATCCTTGATTTAAATCATAGAAATTACTGTTGTAAGCACCTTTTCCATTGTTGTATGAGTGTCCTTGACTGTAGTTATTTTCTCTGCTGTGATTATTACTTTGAAACATTCAATTTCCTTATGATTTTGAATTGTAGCCTCTACCAGTATAATTGTTGCTATAATTAGAACCTTTGTAGGTAGGTTTGTTATGAGGAAATGTAGATGTTTTTGTTACCGCAAATGCCTGCGTAGGTATAAGTAGAGACTTTGCTCTTTCTTCTACCGCTACTTCTTCACTCAATAAGAGACTGTGAAGATCATCCAATGTAATTCATTCAGAATGAACTCAAATTAATGTAGAAAATGAGTCAAATTCAGGTGGAAGACCTTTATGTACTTGAAAGGTTAGATCATCATCAGAAATTTGAGAACCTTTAGCAGCTAGTATGTCTGAGATGTGTTTAATCGATTGTAGATACTCTAATATTAAAAAAGAACCTTTCTTTAGGGTCTACAATTTTGATTTTAACTACATGATGTGAGATCTTGAAATTGATGAGAATTTTTGCTATAGGGTTGACCATAAAGTATGTGATGTTATTGAATTCCCCATGTATGGTAAAAGGCATTAAGAAAGAGGAGTATTAATCCAAATTAGAAGTGTAATGGCCTAATTCAGTAAGCCCGAAGTGGCTTGGAATTAGCTCTTATACCAATGTACCAGTGAGAAAAATTTGATAGAAAGTAAGAAATGACAGAGGTGATTTAGAGTGGAAAACCTTTGAATAGGTGAAAAAATACGACCCCGAGTTGAGGGTTTTTGTAATAGTGGTTTTTATTGCTTGAGTCTGATATCTTATTACAAGTGATCTCTTAACTTAGAAATGCTTGATCTTATGAATAAGAAGTTTTTGAGAATCTAGAAAATGTAATTTTCTTGGTAATTTCTTCTGTAATTTTCTAGGTCCCTATTTTTTTAGGAACTTCTTCTTTATATAGGCCTTCTCCTTAATTCTTCATCGTGCTGAAGCACATTCTCTGAATAATGTGGTTAGTGGCGATTGACTGTGTAACCGCTGAGTTCGTAAGAGACAAGTATCTTTGATTTGTTAAGGTATTTTTGTTTGAGCTTGACCCACATTTTTCATTAGTTTGTAGAGTATGTGGCAATGTTGACTATTGAAGTCACGTGTAAAATGCATAGGTCTGACATGGAGGTAATTTGAACTAGAGACAGCTCAATTTGGGTAAGACCGAGGGGTAGGCCCCTACAATCGCCCCCTTATAACTAAAGTCATGAGTTGCTTTAGTTGAGAAAGAGTATATGGTTATATGGGTAATTTGGTTTGAAGTTTGAAAATGAAGGAAGGTATAATGTGGATTTGACTGCATGGAAAATGAGCGTGTTATGGGGGGACGTACATACATTGAATGTTGATAGGAATACGAATGTATGCATCGGTTAGGGTTTGAAGAGTTTTGTGTGTATTGAATGATGATGCTATGGAAAATGTTTATGCATAATAAATATAGGCTTATATAAATAGTACCTATACCAAGGTTTGTGGTAAAGTACACTTGTTTTGTTGCAAAATTCTCTGAAAGTTTTGAAAATTGTGAATACCCTGAGAATGGCTCTTGAAGAAAGAATTGCTGCTGAAATCCAGAGGTTAAAGCTAAAATATTTTGGGGATCAGTTCTTGGAGATGCCTACTCCCGTTCCTATTCTTCCGATATATCAAGGAATGTTGAAAGATTAAGCATCAGAGTGAAACATCACTGAAGTTAAACAAACTAAAGGATTTGACATTTTGGAGTGCATGATAGACTTGTTAGCTGTAAAAGCACTTGAATAACTTGTTATTAGTAAAATACCTAATGTTTGAGTACTTGAAAGACTTGTTATCCATAAAAGCACTTGAATGATATGTTATCTGTAAAGTACCTATAATTTGATTCGAGATGAATAAAATTTATTATCCAAACTCTTTGTTGATACAAAATAAAATAACTCTAGAAATTGAGCTGTTAGAAATATGTTTGTAATGTGAATATATGTGTCAAATATGATGTTTGACCTGGGGGCTGGAAAATTGGGGAAGAGAATTGTAAAAAATTTAGAATGAAAGATCGAGCTCAGAGAGGTCGTTCAGGAATACTAGATTTGGAAAGAATAAGTTCAATTTTGAATAAGATGAAATGATTGAGGTTGATTGGGAGATATATGCTTAAATAATTTTTCTCAAGATACTAGGGCTTCTATTATGAGATAATTGGATAATATCCCAAGCTATGGGGAGCTGGTAGAAAAAATGTATAAATAAGCACGGAATACGGTTCAAGCAGGTGGAAAGAAATAAGAATGGTGTAGACTCAATCTGAATAATTTGTTATACCGCTGAGGGATGGTTGGAGATAAAGATAGCTGAAGTATGGGAGCAGATTTTTAGACTATTGGATTATGATGCTGAGCTGCCAGTGAGGGAGGTTCAAGTTGATGGTTTAGATAGGATTGGTAGAGAACGCGAGTATGAACATCGTTTCTATGAAGAGATGTTTCGAGAAATTGTGTTTAATCTTGTATCTCAAAGAGATACAGTGAGATTGTTTGTCGTAGAGAAGAAAATATTAAAAGATGTGAGGATTGATGGAGGATACTTGATCGGATGTGATTCCCGAGGACATCAAGGTTGTTTTAGGTATAATTATATGTGAGGTGAATAAAGTGAATGTAAATACAGATGGTAAAGTGTATGTAATTATATAAGTATGAATAATTTCAAAGAAGTAGAATGAGCATATTAGTTGAATCGATTCATTATTTTTGTGAATGTTGTTTGTGACTGTTGTGAAAAAACTAATTTGAAAAGTTTTGAAATTTCAAGAACTTTGAAAATGACGTCAGCACTTTTATAAGAAGAAGAAGAAACAATATTAAAAAACAGGTAGCTTACGATTTTGTCTCTTGAGTAAAAGCTGTAAAATCTAATTGTGTATAAGTGTGAGTCATCATGAGTGTGGGAAGCTCAAAGAGAGATGTGGAGAAGAAAGAAGAAAATAGATTAAAGTATAAGGTCAAGGGCAATGATGAGACAACGTTTTTACTAAAAAGGTGCAAGTCGTCTGACATTGGTAGTGGAAGGGATGCCTCAGTTCCAAAAACGATGATGGCTCGTTTGAAGCTTAATTACTGCCTATAGTTAGGGAAAAAATATAAATACTGCTACATCTTTTATCACTCAAACGTTTCTCAACTTCTGAAAACTTGAAGTGCAGTGAGAGTGGAAGGAAGAAGAAAAGCAAAAGTAGCATAAAATTTTGTGAGGATTTAATAGAGAGTGATCAATAGTCAAAGCGTGAGAGAGTTGTAGAAACTGAGTTATAAAAGTGGCTATACAACAGTGTTGTAAGGGAAGGATTTGGCACCGCGTCAGATTTACATTCCGACATAGAAAGTTAGTAGAGGAGTTTTGATGTATGTATGTGTTTTTGAAGATCATATTATGTTTTTAGGGAAATCTAAAAATTACTATTTATTGTAATTTATGAGAATTTGTTTGATATATGATATATGAAAGATATTTGTATGCGAATGATGTATGTGGAAAAGATAATGATAGATACTTGAACCTGCATGTTGGTCGATCGTGAGGAGTGTTTGTGTAGGATCAAAACCTCGTCTGTAAATTTGTAGTTGATATGGAGAGTTTATCAATTAATGAGGCGTCAACCTCTGGTCGATCGGCAGAGTCTGAAATTGTAATGTCCGATAGTGAGGAAGAAGTAGGGGTTAATCAATTTCTAGATTTCCCTGGAAGATCGGTAACCTATCCTACTCGTTCTGATGTGCTCAATGAGTTTAGTAAAGCTAAGTATTTATAGGGGGTGGATGGGGTAGTTGTGTAGAATACGCTAGTAGGCAATTTAGAGGTTGCACTGTAGTAAGGGGAGATGAATATTTTTCTTTGCTGGCTGATTTGGAGATGGAGAAACTAGATAAAGGTATAGACGAATCGATCTCTTTAGAGTACATTGATGGGAATATTCAGAGCAAACTTTCATATGGTTTTTTGTGTTGCCTGCCTCAGTTGGAGTATGGGATGAGTCCCCCCTTAGCAATTTGGTGAAAGGGATTATAAACATCATCGGGGCATGTCCTGTTCAGTTAAACAGGAATATGTGGGAGGTGATAAATGTTTGTGAATTTTTGAATAAGTGGTAAGAGGTTAATGAGATTGAGAGGAAGATATCTCATGAGGATGTTTTACAGTTTTATAGGGTAAAAAACTTCTTTGCAAGCGGAGGGGCATATTTTTTTACGAGCTCGACTCGGCCTCACTTTTTCGGTCTGAACTCAGCAGGTTAGCCTTGGAATGATAATGTATTATGGGTGAAGGGTGATTGCCTTAAGAGATATGACGAAGGACCCATGGAACTTCTGTTTAGAATTGTAAAACAAAGTAAATATAACAATGTATAATGTATAAGATTGATATGTTGAAATTGTATGTTGCTCTGCTGATGTCCATGTGTTGCTATTGACAGGCCCTAAATCCACGGTGATGAGGAAATAGTCTTTGTTGGATACAGTTGCTCAGGAAGGGATAAAACTCGAGGAAATATTGGAAAAACTTGGCATTATCAGGCACAAATGTGCAAATAGTCGATCCGAAAATGTTCAAAAGTTTCAATGGACGAGGTTAATGATGGGCGCTGATGGAAGCAAATGGAAGGGAACTGATGGGGAAAGGCAAGGGAACTTGCCCAAGGCCCTTGGAGTGGACTACGCAGGGTTACCGTAGTCTACTGCACCGAGTAAGCTAGCCCAAACATTTCCCATGAAGAAAATGTTGAAGTATCCTTTGAGTTTTGGAACCATGGATAGTGGTGAGGTTGTTGGAAAGGCAAAAATGAGGTGGGTTGAGCCTTTTGAAACGTTGGGGGTGAAGGTCGTAGAGGATTGACCTGTTGTAGAAGACGAGCTGAGAGAGGTGGAGGGAAGGGCTAGGCTAACAGCTCTCCACGGGGAAGAGGAGATCAATAAAATGGTAGGTTCATATGCCATGAATATGTAATGAATTTTTGTATTACGACTTGAGCTAATTATAAGGTCAATTTTGTTTGTTTTGTAGGCTGCTTGTCTGATAAAGGGGATATGCCTCAGGGTTGGGGAGAAGAAAACTGAGTTAAAGAAAGCGAAAGCCGAGCTTGAGAAGAAGGTAGCTCAATTGAAAACTGACTTGCTCAAGTAGGGAAAGCGACTGGAGGCCCTGAAGGCTTTGCAAGTGGCGGAGATCAACAATCTAACCGCGGAGGCAAGAACAAATTTGAAGGAGGGGTCACTGAACGGGATAAACTCGGGTGCCACCTTTTATTGAAGGGGTATTCCAAAGATGAGGTGGATGCTATTAGGGCTGTAGTTTACATCAAGGAGGAGGAAGACTATGAGGGGGAAGAAGTAATTGTTGGAGTTTTGGACGGGCTGTATGGTTCTCACTCCAAATGGTGTGAGACAACCTAGGGGATGATAATGAGAGCCCAGAGGGGGAAAATGGGAAGGTTGAGCAGAATGATGATTATAATATTTGGGAATATTTGTAAACTGATTAGATATTGCTTGTTGGATAAAATTATGTAGGCTAAGTCGCTTTTGTAAACCTTTCAGTAGAAACTTAAGAACATGCGCCACAGAAAAAAAAAAATAGAGACTGAGTTCGCTAAGAAGAGAGACGGCTTAAAGTCCCTGTTATCTTCGCAAGAGGAGCTGTAGTTAGAACAGGGCAAGAAATAATTGACTTGTATGCTTCATTAGTATAGAGCTACAAAGTAATAAATAAAGTGTAAAGTCAGACCAAAACCCTGTTATTAGTTTAGGGGTAATGACACTGAAATGCTGTACATGAAATACCAAAGTATTGACAAATTAAAATATAAAGGATGTGTACCTTAGTCTTGGAAGTATATGTTATGGAGCATCCATCTGAGATTGTACTTCGACCTTAAGTTTAGAAGTAGTTTTATACAGTAGATGCCAAAAAATAGATATCTTGTTAGAAATGAGATATCTGTATTGAATGAGTGTTTTGAATCGAACTTAATATTTTGTATCTATAATGTGCAGGTCAAATTGGAGTCAACTCGCTCGAGCAAAAGTGAGGCACGCCAACGTAACCATGAATTTGCGGAGGAGTTTTACAAGATGAAAGAGGCAAATGATGATATAGAAGATCAGCATGTGAAAAGATATTTCAAATTCGTTGAGGCAATCCAAACATCTATCGACCTGGCTCGGAAGATCGAGGAGAAGGATGCTAAAATTAATAAAGGACAACTAGAGCTCACAGAGTTAAAAGAACATACAGCGAAGCTCAAAGCCAGAATAATGTATTGATGGCAAAGAGTATGGAGGCTGACATAGCTCGATACCGTATACAGGCGTTAGAAAGATCAGAGGAAGGGTTAAATTATTTTATAGCCGATTTGAAGGGTTAATTGATCAATAAAGCGAATAATTATCAGCGAATTCGAGCTGATCTTACGAATACTAGAAACAAGCTGGTGCGATTGTGGAATAAAATGTTTGACAGAGATAGCAAGCTGAAAAATGCTCAAGATAATTTATTGGTTTTTGAAGTTGCAGTTGAACAGTTGTCTATAGCCTTACTTACTAAAGATATGAAGTTTCGGACGGTACAACGGAAGTGTGATGAGTTGAATGAGAGAGTGGCACAACTGAAGACCAAATTGTGTGCCAAGAACGCCGAGGCTGGAGAGCGCTGGAGGAAGAATAAAAGCAATACCAAGGTATTCCTTGTCCAAGGGGATGTAGTCAGTCTGTCAGCTCGAATAAGAGAGTTGGAGGGGGATGTAGCTCGAATTTAAGGTTATGTGCGGATATGAGTTGAGCAGTTAAGGAAGTGCGAAAGGATACTGGATGGTACTCTTTCCAGGGAACAGGGGTTAGAGTAGCTTAATAGAAGGAAGGATATTTTGATACCGAAGAAAGATGAATTGTTATAGAAAACTCCAGTTGGGGAAGATTTAAACAGGGAGATTGAAGAACTTCAAGCTGATGTGGCGGATTTAAGGGCAATTGATCAGGCTAAATCAACTAAAGGTGATAAGAAATTGGAAGAGATCATTGCATTCACAGCTCGAATAGATAGTGAAATGGTATGACAAAAAGATTGGTATACGAGGTTGGAAGATCGCCTTTAGTGAGCGAGAGTAAACTTTTCTAAGGCGATTATAACTCATGCAGCACACTCAGACTTGTTGAGGGCGGTAATCGCCTATTTTGTAGAGGAAGTAAAAAGGCTTGAGGTAGAAAGAGATACCTTGTTCAAAAGTTTGTCAGACAAGGGATGTATCTGTAGAGCTAAAATAGATCAAGGAAATTGTATGGGCTCCATGGAAATAAATTTAGGCCCTCGACCTGCTAAATTTATGGAGTAGGGGAGGATTGTTCTGAATGCTCGAGCTTGAGAATTTATGGCTGATCGACCTCCTGTTGTATAGGAAAGCGTAGCTGACATCCCAACAAAAAAAAAATCCATTGTAGTAGTTGTATATGTAACCTGAAATAAAAAGTAGCTATTGCAGACATGTTGAGAGATGAAAGCTAGTTTTACCTTTGCTTTAATCATAGAGATTTTGTAGAGTAAGCCAAACAAAGTGTTATCCTTGATTTAACTGGTATGATGTCGCAGTAATATTGACGTAGATGAAAGCTAGTTGTACATTTGCTTTATCCTATGTCTGGTAGAGTCTTTGGTTGAAAACTAGTATTACCTTTAGTTTAATCAGAGAGATTTGGTAGAGTCAGCCAAACCATGTATTATCCTTGATTTGACTGGTATGATATTGCAGTCATATTGAGGTAGATGAAAGCTAGTTTTACCTTTGTTTTACCTTATGTCTGGTAGAGTCTTTGATTGAAAACTAGTATTACCTTCATTTTAATCGAAGAGATTAAGTAAAGTCAGCCAAACCAAGTGTTATCCTTGATTTAACTGGTATGATATTACAGGCATATTGAGGTAGAGGAATACTGCCTTTTTCTTTGCTTTATCTTATATCTTGTAGAGTCTTTGATTGAAAACTAGTATTTTCTTTATTTTAATCGCAGAGATTTAGTAGAGTAAGCCAAACCAAGTATTATCCTTGATTTAACTGGTATAGAGTTCGATTGAAAGCTAGTATTATCTATGTATTTTCTACGATGTAGAGAGATGTGTGGAGAAGAACTTGTGAGTTTCATTGAATAGATAAGGATGTACATTGGATGAAGATGAAATAAAAATGGAGTAGTGAGGAACTTAACGATAGTAGCATTTCAGTCGCCTAGTACTCTAAGGATTAGAGATTTGAACTCCTTCTGTCATGAGGTAATATGATCCCAAGCCTGAGAGACTTGTGATAAGGAATAAACCCTCCCAATTTTCTGCTAGTTTCCTTGACTAGATGATAGTATTCTGAGGGAATAATGGCTTCAGTGCCATAAGCAAGGAGGAATAGAGTACAATTTGTTGATTGTCATGGAGTGTTATGATATGCACATAAGAAATGAGGGTGTTCCCGCACCCAATTCCCTTTTATCTGTGAATGAAGCCATTCCTTGAGTCTATCAATGATGGTTTTATTTATAATTTTGGCTTGGCCATTGCCTCGAGGGTAGTAGGTATTAGATGGTGAATAGATGATATTATGATGGTTAAGGAAAGTTACGATCTTTTCTCCAACAATTTGGGGACCCGTTATCGATGCAAATTAGGTGGGAGTACCCAAACCAAGTGATGATGTGTTCCCAGATAAAAGAGATAACCTTTTTTTTTTCTAGCTTGACAGAGTAGAACTTCTTCTACCCATTTTGTAAAATAATCGGTAGCTACGAGTAGGTGATGGTGGTAACCTGGAGAATTAGGAAATTTACAGACAAGATCTAGTACCCATCGTTTGAATGAACAAAACACCTTGCTTATATGGAGTTCGAGCGTAAGGGCGCATATCATTTGTCCATGTCGTTAACAAGCGTTACATTTAAGTGAGTACTCTTCAGCTTGCTTGTACATGCCGGGCTGAAATACTCCTTGTGTGATGGTTTTGTCTCCTAGTGATCGACCTATGGCATGGGAGCCACAAGTCCCTTCATATAAATTATGGAGCATTTCATCCACTTTCTGTCTGGAGAGGCACTTGAGGTAAGGCCCCGTGACTGAACGACGATATAAGGCACCATTTTAATTTGTGTAGCGCTTTGAGTTGTCGATCAGCTGTCGGCGCTCCTTTGGATTTGCTAGAAGTGGTCCTTTACAGTTGTTGTCAATTTCGAGATAGGCTAAGAAAAGATTTTGTGAATCGTCATCTTCCCCTTTATCGCCCCTAGTATTGATCGTACATATAGAAATACGATCAATGTTAGGGACAGTAATTACTTTGATCTGAAGATATCGAACTTCTGTTCCTAAGACCCCAACCAGATATACCAAGGAATTGGTGTGTCTGTTTTTACCTCGAGTTAGATAATGAAGAGTTGCTTGCACGAACTTGCTCATCCTATCTGCAACAAGGGCTGCATATTTGGTCATCTTGCCATTCTTCTTGTATTGCTGAGAGTAAAGGTTGACGATAAGTAGTGAATCTATGTAAACTGAGAGTTCTGGGACACCGAGCTCAAGAGAGAAGTCAAGTCCGTGAATGATAGTTTCGTATTCGTTGACATTGTTTGAGTCCCCAAAATCTAAATGGATTGATTTTTAATTCTATCATTGAAAGGGGAAATCAATGGGATTCAAATTCCTTACCCTGTAGGTCCTGTTGATCCATCTATAAAAAGTCGGCACCCTATCCTTGTAATCCATTCAACTCGTTCGTCAAATGCTTTGTGGGGTGGCTCTTCTGTAATTTCTTCTGTAAGGTCTGGATCGTGCTCCTCCAACTCGGGATCTTCCACTGGAAAATTTACGAGGAATTGACAATGGCCTAACCCTTTTTGAAATGATGTTATTCGAACTTGATATCGTGTTCTCCCAAACTGACTGACCATTGTTGCACTTTTCTTGATTTTTCTTTTTTTGGACAAAACCTCTCGTAGTGTGTAGTTCTTCATGACTTTGACTGAATGAGCTTGAAGTAGTGCTCGATTTTCCCTTCAAGCCAAATGAGAACCAAGCTAATTGAATTATCTATAACTGCTAAGTAGATAATCAGTTCTACATTATCTATTGGGGTGCTCATTATGGGAGACCTCCCCAAACAGGTTATGAGATCCTGAAAAGCTACTTTGCATTTTAATGTCCATTGAACCTCTTCATTTGGCTGAACTTTTCCTCATTTGGTACAATTGCGGAATAGTAGGAATAGCCAACGACAGCAGTCTAATGATTTTGAAACGAATCGAATGAAAGCGGCAATCTTGCCGACAAGCTTCTGAATGTCTTTCATCATTTTTGGAGATGGCAGGTTGAGGAAAGCCCGAATCTGATTTGGATCAGCCTCAATCCCTTTCTTGCTGATGAGGTGGCCTAGAAATTAACATGAATGTACTCAAAATGATACTTATCAGGATTGAGACGTATCCTGTAAGAGCGAAGAATGTTGAATATTGTGTTGAAGTCTAAAATATGATTGGTGGACTGTATGCTCTTGCACAAGAGATCGTCAATGAAGACTTTCACGACTTTCCCATGATGTGCTTGAATATAGTAGTCATCAACCGTTGACATGTTACGCCTGCGTTTTTGAGTTGAATGGCATAACTTTGTAGAAAAAAAGTCCTCTTTTAGTGATAAAAGTAGTCTTTTCTTGATCTTCTTCCAAGAGTGGAATCTGATTGTATCCAGAAGCAGTGTCCATCATAGATAGAAGTTCAAGACCTACTGTGGAATCAAGGATCTAATGAATATTGGGAATAGAAAAACTGTCCTTTGGGGTATGCTTGTTTAGATCGGTAAAATCTACACAAACTCTGACTTTTCCATTCATCTTTGGGACAGTAACGATGTTGGATATCCCATCTAAAAATTTGGCTTCTAGAATGAATCCCATTTTGATCAATTTCTTGATCTCCCTGCTAACTTCATCGCGAAGTCGGGGTGATAGTTGTCGCTATTTTGGTTTGACCGCCGAAACATTGATGTTGATGGATTATTTATGACAAGCCTTGCCCGGATGACCCCATGCATTTCTTCAAAATACCATGAAAAAATGTCTCAATTTAGTCGTGGGAACTGAACCAGTTTAGTATCGATGAAAGTACCTCTGCTAGTTCCATCAATGTTGATGTATTCTATAGGTTCTTCCGTGGAAGGCTAATCATCGAGGTGATCAGCTTTCTGTAATTGTTATGCAGCATATCCATCTGAGGTATCTAGAATAGCAGAGACAATATTTTTACAAGCTTGAGAATGCTTTTGACTACCCCTAATTTCATAGATACCATCATTGTATTTGAATCAGAGTACTTGATGATAGGTGGAAGTAATTGCTTCCATGTTATGAATCAAGCAGCGGCCCATAATCCTGATATAACGAGATTTGGCATTGATTTCATAGAAGATATGGTCGATGGTGGCTCGCCCTGCGGTAATAGGTAAGATGATCTTGCCTACTCGCTCTTCTTTAGAACCATTGAATCAACTGATATCGGTGTCGCTTTGAATAACTTGATCGGCCAATCCCATTTGATCGATAATGCTATGAATGGAAATTTCAATACCGCTACCAGTATCGATCATCATTGTGTGCATAAAAAACTTCTTCATCTTGAGTATTATGACTAATGAATCATGATGCAAAAATTTGAAATGACTAGTATCGCAATCTTCGAATGAGATCCGAAGCCGACGATTGCTTGACTCAGGCCGAAGTTTGGCTTCTTTGTCTTAAGGTGTGAGATCGCAGCATTTCGATAATCTCTGGCGCTTGAATTTGTTAAAGTTGGTGATCTGATGGATTTCAATCATGTTGTTGTTGCACATATGGTGTAGATACTTCTCCTTAGGTTGATCTTCAACCTGAACAACTTCAAGCTCCTTCTTATAGCTACCATTCTTGTATGATTCTAGGTCGACAATGTAATGGCCAAATTCCTTAAGCTCAAAATGGCCTGGAATTTGCTATCATACCAATGAACCTGTAACAATTTTCTAACTGAAAGTAAGAAATGACACATGTAATTTTTGCGTTAAAAACCTCTGAATAGGTCAGAAACCATGACCTCGAGTGGTAGATTTTTATAATAGTATCTTTATTGCTTTAGACAAATATCTTATCGCAAGTGATCTTTAAACATAGTAAAACTTGAATCTTGTAATTAAAAAGTTTGACTGTTTGCTGAGAATCAAAATTACGCAGTTTCTTGATGCTCCCTCTTGTAATTTTTTCTGTTCCTGTCACTCCTGGAACTTTTCCTTTATATAGGCCTTCTCCATAGCTCTTTATCATGCTGGAGCACATTTTCTGAACAATGTGGTTAGTGACGGTTGACTGAGTAACTGATGAGTTTGTGAGAGACAAGTGTCTTTGACTGGATAAGGTTTTTTGAATTGAGCTTAACCCACGCTCTTGAATAGTTGACGGGGTAGTTTGGAATGTTTGACAGGGGAATTTATGTTGAAAATGCGTGAGTCTGTGATGGAGGTAATTTAAACTGGCGATAACTCAATTTTAGGCAAGATCGAGGGATAGGTCCCTACAATCGCCCCCTCGCAACTGAATTTACGAGTGGCTTTAGTTGAGAAATGATCAATTGGTAATGGGTATTTGGGTTGAAATTTTTGATTTTTGAAGTGGAGTAATGATGGCTTTGACTGTGTGGAAGTTACGCTGGTTATAGGAAAATCACGTGTATTTAATGTGGATATGGATACTGATGTATGTGATGGTTAGATTTTGAAAAGTTGCATCTGTAATAAATGATGACGCTTGGTAAAACGTACCTGTGTAATAAATGTAGGGTTATATAAATAGTACCTGCATCAAATCCTTGAAGAAGAGTATGCTTATAATCTGAAAAAATTCACTGAAAAAAAAATAAAAATTGTGATGACATGGGGAATGCTCCTTGAGGAGCGTATTACGTCTGAAATGCAGAGGTTGAAGTTAAAATACTTTGGTGACCAATCTTTGGAGATATCGATACCCGCTCCTGTCACTCCGATTTATTAAGGCATGTCTGAAGACGAAGCGGTTGAACTTTTGGAGGAATTCTATTGTATGTAAAGATTTTATTTCGTCGTCATGACAGGCGAGGAGCGTTGGGCTTGCCTCTGTACTCTCGCGGAATACAAGGTTAGGGCTTCATATGCAGGGATAGGCATAACTGTAGGGCAGTTATTTTGATTTCTTGTATTACCATGAATTCTAAGGTCAGGCCCTCTTCATCTCTACCAAATTTTCAGAGGTGGCGGTTATAGAGGAGGAGGTAACGGTAGTGGAGGAGGCAGACAACCAGTGAATGTCGACTTCTGCATTACTATTATGTTTTGGCACTGAGAAGACCATCGGTTTATGGAGTTGGTACCAGCACTAAGTCTACTGCTTGCCTAGTTTCTATTTGAAGTTTGACTAGATTTCAACCAAACAAATGTGAGGGAGGCTTTTTGTTGGTTCTAATTTCTTCTTTCCATCAGGGTGAAAGATCACTTAAGTAGGAAGAACTGAAGGAGTTGATGTGTCGGAGTGCCTGTATGACCTGTTACTTGAAAAAGTAGTAAAATACTTGTTATATGTGAATTACGTGAAGTTGGGTGCTGAACATATTAGATCCCTGTAATATACCTGAGATCGATTACTAAAAAACTTGTTATTTGTAAAATCACGTGTAACGTTATCGACATGAATACAAATTTTCCATCCAATTAATTGTGTTTATAAAATATCTCGTATATTCGAACTGAATCGTTTGAAGGATGTTTAAAATGAATTAAAGTTTATGAATACCGCAAGTGCTGTTATTCGAATTGAGACATTTATGTGCAAAAATATATGTGGTAATGTAAGTATGATACATCTATGTGTTGGAATTGTTGGAGATAAAAATATAGGAAATTTGTGATGTAAAAATTCGAGCTAATAGAGCTTGATAGAAGGATAAATCTTAAAAAATAAGCTCGAATTGAAAAATAATATAGCGTGCGAGTTCGAGGGAAATGATAAGTTCAAATATTCTACCTCAAGATTTTTTGGGTTTCTGTTACGAGATAAATGGTAAAAATTATACTTTGAGGGGAAAGTGTTGTAGAAACTCATAAATAAGGGTGGAATTTATTTTTTTGAATATGGAGAAAGTTTTGTGATGGTGCGGACTCGATCTTGGAAAATTCGTCATGCCGCTGAAGGACGATTGGCTGTAAAGATCGCTAATGTGTGGGAGAGGATTTTTGGATTGTTGGGTTATGATGTAGAGTTGCCAGTGAGGAAATGTCAGCTCGAAGGACTGGATATAAGGGGTAGGGAACTTGAGAATGCTCGGTATTTTTGTGAGGTATGCTTTCGTGAATTGGTGTGGGATCCTGTAGATCGAGAAGAGATCGCTAAACTGATTGCTGAGGTGGAGATCGAATTTGAAGATGCTATGATAGATGGATGAGATTTGGTTGGAGGTGGTTATCTAGATCATTAAGGCTATTTTAGATGTAATTATTTATAAAGTATTATCCTTAATAAATGTAAATGTTGCCAATTTTAATAGAAAAGCCAGAATTCAACTAGATCCTCTATAGTTGAAAATGCCATTGAGACTGTTTTGACCAACAAACTTTGATTTTTTTTGAAGAATTTGTTAGCATTGAAAATGACGTCATCACTACAATAAGTATAAGGAACAAGAAGAGAAAAAATGTAGGAGTTTCTAGTTTTGTCTCTTATGTAAAGTTGTTAAAATCTGATATCGTGGAGTGTGAATCATCCTGATTGTGGGAAAGTTAGATAAGTTATGGAAATAAGAGATAAAAATAGATTAAAATATGAGGGTAGGGGTAATGATGGAAAGATGGTTTCATTGAAAAGGTACAAGACGTCTTACATGGATAGTAGAAATGACGCCTCGGTTTCATAATTGAGGACGGGTCGTGTGAGGTATAATAACTGCCGGCCGTTTGAGAGAGAAAGATTAAATAGTGCTTCGTCTTCATCTTTCAAACATTTTTCAACTTCTAAAAATTTGGAAAGCACAGAGAGAGAAGCACAAAAAAATTGCAAAGGCTTTAGTAAGGATTTTGAGGGCGATCAGCAGTCGAAGAGAGTTGTAGGCACAAAATCACGTATGTGGCTATACAACAGTGTGGTGAGGGATGGACTTGGCGCTACTACAGATTCTCATTCTGATACTGAAGGTTAGCAGCGGAGATGTGTACTATTTTTTCTTTTTGCAAATCGTAATATGTTTTTAAGCAAATCCTAAAAAATATTTATTTATAGCAATCTATGATATATAACATATAGACAGAATATCTGAAAGATATGCTGCATATGAATGATCGATGTGTGTAAAATAATTATAGATACCTGAACCTGTATGTCAGTCGAACGTGAGAAGGATCGAACTTTGCTTGTAAAATTGTAGTGAGATGGATAGTTCTCCTATTAGCGAGGTTTCGACCTCCGGTCGGGCAGTAGAGTCTGATAGTGAGGTTGAAGTAGGATTAGAGCAATTTACAGGTTATCCTGGTAAATTGGTGGCCCATCCCCCTGGTTCAGATGTATTCAAAGAATTTTGTAAAGCCAAGGCTTCTGTAGGAGGGTTATGGGATAACTGTATACAATATACTGGTAGGGTGTTTAAAAGGTATACTGTAAGGATGAGGGAAAAGTATTTTTACTTGTTGGCCAATTTTAAAGAGTAAAAACAAGATAGGGGTATAGATGAATCGATCTCGTTAAAATATTTTGGTGGGAGTGTTCAGAGGGACCTTTCAAAGGGCTTCCTGTATTACCTGTCTTAATTAGATTATGGGTTGAGTCTTCCCCTAACCAATTTGGCGAAGGGGATTATGAATATGATTGGGGCATGTCCTATTTAGTTGAACGGGATCATGTGGGAGGTACTAAATGTCTGTGACCATCTAAATGAAATACGGGAGAATGAGGGAAAAGTGAGTAGGATATCCCTTGAGGATGTATTACAGTTTTATGGGGTAAAAAATTATAAAGCCAGTGGTGGGGCATATTTATGTGCGGGTGTAACTCGGCGTCGCTTCTTCAATTTTAATTTAGCAGGTCGGTCCTGGAATGACAACGTAATATGGGTGAAGGGTAATTATCTTCAGAGAGATGATGAAGAACCTTTGGATCTAGTATTTAGAACTGTAAAACAAAGTAAGTATAACAGCGCATAGAATATAATATTGATATGTATGAACTGATGGTCTTTTGTTGATAATAACAAATGCTATGCATGGCAGGTCTGAAGTCCTTAGTGGAGAGGAAAGATTCATTGTTGGATGAAGTTGCGGAGGAAGAGGTTGAGCTCGAGCTTGTGTTGGATGGACTTGGCCTTAGGAGAAAGAAGAAGATTGGGAGCAAGTCAAAAAAATTTCAAAAATCTCAATCGACCATGCTGATGACAGGTGTTGATAATGGGGAGAAGAGAGGAATTGGTGGGGAAGGTCGAACTAATTTGGCCAAAACGCCTAGAATAGACAGTTCGGCTCAGCCAGAATCTATTACGTCGTGCAAATTAGCTCAAAGATTTCTCAAAAAACAAATGTTAAAGCGTGCGTCAGCCTCTGGTACCACTGGGAGTGGTGAGGTTGACGGAAAAGAGAAAAGGCGAAGGATTGAGCCTTCAGGAAGGTAGAAGGAAATGGTTGCTGAAGAGCGACCTACTGCTAAGGATAATCTCAAAGCAGTATAGGAAAGGGTCAGATTGGCGGCTCATCATATAAAAGAGGAAATGAGCAGGATGGTACCTATTTATGTTTGATCGTATAAAAAATTTACTGCGTTCGAACTTACGCTGAGGTTGATTTGTTTTATGCAGGTTGCTCATTTGGTGAAGGGAATTTTTCTCGGAGTGGAAGAAGAAAAATCCGAGCTGATGAAGGTTAACGCCGAGCTTGAAAAGAAGGTAGCTCGAGTGAAGGTTGATGCCCTTAAAGAAGCAAAGATGTTAGAGGCCCTGAAGGCTTCCCATGAAGTGGCCATTGGAAATCTACAAGCGGAAGCGAGGGTAAATCTGGAGGAGGTGGAGGCGGAGCGTGAAAAGCTGGGGCGTCACCTTATGTTGAAGGGATATTCTGAGGAGGCGGTGGATGGTATTAAGGAAGACACTTATGTCGAAGAGGGTGATGATGAAGAAGTAGAAGATGTGGCGGTGGGAGTTATTGATGGGTTAGACGGTGTCTCCCGCTAGACGGTGCCAGATAACCATGGGGATGACACCGAACTCCCAGAGGGTGAGAACAAGAAGGTAGGGTAGAGAAATGCTTTGTATGAGTATTTTGCAGTGTCTTGTAAATTGTTGGACTCTGTGTGTATCGAATAGATTTCTGTAGGCTGAGTTCTTTTTTGTTTTTGTAACCCTCTTGTAGGCATTTAGGGAAATGAGTCTCAGAATAAAAACTCTAAAGACTGGGCTTGTAAGGGAAAAAGTGATCTCCATAACTTTGCTCTCTTCGTAAACGGAGCTACAGGTTAGATAGGAATTGATTTCCTGACTTGCATGCCATATTTGACATAAAGTTACCGTGTAAATTAGATAACGTAAAGCGTAGAGGTAGTTCAAAACTTACTATCAATTTTTAGGGAAGTAACACTAATATAGCGCGTAGAAAAATTCAAAGTATTCAGATAAAGCAGAATATCATAAGCTTGTACCTTAGACTTCGAAATGTATGTCACCGAGCACCTGTCTGAGATATTACTTCAACCTCTAAGTTTAACGGTAGTTACACACAGTAGACATTCGAAATCAGATATCTTTTTAGAAATGAGATATTTATCATGTCGATGTATTTATTATTGTGCAAGTCGAATTGGATTCAGTTCGCTCGCGCGAAGATGAGGCGCTCCAATGTAACCGATAATTTGTGGAGGAGTTTGATAGGGTGAGGGAAGAGAATGAGAACAGGGAAGATCAACATGTAAAGGTGCATTTTAAATTTGTTGACGCAACCCAGACTGTTGTTGACTTCACTCCCAAGGTCGTGGAGAAAGATGTCGAAATTAAGGAGAGGATAAAAGAGCTTACGGAAGTAAAAGAACACACCACGAAGCTTCAAAGTTGGGTTGACACGCTGATGGTTAGGGGTAAGCAAGCTAAAATGGCTCAATACCGCATTCAGGCGCTAGAAAGATCGGCGGGACAATCTCGAGCTGATCTTCAGAATTGTAGAAGCGAGCTGGAGCAACTGAAACAAAAAATGAGTAAAAAGGATAACGAGCTGAAGGTAGCTCGAGAACATCTATCAGCCTCGGAAGCTGCAGCCGAGCTCTTGCACCTAGCCCTTCCCGCCAAGGATTTGAAGTTTTGGGAAGTGCAACGAAGGTGTAAAGAGCTAAACGGGAGGGTGACTTGATTGAAGACAGAATTGACACAAGCAAACACACGTATCAAGAAAGCCGAGATTAGGGAGTACTCAAGGTTGAGTAGAAATGAATTAAAGTTCCTCTAGTCCAAGGGGATGCAGTTAGTCTGTCAGGTCGAATTAGAGAAGTAGAAGGTGACGTGGCTCGAATTCAGGGACATGTACAGAAAGGGGACGCAAACTTAAGGGAATGCCAGCATAAGTTAAATGCTTCTCTTGTCAGGGAGATGGTCCTAGAAGGGGAGATCCAGGCGAATAAAGTTTTGCTGAAGAAGAAAGATGACCTATTACAGGATACTTCTGCCAGGGAAGAATTGAATGCATAAATTATGAGATGATACGCTCAGGTTGCTAATTTGGAGGTTGCTATTCAGGCTGAATCAGCTAAATATTCCAAAACATTAGAAGAGAATATAGCTTTTTACGATTTGGCAGACACGGAAATGGCACATCAAAGAAGCTTTATGAGAATTTAGAGTCATGCCTTGAGAATATAAGATGAAAATTTTCAAGGATCATTGTAGCTCATGTATCACAGACAGACCTGTTAAAGATGACCATTGCACATTTTGTATAAGAAGAAAAAAGACTTGAGTTAGAATGAGATACCTTGTTTAAGAACCAGTCTAATAAGGGATGCATTAGTAAAGTAAATATAGATCGAAGGAACTGCATGACCTTCATGGAAGCGAATTTAGGCCCTCGACTAGCTGATCTGATAAAGAGGGGTAGAGTCGCTGTAACTTGTGAACTGAATTCTGATCGACCTCCTGGTAGAGGGTAATGCATAGCTGACATCTCAACAGCAGAAAAAACATCCACTGTAATATGACCTGAAAATAAGTAGTATCTGTCACAGACATATTGAATTAGATAAAAGCTAGTATGACCTTTGCCTTATCTTATGTATGGTGGGGCCTTTGATATAAAACAAGATTTTTATATTTGCTCTAATCGCAGAGGTGGGTTGAGCTAGTCAAACCAAGTAATATCCTTGATTTAACTATAGAAATGTTACAGACATATTGAAAGAGGTGAAAACTAGTATTACCTTTGCCTTATTTTATGCCTGTTAGAGTCTTTGATATGAAATAAGTTTCTACATTTGCTTCAATCGCAGAGATGGGTTGAGCCAGCCAAACCAAGTGTTATCCTTGATTTAACTATTGAAATGTTACAGACATATTGAAAGAGATGAATGCTAGTATTACATTTGCCTTATCTTATGCCTGCCAGAGTCTTTGATATGAAATAAGTTTCTACATTTGTTTCAATCGCAGAGATGGGTTGAGTCAGCCTAACCAAGTGTTATCCTTGATTTAACTATAGAAATATTGCAGATATATTGAAAAAGATAAAAGCTAGTATTACCTTTGCCTTATCTTATGCCTGTTAGAGTCTTTGATATGAAACAAGTTTCTACATTTGATTTAATCGCAAATGTATTATCCTCGATTTAACTGGTATAAGATTGATTGAAAGCTAGTATTATCTATACTTTAATCTATAGAATGTGGTTGAATCAACCTAAGTAGAGAGATGTTGTGAAAAACTTTGAAGTTTCATTAAAAAGTTTAAAATTTACATTGGATGGAGATGAAAAACTAACTTTTGGAATTGGACAGCAAAAAAATCAAAAAGCGAGAAACAGAAATGTAGTAAGGCACTTAACGATAGTACCATTTCTGTTGCCTAGTGTTCCAAGGGTTTGAAATGGGGATTCCCTCTTCTTTCATGAGATAATATGATCACAGGCCTAAGAGACCTGTGATAATAAATGGACCCTCCTAATTGTCGGCTAATTTTCTAGCTTGAGGCCCTTTGTGATGTTGAGGAATCTCTTTGAGGACGAGATCATCGATTTGGAGGGTATGATTTCTAACTCAGTTGTTGTACGACCTGGCCAGTATATGATGATATCGACCTTGGTTAATGATGGTGCCTTCCCTAGTCTCATCCATCATGTTAAGGTTGCAGGCCAATTCAAACTCATTTTCCTCGTGAGTCAGCTCGTGATCCTGAACTGGATGATGGTACTCAAAAGGAATGACAGCCTCGGTGCCATAGGCTAGGATAAATAGGGTGCATTCTATTGACTGTCTGGGTATGGTACGATATGCTCATAGGACATGAGGCAGCTCTCGAACCCAATTCCCTTTTTTCTATGAGTGAAGCCATTTTTTTAGTCCATTCGTCATGGTTTTGTTGGTGATTTCATCTTAGCCATTGCCTTAAGGATATTAAGGATTGGATGGTGAGTGGATGATATTGTGTTGTTTGAGGAAGGCTACTATTTTTTCTCCCACAAATTGAGGCCTGTTATCGATACGAATTAGGTGGGGGCACCCAAACCGAGTAATGATGTGTTCCCAAATAAAAAAGATGACCTCTTCCTCTCTGGTTCGACGTAGTAGAACTGCTTCTACCTATTTTGTAAAATAATTAGTAGCCACGAGTAGGTGATGACGGTTACTTGGAGAGTTGGGGAATTCATCAATGAGATTAAGTGCCCATCTTTTGAATGGCCATAACACCTTGCTTGCATAGAGTTTGAGTGCAGGGGCGCGTATCATATGAACATGTCTTTGGCAGCTGCCACATCTGCGTGAGTACTCCACTACTTGCTTGCGCATACCGGGCTAGAATACTCACTATGTAATAGTCCTGTTTGCTAATGATCGACCAGCGGCATGGGGGCTACAAGTCCCTTCGTGTAATTTGTGGAACATTTCATCCACTTTTGGTTTGGAGAGGCACTTGAGGTAAGGTCCTGTGACGGAATGAGGGTATAACATACAATTTTGATTAGTATAGCGCTTCGAGTTGTTGATTAGCTGTTGGTGCTCTTTTGGATCTGCTGGGAGTGGTCCATTGCAACTGCTATTAATACTATGGTAGGCTAAAAGAGGCTTTCACCAATTGTCGTCTCCCCCATTATCTCCCCCAGTATTGATAGTGCATACAGAAATGCGATCAATACTGGGGGTTAAAATGATTTTGATCTAGAGATATCGAGCTTCTGTACCCAAGACCCCGGCTAGATATGCCACGAAATCGACGTATCTATTTTTACCTCGAGGGAGATAATCAAAAATTACTTTCAGGAACTTGCTCACCCTATCTGCAATGAGGGCCGCATATTCCATCATTTTTCTATTCTTCTTGTATTGCTTGGAGTAATGGTGGACGATGAGCAATGAATCTGTGTAAACTGAGAGTTCAGGGACGTCGAGTTCAAGAGCGAGGCCGAGTCCATGAATAAGAGCTTCGTACTCGGTGACATTATTAGAGGCCTCAAAATCTAGGTGGATTGATTTCTTAATTCTGTCATTGGAAGGGGTAATCAAAATGATTTTTATCCTTGACACTGCGGGCCCTACTGATCCATCCATGAGAAGTCTCCACCCCTTTGTTGTAATCCGTTCACCTCGCTTGCCAAACAGTTTGGGGGGTGGATCTTTGAGAATTTCTTCTATAACGTCGGGGGCATGCTCCTCCCACTCGGGATACTCTACTTGAAAATCTGCGAGAAAATCAGCAACAGCCTGACCCTTTTCTGAATGACATTATTCGAACTTGATATCATGTTCTCCCAAACTGACTGACCACTATTGCACTCTCCTTGATTTTTCTTTTTTGGATAGAACTTCTTGAAGTGGTTAGTTCATCATGACTTTGACTGAATATGCTTGGAAGTAGTATTTGAGTTTCTGCGAAGTGTAAACAAGAGTGAAAAGAAGTTTTTCAATTTTAAAGTATATTGTTTTCGCTGGAGTGAGGGCTTTACTGATAAAGTAGATTGGTTTCTCGATTTTCCCTTAAAGGCAAATAAGAACTGAGCTGAGAGAAGTATATGTGACTGCTATGTAGATAATCAGTTCATCATCATCTACCGGGGTGCTCATTATAGGAGACCTCCCCAAATAGGATTTGGGACCCTGAAAAGTTACTTCATATTCTGGTATCCATGTGACCTCTGCATTTGGCTGAACTTTTCCTTATTTGGTGTAACTGCGAAGTAATAAGGATTGCCAATGACAGCGGTCTGAAGATTTAGAAATGAAATGGTTGATAGCAGCAATCTTGCCAGCAAGTTTCTAAACATTTTTTATTATTTTCAGAGAGGGCATGTTGAGGAGAGCCCGAATCTGATATGGATCGACTTCAATCCCTTTCATGTTGATGAGGTGGCCTAGAAATAGGCCAGAATGTATCCCAAATTGATATTTATCAGGGTTGTGATGCATTCTATAAGATTAAAGGATGTTGAATATAGTGTTGAGATTTGAGATAGGATTGGCTGACTGTACGCTTTTGCTCAAGAGATCATCGATGTAAACTTTAATGACTTTTCTAAGATGTGCTTTGAGCATAGTAATCATCAATCGTTGATATGTGGCACCTGTGTTTTTGAGTCCGATGGGCATGACTTTGTAGTAATAAAGACCTATTTCAGTGATGAAAGTTGTCTTCTCTTGATCTTCTTCCAAAAGTGGAATTTGATTATACCGCGAAGCAGTGTCCATCATAGATAGGAGGTCAAGAAAAGGGGAGAGGGAAAGTATCCTTTGAAGAATCAAGGATCGGATTAATGTTGGGAGAGGGAAAGTATCCCTTGGATTATTTTTTTTCAGATTAGTAAAATCTGCGCAAACTCGGACTTTTCCGTTCTTCTTTAGGACAACGACAATGTTGGATATCCAGTCTGGATATTTGGCATCCCGAATAAATCCCACTTTGATTAATTTCTTAATCTTTGCGTTAACATTATCTCGAAGACGAGGTGACAGTCGTCGCTGTCTCAGTTTGACCGCCATGGTGTTGATGTTGATAGCTAAATTGTGTCATACCTTGGTCGGATCGACCCCAGGCATTTCTTTGAAAGTCCACGTACAAATGTCTCAATTTAGTTGTAAAAACTTAATGAGAGAATCTTTTTCGTGTTGAACCAGCTTAGTACCAATAAAAGTATCTCTGCTTGGTCCATCAATTTTGATATATTCTATGGGCTCCTCCGTGGAAGGTAGATCGTTGAGGTGATCACCTTCCTAAAATTGCTAACCAGCAAATCTGTTAAAAGTATCTAAGATAGCAAAGACAGTATTTTCACAAGCTCCAGAGAGCTTCTGACTACCTTTGATCTCATAAATACCGTTGTCATGTTGGAAACGGAGTCCTTGATGATAGGTGGAAGCGATTGCTTCAATGTTGTGAATCCAGCAGTGGCCCATAATCCCGAGATAACGAGATTTGGCGTTGATGACAAAGAAAATGACATCGATGGCGGCCGGTCTTGCGGTAATAGGCCAGAAGATCTTGCCTACTCGTTCTTCTCTTTACCCTTTGAACCCACTAATATCGGTGTCGCTCTGAATAACTTGGTCGGCCAATCACATTTGGTCGATAGTACTTTGAAAGAGAATCTCAATACTGCTTCCAGTTTTGATCATCATTGTGTGCATGAAAAACTTCTTCATCTTAAGCATTATTACTAACGCATCATATTATGGAAATTTTGTATGGCTAGTATCGCAATCTTCGAAGGAAATCCCAAGCCGGCGATTGCTCGACTCAGGAAGGAGATTGGCTTCTTTGTCTTGTGGTGTGAGATCACAACATTCTGATAGTCTCCTATATTTTGATCTGTAGGAATTGGTGATCTGATTGATTTTGATCATGCTGTTGTGGTGCATATGGTAAATATTCTTCTCCTCCGCTTGATCATTGACCGGAATGACTTCAAGCTGCTTCTTCTAGCTGCCGTCTTTGTATGATTTCAGGTCGACAATATATTCGAGTATCCTTCCCTCATTAAAAATGTATTCGAGCAACCTCTGTAGAGCATATAAATTATTAGTAGAATTATGGCTTACCTTATGATATAGACAATACGGTCGACTGTCAATTGGTTTCTATGGTCGAGAGACACGGTAGAGGGTAGCTAGTGTTGGCATTGTCGATTGGTTCCTGTGTAGATTCAGACATTCATCTTTGGATGGATGGTTTTGTTTGGCGGACAGCCTTTTCTAGGGAAGCTAGTGTTTCCCTTAGTATGCTTTTGATCTTCCTGTTCCTCCTTTTGTTCATTGCTTCAATCTGTAGATGGGCCCTTGGTATAGAGGACAGACTTAGTAGATTTCTGTCGCTCAGACATCATCCTCTCCAGGTCAATATTACTGTTAACCTTGGTGATCATCTCCTCCAAGGTCGCAGGTTTGTTGAGGAAGAAGTGCTCATTGGCCTTGCAGTCGAGCCGGAGTGTATTGGCGAAAGCAGTAACGGCTATTTTCTGGTCAAGGTTATCCACTTTTCACGCGAGCTCTAGAAATTTATTTGAGAAATCCTCGAGCTTCTCTCCTTATGACTGCCTAAGACTGATAAGTAAATATAAATTCTCCTCTTTGTCCCAGTTGTGAGCATATGTCTTGATGAACTATTTTTGTAGCTGATCGAATGTATATATGGAGTCCTCAGGGAGAGAGTGGAACCATCGGAGTGGTTCCTCCTGTAGACTTGTGGCAAACAGGCGGTAGAGGATGTGGCTGAGATTGGAATATAACCTCAATAAATCACGATAGTGCTGAATGTGCTCCTTCGGGTCAGTACCTTTGTATTTTTGAATTTTTGGAGTATGGAAACCTTTTGGTATCTCCAAATCGAATAGCTCTTGGGCAATCAGACATCCTTATAATTTTGTGATGTTGTCGGTAGTATCCAGACCTTGTGCTTCGATCTACTCCTTAATTCGCTGGTCCATATGATCTTTCGTGATGTAATGACATACTGGTTGAATCGATGGGCGAGCAAGTTTTTGATGATGAGTACCTGTACCTTCACTCAGGCGATCTCATGCTGGAACTTGGCGTTGAGGTCATTGTTTTTCCACCTGACGGATGGACATTCGGTGACCCCGATTGATTTCAGTTTGAACTTCACCCCCCAAATGTATAAAAGGCTATGGTTTGTGTTGTAGATTCCTTTAAATAGCTTTACTTGCAACTTCTCGAGCTCCCAATCTCTTCCTTGCAAAAATACGGGAGGTCCCTGGCAACTGATCGTGACCTTTGGCTGAAGGAGCCTGCTAAGTATTTTGCAGAGCCTCTAGGGCAATTTCTATTGTTGTTATCTGGTCATCATGTCATTTGAGCGCTGTCAAACGAGTTTGTCGTTCTGGATCGAGCTTTATCTCGCAAAGATCCTGATCCTTTGATTAACTGAAGTTCGAGCTCAACACATTTCTCTGCCTTGGCGTTGAGATCCACCTATAACTCTGTAAGTTTCCCCGGCTCCATTGTAACATCGAGTTGAGTCCCTGTTGTTGCTCATCTAGAAGAAACCATGATTGAAATTTGAAGTGAAAGAATACCTTAGGATACCGTGGAAATACAATCCTTCCCAAGGACGGTGCCAAATGTAATGGCCAAATTCCATAAACTCAAAATGGCTTTGAATTTGCTATCACATCAATGAACCTGCAACAATTTTCAAATGGAAAGAAAGAAATGACACAAGTGGTTTTTACGTGGAAAACCTCTGAATAGGTAAAAAACAAGGACCTTGAGTGGAGGATTTTTATAAAAGTATCTTTATTGCTTGAGGCGAATATCTTATTACAAGTGATCTTTAGACATAGAAAAGCTTGAATCGTATAATGAAGAAGTCTGATTGTTTGCAAAGAATCGAAATTGAGTAGTTTCTTGATGATCTATGTTGTAATTTTTTCGTTCTTGTCTCTTCTGGAACTTTTCTTTTATATATGATGTCACGCCCCAAAATCTAGTAATCTGTAGCTAGAGCAATCGCTGAGATTCGAGGGTGTGCAGGTCAAGAAATCCAAAGATTCGGCCCACGAACAACCGATCCATAGACAAATTCTAGCTCAGTCATTCACAAAAGTATCACAACAGAGTAATATGGAAAAATAGAAATAGCGGAAGACTAAGATAACAATATCTAAACGTAAGATTCTACAAACCTCTACGCCGTAAGCCCAACAGTAGTAACTGGAGAATGAGCCTCCTGCTCAGCTCCCTAAAGATCACCAAAACAGCAACTAAAACCTGAAACAACCTGCCGCTGAAAGGGAGATACGAGAGTGACCAAACAACGAGCTCACTAACTCCCAGGAATAGCTAAACGATTACACTAACCAATAAGATGGATATAAATAATGATAATAAGACATAATAATATCTAACAATAAATAAGATATATAAATATATATAAATACCAAGGATGTCTAAAAGGTATCTAATAGGTATATAACTAGTCTAATGATTATATGTAACTATACTATAATTATACATACATATCTCGAGCAAAGGAGTGCTAAGACTATAACTACACTTCAGTCCCAAGGACTAATAACTACACTCTAATCACTACCGTGGCCCTCAGCGCTACAAGCAACTAGCCCACCTCAAGAATACACTAACACACGAGGGTAAACAACCCTCGGCTAACCACCATCCAACTGGGTTATCCAAACCCCAACCAGGTACAACCCCAAAGCTATCACAGGCTAAACGAGATCGCCCACAACCAAAAAATCTAGCCTAAAGCTCACAGCAACCAATCAGACTAATTAACCAAATAAATTACTCATATACAGAAGATAGCAGAAACAAATGCAGAGAGGAGAGGAGTATGCAGAAAGAAGATGAATCTAATTATACCACAAATCAATTAGGAGAAGAGGAATTTAAATAAGAGGAGAAGAATATGATGAACTAGGATAATCCCATAATTATCCCAATGCAATGATATATTATGATTATGATATGATGGAAAGAGATAATCTTATGATTATCCCAAGTGCAAAAGATTCTATGTTAACCATAATATAGAAAAGGTTAAGGATTTCTATCAGAAGAGCCTACGAATTGGAAGTATGCAGAGATGAAATGATATGCTTGATGATGATGATGATGATGCAGAATGATTTAGCGATGTCAACCCAAAGGGCTAGCTCCCAAGACTAAAGTGGGCTGACAACTGCTGAAAAAGGATTTACCTTACCAGATTTTGTTGGATACAAGGGTACGATGTACTGCACTAGCTCGACAAGACTATGAAGATATTACATTAATCTATCAAATCCCACGGAGCCAACGTCCGAACTATATATACATTCTGAGGCATTTTAACCTCCAGGATAAGCCCTGTACCGGATTGTAAATACTGTCTCATACCATCCCAAACTCCTGAATGGGTGACTAGGTATAATAGTATCCATCCTGGACCTACCTTCTATTTTAACCCGATTTAAGGAATCCCTGGATCTCTCAAGGGTCAGCCGATGCAGAGTTATTTATGTATCCAATCGCAATAATATAAGGAGAGAATATATTATCAATGGATATGAGCAAAAATCCTAAAGACTGAAACACAACTGCTGTTAACACAACTAGAACACAATAGGGTAACCACCTGCCTGAGAGCGTGATAACCAAAACTAACATAGATGCCTACCTGTGACTCAGATGCACCATCTAAACCTAGATGAAACAACAACTTAATCGTCACTATATCTAACAACATCAGTCTCTAAGATTCCTCAAAGCAATATGATTACCAATCAAGTACAATAGTACTCTAGCAGTTAACACAGACTAGTACTCATAGGGTGACCTACAAATATCCAACAAGTAGTCAGCAATCCCCAATAACGGAACTGCCTAACAATCCTCCTAATCATGTACATATGTCTCCAACACGGATGTATAGGAACCGGATCCAATAGGAGGTTTCAGCCGCATTCCAACATCTCGGGTGGCGTACAACTTCATAAACTACCTGCCTCAGCCACAAACCTCACTGAGCCATGCTGTCTCGCTACCTCCCAGATGGCAGAAGGGAACACAACCCTAACAGCCTCATCCCGGGAAAGAAGGCTTACGGGTAAGCTCTATTAGCTATAAGAATCATGAGGACAATAAGTGTCACAACACGATAAGCAAACAATCCTAAGGCAATCTATCAGAAGTTCAACATCCACAACCAACCACCACGGACAAGCCATCTGCTCGCCACCACCAACTAACAGTCCAGGAGATACCACACTCCTACATGGAATCCAACATTCCAAACAACCATCAATCACAACGACAGTGCACAAGGACCAGGCCACGAGAATGTAAAGTACACCTAGACTAGTCCTAAGACTCATTAAAACAATTGCAGGTAAGAGGACAAGCTCCAAATTGATGACCATGTCTTACTGAACCTATGTCGCCCCAAGACTACCCTAGAACCAAGTCTAGTAACCTAAACAACCAAGGTGTTATACTATATGGTGAGAACTATACTATCTTAGAGAAATGGCGGCTAAACCACAAGCCGTCCATACATCTTCACTAATCGTCAAACTAAGTTACTAGTACCCTGAAATAAGCGGGGCACCCAAATAAATAACCAACAATACCATACGCAAGATATTATATACATATATAAATATAGCGACGCTGGGGCGTCGCAACACACTGAGAAATGCCTTTCTTCTCAACCTCAACGAAGAAAAGATCTGTGATAACCACCCTAAATGAAATCGGTCTAAGAGGAATCTCATGAGTTATCATCACATCGACGACAACTAAGAACAACTACCTATGACTAAACATAACCTACAGGTTCTATATAGTAACTAAACTTACAACTAACTCAGGTTTTACTAACTTATCAAACCCTTAAGTACTCTCGCCTAAGTTATGCCAAACGGATAACCCGTGAATATGTCCTAAGCAATTAACCCATATACTAACATAATCACAGTAATAAACATGATAAACTATGTGATACAATGACTCACAAATCAATATAATGGTCTAGTTATTAAGGAAGATAAAACTCGCCTGATAAAACAATGCTCGGAATGGCAATCTCGGCAAAAACTATCCAAACAGCACCTCAACAGAAATGTGCCCCGCGAATCTACTTCTGGAACACCAAATCAATCACGGAAAGGACCAGGAACACCACAACATCAACCACTATCAAGACCCGGATCCCAATCGCAATTCCAACAAAGGATACCCACCCGAAACTGCATTTCAAATCACCACCACAACTGAATTTAACAACACAACTGTAGTAAAATCCACAATCCGCCATGCTATGCTATACTACTCTGATCACCCACAATCACATGAAGATATACACTTTAAACCCACCTAATCAGCTGCCCAACAATCACACGCCCGGTATTCAAAGAGGGTAAAAACAGCCCTAACCCTTCCTCTAGAATAACAACAACTACGACAGAAATATCTGAACTAAAACGGCCACAATTGTCGGCTCATGCAGCCCCCTCCAAAATGGCAACAACTACTACACCCCACAATTCTCCAATAATCCAACCCAATCCAACCCAACACCTGCAGAATCAAAATCTACCACCACAGGTTCAACAATCAAACCTGACTGAGGGAACTACTGCAACCGGCGAGAAGACACCGACCCAAAATGGTGATGCATACGCAACCCTCCCTCTCTCTCTCTCTCTCTCTAAGACGAAAATAAGGGTATTCGGAGGTGATGATTTATCATCCCAACCCTAATCAAGTAAGGAAGGAGAAGGAAGGAGAGGAGGATGAAGGGTTTCCAAAGTTAGGTTTTGTTTGAGGAAGAAGAGTCTGTTAAGAGAGAAAGAGTTGGAGTAGGTTTTGGAGAGAAAATGATTTGAAAATGAAATGAAGTGTTTATATATATAGTGCAAGCCAACACTCATCTCGAGGCAAAGTTCAAAGCTCGAGAATAGCTCAAAGGACCCAACTTGGTCGTCTGAACGCGTCCTTTGTTGGAACACAAAACATCTAAGTTCCCAAGGTCACAATATAATCTAATCCGACCTAAACTACAAAAACCATAGAACTGGTAGAACGCCAACTCCAAATCACCATAATCATCATATATTAACAAAAAAAAATCTGGGTCACTACCTAGGCCTTCTTCGTAGTTCTTCATCATGCTGGACCACATTTTCTGAACATTGTGGTTAGTGACGATTGACTGAGTAACTGATGAGTTTGTGAGAGAAAAGTATCTTTGACTGGATAAGTTTTTTTGGTTTGAGCTTGGCCAACGTTCTTAAATAGTTTGCGGGGTGGTTTGGAATATTGACTGGGGAAGTTATGTTGAAAATGTGTGAGTCTGAGATGGAGGTAATTCGAACTGGCAACAAATCAATTTTAGGTAGGATCGAGGGATAAGTCCCTACAATGGTGAAGACCCGACGAATGGTATATGAAGACAGAGTTTCTGCTGAAATGCAAAAATTGAAGTTACGATATTTTGGGGATGAAACATTGGAGATGCCCACCCTAATTCCCGTACCATCGATGTATTGCGGTATGTTGGAAGACGAAACAGCTAAAGCTAATAATGATTTTATCATATGTGGAGATTTCATTATGTTGTCCTGACAGGTAAGCAGCGTCGGAGGTGTCTTCGCATCCTCTTAGAGGACAAGATTGAGGAGACAGATATGGGGGCCGGTCCAGTGTATATGCGTGGCATTACCGTGGTATCCTGCGAGGGTCTGGATTCTGAGGCAGGACTCCCTTTGATCTCTACATACTTTCCATTGTTGGGGGCTAAGGAGGAGGAGACGATGGCGGTGGAGGTGGAAGATGGATATTTGAGGCCTTTCTATTGCACTGTCATCTTCTCTTATCATGAACAAGGTTCAGTCGCAGAGGGTTTGTTCAAGCACTACCACCTTTGCTTCCTCGGTTTCTTGTGGAAGTAAATGGTATGAAAGAGGGATCAGGCTCTCTAATTTCCAATTCCAACTTTACTTCAGAAGATTCTCAAGGTGAAGTAGTACTGAAAACTGACGTGTAACCTATAGAATGATCTATGACAGTATTTAAAAGACTTATTATCTGTAAAGTTCCAGAAAGACTTATTATCTATAAATTATTTAAAAATTATATTCGAGCTAAATTTTTTTTTGCTCAAACTCTATGTTGATAGATATAATTAGCTCTTTTGACTTAAATCGAGCTAGAAGAAGTATAGATGTGTATGTTAGAGGATAAAAATGCAATATTAGAAGTCGAACTAAAAAATAGAGTTTTGTTTAGTCGAACTGTGGAAAATATATATTAATACCTATGAAAAATGAGTATGCATAAATATGTAGATGTATGAAATTATGTATCGAAATGCATAAGTTATAAAGTCGTGGGGGAAGAATATTTTAGATACAGAATATGCAGAAATAGAAAACTCAATCTTATGGAGATCTCGATTTGAAATGCTATACTGGGGGAAAGATTTTAAGGAGTAGGTCAAAACAGGATATGACGAATCTGAAGAGGTCAATTTGTAAAGATAAGTTTAAATAACATTCTATCATTATCTTAGAGTTTCCAGTTATGGAATGATAGATTATAATATATACAGAATATGGGGGATTTGAAGTGATCTTAAAAAGTATATAAGTATGAGGGTCCTATGATGTAAAGTGGAGGAAGTAAAGGAATACGGTGAGGACTCGCTCTGAGAGAGTTTGTTATGTCGCTAGGGGACAATTAGCGGTAAAGATTACAGAAGTGCAGGAGAGGATTTTTGGGTTGTTAGATTATGATTCTGACTTGCTTAAATTTGAAATGCAGTTCGAAGGCAAGGATATAAGGGAGAGGGAATTTGAGATTGGGCATTATTTTTACTCGAAGATATTCCGTGAAGTGATTTTGGAGCCTGCAGGTCAAAAAGAGGTCGTGAGGCAAATTACTGAGGAAGAGATCAAGGAAGAAGATGTGAGGATTACTGGAGTGAACTAATATGGTATGGTTCTTCAGAATATTTGGGATGTTTTATGTATAATTATATGTGAGGGTACAAATTGAATGAGGTTGAATAACTGTAATTAGAATGTAGGTAGAATGCTATTTTGAATCTGTCACATTTTGCTGCAAATGTTATTTGGAACTGTTTGTGAATAAAAAAATTGAATATTGAATTGTGATAACTTTGGAACTGACGTCAGCAGTTCTATATGTAGCAGAAGTTATAATAGAAAAATAAGGTGAGTTTTGATTTTTGTCATTTGTGTAGTTGTAGGGAAAGTTCGATTGTGTGTAAGTATTAAGTTATCATGAGTGTGGGAAGGTCAGATAGAGATTTGGGTAAGAGAGATGGGTATATATTAAAATATAGGACTCGGGATAATGATGAGAAGGTATTTTTACCAAAAAGGTGTGAAACGTCTGACATTAATTATGGAAGGGATGCCTTGGATCTAAACCCATGGGCGGCTCGTACGATTCTCAATAATTACCAGCAGTTAGAGAAAGAAAATATAAATAATAATTCATCTTCTTCATTCAAACGTTTATCAACTTCAAAAAAAAATGAATAGTAGAAGATAAAAGTGAAAAATTATAGAGATTCACGTGATAGATTAGACGAGAGTGATCATCGCTCAAGGAGAGAAAAAGTTGCTGAAACAGAGTAACGATGGTGGTTGCTCAGCAGCGCTGTGAAGGGAGGATTTGGTGTGCTGCTTCAGATTCATATTCTGACGTTGAAGGTTAGTAAATGATTTATGATTTTGCGAATGTGGGTTTGAAAGATTTTGTGGTTGTTTCGCAATCTATAAAAAATTGTTTAATTTATGTGAAAAATGAGATATGTATATGATATACGTATATGTATGATAGATGTATGCAAGATGTATGTATGGATGTGTATAGATAAAAGTTAATTATAAGTTGACAGAATACCTGGACCTGTATGTAGGTTGGGCGTGAGGAATATCTGTTATAGAATCAAATATCATCTATAAGCCTATAATTGAGATGGAAACTTCACCTATCCTGGAGATGTCGACCTCTGGTCGTACGATTGAGTTTGAGAATGTAGAATTTGTAAATGAAGAGTCTAAGAAGGAGGATGAAGTAGTACTTGTTCAATTTCTAAACATCCCTGGTAAATTGGTATCGTACCCTCCGAACTCTGATGTGTTTAGAGAGTTTTGCAAATTTAAAGCTCTCATAGGTAGAAAATGGGGCAACGTTGTAGAACATTCCGGTAGGCTGCTCAGAGATTGTACTGTATCATCTGGGGAAGAACATTTCTTCTTGTTGCCTAACTTTGAAAAGGAGAAGTTGGATAGGGGAGTAGATGAATCGATCTCTCTTGAGCATTTTGATGGAAATGTCCAAGGCGACCTGGACAAGGGTTTTCTGCATTATATGTCTCAGTTAGAATATGGACTGAGTTTTCCCCTTAGCAATCTTTCCAAAAGTATAATGAATACCATAGGAGCTTGTCCCACCCAACTGAACGGGAACATTTGGTCGGTGATCAATGTTTGAAAGACTTTGAATAGATTATGGGTGGATAATGAAGTGGAGAGGAGAATAATGCCTGAAGTCATTTTACAGTACTACGCTATAAAATATTATGCCACATCGGGGTATTTCTGTTCGAGTTCGTCTCGACTACTTTTCTTCGATCTAAATTTAGCAGGTCGAGTTTGGAATGATAATGTAATATGGGCAAAGGGTGACTGCCTTCTGAGAGAGAATAAAGAACCAATAGAAATTTTGTATAAAAGTTTGAAGAAAAGAAAGTATATAATATCGAACTGCTGTAATTGAAGGGTTATTATGTCGTTTGACAAAGTATTCTGCTTGTTTTACAGGTCCTCGGTCAAAGCTGATAAGGAAGGAGTCATTGTTTAATACCATTTCTCGAGAAGGGGTTGAGCTCGAGATAGTTTTGAAAGAGCTCGGCATCAACAGACATAAAAGAGCTAATAGTAGGTCAGAGAAGGTATAAAAGTCTCAGGCGAAGAGATTAATAATGTGGGCTGGAGCCAGCAAGAAGGGAGGGCCGGATGGGGAGAAGCATTCGGTTTTACTGAGGGCTTCAGATATCGATTTTGAGGGTATTTTGGAAGTGACCTCTTTGAGCAAGTTAACTATAAAATTCCCAAAGAAGAAAATTATGAAGCGTGGCACGGCTTCTGGAACCACGGTGACTGAGGAGATTGAAGGAGATACGAAGAAGAGGATGGTAGATCCTACTACTGAAGTAATAGGGGCGAAGGTCGTAGAGAACTGACCTACTAAGGAAGATAAGTTGTAAACTGCAGAAGGGTATTTTGGAACTGAGTGCCTTTGCAAAGTTGGAGTTAGGCAAAATGGTAACTTTTGATAACTTGTTTATTTCTGAACTTTGCATTTGAATTTGAGCTGAAAATGTGTTTGATTTATTATAGGCTGCTAGCTTGCTGAAGGGTATCTGCCTCGGGATCGAGGAGTGACAAGCTGAGCTCGAAAGTAGGAGAGTCGAGTCCAAGAAGAAAGCTTCTCGACTTGAATCCGACTTGGCTTTGGAGGCGGAGCGATTGGTTATTGCAAAAGCTGCGTAGAAAGTGCTCATAAATGAGCTTACCGAGGAGGTATAGAAGAATGTGGATGACATTGCGGTTCAACGCTATGGACTTGGGCGTCAACTCCTCGCAGTAGGGTACACAAAAGTTGACATCAAAGCCATTATGGATGGTACCTACGTCGAAGAGGACGAAGGGGATGAGGAAGCTCCTGCTAATGGTGTGGTAATAGGGTTGGATTTGGTCTCTCCCAAAACAAATCCTGAGAACCGAAGGGAAGATAATGAGAAGATAGACTAAAGTTGTTGAAGTTTGGTTGTGTGTTTTTTGCATGGTGTAGAAAACTGTAATTGCATGGAATATTACTTTAGAGGATAAATTTTGGATAGGCTAAGAGCTGTTTGTAAACATTGTTTATAGGAACTTAAAGATATGTACCTCAGTGTCCTTGTTGACTTTACAAGCGGAGCTACAGGTTAGTGAAAAGCAAGAAATATTTAACTTGTATGCTACATTACTTTAGAGCTACAAAATAAAATTAGGAAATATAAATATATAATAAATATGTTAGAAGTTTAGAGGCGATGATAATCAAGCATTTCCAGATAATACAAAAGTGTTTAGAAAATCAGAACATAGAAAATGTATACCTTGAAATTGGATGTAGATGTTTTTGCCAACGAACTGAGATCATACTTCGACCTTAAGTATAGAAGTAGTCTCACAATAGTAGAATGTCAGAAAATAGAAATTTGTTAGAATTTTGAAAGTCTCATGTATGATGATTGATTGTATTCGTAGAGTATTGTTCAATCAAGCTTGATGTATTATCTTTGTGATATAGGTCGAATTGGAGATTGTTTGCTTTAGTGAACAACAGACTCTTCAATATAGTCATGTGTTTGTGACAGAGTTTGATCAGATTAGAGAGGCATATGAAGATATAGAGGATCAACATGTCAAAGTGCAGATCCAGTTTACCAAGGTGGCAAAATCTATTTCGGACTTGACCCTGCAGATCGAGGTGAAAGATGCCAAACTTAAGAAAGGGGAAAAAGAGCTTGCAGAAGCGAAGATGAGACAGCGAAGCTTAAAAGCCTGATTGATGCGTTGATGGTGAAAATTAGAAAGGCGGACATGGCTCGATAACGTATTCAGTCACTAGATGTATCATAAAAGTCATTACAGGATTTTGTGGCTAGTCTGAAGTGTCAAACAACCAGGAAAAAAATAACCTTGAGAGAGCTCAAGCTGATATGGAAAATTTTGTAAGTGCTACTGCAGTGCTAAAGAATGAACTAACTAGGAAAGAAAACTAGCTTGAGAAAGCTCGTACTGACCTGGCCAGTTCTAAAAGTTTAGCAGAGCAGTTGGGTGAGGTTTTGCCTTCTAAGGACTTGGAATTCTGTATGGTTCAAAGATGGTGTGACGAGCTGAATGAGAAGGTGGACTTGGATATGGCCAATTCACGTATCAAGAAGGCAGAGGCTGGGGAGTGGTTAAAGAGGAAAAGAGGTGATGTCGGGATCTCCGTAATAAAAAAGGATGTGGTTGACCTATCAGCTCAAATTAAAAAGCTGGAGGGGGGTGTAGTTCGTATTTAGGCTCTTGTACAGAAAGGAAATGAATGTTTAACTGCGAGCCAAAATAAGCTAGACATTATTGTTTACAGAGAATGAGAGTTAGAAGGGGTGATCAAGGGAAATGATCAGCTGTTGAGGAAGAAGGATGAGTTGTTAAAGAAGGCTCCTGCAGGGGCGGTGAAGGGAATAATAGGGAGCTAGAGAAACTTTGTGCTGAGTTAACAGAGTTGAGGATGATGAATTGGGCTGAGTTAGATAAAGCAATGGAGAAGATGAAAGAGCACCATGAGATTATGTCACGCATAGATAAACACATGGAGTGGCAAGACGAACGGTTCAAAAACTTGAAAGATTGTTACCAGAGATTACAAAGTCATTTTTCTGAGGTAGTAATGCTAGATCAAAATACGTCTTCTCAAGAGATAGCACGCTCGTAGGAGCTAATGGTTGTTATTTTTTATTTTGTGGGGAAAGTAAGAAGGCTTGAGTTAGAGAGGGATACCTTGCACGGCTGTATGTTATTCGAGGGTATATTTGCAAAGCTGACATAGATCGAGCAAATTGTCTAAGCGCCATGGAAATGGAGTTAGGTTCCTAGCCTATTAAATTGGTAAAGTAAGGTAAGATTATTGTAGCTATTCGAGGTCCATAATTTATGGTTGAACGTCCTCTTATTGTAGAGAAAGGCGTAGCTGACCTCCCATCAGCAGAGAAGAACCTTTAGAAGTATCTTGTAAAAGTAACCTAAAGAAGTAATATGTAGTTGTAGACATATTGAGAGATGAAAGCTAGTTTTACCTTAGCTTTATCTTATGTTTGATAGAAATCTTTGATTGAAAACTAGTATTACCTTTGTTTTGATCGCAGATATTTGTATAGATGGGTGATTGAAAGTTAGTATTATCTTTGCTTTAATCTGTGCATAGATGCCGATTGAAAGCAAGTATTACCTTTGCTTTAATCAGTTTAGATGGGCGATTGGAAGCTAGTTTTACCTTACTTTAATCTGTTTAGATGGGCGATTGAAAGTTAATTTTACCTTTGCTTTAATCTATTTAGATTGGCAATTGAAAGCTAGTTTTACCTCTGCTTTAATCTGTTTAGATGGGTGATTGAAAGCTAGTTTTACCTTTGCTTTAATTTGTGCATAGATGTTGATTGAAAGCTAGTTTTACCTTTGCTTTAATCTGTGAGATTTTGTAAAGTCTTCGTAAGTAGAGAGTAATGTGGGAAAAAACTTGGAAGTTTTCATTGAGTAGAATAGAATATACACTGTATGGTGATTAAAAATCTCACTTTTGGAATGGAAAAAATAAGAATATTTAATTGGAGAAACTAGGGACTTAACGATAGTACAGCTTTAGTTGCCTAGTATTCCATGGATTTGGGATTCAAGCTCCTTGTTCCGTTATGAGGGAGTATGAGCCCAGACCAGTTCGACAAATGATGAGGAATGAACCTTCCCAATTTTCTGCCAGCTTCGCAGCATTTGCTATTTTTTGCGTTACGAGTTCTCTCTAAGGATGAGATCATCAATTTGAAATTTACAACTTCGGACTCTTCCGTTATACGAGCTAGCTAGCATATGGTGATATTCACCTAGGTTGGCAATAGCGCTTTTCCCAGTTTCATCAACCCAGTTCATATTGTAGGCCAACTCAAACTCATTTTCTTTGTCTATAAGCTCGTAATCTCGGATATGATGGTGATATTTTGTTAGAATGTCATCTTTTGTACAATAAGCCGGGAGGAAGGTGGTACGGCTAGTTGATTGACGTCGAGTGGTACGGTATGCCCATAAGATGTGAGGAAGTTCCCATATCCAATTTCCTTTTTTCTGTGATTAAAGCCTTTTCTTGAGTCCATCCACTATGGTTTTGTTGGTTATTTTGGCTTAACTATTGCCTTTATTGTATTATGGATTAGATGGTGAGTAGATGATGTTGTATTTGTTGAGGAAGTCAACGACCTTTTTACCAATGAACTGTGGCCCGTTATCGATCTGAATCTGGTAAGGGCATCTAAACCAGGTGATAATGTGTTCCCAGATTAAAGAGATAACCTCTTCTTCTCTAGTTCGACATAGAGGTACTACTTCTACCCATTTCGTAAAATAATCGGTTACCACGAGTAAGAAATGTTGGTTACCTGAAGTATTAGGAAATTTTCCGACGAGATCGAGCGCCCATCATTTGAAAGGCCAAAAAATATTGCTGTTATGTAATTCGAGTGCAGGGGCACGAATCATACTTTTATGTCATTGACAGGTATTGCATTTCGTAAGTACTCTTCTGCTTGCTTGTTTCCTGACTAGAATACTCCTTGTGTAATTTCTCTGTTAGAGAGTAATCGACCTGCGGTATCGGAGCCACAAGTTCCTTTACATTAATTTTTAAGCATTCCATATGTTTTCTTCTTTGAGAGGTACTTAAAATAAGGCCTTGTAACTGAGCAGTGATTTAGACGACCTTTCTGAACTGTATAACGCTTTGATTTTTTGATCAACTGTCGTCACTTTATTAGATTTGCTGGAAGGGGCCCATTGCATTAATTCTTCGTGCCGATATTTATAGACAATAAAGAGCTTTTGCCAATCCTCGTCCTCCTCTTCATCGCCCCCAGTGTTGATCGTGTATACGGAATGAAGATCAATGTTGGGGGTTTTTATCACTTCGATCTGATTATATCTTGCTTATGTACCCAAGACCCTGGCTAAATAAGCTAAGGAATCGGGGTGTCGGTTTTCACCTCGAGAGAGATAGTAGAGTGTTGCTTACATAAATCTTCTCATCCTATTGGCAATGAAGGTTACATATTTAATCATCTTTCAATTCTTCTTATACTATTCAGAGTAATGGTGGACGATGAGAAGAGAATTTGTGTAGACTGAGAGCTCTGGGATGCCAGGCTCGAGTGCAAGGCCGAGTCCATAAATTAGAGCTTTGTATTCGGTGACATTTTTAGAGGCTTCAAAATCTAAGCGGACTGATTTCTCGATTCTTTTGCTAGAAGGGGTAATCAGTACGATTCTTGACCCTGCGGGCCCTACTGAACCATCTGTAAGAAATCTCCACCCTTTCCTTGTAATCCATTCAGCTCGCTCGTCAAATACTTTGGCGGCTAGATCTTCAGTAATTTTTTCTGTAAGGTCAGGATCGTGCTCCTCCTAATCGAGATCCTCTATAGGAAAATCCATGAGATTATTGGCAATGGCCTAACCTTTTTCTGAATGGCATTCTTCAAACTTTATATCATGTTCCCCCAAACTAATTGAGCATTACTACACTCTTTGCAATTTTTCTTTTTTGGACAAAGCTTCCTAGAGTGGGTAATATGTCATGACTTTGGCTGAATGAGCTTGGAAGTAGTGCTTAATTTTATATGAAGTGTAAACAAGAGTTTGATGGAGTCTCTCAATTTTAGAATACCTCATTTCCACTAGAGTGATGGTTTTGTTGATAAAATAGACTGGCTTTTTAATCTTCTCTAAAGTCAAATGAGAGCCGAGCTGATAGAAGTATCTATAACTTCCAGGTAGATAATCAGTTCCTCATTATCTACTAGGGTGCTCATGATGGGAGACTTCCCCAAATAAGTTTAGAGTTCCTAAAAAGCTACCTCATTTTCTGATGTCCATTGGATCTCTTTGATTGGCTAAACTTTTCCTCATTTGGTACAACTCGGGGTAGTAGGAATAACCAATGACAACGATTTAAAGATTTAGAAACGAATCGGCTGATAGCAGCAATTTTGCCTATAAGTTTTTGTACGTTCTTTATTGCTTTTGGAGATTGCATGTTGAGGAGAGCTCAAATTTGATCTGGATCATCCTCAACCCCCTTCTAGCTGGTGAGATAGCCGAGGAATTTGCATACATATATTCTGAATTGACACTTATCTAGATTTAGTCGCATCTTATAAGATCATAGAATGTTAAATATTGCGGTTAGATCTGTGATATGGCCTTTTGACTGTATGCTCTTATACATGAGATCATCAATGTAGACTTCAAATTTTTTCCCAAGGTATACTTTGAACAAAGTTTTCATTAATTGTTAATAAGTTGTACCTACGTTCTTTATCCGAAGGCCATGACTTTGTAGCTGTAAAGTCATCTTTCAGTGATGAAAGTGGTCTTTTCCTGATCTTCCTCCAAGATAGGTATTTGATTATATCCAGAAGTAGCATCCATCATAGATAAGAGTTCGTGGCCTGCCGTGGAATTAAGAATTTGATGGATGATTAGAAGAGGGAAACCATTCTTTGGAGTGTATTTGTTTAAACTCAGACCTTTCCATTCTTCTTAGGAACTACGACGATGTTGGAGATCTAATCTGGATACTTGGCTTCTTGAATGAACCCCACTTTGATCCACTTATTAATCTCAATGTTGACTTCATCTCAAAGAAGAGGTTAGAGTCGTTACTATTTATGTTTGACCATCGTGACATTTAATGTTGATGGCCAATCTGTGGCATGCCTTGGATGGATCAACCCGGGGCATCTCTTCGAAAGTCCACGCAAAAAAATCTTGATTCATTCGGAAGAAGTAAACGGGAGCATCCTTATCATTCTGGACCAGCTTGGTACTGATGAAAGTATCTCGGCTAGGTCCATCAATGTCTATGTACTTTGTAAGCTCTTCTAATGAAGGATGATCGTCGATGTGACCAGCTTTCTGTAAATGCTATGCAGCGTATCTGTCAGATATATAAAAAATGGCAGAGATGGTATTCTCGCAAGATCTGGAAAGCTTTTGATTGCTTTTGATTTCGTAGATACCATCATTTTGTTTAAAGCGAAATGCTTGATGATAAGTAGAAGCGATTGCTTCCATGTTGGAAATCAAGCAGTGGCCCATAATCTCGAGATAACGAGAATTGGTGTTAATGATGTAGAATGTCACGTCTATTGTGGCCGGTCCAGCGGTGATAGGTAAGATGATCTTACCTACTCGTTCTTCTTTGGAACTCTTAAATCTGTAAATATCGGTGTCATTTGGAATAACTTGATCGGCCAACTTTATCTGATAGATCGTGCTCTGGAAAAGAATCTCAATACTGCTTCCAGTATCGATCATCATTGTATACACAACAAACTTCTTCATCTTGACCATTATTACTAATGCGTCATGATGTGGAAATTTTACATGACTGATATCGCAGTCTTCAAATAAAATCCTAAGCTGGCAATTTCTCGACTCAGGAAGAAACTTGGCTTCTTTATCTTAAGGTGTCAGATCACAACATTCTGACAATCTCCTATTCTTGTGTAATAGCCTAATTTTGTGATTCGAACTTAGCCTTTACACCAAAGATATTCAGAGCTTCTAGACGAATAATGGAAGAGTAGTTTATTGATAGCTACTAAATATTATGAGAGAAGCTCCAGCTATTTTGTATAGAGTTTTAGTGAGCATTCCTCTATCTTCCATTCCCTCATCTCAGATTCTCAACTTTATTTATCGATCTTATAATATGACCGTTTGATGACCATTATTATCCTTAATGATGGACTCTACAATATGTATTTGATAATCTTTGATTTGATTGTGTAACATTCTGATCTTTGTTATTTTGTAACAGCTTCATTGATGACGGTGTGTTTGCTTAACACGAACTGTTGATCTAGAAGTTGATAGTGATGACTAGAGCTCTATAATTATTATATGTCTTCAATAGTGCAACACATTATGTTGTTAAGGTCGAGTGGTCGTATGATGGTCGAAGATGAAGCATGAGTCCAAAATACAGAATAAGTTACTACAACCGCCCTCTTTCAGCCAATAGTGCAAAAACATTATGGGTGAGGGGTATTGGTTGAGAAGCTTCATTTAATTATACAATTAATATCTGAGAATCATTTCCAAAGCATCTTCATGAATATCTGTTTGTGGCTTTTGGGCTTTTTAGTGCCAATAGTTCTAGTCAATTTTGCTGCATGGGAAATCCTCCTGACTTTGGCAATTTGAAGAGTAGAATTGAATGCTGACCATAGTATAAAGATCACTCTGATTATTGTCCGATGAACCAAGTCTTCTTCCCTAAATTATTTCATCTGTATTCTGGTTTCTGTACTTAAAATTTTCTGACGGTTAAGAGTATGGTAATGATAAGGCAACAGTCTTGAGAGGCTAGGATTCGAAAGAAGATAGAAGAATTTCACATTTGATACTTTGGTTACCAGCCTTTGCATCTGCCGACACCAATTATGGTGTCCCTCACATACTACTGTATGACATATGAAGTGGTAATGGAGACGGGGAATGACTATTGCCAAATGGTGTACTTCCATTATCTGTTGACATCGAAGGAGGAATGCCAAAATGGGTTGTGGCTGCTGGTGGAGAAAGTTGTTATAGCTGAAGATGATGTGGCAGGCATTCATCTGAGGGACTCTCGCCGGTACCCTACTGATGTGTGGGTCTTATCTTAGAAATATGACCCTTCTTCTATCTCTAGTATGTAGGGTGGTGGGGGTTATGGTGGAAGAGACGGTGGTAGAGGGCATTTTTCTTCTAGGGAAAATAGATATTGGCCCTGAAGAAGATCCTTTTGTCGGTGACGTTAGTCTTCGGTGATTTCCAGTTCTACTATTTCTTGGCCCATTTAGGCAGGGGATTAGAGTTTGGAAGTTGCTTCAATTTTGCATCTTCTTCTTCGTTGGATTCTGAGAAGTCTTTCAAACTGTAATTTGATGCAGCTTGTAAAGTAATTTATGAATTGTCTGGAACACTTGTTATCTGTAAGGTAATCTATAAAAAAATTTAGAACTAATGAAATGTCTTCGTTCTGCCATTTTGATGTTGTGCTTCAAACTTCTCAACTTATATATGTAGCTTTCTATTTCAAAATATAAGTTTGAAAATATATAGGCGTGAGGAACATTAGTTTATCATGGAGAATTGCTGGACAAATTGAACTGTAAAGATCTTAGTGTGCATATCTGTAAAGGGTAGTGGTGGAAGTTGAGGTTTGAAAAAATAGAAGAGCTCAAAAATATAAAAAGGTCATATGATGAAAGTAAGTAAATAATTTGTTAAGATGATTGGGTGATTGTAAAGGTATGTGTATGTCTGCGAGCTACTGATTCAAACTGACTAAAAAATGTCTAGCCATATGGAAGTAACTGATATATGTTTGTAGGTGTTACTACTAGACATGCTTGATTTGTATGTTGCGATCTTCATATCTGTACGCATAAAATCTAAGGAGATATTTCATAACATGGAAAGCATGACCTGCCACAATATTTTCGAGCTTCTGGTGATATTTGTGTTTCTGAAATTTCACACAATATATCTTTTAACAAAATTTGTGAGGCGACTAAGATTTTCAGAGATCTTCATTTTGTATATATAAAGTAGTGTTCCTAGGTTGCTCTATCTTGTATCTTCTGTCAGAGACAATTTTGTTGTTGAGGTAGAGTGAGCAACCATGGTGAGGACACGCTCTTAGTGTGTGCGTCATGCCGTAGAAGGTAAGTTCCATATCAAGGTCACTGAGCTTCGTGAATGAAACTTTCGTCATTTGCCTTATGATGTTGTACTTCCCAAGTGGTCATTGAAATCAGATTATTTAGATGATAAAGGTAGGTGTGCAGAGGTTGATTAATTTTTCTGGTGTGATATGTTTTGTGAGTTGTTGTTGGATGCAACTTTTCAAGAAAAGGTTGTTCGAGAGACTGCACGTGACAAGCTTGCTAAACAAGATGAGAGAGCAGCAAGAGAGGAGATATTACCATGTGGTATGGTGAATCATCCAGGCTGTTTTAAATATAACTATATGTGACTATAATTTCGAACTGTGAGAGGTGGAAAATAAATATGTAATCTATTTTCAGTATTTTATTTTGGTACTTTATTAAATGTAAAACGAGGCATGTTGATGTTGCAAACTGAATGGAATAAGAATAAAGTATTCTATTTTACTGCTTATATGGCAAATATTATGGATCACAACTATATGATTTTAACAACTGTATAGATAGTTTCAAACTTTGAATATTTAGCTATTTTAGGAATATCGTACGATCTTGGTATAGTATAAAAGTAAGGAGATTGGTCATTTATATTGCTTTGGGAAAGAGGGGAATAATCTTTTAATGGCAGACAATAGAGACAGACGTGATGACAGTAGATGTTATCAAAGAAGTCATGACGATGCTATGAGACAAAAAGACATTCCTGCAGAGATAGTAGGAGGGACTAACACATGTCTGAAGGAGTCCTCATTTCATAAACCGAGGGAGAGCATAAAAACTCGTATCTCTCACCCTCATAAATTATCTACAATTATAGGAAGAGAAAAAAAAGTGGTATAACCCATATCTCCGCAGAGAATAGACGCTTGAGTTCTGAGTTTAATTTGTTAGGGAAGGCTGTGTCTGTTGTGAAAAAATTATTAGATAAATGACAAGAGCGGTCAATCTCAGTAAAACGGTCAGGTAAAGCAGAAGATTGCGGTTCTTTGAGTATAGGTTAGTGATAGATGTTGATCTATTTTGTTTCTCTGTGCTGTAATCTAGATTTAATGATATATGTTCATCACTTTTAATTTACGGAGAATATAGTTGAGAATGTAGGGGCTTTGAGTAATTGCCTTCAATGTTCTGTAGTACACAGCTTTGGTTATATGAACAGATTGTAGAGAGAGGAAATACTTTTTTGGAAAAGAAGAGGGAAAATTGAAATGATTGTCTGTTATTTTGGAAAATTGGAAAATAAACGTGTTGATTGGGTAGAAACATGGGTGGGGTTATTTTTACTGTGTGAAGGGTGTAACGTAGAGATAATGATAAAATATTTTGTGTGTCTGTAGGTCCAGTATGCGTTCAAAGCCTATAAATCTCATGAGTAAATTTGTAGTAGCATTAAGTTCAGAGGAAACATCATCGTCGGGGAGGGAGGACGATTGTAATGTAACGGAAAATACTGTAGATAAGATAGACATTATTATAGGCCTTGAGGAATCCAGCAAAGTAAAGAAATTTATAAAGAAAGAAGATACAAAAGAGAAAGATAATTTTTTTTTCATATATCTTAAGGGAGTAGATGTAGGAAAAGAATTTTTGGAATATAAAAATAAATTAGAGGGAGAATGGTGAAATTATATGACGGACCAAGGTTGCTGGTTTATGGCCTATGGCCTATGTCTTAGGAAAAGGGGAGGAAGCGGTATACTATCAAGTCACTTGTTTGGATTAGTGGAAAGAGAGAAAGGGATTAGTGAGGATGTTAAAATCTCGTACTATAATGGAGTTGGGTTGGCAGGCCTGAATGATGGGTTTTTGTGTTATCTGAATTAGGTCATATATGGCCTTAAAATTCCTCTGACTTTCTTTTAGAATGGGGTAATGAATGTATTCCAGTGCCCCTGCCAAACTAAATGGGAATGCGTATTAGATGATGAGGGTATGCGAGGTTCTAAATGAAAAATAGAACAGGGAAGGGACAGCCAGGCAGTTTAAAGTAGATAACGCCCTGTAATTTTATAAATAGAAGTTTGCCAAAGGTCATAATAGTTGTAGGGACATATCCCTCGATCTATCCCAATTCAAACTATTTCCAGTTTGAACTACCTTTATATCAGACTCACCCATTCTACATGTGACATAAGCACTCAACATAGACACCTGTACCATGAACTGATGAAGAACGTGGGTCGAGTACAACAGAAAAGTATGAACAAGCCAAAGACACACGTCTCCCGTGAACTCAACAGTTACTCAGTTAAGCACCAACTACCACGTTATTCGGAGAACATGCTTCAGCACAATAGAGAACTGTAGACAAGGCCTTTATAAAGAAAAAGTTCCATAAGAGACAAGGACAAGAAAAATTTACGAGAAATCATTAAGAAAACTATATTTTCTAGATCCTCAAAGTACCAAACTTCTTATTTACAAGATCAAGTATTTCTAGTTCAACAGATCACTTATAATAGATATCAGCCTCAAGCAATAAAAGTCATTGTTACTGAAACCCTTAACTTGAGGTCGTGGTATTTTTTTACCTATTTAGAGGTTTTTCCACACTAAATCACCTATATCATTTCTTATTTCACATTAGTTTTGTCACAGGAACATTGGTGTAAAAGCTAATTCTGAGCCATCTCGAGCTTACGGTATTAGGTCATTACATTTGGTGCCCTCTGTGGGAAAAAAGACATTTCTACGATATCTGAAGGCATATATTCACTCTCCTACAAAATTCAGTCATGGTCACTTCCAGACGACCAACAACCAGAATCCAGCTCGATCTTTCAGTTGAGCCGAAACAACTTTCAAAACTACGGGCGAATCTTTACCCTTTACTTGCAATTACATAAGATCCATCCACCAAAGCATTTGATGAGCGAGCTGAATGGATTGCAAGAAATTTTTTTCTTATAGATGGTTTAGTAGGACCCACAGGGTCAAGAATTAGAATTGTATTGATTACCTCTTCCAATAACAGAATTAAGAAATCAATCCGCTTGGATTTCGAAGACTCCAACAATGTCACCGAATACGAATCTCTCATTCATGGACTCGACCTCGCTCTTGAGCTTGGCATCCCATAACTCTTGGTCTACGCAGACTCTCAACTCATCATCCACAATTACTCTGAACAATACAAGAAGAATGGAAAGATGATCGAATATGCAGCCCTCATTAGAAATAGGATAAGCCAGTTTGCGAAAGAAACTCTCGATTATCTTCCCCGAGGTGAAAATAGACATGTCGATTCCTTGGCTTATCTAGTCGGGGTCTTGGGAACAGAGGCCCGATATCTCTAGATCAAAGTGATATTAGCCCCCAACATTGATCGTATTTTTGTATGCACAATCAATACTGGGGGTGATAGAGGGGAGGACGACAAATGGCGAGTGCCCTTCCTTACCTACCTTGGCACCGACAACGAATGCAAAAAAACCCGTTTTAGCTGATCCAATGGAGCGCCGACAGCTGATCGATTGCTTAAAGCGTTATACATATTAAAATAGTTTTTGATCGCCTTTCAGTCACGGGGCCTTACCTCAAGTGCCTCTCCAAACAAAAGGCACACAAGATGTTCTGTGATTTACATGAAGGGACTTGTGGCTCCTATGCCACAGGTCGATCACTCGCAAACAGAGCCATTACACATGGAGTTTTCTTGCCAGGAATGTATAAGCAAGTAGAAGAGTACTCACACAAATATGTACATGTCGACGACATGGAATAATGATTTGCGCCCCTGTACTCAAATTACATGCAAGCTAGGTGTTCTGGCCATTCAAAAGATGGGTGCTCGATCTTGTCGGTGAATTTCCTAATTCTCTAGGTAAATACCAATACCTACTCATAGCTAAAGATTATTTTACAAAATGGGTAAAAGCAGTTCCACTCTGTCGAATTAGAGAAGAAGAGACCATCTCTTTTATCTGGCAATACATCATTACTCGGTTCGGATGCCCCCACCTAATCGTATCGATAATGGGCTATAATTCATTGGAGAAAAAGTTATAGCTTTCCTTAACAAACATAATATCATTTACTCACCATCCAATCCTTACTACCCTCAATGCAATGGCCAAACTGAAATCACCAATAAAACCATCGTGGATGGACTCAAGAAAAGGCTTCACTCACAGAAAAAAGGGAACTGGGTAAGAGAACTTCCTCATGTCTTATGGGCACACCATACCACTCTACGTCAATCAGCCAGATGTACCCCATTCCTCCTCGCCTATAGGACTGAAGCCGACATTCCAATAGAATATCATCATCCAGTCAGAGATTACGAGCTAACTAACGAAGAGAACGAGTTTGTATTGGCCTGTAACCTTAATTGGATTGATAAGACTATGGAATGCGCTATTGCCAACCTAGGTCAATATCACCATATGTTGGCCAGTTCGTACAATAGATGAGTCAGAAGTCGTACTTTCCAAATTGACGATCTCATCCTCAGATAAATCTTTCAACATAGAAAAGAGGTACATACTGGGAAACTAGCAAAAAATTAGGAGGGTTCATTCCTAATCACTGGTCTCACTGGCCTGGGATCATATTACCTCCTGACCAAAGGAGTTCATATCTCAAATCATTGGAATACTAGATGACTGAAACGGTACTATTATTAAGTCCCTCACTACTCCATTTCAGCTTCTCTCTCTTTCCATTCTAAAAGTAAGATTTTCATCTCCATATAATGTACATTCTATTTTATTCAATGAAAACATCCAAGTTTTCTTCCACACAACTCTCATCTTGCGTAGATAATACATAGAATAAATCAAAGGTACTACTAGCTTTTAATCGACATCTATTCCGATTAAAGCAAAGGTAAAACTAGCTTTGATCAACTCTATCATACTCTGTGATTAAAACAAAGGTAATACTAGTTTTCAATCAAAGAACTTTACCAGATATAAGATAAAGCAAAGGTAAAATAAGCTTTCATCTCTCAATATGGCTGCGACAATCATACTCTGCGATTAAAATTAAGGTAATACTAGTTTTCAATCATAGAACTCTACCAGACATAAGATAAAGCAAAGGTAAAACTAGCTTTCATCTCTCAATATGGCTGCGAAAATTATACTCTGTAATTCAAATGAAGGTAATACTAGTTTTCAATCAAAGAACTCTACCAGACATAAGATGAAGCAAAGGTAAAACTAGCTTTCATCTTTTAATATGGCTGCGACAATTATACTCTATAAGTAAAACCAGCCTGGTTCATTGCCCTCAATTCCGCCACCTGAGCACAAAGTTCCTAAAGCACCCTATCTAAATTTTCCCCAGTAAGAAATTTCTTTAACAGTTCATCTTTTTTCTTTATCAAAATCTCCTTACCTCGGATAACTAGCTCTAAGTCCTATTTCTTTACATGAGCAGCATCCAACTTAGTTTGATACTCCCTTAAACGTTCATTCCCTCTTTGCATGTGACCTTGAGTTCGAGCTATATTTCCCACCAGCTTTTGATTCGAGCTGATAGGCTATCTACATCCCCTTGAACAAGGAGACCCTGGCATTACCTTTGTTCTTCCTCAAGTTCTCTCCAGCTTTGGCATTTTTGGCGCACGAATTTACTTGAGCCAAATCAGTCTTCAATTGTACCACCCTCTCATTCAACTCATCACATTTCTTTAGTAGGTAAAGCTGCAGTCAACTACTCAACCATAATTTTAGAGTTAGATAGGTCATCTCGAGCTTTCTTCAGCTCATTATCTTTCTCAGTCATTTTATTCATCAACCGCTCCAGTTTTCTTATGGTACTCTGATAATTAGCTCGAGTCTACTCTTGTTCATTTGTTTTGCTAATCATTTGGTCCTTCAAATTGGCCATAAAGCGGTGTAACTCATCCTCTAATGTTTTCAAGGCCTATATATGGAATCATGCAATGTCAACCACCCTACTCTTTACCATCAGCGCATTATTTAGGCTTTGGAGTTTCGGTACCTTTTCCTTCGTCTCTACGAGCTCTTTTTGCCCTTTACTAAGTTCGACATCTTTCTCCTCGATCTTTCGAATGAGGTAATCAATAGTTTGAGTTACCTCAACAAACTTGAAATGTACCTTTATATGTTAATCTTCCCTATCTTTATTTGCCTCTCTCATTTTATCTTCTCCACAAACTCTTGGTTACATTGGCGTGTCCCTTCTCTCAAATAAGCTAACTCTAATTCCATCTATACATCACAGATACAATTTATCAAGTTCGATTCAGAACACTCACTCAATACATACATCTTATTTCTAGCAAACTTTTTAATATTTGACATCTACTGTGGGAAACTACATCTAAACATAAAGTCAAAGTATGATCTCAATTTGATGAACAATAATATATATTTCCAATTCTAAGGCACGCATTCTCTATATTCTAACCTTTTCAATACTTTGATATTATCTATACACAATTGAATGTCATTGCCCCTAAACTGTTAGCAAAATTTTGATCTGTCTGTACACTCTGATTATTACTTTGTAGCTCTAAAGTAATGAAGCATACAAGTTAAATATTTCTTGCTCATTTCTAACCTGTAGCTCCTCTTACGAGGACAACAGGGATGCTGAGATGTATTTCTCCTTAGCGAGCTCATTTTCAAATTCTTTTATTCTGAGGCACATTTCCTTAAGTTCCTACAACAAGGTTTTCAAGAACATCTTAGCCTACAGAAGTCTATCCAACAAACAATGTTCCATTAGATTATAATATTTCAAACCCTTCATAATCACATAATCATAGAGTCAACATTCTACTCTACCTTCGTGTTCCCTTCCTCTGGACGCTTATTGTCATCCCCTTAGTTGTCTTGCACCATTTCGGGAGAGACACCATCTAAACCGTCTACGACTCCAACCGCGAAATCTTCCACCTCATCATCTTCCTCCCCCACAGCATAGGTGTCCACTATAACTTCATTCACCTCAGTTTTGGAGTACATCATTTTTAGGAGGTGGCGCCTAAGTCTATCATTCTGGATTACCACCTCCCCCAGATTCTTTCCTGCTTCCGCTGTCAACTCGTTGGTCTCCACCTCTTGAGAAGCCTTTAAGGAGTCCAATCGTTTCCCCTCCCTTACCAAGTCAGCTTTCAAATGAGTTGCCTACTTCTCAAGCTCAGCCTTCCCCTTCTCAAGCTCAGCTTTCTCCTCATCTACCCCCAGGCAGATACCCTTCATCAAACTAGCAGCCTACATAAACACAACAATCATCAACCACATTGTTAGCTCGAATCATCATACATAATTCTACATATGCTCAAATCATCAAAATTACCATTTTACTCATTTCTGCCTCACTATTGCTAACGACAAGCGCTGCCCTATTCTCCACCACTTACAACTCATCTTCTTCACCAAGTCGATCATCTGCGGCCTTCGCCCTAGTCAGTTGTGAAGGAGGGTCAACCTTTCTCTTTTTCACCCTTCCTTCGACCTCACCACTTCCAGAGGTCGAGCCTCATTTCAGTATCTTTTTCGGTGAAGATACCTTCCCATCATTGCCCCCTGCCTTATATTTTAATATACTTTCATCTTTCTTTTCCAAATCTCCCTCTGACCTCCCCACACCCATGATAAATTAATACTTACACGTAATTAAACTTTTCCTATAATTACACCAGAGACAAAATAAAAAGCTGCCTACTTTTTCTATTTTTTGCTTCTTCTACTTATAGAAGTGTTGACGTCATTTTCAAAGCTCTCAATATTTCAAAAATATTTAAATTCATTTTTCATAACAGTCACAACAACATTTGCAATAATAGATGAAAAATTCAAACTTTATTCTCATTACATATCTTTGACATTTATTCAAACTTATACTATTCACTTCCTTACATCTAATTATAGCTGAAACATTCCTGATATCTTGGGGAGCCACACCTAATCAGTTTGCCTCCAAAAATCCTCACATCTTCCAACTTGATCTCTTCTTCAAAAATTAGTGTCACAACCTCTTTTTGGAGCTAAAGGCTCCACAATCACTTCCCGGAATTGCTCCTAGTAGAAGCGACGCCCATACTCAATTTCCCTGCCCATCCAATCTAAAACTTTTAACAGACACACGGTCATAGGCTGGTCAGCAACATAGTCTAAAAAGCTAAAAATCTACTCCCGTACCTCAGTTATCTTTATCGCCAACCATCCCTAAACGGCATAACGGATTTTCTCAGATCAAGTCCACACCATTTCTATTTTCTTCTACCTGCTTAAAGGCTCATTTGCCCCTATTTATGCAACTTTCTACATTACTCCAGATCCCCCATAATTCATAATTATATTTTGTTCTTTCACTACAAAAAACTCTAGTATCCTGAGGAAAATAATTTGAACTTATCTATCCACATCGACCTCAATGAATTCGGCCTATTCCATCTCAAACTTTTTTTTCCGAAATCCAATATTTTAGAACGACCTCCCTGAGCTCTAATTTCAAATTCTTATATATCCAAAAACATTTACGGTTATCTCTCCTCCCCAATAATTCTAAGTCATTCAGTTCAAAAATGAATTCTTACACATCATTTAGGTTACAGACATATTTTTATAGCTCGATTACAATAATATATTTTGTAGTTCTAATCTCATACATTACATTTCATCCTCTATTCGTAAATCTTTGAATTATTCATAGCTCAATTTCAAGAGTTTGAATAATAAATTTTATTAAGCTCAAAAAGAATTACAGGTACTTTACTGATAACGAATCTTTCAGGTACTTTACAGATAGCAAGTCTTTCAGGTACTCCAAAATTAGGTACTTTATAGATAACAAGTCTTTTAGGTACTTTACACAGATAACAAGTCTTTCAGGTACGCCGAAACAATAAATCCTTCAGTTAATTTAACTTTAGTGATGTTTTACTCAAAGAATCTTCTGAAGCAAAGCAGGCATTAAAAGTCACCAGACATCCTTCTCCCTTCACACCAGATTACTCTAACCAGAAACTGGGTTTGGAGGAAGTCTGGGCATGAAAGCAGAAAGAGTCAGTGCTTGAACCAACTCTTCAAATAGAAGGTCTTCTTAGTGCCAAGAAACGATGATGGTATAGAAGTAGACTTCCATTCTCCATCTCCCTTTTCTACTACCACCGTCGCCTCCTCTATAACCACCACCATCGAATAGTTTGTGAAGATGAAGAATGCCAAACCTTAGTATCTACTCCTACGTAAGACATCGGTGAAGCTACACCGCAGTTACTCCATAACCCGTATCTGTTGCCTTAACCTTGTCTTCCGTAAGGATGCAGAGACACCTCCAACATTGCTCACCTGTCAAAATAACATAATAAAATCTCCAGATACACTAAAAATCTTCTTCAGCTTCAGCCACATCCTCATATATAATTTGATACATCGGCAGAACACGAACGAGGGTGGGCATTTCCAAGGACTGATCACCAAAATAACTCAACTTCAACTTCGCATCTCAGCCGAAACTCTCTCTTCGTAAACCATTCTCCGGGTCTTCACCATTGTCAATCTAGACTTTTAGAGAATTTTGAAACAAAAGCGTACTTTGCCATAATCTTTGGTACGGGTTCTATTTATATAACCCTAATATTTAATGTGCAGGTACGTTTCCCAAGCATCATCATTCAAAATAGATGAAACTCTCAAAACCCCAAGCGTGGCGTATATGAACAAACATCCCCCCATAAAAATTTACACATTTTCCATACAGTCAAATCCACTTTAATACTTCCTTCCTTTTTAACTTCCAAAACCCATATACCCACAAATTATTTCTTAACCAAAGCCACTCATTACTTCAGTTGCAAGGGGGCAATTGTAGGGACCTATCCCTCGATTTAACCCAATTCAAACTATTTCCAGTTCGATCTACCTTCATATAAGGCTCACGCATTCTACATATGACATAAACAGTCAACATTGACACCTATGTTACGAACTGGTAAAATACATGGCCGAGCACAACCGAAAAGCATGAACAAGTCAAAGATACCTATCTCTCACGATCTCAATAGTTACTCAGTCAAACACCACTTACCACATTGTCTAGAGAACATGCTTCAGGACGATAGAGAATTGCGGACAAGACCCATATAAAGAAAAAGTTCCAGAAGAGACAAGGACTAGAAAAATATACGAGAAATCACCAAGAAAGCTATATTTTCTAGATTCTCAAAATACTAAACTTCATATTTACAAGATCACGTATTTCTAGCTCGAGAGATCATTTATAATAAGATATCAGCCTTAAGCAATTAAAGTCACTGTTACTAAAAACCCCAACTCGAGGTCGTGGCTTTTTACCTATTTAAGGGTTTTCCACACAAAATAACCTTTGTCATTTCTTATTTCAAATTAGTTTTGTCACAAGAATATTGGTATAAGAGCTAATTCTGATCCCTCTTGAGCTTGCAGAATTAGGCCATTACAATAGTGGTTACCTATATAGTAATTCTTCTAGGCCAAATTATTTTGACTTTGAATCTGTAGGTATACCTTGTAATAACCACCTTGTATGGTTATGAGGCAACTGTATCCATGTTCTATATGAACCAGCGCTCGTCCTGAACTATAAATATTTTAATCCGTGTAAGTAATATTTGTCAACTTTGACCAACTATCAGTATATCTTCAAGCTGCTAAACATTGCCTTATTTTTAATTTATCAGGTCCCAATCCTACATCGGCTCCTGATAATACTAGCTTTTTCGATTGCATAGCTTATAAGCAGGTCAAGTAAAAATAGGTACTTGGTGAGCTAGGTATCCAAAAGGATAAAAGGGTAGAATCCATTATACCTAAAGTTCAACAAACTCACGAGAATCGAGCTATGGATGAGAAGAAAGCCTGTTAGGCTATTGATGATGTTACTAGTCTTCCTCCGAATGCGTCAAAAATTATTAACATGAAATGGACTACTCGGAGGTCAAAAAGCCACCTTCGCAAACTACGCCTACTACTGTGGTGGTGATCTCAGACAAAGAGATCGCAAAACCTATTTCTGGAGATGTGGTGGAGGTTTAGGATGTGAGTGAAGTTACTCCTTCGGAGGGGAGAGGAGTTCATTAAAAAGAAAAGGGCACATGGATGAGGGTAGCGCTCGTACAAATGCCAAGGCTATGACCAAGATGAGAGAACTAGAGCAACAATACTGTATGATGACGGGGAGTAATCTGCAGCAGCTCGATGAGGTGTACCAAGAGCAAACTTTTGTGGTATATATTAAAATCTTTGATGTGTTATATTTGGAATATGATCTGTAGTTCTGAACTTGTGTTTTTAGATTGGCAGCTCTCGATACTGCTAAGGAGGGTGACGAAGTTCATTTAGAAGAGGAGCCAGAAGTTTGGAGATCTAACTCTGAGATTGGATATAAACATACTATACCAATGAAAATATAGTATATATAATGTAACAAGGTGGGACAGTTTATAAAAGTAATGATCTGTACAGAATTGTACTAACCTTATGATGAGTCGATTGTGATATAAAAGCCTGATAGCCATTTTATTGTATAATAGAGGGTTGGTTTGGCCTAAGCAATAAATGTTTAATATAATAGAAGATCTGTTTGGTTGAAGTAACGAACAATCTGTAAAATGTAAAACAGAAGATCGGTTTGGCTAAAGCAACGAACGATCTGTAAAATAAAAGATTTGTTCGACTGAAGCAACAAATAATCTGTAATGTAATAGAAGATCAATTTGGCAGAAGCAGCAGACAATCTGTAAAATAGAAGTTTGGTTTGGCAGAAGCAACAAATGATTTGTAAAATAGAAGATTGGTTTGGCTGAAGCAACAAACCATCTGTAATATGATAGAAGATCAATTTGGCTAAAGCAATAAATGATCTGTAATATAATAAAAGATCAATTTGGTTGAAGTTCCAAGTGATCTATAATGTAATAGAAGATCAATTTAGCTGAAGCAACAAACAATTTGTAATGTATTATAATACGGTGAACCCACTGGCAATCTGTGATCTTTAGACATGTAATCTATATATAGAAGTACTTGTATGATATATTAGAAAAATACTATAGTATAGGTCAATCAAACATAAGCATTTCATTATTGTAGGATCAACGTACAAAAGTATTAGATGGAGTATTGTATGAAATAGTAGAAAGTACTCTGATGTAGGGCAATCAAACATAAGTATTTCATTAATATAAGACCGACATACAAGATGATTGATTTATTAAAAAAGTACACTATGATAGATTATTATCTTCGATATAACTTTAATCTCCATGTGTTCTAAGGATTAGGCACTCATTCTCCAAGTTTGGTGGCGAGGTCGCAAGAGTCAAGTCTACTTTTTCAAACAATTATAAAAGGATCTTCCCAATTTTTTGCAAGTTTGCCAGCATTGACTTCTATTTTGTGCTTGAGGACTTCTCGTAGAACTAGATCTTTAATTTTAAATTCTCTATGACAAACTCATTTTTTATAAGATCGGGCTAAAGCCTAGTGGTATCTTCCCAAGTTCATGATTGCTTTGTCTCTAGATTCCTCAATCCAATTCATGTTACATGCCAACTAAAATTCATTTTCTTCATCTATTATGGTATGGTCGCATAATTTGTACTGATATTGAGTGAGGATGATATCTTCAGTACCATATACCAACAGGAATGGCGTTCATCCAGTCGATACCCTAGGCATTGTGCGATATACCCATAATATATGTGGTAATTCTTATACCTAGTTACCCTTCTTCTCTATCAGCCACTTCTTGATTCTATCAGCGAAAGTTCGATTGGTGATTTCAGCCTGACCATTTCCATGTGGGTAGTATGGATTAGATTTAGAGTGGATGATGTTGTGCTGATTGAGGAACTCAATAACTCTTAAACCAACGAACTGAGGTCCATTGTCGATTCTGATGAGATGAGGGTAACCAAACATATTATGATGGTTTCCCATATAAACTTGATGACTTCGTCTTCACGTGTTCGACATAAAGGAACTGCATTCACCCATTTGGTGAAGTAATCTATTGCTACTAGGTGGTACTTCCTTTTGCCCGATACAGAAGGGAACTTTCCTACGAGGTCGAGGGCCCATCTTCTAAACGGCCATACAATGTTGCTAGAATGAACTTCCAAGGCTAGAGCTCAAATTTGGGGTCCATGTCGTTGGTAGATATCACACTTACTTGCATATTCGATGGCTTGAACTTTAATTTTAGGCCAAAAGACTTCTTGAGTAAGAGCTCGATTAGCTAAAGATCGTCATGCTGCATGGGACCCACAAGTACCTTTGTAATGCTCACGCATGAATTTTTGAGCCTCTTTATTCGATAAACATTTGAGATAGGGTCCTGTGACTGATATTTTATAAAGGAAATTGTCGGCTGTGACGTATCGTTTAGCATTATCAAGTATACGTCTTCTTTCTATGGGATCTTTAGGGAGTTTACCGCTAAACTTGCTTTGGGGGTATGTGATAAAAGGTCGTTTCCAATTATCCTCATCCTCTTCAGCGCCCCCAGTATTAGCAAAATTTGAGCTTATGATGTTAATGCTAAGGGTGGATAATATTTCGATCTTGAGATATCAAGCTTCTGTTCTGAGGGCTCCCGCCTGATAGGAAAGGGAATCAGAATGTCTATTTTCTCTGTGAGGTAAATGTTCAATGGTAGCCTCCTTGAATTTATACATTCTATCAGCTACTACTGTAGCGTAATCAATCATTTTTCTATTTTTTTGAAATTTCTTTATATAATGGTTCATAATGAGTAAAGAGTCTTTGCACACAAATAACTTGGAAACTCTTATCTCTAGAGCCATATCGAGATCGTGAATTAATGCTTCATATTCGGTCTCATTATTGGTAGCTTTAAAGTTGAGTCTGATTGCTTTTACAATTCTTTAATTAGAAGGCGTAATAAGGATAATGCAGATGCCTGACCCTGCAGGTCCGGCTGAACCATCGGTTAGAAGATGCCAACTTTTTTGAGATATCCAATTTGACTTTCCTTCGAACTGTTCTTCATTAATTTATCTACTATCTTCTTCCCAGTCCAAATTTTCTACTGGGAAGTCTGCAAGAAAATCTGCTACTGTGACCTTTCTCAGAATACCATTGCTGGAAAGGTATGTCATGCTCGCCAAGAGTTGCCGACCATTGCTGTACTCATTTGGATTTCTCGCGCTTGGACAAGATTTTACACAAAGGATACTTTTTCATTACTCGAACTGAGTGGGCTTGGAAATACTGTTTTAACTTCTTTGATGTGTAAATGAGAGCTAAAAATAGTTTCTCAATCCTGGTATACTGAGATTCTACTGGAGTTAGAGTTTTGTGGATAAAGTAAACAGGTTTCTCCGCCATCTCATCAAGTCAAATGAGGGCAGAACTCAATGATTCATTGATAACGGCAAGATATATGTTAAGCTCTTCTCATTCCTTAAGTGTACTCATCACTGGTGGTTTGCCCAAATAACGTTTGAGTTCTTGAAAAGATGCTTCACACTTTAGAGTCCACTTGATCTTAGGATATTTTTTAGGTTTCTTTTTAGTTGTTTCTTCATGTAGTAGGTCGAATAACCATCCACACCGATCTGAAGACTTGGAGACAAAATGAATTTATTGCTGTTATTTTGCCTGCTAGCTTCTGTACGTCTTTCATTGTTTTTGGAGAAGGTATAGATAATAGTGCACGAATATGATCTGGATTAGCCTTTATGCCTTGCTTGCTGATAAAATGTCCTAAGAACTTGCATGACTGGACCCCAAACTGGCACTTGTCAGGATTGAGTCGTATTTTGTAGAAACGGAGAATTTTGAAATTTTTGTGTAAATCTTCGATATGGTTCTCCTTCTTGAGACTTTTACACAACATATCATCAATGTATGCTTTTATCATCTTTTCAAGATGGTTTTTGAACATATGTATCATCAACTTTGGAAATGTGGCTCCAACATTCTTGAGACAGAAAGGCATAACTCTGTAGTAATACAGGCCATGCTCTGTAATGAAAATTATTTTCTCTTGATCGTCGGGTAGCAGAGGTATCTGATTGTAACCTGACATGAAATCCATCATAGATAGGAGATTGTGTCCCGCAGTAGAATCAAACATATAGTTTATGATAAGAAGTGGAAAACTATCCTTGGGAGTATATTTGATGAGATCCGTGAAATCCATGCATACAATCTTGCCATTATTCTTCGGTTCTGCTATAATGTTCGAGATCTATTCAGGATAATTGGCTATTCAGATAAAACTAACTTCAATGAGTTAATCAATTCTTTATAGACTTTTTTGGGAGTCTTGGTGCAAAAGTTCTCTGTTTTTGCTTGACGGCTTCAGCTTTATCATTTAAATTAAGCTTATGGCAGGCCAGATTGGGATCGATGCCTGATATTTTGTGAGGCGTTTAAGTAAATAAACCACTGTTGTCTTTAATGAACTAAATAAGAGCATCTCGTTCTACTATGGGCAAAAGAGTTCCTTTAAATGTTCCTCATTTATTCCTACTGATTTTAACGTACTCTATAATTTTTGTACTTGGTAGCTGGTTTTCTGTAGAGTTCAATGTAAAGTTTTCTATTATGTTCCCTGTTGTTTTTTGTAATTACTATACGGGCTGTGGTATCGATGGTTTTGGTACGATGGTAACAGTATTTTCACAGGCCCGAGTTAGTTTTTGACTGCCTTATATTCATAAATGCTGCCATTCCATTCGAATTGCAGCGCCAAATGGTAGGTTCACAGAAAAGCTCGCATATTATATAGCCAGTAGCGTCCCGTTCTCCCCAAATAATGGGATTATGCATTGATAACGTAAAATACAATGTCGACTGTTGCTGGTCTTTCCGTAATAGGAAGTATGATCTTTCCTACACGTTCTTCTCTAGAGCCATTGAATCTAAAAATATCAATGTCACTAGGCTGTACTTTGTCGGCTAGCCTCATCTGATCAATTTTTCTTTAAAAAAGTAGTTTGATGCTACTACCAGTATTTACCATCATTGTATGTAGTACGACATTTTCATTTTCAACATGATCACCAATACATCATGGTGTGGAAAGTTGACGTGGGGAACATCACAATCGTCAAAAGAGATCCCTGTGTATTGGGAGCTAGATATAGGAAGTAACCGAGCTTCTTTATCATCCATGGACAAGTCGTGACATTGGCCGACACATCCTCTTTTGCTACTGTTCAATTGGTTAATAATATGAGTCTCAATAAAGTGGTTGAGGGAGATATGGTATAAATGCTTCTCCTCTGCCATTACTTCGACCTATACGACCTCTGTTAGAAGCCTATAACTCTAATTATTATAACTTTCAATGTCCACGATGTATTCATGCATTCATCCTTCCACAAAAATATACTCCAACAGTCGCTGTAAAGCGAAATAATGTTCCATCTCATGATGCTGAACTTTATGGTGAATGCAATATGGTTTGTTCTCAATGGGTTGGAGATACTGTGTATTACCAAAAAACTTATCCTTTTGAAGTATAAGATAAATGCTGGCTATGGTAACAGTCATCTTGGGAAGACAAGGTTTTGGTATATTACAGCCTTTCTGAGATCGATCTTTATTAGATTTTGTTCGCTTCCTATCTCTTCCCTGGTCAGCAGCACTATTGAAATCTTAGCCTGTAGATTGATCTCTAGTTATCAATGTTAATTTATGAGCTTTATGTCTATCGAACACCATTCATTCGAGATCGATATACCCGTTGACCTTTTTGATCATATCCACCAAAGTCGTGGGTTTGTTTAGAATGAGGTACTCCTTCGCCCTTCCATTAACGGGTAAAGCATTGGTAAAGGCCAAAATAGTAATCCTCTGATCAAGTTAATCCACCTTTTATGCCAACTCCGGGAACTTTTTAGTGAATATCTCGAGCTTCTCTCCTGGTACTTACTTATGGTTGAATATAGAATATAGATTCTCCTCTTTTTCTCTGTTATTTGAGTAATTCTTGATGAAGAGTTCCCTTAACAGTTCAAAACTTGTAATAGACTCTTCTGGTAGGGTGTCGAACCATCGCAAATATTTGCCTTATAAACTACCGGCATAGAATGTGGTTGGATGTTGAATAGAAGCCAAGAGCATCTTGGAATTATTAAACATGTTCTACTAGATTAATCCCCTTGTATTTTCAGATTTTTAGAGTGTGGAAACCTGTGGGAACTTCTCCATCCAGTAGCTCCTGAACAATCGGGCTCATCTGTAATCTATTGTGAATTACTTTAGTGGTCTAAATTTGAGCATCGAGCAATTCTTTGATGCGCTTATTAACATATTCCTGAGTTATGTGTGGTTGGTCACGGGACTCGTCATTTACGAGGAATGTGGTCCCCACTTCCTTTACTATGTCGCTCGAAAGCAGGAATTTAAACTTTTCCTCGGGGTGGCTCTTCTTGTCTTACTCCAGCGAGACTGCCATCAACTTCTTGGTAGACTTCCTATATCAGAATGGGCTCACCTCCATATTCCTTATACTTAGATCAAACTTCACCTCCCAGATTGTTTGCGTGAGGTCATATCCTGTAGAGAACGGAAACCTGTGATATAGCTGGCATCATGCCTTTATTCTTCTAGGTTACGACATGTTGATTTTGTAAAACCTTTAATACGTCCTGGATGCCATCTTATATCAGAGCAGCTCATCTTTCAGTTTCAGAATTAAGATTAGCCCGTAACTCTACTAGTATGGTGTTTCCTTCTTCTGGAGAAATTGGCATGCTCTGGTCTGGAGGTGTTATCTCATATAGAAATAATCAGCTATTTTCTGAGACAATAAGTTTGAGAACTTCATTCCTACAGACGACGCCAAATGTAATGGCCTAATTTTGTGATTCGAAATTAATCTTTATACCAAGGATATTCAGAGCTTCAAGATAAATATTGGAATAGTAATAATATAAAGGTTAACGTAGAAAACCTTTGAATGGGTTAAAAACCATAACCATTCTTAATGATTTAGAAAGATAGTATTTTATTGATAGCTGTTAGATATTACAAGAGAAGCTTCAAGTATTTTGTATAGAGTTTTAGTGAGCATTCCTCTATCTTTCTTCCCCTAATCTCAGATTCTCTGATCCTATTTATAGATCTTATAATATGACCATTTAACGACCATTATTATCCTTAATGATGGACGTTACAATATGTATTTGATAATCTTTGATTTGATTGTGTAACATTTTGATCTTTCTTATTTTGTAACGGCTTCATTAATGACGGTGCGTTTACTTAACTTGAACTGTTGATGTAAAGGTCGATAATGATAACTAGAACTAATTAACTATAATATGTCTTCAATAGTGCCACGCGCTATGTTGTTAAGGTCGAGTGGTCGTATGATGGTCGAAGATGAAGCATGAGCCCGAAATATGGAATTAGCCACTATAGCTTGAATCTTAAAAAGTTGTTAATTTGATGAATATCAATCATGTTGCTATGGTACATCTAGTACAAATATTTCTCCTCAGCTTGTTTATTGACCTGTACTATTTTGATCTGCGTCTTGTAGTTTCTATTCTTGCAGGATTCCAGATCGACAATGTATTCAAACATTCTCCCATCTTTAGAGATATATTCTAGCAACCTCTATAAAGCGTAGTAGTTGTCAGTATCATGATGATTTACCTTATGATGTATGCAGTACAGTTTACCGTTGATTGGTTCTAGTAGTTGAGATAGACGGTAGAACTTGTCCTTTGATTGAATTGGAAAAATTGTGGAGAGTCGAACATTCATCTTGGGAAGGACCAGCTTGGGTAATAAATTGCCTTTCCATGGTTTACCAGTATTCGCCTTAGAATGGTTTTGATCACTCAAGTCTTCTTTTGGTCCACTTTGCATTTTGTAGTTGGACCTTTAGTGGTTAGGACAGATTTAGTAGATTAATTCCTTTCGAATATCATCCTTTCCAGGTTGACATACCCATTGACCTTGGTGATCATATCCTCCAAGGTTGCAGGTTTGTTTAAGAAGATGTACTCTTTCGCCTTGTAGTCGAGCTGTAACGCGCTGGTAAAAGCAGTAACAGTTGTTTTCTGATCGAGATTATCTATTTTGTGAACAAGCTCCAAAAACTTCTTTGCAAAGGCCTCGAGCTTTTCCCCTTGTGACTGTTTAAGACTAATAAGAGAATATAAATTCCCCTCTTTATCTTTATTGTGAGCTTGCGTCTTGATAAATTGCTTCTGTAGTTTATTAAATGCGAGGATGGAATCTTTAGGTAGAGAGTAGAACTACTGGAGCAGTTTGCCCTATAGACTTATTGTAAACAGATGGTATAGAATGTGGTTAAGATTGGAGTACAGCCCTAGTAAATTACGGTATTGCTGAATGTGCTCATTTGGATAGTTACCCTTGTATTTATGTAATTTCAAAGTATGGAAACCATTCGGTACTTCCATATCAAAGAACTTTTTAGCAATCAGACTACCTTACAACTTGGTAAGATCATTTCTATTGCCTAAAGTCTGAGCTTCAATCAACTCCTTGATATGCTGATCCATATGCTCTTGTGTGACGTACTGATGTGTGGCCTGAGTGGCTTAGCGAGGTTGTTTAGTATTATGAGTGCTGATACCCCCACTTAAGTGATCGTATTCTAGAATCTGAGGTCGAGGCCATTGTTCTTCTTCCTAAATCTTGGAAGGTTGGAGGCCACTACTGATATCAGACTGAATTTCACCGTCTAAATAAATTGAAGGTTAAAGCTCGTACTGAATATTTCTGGAAATGGCTTTGCTGGTGGCTCCTCAAGGTCTTAACCTTTCTTGTACGGAAACTCGGATGTTCTTTGGGACTTGATCATGATCTTTAGTTTGGGGAGCCTGCTGAGTATCTTACAAAGATTGTAATGCAGTCTGCATGGTTGTCATCTGTTCTTCATGTCATTTGAATGCTGTCATTCAAATGAGCTTGTCGCTCAGTTTCGAGCTCTTTATCGTGGATCTCTCGATCAAGACTTAATTGACGTTTGAGCTCATTAAATTTCTCTGTCTCTGCGTAGAGATTTGTCAGTAGTTAGTAAGTTGCTTCGGCTCGATCGAAAGACCAAGCTAGATTCCTGTTGCCGGTCGATTGGAAGTGACCATGATTGGAGATGGATATTATAGTAAATATATGCCTTAGGATATCGTGGAAATGTTTTATTTTCCACAGACGGTGCCAAATGTAATTGCCTAATTTCGATGCTCAAAATGGCTCGAAATTAGCTCTTACACCAAATGTAGCTATGACAAAAATTAATGTTAAACAAAAACTAGCACAGGTAATTTAGTGTGAAAAACCTTTGAATAGGTAAAAAAACCATGACCTCGAGTTGAGGATTTTAGTAACAGTAACTTTTATTGTTTGAGGCTGATATCTTATTATAAGTGATCTCTAGAACTAGAAATGCTTGATCTTGTAAATAAGAAGTTTTGCGGTGTTCAGAATCAAGAAATTCCTGTGTTAGAATCTAGAAAATTAGGTTTTTCTTGGTCCTTATCTCCTCTAGAACATTTTTTTATATAGACCTTATCTATAGCTCGTTATCCTGTTGAAGCACATTCTCCAAATAATGAGGTAAGTGGTAGTTGACTGTGTAACTGTTGAGCTCTTGGGAGATAGGTGTCTTTGACTTGTTCATATTATTTGTAGTACTCGATTCACGTTCATTATTAGTTCATGGCCTAGGTGGCAATGCTGACTATTCATGTCACGTGTGAAATGCGTGAGTTTGATACTGAGGTAATTTGAATTTGGGTTAGGTCGAGGGATTGGTCCCTCCAATATCATTTGTTGATGATGAGGTACCATATATTTAGTTATTAATAGCATTTCTTAACATTAATATATGTGTGAAACTCTTTCATACAACAATTCACTTATACATTTGAGTCGGTGATATCCGGTTGTCTTGCGTTACTATAATAAAGAAAATCATGGTTATGTTTATTTGCTTTATGTTACTATAAAAAAGAAAAGCATGGTTATGTTTATTTGCTCTCTTTGAACTTGTAATATGTTAAACCATGGAGAAGAAAATATTAAAGCTAGTATTGATATTGCCATTGTTAGTCGTATAAATCATGAAAGCAACAAATGTTTACATGTGTGTAGGATGAGTAACTGAGTAGGTTGTATTGTTTTATGGATATAAGCTAGCTCTAAATGGCACAAGCGGTCAAAACCTTTAAGAGTGTGATAGTTCAAATTCATCTAGTACAGTATGTTTTTTTTGTTCCGGCACTTCAGAAAGCATTAAAACGATAACTAGATTGCATTAAATACTTATTCTAGACACATTTAATGCCTTATTATTTACTAAGCATAATGGCCTAGTATGCGCGATAGCGCGTCCCTTAGTAGTGCTCGTATATACTAAATAGATCATGTTTAATTGTATTCCAATTTTTTGGTAACATAATGGGGTATATCCATCAGGTCCTGTGGCCTTATGTGAATTCATAACAAATAGAGCATCTTGAATTTCCTCTAAAGAGATAGGAGAATTATGCCTCTGAATTTCCTCCTGAGATAGGGTTGCAGGTATGAAGTCTTTAACAAAATCCATTGATAATGGATGGGAAGGATCATCTAGAAGAGGAGAAAAGATTGTTGAAGAAATTCAAGAATTCCGAACCAATTTCCTCCTTAGTGGACAACCAACTACAAACTTTTTTTTTTGTTAAAGCATCAATTTATTGAAAAGAAAACAGCAGTTGGGCTGTTGGGTAAACCCAGCCCGGCATAGAGTTATAATTATACAAACCACTATGACTAGTGGCTATGGCCGCTAGTTCATGTGCGATAAAGTTCACGGATCTAGGGATCCAATAAAAGGAAAAGCTAGCTAGATTTTTACATAAAGTAAGGCACGGGTTAAGCTGAGAAGCCGTACTCTACTGAGCATCTGAGAGTGGGTTACGTAAATATGAGATCACATTAACCAACTACCAACTTCTTTTTTAATATAATCTATCTTATTTAAAGACCTTTTTTTTCATTTACTCTAAAGAAATCATTGAACTTAACATCATGGGATATTATTTATCTGATCCAATATCGTGCCAAGGATGTTGCACGATCGCTCAACCCCTTGTACAAGTTTGTAATTGGTGAAACCGTCAAAGTACTCTCATTTAATTTCATGACAGACACATGATTGAATGAAAAAAACTAATAAAATAGGCTTATTAATACAGTTTTCCATCCAATATTTGCAAGGCTATGAGGGTGGTGTTATGGAAAAAGCTGAGTTTGCAGATAGACAGAGTCAACAATGCTGAGTCAGCAGTCTAAATGAGATAATAGTCTAAATGTATCCAAATGTCTAACGGGGTTAGTTTAGGCTAATAGAGTTAGTTAAGGACTGTTACAACTAGTTTTGTATTTAGGTTATAAATAGACTTTTAACAATTAATTTAAAACTAAGGAAAGAATTCTTTCTCTTCTCAATTGTTCAATCTCTATTATGGTATCAGAGATGTTCAACATCACGGTTCTATGATCTAATTAGGGTTTCGTCCAAAAAAAAAATTCTTCTTCATTTCAAGCTGAAATTAGTTTTGTTTTTAATGAGTTTGAGCTAAAACTAGCTTCAATCAAGGTTAATTTGAACTCAATTCGGTGAAATCAATCTCGATTTGGGAGAAATTGGTCATAACTTGGTGCAATTCTATCTCAATTTGGAGAAATCGATCCCAAATCAATTTCAGATCTCAACTTCATCTTCTTCAAATAGGTTCTCTGCAACAAATCTTTCTCATGGATGGAGATCCCCAATTCACTCAAGCTCCATCCATGATGATTCAAAACATCTCTAGTTTGATCCCAATCAAGCTTAACAAGGATAATTATGTGGTCTGACGTTCGTTATTCGTGCCAATTCTGGTTTGTTACTCGCTTCTGAGCTATATCAATGGTTTTAAACGATGTCCACAAGAAAAAATTTCCTTAACCAATGAATCTAGTTAGACAACAATTTCTCCTAATTTAGAGTTTCATCGATAGATCGAAAATGATCAAACTCTTCTTGTACGGGCCAACCCCTTGGTCTTATCTAAATCGAGTTGTCTCCAGTTCGAATTACCTTCATGTCAGACCCACGCATTTTACACATGACTTCAACTGTCAACATTGCACCCTACTCCACGAACTGGTGATGAACGTGGGTCGGGCTCAAACAAAAATACCTAAACAAGTTAAAGGCACCTGTCTCACACGAACTCAATAGTTACTCAGTCAGCAACCACTAACCATATTATTCAAAGAACGTGCTTCGGCATGATAAAGAACTGCGGAGAAGGCCTATATAAAGAAAAAGTTCTCAAAGAGACAGAGGCCCAAAAAATTACACGAGAAATCACCAAGAAAACTACATTTTCTAGAAGCTTAAAAACTTTTTACTCACAAGATCAATCATTTCAAAATCAAGAGATCACTTGTAATAAGAAATCAGCTTCAAGCAATAAAAATCACTATTACAAAGACCCTCAACTTGAGGTCATGGTTTTTAACCTATTCAAAGGTTTTCTATGTTAAATCACCTGTGTTATTTCTTACTTTCTATCAGATTTTTGTCACAGTGTAAGAGCTAATTCCAAGCCACTTCGGGCTTGAGAAATTAGGCCATTACATTTGGCGCCGTCGGTGGGAAAGATTACATTTCCATGATATCCTAAGGCATACTTTCACGCTACAACAAATTTCAATCATGGTCACTTCTAGACGACCAGCAACTGGAATGCAGCACGATCATTCAGTTGAGCCAGAACAACTTACAGAGCTGTAGGCGAATCTCAACACTGAAATAGAGATCACACAATGAGCTCGAACGTCAATTAACTCTTGACTGAGAGCTCCGTGAGAAGAAGCTCGACGCCGAACGATAAGCTCGTTTGACAGCATTTAAACGATATGAAGACCAGATGACAACAATACAGACTACCTTGCAAGCTCTACAAAGCACTCAGCAGGCTCCCTAAACATGAGATCATGATCAATTGCCAGAAGCCTCCTGGGTTTTTGTATACGAAAGATGAGGACCTCGAGAAGCCGCCAGCAAAGCTATTTCCAAAAATATTCAGCAAAAACCTCAGTGATCCATTTATTTGGGTGATGAAGTTCAGTATAAAATTAGCCGAGGTTACCAATTTTCCAGACGTCAGGAGGAAGAATAGCGACCTCAACCTCGATTCCCAGTACGAGATCGTCTGAGTAAAGGTACTGGCACTCACAATCTGCAACCTCCTCGTCAAGCTACTCAACCGACGCGTTATTATGTCACACAAAAGCATATGGATTAGCGAATTAAGGAGTTGATCGAAGCACAAGTTTTGGGCACTGCCAACGACCTTACCAATTTACAAGGAAGTCCAATCGCCAAAGAACTATTCGATATGGAAATACCAAAAGGTTTCCATACTCTGAAAATTCGCAAATATAAGGGCACCAATCCAAATGAGCACATTCAACAATACCGTGATTCCATGGGGTTGTATTCCAATCTCAACCATTTCTTCTGCCGCTTGTTCACCACGAGTCTTTAGGGGGAACCGCTCTGATGGTTCCACTCTCTACCTGAAGACTCCATATACACATTCAACCAGCTGCAGAAACAATTCCTCAAAACGTATGCTCACAACAAAGATAAAGAAGATAATTTATATTATGTTATTAGTCTCAAACAGTCTTACAGGGAGAAGCTTGAGGCTTTTACAAAGAATTTTTTGGAGCTCACGCATAAAGTAGACAATCTCGATTAGAAAATAGTTGTTACTGCTTTGACCAGCGAGCTTCAGCACGAATACAAAGCCAAAGAGCACCTCTTCATCAACAATCTTGCGACCTTAGAAGATATGATCAACAATGTCAATAGTTTCGTCGAACTGGAAAGGATAAGCTTCCTCAAAAATCCATCCTTACCACGAAAGGTCCATCTACAAACTAAAACTCTAAACTAAAGGAAGATCAAGGTGACCAAAAATGCTCTAAGGGAAACACTGGCCTTGGAAAGGCAGTTCATAAATTAAACTGGTCCTCCTAAAGATGAATGTTCAAATCTTCAATATTTTTCCAATTCCCTCGAAGGATAAGCTCTACTGTCCCACTCAACCATTGGAGCCAATCGAGAACCATCTGTACTGTATGCATCACAAGGTAAACAATCATTCTACTGACAATTTCTATGCTTTACTGAGGTTGCTGGAATATATTTTCAAATAGGGACAGATGTTCAAATATATTATCTGTAGGGACCTATCCCTCAATCTCACCTAAAATCGAGTTGCTGCCAGTTCGAATTACCTCCATCCCAGACTCACACATTTTCAACATAACTTCCCCAGTCAAACATTCCAAACCACCCCGCAAACTATTTAAGAACGTGAGTTAAGCTCAAATCGAAAAACCTTATCCAGTCAAAGATACCTATCTTCCAAGAACTCATAAGTTACTCAGTCAACCGTCACTAACCACATTGTTCAGAAAATGTGCTCTAGCATGATGAAGAACTACGGAGAAGGTCTATATAAAGGAAAAGTTCCAAAGAGACAGGGACAGAAAAAATTACAAGAGGGATCATCAAGAAACTACTTAATTTTGATTCTCAGCAAACAGTCATACTTCTTAATTGCAAGATTCAAGATTTTCAATGTTTAAAGATCACGTGTAATAAGATATCTGCCTCAAGCAATAAAGATACTATTATAAAAATTCTCCACTCGAGGTCATGGTTTTTTACCTATTCAGAGGTTTTCTACGCAAAAATCACTTGTGTCATTTCTTATTTTCCATTAGAAAATTGTTGCAGGTTCATTGGTGTAATAGCGAATTCTGGGCCATTTCGAGCTTATGAATTTGGCCATTACATTTGGCACCGTTTGTGGGAAAGATTGTATTTCAATGATATCCTAAGGCATTCATTTACTATAACTTTCAATCATGGTTACTTCCTGACGACCAGCTACAGGGATACAGCTTGATATCTCAATAGAGCAGAGGCAACTTACAGAGTTACGGGCAAATCTCAACGCTGAGATAGAGAAACGTACAGAGCTAAAACTTTAGTTAACAATGGATCGAGAGCTTCATGAGAAGGAGCTCGACACAATATTGACTGCCCTAGAGGCTTTGTAAAATACTCAGCAGGCTCCTCTATCCAGAGGTCATGATCAGTTGCCAGAGACCTCCCGTGTTTTTGCAAGAGAAAGATTAAGGCCTCAAGGAGTCGCCAGTAAAGCTATTTCAAGGAATCTACAACACGAACAACAACCCTCCATACATTTGGGGGGTGAATCTTAATTTGAAATCAGTCGAGGTTACCGAGTTTTCATCTCTCAGGAGGAAGAATAGCAACCTCAACACCAGGTTCCAGTATGAAATCGCCTGAGTGAAGATACAGGCACTCATCGTCCGCAACCTGCTCGCCCAGTGATTCAACCAGCACGTCATTATGTCACGAAAGAGCATATGGACCAACAAATTAAGGAGCTGATTGAAGCACAAGTTCTTGGTACTACCGGCGACATCACGAAATTACAAAGAAGTCTAATTGCCCAAGAGCTATTCGGTTTAGAGATACCAAATGGTTTCCAGACTCCAATCTCAACCACATCCTCTGCCGTCTGTTCGCCATAACTCAGCAGGAAGAACCACTTGAAGGTTCTACTCTCTCCCTGAGGACTCCATATATATATTCGATCAGCTACAGAAGCAGTTTATCAAGACATATGCTTACAAGCGGAACAAAAAGGAGAATTTATATTCACTTATCAGTGTTAAGAAATCTCAAGGAGAAAAGATGGAGAATTTCTCAAAGAAATTTTTAGAGCTCGCACGAAAAGTGGATAACCTCGACCAGAAAGCAACCATTACTGCTTTCACCAATGCACTCCGGCTCGACTGCAAGGCCAAAGAGTACCTCTTCCTCAAAAAACCTACGACCTTGGAAGAGATGATCACCAAGGTTAACAGTTTCGTCAACCTGGAGAGGATGATGTCTGAGCGACAAAAATCTACTAAGTTCATCCTCTCCACCAAGGGCCCATTTACAGATCGAAGCAATGAACAAAAAGAGGAACAGGGAGATCAGAATTGCACCAAGGGCAATACTGGCTACCCTCGGAAAGTCGGTCCCCCAATCAAACCCATCCTCCCAAAGATGAACGTCCGAATCTCCACAATTTTTCTACTGCTTTTGAAGGATACACTCTACCGTATCTCTCAACCACTGGAACCAATCGATAGTCGACCGTATTGTCTACATCATAAGGTAAACCATCATTCTACGGATAATTTTTATGCTCTACTAAGGCTTCTCGAATACATTTTTAAAGAGGGACGGATGCTTGAATTTATTATTGACCTGAAATTATACAAAGATGGCAGCTATAAGAAGCAGCTTGAAGTTATTCAGGTTAATGATCAAGCTGAGGAAAAACATCTTTACCATATGCACCACAGCATCAAGATAGAAATCAATTAGATCATCAATTCCAACATATCAAAATGCCAGAGACTATCAGAATGTTACGATCTCACACCACAAAACAAAGAAGCCAAGCTTCTTCCTGAGTAGAGCAATTACCGGTTTGGGATTTCCTTCGAAGATTGCAATACTAGCCATGTCAAATTTCTACATCATGATACGCTAGTAATAATACTTAAAATGAAGAAGATTGTCATGCACACAATGATGATCGAAACTGGAAGCGGAATTAAGATTCTCTTTCAGAGCACTATCAACCAAATGGGTTTGGCCGACCAAGTTATTCAGAGCGACACCGATATCAGTGGGTTCAATGGGTCCAAAGAAGATTGAGTAGGAAAGATCATCTTACCTATTACTGTATGACCAGCCACTATCGACGTCATTTTCTATCATCAACGCCAAATCTTGTTATCTCAGGATTATGGGCCGCTGTTGGATTCATAACATGGAAGCACTCGTTTCCACCTATCATCAAGCACTCTGGTTCAAACACGACAACGGTATTTATGAGATTAGAGGTACTCAGATGCTCTATCGAGCATGTGAAAATACTATCTCGGCTAACCTAGATACTTCCGATAAATTTGCTGCATAGTAATTACAAGAAGCTGATGGCCTCAACGATCAACCTTCCACGAAGGAGCCCACAAAATATAATAATATTGATGGACCAAGCAGGGGTACTTTCATTGGTACTAAGCTGGTTCAGCATGAAATGGATGCTCTCATTCAGTTCTTGTAACTAAATTGAGATGTTTTTGCGTAGCATTTCGAAGAAATGCCTGGGGTCAATCCGACCAAGGCAAATCACAAATTAGCTATCAACATCAACGCCACGGCGGTCAAACAAAAATAGCGACGATTGTCACCTCGTCTTTGAGATGAAGTTAACACCGAGATCAAGAAATTAATCAAAGTGGGATTCATTCAAGAAGCCAAATATCCAGACTGGATATCCAACATTGTCGTTGTCCCAAAGAAGAACAAGATAGTCCAAGTTTGCGTAGATTTCACTGATCTAAAAAAACATACTCTAAAGGATAGTTTTCCTATTCCCAAAATTCATCATATCCTCGATTCTATAGCAGGCCATGACCTCCTATCTATGATGAACGGTACTCCGGGGTATAACCAAATTCTACTTCTGGAAGAAGATCAAGAAAAGACAACTTTCATCACTGTAAGAGGTCCTTATTGCTACAAAGTCATGCCCTTCGGACTCAAAAACGTGGGAGCCACATATCAATGGTTGATGACTACTATGTTCAAAGCACATCTAGGGAAAGTCGTTGAAGTTTACATCGTCGATCTCTTGTATAAAAGCATATAGTCATCCAATCACATCTCAGATCTGAATACTATATTCAAAATCCTTTGATCTTACAGAATGCATCTCAACCCTGATAAGTGTCAATTCGGGGTACATTCTGGCCAATTTCTAGGCCACCTCATTAGTAAGAAAGGGATTAAAGCCCATCCAGATCAGATTTGGGCTCTCCTCAACATGCCTTCTCTGAAAATAACAAAAGACGTTTAGAAACTTACTGGCAAGATTACCGCTATCAACCATTTCATTTCTAAACCATCAGACCGCTATCGTTAGTTATTCTTATTACTCCGCGGTTGTACCAAACGAGGAAAAGTTCAGCCAAATCTAGAGGTCACATTAACACCAGAATGCAAAGTAGCTTTTCAGGATCTCAAAACCTATTTGGGGAGGTCTCCCATAATGGGCACCCCAGTAGATGATGAGGAACTGATCTTCTACCTAGCAGTCATTGATACTTCTCTTAGCTCGGTTCTTATTCGCCTTGAAGGGAAAATGGAGAAGCCAGTCTACTTCATCAGTAAAACCCTCACTCCAGCAAAAACAAGGTACTCTAAAATTGAGAAACTTCTCACTCTTGTTTACACTTCGCAGAAACTCAAACACTACTTCCAAGCTCATTCAGTTAAAGTCATGATGAACTACCAACTTTGGAAAGTTATATCCAAGAAAGAAAAATCAAGGAAAGTGCAACACTGGTCAGTCAGTTTGGGATAACATGATATCAAGTTTGAATAATGTCATTCCTAAAAGGGTCAGGCCATTGCCAATTTTCTCGCGAATTTTCCATTGGAGGATCCCGAGTGGGAGCAGCACAACCGCGACCTTACAGAAGAAATTCTTGAAGATCTACCCCCCCAAACCATTTGTCGAGCGAGCTTAGTGGATTACAGCAAAGGGGTGGAGACTTCTCACAGATGGATCAGCAAGACCTGCAGGGTCAGGGATCAGAATCGTTTTGATTACCCCCTCTAATGACAAAATTGAGAAATCAATCCGCCTGGATTTTGAGACCTCTAATAATGTTACCGAGTAAAAAGCTCACATTCATGGACTCGGCCTCACTCTTGAGCTTGATGTCCCTGAACTCTCTGTTTAGACAGATTCGCTACTCATCGTTCACCATTACTCCGAGCAATACAAGAAGAATGGAAAGATGATCGAATACGCAGCCCTCGATGCAGAAAAGATGAGCAAATTTACGAAAGAAACTCTCGATTATCTTCCTTGAGGTAAAAATAGACGCGCCGATAACTTAGCATATCTAGTCGGGGTCTTGGGCACAGAAGCTCGATATCTCTAGATCGAAATCATTTCAACCACCTGCATTGATCGTATTTTTATATACACGATCAATACTGGGGGCGATAAAGGGGGCGACGACGATTGACAAAAGCCTTTTTTAGCCTACCTCGGTGTCGATAACAGTTGCAAGGACCACTCCCAGCAGATCTAAAATTGTGCCGACAGCTAATCAACAACTCGAAGTACTACACTAATCAAAATAGTGTGCTATACCATCATTCCATCACAGGGCCTTACCTCAAGTGCCTCTCCAAACCCAAAATAGATGAAATGCTTCTCGAATTACATAAAGGGACTTGTGGCTCCCATACAGCAGGTCGATCACTAGCAAACAAAGCTATTACACAAGGAGTATTCTGGCCCGGTATGCGCAAGCAAGCTGCGGAATACTCATGCAGATGTAATAGCTGCCAAAGACATGGACATATGATACGCACCTCTGTGCTCGAACTCTATGTAAGTAAGTTGTTCTGGCCATTCAAAAGATGGGCACTTGATTTCGTCGGCAAATTTCCCAACTCTCTAGGCAACCACCATCACCTACTCGCAGCTACCGATTATTTTATGAAATAGTAGAAGCAGTTCTACTATGTCAAACTAGAGAGGAAGAGGTCATCTCTTTTATCTGGGAACATATCATCACTCGGTTTGGGTGGCCCCACCTAATTTGTATCGATAACGGGCCCCAATTTGTGGGAGAGAAAATAGTAACCTTCCTCAACCAACACAATATCATCCACTCACCATCCAATCCTTGCTATCCTCAAGGCAATGGCCAAGATGAAATCACCGACGTAACCATCTTGGATGGACTCAAAAAATGGTTGTACTTACAAAAAAAAGGGAATTGGGTTTGAGAACTACCTTATGTCCTATGGGCATATCGTATCACTTCCAGAGAGTCAACAGGATGCACCACATTCCTTCTTGCCTATGGCACTGAGGCTGCCATTCTTTCTAAATACCCTTATCCAGTTCGAGATCACGAGCTGACTGACAAGGAAAATGAGTTTGAATTGGCTTACAACCTTAATATGATCGATAAAACTAGGAAACGCGCCATCGCAAACCTAGATCGTTATCATCATATGCTGGCCAGGTCGTACAATAACCGAGTCAGAAATTATACCTTTCAAATTGATGATCTCGTTCTAAGAGAGATTCCTTAACATCACAAAGAGTCACACGCTGGAAAATTAGCCGATAATTGGGAGGGTCCATTCATTATCACAGGTCTCTCAGGCCTGGGATCATATTATCTCATGACAGAAAAGGGAATCCCCATTTCAAATCCTTGGTACACAAGGTGACTGAAACGGTACTATCGTTAAGCGCCTTACCACTGCATTTCTGTTTCTCACTTTTGAATTTTTCTTGTCTTAATTCCAAAAGTGAGATTTTTCATCTCCATCCAATATAAATTCCGAACTTATCAATGAAACTTCTAAGTTTTTTATAACATCTCTCTAGTTACGTAGATTCAACCACATTCTATAGATTAAAGCATAGATAATACTAGCTTTCAATCGATCTTATACCAGTTAATTTGAGGATAATACTTGATTTGGCTGGGTCTACTAAATCTCTGCGATTAAAACAAATGTAGAAACTTGTTTCATATCAAAGTCTCTAACAAGCATAAGATAAGGCAAAGGTAATACTAGCCTTCATCACTTTCAATATGTCTACAACATTTCTATAGTTAAATCAAGGATATCACTTGGTTTGACTAACTCAGCCCATCTCTGCGATTGAAACAAATGTAAAAACTTGTTTTCTATCAAAGACTCTAACAGGCATAAGATAAGGCAAAGATAATACTAGCCTTCATCTCTTTCAATATGTCTGTAACATTTCTATAGTTGAATCAAGGATAACACTTGGTTTGGCTAGCTCTACTAAATCTCAGCGATTTAAAAAAATATAGAAACCTGTTTCATATCAAAGACTCCGACAAAGATAAGATAAGGCAAAGGTCATACTAGCCTTCATCTCTTTCAATATGTCTGGAACATTTCTACAGTTAAATTATGATTCACTTGGTTTGACTAACTCAGCCCACCTCTGCGATTAGAATAATGTCAAAACTTATTTTATATTAAAGACCCCACCAGACATAAGATAAGGCAAATGTTATACTAGCTATCATCTATTTCAATATGTCCATGACAGATACTACTTATTTTTAGGCCATATTACAAGGAATACATTTTCTGCTATTGGGATGTCAGCTACGCTTTACCATCAAGCAGGAGGTCAATCAGAATTTAGTTTGGGAATTACAGTGACTCTACCCCTCTCAATCAGATCAGCAGGTCCAAGGCCTAAATTCGTTTCCATGAAGGCCATGCAGTTCCCTCGATCTATACTCATGCCACAAATACATCCCTTGTCAAACAGGTTCTTAAACAAAGTATCTCGTTCTAACTCAAGTCTTTTTACTTCCTCTACAAAATATGCAATGGTCGCCTTTAACAGGTCATTCCGTGATGCATGAGCTTCAACGATCCTTGAAAAATTATGTCTCAAATTCTCACGGCGTGACTCCAAAGTCTAGTAAAGTTTCCTCTGATGTGTTATTTACCTGTCTCTCAAATCGTAAAAAGCTATATTCTCTTCCAAATTTTTGGAATATTTAGGTGATTCAGCCTCAATAGGGACCTCCAAATTAACCACCTGAGCATGAAGGCTTACAATTTTTGCATTAAATTCTTCCCTGGCAGAAGTATCCTGTAATAGGTTATCTTTCTTCTTCAACCGTGTCACCCTCTCGTTTAACTCATCACACCTTCGTTGCACTCCCCAAAACTCCAAATCCTTGGCGGGTAGGGCTAGGTGCAAGTGTTCGGCTATAGCTTCCGAGACTGATTGGTATTCTCGAGCTACCTTCAGCTCGTCATCTTTTTTACTCACTTTTTGTTTCAGTCGCTCCATCTCACTTCTACAATTCTAAAGATCAGCTCGAAATTGTCCCTATGATCTTTCAAGCGCCTAAATACGGTATTGAGCCATTTCAGCTTGCTTGCCCTTAACCATTAGGGTATCAACCCGACCTTAAAGCTTCGTAGCATGTCCTTTTACCTTTCCAAGCTTTTTTATCCTCTCCTCAATTTCGATGTCATTCTCCTCGACCTTGCGAATGAGGTCGACAACAGCCTGGGTTGCCTCAACAAATTTAAAATGTACATTTATATATTGATCTTCCCTGTTCTTATTCGCCTCCCTCACCCTATCAAACTCCTCTACAAATTCTCGGTTATATTGGATCGCCTCATCTTTGCGTGAGTGAGCTAAATCCAATTCGACCTGCACAATAATAGATACGTTATATACAGCTCGGTTCAGAGCACACATCGACATGATACATATCTCGTTTTTAAAAAGATATCTTCTTTCTAACATCTACTGTGTGCAGCTACTTTTAGACTTAAAGGTTAAAGTAATATCTCAGATAGGTGCTCGATGACATACATTTTGAAGTCTAAGGTACATGTTTACAATATTCCACTTTATCTAAATACTTTCAATTTTTTTACGCACTATATTAGTGCTATTTTCCTAAAAATTGATATCAAGATTTAATATACCTCTACGCTTTACGTGATCTAATTTCTTGGTAGCTTTATGTAAATTACAGCATACAAATCAGGAAACATATTCCTATCTAACCTACAACTCCGCTTGGGAAGAAAGCAAGGCTGTAAAGATTTATCTTTCCTTGGCAAGCCCAGTCTTTAGATCTTTCATTCTGAGACTCATTTCCCTAAGTGCCTACAAGAGGGTTACAAAAAACAAAAAAGGGCTCAGCCTACATAAATCTATTCGATACACACAGATTCACAATTTACAAGACATTGCAAAATACTCATACAAAACATTTCTCTACCCTACCTTCTCATTCTCGCCCTCTGGCAACTTGGCGTCATCCCCATAGTTGTCTGGCGGGAGACACCTTCAAACCCATCAGCAACTCCCACCACCACTTCTTCATCATCGCCCTCCTCTACATAGGTGTCTTCCTTAATGGCATCCACCTCCTCCTCATAATATCCCTTGAACATAAGGTGGCACCCCAGCCTTTCACGCTCTGCCTCCATCTCCTCCAGATTTACCCTGGCCTCCGCTTGCAGATGACCAATCATTACTGTATGGGAAGCCTTCAGGGCCTCTAGCTTCTTTGCTTCCTTGAGAGAATCAGCCTTCACTCGAGCTACATTTTTTCCATGCTCGACCTTAACCTTTATCAGCTTGGATTTTTCTTCTTCTACTCCGAGCCAAATTTTCTTCATCAAACAAGCAACTTGCATAAAATAAATCGACCTCAACGTAAGTTTGAACAAAGTAAATTTTTTGCATGATCACACATAAACACGTACCATCCTACTCATATCCTCTTCTCCATGAAGAGCCGCCAGTCTGGCCCTTTCCTCCACTGCTTTGAGATCATCCTCAACTGCAGGTCGCTCTTCAACAACCTTTTCCTTCGACCTCCCCAAAAGTTTGATCCTTCCCCATTTCTCTTTTCTATCAACTTTACACTCCCAGTGGTACCAGAGGCCGACACACGCTTTAACATCTATTTTTTGGGAAACATTCGAGCTAATTTGCCGACTTAATAGACTCTGGCTAAGCCAAGCTATCTATTCAAGGGGTCTTGGCCAAATTGGTTCGACATCCCTACCAGTTCCTATCTTCTTCTCATCATCAACACCCGCCATCAGCCTAGTCGATTGAGATTTTTGAACTTTTTTTTACTTGCTCCCAATCCTCTTCTTTCTGCTAAGGCCAAGTCTTTCCAACACAAAATCGAGCTCAACCTCTTCCTCCGCAACTTCGTAAATCAATGAATCTTTCCTCTCTACTTGGGACTTCGGACCTCCCATACACAGCATTTATTATTATCAATAAAAGACCATCAGTTCATACATATCAATATTATACTCTATGCATTGTTATACTTACTTTGTTTTACAGTTCTAAATAGAAGATCCAAAGGTTCTTCATTATCTCTCTGAAGATAATTACCCTTCACCCATATGACGCTGTCATTTCAGGCTCGACCTGCTGAATTAAGATCGAAGAAGCGACGCCGAGTTGAGCCTCGCACGACCCATCCTCGGTTTTGGAACCGAGGCATCCTTTCCAATATCTATGTCAGATGTCTTGTACCTTTTCAATAAAACCGTCATTCTATCATTACCCCTACCCTCATATTTTAATCTATTTTTATGTCATGTTTTCATAATTTTATCTGACTTTCCCATACTCATGATGACTCACATTCCACGATATCAAATTTTAGCAGTTTTACATAAGAGACAAAACTAGAAGCTCCTACATTTTTTCTCTTCTTCTTCCTTATACTTATAGTAGTGATGACGTCATTTCCAAAGCTAACAAAGTTTTCAAAATTATTCAAAATTTGTTTGTCAAAGCAGTCTCAACGGTATTTGCAGCTATAGAGGATCTAGTTCAATTTTGATTTTTCTATTAAATTCAGCAACATTTACATTTATTTAGGATAATATTTTACATATAATTACATCTAAAATAGCCTTAATGGTCTGGACATCCACTTTTAACCAAATATTATCCATCTGTCATCCCATCTTCAAATTCAATCTCCACCTCAGCAATCAGCTTAACCATCTCTTCTTGATCTACAAGATCCCACACCAATTCACGAAAGCATACCACATAGAAATACTAAGCATTCTCAAGATCCCTACCCTTTATATTCAATCCTTCGAGCTGACATTCCCTCACAAGCAACTCTGTATCATACCCAAGGAATCTAAAAATCCTCTCCCACACTTCAGCGATCTTTATGGCCAATCGACCTTCAGCGGCATGAGGAATTTTTTGAGATCGAGTCCGCACACCACCACATTCCCTTCTCCATATTCAAAAAATAAATTCCACCATTATTTATGCGTTTCTAAAACACTTTCCCCTCAAAGCGTGATTTTTACCTTTTATCTCGCAACAGAAACCCAAAAAATCATGAGGTAGACTATTTGAACTTATCCCTTCCCTCGAACTCATACGTTACATTAATTTTTCAATTCAAGCTTATTTTTTCAAGATTTATCCTTTTACTAGCCTCTATTAGCTCAAATTTTTGCATCACAAATTTCTAATATTTTTATCTCCAATATTTCCAACATGTAGATATATCATACTTACATTACCACATAAATTTTTTGCACATATATGTCTCAGTTCGAATAACCACACTTACGGTATTCATAAACTTCAATTCATTTCAAACACCCTTCAAACGATTCAGTTTGAGTATACAAGATATTTTATAAACACAAGTAATTGGAAGGCAAATTTTTCACCCTGATGCAAGGCAGAAATTAGAACTAACAAAAAGCCTCCCCCACATGAGTTTTGTTGAAGTCCAGTCGAACTTCAAATAGAAACTATGCAAGCAGTAGACTCAGTGCTGGTACCAACACTACGAATCAAAGGTCTTATGAACACCAAAACCTGATGGAAATGAAGAAGCAGACTTCCACTAGTTGTTTCCCTCCTCATCTACCATCACTTCCTCCTCTAAAATTGCCACCTCCGAAGAGTTGGTAGAGATGAAGAGGGACCGACCTTAGAATCTATGGTAATACATGAAATCAACATAACTGCCATGCAGTTATGCCTATCCCTGCATATGAAGCCCCAACCTTATCTTTCGCGAGAGTACGGAGACAAGCCCTACGCTCCTCGCCTGTCAAGATGATAAAATAAAATCTCCACTCACAGTAGAATTCCTCCTCAGCTTCAACCGCTTCGTATTCCGACATGCCTTGATAAATCGGAGGGACAGGAGCGAGTATCGATATCTCCAAAGTTTGGTCACCAAAGTATTATACTTCAACCTTTGCATTTCAGATACAATTCGCTCTTCAAAAACTATTCTTCGTGTCTTCACCATTTTTTTAATATTTCAGTGAATATTTTTAGATTATAAGCGTACTCTGCTTCAAGGATTCGATATAGGTACTATTTATATAACCCTACATTTATTGTGCAGGTACGATTTGCAAAGCGTCATCATTCATTATAGACGCAACTTTTCAAAAATCTAAACATCACATACATCAGCATTCACATTTACATTAAATACACGTCATTTCCCCATAACCCGCGTAACTTCCACAGAGTCAAAGCCATCATTGCTCCACTTCAAAAATCAAGAATTTTAACCCAAGTACCCATTACCAATTGATCATTTCTTAACCAAAGACACTCGTGACTTCAGTTACGAGGGTGCGATTGTAGGGACCTATCCCTCAATCTTACTTAAAATCGAGTTGTTGCCAGTTCGAATTACCTCTATTTCAGACTCGCACATTTTCAACATAACTTCCCCAGTCAACATTCCAAACTACCCCACGAACTGCTTAAGAATGTAGGTCAAGCTCAAACTGAAAACCTTATCCAGTCAAAGACACCTGTCTCTCACGAACTTATTAGTTACTCAGTCAACCATCACTAACCATATTGTTTGGAAAACATGCTCCAGCACGGTAAATAACTATGGAGATGGCCTATATAAAGGAAAAGTTCCAAAAGAGACAAGGACAAAAAAATTACAACATAGATCATCAAGAAACTACTCAATTTCAATTCTCAGTAAATAGTCAAACTTCTTCATTACAAGACTCAAGCTTTTCTATGTCTAAAGATCGCTTATAATAAGATATCCACCTCAAGCAATAAAGAAACTTTTATAAAAATCCTCTACTCGAGGTCGTGGCTTTTTACCTATTTAGAGGTTTTTAACGCAAAATCCACATGTATAATTTCTTATTTTCCATTAGAAAATTGTTGCAGGTTCATTGGTGTTATATCAAATTCCAAGCCATTTCGAGCTTACGTAATTTGGCCTTTACAACCATTATAACTCAAAAAATCAAGATAATATTACAACCACAACGTACTTTGGCAAAAACTCCAGTACATGTACTATTTATATCACACTCACATTTAATGCGTATGTACGCTTCCAAAGCAGTCATCATTCAAGCAGAACCACTCTCGGAACCCCAAGTGTCTAATACATTAATCTTTTCCATCATCATAAATACCAGATGCATCCCTCCATAAAAAAATATTGAATACCCAACCAATCAAATCCGCATTAATACTTCTTTTTCAAATTTCAATACCACAATACACAGGTTCTTTCTTAGCTAAAGCCACTCATGCCTTCCGATCGAGGAGGCGATTGTAGGGACCTATCTATCGACCTAACCCAAATTTGAAATACCTTCATATAAGACTCACATATTTCACACGTGATATGAACAATTAACATTGCCACCTAGACCACGAACTGATAAAGAACGTGGATTGAGCACTACATAAAATATGAACAAGTCAAAGACACCTGTCTCCCACGAGCTCAACAGTTACACAATCAACTACCACTTACCTCATTATTCAGATAACGTGCTTCAACACGATAATGAGCTGCAGGTAAGGTCTATATAATGAAAAAGTTTCAGAGGAAATAAGGACCAAAAAAAACAAGACTTTCTAGATTCTAACACAGGAATTTCTACATTCTAAACAACACAAAACTTCTTATTTACAAGATCAAGCAGCTCTAGTTTGAGAGATCATTTGTAATAAGATGCAACCTCAAGCAATAAAAGTTACTATTACTAAATCCTCAACTCGAGGTCATGGCTTTTTTACCTATTCAAAGGTTTTCAGCGCTAAATCACCTGTGTCATTTCTTGTTTTAGATTAATTTTTCTCACATGTACATTTGGTGTAAAAGCTAATTTCGAGCCATTTCAAGCTACGGAATTAGGCCATTATAGATATAATACCTTATTCAATCCATTTTAATCCATGTATCTAACATTCAACACCATAAATACCTTGGCTTTGTTTTTGTTTTGAGTTAAGACATTAACAAGAACAATAGGATTAAGTTAAACCTAATATTCAGAGTCAGAATTTGAGTAAATAGCTCACAATGGGCTAAAACCCATATGACTTGATTTGATCGACTTGTCACCCTATCAGTTGCAAATCTTACCAATAAATTAGAACTCATAAAGACGAAAGTAGTCCCCCTAATTGGAAAAGGTGTACACAATCTTCAACAATACTTTTCTTGAAAAATTATGATATCTTCTTAGCCAATTTTTTATATGTTTAGTATAGTATAATGCCAGCTTATCTTGTTAATATTTAACAAATGTGTTATGCTCAAATGATATAAACGGCATATTTTTTTGTGGAGTGCCCACCAAATCCCCCAACAATGTAGTTGCCTTGCAACAATGTGCTCTTATGAAAAGTGTCACAAAGTATTACAATGTGGACACATTTTATGAGGAATAAAACCAGTGCCCACTACCCAACATTAAATCTTGAATTTTCATCTCTAATTTAGTTCCTCTATGCAAAACTGTAATGCTATTTTTGATGTTATGAAGATGATACAATAGTGTACTTAGAATTACTGTTTACAGCATGTTTTCCGTTCTTTATCAAAGGAATGTAAATGCAAATGACTCGACAACATTTAGAAGATTTTATATCTTTTCATGCTATGAAGACCAACATCATAATAAAACTTTAGAGCCTCTTATATCTCCATTGCTTTCCCACAATGAAGCGCGTTCTGGGGAATGCCATACTCTGTATAGAGACTTTTTTCGTTGTTCCATACTCTTATGTACAGTTGTCTTGGCCAAATTATTGACCTTCAATTCCACATTACCTTGTTATCCAATGGTACTGATATAGCAGTCCAAGAATTTGGATACGCCTGAACAATGTGTCTCGTGGTCACATCGAACAAATTATAGTAGTGTCTCTTCAAGGCACTAGCACCATAACTTAGCCCCAAATCTGCATCATTCAATAGTATCATATATATTCCACGGATCATATATATTTATATTTATTATGCGGATCATCATTCGTATATACAACTTAACATAAAGAAGAAGAGAAAACTAGCATACCCGATGACCCAGAAGTCCTTATTATCCAGATACCAAGATTGGGTGGTGATCTCATTGTTTTGGAAAATAATTTTGACAAAATAACGAAGAGTTGATTTTATGACTGAGATACCAAGGAATGAAGTGCCAGAAGTAGGAGTATCCTTAATAGTTTTGAAATAAAAGATACCAGGTATTTTGTGAAGTAGCCTGCCAACTTCAGCGGAGTACTTGGGTTGACATAAAATACTCTGTTAATGGTATAGGGTAGTTTTCCATTTATTTGAGTTACAGAGTTTGCTAAAATAAGTATCCTTACAGTTTTAATCTGTCTGTAATGGTATGAACCTTGAGGATTTGGCCTCGCTGCACTTTCTTTCATATTCCATCTTGAAAATTGTAAATGTGGATATAATTAGCTACAATAAATTAAAATTGTAAATTGTAAATGTGAAAATTGTAAATGTCTAATGCAATAAATTAAAATAGTTAGAGTGATGTACGTGTAAGTTCAATCTTGCACTACAATAAATAAAATAAGGGTTTCCACATTATTATTTAAATGAGATTAATGACTTTTAACGTGATTTTACAAAGTGAGGTGAAAAGTTCATGTCTATCCACGTCATTTATAAAAATAATGCCAAAAGCATTTTTAAAATGATGTTCTAGATAACCGATTTCGGCGACGGCCGATTGTAAATGTGTTTCAACATCACTTAGTAACGTCATTGGATAGAGAAATTTTAAATATACCCCATACTTAAGAAGCTCACCGCAATTTATGCTCACTCCACTTTTATTTTTTTTAAACGAGCAATGTGGCACATGCTAGAGCGTGCAAACATATTATTTGTAAGATTCAAGTTAGGTTTGAGTATAATTTTGTAATATATTAAGGTTTACCTTTTCTTTGCTTTGGAACACCATATTATGCCCGCCTTTTTAACTAAAATTATTAGCTAGATAATACTCGTCCTTGGATATAGTCTTTGCAATAAGATGATAACTGGATATTACTCGATTTTGATCAAAGAAACTTGCACTATATTTTTTTTCTTCTTGAGGTACCTTGAATGATGTTCACATTTGCTAGTTATTAAGTTCGTTCTTACGAAGGTTAAAGAATCTTTGAGGGAATTGAACGATATCTTACGAACTATTGTGATCTTCATATCCAAGTGGAAATACATATCTTGTTGGTTTTATATATAAGATCTCAGTGACAACTATCAAATGACTTAAATGTACTTAGTATTATAATTTGTAATTTGTAATTAAATCTACCTTGTTTGGTTTAATTTTTTTAATATAACTTCGTGTTTCAGATCCATGGTGATCTGTTGACTTCTTTATTTTAGTTTTTGTGTTTTTGGTTTTATTTTAGATTACTGAAGAATAGTACCATTTTTGTTTTAAAGGGAATATGGTGTAATTATGGCTTCACTGCTGTAATGGCCAAATTTCGTAAGCTCGAAACGATTAGGAATTAGCTATCACACCAGTGAACCTGTAACAATATTCTAATGGAAAGTAAGAAATGGAAATAGGTGCCTTTAGCGTGGAAAATCTCTGAATAGGTAAAATACCACGACCTCGTATGGAGAATTTTTGTAAAAGTATATTTATTGCTTGAAGCGGATATCTTTATTACAAGGGATCTCTAAATAAAAGTTTGTATAATTTTTTTAGTCTCTGTCTCTTCTGGAACTTTTCCTTTATATAAGCTTTTCTTGCAGCTTTTCATCGTGCTGGAGTACATTTTCCGAATAATGTGGTTAGTGGTGGTTGACTGAATAACTAATGAGTTTGTGGGAGATAGGTGTCTTTAACTGGATAACATTTTCTTAGTTTAGCTCGATCCACGTTCTTCAGTAGTTTGTAGGGCTGGATGGAATGTTAACTAGAATGTCAAGTGTTAAAAATGTATAAGCCTGAGATGGGGGTAAATTGAGCTTTGTGAGCTTGATTTTGAGTGAGATCGAGGGATAAGTCCCTACAACCACCCCCTCGCAACCGTAGTCACGAGTGGCTTTGGTTGTGAAAGAATGTGTTAAAAGTTTGAAATTCAAAATAGAGTAATGATGGCGTTTGACTGGATGGAAGTTACGTGATATTGGGAAGTGATGGGTATTAAATGATGATGCGAATATATGTGACGGTTACGTTTGAATAGTCACGTCCGTAATGAATTATGACGCTTGGGAAAATATACCTGTATAATAAATATTGGGTTATATAAATAGTACCTGTAACAAATCTATGAAATAATTCCTATTTGCATAACTTTTTTGAGATGGCAAAAACTCGGAGGATGGTTCTTGAAGAGAGAATTGCGCCTTAAATACAGAGGTTGAAGTTAAAATACTTAGGTGACCATTCCATGGAAATGACGATACCCGCTCCTATTCCTTCGACGTACCAAGGCTTGTCGGAAGGGGAAGCGGTTGAATATGAGGAAGATTTCTACTATAAGTGGAGATTTCATGTCATCGTCTTGACAGGTGAGGAATGGTGGTCTGTCTCCGCACTCTAGCGGAAGACAGGGTTAGGGCTTCATATGCAGGGATAGGTGTATATGTGAGGCAGATATGTTGATTTCCTGTGTCACCATTGATTCTAAGGTTGGGCCCTCTTCATCTCTGCCAACTTATCGGTAGAGGTGATTATAAGAGAGACAGTGATGGCAATGGAGGAGGTGGATTAGATGTGGGAGTCTGCTGACGTATTTCCATCGAGTTTTGAAGCTCAAAAGACCTTTATATTTCTTTGTGGGGGCCAGCACTGATTTTACTGCTTACATAGTTTCCATTGGAAGTTCGACTGGACTTCAACCAAACTCATGTGAGGGAAACTTTTTGTTGTGTCCAATGTCTTCTTTGCATCAGGGTGAAAAATCACTGAATCAAGAAGAACGGGAAGACATGATGCCTCGGCGTGCCTGAATGACCTGCGACTTTTAACAAATAGGGAAAACTTGTTATCTTTAAAGTACCTAAATTTGGTGCTGGACGGATAATATTCTGTTGTATTCCTGAGATCGATGTGGTGAACACTTGTTATCTGTAAATCGTATGTAATATTTTTAACATGAATAAAAGTGGACATTCAATAAACTGTATATAGACAAATTTTATTGAATCGAACTAAATTGTGTTAGATATTAGGGTGAATAACTGTTTATTAGTGATGAAGAAATGTTGCAATTCTGCTGGAACTTAGATAAGTACGTGCTGACAATGTCGTGTTGATGTAAAAATGATTTATGTTTTTAACAGGTGAGGGTGAGAAATTATAGAAAATATGTAATCGTAAAAATTTGAGCTGTTATTGGTCGATAGAGATACAACTCGTGGTAGCGTAAGGTAGAGTACAATAACTACTGTGTATACTAGTGAGGGGATAAGTTCTAATAATTTATTTTATGATCTTGGGTTTTTCCGTTACGAGATATAAGGTAAAAAATTACGTATTTGAGGGGAAAGTGTGTGAGAAATGTAGAAATATGGGTAGGATGATCTGTAAAAAATGGGTGATGGATTAGGATGGTACAGACTCAATTTTAAAGGATTCGTTATGTCGTGGAAGGATAATTGGCAATAAAAATTGTTGAAGTACATGAGAGGATCTTTGGTTTGTTTGGTAATGATGTTGAGCTATTGGTGAGGGAATGTGAGCTCGAAGGTTTAGATGTAAGGAGTAGAGAACAGGAGTATTCTCGTTATTTTTAGGTGGTGTGCTTCCGTGAATTGATTAGGGATGCGGTAGAATGAGAAAGATTGGTGGGTTAGATAGCTGAAGTTGAGATCAAATTCAAAGATCTGAGGACTGACGAATAACGTGACGGGATGACATCGTTTAGTTAACTAAGGTTGCGATAGATGTTGTATAAAGAGTTGCTCATAATTAAAAAATAATAATTAATGTAACAGAAATGATATAAGTCAATCGTATCCTCTATAGGTGCGAATCTGTTTTGAGACTGTTTTAGCGAATAATTTGAATAATTTTGAAAAATTGCACAGTTTATAAAATGACGTCAATCACTATGAGTATGATAAGTAAAGACAGAGAAACAAAAATATGAAAATACAGAAGCTTCTCAGTTTTTTTTCGCTGCAAAAGGAAATAGGACTTTAACATCGGACAAAGTGAGTCATAATGAGTGTGAGAAGGTCAGAAAAAGATATGGAAATAGGGAGAAAAAATATGCTAAAGAATGAGGGGAGTTGTAATGATGGAAAGGTTGTTTTATTGAAAAGGTACAAGGTGTCTGACATGGAGAGTGGAAAGGATGCCTCAGTTCTAGAATTGAGGACGGTTTATGCGAGGAGTAATAAATGTCAGCCGCTTAAGAGAGAAAGGATAAATAGTGTTTCTTCGTCTCCAATCAAACGTTTTATAACGGTTGAAGATGGCAAAATGAGAGAGAGGCGAAAGATCAAGGGATTTGATAAAAAGTTATCCGAAGGTGATAAACGGTTGAAGATGGCAAAAGATTCTGGATCTCGTAGGTGGCAAGTGGGGCAATTGTGCAGAGTTTGTCGGTAGGCATTTTATGGGTCATACGGTAGTAGTGGGGGAAGAGTATTTTTACCTGTTGGCTGATTTGGAAGCGGAAAAACGAGCTAGGGGTATAGATGAATCGATCTCTTAAGAATATTTTGATGGGGATGTCCGGAATGACCTCTCAGAGGGTTTTTTATGTTACCTATCTCAATTAGAGTATGGATTGAGTCTTCCACTCACCAATTTGGCAAAGGGGATTATAAATGCAATTGGGGCATGTCCTATTCAGTTGAACGAAAATATGTGGGAAGTAATAACTGTGCATGACCATCTGAATGAAAAATGGGAAAATGAGGGAAAAGTTAGGAGGATAACCCCAGAGAACGTTTTGCAGTTTTATGGGGTGAAGAATTATAAGGCCAGTGGGGGTCATATTTATGTGTGAGAACAACTTGGCGTTGCTTCTTCAATCAGAATTCAGCAGATCGAAACTGTAATGACAACATCATATGGGTGAAGGGTAATTGTCTTCAAAGAGATGATGAAGAACCTTTGGACTTTCGGTTTAGAACTGTAAAGCAAAGTAAGTATAGACATGCATAGAAATAATTATTGTTATAATTCACTGACAACTGTAGTTGATAGTAAAAATATTATTATTGCAGGTACGAAGTCTAAAGTGGAGAGGAATGAATCTCTGTTGGATGAAGTTTTGGAGGAGGAGACTAAACTCGAACTTGTGTTGGAGGGACTCGGCCTGAGTAGAAGATGAGGGTTAATAGTAGGTCGAATAAGGTTCGAAAAGCTCAGTCTACCAGGCCGATGGCGGGTGTTGATGAAGGAAAATGGCAAGTAATGGCGAGGAGGCTGGAACTAATTTTTCCAAGACTCCTGGAACTGGCAGTTTGGCTTAGACAAATCTTATTAAACCCGCAAAATAGCTTTAAAATATCTGAAGAAACGGATGTTAAAGGCTCTTCCGGCCTCTGGTACCACTGGAAGTGGTGAGGTCGCGAAAGATAATAGGAGAAAGGTCGAACCCTCGGGGGAGTCAAGAGAGAAGGTCACCGAGGGGCGATCTACTGCGGTGGACGAACTCAAAGAGGTCGAAGAAAATGGCCGGGTTGGCGGTTCTCCACGGAGAGGAAGGCACGAACAAGATGACAAGTTTATATTATTGGAATGAACTGCCTCATACGCCTTGAGCTAATCGCTGAGATCGATGTAATTTTTGCAGGTTGCTTGTCTTGTTAAGGGGATTTGGCTCGGTATTAAGTAAGAAAAAAGTGAGCTGAAGAAGGTAAATATTGAGATGGAAAAAGAATTAGCTCGATCCAGGACTGACGCTTTGATGGAAGTTAGTCAGCTGAAGGCTTCTCATGCCGTGGCAATTGGTCAGCTGCAGGTAGAGACAAAGGCCAATCTTGACAAAATGGTTGAGGAACGTGACAGACTAAGGTTTTATTTGATGTTGAAAGGCTATTCTGAGGAGGAGGTGGATGCATTAAGGCGGACACCTATGCTGAGGAAGAAGAAGAGGATGAAGCGGAAGCAGTGGGGATCTTGGATGGTCTAGATGGTGTTTTCTGCCAGATGAGCCCTCTTCCTTCTACTCAGGTCGAGTCCCTCCAACACAAGTTTGAGTTCAGTTTCCTCCTCTATAACTTCGTCCAACAGAGATTCCATCCTCTCTACCTTAGACTTCACACCTGCAATAACAACATTTTTACTATCAACTACAGTTGTCAGCGAATCACAACAATAATTCTATCTATGCATATCTAAACTTACTTTGCTTTAAAGTTCTAAATCAATGGTCCAAAGGTTCTTCACCATCTCCCTGAAGACAATTAACCTTCACCCATATGATGTTATCATTTCAGTTTTGATCTGCTGAATTCAGATCGAAGAAGCGACGCCTAGTTACGCTCGCACATAAATATGACCCCCCGCTGGCCTTATAATTCTTTACCCCATAAAACTATAAAATATCCTCAGGGGTTATCCTCCTCACTTTTCCCTCCTTTTCCCATTTTTCATTTTGTAATTGCTATGCGGCCAATCTGTCTGAAGTATCTAGGATGGCAAAGACAATATTTTTACAAACTTGAGAAAAATTATGACTACCTCTGATCTCATAAATACCGCTATCTTGTTTGAATCGGAGTGCTTGATGATAGGTGGAAGTGATTTCTTCCATGTTATGTATCCAGCAGTGGCCCATAATCCTAAGATTGCGAGATTTGGCATTAATGACATAAAAATGACATCGATAGTGGCTGGTTCTGTGGTAATTGGTATGATAATCTTGCCTACTCGTTCCTCCCAGGGGCCATTAAACCCACTGATGTCTGTGTCGTTCTGAATGACTTGGTCGGCCAAACCCATCTGGTCGATCGTACTCTGAAATAGAATTTCAATACCGCTTCCAGTATCGATCATCATTGTGTGCATGACAAACTATTTCATCTTGAGCATTATGACTAACGCATCATGATGTGAAAATTAGCATGGCCAGTATCACAATCCTAAAAGGAGATTCTGAGTCGGCGATTGCTCAACTCGGGAAGAAGTTTGGCTTCTTTCTCTTGAGGTGTAAGATCAGCATTCTGAAAGTCTCCGGTGCTACAGTCGGTTAGAATTGGCAATCTGGTTGATTTTGATCATGTTACTGAGGTGCATATAGTAGAGATGCTTCTCCTCAGCTCTATCGTTGACCTGAACAACTTCGAGCTGCTTCTTATAGTTTCCATCTTGGTATGACTTTCGGTCAACAATGTATTTGAGCATCCGTCCCTCCTTGAAAATGTGCTCGAGCAACCACTGTAGAGCATAGCAATTGTCAGTAGTATGATGATTTACCTTATGATTCGGATGTGGTAGAGCGGGTCTTTTAACAGCAGTGGAAAAATTGTGGGGATTCAGACGTTCAGCTTTAGGAGGATGGGTTTGTTTTGCGAACCGCATTTCCGAGGGTATCCAGTATTCCCCTTGGTACGTTTCTGATCTCCCTGTTCCTCCATAAGCTCGTTGGTTCGATCTGCAGGTGAGGGTTTGGTAGAGAAGATAGATTTAGTAGACTTTTGTCGCTCATGCATCATCCTCTCCAAGTTGACGTAGCCGTTAACTTTGGTGATCAGCTCCTCTAATATTGCAGGCTTGTTAAGGAAGAGGTATTCTTTGGCCTTACAATCGAGCCGGAGTGCATTGGTGAAAGCGGTCACAAGTGTTTTTGGTTGAGGTTATTCACTTTTCTCGCGAGCTCCAAGAATTTCTTTGAGAAGTCTTCAAGCTTTTCTCCATTTGACTGCTTAAGACAGATAAGACAATACAAGTTCTCCTATTTATCTCTGTTGTGAGCATATGTATTGATGAACTGTATCTGTAGCTGCTCAAACGTGTAGATGGATTCCTCAAGGAGAAAATTGGACCATCAGAGTGGTTCTTCCTAAAAACTTATGGCGAACAGACGATAGAGAATATGGTTATGATTGGAGTACAACCCCAATGAATCACGGTATTGCTAAATATCCTCCTTCAGGTCAGTACCTTTGTATTTGTGAATTTTGGGAGTATGGAATCCATTTGGTATTTCCATATCGAATAGTTTTTTGGCAATCAGACTTCCTTGTAACTTCATGGTATTGCCGGTAGTACCCAGAACTTGTGCCTCGATCAACTCCTCAATCCGTTGGTCCATGTGGTCTTTTATGACGTAATGACATATTGGTTGAATCGCTGGACGTTCTTACAGGGGATGATGAGTTCCCGTACCTTTACTCAAGCGATCTTGTGCCGGAACTTGATGTAGGGGTTGCTAGTCTTCCTCCTAACGGATGGAAATCTGGTAACCTCGACTGACTTCTGATTGAATTCTCCCCCCCAAATGGATAGAGGACTGCAGTCCATTTGGTAAATTTTTGGAAATGGGCTTTACTGGCGACTCCCTGAGGTCTCAATCTTTTCCTTGCTGAAATGCGGGAGGTCTCGGGAAGTTGATCGCAACCCCTGACTGGAGGAGCCTACTGAGTATTTTGCAGAGCTTTGAGTGCAGCCTGCATCGTAGTCATCTGATCTTCGTGCCCTTTGAGCACTATCAAATGAGCTTGTCATCCTGAATCGAGCTCTTTGTCTCGGAGCTTGCAATCCTATGTCAACTGAAGTTCGAGTTCAATGCGTTTCTCTATCTCAGAGTAGAGATTTACTCGTAACTCGGTGAGCTGTCCCGGATCCATAAAAATTTCGAGCTGAGTTCCTGTGGCTGGTCGTCTAGAACAAACCATAATTGAAAACTGTAATGAAAGACATTTTTAAGGTATCGTAGAAATGTAATCTTTCCCACAGACGATGCCAAATGTAATGGCCAAATTCCGTAAGCTCGAAATGATTAGGAATTAGCTATCACACCAGTGAACCTATAATAATATTCTAATAGAAAGTAAGAAATGGATACAGGTGTTTTTAGCGTGGAAAACCTCTGAATAGGAAAAAAAACCCTACCTCGTATGGATGATTTTTGTAAAAGTATATTTATTGCTTGAAGCGGATATCTTTATTACAAAGGATCTCTAAATATAGAAATACTTTTGATCTCGTAAATATAAAGTTTGTGTAATTTTTCTGGTCTCTGTCTCTTCTAATACTTTGGCTTTATATAAGCTTTTCCCACAGCTCTTCATCGTGCTGGAGAATGTTTTTCGAATATAGTGGTTAGTGGTGGTTGACTGAATAACTAACTAGTTCGCGGGAGACATGTCTCTTTGACTGGATAATATTTTCCTGGTTTAGCTCGATCCACGTTCTTGAGTAGTTCGTGGGGCTGGTTGGAATGTTGACTGGAGTGTCAAGTGTTAAAAATGCGTGAGCCTGAGATGGAGGTAAATCGAGCTTCGTGAGCTCAATTTTGAGTAAAATCGAGGGATAAATCCTAACAACCGCCCCCTCGCAACCGAAGTCACGAGTGGCTTTGGTTGTGAAAGAATATGTTAAAAGTTTGAAATTCAAAACAGAGTAAATATGGCATTTGGCTGGAAAAAAGTTACGTGATATTGGGAAGTGATGGGTATTAAATAATGATACGGATGTATGCGATGGCTGCGTTTGAATAGTTGCATCCATAATGAATGATGACGCTTGGGAAAACGTACCTACACAATAAATATAGTATTATATAAATAGTACCTGTTGCAAATCTTTGAAATAATTCCTTCTTGCGTAACTTTTTCTTAGATGGTAAAAACTCAGAAGATTACTCTTGAAGAGAGGATTACATCTGAAATGCAGAGGTTGAAGTTGAAATACTTTGGTGACCATTCCTTGGAAATGTCGATACCCGCTCCTATTCCTCTGACGCACCAAGGCCTGCCGGATGAGGAAGCGGCTGAAGCTGAGGAAGATTTCTACTATAAGTGGAGATTTCATGTCTTCGTCTTAACAAGTGAGGAACGGTAGGTCTGTCTTCGCACTCTTGCGGAAGACAGGGTTAGGGCTCCATATATAGGGATAGGTGTATCTGCGGGGCAGATATGCTGATTTCTTGTGTCACTGTGGATTTAGCAATTTTTCATACTTAAAACTAAAAAAGATTTAAAAGGCATGATACTTCTAGTCACCTTGAGAAGGTCGTAATCTATATATAATCATTGTCTAAGAGTATTATTTTATACTATGGATTTTGTGTAACCTTGATAGTAGTAGTTTCCTCCTGAAAATGTAGAAAATATTTAAAAAATGTGAAACTTAAAATATTTCCACATTTAATTCGATATGAATACAGAATTTGAAGAACAAACTCTAAAGCTGAAGTAATTGAATTGAATAATTATTTATATAGAGTTTAATTAACAGTAAATGAAACTTTAGTTTTTGTTTTTGAAATTATATAGCAAATAAATAAATTTTCCTTTAAGAAGAAGAATGGCTACATCTAAATATATTTCATATCAATATAGGTTGTTAAACATGTTGCTTAAAAAGAGTAGTTTAGAAGGCCTAGTTTCTCTACTGAGCTACTATCCAGTCTCTCAAAGATCTTTTTTGTACCATACTGATGGCTCTTTGATAACTATATCCACATCTCCCCTTAGCCTAACATTACTGTGGCAGTCTTACTACCTTGTTGTAGCTAGACATCGTTGTCTTGAGGTCTGAGAGCTTCATCCTACTAGACTCAAAATCTCCCTCGATACATATCCTACCGATACTCTATGTCTAGGCTACAGAACTATAGGTAAGGTAGCTAAACTGAGCTTGCTCAAGTCGGTCTTGTATGACCTGAAGGTTGTACAATTGTTATATTTAAATATAAAGAATATTTTACTTTTCAAGTAGTGCAATCCAAACAGGTTGAAAAGTGGAAATTCCTTTCACTTCCAATAAGTTAACCAAGTCTTCTCCTCAGGTTGAGTTGTCCAATCTCTAATCTCTCTGTCATAATACTCATAAGGTTCAGCTCACAGTCGAACGAAAGTCACCTTGATATTGATTTTCATAAGGCCTCAGTCTTTCAAAACTAATCAAATCTCGTCTTCCCTCACGACCAGTCTAAAGTCCTCATCTGGTTTAAAAAATCAGACAAATTAAGCCAATTAAGAGCAATCACAAAAAAAGACATTACCTTTGTTGAGTGGCACCAATCTAGATAAGAATAAAAAAAAATCGGATCCCCTAAATCTTTTTCCCAAATCAGCAAATAAACATTGCAAAACCGGGATTTCCCCTAAATAAAGTTTGGTTGGGTACTCAACGGCTTAGCTCCTAGGAAGTATCATATTAAAGAGAGAAGTTATGATAGGAGAGAGAGATGTCAGCTATAATAAAAAGTTGTTGGCCATTGAACGGTTCAGCGCCTAGGTTGTATGCAAATACTCCTCACTAAGTTCAGGTTTCACATACTTGGTGTGGTATGGAGGCGAGAATGTTTAACCCCATACCCCTGTTGGATGGGCTTTTCGTTAAAGTATGGGAAAACTTTTACAGCATACTCTTTTATTGGAGGTGCTCTAAAGCGTCTTTGCACTTCTTTGAGTACCTTTCGTACTCTGATTCAGAGACTAGGTTCATAAGTCTTTGTCATTTAGTATGTATAAAGCCAACATTCATTCCTAAATGTTCAAATCCTTCAAAACTCTTATCCCATGCTGCAAAATTATTCATAAAGGTGTTAAGATTGTTACCTTTAATACCATCAGCTATGATGACAGTTTCTATAATTATCCTTTCAAATAGCTTAATATTTCGCTTGAGAAATTTTTCATGAAGAAAAGCATTTTGATTGTGGCAGAGCTCGTAGTACTTAGTCCACGTGTCTGTAGAGAGCTCTGAGTTCATTCTCAAACCATTTACCACAACATCAAGGCTCTCTTTGTCTAGGTTTCCCTAAAATATAACTCTTCTTGAAACTTTTGAACTACCACTTCTATTTTTTTATTCTTCTCCTTCAGAGTATCAGATATAATTAATGGAACATCACTTAATAAAAAATTGCTTTGACATTTGAGGTCAGTTTTATCATGAATCCTTATAGGCAATCATGTATTACCTTTTGGATATCAATACTCACATAAAATGGTGAAAATACTAAGCAATAGTTTTTTATTTAGCCCTGAAAAAAGAATCTTCATAACAATAAAAAAATTTGGTAAAAGTTACATAAGGCATTTTGATGCTCAAGAGCTTCTGAAACCCGTAGGCCAAAACCCTTACCAACTCTAGGCGAATTGTCTACCCTAATTATATACACCTACAGGAATAAAGGACCAAACTTTAGATAGAACTCAATAAATAAAAATGATTTTAGATTTGCACAAATGCAAATTACCAATACATGAACGGTATTTCATTTTTCGTCTTACTACCGTAGAGCTATCATAAAGCAGATATAATCATAAGTAGATTCATAACCTATAATTCAGTAGAGTTAACCAACTGGAAGACCAATGCATCTCCCTCAACTAACTTGTGGGTAGTGGAGAATACTTCCTGTTCCTTAAGTCTCCTAAGTTCATGTAAGAATTGAACTGTCAATTCTTCCATATCCTTATCGACCAAGTAATGTCGATATCCTGCTTTTGTAGAAATGATTTTCAAAATGCTGTAGGAATTGTCTATGAACAAAACTACTAAATAAATATGTGAATTATCCAATATGTTTATCAAGTTTTATAATGTTATCATGTGTCCATAGATTAATTGTAACTCTTACCATCTGATTTTTGTCATTATGAACGTCATATGAAGAGATAGATTTCACAAAGCTGGGATGCTTATAATCTAGATTTCGTTGAACTTCGTCTACCCGCTCTTTAGCGCATGTTAAAGCTCTATCATTGTCAGTTTTTTGTGAGTCCTGATAGGCCTATCTGCATTATCCTTTGAAGATCAATACTCATAAGAGTACAAAAGACATTAAACCGAAGTCATTTCATTGCCCCTAACATGAAAGCTAGTGTACAACAATAAGAAAATAAAGAGAGACAAAAGTTACAAGGAGAAATTTTTGTTGCAAGAGCTTCTAAAACCCGTAGGCCAAAACCCTTATTAACCCCAGTCAAATTATATGCCCTAATTATAAACACCTACATAATTAAGGACCAAACATTAGGTAGAAATCAAGAGGTTGATAAATATAACAAAGCAGTTATAACCATAAACTAAAATTCGGTAACCTTAGTTAACTGGAAGACCAGAGCATATCCCTCTACTAACTTGTGAGCAATGGAGAAGTCATTCCATCCAAAACTAAATCACACACCTTCTGATCCAAACTTGACTTAAATTCTTTCTTATCCTCATCAATCAAAGTAATGGTGATATCCTGCTTTAATAGGTATGCCCTACAGAATGGGATAGGAAGTTTCTGTTAACAAGAATACAGTATCCATTATGTCTATCAACTTTTAACAAATTGTAATGCATGTATAAAATGCAAGTCATACCATCTTGGTGGTAATAGGGCCAACAAAAGATGGCTACATCGATTTCACAAAGCTTGGGTACTTAGGATCAAGATTCTGCTGAACTTCTTCCTCTCGCTATTAAGCATAGTTTTTTTTTTAAATTTGAGGGAGAAGCTGGGGTTAAGGCAGAGACGCCCACCTGAATTATATAAGCGCATGTTTTTTCTCTTTTGCACATTAGCGCATGTGTTTGCTCTAATGTTATCAAATAAATTATATAATTGATTTAACTAAAGAAATATAAGCTTGTAAAAATTGCAAAAAGTAGTGTATCCAGAGCACATCATGAACCTCATTGATATCTCAGCATGGTCAGCAGCTACCTGTTAATTATCATATTACAGCTGCTTCAATCTTTAGAAAATGCCACCAAAAATATCGAAAACATTGGCAAAAGTGATATTGTGGCTAGTTTACTCTTCATATATAAACCCCATGATTGAGGGGAATAAAAATCCCATGAGTAATTACCGCAATTCCCCTGAAATTTTGGTATAATTAGTAAGACCCTGTGGGAATGTTCTAATTAAGGTCACACTGTAACCAATAGTATACATTACCCCAATCTGCCATTACAATACCTTACAATGATAGTATTTATATTAAGCCCAGTAGTGACCCTAGGTATATGCCCAAAATAAAGTATAGGGGGAACTGGAGATTTGCTGGCTAAGAAAATTAGGCTAATGTCAGTGATATATTGTTATCATCCTCCATTGTTCTTTCTTTCTCTAAAAAAATTCAAATTCACACTTTCTTATCTACTATACTAAACCACGATTTTCCAAGATATAAATGATAGTAGTGATATATTGCAGAGGTTATCAAGTAAAGTATAACATTTACTTTTCAATTTCGCTCTGATTAAAAGCTAACAAATTTGTTTCCCTTAGCACATGTAAAATCGACCAAGCCTATAAACAATCAATCTGAAATCAAATGTAGTAGTTGTCCAAGGAAAAAGAATGTGGCATGACAGTAGAGCCAAATGGGCACGAACAATTTTCTGCATAACTTACATTGTTAATTTATGACTTCCTTTACAAATTACACCATTGCTACATTAATTGGCACTACGTCTACAACAAAAAATGAAAAACTGAATGTAACATAAGTCATACTGCTTGTTCAGTAAAAAGAAGAGAAAATAAATCAGAGAAAGTCACAAGGGGGAATCAACTTCTTCTTGGAACTTCAACTCAAAGTTTCCAAATTTTCTTTTTTCAGATTATTAAACTCGGCGTCTAACATTTTGGAAGCCTCTTTTAATTCTAAAATTTCCAATTCAAGCCTTTTGATCTCCTCTTCCATATGAGCATGCCCAACTTCATCTTCTTCCCGCCTCTTCAAGTATAATTCTTCTTCTGATATGGATACAAGGCTTTGAAGTCGATTTAGTTTAGCACGTAAAAAGCCCACATTCATTCCTAAATGACCAAACCCTTCCAAACTTTGTTCCCATGTTGCAAAGTCATCCGCGAAGGTGCTAATCTTGCTAACTTTAATACCATTAGCTATGACAAGAGTTTCGGCAATTATTCCAACAACCAACTTATGATGGCGTTGGAGAAGATTCCCATGATGGAAAGCATTTTGACTACGGTAGAGCTCGCAGTACTTAGTCCACGTATGTTCAGAGAGCTTAGAGTTTCTTCTCAAACCATCTATGGCAACATCAAAGCTGTTTCTATCATGATTTTCCCAACCTCTAAAAGTTGTTAAGCCGGCATCTCCATTCCCTTTTCTACCAGATATGCTTAAATGATTCAAACTTAGTAGAAAAGTCCTTGACTGCTTCGGGTAAGATGTTTTAGACCTACTGACGCGCTTACCTGCAAAATCTGTCTCCCAAATCCACAAATAAACATTGCAAAACTGGGATTTTCCCCAAATCAATAAGAGTAAATCTCCAAAAAAAAAACTTTGCCAACCTATCTATCTCGCCAATTCCCTCAAACCCCTTGCGGGAAACACAATCGATCAAATTTAAGTCCAACCATATCACCCCCATTAGTTTGATTTATTATGGTTTCACATGGAAGGACCCAATCTCTGGCTCCCTTTGACCAAAACTGATACCCCCAGTTGGACTTGTACTGAGAATGACATGATCGATCTTCTGCATCATGGTACTGGAGATTTCCATCACTTCCATCGTCACTTTCTGCAATTAGAGAGAGAGAGTGGGAGATAAGCTAGACTATGGGTAAAGGGAGATGGAGAAAGAGAGTGAGAAAGAGAGAGAGTTGTGGAGGGGGTGTAAAGATGAGAGAGACACACACACACACAATTTATAGAGGAGAACCGGAGAAGGATTTGCATAGAGAAGGAGTTTGAAAGAGGAGTTTTAAACCCAAAACTGTTGGGCTGCTATTTTATTATTATAGATTAATTAGCTCACCCCATCTCTTTGAGATAAATTCAAAAGCCTCTATTCTTCTACCCCTTCTGGTGGCTAAACTCGAATTGCTCAAGCAAAAAAAGATATAAACTAAACAAAAATTCATGATCAATAAGCAAGCAATCTAAGAATGATAAAACCAAGTTCACACTCCAAATTAATATTATCCAAATAAGCAATTACAAAGAAAAACCTACGACAAACTTCTGACAGAGCTTCCTTTACATCCAAGATTTTTGAACCTACATGCAGGAATAGTTAGTAATTAATTAGAAGGGAGAAAATAGAAAAGCCTTAAATTTCATCTGCAATTCTGATGTTAGAAATATGTCTACTACTTATGCTTGTAACTATACGTCATAACCAAATTGAGCATAATGGCTTTGAGAAATTATTTATGTCTAAGTGAATTTGATGCAAATAGGTTGAATCCGAAAGAAGACTAAAAGCTGCGATAAAAGGGAAGCAATGAAGGGCTCTTAATGCCAGCTATACTAGAATGACTAAATCTGTTAAGTTTGATTTTGGTTTCTCCAGCCCAACTTCCGCAATGGCATGCAATGGTCTTGTCCAGTTATGGTATATGGCTTGCCTTTTAATTACTACTGAAACCTTATAATCAGTTGCATACAATATACTTTCTATGCATTAACTGAAACATCCATATTTAGAGTTTGTTTCATTCCATGTCTAGAATAGGTATCGTCACTTCCTCATGGTTACTCGTCGTCAGAGATTGAACATGGAGCGACTACAGCTAGACTGACACTGAACAGATATGTGGGTTTGTACCTCTTTACTAAAAAATATCAAGCCCTTAATAATTTTCAAAATGTCAAAAAGGAATTATGTTTTTCTGAAGAAAATAGGCTTTTGTTAGAACATACTTTTTTCTGTTAGAACAGACCATTTTCGAACAAACATTTTTCCTGTTCGAACAGGTTACTCATAACCTTATTTCTTCAAATAGGTTCTTGGTTCTGTTCGAATAAAACATTTTTTGTTAGAGCAAACTATTTCTCAGTTCGAACAGACTTTGGGTTTTCAATTTTCTTATAAAAGACATCCTTTCTTATTTCACTTTTCACCTCTTCCAAAAGACTTTTTTCTAAGGCTAGATATTTTAGAGATAAGAGAGATTTCAACGAGTGATTTAGTATGAAGTACAACTCAAATTGAATCAATCGAAGATTAAGAAACCTAAATCCAATTTCAGATTTTGTGAGTTTGAGCGATTCAAGCTTTGAAGCTTTGGTACGTTATCCGAGGCAAGGCGTTGCAAGAGCGAATGGCATTACGAGAACATGGAATTGATTATGAGGAGTTCAATTAAAAGAGAGGTAACCATGGGATGTGCTTATCAAGTTTGTAAGTAATTAAATTATTATAATTTTCTTTAAATATTAGATTGTTTAGTTGTCGGGCGATTCGGCAGCGACCTGTGGGTTTTTTTCCTAAAAAAGTTTTCCCACAGGGTTAAAATTGCTTGTTCTTGTACTTAATTTACATTTATTTATTATCACTAGAATATTGGACCAACTTGAAATTAGGCTAGGGCTAGACCGTTAATTCTAGGATTTTCAGATCTATTGATTTTGATCAAAAATTAATCGAAATCGGTTAGTCTCAAGTGATTATTTTATTTCAATTGGTATCAGAGTGGTTGTACTCTGAGGTTTAAAAACCTGAGCGTGAATCCTATCTCAATTATTTAAGATTAATGTATTCTTAAAGATTTGGAGGTCCCATAAATCGTCTGCCCCTCTTCGATGGCAAAAACTATGTTTATTGAAAGGTCTGAATGGTTGTATTCTTATAATCACTCAGAGAAGATGTCTGGATTGTAATCAAGGATGGATGGATGCACCCTACCATGATGAAAGGAATGGGTGATGAATCTGAAGAGGTCCTTAAGCCAAAGAATCAATGGTCTAAGGATGAAAAGGAAGCTGCTGGTTATAATAATAAGGGCTACAATGTTATTTTTATGGTTGTAAGCTCAAGTGAGTTTCAACACAAATCTTCTTGTACCACTTTGAAAGAAGCTTGGGGCATATTAGTTCGAACTCACTAAGGTGATTATACAGTTAAAGAAAGCAAATTGTAAATGCTCACCTCCCAATTCGGGAATATTTAAATGGATGAGAATAATCCTTTTGATGAGTTCTATGAGAGACTAAGTGACATTGTCAACACTAGTGCCGCATTTGGTACAGCTTATTCAGATGTTCAAATTGTTTGTAAAGTTCTAAGATCTTTTCCTAAAAGCTTTAGATCCATACGTGATGCTATCGAGGAAGCTCAAGATCTTAAGAAAATGAAACCAGATATATTAGCTAGAAAGCTGCAAGCTTTTGAACTCGAGATGAAAATGGAAAATCCTGAGAAGAACAAGAATGTTTATTTTATATCTTTATCTTACTCTTCTTCTTCTAAGGGTACCAATGAAACTAACAACTCATCTAATTCAGGTAATGATAAAGGGTCCGATACGGATTTACAGATTACCTCTGTAAGCAACCAGCTTAGAAACCTTGTAAAAAAAAATTAATTTAAAAAACATGGGCAATTAGTGAATAACAAGTTGCAAACTCATGATTAACTTAAATTGAATAACCGGCAGACCAACCTTGATACTGACCTAAGTCAAGTTGAATATTATTAGTATCACAAGTTTGATCATTAAGCTCACAGTTGCCCCAATAAGAAATTTTCAACTAATCACAAAGTTATGAACATTAGTATTACTTGGGATGATAGTGATGATGAAAAAAAAAATAATAAGGATCATCCACGAGTAGTTGAGAATGGAAAATATTGTGCATATCCTATTTTTCTAAATAGTAGTAATGATAACTCTGATACTTTTAAACTTGAGAATTCTATTAAAAATCTAAGTAATCATAAAAAATATGAGTTTGAGGACCTGAATCTTAAAGTCTTGCATGCTTAAACTTTTGTGAAGTGTATTAAACTTGGTAAACTTAATAAAGTCTTGAAATACCAAGTTAATATGCTCACGCGTGAACTTCAAGAAAAAACTGAAAATGCAAGTCAAAAGATAGAAATGCTTGAAGATTAGAAATAATGCCTCCATGACAAGGTTGCAATTTTAGAGAAAGGAGTTCAAGATGTGAAGGAGAAAATGAAATCAACTTTGGACGAACTACATACGGTCAAACTTGATTTAGTCTTATCTCAACAGAAACTTGAAATTTTTGTTATAGGGCAAAAAATATTGATAAGATGTTATGAATGGGGAAAACGGATACTGATAAATAGGGCCAAGGATATGAAAAATATCTCTCTAATGCCTAGACTCCTCAAGTCACCAAATTCATCAAAGAAATTACTACTACATCATTGCCCAAACATAATATAATATCTTCCACTCGTAATCAAGCCAAAAGGTTCTCATATTCTCATATTTATTATTGTGGAGTAGGTGGTCGAAAGGGCCATATTGTATCTTATTGTAGATTTGTTGGATCCTATCAACCATATGTTTGACCATTCTATGGACAGAGATATAACTCAAATGTGATTTCTACTAATGTGAAAAGTGAGAATGTAAGTAGGTGGTTTGTTCAAGAAATATCACCTCGAAAGGTTAGTCTAGTTGTTTGGGTACGAAAGGATAACTTATTACCATAGATAAGGTAATGAATATCAACTAAGACGGGTTATCAGTATGCTCCATTAATTAGGTACGTTTCTTACCCTATCTCAGTTTGTTTTTATTTTTATTTTTAGGATAGTAGGGTACTGTTTTGATTTTATTTCCATTTTGTACTTTAGGAGCTTTTGTATGCAGAATATTCTTGCTAGACTTTGATTGTGCTTTTGTGTTATATTCATTCATGGGACATAATTATTTGGTAAAATCATATTTTACAATAGTCATTGATCCTCTTGTTTAAACTAAAAGTTCACCGTAATTAGAACCACGTGAGAATAACTGTAGAGACTTCATACTTAATGTTTTGTAAGAATCTAACCCTTTTACAAGCTTTAAGTATTATTTCATAAATTCTTTCCAGATTTAGCATTTTTTTTTATGATCTCATTTTTTTATATATAATTAATTGTCGATGGTAATTTCAAGTTCAAGTTAGTCTAATAGAACAGTCCATATACTTGATTCGAGACGAAAAAGATACTATGCGAGACCAAAGATGTGACAATAGGTTTTTTATTATTACACCATTTTTGGCCTTCGTTAATCATAACCAAAGTTTTATCCACTTGTAGCCCCCTGTGCCCTAAAATATGTCATTCATTTTTCTACCCAAATCCTTTATTAGTTTACCCGTTTGTTCTGAGACTTTTCAGTGGAAAAAAAATGAGAAAGAAAAAGTAATTTTTAGGGAATAGATGATTATAAGAATAGAGTGAGTATCCCCAATGTCTTTGCTAGTATATCAATCAGAGTCTTGCAAGAATATAAAAAATAAAAAAAGGATGGGAAGAAGTATTCTATTCAATGTGTACTCAATAAAGAGAAATAATGACAGGAGGTAAACTCATTTTAAAGAAAGAGGGTGAGAAATTGTAAATTGTAATCTCAGAATGCCAGCAGAATACCTACTCCATTATGCCTCTTCCCTTGCCTACATTTTAAAATTTTCAAGACCTGTTTGATCTTGAGTTTAGCACAGTCAGTTTAGTAGAGATGAGAGATAGGGATTCTATGTTAGTTAACTTAATACCATCTATGACAATTGATTTTTAATTCGTGAGTTCTTTCAATTTACAATACGCAGCTTATTTGATGAAATTTAAATTTTTTTATTTACATACTCATATTCATATTTCACACAGAGTATTTGCTAGTCAATTCTCAATAATTTTTGAGTGACCACCCTAGTAAGGTCTAAGTTGAAACAACTTTCCAATATATTATTCTAACTGCTGTTGAGTAATACGTTGAGTACTAGGTATCCATTTAACTATGCACATACACACCAAGAAATTCATTTAGTAATTATTTTATAATACATGGGCGATGTCTTGGTCATTATAGAATATTTTAGATTTATTATCCTCTATCATGCTTTGTGTTTAGGAGGAGTGTTGTCTTCTTTTGCTTACTTATTTCAGAGACACTCCCCATGTGTGTTTTCCTTTTTTTCATTTTAAGGGGGTTACCATTATTTTAAGGAGAAGATGCATCTTATTTTGGGGTATTGGTGCTTAGTGTTTTCCTAACTACATGTTTAGTTTGACTTTCTGAGTGTCCTAACAGTTTATCTTTTTAGAATATTTGATGTGACATTTACTGGTATATATTTCTCATTTATTCTGTGTTTAACTCATTTAGTGACTGTTATACATTTTTTTCTACAAGTTTGCTTCTCCTTTTATTTACCATTTGTCCATCTGTACCAAAATGGGGGAGAGATGATCCGGACAGGTAAGCTAGGTAAGTTATGTTTTTTTATGGATCCCTTATTTTATTTGAACGGTTACGTGATGTATCTTGTTTAGTGTATTGGGATTCTAGAAATTAACCAAAGGGGGAGATTGAAACATCCATATTTGGAGTTAGTTTCATTCCGTATCTAGAATAGGTGTCAGCACTACCTCGTGGTTACTCGTTGTTAGAGATTGTACATGGAGCGACTAGAGCTGGACTGACACTGAATAGGTACATGGGTTTGTACCTCTTCGCACAAAAATATCAAGCCCTTAATATTTTACAAAAGGCCAAAAAGAAATTATATTTTTATGAAGATATAGGTTTTTGTTAGAACATACTTTTTTCTGTTAGAACAGACCCTGTTGGAACAGTTTTTTTATTCTATTTGAACATACCCTATTCGAACATAATTTTTCTCTATTCGAGCAGACCCTGTTCGAACAGATTTTTTCTCTGTTCGAACAGGTTACTCATAAACCTTGTTTCTTTGAATAGGATCTTAGTTCTGTTCAAATAAAACATTGTTTGTTCCAACAAACTATTTCTCTTTTCAAACAGACTTCGGGTTTTTTGTTTTCTTATAAAAGACATCCTTTTTTATTTTACTTTTCACCTCTTCCAAAAGACTTTTTTCAAGGGCTAGAGATTTTAGAGAGAAGATAGATTTCAATGAGTGATTCAATGTGAAGTAAAACTCAAATTGAATCAATCGAAGATTGAGAAACCAAAATCCAATTTTAGATTTTATGAGTTTGAGCAATTCAAGCTTTAAAGTTTTAGTGCGTTATCCGAGGAGAGGCATTGCGAGAACGTGGAATTGATTACGAGGAGTTTAATTAGAAGAGAGGTAACCACAGGATGTGCTTATCAAGTTTATAAGTAAATAAATTCTTGTAATTTTGTTTCAATATTGGATTGTTTAGCTATCGGGTGATTCGGCAGTGACCTGCAGGTTTTTCTCCTGAGAAAGGTTTCCCACAGGGTTAAAATTGCCTGTTCTTGTGCTTAATTTACCTTTACTTGTTGTCACTAGAACATTAAACCAACTTGAAATTAGGCCAGGTTTTTCAGACCTATTAACTTTGACCTAAAATTAATCGAAATCGATTAGTCTCAAGTAACTATTTTATTTCATTAACTTGAAGAAAAGAAACTAAGTTAGGTATCAATAATACATATATGATTTAAACAAGGAAAAAAAATCATGTGAAAGCAAGAATTTTGATATTATAAGTCCATCTCCTTCCCTCCATCCTCATACTTATCTCATCCATTATGCACCCCTCTCTTCTTTCTAAGAATTGTAACTAGAAGCAAACTCACAAACAGTGACGACTCTAGAAAGGCAATATAATCGAGAAACAGAAAAGGGTAATATAAGAGCTTAATTTTGTATCTCGAACTTAGTATCTCACACCAAAGATAATCAAAGCGCTAACAAGTAATCACTGACAAAAGATTTAGCATGGAAAATCTTTGAACAGGTTAAAAACCACGACCTTTCTTGAAGATTTTAGAAAGAAACATATTATGGATGATGGCTAGCTATTGCAAAGAATGCTCTGGATAGTTTTATGTAGAATTTTCCTGTCTCAAGACTTTCTTGATAGGAAAAGTCTGTCACTAACCTGTAGTTCTCTGGTCCTATTTATAGGTCTTATAATACGACCATTTTATGATTGTTATTCACTTTAATGGTGAACATTACAATCATAGTTTTGATGAGTCTTCATAATGGTTGTATAATGGCTTGAGTAACTCTTCTTCTTTGTAACTGCTCCACAATGTGCTACAAATGTGCCACGTGGTCGTATGTTGATGAGGTCGAGTAAATGTATTATGGTCAAAGTTGAGACTTGAAGTATTTAGAACAAAATTATAAGATACACGATACTTGTATCTTGATAACCAGAAAAGCTCCTCTCGCCCCATATACTCATGTTACTAAAAGAATTTATGATTATTATCAAATTCATAAAGGCATAACAGCAAGTGAACAAATGTAGTGGTTTGAGAATATTCAAATAATTTTTAAATATACTGAACATCTATGAGAGAATATGGTGGTTATGGGGAGAGAAATAACAGACTTAAAAAGTTGGATCTGGTAAGTAGGTCCAGCCATAACTTGTTGCAAATATACATGCGACATAAAAGGAACAATTTGAATGAGATAAGAGTAATGGTGGCATGATTAAGTTACCTGTGACTCTGTGAGACCCTTTCATTGTTGCTTGTTTTACTTTCTAAGTAAATCTGACTCGATGAGATCCATCCTCAAATTATATTGCAATACACCCATCAAGAAGATAACTCTATGACATATAAAGAAGATATATTTTGCACTTAACAGAAAAATTGGGTCTTCGTTTTTCCTAGAAGTGAGGATTGCGAGAAAATTTTGCCAAATAGCTTGGGAGGTCAAGACCATTTTCCTTTTGATGACGGATCCCTGGCAACCCATCTGCTTATTTTAGTAAGTAGGAGTTGCACTGTTTTGCCTAAAGATTTGCGCCAAGCTTTCTTGTACGGACGGTGGTGAAGGGTAAGGTGAAGTGAGCCTATAATGGTACTAGCCCAGCTAAAAGACCATAATTATCTGCTACGAAAACATCTCCCTCTAACCCCCACAAAAATTACGGCTAAAGAAGCCTAGGAAAACACATAAATTATACCAGTTTTAATTACTATTGAAAAGCACATGCATATGCTTACAATTTTGAGTGTTGGTAATATCAAGAGAGGTAAAAACATTAAAAGTTTGGTAATTGGTAAGGGAAAACAAACCTATTATTAAAAGATTAGATGCATCTTCTAAATAACATGGCATCCTCCATGATGAACAACTCTACACCCTCACCCTCAGATATGGAAATTTAAATTCTTTTAACCTTCTCAAGAAAAAGCTGTGAAGGGCAAAAAATTTAGCGATCATTATCAGTTGTCGAGAAAATGATGAAGCGAGTATCTTCTATTTCCAATAGTGAAGTCTCAAATGCCACTACCAATTGTTAGAAGTACAACACGTAATATAGACTATGCCACCACTGGATGAATAATTAACACCAATAGTCAAAGGGACTTCATTCAAATTGTGACTAAATAAGGCAGAGGATAACCAGTTGCCTCATATTCTTCATCTGCCATTACCATAAAAAAATATATATATTATAAAATTCGGCGATCAAATGAAAAATTACTAAAAGCAAGTATTAACAAAGCTGAGTTGTTAAGTTAATTAATTACATAGGAAACGAAATTGATACCTTCACCTTATATCATTTATCATTAGTATAAAATATTGTTATTTGAAATAAATACCTCAACCTTAAAATCACTACAAGCTTATGATACAGTGGAATAGGATTTCCTTTTTTCTACACTTGAAGCTTTTGGTATACAAGGACCTTTTGTATCTCTTTTACAAGACATTGGTTCATATGTTTCTTATTCAGTTAAGTTGAATGGTTCACCTTATGGCCTTATCAAACCTGCAAGAGGCTTGAGACAAGGAGATCCTTTGTTTCCTCATCGTTTATTCTGTGTACTGAGGTTCTGGCAAGAATGATTAATAAGGAATCATAGCAAAAACATATACATGGGATTCTATTGGCACACATGTTCCCCCAATTTCACATATGTTTTTTTGTTGATGATTCCTTCTTATTCTGTAGAGCTAGTATGGAAGAGACGGGGTGGATTAAAGATATTCTTGCCAATTATCAGAACTTATATGGTCAAGAGGTTAATTATCAAAAATCTGAGGTGTTCATGAGCCCTAATATTAATCATAGATTAGGGGCTATTGTTAGAAGAGTTTTAGGCATCCAAAGGGAATAAATTTCTTCTAGATATTTGGGCACACCTCTTAAGCTGTCTAGATCAAAAATTGATGATTATGCTAATACTCTATCTCAATTTAAATAAAGAATTCAAAATTAGCAAACTAAATGTTTTAGTCCGGCTAGTAGAACCACTTTAAGTATGTAGCTCAGAATATTCCCATTTATCAAATGTCTAGTGCCCTACACTCTAAGAGCTCACTCAATAAAATGGATGCTCTCTTGCAGCTAATTTTTGGTGGGGATCTAAGGAGAATGGACAGCCTAAAGCTCATCTTCTCAAATGGAGTAAAATATGTTCTCCTAAAGCTGAAGGAAGGATTAACATCCGACATGCTTTTGAGCAAAACATTGCTATGTTGGCAAAAACTTGCTGGAAATTACTAAGTAAACCTGAAGCTTTTCTTACACAATTTCTCAAACAAAAACACTATTCTACTTCTTTCCTTCATTGTATAAAGGTAAATTATGATGCTAGGATATGGAAGGATTAATATCTTACAGTGAGGGATCATATTCAAGGTTTTATAGGCTGGGAGATTAGAACTGGTAGACGAATCCAAATTTGGTTGGATAAGTGGATTCCCAATATACTTGACCATCAACTTATGGGTCCACATCACTTTAATCAACCCTATTATTGGGTATCAAATCTTATAGATCATCAGAATAGGCTTTGGAGAAGGGATTTGATTGAAGAGTTTTTTTTTCTTCTCATGAAGCTCAAACTATTCTTGCAATACCATTATCCCCAATTCTTTAATCTGATTGAGTAAGATGTCTTCCAGAAACTAATAGAAAGTTCAGTGTCAAGTCTGCTTATAAACATCTTATGAAACTTAAAGATCCTATAGGGCAGCATCAACACAATTTTAACCTTTATTCCGAATTTAAATGTTGGCTTGGAAATTGTTAAAAGAGATTTTGACGTGATTACTACGAACGCGAAAACGAGATTTGTAAGAAGATCACGTTGTATTTGAGAGTTAGAGAAAACTACTAGTTTCTATTAAACAAATACACTTTTCATTAACAACTACCTCTGAGATTATGCTACCCTCTCTCCTTATAACCTAGGTTTCCCTAGGATCACTCCTACAATATCTCCCCTAACCTATCCAATTAGGAAACTAACCAAAAAAATAGAAACTGCCAATAACCCATATTGGACCTCTTCAACAGAGCCTAAGCTAAGCAAAAATTAACATAAGTCACACATGAGTAGACGACCCTATAAGTAAAGTGTCACCTCAAACCCTCCGTCTAAGAAGATTTTATCCACGAAATCAAGGGGGCAGTGCTTCAGAGGACTCACGCACGAATGTAGTATGCATCCCAGTCTCTACTTTATCTTCATCCTGCAAAACACGTTGAACTGTTGTTATCACACTCTCACGCATACCATCCATGACTAGAATAACCTTTTTAGCAAATACAGGACAATCATGATTTTGGTGCTCTAGTTTGCCACATCCATAACAGTTACCTTAAACAAAGATACGTGGTACCATGATTGTTAGAATAGCTGGGGTTGTCGGTGTTGCTACTGGAATCGAAGGGCGATACTGTGCATATAACTCGCATGCCTGTTTGTTCATCTGTACAATTTCAGCAAGCTAAAAGATGGGTTGAAGCGTTGTTACCTCCTGGAGTTTCTTTGTCAGACCAGACTTGTACTTACTAACCCACTGCTGCTCAGTCTCATGAAGTCGTGCACATACCTCAAGAAGATAAAACTGATCAGTGTAATCATCAAGGGAAGAGAGATCCATTTTGAGGGACTGAAGTTTTCCAAATATGACTTTGCCGTAGTTTATAGAGATAAACCTCTCCTTCAGCTCTCTCACTACATTTTTGACCATTTTAAAATGGGACGATAACCTGATGTATGCCTTGCCTATTGAGCACCGTTTCACCAGATGAGAATAGAACCAGTAAGGCGGGACTCAATGATCATAACCTATTTGAGGTCTCCATAGTTCTTGTAGTTGAAGAGACGCTCAACTTTATCCAACCACTCTGTAAAGGTATCTGCGTCAGTTTTTTTGTTGAAATCTGGTACTTTGAGGTGAACATCATGTGTTAGTTCTGAAATAGCTTTGGTCAAGGCTTCAATGTCATTGCCTTTACCCTTTCATCGCAGCTATGGTCGCAGTTTCTCTTTATAGTCCAAACTGTACTCATCATCTTGCCAAGTTGTAGCGTATGGATGCCTTAGCGGACAGGGAGGTGAACCAGGTGGATGCTGTCGGTAACGGTCACACAATGAGGTGTCAACCGGGGGGTGAAAACCATGACCCTAGTTTCTCCCATTGAATTGTCTTTCTTCTCTATATCCTTTCGGCCTGCATATAACGAAACCCATAGTTTTACGTCACCTGTTCGACTGAACAGTGAACACATCATCATCATTACGCGACCCCCATCCATCGCCTTAGGGTGGTCAGAATTCAAAGCCAAACTTAGGATTCATCACCAGTATAGGTCATTTACCGGTGTCGGTATAAGGGTTGTTACGGTATGGGTCTGTCGGTGGGAGCGACGCTCTACGGGTACCTAATGGGGTGTCTCTGTTCGTGGTAATTGTCGGTCGGTCAATGTCAGTGGTTGTACCGTTCTCTCCCCTTAGAACTATCGGTGACCTAAGTCCCCTAGTAGTGTTTGTTGGGGTGGTTTTCTATGCACGGGATGGATAGCTCGGTTCACAAAATACGGTGATGGCTTTGTATGGAGAGGGTCGATACCCAGGGAGGGGTGAAGAGGATTAGTTGCGAAGGGTCCCCCATTTTTTAAAACATTGAAACTTTCAAAAGTTGCCTGAAGTTTATAAGGGGCCCACCACTCAGGGTTAATTTCATTGAAGTCCAGGCCTGTTGTAGATTGGTGAAGCCTAACTCATCGAGCCCAGAAGCTTTGGGTTGTGTCTCCACTAGCTGCAGGTAGTTCGGGTCCATAACCCACTGGATCGAGTTCGGCAACACGGGTCTGAACCGACTGAGCTTGATTTGGATTTGGTAGCTTCGGACCAGGAGTCGGGTCTTGTGTTTGATAAGCTTGGGCTTGCTGTTGTGTAGCCCAGCTAAAAAATCTACTTTATTAAGTACAACCGGGGTTATCGTTGTGGCAACTATCGCCGGGCTGAGGTCGGTGTAGGAGCCAAGTTTCGTAAGAGGGGAAACTAGTTCTTACACCACGGGGTCATCTTCGACCTAGGGTTTAAACAAGTATACAAGATAATAGTAAACTATATTACAAAAGTAATACACTTGCATGGAGTCCTAGAATGGGTTACTCCACGACCTCTAGCGAGAATTTTAATGATTGATATTATATATATCAAGTTAGCAGATAGATCGAAGGTAAAATGAGTTACAGGGTATTCAAAGGTAATCTTGTAGGGCCTTGAGGGAGAGATATTCTAACCTCTTCATAGTACCTCCTACTTCCTATTTATTGGATATAGAAAGGGATGAGTCACCATGGGAGGTTAGGTTATATGTATATCCTTTAGGGATAACTGTTCTGTACTCAGAGTCGGTTCTGACACTGTAGCTGTCAAGGGGCGTATTTTACTATTTTCTCTAGTGAGCTGGCTGTCAGACGTGTCTGCCTTCGACCATGTATTACCATGGTCAAAGTCTCTCTGTTACTGATGCTGAAATCTGGTGTTGGCCATCGGTCTTCAGCTTCGACTATAATGTCTTCGAACATTCAATTGATATCGGAAGACTTATTAGACTTAGTTGCTATCTAGTTGGGCTTCAAATCTCTAGGTAGGGTTTGATGTAGCTTTTGAGTATTCGACTAGTATTGGAAGGCTACGAGTAGGCTACTATATTCTTCCCCTCTCAGCAGGGGCTTCATAAATTGGTGCAGATGGCGCATGCTGAGAAAATTGGTTAGTCATGGGAAGTTGAAGAGTTGACTGCTGAATGTGGGTAGTTCCGAGGAAAGTAATTAAGGAGAGTAATTAATGTAAATGCTGATTATGGGGTTATAAATGCCCTTTAATCAAGATATGAAAGGGGGTGCTAGGGTGTGACTTTTCAACATTCATCTTTGTCATCTTTGAGTAAACCAAACATGGAAACTACACCAAACACACGGTACCAGAGAGGATGGAGGCGAGAGAGCGGTGCATTGAACAGAAGACGACTATCCTGAAGGAGAAATTCTTCAGGGATCAAGGGTTAGATGTGGTGCTGCCTGAATTAGTGGTACTGGAACTGAGGGAGGCCATCTATGGGATGTCGTACGGGCATTAGTGGAGGGTGATGCAGTAGCTAGGGCCGAGCGTCATTAACCGGTACTATCTGCTGAAAAGCCTGGCAGAAGACTAGGTGGATGTTGAGGACGCGGTCAAGGATGAGGCGGGGCTCTGTAAGAACTGCCCCGTATGTAAATAGGGGGGCTTTATGAAAAGTTGTGGTAGTAAAGTTATTATTTTAGTTGCTGTTGTTGGTGTTCTTTTACTTTCTCCCCCATTTGTAGGCCTGAGGGCTTTTGTTTTATTTTTGAGCGAAAAATATGTTCGTCAAAGTATGATAGCCGAACCATATTAGGTGTTGTAGACGATGATAAAGTAGGCATGATATTATTTGTCGAATGTTGAACTTAAGTAATGAAAATGACTAAAAATGGTAAAACATTGGGGTTCAGTTATATTAAGAAAAATACTGACCAAAGGTTCGAGTACTAATGTGTATGAACGATGGAATAAAGTAGGATGCAGACAATGGTTCGAAAATGAAAGCATGAGAGAGCCCAAATATGTTAGTGACTGGGCATGGGTGCTTCGACTGCAAAATTTGACATCCAAAATAGCCGACATGTCAGAGATGATATTATTCCTAGGGTGCCGCTGTAGGTTATTATGATACTTTCTTGGGTTATGGAAAAGGTGTAGAGGTGATACGTGGATTTGATTTGACAGCTTTGGGCAGTGTGTCAGAAGCTTCGGGAAGGCTAAAATAGTATTTTGCTGGAGTAAGTGTGTGGCGCGTACGTGGGAGAAAGTAAGGGCAATATTGGTAAAACATATTGTGGCCCAAAATGAGGGGGAGTGGTAATGATGGTGAATGGGGAAATCGAGGCATTTTTATTGTCCTTAGGTGGTATTTAAAGAGGGGAGAGAGAGATTCACTGTTCCCAAACAATTATCAAAGAGAGAAAAAAGGAGGAAGAGGGGAAAAACATATGCCATTGTTGCTACTGAGCTTGCTGGAAAGGAGAGAAGAATACCTCATTGTTGCTGAGAAATCGGATTTTCTCGAATAGGTAAACTTTTGATAACTTAGGGAAGATAGACCTTTCAATTTTGTTGTTGTTTCTTCATGTGTTCGATGTCTGTATAGTATACTTTTTGGTTGTAACTATGTGATTGAAGAAGGGGGTAACCCATGTTCCTAGAGGTCCGACCAAGTGCTGAATTAGGAGGAGTGAAGGGGTGGTTTGGGTTGCAGTCAAACATTCTACTGTGGGTTGGGTAATTTAGGGAGGGTAAAAAATAATATGATATCGAAACTTGACACTCGAATATATCGAGCTAATTTTGCTCATCTTCTTTTGTAGGGTATAATGCGTACCTGTCGAGCTTCGAGGATGAGGCTGGTAGATGAGGAGGATGAAGCAAACGAACCAAGTATCAAGTCGAGGTCGAGGGGTGAGAGCAATGATGTAGAAGAGTTAGAAATTATAATAGATGCCCCATTGGCTATGGTAGTGCAAGAGGTTGGAGCTTCGACTAGGAGCCGTCGTAGGTCTCGAATAGTCGAGGAGAGTGACGAAGAATAAAATGAGGAGGGGGAAGGAAAGGGGAATGATGGTAGTGTTGACATTTCGGGGGATGAGAGGGATGAAGGGGAAGAGGAGCAGAGTGATAATAGGGATGATTTGGATGATTCAGAGACAGCGGCGGGGCCAGTCTCGGCTCAGGAAATGGCGAGACTGGATTGATTTATGTTGAAACACGGGTTGTCGATGGTGGGTGTTATACTAGTGCCAGTAAGGGCCAAGTTCTCATTTAAGGATACCCCCCAGGAGAGGATGATGGCGTTCAAAGGCCAGATTTGATTAGGTATACAGCTACCTCTTCGAAGGCTTGGTGAAGCAGGTATTGAATTTCTGAGATGTTGCCCCATACCTGATGAATGACAATTTTTATGAGATAATTAAGAGTTTTCAAGGGGATGAATGTGGAGTTGAAGCGTAACAGGAGGGGCTTGATCGAGTGGTTAACATCATATCGTTCTACTTGAGGAAAGTAAATAAGAGGGCAGATACGTATCACATCCAATGCCATATGGACAAACCATGGTTATTTGACCTGCGCTCGACTCGGCGTGGGTGGGATAAGAATTTGGTGATGGTAAGGGTAATTATGATAATGCAGAGGCAGAGGAAGTACATAAGCTGAAGTACAGGCTGTATAATCCAAGTAAGTTAATAGTTAAAGGTTGTTTATTATGTGGTTCGAGTAGATTGTTGAGCTTGTCTTCATTATTTTGTAGGTCCCTCGAATAATTCACTGAAGCATCCGAGGATGTATATCGATGAGCTAATCAACTAGGATGACAAGTGGGTAGATTGGGTGTTCAGGAAATTGGGTATTATCAGAAAGGAGCGAAAAAAGACGGATACTTTACTGAAGGACGTTCCTGTAGCTGTTGGGCACTAAAATAAAAAAAGAAAGAAGGAAGTTCTTCGACGAGGGCAGGGGAGATAGATTATGACAGGTTGAGTCGAAAGTCGAGCTATGTACCAAGGGAGCGGCGAAGAGGTCTTGGGACGGTACGGTTGAGCGTTCCCGAGACAATTCCTGAGGTACCACGACAGACCAGCAAAGGTAAAGGTAAGGTCACTAACGAAGCTTTGACTGTGTAGCAGATGAAGACAACTTTGCAGAAGAAGCCTCATGAGTAGTTGGCCGAGGATGAGGATGAATCGGCCATCTTAAGGCGACGCGAGTTCAAACTGGAGGAAAATGCTCGAGTAACAGCCGCGTTGATGGCTACACTTTGTTGAACGAACCCAGATGAAGTAGGGAAGTAAATGAACAAGGCTCTGCATTAGGTAAGTATTTTTGAAATTACAAACTTACAATTATGCTTTGATAATTGCTGAGTAGTCTAGTATTCATGCAGGTGAATCCATGGGCCCAAGATTATAACAAAGCCCAAAAGGTGTCGAGTGAAAAGCTAAAGCAGGCGAAGACCATTATGTCGTTGGAGAGCCAGGTCAGTGTACTAGGATGAGAGAAGTTGTAGATTAGAGCCGATGTTACGAGGGAAGTCGAAGTTGCGATTGCCAATAGTAATCTGATGAGAACAGTGTTGAAGGTGAAACTGGCTGAGAAAGAGGAGTAGCTGATGGACAACAAAGCACGTCTCCAGGCACAATATGATGAGGAATGTGATACTACCACGGCTCTGAAGAACTTTATAGATGGGTTTGGGTATAATCAAGAGACCTTCGAGCACTTTCCTTCGACCGAAGAGCCTACTGTCAAAGATACTGCTCAGGCAGATGAGATGGGAGTGAGCCCTATAGGGGAAGGTACTAAAGATGTTGTAGTTGATCCTGTGGTTGAAGGGGATGGGGCTGGAAATGTTGCAAGGTGTTCTACAATTGGAGGTGCGGCTGATGCTTCGGGAACGAACCCTGCTGTCGAAGTCAGTAGAGGTGGTACAGTAGAAGATCAAGGAGAAAGTGTGGCCAATCCTGTGGTGAATGTTGTGTAGAAGGTATTTTGTTCGGTATTTGTAGAAAATCATCTGTAATAAATTCTTGTCTATTGTTTCTGCTTCAGTTTGATGGATAGGTTAAAGTTTGAACAATGAGTATTGGATAGGTTGATTGAGTAATGCAATTAAACTTGACCTGCTGGTATTTATTAAACTTGAATTGTTGATATCTATGGAACTTAAATTGCTGGTATAGCTGTATGCTTGTAGCTTTGTATGAGAATTGAAGTATGAAAAACTTCTGACGTTGAGGATCGAAGGAAGATGTGGTCGGCTGCGATGTATCCCCGAGTGTTTGGCCTATCGAATTTTATGCCATGTGGGAATGCTCGAACTAGAAACTCGAATAACTTTGAGGTCGACCCCGAGTATTAGTCAAGTCGAAGGGTTGACATGATACTTAGGTTTTACCAACTCGGTGTGCTCGTATGTCGATGGTCACCCTCAAGTATCATTCAAGTCGAAGGGTTGACGTGATACTTAGGTTTATTCAAGAAGTTCACTGGACTTCAAAGGTCACCCCTGGTTCAATCTGTGGGATTTAGTTGAAATAAAACATTTTGTGGTCGGCCTCAATGCATCCCCGAGGGTCCGGTCTGTAGACCATTGATGGCCCTCGGGTTTGCTCGAATTGGAACCTTAAAAAACTTTAAAGTCGCCACCACATATCAGTCTGGTCGAAGAGTTGACGGAATACTTAGGTTTGTCCAAGAAGTTAACTAGACTTTGAAGGTCACCCCCGGGTCTATCCACGGGATTGAGCCTAAACGAAGCATTATGTGGTTGGCCCCAATGCATCCCTGAGAGTCTGGTCTTTTGACCATTTATGCCCCTCGGGTTTGCTCAAATTTAGAACCTTAAAAAACTTCAAGGTCGCCGGCAAGTATCAGTTGGGTCAAAGGGCTGATGTGATACTTAAGTTTACAAGAAGTTCACTGGACTTCGAAGGTCGCCCCCGGGTCTATCCGCGGGATTGAGCCTAAATGAAGCATTTTTTGGTAGGCCTCAATGCATCCCCGAGGGTCCGATCTGTCGACCATTTACGCCCCTCGGGTTTGCTTGAATTGGAACCTTGAAAAACTTCGAGATCGCCCCCAAGTATCAGTAAGGTTGAAGAGTCGACATGATACTTAGGTTTGTCCAAGAAGTTCACTGGACTTCGAAGGTCGCCCCCGGGTCTATCTGCAGGATTGAGCCTAAACGAAGCATTATGTGGTTGGCCCCAATGCATCTCCGAGGGTCCCGTCTTTCGACTATTCATGCCCCTCGGGTTTGCTCAAATTTTGAACCTTAAAAAACTTCGAGGTCGACCCCAAGTATCAGTCAGGTCGAAGGGTTGACGTGATACTTAGGTTTGTCCAAGAAGTCCACTTTGAGACAGGACATGAAGCTCAGAGGATAAAAAATATATTCATTAATTATATTGTATTTACATCAGCTGAACAAGGTGGTGGTCGCGGCCTGTTATATGAGGCTAACTGCATTATGTTCCAAGGGTTAGGTAAAAGCTCCTCAGCTTCTATCATTAGATAATAAGATCATTTATCAGTTTTATCGTACATGACATAAGGTCCTTCTAAGGACACGACTAGCTTACCGGCATTGTGAGGCTTCGAGAGCGTGCGACTCGTCGAAGTACCAAATCTCAAATATTGAAACTACGAGATCAAACTCTTTTGTTGTAGGACTTCTGGAGAGAGAGATGCTAGCGGTTGAGGTTAGCGATGGCTCGGTCTCTGGTTTATCAATCCATAACATATTGCATCCAAGTTCGAACTCGTTATCTTCATCTGGGAGGTCAGGGTCGCGCTTTGGCACTTCGAGCTGAGTAGGCAGCACAGCTTCATTACCATAAGCCAGGAGGAAAGAAGTGCAGCCCATCGCCTTTCTTGGTATGGTACAATAGGCTCAGAGTACATGTTGTAATTCTTAGACTCATCGCCCTTTCTTCTCATCGACACGTTTCTTAAGACTGTCGACTATGGTTTTATTGATTGTTTCGACCTGACCATTCCCATGTAGGTAATAAGGTGTTGAGGGTGAGAGAATAATGTTGTATTTCTTAAGGAAATTATGGACTTTGTTCCCAACAAACTGTGGACCGTTGTCGCATCGAATCATGTGAGGGCAGCCAAAATACGTGATGATATTCTCCTATAAGAACTTGATAATTTCTTCTTCTCTGGTTTAACATAGAGGCACGACTTTGACCCATTTACTAAAGTAATCTTTGGCCACTGGAATATGTTCTCGTCTACCCGATGCTTTATGGAAAGGGCCCACTAGATCAATGGCCCACCGCTTAAATAGCCAAGCGACTTGGCTATAATAGAGGTCTTGTAAAGGGATTCGGATCTCATGGGCATGACGTTGGCATTTGTTACAGCAATTCGCATACTCTTTAGCTTGTTTCTTCATATTGGGTCAGAATAACCCTTGTGTTACGGTTCGAAGAGTCATAGATCGACCAGAAGTGTGAGCACCGTAGTTACCTTTGTGGAGCTCGGTAAGTATGGTAGTGGCTTCATTTTGAGAGATGCAGCAGAAATGTACGCCATTTGGGGATTTGCGGTATAGACCACCTTTGAGGACGGTGTATCTGTGACAATTTTCTAGTAATGAATGTTTGGCTTTGGGATCTTCTGGGATGGTAGAACTATTAAAATTAACATGGAACGGTGTGCGCCAGTCATCGGGATCAAAACTCTCACCCCGGGTATTGATGGCATTGACTTCCATCTGGTCGATACTTGGGCGTTCGAGTACATCGATGTGGAGTGTTTAGGATTCGGATTGGCCTAATATAGCAGCTATGTAGGTGAGGGCATCGGCGTGTCTATTTTCACCTTGAGGGTAATGTGTAATGGAAGATTTTCCAGGGAAACGATCCATGCGCTGGCAGACAAGTACAGCATACTCATTCATGTGATCGTTAGCCTAATTTTTGCCGGTGTACTGTCTCTGAATAAGCTAAGAATCGGTAAATATTGCAAGTTTGGGAACACCAAGTTCAAGGGCGAGATCGAGGCCATGTATCAAAGCTTCATATTCGACCTCATTATTATAATATTCGAAGTTTAGCTTGACAGCCTTTTCGATTCGGTCATTGGAAGGGGTGACCAAGATAATACCTATCCCCGAACTGTTAGGTCTGGTAGATCCATCAGTAAATAGACGCCAGCCCGTGTTAGGGTTCCAAGGGTTGCTCTGCTCGGGCTGGTATTCTGGTAGATTATCTTCTTGTTCCTCCCAGCCGATGTCTTCGACTGGGAAGTCGGCAAGGAAATCAGTAACTACTTGGCCTTTTTGAGATATCTATTTCCCGAAAGTGATGTCGTGTTCACCAAGATAAACATACCATTGATGTACCCGTCTAGATTTATCTTTCTTGCTGAGGATCTCTCGAAAAGGGTAGCTAGTGATAACACGTATAGGGTGAGCCTGAAAATATGGTTTGAGCTTTCGAGCAGTGTGGACAACTGTAAGGAGCAATCGCTTAAGTTTGGTATATCGAGTCTCAGCAGGTTTCGGTGACTGTCAAGTATAAAGAAAACATTTCACCTTCAATGGGGGTGCTGATAATGGGTGGTCGACCAAGGTATGTTTTGAGTTTGAGGAAGGCCTGTTCACAATCGGGTGTCCAATTGACTTCGGGGCTGTTTTTCTTTTAGGCCTTATGGACGCCTTGGTCGCGTAAGAGGGAGAAAAGCTAAGCACAACAGTAAAAGGATTTCAATATAAAATGGTTGAGGGCGATTATTTTACCAACAACCTTTTGAATATCTTTTTTAGTTCGAGGGGATGGCATGTCGATGAAGGCGTGAATATGAGTGAGATCGATCTCAATACCACGTTTGCTGATAAGATGGCCCAAGAATTTAACGGATGAAATGCCAAATTAGCATTTGTCTAGGTTCAGCTTCATGTTATAAGAATGAAGTATCGAGAACACTTCGGTTAGGTCGTGTATATGGGTATGTTTTTGGAGGCTTTTGAATAACATGCCGCCGATGTAAACTTTGACCGCCTTGCCAAGTAAAGGTTTGAACATAGTGGTAACAAGACGTTGGTAAGTGGCACCCACATTTTTTTGGCTGAAGGGCATTACGTTAAAGCAGTAAAGACCTTGTTCAGTAATAAACGAAGTTTTAAGTTGGTCTTCAGAGAGGGGGAATACCTGGTTGTAACCGAGAGCTGCGTCCATCATAGATAGCCGTTCATGGCCAGCCGTAGCATCCAGAAGCACATAAATGATCGGGAGAGGGAAATTGCCCTTCGGTATGTATTTATTGAGGTCTGTGAAGTCGACGCAGATACGGATCTTGCCAATTTTCTTAGAGACAGCTACAATATTTGAGATCCAATCACCATACTTGACTTCTCTTATAAAACCCGCAGTCAATAGTTTTTTGACCTCAAGGTTCACTGTTTTGCGAATCCTCGGTGCTAAAGTACGTTTCTTCTGCTTCACGGCTATAGAGTGAGGGATGAGGTCAAGTTGATGGCAGGCCAGGGTATGGTTGATGCCAGGCATCTCATGGAAGGTCCAGGCGAAGACATTTTTATTTGTTCAAAGAAAAGTGGTAAGCTCGAGGCATTCGGCCTCAGCCAAAAAACTACCAATGAATGTACATCGACCAGGACCGTCAAGTTCGATGTAAACTGTGGGTTCGACATGTGTGTTAGATGAATTCAATGGTATTGGGAGAGAGAGAAGCATTGATTGCTATCGTTTGATAAGTTTTATGGAAAGATTGATCTCAGGGTGCTCGCATGAGCAGGCAAGGTGTTGAGAGCCTTTCATGTTCCACGTACCACAAGGGGTAGTAAAACGAAGTGTTTGGTAGTAAATAGAATTTATGGCTTTCATGTCATGAAGCCAGTCGCGCCCTAAAATGCCCAGATATTCAGATTTCTTGTCGATGATGAGAAGCTGGCTTGGAGGGTGACTGGACCGGTGGTGATAAGGAGGCTAAGGTTTCTGACAATGACTTCGGTAGCACCGTTAAAGTCCTTAAGCTCGACATTGGCTGGTGTAATGAGGTCTATTTTTTATGGCTCAAACAGTCTGGAGGAAAAGTATGTCTGCTGCACTGCCTGTATCAATGAGCATGGTATGGAGGACGAGGTGTTCGACCTTAATCATAATGACCAAGGGGTCGGAGTGGGGGAAGCGAACATGAGAAGTATCGCTATCGATGAAGGATATATCTTCAGGTCGAGGGCGATAGCTAGATTCTGGTAGAAGGATGGGTAGCTCCTATTGATATGTAAGCTTACAACACTCTTTAACTCATTTGAGTTTGTTTCGAGTGTGACCACTGTCGATGTTATTAACTTCAATGGGGTGAAGTTAGAAAATATGTACCTCGGCTGGGTCGGTAGCTGGAGCAGGTTGAGGCTTGAGATACGACCCATCGAGATAGCTGGGGAGATCGACGACATATCGATGTAAACGACCTGCTTTAAGAATCTTCTCCAACGATCGTTGCAGAGTGTAACATTTTTGGTAGGGTGGCAATTACACTTATAATTTTGGCAGAAAGGCTCATCTTTCCTGACCTCAATGGGTAAGGGGGTATGCCAGATTGGGTTGGCCTGTATTTGTATGAGAAGGGTGCTGATGGGGGAAGTAAGCTTTAGTAAGACGGGCATTTGTCATTTTTTGCGGATTTCAGAAGGGGTAGCATCAAAGTGATGACGTTTGCTGTTCTCGTTCTCCTGGGAAACCGGAGCGACCATGGGCGTAGATGATAGTCGAGGTTTGTTGTGGTTGGTTGTCGAGGCTTGACCCGACGATTGGATTCTCGCAGGTATTCGAGTTCGATATATCCGTTAACCTTGGATAACATCTCCTCAAGGGTTCGTGGCTTATGGAGCATGATGTACTCCTTGACACGACTATGATCAGGTAAGGCATTAAAATACGCGAAAGTAGCATTCGCACAGTCAAGGTTTTCAACTTTGTGCGACTCATCGAGAATCTGCTTGGTGAAAGCTTCAAGCATTTCATTGGGGGATTTACAGAAGTTGAAAAGAGCGTCGACTCAGACCTCACGGTCTTTATTAAAGGCAAACTGGGTGATAAAAAGCTTTGACAATTGCTCAAAACTTCGGATATAGCCATTAGGGAGGTTGTGGTACCATTTGAGATTGCTATCAGTGAGACTGGTGGGAAACATTCGACACAAGATATGGTCGGCAGTGGAATATAAACTTAAAGCATTTTAGAATTCAAGAACATGAGACTGAGGGTCGGTATTACGATATTGTAGTATTTGCTAATTTTAGGGGTATGGAAATTTTGGGGTACTTTGACCGCGAGGAGTTTAGGGCAGATAGGGTTGTTTAACTGACTACAAGAGTTTGATTTGGGCAATGGAATATGGCTATAAAAGGAAGGAAAGAAAGGAAGAACAGGAGCGGGTGTAGAATAGATGGCGCCAAATATAGGAGCCAAGTTTCATAAGAGGGGAAACTAGTTCTTATACCATGGGGTTATCTTCGACCTAGGGTTTAAACAAGTTTGTAAGATAATAATAAACTATATTACGAAAGTAACACACATGCGTGGAGTCCTAGAATAGGTTACTCTACGACCTCTAGCGAGGATTTTGAATGATTGATGTTATATATATCGAGTTAGAAGATAGGTCGAAGGTAAAATAAGTTACAGGGTATTCGAAGGTAATCTTGTAGGGCCTCGAGGGAGTAATTTTCTAACCTCTTCATAGTGCCTCCTCCTTCCTATTTATAGGATATAGAAAGGGTTGAGTCACCATAGGAGGTTAGGTTACATGTATATCCTTTGGGGACAACTGTTCTATACTCGGAGTCGGTTCTGATACTGTAGTTGTCAGGCGGCTCGTTTTACTGTTCTATCGGGGGAGCTGGAGGTCAGACGTGTCTGCCTTTGACCATGTATTACCATGGTCAAAGTCTCTCTGTTACTGATGCTGAATTCTGGTGATGGTTGTCCATCTTCAGCTTCAACTATAATGTCTTCGAACATTCGATTGATGTCAGAAGACTTAGTAGACTTTGTTGTTGTCTAGTTGGGCTTCGAGTCTCTAGGTAGGCTTCGATGTAGTCTTTGAGTATTCGACTATTGCTGGAAGGCTACGAGTAGGCTACAATAGTCGTAAATACTCAGCTTTGCTGAGTTGACTCCTTGTGCATTTCATCTATCTGGAGGTTGGTTGTCAAGGCCGGTCTCTTGGTGCCGTTTTGGATCTCGATTTCCCTACTATCGTGAGCCTCGGTTTCGATGTTTAAACTCGCAAAAGGATTATTGAGATCGTCGCTCCTCATGGAGACTCTTCCCTCAAGAGAAAGATCATCTAATATGCCCAATAGAGGTAGTTGGGGGGGGGGGGGGGGGGGGGGGGGGGGGGGGGTAAAAAGGCTACCTTTCTAAAAGCCTCGACAAATTTATCAAGTTTATCCGATATCCTCGCTACATCGTTGGTGAGCGTAGATTTCTTCATCACGAGTCTTCCACGAGGCACCTTTGCTCTTGAAACTGACTACACTGGATTCTAACGCGGCTCTGGTACCAATTTGCATGATTACTACGAACGCGGAAGCGAGATTCGTAAGAAGATCACGTTCTATTTGAGAGTCAGAGAAAACTACTAGTTTCTACTAAACAAATTAACTTTTCATTAACAACTACCTCTATGATCACACCACCATCTTTCTTTATAACCTGGGTTTCACTAGTATCACTTCTGCAATATCTCCCCTAACCTATCCAATTAGGAAACTAACCTAAAACATAAAAACTGCTAATAACCCACATTGGACCTCTCCAACATAGCATAAGCTAAGCAAAAAATTCAGCATAAGTCACACGAAGGTAAACGACCCTACAAGGGACGTGCCACATCACATTTTACCAGCTATGCATAAGCTGAGTCAGAATCATATTCTTGAGGACTTACTTGTCCTATTTGCAATACACACAATGAATCCATTACTCATGCAATTTTTTCTTATGAGTGGACTAGGAGGATTTGGTTTCAATCCCCTTTTAACCTTCAAACTAGTCATCACTTCAATGTTTTACATCCTCTCACACAAATAGAAGAACAAGTAACTAAGGAGGACTTCACTTATTTGCTATCTCTATTTTTTAGTATTGTTAATTCTATTTGGGAGGCTAGAAATGGATTTGTGTTTCAAAACAAGCCACTCAAGGTTAATGAAGTGTTGCATAAGGGGAACTCTAATGTTCTTCCTTTTCCGTCAATTATTGGATCTAAGCTAGGTCCAAAATTTATTCAAAAACTTTCTGCCTACGAGGACTTCTATATTCTTATGAGTTATGCTGGTTGGGACTGTAACACTGGAAATGCAGGATTAGGCTTCTGTTTGTTTAATCCATAAAAACAATGTATTTTTGTAACGGCTCGAACAGATAAAACTAACTGTTGATGAGGCTGAAGCAAAAGCCATCCACTGGGTTGTCCAAGAAACTCAAAAACAAGGTCAGATAAATCTCTTGGTGCTTGTGGACAACGTAGTTGTTACTGATTTCTTGGAGAGCAAGGATCAAAGAAACAATTGGGAGACTTCATGCATTCTCAGGACTCTACCTGATCTCTTTGTTGATTTTCAAATTATTTCTTTCAGTCATGTAACTGTCGCTCATGCATGTGCAGCTGTGGGAAAATATGAGCAAGTTATGTATGTTCTCTTGGATACAGGAGATGGTAAAAACCCTCGTATGTACTTTGTATCCTTAGTAATGCTATGTTATGGTTTGCCAAAATAATAATAATAATAATAACATTGGATGATATTGCTAAAGTTTGAAATTGAGGTGCAGACATGCAGTTTCGTAAGCTCGTACAGAAGCACCCCTTCAACACACCACCCACTGCAAATTGTGGTGAAGGTGTAACCCGCAAAATAACACCTTCTACAAACAAATAAGATGGGTGATTGAAAAACATTGAAATTAATTCAGAGTGAAATATTGTTGCGCATGAGTTGATTTAACTTTTCATGCATTGGACTAAATACTTTTCTTTACTCCTTTCTCTCTACTAACCATGAATCATCAATAATACTACTCAATGCTGATATATTTTCCCAGCCAGAACCGGATATCGGCACCAAGCCATAGTTGTTAGCCTCCAAACTATTTGACTCCCATCCTTTTCAAATTGTTATATGTAAAATGATGTCCAAGATGTAGAAAACACAAAACAAAAGGTTGATCTCTGTGAGAGCAACAACGGCTGGAAACAAAATCACCCTTGCTACTATGTCTACGTTGTTGAAATCTGGAAATCCAACCAAAACGAGTCCACGTCAGCACCACCACCACTTCCTTCATGGCACCCAAGCGAGTCCAACACGTCATCAGCACTCCACCCCGCACGTGTTAACATAACAGATAAAACTCTCACGTGCCACTCCACACTCTCTTTATCACCTAAAAAGGCTGAACTATCCACCGTCTTTGTATTCGTCATCATTTCCCTCACCTCCTCGTCATCCCAACCACCAATTCTCAACCTCTCAAAACAATCACCCAACACCTCTCTCCACCTCCCACGTGACAATCCCCTCTCCCCGCACGTGCCGTTCTCAACCAAATTGGACCAAAACTTGATCCGCCTCGCTGACTTGGCAGCCCAAGCCGGTAATTTCACCTGCGACTGTAACGGCCGAAACTCAACTTGTTGGAAAAAGCCGGCCACGTCAAACCCCGAATACCTCAAATCAGACCCACTAATAAAAAAAACCGGGTTCCCAGCCCGACCCGGATCACTCGCAATGTAACAGTTCCGATATATCGGAACCAAAATCGGTGCTTCCCTCCAAAACTGCATCGCAACCGTCACCCGTTCCTCACTCCCAAACGGCTCCACTCCCCACGACTCACACCAGAAGTTCCCCTTGGTAATTTCTTTGCGTATCCCGAGGATGGGGAGGTTGATGAGTATCTCGAGCTGTTGAGAAGACGATGATCGCCAGTTGGGGAAAAGGGGACCCACTGGGAGGCCTTCGCGGAGGATAGAGCGAAGGTCGGGTGGAAATGTGAAGTTGAAGGATGTTTCGATTGTAGTGAATTCGGTGTTGGTGAGGCCTTCGGTTACGGGGATTTTGAGGGATTTGAGGTGAGTGATTACGTTCTTCGCGTACGCAGCGAAGGAGAAACATACTTGTGTTGTTGTGGTTGTAGTGGTGGTCGCCATTAATGGTGGATGAGCTTGAGAGAGAGAGAGATTTGTTGGGGGGATCGAGACAGTTAGCGCATTTTGCGGGATGAAGTCTCTCTTGGAGGGAGCTGAGCTGATATATATGGGGAGGGTGAGTCGTGGTCCGAAAAAAGCGGTGAAGAAAATCCGGAATGGAATTTTGGCTTTGGTGAGGTGTTTGAATTTTCATGTAGAATGGAATTGGGAGAGTTTTTTCCTGACGAGGAAATGATGTTATATAACCGGGTACGTTTTATTATATACTATTTTTTGTCTTGGGTTTCATATGTTGACTATTTTAAATGTTAATCAAAATTAGGGAACTCCCAAAGCTTTTATTGAGACTTTGCATAGAATGTAAGTTATTATATTTTGGTCCTTAATAAATATTTGTGAATATATTTTTGGTGCATTTTAATTGTCCGTGACAACTTTTATGGTAAGCTTTAACAACATTATTGAAGATGGGCATCGAACGATACCTAGACTCAGTTTGGTTCGCTGTAAACATGATGCAAACGTAAACAATTTGCATTTCTAACCGCTTCCATGTGTTTGGTTCGATTTGTAATTACAATATGACACTTTTAAAATAATTGTATGTGTTTGGTTCACTTTTGCAAAATAAACAACTTGCATTTTCATGTAAAAGTTTATCTTTTTGCTTGCATTTGGTTGTAGTAAAAACTCTCTTAACAGAGTTTACAGTTTGGTTTTCTACTTAAGAGAAAAAATAAGAGAAAAACAAGGATTTTGTAAGAGATAAAAAAAAATGTAGTTATCATTTGCATTTGCATAGCAATGCACCTAACCAAACAAAAACATCAATCTACAATTAACATAAATATCAATCTACAATTAATTCCACTTGCATTGCATTGCAAATCCCCGACTTTATTAAAAAAAATATCCCCAACTTTTAATGCAATGCAAATCATTGCAAATGCATTGGATTTGTATTGCATTGTATTTGCAGCAAACCAAACTGAACCCTAATAAAATTCAGTTGGTCCTTCAATATTGTAATATTTTTGTGGAGGAAATACCTATATCCCAGGGGCATGAAGATCACGTGTGTGAAAGAGAGATCCTCACGGAAAGTTCACAACAGCTGCTGCTTTTGAAGAGATAATGAAGAAATCTACTACTATTTGGAGGCATAAAGTCATATTTAAAAGCTCTGTTCATCCATGCATTTTCTTAGATAGCTTGATGTTATTATTTATCTGTAACAACCTCATCTATATAATAAGGAAGGAGTCAAGTAAATAAACACAGAGAATTAAGTTCAAATAATGTTTCTTTTCACATGGTATCAGCCTAAATCGATCCTCTAAAAATATAGAGAAAGCTAACCTCCATTATCTCTCTACAATGGCCGAAGAACATATCTCCAACTCTTCCTTCGCAGCTTCCTCATCTTCGACCCCTAGCCTTGTGTCCCAACCAATACTTCAGACTACCCACATTCATCATCTAATTTCTATCAAACTAGATCGTCATAATTATCTTCTTTGGTATGGGCAGCCCATTCCGGATTCTAATTTACAGCAAATGATCCTCAATGGGATTTACTCCACCTATGACGCTATCGTCACAACTCTTACAACCACAGTAGATGATGTCGTGATGGATGACTTTCATGCCCATCTACTCGCTTTTGATATGAGGGTTGAAGCTCAAAGTCTCGCGCTACAACACCCAGTTGCCAATGTAGCAATTATTCATCGCAATATTTCCCCAAAGTTTGGTTCGACACATAATAGGCCCAGTTCTAACTACGGTAATTAGAACCGCAACCGTATCCAAGGTAATAATCGATTTCAGAATCGTCCTCAATCCTTCCAAAATGAATATGGACCATGTACTATATGTGGTCAGAAAAATCATGTTGTTACTGATTGTTAGCACCATTCCCATAAGAAGTTCCAAGGTTCTTCTTTACTGCCAACGACATATGTTGCTGCACAAAGATCAATTGTTAAATGTAATTGGATTCTGGATAGTTGTGTTACACATCATCTTACCTCAGATTTAAATAATCTTCATCTCCAAGCAGAGTACGATGGTCCCAATCAAGTTCGAGTTGGAAATGGTAGGGATCTTCCGATTGCTCATACTGGTATTGGTTCATTTACTCATGACTCTAGAAAATATCTTTTACAAAACCTTTATCATGTTCCTAACATATCTGCCAATTTACTCCCCATTTCACAATTTTTAATTGATAATAATGTATTTTTTTAATTTCATCCAACATTTTTTATAGTAAAGGACTGTCGCACGAGGAAAGTATTGCTCCAAGGAAATAGTGAAAGAGGCATTTACGATTATAATAATGCTTATGAGATGCAACACCCGGTTCCCCGTTATGAAAGTGCCCTTTACCATTTTAATAATGCTTGTGAGATGCAACACCCGGTTCCCGTTCTTCTGCACTTCTCTCGGAACCAGTTTCACTATGACACGAATGCTTAGGACATTCGATGCTTCAGACAGTTAAGAAAGTTATTGAGTCTAATTTGTTACTATTGTCTAATAAGTTATTTTCATTTGGTAATTCATGTCATGTTAACAAAAGTTGCAAGCTGCATTTCCCTTCAAGTTTAACTTTATATTTACCTTTAAGCTTAATTGTTTCCGATTTATGGGGACCTTTGCCAATCCTATTAAAGGACGGTTTTTGTTATTACTTGTTGTTCATGGATGTTTATAATCGGTACATCTGGATCTATCCACTTATTCATAAACCTGATGCTTTAACCGACTTTATCACATTCAAAAACAAAATTAAAAATTTCCTTGAACGTAAATTTAAAAATTTCAATTCGATAACGAGTTTAAAAAGTTCACCCCATATCTTGATAATTAAAGAATTTTCCATTGTTTTTCTTGTCCTCACACTCCCGCATAAAACGGGCTTGCCAAACACCGTCATAGGCACATTGCTGAATTTGGTCTCTCGCTTCTAAACCTTGCCTCTGTTCCATAAAGTTTATGAGTTGAAGGTTTACCATAGTGTAATGGCTTAATTTCGTAGCTCGAAATTACTCAAAATTAGCTCTTACACCAAATGTACCTGTGACAAAAACTAATATAAAGCAAGAAATGATACAGGTGATTTAACACAGAAAACCTTTGAATAGGTAAACAACTACGACATCGAGTTAAGGGTTTTAGTAACAGTAGCTTTTATTGCTTGAAGCTAATATCTTATTACAAGTGATTTCTCGAACTAAAAATACTTGATCTTGTAAATAAGAAGTTTTGTGGTGTTCAGAATCTAGAAATTCCTGTGTTTGAGTCTAGAAAATCTAGTTTTTCTTGGTCCCTATCTCCTCTGAAACTTTTTCTTTATATAAACCTTACCCGCAGATCGTTATCGTGCTGAAGCACGTTCTACAAATAATGAGGTAAGTGGTGGTTGACTATGTAACTGCTAAGCTTGTGGAAGACAGGTGTATTTGACATGTTCATATTCTTCTGTTGTTCTCGATCCACATTCTTTATCAATTCGTGGTCTAGGTGACAATGCTGACTGTTCATGTCACATGTAAAATGTATGAATCTGATATTGAAGTAGTTCTAATTTGGGTTAGGTCGAGGGATAGGTCCCTACAATCACCCCCTCACAACTGAAGGCACGGGTGGCTTTGGTTGAGAAAGAACATGTGGACTGTAATGTTAGAAGTTGAAAAGATATGATGTATTAATACGGATTTTACTGGTGGGTACTCGGTATTCTTTTCTGGAGGGATGTATCTCGCATTTATGAGATAGAAAGGATTGATGTACTCGACGCTTGGGGTTCCGAGAGTGGCTCTACTTTGAATGATGACTGCGTTAGAAATGTACCTGCACATTAAATATGAGTTTGATATAAATAGTATATGTACTAGAGGTTTTGGCAAAGTACGCTATGGTTGTAATATTCTTTGTAATTTCTAAGTGATAATGATGAAGACTCGGCGAATGGTTCTTGAGGAGAGAGTGCCTGCTGAAATACAAAGGTTGAAGTTGCGATATTTTGGTAATCAATCGTTGAAGATGTCCAAGCATATTCCCGTACCACCGATAAATTACGGTATGTCGAAAGATGAAGCGGCTGAAGCTAAGGATGATTTTTACCATTTGTGGAGATTTCATTAAGTTGTCTTGATATGCGAACAACATTGGAGGTGTCTTCGCATCCTTGCGAAGGATAAGGTTGAGGAGACAGATGTGGAGGCCGGCGTACCTGTGTGACATTATTGCCGGTATCCTGCGAGGGACTAGATTATAAGGTAGGACTCCCTTTGATCTCTACCAGCTCCCCGTTGGTGGGGATTAAGGAATTAAGGAGGAGGAAATGATGGTGGTGGAGGAGGAAGACAGAGATTGGAAGTCTTGCCCCTGCATAAACATTGTCTCTTATCATAAAGAAAGTTCTGTCGCTAATCATTTAACCTGTAGAGTGATCTATAACAGTATCTGAAAGACTTGTTATCTGTAAAGTATCTGAAAGACTTAATATCTGTAAAGTATTTATAATTAGTATTTGAGCTAATAAAAAGTTTTTGTTCAAACTCTGTGTTGATAGATAGAATTAACTCTTTTGACAAAAATTGAGCTAGAAGAAGTTTATATATGTATGTTAGAGGGTGAAAATGTAATATTAGGAGTCAAACTAAAAATAGAGTTCTATTTATTCGAACTGTGAAAAATTGATGTTAATACCTGTGAAATTTTTTTTTGTGAAATATGTAGATGTGTAAAAATATGTATTGAATTGAATAAATTATAGAATCATGGTGGAGAATATCTTTTCAGATATAGAATATGCAGAAATTGAAAATTTGAGCTTAGGGATATCTAGTTTGAAAATGTTGTATAGGGGTATAGATTGTGTCACGCCCTAAAATCCAATAATCAAAATAATGATTAAAACATTAACAAATAGGGCGCAGGTCGGGGAATCCAGCCGATTCGCCCCCACAAATGACCGAGCCATAGACAAGATTTGGCCTAGTCATTCAAATAAGCATCAATAGAGAAAAGGAAGCACAAAGCGGAAGCAATAGATATATATATATATATATATATATATATATATATATCAAACTGAAAATAATAGATACAATATCTTAAATATATACAGCGACAACAGCTAAAATCATACAAGAAAAACTAAAACCAGATCAGATCTGCAACAGCCAAACTGGCACCAACACAGCTGAAGCCCTCAGCAAAACCTGTAGTAACCCTGCCACTGAAAGGGGGATGAGAGAGTGAGCAAAACCACGGCTCTCTAAATGCCCAACAAGGTTAAACAACATACTAATAAAACTGATGCAGAAAAGAGGAAAGGTGAATGCGATAAGGAATAAGTTTATAGTAATAGTAATATATAAGTACAAAAACTAGAGGTGAGAGGAATAGACGTAAAATAGTGCGATGAAGAAGATGTGATATGATGTGACGTGATATGATATGGTAAGCTAGGAAAATCCCATAATTATCCCAAATGCTAGATTATATGATATGATGGTATGATGTGATCAGCTAAAGTCCTAATACTGAATGATATGATGATGAGATCAATACACTAGACCCTATGAAAATGTATATAGTCTGATCAACCGCTAGCAGAATACAGCCTTAAAGAGATCTCAATTGGATTCAATGGGTACGATTGGGTTACCAGCTCGACTACGCTGAAGGATTTACACACGGAGCCAGCGTCTGAACCAATGTTTACAATTCCAGTAGATTTCAACCTCGAGGATAAGACTGGTACCTGAGGAACTGTCTCATACCATCCCACACTCCCGAAGGGTAATATATATGATAGTACCTGTCACCAACGACTCATCTACTATTTTAACCTGATGTAGGAATCCTAGGTCCTACCGAGGGTCAGCTGATGTAGTGCTTTATTATGTATCCAATCCTGTTAAGGTAATATAGAACAAAAGCCACGGATGCAAATAGATCCCAAGGATCAAAACATAACCGCCACCAACAAGGCCAACACACATATGATAACCCCCTTCTTGAGAGAAGGGTACACAATCCTAACACAACCCACATAGGATAACCAAGTATGCCAACAAGAATGGTAAACAATCCTAACACATATGCAAACAGTGACTCAGTCACACCATCTAAACATTGATGAAACAGCAACTTAACCGCCATAACATCAAACCACAGATGATTAGTGACTAATTAACCAGTCACACATCCAAACAACATCAGTCTCTAAAAGACTGAAGCAGAAATCAAGGACAAAGCAACGAGGATACCACACGAATGAAAAACCTCCTAAGGGACAAAAGGGAAACACAACATAACATGCAAAACAAAGCCCAACAAGAAGCCGACAAACCCCAAGAGCAGGGCTGCAACCCGACTCTCTAACTACTATGTACTTAAGTCTCCATAATAGATGGACAAACCCACTAGGTCCCAACATCACTGGTGGCAGTACAAACGTAACAGAAACCCCATGACGCTCAAGGACAAAGCCACAAGAGCACCACCCTGATGCATCACTTCTAAAATAACGGAAGGAACACAGTTTGAAACCAACTTACAGATGCTTAACGGCCACAAACATCTACTAAGGATAACCCGCCAGTTCACCACAAACGGCTAAACGATCAAGATAAACCACACCCAATAACGGAACCTAACGTTTACGTATCGCAACTGAATCACGATAGTGCTCAAGGACAAGGCCACGAGAACACAGAGAAACAGATCCTAACAAAACCTCGAAGTTCAAGACCAACCAGAAGACTAAGATAGAAAAAAGCTAACAAGGAACTAAACAATGACATAAAGGTAAATACGAAGCATTGACTATAACTAAATCACATACACCTCAATGCCAAATGCAGGATCACTTTAACTAACACTGATAACATTAGTAAAGGAATTTAGCAAAGAAGGGACACTCGCCTGATAAAGGATAATTCAACCGCAAAGCCGATAAGTAACCGGACAAACCACCTCACGCCACAAGCCAACAAACGAGCCAGCACAACTAACCCAACACCATGGCCCAACAATCAAACCAACACCTGCACAAACACAACTCTGCAAGCACACCGAAACCCCAAATCAACCCAACAATCACAAACCCTAAACACAAAGGATTCTACCAAAGCTGAAATCAAAATCAACAAGGAAGAGAGAATTACTCACCATAGGAGTGGCAAAGATCAATCCCAATAATCGAATCATAACTCGTAAAGGAGTGAGAGAGGAGCAATAGATTCCAATTGGAGAGTGAGTGAGAGAGAATGAGTGTTGAATGAGAGAGAGAGAGAAGTGAAATGGGTAATTAAAACCCTATAACTGACATTCATCTCGAGGATGGATCAACGGCAAAGAATCGCGAGTGAAAACCCAAACTGGTCGTCAAAACATGCCCCTGTTCGAACAGAAGATAGTTCTATTCAAACAAAATAAAGTTGGTAGAAGTCTATTCGAACAGAAAGAGGCTTGTTCGAATAAAATGAAGCAGATAGAGATCTATTCAATCAGGAACAAGTTTGTTCAAATAAAACAAAGCAGAATAAAACATGTTCGAACAAAGCAAGGTTTGTTCGAATAAAATGATGCAAGAAGAAACTTATTCGAACAGAGCAAGGTTTGCTCGAATTAAATAAAGCAGATAAAAACTTATTCGAACAGGAACAAGTCTGTTTGAATAGAACTGAACAGAAACAACCCAAACTCCAAAAACAAAAGATTTCCTGCAACAAAAACTTGAAAAACCCAAAGAAGAAAACCTAACACATATCTGCCCTGGATCACACACCACAGAACAGCCAACAACAACAACAGCACACCAGCAACATGCCCCCTCTACCAAACCAACCACGGGTACCCAAAGACCATAACAACAAACACGCCCACCACCGAGCCAACCACAGGCTCTACCAAACCAACCACGAGTTCCACCAAACCAACCATGGGCTCCACTAACCCAACCTCGGGCTCCCGAAACCAGAACACAGCCTCTTCCGCTCAACAACCACCGAAACACAGAAAATGAAGGAAAAAAACTTAAAGCCCTGATAAAAGAAATAACATGTGGATGCAAAACGAATAGTGATGCATGAATAATGATAATGAATAATAACCAATAAATAAAAATAAAGAAAAAAATCCAGGTCATTACATTCTACCCTCATTAAAGGAAATTTTGTCCCAAAATTCCACAAGGCTGATGAAATGGAAAAAACCTCTGAACGCCACATCGAAGTATACAGCGAAATCCTACAAGATAATAAAGGATAAAATCATAACTAATAATCAAAACCTAATACCAAAACTGAACAGGAAAACCAACCATCTATACAAATCCAAATACTAAAGCCAACTCAAGAGACTAAACTCCAAATCGTAACCAACTCGGACCGCTAGAAGAATAGGACTACATGAGCAGTCACAACTAAGGATCACGAAAACAAATCAATCACTATTCTAAAGATTAAAGATAAACATCTCTATTCCTCGGAATCTACAGTAAAAGTACACACACCAAAACCACGATAGAAGCCTATACACGAGGTCTCAAGAGATAAACTCTAAAACCAAACAAGCGATAAAAGACACAGGACACCAGAGAATCATCCTAACTCGTTCTAAGAATTACTTAACCATTGAGTGCAAGACACGGGGATAGGAGTTAACCTACAGCTCTGATACCATTTCTGTCACGCTCCAAAATCCATTAATCAGAATAATGATTAAAACATGGACAAACAGGGAGCACTGGTCGGGGAATCCAACCGATTCGCCCCAACAAACAATCGAGCCATAGACAAGATCAGGCCCAGTCATTCCAATAAGCATCAATAGAGAAAAAGAAGCACAAAGCGGAAGCAATAGATATATATATATATATATTTATGAAACTGAAAATAATAGATGCAATATCTCGAATATATACAAAGACAACAGCTAAAATCATACAAGAAAAACTAAAGCCAGATCAGATCTACAGCAGCCCAAACTGGAACCAACATAGCTGAAGCCCTCAACAAAACCTGCAAGGGGGATACGAGAGTGAGCAAAACCACGACTCACTAAATGCCTAACAAGGCTAAATAACATACTAATAAAACTGGTGCAGAAAAGAGGAAAGGTGAATGCGATAAGGAATAAGTTAAAAGTAATAGTAATATATCAGTGCAGAAAGTAGAAGTGAGAGGAATAGAAGAAAAATAATGCGATGTAGAAGATGTGATATGATGTGACGTGATATGATATGATATGATGAACTAGGATAATCCCATAATTATCCCAAATGCTCGATGATATGATATGATGGTACGATGTGATCTGCTAAAGTCCTAATGCTGAATAATATGATGATGAGATCAATGCACTAGACCCTATGGAAATGTATACGGTCTGATCAACCGCTAGTGTAATACAAATACAACCTTAAAGAGATCTCAATTGGATTAAATGGGTACGATTGAGTTACCAGCTCGACCACGCTGAAAGATTTACACATGGAGCCAGCGTCCGAATAGTATTTACAATTCCAAGGGATTTCAACCTCGAGGATAAGACCGGTACCTGAGGAACTGTCTCATACCATCCCACACTCCTGAAGGGTAATAGATATGATAGTACCTGTCGCCAATGACTCACCTACTAGTTTAACCTGATATAGGAATCCTAGGTCCTATCGAGAGTCAGCCGATGTCGAGCTTTATTATATTTCCGATCCCGTTAAGGTAAAATAGAATAAAAACCACAGATGCAAACAGATCCCAAGGATCAAAACATAACCGCCGCCAATAAAGCCAACACACATAGGATAACCCCCTGCCTGAGAGAAGGGTGCACAATCCTAACACAACCCACATAGGATAACCAAATCTGCTAATGAGAATGGTAAACAATCCTAATACAGATGTAAACATTGACTCAGTCACACCATCTAAACATAGATGAAACAACAACTTAACCGTCACGACATCATACCACAGTTGATCAATGACTAATTAACCTGTCATACATCCAAACATCATCAGTCTCTAAAAGATTGAAACAAAAATCAAGGACAAAGCCACGAGGATACCACACGAATGCACAACCTCCTAAAGGACAAAAGGGAAACGTAACTCAACATGCGAAACAAAACCCCAACAAGAAGCTGACAAACCCCAAGAGCTGAGCTACAGCCCAACTTTCTAACTACTATGTACTTAAGTTTCCACAATAGATTAACAGGAATCCTACTAGGTCCCAATATCACTGGTGACAATACAAGCATAGCATAAGCCCCCTGACGCTCAAGGACAGAGCTACGAGATCGCCACCCTGATGCACCACTCCCTAAATGACGGAAGGGAACACAGTCTGAAACAAGCAAACAGATGCTCAATGCCCACAAACATCTACTAAGGATAACCTGCCAGTTCACCATAAACGGCTAAACGATCAAGATAAACCACACCCAATAATGTAACCGAACGTTCACATATCGCAGCCGAATCACGACAGTGCTCAAGGACAAGGCCATTAGACCACAGAGAATCAAAACCTTACAAAACATCAAAGTGCAAGACCAAACAGAAGACTAAGATGCAGAAAAGCTAACAAGGAACTAGACAACCACATAAAGGAAAATACGAAGCATAAACTATAACTAAATCACATACACCTCAATGCCAAATGCCTGATCACTCTAACTAACACTGATAACATTAGTAAAGGAATTTAGCAAAGAAGGGACACTCGCCTGATAAAGAATAATCCAACCGCAACGCCGATAAGCAACCGGACAAACTACCTCATGCTACAAGCCATCAAATGAGCCAACACAACTAACCCAACACCACGGCCTAACAATCAAACCAACATCTGCACAAACACAACTCCGCAAGTAAAACAAATCCCCAAATCAACCCAACAATCTCAAACCCTAAACACAAAGGATTCCACCGAAATTGAGCTTAAAATTTACAAGGAAGAGGGAATTACTCACCGAAGGAGTGGCGAAGATCAATCCCAACAATCGTATCACAACTCGCAAAGGAACGAGAGAGGAACAATGGATTCCAATTGGATAGTGAGTGAGAGAGAATGAGTATTGAATGAGTGAGAGAGAAGTGAAATGGGTAATTAAAACCCTAGAACCAACACTCATCTTGAGGAAGGATCAACGGTGAAGAATTGCAAGTGAAGACCCAAACTGGTCGTCAAAACATGCCTCTTTTCCAATAAAAGATAGTTCTATTCGAACAAAGCAAAGCAGGTAGAAGTCTATTCGATCAGAAAGAGGCTTGTTCGAATCAAATGAAGCAGATAGAGATCTATTTAAACAGGAAAAAATCTGTTCGAATAAATCAAAGCAGAATAAAACATGTTCGAACAGAGCAAGGTTTGTTCGAATACAATGATGCAGGAAGAAACTTATTCGAACAGAGCAAGGTTTGTTCTAATAAAATAAAGCAGATAGAAACTTATTCGAACAGAAACAAGTTTGTTCGAATGAACAAAAATAGCCCAGAACTCCAAAAACAAAAGATTCCCTCTAACAAAAACTGGAGAAACCCAAAGGAGAAAACCTAACAAAGATTCGCCCTGGATCACACACCACACAACAACAACAGCACATCAACAACATCCCCCCTACACCAAACCAACCACGGGCACCCAAAAACCACAACAACAAACACGCCCACCCCAAGCCAACCACAGGCTCCACCAAACCAACCACGAGCTCCACCAAACCAACCACGGGATCCACCAGCCCAGCCTCGGGTTCCCGAAACCATGCGGATGCAAAATGAATAGTGATGCATGAATGGTGATAATGAATAATAATCAATAAATAAAAATAAAGAAAAAAATCTGGGTCATTTTAGATTGTGATGAGTAGGTCGAAACGTGAGTGGACAAATCTAAAGAGGTCAATTTTGACAGATAAGTTCAAATAACTTTTAATTATGATCTCAGGTTTCTAGTTATGGAAAAATAGATTATAATATATACGGAAAGTGGAGGATTTAAAGTAAACTTGGAAAGTGTATAAATTTAAGGGGCATGTGATGTGAAGAGGAGTAAGATGGAGAATATGATGATGACTCACTCTGAGAGGGTTTGTCATGTTACTGAGGGACGATTAACGATAAAAATTGCAGAAGTACGAGAGATGATTATTGGGTTGTTAAGTTATGATTTGAATTTGCTTGAATCAAAACTGCAGTTCGATGGCCTAGATGCGAGGGCGAAAGAACTTTAGATCAGATGACATTTTTACTCTTAGATATTTTGTGAAGTAATTCTGATGGCTGTAGCTCGAAAAGAGGCCGTGAGGCTAATTGTTGAGGAAGAAATCGAGGAGGAAGATATGGGGTTGCTGGGGATGAACTTATTAGGTGTGGTTCTCTAGGACATCTTGGATGTTTTATGTGTAATTATATTTGAGGGAACAAATTGAATGAGGTCAAATAACTGTAATTGAAATGTAAGTAGAATGTAATTTTGAATCTGTTCTATTTTGTTACAAATATTGTTTGGAACTGTTTGTGAACAAATAATTTGAATTTTGAATTGTGATAACTTTGGAACTGACGTCAGTAGTTTTATAAGTAGCAAAAGTTAGAGAGAAAATATAAATAATAGTTCTTCCTCATTCAAACATTTATCAACTTTAAAAAAATGGAGGAACATAGTAGGAGAGAAAATGGAGTAAATTATAGTGATTTATGTAAGAGATTAGACGAAAGTGATATCCCTCAAGGAGAAAAAAAAGTTGCAGAGAGAGAGTTACGATGGTGGTTGCATAGTAGCCTTGTGAAGGAAGGATTTGGTACTGCTTCAGATTTGTATTCAGACATTGAAGGTTAGTAACTTATTGATGATTTTGTGATGGGTTTTGAAAGACTTTATGGTGTTTCAAATTTTGAAAGATTGTTATTTATAGTAACCTTTAAAAATTTGTTTGATATTTGTGTAAAAAAGAGATGATATGATATACATTTATGTATGATGGATGTATGGTAGATGTGTGTATGGATGTGTATAAATAAAAGATAATGATAAGTTTATAGAATACCTGTACCTTTATGTAGGCTGGGCATGAGGAATATCTGTTATAGAATCAAACCTCATATTTAAGCCTATAATTGAGATTGAGACTTCACCTGATATGGAGACGATGACCTCTGGTCGTACGATTGAGTCTGAGAATGAAGAATCTGTGGGGGAGGACAAAGTAGTACTTGTTCAATTTCTAGACTTCCCTAGTAAATTGGTATCGTACCCTCTGAACTCTGATGTATTTAAAGAGTTCTATAAATCAAAAGCTATTGTAGGTGGAAACTGGGGAAACGTTGTAGAATATATCGGTATGATGTTTAAAGGTTGTATTGTATTATCAGGAGAAGATCATTTCTTTTTGTCGCCTGATTTAGTAAAGGAGAAATTAGATAGGGGAGTAGATGAGTCGATCTCTCTTGAGTATTTTGATAGGAATGTCCAAGGCGACTTGGACGAAGGTTTTTAGTGTTATTTGTCTCAGTTGGAATATGGACTGAGTTTTCCCCTTAGCAATCTTGTTAAAGGTATAATAAATACCAAAGGGCTTGTCCTACCTAACTGAATGGGAATATGTGGGAGGTGATCAATGTTTGCGAGAATCTCAATAAATTGTTGGAGGAGAATGAAGTAGAGAAAAGAATAACTCCTGAGGGCATTTTGTAGTACTACTCTGTGAAATATTATGCCACATCTGGGGGTACGTATTTTTGTTCGAGCTCGTCTTGACCACTTTTCTTCGATCTGAATTCAACAGGTTGAGTTTGCAACAATAATGTGATATGGGTCAAAGGTGATTGCCTTTAGAGAGGGGACGAAGAACCAATGAAACTTTTGTATAGAACTTTAAAGAAAAGTAAGAAATAGTGCATAATATCGAATTGCTGTAATTGAAGGGCTATTATTTGGTTTGACAATGTGTTGTGCTTGTTTTACAGGTCCTCGGTCGAAGGTGACAAGGAAGGAATCACTATTTGATACTATTGCTCGAGAAGGGGTTAAGCTCGCGGTAGTTCTGAAAGAGCCCGACTTTAATAAAAATGAAAGAGCTAATAGTTGGTTTGAGAAGGCACAAATATCTCAGGCAAAGAGACAAATGGCAGGGGTTGGGGTAACAAGAAGAGAGGGGCGGATGGGGAGAAGCGTCCAGTTTTACCGAGGGCTTCTGACTTGGATTTTGAGGATATTCTAGAAGTGACCACTTCGAGCATGTTGGCTCTGAAGTTTCCAAAGAAGAAGATTGTGAAGGGTGGCTCGGCCTCCGGAACCACGATCAGTGGGGAGGTATAATAGACTACAAAAAATATGATGGTAGATCCTCCGGCTAAAGTGATAGGGGCGAAGGTCGTGGAGAGCCGACCATTTGAGGAAGATGAGCTGCGAGCTGTGGACGACAGGGTGAGGCTAGCAACTCGCAAGGGTGCTGAGGAACTGAGTGCCTCTACACATATAAAATTAAGCAAAATGGTAAGTTTTGATGACTCGATTATTTCTTAAACTTATATTTAGATTCGAGCTAAAAATGTATTTGTCGTTTTTTGTAGACTGCTCGTTTGCTGAAGGGTATCTACCTCAGGATCGAGGAGGGAAAAGCTGAGCTCGAGAATGAGATAGTCGAGCTCGAGAAGAAGGTAGTTCGACTTAAGTCTGACTTGGCTCTAGAGACAGAGCGGTCGGTTGCTGCAAAAGTTGCGCAGAAGGTAATGATTAGTAAGCTAATAGAGGTGGTACAGAAGAATGTGGATGATATTGCACTTCAACACGACAAGCTCGAGCGCCAACTCTTCGTAGTGGGGTACACAAATGCTTTTAGTAAAGCTATTATGGACGAGGTGGAAGTGGATATCCCTGCTGAAGGAGGTGTGGTAGCAGGGTTGGATGGGCTCTCTCCAAGAACTGATCTAGAGGTGTGGTAACAGGGTTGAAGTTTGGTTGTATGTCATTTGGTGGTTTAAGAAACTCTAATTGTATGGAATATTGTTTTAGAGGATACATTTTGGATAGGATAAGAGATGTTTGCAGGAACTTAAGGATATGTGCCTTATAATTGAGGAATTAGAGAATGAGCTTGCTAAGGTGAAAGACTCCTCAATGTCCCTGTTGACTTCGTAAGAGGAACTACAGGTTAAAGAAGAACAAGAAATATCTAACTTGCATGTTACATTACTTTAGATCTACGAAGTAAAATTAGGAAATCGATATAAATCATAAATGTATTAGCAGTTTAGGGACGATGGTAATCATGCATGTCCAGAAAATGTAAAAGTGTTTAGAAAATCAAAACATAAAAAATGTGTACCTTAAAATTGGATGTAGATGTTATTATCATCGAACTGAGATCATACTTCGACCTTAAGTTTAGAAATAGTCTCACAATAGTAGAATGTTAGAAAATAGAAATCTGTTAAAATTTTGAAAGTATCCTGTATTATGATTGATTGTATTTGTTGTAATGGCCTAATTCTGTAAGCTCGAGATGGCTTGGAATTAGCTATGTGCCATTGTTCTTATGGAAAAAACTAACATGAAATAAGAAATGACACAAGTAATTTAACGTGAAAAATCTCTGAATAGGTAAAAAACCATGACCTCGATTTGAAGGTTTTTGTAATAGTGACTTTTATTGCTTGAGGCTGATATCTTATTACATGTGATCTCTCGACTTAGAAATACTTGATCTTATAAATATGAAGTTTAGATGTTTTGAGAATCTAGAAAATATAGTTTTCTCGGTGACTTCTCGCATATTTTTTTTGTCTTTGTCTCTTCTATAACTTTTTCTTTATATAGGCATTCTCCGTAGTTCTTCATCGTGCTGAAGCACATTTTCTGAACAATGTGGTTAGTGGTGGTTGACTGAGTAACTGTTGAGTTCGTAAAAGACAGGTGTCTTTAACTTGATTATGTTTTTCTGTTTGAGCTCGACCCACATTCTTCATTAGTTCATTGAGTAGGTGTCGATGTTGACTGTTGATGTCGCGCGTAGAATGTCTGAGTCTGATATGGAGGCAGCTCGAACTGGAATAGCTCAATTTGGGGTTAGATCGTGGGATAGGCCCTGTAATCGCCCCCTCTTAACCGAAGTCACGAGTGGCTTTGGTTGAGAAAGGATTTTATGGGTATATGGGTATTTGGGTTAGAAGATTGAAAATAAAGGAAGTAATGATGTGGATTTGACTACAGGGAAAATACGCGTGTTATGGGTAGACATTTGTGCATTGAATGCTGATGAGAATATTGATGTATGCATCAATTTAGGGTTTAAGAGCTTCATCTGTATTAAATAATGATGCTTGGGGAAACGTATCTACACATCAAATATCAGGGTTATATAAATAGTACCTGTACTGAGGATTGTGACAAAGTACGCTTGTTTGCTGCAAAATTCTTTGAAAGTTTTGATGATGGTGAAGACCCGGCGAATGGTTCACGAAGAGAGGATTTCTGTTGAGATGCAAAAGTTGAAGTTGAGATACCTACTCTCGTTCTCGTTCAACCGACGTATCAAGTTATGTCGGAAGAAGAAGCGGTTGAAGCTGAGGATGATTTTTACTGTATGTGAAGATTTTATCATATTGCATTAATAGGCGAGCAACATTGGATTTGTCTTCGCATCCTTGCAGAATACAAGGTTGGGGTGACAGATGCGAGGTTTGAAAAAACTGCGGGGCAGTTGCGCCGATGTCTTGTGTAGGACTGGATTCTAAGGTTGGACCCTCTTCATCTTTACCAACACTATGGAGGTGGTAATTTTAGAGGAGGCGACGGTGGTAGTGGAGAAGGGAGACGGAGAATGGAAGTTTGCTTCTGTACCTCCATCGTTACTTGGCGCTAAAAGGACCTTTTGTTTGAAGAGTTAGTTCAAGCACTGAGTACTCTGCTTTCATGCCCAGACTTCCTCTAAATCTAGTTTCTGGTCAGAGTAAGATGGTGAGAAGGAAGAAGGACCTATGATGACTTCCAATGCCTGCTTTGCATTAGAGGATTCTTGGAGTGAAACATCACTGAAGTCGGATGAACTGAAGGATTTACTGTTTTGGAGTGCCTGAAAGACCTGCCATCTGTAAAGCACTTGAAAAACTTGTTATCTGTAAAGTACCTGATTTCGGAGTACTTAAAAGACTTGTTATCTATAAAGTACCTGAAAGATTTATTATCTTTAAAGTACCTATAACTTATATTCAAGTTGAATAAATTTTGTTATCTAAACTCTGTGTTGATATATGTATAGAATAACTTTAGAAATTGTGCTATGAATGATTCGAAGATTTACGAATATAGGACGAAATGTTATGCATGAGATTAAAACTTACAACCTGGTGATAATAATCGAGCTGCAAAAATATGTTTATTTTATGAAATATGTGTAATAAATAATCGAACTGAGTGACTGCGATTCATTGGGGGAGAGAAAAAAATTTATTGAATGTTTAGGATGGGAAATTCGAGCTCAGTGAGGTTATTCCGGCAATTAGATATGGAAATAATAAGCTCGATATGGAATAGGCCGAACTGTCTGAGGTCGATAGGGAGAGATATGTTCAAATAACTTTTCTCAGGATACTAGGGTTTTCTATTATTAAAGAATAAGATAATATCACGAACTGCGGGGGATTCGCAGAAAAAATGTATAAATAGAAGGAAAGGAGATTTAAACAGATGGAAGATAGTAGAAATGGTGTGGACTCGATCTAAGAGAATTCGTTATGCTACTGAGGGGCAGTTGGCGATAAAGATAGCTGAAGTGCGGGAACGGATTTTTGGCTTGTTGGACCATAATACTAAATTGCCAGTAAAGGAGTGTCAATTTGAAGGTTTATATTGGATGGGTAGGAAACGTGAGTATGAAGATCATTTCTGTGAGGAGATATTACAGTATGTGATGGTGGAACCTGCAGCTCGAAAAGATGTTGTGAGATTTAATTGCTGAAGAAGAGATCGAACTGGAAGATGTAAGGATTGCTGGTGGTAAAATGATTAGATGCAGTTCACCAAGACATTAGGGATGTTTTAGGTGTAATTATATGTGTGGGAGTAAAATGTGATGAGAGTGTGATGATAGTGAAGTGAATGTAAATAAGGGTGGTATGTACGTAAGTATATGAGTTTGAATAAATTCTAAAGAAATGAAATGAGAATGAAGTTTGAATCTGTCCTCTATTGTTGCAAATACTGTTTATGACTATTGTAAAAAATGAATTTGAATATTTATGAAATTTTGAGAGCTTTGGAAATGACGTCAGCACTTCTATAAATAGAAGCAAAAATAGAAAAAAATAGGTAGCTTTTGATTTTATCTCTTGTGCAAAAGAAGGGAAAGCCCGATTGCGTGTAAGTGTGAGTTATAGTAAGTGTGGGGAGGTCAGGGGAAGATTTGTAAAAGAGAGATCAAAATAGATTGAAATATAGGGCAAAGGGGAATGATGGGAAACCATTTTTAACGAAAAGGTGCAAGACGCCTGACATTGATTATGGATGGGATGCCTTAGTTCCTAAATTGCAGAAGGCTCGTACAAGGCCCAATAACTTCATGCTGTTAGAAAGAGAAAATATAAGGAATGCTTCATCTTCGTCATTCAAAGGTTTCTCAACTTCTAAAAACTTGAAGAACAGTGAGAGAGGAAAGAAAAAAAAATAGCAGAAAATTTCGTTTGAGTTTAATCGAGAGTGATCAACAATCAAAGCAAGAGAGTGAGTTTCAGAGACTGAGTCAAGAAGGTGGTTATACAACAATGTTGTGAGGTAAGAATTTGGTGCTGCGTCAGATTCACATTCCGACATAGAAGGATAGTAGTGTATTTGTGATATGTTGAATGCGTTGCTTTTGAAAATCATTTTTATGTTAGGGAAATCTAAAAATTACCATTTAAAACAATCTATAAAATCTGTTTGATATATGATATATGATATATGAAAGATATATATATGTGGGTGATGTATATGTAAAAGATAATAATAGGTACCTGGACCTGTATGTTGGTCGATCGTGAGGAGTGTTTGTGTAGGATCAAACCCTCATCTGTAGACTTGTAGTTGATATGGAGAATTCATCTGTTATTGAGGCATCGACCTTTGGTCGATCGGCAGAGTCCGAGATTATAATATCTGGTAGGAATGAAGAAGTAGGGGTTGCTTAATTTCCAGATTTCCCTGGTAGATTGGTAACCTACCCTCCAAATTTTGATGTGTATAAAGACTTTTGTAAAGTCAAGGCTTCTATAAGGGGAAGATGGGGTAGTTGTGTAGAACATGCCGGTAGGCATTTTAGGAGTTGCATCGTAACAGCTGTAGAGGAATACTTTTTTCTGTTGGCCGATTTTGAGAAGGTGAAATGAGATAGGGGTTTAGACGAATTGCTCTCTTTGGAGTACTTTGACAGAAACGTCCAGGGTGACTTGGCAGATGGTTTTTTGTGTTACCTATCTCAGTTAGAGTACGGGTTGAGTCTTCCCCTTAGCAATTTGGTGAAAGGGATTATGAACCTCATCGGGGCATGTCCTGTTCAGTTGTACGAGAACATGTGGGAGGTGATAAATGTTTGTGAATTCTGAATATGTTATGGGAGGAGGATGAGGTTGAGAGGAGGATATCTCCTGAGGATGTCTTGCAGTTTTATGGGCTACATTTTTTTTCTGCAAGTGGAGGGGCATATTTTTTTACAAGTTTGATTCGGCCTTGTTTCTTCGATCTGAACTCGGCAGGTCGATCATGGAATGATAATGTGATATGGGTGAATGGTGATTGCCTTCAGATCGATGATGAAGAACCCATTGAACTTAGGTATAAAACTGAAAAACAAAGTAAGTATAATAATAAATAATATATAAGATTGATATGTTAAAACTGTATGTTGTTCCGCTGATGATAATGCACTGTTGACTGACAGGTCGTCAATCAAAGGTTACGAGAAAGGAGTCTTTATTGGGCACTATTGCTCAAGAAGGAATAGAGCTCAAGGTTCTGCTGAAAGAGCACGGTATTAGCAAAATGAAATGTGCTAACAGCCGGTTCTAGAAAGTTTAAAAGTCTCAATCAACGAGGCTAATGGAGGGTGCTGAGGGCAGCAAGATAAGGGGAACTGATGGGGAGAGGCAAGTAAACTTTCCCAAGGCCTCTGGAGTGGTAAAGTCGACGGAGGGGAGAAAAAGAGAAGGGCCAAGCCTTCTGAACTAATAGGGGCAAAGGTCATAGAGGATCGACCTGTTATAGGCGATGAGCTGAAAGTGGTAGAGGAAAGAGCGCGGCTTGCAACTCTTAATGGGGAGGAGGAGATGAGAAAAATGGTAAGTTCATTTGTTTAAATATGTGATGAATTTTGTATAGTGATTCAAGCTAACAGTGAGGTCGATGCTCTTTGTTTATGTAGGCTGGTCGTTTGATGAAGGGGATATGCCTCGGGGTTGTGGAGGAGAAAGTTGAGCTGAAGAAGGGGAAGGTCGAACTTAAGAAGAAGGTAGCTCGACTGAAAGTTGACTTGATTAAAGAGGGGAAGCGGTTGGAGGCCCTAAAGGCATCTCAATAGGTGGTGATTAATGATCTTTTAGTGGAAGCGAGAAGGAATTTGGAAGAGGTGGTATCTGAGCGCGACAGACTCGGATGCCACCTTATAACCATGGGGTATTCTGAAGATGAGGTGAAGGCCATTATGGCGAACACCTATTTTGTGGAGGAGAAAAATGATGAGGTGGAAGATGTTGTTGGAGTTGAGGACGGGTTGGACGGTGTCTCTCCCCAAACGGTGCAAGACAACCCGGGGGATGACAATGAGCGTCTAGAGGGAGGAAATGAGAAGGTAAAGTAGAATGTTGACTCTGTGGTTGTATAAATGGCTTAGAATGTTATAATCTGATGGAATATTGTTTGTTGGATAGAATTTTGTAGGCTAAGACACTCTTGCAAACCTTGTTGTAAGAACGTAAGGAAATGCGCATCAGAATAAAAGATTTAGAGACTGAGCTCGTTAAGGAGAGAGATGCCTCAACGTCCCTATTGTCTTCGCACGAGGAGCCACAGTTAGAAAAGAACAAAAAAAATTGACTTGTATGCAACATTAGTCTAGAGCTACAAAGTAAAACTAGAGTGTAGGGACAGACCAAAAACCTGCTATCAGTTTATGGGCAATGGCACTCAATGGTGTATTGAAAATAGCATAATATTGACAAATTAAAACATAGAGAATGTGTACCTTAGAATTGGAAGTATGTGTTATTGTTCATCCAACTGAGAATGTACTTTAACCTTAAGTTTAGAAGTAGTTTCACATACGTCCAAAAATAAAAATTTCGTTAGAAATAAGATGTATGTATTGAGTGAATTTTCAGAATCGAACTTGATATGTTGTATTTGTGATGTGCAGGTCGAATTGGAGTCAGCTCACTTTCGTGAAGATGAGATACGCCAATGTAACCAAGAATTTGTGGATGAGTTTGATAGGATGAGAGAGGCGAATGAAGATAGAGAAGATCAACATGTAGATGTACACTTCCAAATTGTTGAGGCAATCCAAACTCCTGACGTCCTTGCTCGGAAGATCAAGGAGTAGGATGCCAAAATTAGTAAAGGGCAAAAAGAGCTCGTGGAGATGAAAGAACATGTAGCTAAGCTCAAAATACAGAATAATGCACTGATGACAAAGAGTAGGGGTATTGACTTGGCTCGATACCGTGTACAAGCGTTAGTAAAATTAGAGGAAGAGTTAAGCCATTTTGTTGCCAGTCTGAAGGACCAAATGATTAGCAAAACGAACGATAAGGAACAAACTCGAGCTGATCTAGTGAGTACATAAAATGAGCTAGAGCGATTGAAGAAGAAAATGGTCAAGAAAAAGAACGAGCTGAAGAAAGCTCGAGATGACCTATCTACCTCTAAAGTTACGGTTGAGCAGTTGACTACAGTCTTACCTGCTAAAGATATGGAGTTTCAGATGGTGCAATGGAACTATGATGAATTAAATGAAAGGGTGGCTCAATTGAAGACCGAATTGGCGTAGGCCAATTTATGTGCTAGAAATGCCAAGGCCGGAGAGCGCTCAGGGAAGAATTAAAGTGATGTCGAGGTTTCCCTAGTAAAAGGGGATGTAGTTAACCTATCAACTCAAATAAGAGAGATAGAGGGAATTGTAGCTCAAACTCGAGGTCATGTGCAAAAAGTAAACGAGCTATTAAGGGAGTGCAAAGTAAGTTGGGCGCTACTCTTACCAGGAAATAAGGGTTAGAGCGAACTATCAGGGGTAAGGAAATTTTGATTAAGAAGTAAGATAAGCTGTTAAAGAAGTCTCCGACTGGGGAAAATTTAAACAGGGAGCTTGAGGAACTTGGTGGTCAGGTGGCAGATTTGAGGGCGATTAATCAGGCTGAATCAGCTAAAAGCTGACAAGAAGGTAGAAGAGAACATCGTGTTCACGGCTCGAATAAATAGTAAGATGGAATGGCAAGAAGAACGGTATAATAGGTTGAATAATCGCCTTCAGATGGCGATAATGAATATTTATAAAGTGGATATGCCTGAGGTATCGCGCTCAAATCGATGATAGAGGTTATCGCCTATTTTATAGAGAAGGTAAAAAGGCTTGAGTTAGAGAGAGCTACCTTGCATGATTTTTTATTAGAAAGGGGATGTATTTGCAGAGTTGATATAAATTGAGGAAATTGTATGAACTCCATGGAAGCGGAGTTAGGATCTCGACCTGCTAAATTGGTAGAATAGGGCAAGAGTGCTATAACTGCCCAAGCTCAAGAATTTATAGATTGTCGTCTTCCTATTGTAGAGGAAAGAGTAGCTGACCTCCCAATAGCAAAAAAGAATCCATTATAGCGGTTGTATATGTAACATAAAAAAGTATCTGTCGCAGACATATTGAGAGATGAAAGCTAGTTTTACATTTACTTTATCTTATGTCTGGTAGAGTTCCTTGATTAAAAACTAGTATTTTCTTCATTTTAATCGTAGAGTATAGTAGAGTCGGTCAAATCAAGTGTTATCCTTGTTTTAATCGGTATAATGTCGCAGCCATATTGAGTGAGATAAAAGCTAGTTTTACATTTTCTTTATCTTATGTCGGGTAGAGTTCCTCGATTGAAAACTAGTATTACCTTTGTTTTAATCTCGGAGTATAGTCAAGTCGGTCTAATAAAGTGTCATCCATGCTTTAACGGGTATAATGTCGCCGCCATATTGAGTGAGATTAAAGCTAGTTTTACCTTTGTTTTTTTGTGTCTGGTAGAGTTTCTCAACCTTTGTTTTAATCTTGGAGTATAGAAGAGTCATTCAAATCAAGTGTTATACTTATTTTAACCAGTATAATGTCGCAGCTATATTGAGTGAGATGAAAGCTAGTTTTACCTTTGCTTTATCTTATGCCTGGTATAGTTCCTAGATTAAAAACTAGTATTACCTTTGTTTTAATCTCGGAGTATAGTAGAGTCAGTCAAATAAAGTGTTATCATTGTTTTAACCGGAATAAAGGTCGATTAAAAGCTAGTATTACCTATGCTTTAATTTATGTATTGTCTACGTAAGTATAGAGTTGTGTGGGAAAAAATATGGAAGTTTTCATTGAATAGAAAAACATGTACATTGGATGGAGATGAAAATCTCACTTTTGGAATGGAAAAAGTGAGAATTCGAAATGGAGTAGTGAGGAACTTAATGATAGTACCATTTCAGTCGCCTAGCGTTCTAAGGATTTGAGATGTGGACACCCTCTTTTGTCATGAGGTAATATGATCCCAGGCCTGTGAGACCTGTGATAAGAAATAGACCCTCCCAATTTTTTACTAGTTTCCCGGTATGAGGCTCTTTTTTGTGTTGAGGGATTTCTCTGTAGACGAGATTGTCGATTTGAAAAGTGCAGCTTTGTACTCGTCTATTATATGAACTGGCCAACATATGGTGATATCGACCTAGGTTAGCAAAGACATGCTCCGTGGCCTCATCAATCCAATTGAGATTGCAGGATAATTTAAACTCATTTTCTTTATTAGTTAACTCGTGATCTCTGACTGGATGATGGTATTCTGAGAGAATGACAGCCTTGGTCCCATAGGCAAGGCAAAATGGGGTGCAGTCGATTGATTATCACGGAGTGGTACGATATGCCCATAAGATATGGGGAAGTTCCTAAGCCCAGTTCCCTTTTGTCTGAGAATGAAGCCTTTTCTTGAGTCTATCCAAGATAGTTTTGTTGGTGATTTTTAGCTTGGCCATTGCCTTGAGGGTAGTAGGGGTTGGATGGTGAGTGGATGATATTGTGTTTGTTGAGGAAAACTATGACTTTTTCTCCAATGAATTATGGTCCATTGTCGATACAAATTAGGTGGGGGCATCCAAATCGAGTAATGATGTATTCCCAGATAAAAGAGATGGCCTCTTCTTCTCTAGTTTGAAGTGGAACTAGTATTGGCGGTTACCTGGAGAATTAGGAAATTTACCGACAGATTGAATGGCCAAAATACCTCGCTTACATGTAATTCGAGCCTAGGGGCGCGTATGATTTTTCCATGTCATTGCGTGAGTACTCTTCTACTTGCTTGCGCATGCCTGGCCAGAATACTCCTTGTGCAATGGCTATGTTTGCGAGTGATCATCCTATGGCGTGGGAGCTACAAGTTCTTTCATGTAAATCGCAAAACATCTTGATCATTTTCTTTCTGGAGAGGCACTTGAGGTAAGGCCCCGTGACTAAACGGTGGTATAAAGAACCTTTTTTATTTGTGCAGTACTTTGAGTTGTCGATCAGCTATCGGTGCTCATTTGGATCTACTAGATGTGGTCCATTGCATTTGCTGTCAATGCCGTGGTAGGCTAGAAAGGGCTTTTGCCAATCGTCGTCTCTCCCTTTATCGCCCCTAATGTTGATCGCACATATAGAAATGTGATCAATACTGGGGGTTGAAATTACTTTGATTTGGAGATATCGAGCCTCTATTCCCAAGACCCTGGCTAGATATGCCAAGGAATCGGCGTGTCTATTTTCTCCTCGAGGAAGATAATCAAGAGTTGCTTGCGTGAACTTACTTATCCAATATGCAATAAGGGCTGCATATTCGATCATCTTGTTATTCTTCTTATATTGCTCAAAGTAATGGTGGATGATGGATAGTAAATCTGTGTAAACTAAGAGTTATGGAACACTGAGCTCAAGTGCGAGGTCGAGTTCATGAATAAGAGCTCTGTATTCGATGACATTGTTGGAGTCTTCAAAATCCAAGTGGATTGATTTCTCAATTCTGTCGTTAGAAGGGGTAATCAATGCGATTCCAATTCCTGACCCTGCAGGTCTTGCTAATCTATCTACAAGAAGTCTCTACTATTTTCTTGTAATCCATTCAGCTCTCTTGTCAAATGCTTTGGGGGTAGATCTTCTATGGGTTTCTCTGCAAGGTCAGGGTCGTGCTCCTCCCACTCAGGATCTTTTATTGGATAATCCGTGAGAAAATCAGTAATGGCCTGGCCACTTTTGGAATAACGTTGTTCAACCTTGATATAATGTTCTCCTAAACTGACTGACCATTGTTGCACTCTCCTTGATTTTTCTTTCTTTGACAGAGCCTCCCGAAGTGGATAGTTCATCATGACTTTGACTGAATTAGCTTTGAAGTAGTGCTTACGTTTCTATGAAGTATAAACAAGAGTTAGAAGAAGTCTTTTGATTTTAGAATACCTCGTTTCCGTTGGAGTGCACGTTTTGTTGATAAAGTAGAATACCTTCTCAATTTTCCCATTAAGTCAAATGAAAACTGAACTAATTAAAGTATTTGTAACTGCCAGGTGATGATCAGTTCTTCATTATCTATTGGTGTGCTCATTTTGGGAGACCTCCCCAAATAGGTTTTGAGATCCTAAAATGTTGCTTCGCATTCTAATGTCCATTGGACCTCTACATTTGGCTGAATGTTTCCTCGTTTGGTACAACCACAGAGTAGTAGGAACAACAAATGACAGTGGTCTGGAGATTTTGAAACAAATCGGCTGATAGCGGTAATCATGCTGGCAAGTTTTTGTACGTCTTTCGTCGTATTTGGAGATAGCATGTTGAAGAGAGCCCGAATTTGATCTGAATCGGCCTCAATCCCTTTCTTGCTGATGAGATAGCCAAGAAATCGACCTGAATGTACTCCAAATTGACATTTATCTGGATTAAGACGCATCCGGTAAGATCAAATAATATTGAATACAGTTGCACGTATGTGCAAGCATACCACCACCAACTCTCACACCACAAAACTTCTCAAGCCATAACAACTACATCAAGGAACATCCCCCACATTCGGGTAGCATGATACTGAAATGGTCGAATTCATTGAACTCGATGGACCTGGGCGTCACACCTTTATTGGCTCTAAGTTGTCAACTGACGAGATAGAAACAATGATCCAGCTACTTAAGAAAAATATCTACATCTTTGCCTGGACTTTCCAGGAAATGCCTGGCATTGATCCATCAACCGCGTGCCACAAACTGAACTTCCTTTTAGACAATAAAACAGTCATACAAAAATGTTATACTTAGCTCCCCACCTTCGCAATGCCATAAATAAAGATATTGATAAACTCCTTCGTATAGGATTTATTTGAGAAGCCAAATATCCAAAGTGGGTTTCTAATATTATGGCAGTCTCAAAGAAAAATAGGAAGATCAGGGTATACGTTAACTTTATAAAACCCAACAAATTTGCATCAAAAGATAATTTTCCTCTTCCACTGATCCCATAACTCCTTGAATCCGTCGTAGGCCACGAACTTTTTTCCATGATGGATGGAGCCTCTGGCTACAATCAAGTTCTACTCGCCGAAGACGATCAAGTAAAAACAACTTTTATTACTAAAAAAGGTCTCTACTGTTATACAGTCTTGCCTTTCGGGTTAAAGAATGCAGGAGCTACTTACCAATGGCTTGTCACTACAATGTTCAAAGATCATCTAGGCGATATCATAGAAGTCTACATCGATGACATGATCTGAAAAGGCTTGAAGCGCGAAAATCATTCCAGCAATCTCCAAACCATTTTTAATATCCATAGAAAATACTAGATAAAATTCAACCCAGAGAAATGCCAATTCGGAGTCGCATCAAGTAAATTTTTGGGACACCTGGTCAGTAGAAGAGGAATCAAAATCGATCATGCACAAATCAAGGTACTCATCACAATGCCATCTCCGCGAACAAAAACTGGTGTCCAAAAATTTGTAGGCAAGATCGCCACTCTTCACAGATTCATCTCCAAGTCATCTGATCAGTGCAAACTACTTTACCTCCTTCTTTATGGAAATCCCACTGCACTTCCAAAGAAACATCACAAGAAGATCATTTGAACTCCTAACTGTGACTTAGCCTTCCAAGATCATAAACAATACTTGTGGCATCCTCCTATAATGAGTATTCTAGTTGATGGAAAAACATTAATAATGTACTTATCCACAACTGAACACTCTATTAGTTCCGTCCTTATTCGAGAAGACGAAAGAGTAGAGAAACCAATCAACTTCATCAGCAAGACCCTCATGCCTGCTAAAAAATGATATACAACAATAGAAAAAGCAACTACTCGCCCTGGTCTACAGCTCTCAAAAACTTCATCCATACTTCCAAGATCATCCCATCAAAATCATTACTAAGTATCCCCTCAAACTGGTACTCTCCAAAAAAAGGTAAATCTCAAAGAATTTAACAATGGTCTATTTTCCTTGGCCAATATGACATATCCTTCGAACCCCAAATATCTGTCAAGGGACAAGAAGTTGCTAATTTCATGGAAGATTTTCTAGTCAAAGACCCTAATTGGGAAGAACTTGAAGAAATATTCACAGATGACTCAATTGTAGAACCAGATGCATGGTTAGAAAGCACCGGATGGTGACTCTTTATTGACGTATCAGCTGGACAACGAGGTTCGGGAATTGGCTTCGTCCTTGTTGCACCTTCCTATTATCACATCGAGAAAGTTATTAAACTAAACTTCTATAACGCAAACAATGAGACTGAATATGAAGGAATCCTCCACAGACTGGATCTCACACTAACACTTAGAGCAAAAGAAATCATAGCTTATACCGATTCTTTACTCGTGGCCAATCATTACAAAAAAACGTCCGCACTTCAGGAAAAATGGTCAATTATCTAGCCCTGGTCGAAGAAATAATGATCAAATTCAAACAAGCATCGATCTCATACTTACTTCGACAAGAAAATTGCCATTTTGACGTATTGGCTTACATCGCCACAATGCTAGGAGACAATGAAAAAGGACCTCTAGATATCAAAATCACCGAGCATTCCAGTCTGGATACATATTCAATGATGCAAATCACAGTTACAGAAGATTAAAATGCTGAAGACTGGAGAAGACTGTTCTATGCATACCTTAACTCCAACATCCTCCCGAGTAACAAAGAAGAAGCCCGTTCACTTTTAGCAAAATGCCCTAGATTCACAGTTCAAGATTAAATCTTCTATCGTATCACAGGTGAAGGACACCTTATCGAATGCATCTCTAAAAAAAAGCTCAAATCAAAAAAAGAGAACTTCATGAAGGTATATATGGAGCCCACATTTTAGGAAGATCATTAGCCTAACGGGCATTCACACAAGTAATATACTGGCCCAAGATGAGACATAACTGCAAAGATTTTGAACGGAAGTGCTACAAATGCTAAATCCACGCTTAAGACATCAAAAGTCTAGCACTTGACTTGCACATTAGCAATGTCCTTTAGACATTCAAGCGATGGGGAATAGACTTCATCGGACCTTTCCACACTGCATCGGGAAGCCGAAGGTTCATCCTTGTTGCCACTGACTACTTCCCAAAATAGGTCGAAGCAGTTCATCTATGTCATACCGATGAAAATGAAGCCATCAAATTCCTTTGGGAACACATAATAGCCAGATTTGGCTACCCACATATGATATGATCTGACAACAACAAGCAATTCATAAGCAGTAAAGTCCTCATTTTCCTCCACAAGTACAAAATTCAGCTATCAACTTCTACACAATACTATCCTCAAGGAAACGGACAAGCTGAAGCCATCAACAAGAGCATCAAATAAGGTCTACGCAAGCACCTTATCGAAAAGAAAGGCAGATGGGTCGACAAACTACAAGGTGCTCTTTGGGCATGCCAGACTACTCCTCAAACTTTTCTAGGCTATACTCTATTTATGATGGCCTTCGGTACTGAAGTTGTAATACCCTCAGGCCTCGATATACCAAGAGGTCAAAGAAAAATCACAGATGAAGACAATGAATTAGGTCTCCTCTGCAACCTAAATTGGATTAAAGAAATCCGAGACCATGCCATTGCAAACTTGGGACGCTACCATGACATGTTAAATAAAGCTTACAATAAAAAAGTTTCCAAAAGAAAGTTTGGTATTGGTGACATAGTCCTTCGACGAATCCAAGATAGTACTTGGCCTACGAATTTTGGAAAATTGGCTTAAAGCTGGGAAGGGCCATTCATTGTCAGTGACAAAATTGATAGTGGGATGTACTTGCTAATAACAGAAGATGAAATCCAGCTTGAATATCCATGGAACATAGCTCAACTGAAAATGTTTTACAGATAACAACTATAGAAATTATCATCGATTCTAATAAAATAATCCTTACTGTCGCTTACATCTTATCTACCTTTACTTCTTCTCGATCCATACTTGATAAGTATACACCAGACAACAATCATATTTTTTCTATCTTCATTTGATCTCGATCCATACTTGATTAGTATGTATCCAACTATCAAACATCTTTCCTATCTTTACATAGTCTTACTCCATACTTAATAAGTATGCATCCAGACTATTAGTCAATTTTATGAGAACATTATCCAATCACAGGATACTCTACTTCACATTCCTTACTTATCAAACAAAATATAACATGTTTTGTTTTGAATCTAAATCCTGATATCACACTAAGGATACACATCTGGTAATCATTCACATTACTTGCCATTTCTTGGCCATTGTTTACTTACCATGCCAGCAGGCGTTCCTTACTTCTCTGCTACGAGATACAATCACATTTTAAATATCATTCTTATCGAATTTCAACAGTTATCAAAGATATTCAAGTACTTTCTTTGAAAATAAAAAATCCTTAATCAAAACATCACATAGCTAAAATTGTTCAGGTCCCATCAACCACTTTTACATTTCTTATTCAAAAATAACACGGTTTGCACAAATGAATTTAAACTACAGGAGGAGCCACTACTTTATCCACTTTCGCCAACCCTTTAGGAACAAACACATTTGCTAACTCTTCAAGACGCAAATAATCGATTTTTATCATCATAAATTCCTTTTGTCCCAAAAGGAACTTCAGGAATTTATGAATCATTGTCATCCGGATATGAGTCCTTAAAAATAGCACCGACAACACTGGCCAACCCCTTGTAATATTTACCCTTCTCCATCTTGTGGAATTGAGCTACATAGTTGGCCCTCACCTTCTTACAGCCATCTAAATTCTCCAATATCAACTGAGCCCTTACCTCCTCCAGAATCTTTCCATGCTCCTGCTACATCGCATTTCGAGAATTCACAACATGCTCTCGCACATCCTTCTCAAAGTTGCTTTTCAATAATGCCAGCGCCTCTTCCTTCTCCTTCACCAACTTTTCCCTCATCTCCCCAATATTTTTATCCGAAACTTTTTTCGCCTCTCGAAGGGCCAGGTCCCTCACTCTACCAGCTTCCAGCTTGTATTTATTTAATGTGACATTCAACCATTTCTTTTCTTCAATCAAATCTTCCTTTTTACTCGCCAGATCTTTCTCGGTTGTCTTGTAAGTAAGCAACTGGTTCGCCAGATCGCCACCTCCAACAATTTTACCTTTAGCCTTCGGCAACAACTTCTTGATCTGCATTACATTCATAATATAAGTATTCAAATGGCGTACCAGAGTTTTTAATCGAAGCATAGCAGAAAAATTTCTCACCTTCAAAATGTTTCGGTAGCCTTCACTTAGAAATGTTAGCTAACTCTCATCCCCAACCATGCAATTATCAACTTCCGCCTCCAGCACATTCATACCAGTAACGAACGCCTTCATCGTCCACTACACCTCTTACTCATCTTCCTCGGCAAACTTCTTCTTCGAAGCCTCCGACTCTGCCCTCTTCTTCTGATGCGCACTTGTCGGGCCTCGTAGAGGTAATCCATCAGGCACAGTAATTGGTGTATCTATTTTCACCACCTCCTTATTTGTTCCTTTTCGCAAAGGCCTTTTGGAGGTAACAGAGGTGCACAAACTTGGTTAGCTGCCCTCTTCTTCTTACTCTTCCCTAATGTTTCAGTAAACATCGAGTCCATTTTTGTAGTCACGAAATCCATAGTGTACCCTTCCAAAGAAGGATTCTCTACTAGCAAACTCAATTTTGTAGCCCTCTTGTTCATTGATAACATCTTGCCATCGATAACGGGGACTTCTGAACCTTTTGCCCTCGACCTCTTTAACCCTGCCTCTTGAAATAGGGTACCCACTCACCATTGGTCAATGACAAGATTGTCGATCCTACCAAAATACCCCTTCCTTATGTTGTACAGTTCCTCATGTACTTCAGACTTCCTATCAATCTCCTTAAGAGCTGAACATAAATGTAATACAGTTACAAACAATTCACGTCATATTTAACAATTTAAACATCGACATTTATTTTACCTAATCACAAACCTAAGTAAAAGATATTTCTTTTTAAGGGCTCCCCAAAGTCTTTCTTGTTGAACACGTAATTCCTAGATATGAGTAGATGATCATCACTATATTACCCGCCTGTTGGCACCATGACATAAAAAAACGGTCTCTTGAAGAACCTCGCTAAATATCGATAGCCCACCTTCCTTGGGTTCATCTTGAGTGTGTAGTACACACATAAATCGTTAACAGTGATCAACTCTTCCCCCCTTAACTTAAGTCGACCATTTATCGCCCGACATACACGAAACAGATCATATACGTTTGGATTGAACTGACCAGGTGCCACATCAAATAAGTTCATCAACTTCTTCTGGTCAACTCGAAGGGGAAGCTTCAACCCCATCTTAATTTTTTCTCGATGTACGAGAATCCCGCCCAATGGTACTTCCTGGTTGATGATATCATATTGATACTCCTAGAGCCTAAAATCTCTAGGAATACCGTATTTCTTCATAAAACTTAGTATTTTCTTCATCTTCGAGCACTCTCCGTAACACGCTTCTTCATCTTCCTCCACATCTTCTTCCCTACTCCCACTACCTTCTCGATTACTAGCCTGTGGTATCTGTTTCGGTAGCCTCCTCATCAAAAACTTTGACAAACCTAGGTGCCACTCTAAACTGGTCCACACTAGCTATATCTACACTACTCGATCCCACCCTATACCTACCACCCAATTGTTGCACACAGGCAGCTATATCGACCATCAGGAGCTCTATATCTTGAAGGCTCCCATATATATCTTTATCATTGATTTCAATTTGTTCAGCCATTTTTAAGAACCTAAAAATCATATTCCATTTTTTATTATAGTTAGTATCTATCATATCTGTTACATATATACGTTCATATGCTCATATTCATATAGATATCGGGTTTACTCTCCAGCACATCATTTTGGCATTACTATTTACTGCTATCATTACTATAAGATAAACTTACTACATTCAATTCCCGATACAATTTTTCTATTTAATTCCTTAATTCAAAAGCATTAATTACGCTACTAATTTGTATTTTTGTCGACATCCAGGAATCGCAAGAGTTCTCGAGTATAATTCGCCTATTTCCTGCCAAAACAATTCCAATTCAAAAATTATGGATATTACCTTCTACGATCTGGCCAAAAATAACCTAACTAGAAAGTCGTTTCTAACAATCTCGCTGAAATTAAACAAATTCCCTACAGTCACACCGTACTCACTGCGATGCCCACAAATCCCTCTCTCCACTCCTCACCACCAATTAATCACATCTCTCTCTCCTCGGCACCTTTATAACCCATTACGACTCCGTTGCCTCAAAACCTCACCGATCAGTAATCACCATTCAACCTTTGTCATCCAAACCCTAACACAGTCAAACCTTAATACACTTCTAATCCATCAAACCTAATACTAATTTCTTCTACCAATACACTAAACATACCTACATCTACCAATATTTTCAAACAATCACTCAAAACATACACAAAAACAATATAGTTACTAACCTTGTAATCGCATTGCTTTGGTATCCCATTGTTTTGCCCGCTATGTTCTCTCTATTAAAGCAATGATAACGTCCTTCCCAATTATTGACAACGATTCCAATGACGAGATAAAGAGTTCACACTTGAAAGGAATTTTTCAGAGTTTGTAAAATATGAATAGTTGCCCACCTCTAAACTATTTATACACCCCGCGCAACTGTTCATCTCACCGTTTCGCGACCGTTCGAGTAATCGAGCATACCGCCTTACACAACTTTTCTCGAAGTCTTTGACTCTTCACCTTCTCAATACCAACAAACCCCTACATTGTTGCTCCAATCTTTCTATATCTCAAAGAACTTTCTCTGACATATTCGTACTCAACAAAGTACAACCTATCTTATCGCAAAGATGTTGTACATCATTTTCCTTATACTTCAAAATTTCACCTACAGGAACACACCTCGCCATGATTAATCCTTTCGATACCTCCACACATTTTTTTCCTTTATTTTCAAATCCCTATATCTATGGCAAATCTTCAACAATTAGATCAAATTTAAAATTTCATTGGACATTAAAAATACTAAGAAGCAAATAACATTCCTATATTCCAACATTTTATAAAGTCCAAAATATATTTAAATACAATTTAACATTGCAAAACATTGAAACCTACATTCTGACATCGAATTCTATTCTCATTTGATCTTCACGCATAATTCGACCATTACATTTCACTCCTTCTATACATAGCATTCATAAACTCCTAACTGCAGCAACATCTTCTTTCGTAATCATCATCTTCACACGGGTATACAAATAAATCATACGTTCAGGGGGACCCTAAAATTGCAGTTGACAGCAAAACTAAAAACTATCTAAAACATCCTTCACCTCTGTCTAGCTCATCCCTTCATAATTTGGTTCTACAAAATCTTCAATGTGAATGTTAGCATTTCGATTACCGAAGTACCGAATGTATAATTCCCAATTCTTAACTTGAACGTGGGTGAACACCTCATTCCGTACTTGAGACCTAATCTTTACTCTTTCTTCACACACATCTCTCAATTTTACAGCATCAAAGGGTTATATATTGTCCTACAAAGTCTAAGTCAACATAACCAACATTTATTTGTCCTTAGAACTTTTCAATTTTAACAGCCAAATCAATCAACTTCAAAATAAGTTCCTGACTCCATGCAATAAATACTACTTCGAAATATGTTATACTCGAAATTATGTATATCATACCGTTTGATTTGAAAACAAAGTTTATTGAAGGAACTATCAATTATATTTTACGCTCAACAAGTCTATCCTTCGATTACATTACATCCAGATACAATTTTATCTATAATTCGACTTTAACGGCTGGTTGATAACATCTTTTCACCAGAATCTGACATTTTTGTTTCTTTTTACTAGAATATGACATTAGCTCTCGCAGCAGGGCCGATGATATCCTAAGAAGCTTAGGTCAGGGAACATCTAAGCAGTGCTGCTCCTATAGGAGCACAGCAGCAGAAAATTTTAAGAAGTCTCCTTCATACGATAAGAGCCCTAAATGCCTAACCATCCTTCACATCCTAATCTTCCATACAAACAGTACCCCCTTCCCCCATAATTTGATAAACTTCAAAACCTTCAGCAATGGGAAGAGCAACTAGCCCAGCGGATATTCCACTAGAAAATGCTCTCCGACTCTACCTCCCCCATCTCCCCAACCATGATAACATTAATTATAGGACCCAAAGGCAGATACTTGGAACAGCATCTTACCTCAGCTTGATCATCACGGTCATCATCTAAATCCTCAAACAACTCGCTATGCCACACTTGGGGCGGCATCTTTCGAATACACCACCACAGAATCCTTCTTAACACTACCTAATTATACCTTGCTTTAATTTACCTGGTCCAATGTTCTGCATTATTTGCTTCTCAAAAAAGACATGACCAGGTTCACTTCACTTTGACCTCGAAAATATTTTTTTAAAAAGTTCGGCAACCTCTACTGATTTCAGTTTATTCTCGACATAACCGCAAGTACTTCTGTCAAGAATGGGGCAATTGTAGTAGCATATTTCCTAGATTCACAAGGATAAGCTGGCATAACATAGTCGCAGACAGTCAGTATTGCATAGTCGAAGACAGAAATAATTCGAGTAGTTACCACAAGTCCTTAACCTACTTAAAGTAGCCATTGTGCCTGGTCAAGAAATAGCCGCTAAAGATCTGCAAAGTTCGCCTACTATCACCGAAATAAGAAACTTTCCTTTCTTTTTGTAAACTGCCTATATCTATTATAAATACAGGTAGAGAATAAATTAATCAGATCCGTAACCCTACTATTCTTATATCCTTACCTTACTATCACTCTAAAAACTTGTAATAAATAAATAACATAGTAGATTTTATATCAAAATCCTTCTCGTGGTCATGGTTTTTCTCAACTTTTACTGAGTTTTTAAGTTAAATCTTGCTTGTTAAGTTTATTATCACACCATTCTTACAAAAAGTATTGGCGAAGATAATTCTACGAAAAAACATGCCACTACAACTTTTCTATCAACTGGAGTACTCATTATAGGAGGATGCCCCAAGTATCGTTTAAGATCTTGGAAGGCCAACTCACAGTCAGGAGTCCAAATGATTTCCTTTTTTATTTCTTTTACAGTGTAGTGGGATTCCCATGAAGAAGGAGGTAAAGAAGTTTGCATCGATCAGATGACTTGGAGATGAATCTGTGAAGAATGGCGATCTTGCATGTAAATTTTTGGACATCTTTTTTTATTTGTGGAAATGGTATTGCAATGGGTACCTTGATTTGTGCAAGGTCAATTTCGATTCCTCTTTTTCTCATCAGGTATCCCAGAAATTTACCAGATACAACTCTGAATTGGCATTTCTCAGGGTTGAGTTTCATTTGGTATTTGCGAAGTATATTGGAGATGGTTTGGAGGTTGCAAGAATGATCTTCGTGCTTCAAGCTTTTGCAGATCATTTAATCGATGTAGACTTCCATGATTTTGCCTAGATGATCTTTAAACAATATAGTGACAAGCCATTGGTAAGTAGCTCTTGCATTTTTTAACCTGAAAGGCATGACTGTGTAACAGTGAGACCTCTTTCAGTAATGGAAGTATTTTTTTCTTGATCGTCTTTAGAAAATGGAGCCTGATTGAAGCCGGATGCTGCAACCATCATGGAAAGAAGTTTGTGCCCTGCGGTAGAGTAATGGAGTTACGGGATCGTGGGTGAGGAAAATTATCTTTCGGTGTGAATTTGTTGGGTTATGTGAAGTCAACACTGATCTTCCTATTTTTCTTTGGGCCAGCCACAATATTAGAAACCCACTTTGGATATTTGGCTTTTCAAATAAATTTTATACGAAAGAGTTTATCAATTTCTTCATTCGGGATTTCACGGAGGCGGGGAGCTAAGTTTTGACATTTTTGTATGACTGCTTGGCTGTCTAAAAGGAGGTTCAGTTTATGGCATGCGATTGTTGGATCAATGCCAGGTATTTCTTGGAAAGTCCAGGCAAAGATGTCGATGTTTTTCTTAAGTAGCTGGATCATTATTTCTTACTCGTCGGTTGACAACCTGGAGCCAATGAAGGTGTGACGCCTGGGTCCATCGAGTTCAATGGATTCGACCATAATTCCCAAATTGAACCAATGTAACAAACTACATCCCAAAATTTCCCAAGTACTTGGACTCGGCATCAATGACTAGGAATTTAATGAATGTGGTTTATGATCCTGCTTGAACTGGCAGAGTATCTTCTGCTGTAACTGATTCTTTTAAACCGTTAAAGCCGATGATTGTTGTATTCGAAGCTTTCATGGAATCTTTGATTCCTAAGACTTTAGATTCCCTTCTGAATAAAACTTCTAGGGCACTTCCGGTATTAACATGAAGCATTTGCAGGTAGTCTTCTCTAACTTTGATCATAATGACTAAAGGGTCATCATGAGGATATTTTGCATGGTTTGTGTAGGGACTTATCCCTCGATCTATCTCAAAATTGAGCTCACAAAGCTTGATTTACATCCATCTCAGGCTCGCACATTTTTATCACTTGACACTCCAGTCAACATTACAATCAACCCTACGAACTACTCAAGAACGTGGGTCGAGCTAAACTCGGAAAATGTTATCCTGTCAAAGACACCTGTCTCCTATGATCTCGTTAATTATTTAGTCAACCACCACTAACCATATTATTCAGAAAATGTACTCCAGCACGATGAAGAGCTGTGGGAAAAGCATATGTAAAAGAAAAGTTCCAGAAGAGACAGGGACCAGAAAAATTACACAAACTTTTTTTTACGAGATCAAAAGCATTTTTATATTTACAGATCACTTGTAATAAAGATATCCTCTTGAAGCAATAAAGATACTTTTGCAAAAATCCTCCATACGAGGTCGTGGTTTTATATCTATTCAGAGGTTTTCCATGCTAAAAACACCTGTTTCCATTTCTTACTTTCTATTAGAGTATTGTTACAGGATCCTTGTTGTGATAGTTAATTCCTAATCATTTTGAGCTTACGGAATTTGGCCATTTCATTTGGCACCGTATATGGGAAAGATTACATTTCCACGATACCCTAAGGTAGTCTTTCACTGTAAATTTCAATTATGGTTTCTTCCAGACGATAAGCTGCAGGAACTCAGCCCAAATTTTTTTGCAGATCCAGGACAGCTCACTGGGTTATGGGCAAATCTCCACGCCAAAATAAAAAAATGCGCCAAACTCAAACTTTAATTGGCAAAGGATTGCGAGCTCCAAGAGAAAGAGCTCGTTGCAGAACGAGAAGCTCGTTTGACAATGCTCAAACGGTATGAAGATCATATGGTGATGATGCAGACTGTACTCGAGGATCTGGAAAATACTCAGCAGGCCCCTCCATCCAGGGGTCGCGATCAACTTCCAAAGACCTCCCGCATTTTAGCAAGGGAAAGATTGGTACCTTGGGGAGCCATCAGTAAAGCAATTTCCAGAAATCTACAACACGGACTGCAGCCCTCCATCCATTTGGGGGGCGAAGCTCAATCATAAGTCAGTCGAGGTTACCAGATATCCATCCGTCAGGAGGAAGACCAGCGACCTCTACATCAAGTTCCAGCGCGAGATCGCTTGAGTAAAGGTACGGGAACTCATCATCCCCTGCCAACACATCCAGCGATTTAACCAACACGTTATTATGTCACAAAAGAACACATGGACCAGCAAATTAAGGAGTTAATCGAGGCAATAGTTGTGGGTGCAACCGGCAATACCACAAATTTATAAGGAAGTCAAATTACCAAATAACTATTCGATATGGAGATACTGAAAGGTTTCCATAGGGACTAGATTTCGTAAAGCTCGAACTAGCTTGAAATTGATCTTTACTCTAAGAACTACTATGCTAAGAATTAAATAAGAGATAACACTTGACACAGGGGATTTAGCGTAGAACACCTGTAAATAGGTAAAAACCACGACCTCGAGTGGAGAATTTTGTGAAAGTAGTATTATTGCTGGAGAAAGTGAAAGAATCTAATTTCAAAAGTTAATCTAAGAAAAAATTGCTAGAGATCAGATAATTGTGTGTATTGAATTGTCTGTCGAACACCTCTTTTCCTTAGGAGCTCTGCCCTTTTATAGACCCTGTTCTCAGCTTGACATCATGCTTGAACACTTTCTTCTAAAAGAGGGAGTCATGGGAAGTTGAGTGTGCAAGTGCCAGCTCGTGAGAGACAGGTATATATTGACTTATTCTGTTTACATCTGTTGTGGACGATCCACGTTCTGCTTGAGTTCGTGGTCGATTTGCAACTATTAACGTGTTTGTTTATGCCTGAGTCTGGTACTGGATAAGATTGAGTCTTCTGGAGCTCGAGGTATAGATGAGGTCGAGTGTCCATAGCTCGAGGGATAAGTTTCTACAATCGCGCCCTCGCAACTGAAGTCGCGTGTGGCTTTAGTTGAGAAAAACCCTAAAACTTGGACCTTATGATGATGTAAGTGACGTTTTTAAAAAATGGAACGTCAGTATTGAAGATTGTGCTTTCATTATGACGCGTGAGTGTTATGGGCAGACTATTGGTTTTCCCGAGCGGATGACAATTTTGGGAAACAACTGGTATAAAATGCAGTATCGCTATAAATAGTGGTCAGATTTGATCGCCGAATAACCTACAACACATCTTCGCTGCAGAGAAAAACAAACATGTCTGTTTTGTAGGGTGAGATTTTTTGAAAGCGTACCTTTGCAAAATCATGATTAAGATGAGGAATCAAGTGTATCATACCCAGTTTTCTTTCATCATAGAGGGATTCCAAATATGGTTTTGTGGTTAGCAGAGTAGGGAGACTCCCTTTGCTATTTTTTAAAGGAGTGTTGTTTGAAATATTTCTGGGCATTATGTAGCGTCTGATTTAGCGGTCGGGGTGTATGCGATGCAAAATCCTTGGTCTCTAATAGCATTCTGATTTCTAAGGTAGGAGTCATCTTCAATCTTCACGAACTCTGGGTTAGTGGGGATAAGGAGGAAGAGAGGGCGATGGTGGAAGTGGAAGATGGATCGCTTCTTTCGGTACCATCGTCTTTTCTTTTTATTCTTCATGCAGGGAAATGAAGGGAAAAAAGGTGTTTGACCTGTTGCAGGCTTGCAATTTTTGAGTTGTGGCTAAAGTTTCTTTGGAAGATCAGTATTATCTTGGCAATAAGAAAAGAACTAGAGACCTGTCCTCGAGTTGAGAAAGTATTTGCAATATCGAGCTTCGAAAAACTTGATTCTATAATTGTAAAGTAACGCTGTAAGGGTAGGCCTATAACCAACTTGTTAAATAAAAATTGAGCGTAATAAAAGAATATTTTTGTTTGTTTCTTACTAGCGAAAAGCATAAATAGTTGACATGTCATCGAGCTGTACATAATATGGGAGTGAATAGTTGGTGGGAAAACATACCTTATCCTTCCTCGTAATTGAATCGAGCTTATCAGATGTAAACATAAAGCTCGAAATATAAACTTTAGAGAGCTCGATTAAGCACGAAAGGATCATAGTAAGTAGTTTGAACCCGAGAAGAGTGGGTTATAGAAACTGAAATACGTTGCGTATAGTCAATCGAAAAATTAGTCCTGTTAACTGAACAGTATAAAAGTGTGACTTGTTCTTTAAGAAGTTTATTCATAAAAAATGGTGAAAACTCATTCTCAGAGGGCTGTTGAAGTACGTGTGTTGAACGATTTGCGTTTAGTATTCAAGATTTATGAAATAAGGGATACTATTTTTGGGCAGCAAGGTTATGATGCGGTTCTGCTTGAAACCCGAGTGAACTATGAGGCTAAGACTAATGTAGAAAGGGGGGAGGAAATGAACTGCGTGTACTGGTCTGAGTCCATTCGTACCTGTTGGCGGTCTGTTGAAGATCGTAAAAAGTTCATCCTGATGATGGCCAAGGAGGAGATCATCAATGAGGATAGGGATATCGTTTCAGGGCTACTGAAAGCTTGTGGTGTTGTTGGACACATCGATTGCTTCAAATACAAGTATCTTGGGGATTCGAGTGATTGACTGTTGTATTTTTTGAATTTTTAAAATGTAATTGCCCGAATTTATTTGAAGAAAACTCTGTTCATGAAAATAGGCTATGACAAGGATTGTTGTTGAAACTGAATTTTTGAATTTGTGTTGCTAACTAATATTGACATTAAAGTCAAGGTGTATAAGTAGGGAAAATAAATGTACGTGAAATTTTAAAGTAGAAAATTCATAATCATGAGTTTGGGGTATTGTGAAAAGAGTGGGACCAAGAGGCTGAGAGATACGCTAAAGTATAATATTTGGTGTAATGATGGGAAGGTATTTTCACCAAAGCGGTATAACACCTCTGACAGGTTCAGACCTACAGATGGCTCAGTTCAGGAATTGAGGATTACTTATTGGAAAACTCCAAGCCGCCAGCGGTCGGGGAAAGGTGCATAAGTACCCCCTCTCCTCCCTCTTTGAATACAAAAAACCTGAAAAAGAAGAGAAGGGTTAGAGAGAGAGAGATCTCAACTGACGATTCCATTACCGCTGAAGGAGGAAAGGATAAGAGGAAATAAGTGACTAGGAGTCTCAATTGTAAACTACTAGAGGAGGCTGAGATCGAGGAGGTTATAAAGAAGTTACAGAAATTGAGCAAACTGGTGCAGACTAACGCTGTAGACTCTCACTCGGGTGCTGAAGGTAAGTCTATCTTTGGGTTTACATGAGTTTTTGTATAAAAATCTTTATTGTGTCGGGATAAGGATGTAGTCCCTGCCCAAACACAAAAAATAAAATAAAAATAATAATGGGAATGATGACTGTGGGGCGATACAAATCGTTTTGTCACAGTTTTGGATTATAGAAATGATCTAGTAGTGAGAGATAAAAATTGATATATATACCTTGACCTATCTGTAGGTTTTGTTGGACCAGCGTCTTATAAAGTAGACCATTTACTGTAGATAAGTATGGCTTCGACTTCCGATTGTGCAAAGGCTGATAAAGTAGACTTCGTAAGGCATTTATCTCCCATCATTGGAGTAGGGGATGAGGAGGATACTGTAGCTAAATTGGTAAAATGGCCTCGTCTGGAGGGTTCTCGAGTGGAGTACCCAACAGGTTCTAGTCGGTTTAGGAAGTTCTATAAGGCCAAAAGTAGTATAGATGGGATTTGGGGGCACGCCTTCAGATATATGGGTAATTTCTTTAGGACTTGCAGTGTCAGTCAAGAAGGGGATTACCTGCATTTCCTGCCTGATTTGTCTAAAGAAAAGAAGTGGAGACATTTAGGGGACGAAGTATCCTTGGAGTACGTTCAAAGCATGGTGAAGGATAGTCGAACTGATGGGTTTTGTCGTTATTTAGCCCAGTTCAACAATGGGTTGATGCTGCCTTTGAGCAATTTGGCTAAGAATGTTATGAATATGATTGGGGCCTGCCCGGCGCAATTGAATTGCAATTTTTGGAAAGTTACCCTTGCATGCGAAGCCCTTAATGAGAGATGGGCTACATCTGGTAGTGAGAGGAGGATTACTGCCAAGGATTTTCTGGAGTATTATGCTGTGAAATATGTCACAGCAACTGATGGTACATATCTCTCTTCTAGTTCTTCAAGAACATGCTTCTTCGACCTGTCTCCAGCAGGGCTAGTATGAAACGACAACCTTTTATGGGTTTCTGGTGAATGTCTTCAGCGGTCTGATGAGGAACCCTTAGAACTTAACAATAGAACTATAACAAAAGGTAAGTATACCATTAAAAATTGAACTATTATTTGTATGTTTAACTATATTTCTATAGTTGATTTGTATCTTACATTGCCAATTTTTTATGCAAGAAATAATTGCAAAGTTTCGAGGAAGGAATTTTTTATAGATGTCGTTGCCAGGGAAGGCACTGAGCTCGAAGCTATTCTTAAAGATTTAGAGATAAGTAGGTTCAAAAGGGTAGCTAGTAAGGACGACAAGGTCAAGAGATCTCAAGCGAAGAGGAAAATGGCTGGGAAAACTCCAGGCTCTATGGAAGAGAAATTGTCAACTCCTGAACATAATACACCTTTGAAGCTCACGCGGCTCAATGAAATGCCAGATGGGCCGGTGGACATGGCCACTGTCTCTAGCACTATTGTACAGAACCTGGAGAAGAGGAAGGCCATAAAAAGGGGGTCTACTTCTCGTTCTGTTACATCGGACACTGTGGACGATAGCAGTAAGAGGAGGTAGGTAACTTTTCCCTCAAAGTCGCAGGTGGTGCTAGAGAAAAGCGATAAGATCGCTGAGGGGGCGGACTTGAAGCCGCGCTTTGAGGTTAAGGCCGGTCTCCTGGAGGATCAATGCCGAGCAAAAGCGCGAGAAAAGATGGTTATTGTTGTGGATGATGAGTTTATGAAGGTTAGTAAATAGTTAGTTTTGTCGAGCTGTTTTGTTGCTCGAGCTGACTTATTCCTTTTTGTAATTTGCTCGTGCTCTGAGGGGGGTTCATCTTGGTTTCCAGGATAGGTCCATTGAGCTGGAAAAGAGGATCACCCAGCTCGAGGGAGAGAAAAACCAGTTTGAAGAGAACCTGACTCAGGAGAAGGAAGCTTTCCAGTTAGAGCTGGAAAAAGAAAGGGAAGCTGGTGCCCTAAAGCTGAAGGAAGTTAGGGCTGAAAGTGTAGCTGAAGCGGAGCGATTGATTACCGCGTCTGCTACATTTTTGAACAACCTTGCAGGGAAGCTCTACCAGCTGAGGTATACAAAGGCAGAGATTATGGCATTTAGCGAAGGGAATTATGAGGTAAAGGAAACTATGGATGAATAGGAGGTTGAGGAAATGGAGGATGGTCTGAATATTCCTGAAAAGACCGCTGCCGATAATCAGGAAACTATTGATCATGTAGGATGATCGTGTAATGTAACATTGGTTGTGAAACATGAACTCAAGCTTTATAATATTTTACTGTTGTTTGATGCCAACAACATTTTGCTTATGAAACTCTGTATTGTAGGAGATATAAAGCTCGCGCTACAGAGTTGTGGACTTAGAGGGCCTGCTTGAAGTGGAGAAAAAATCCTCTGCTGAATTAGAGGTTAGATAATTCAGATAAATTAATAACTTGATGAACAAGAATTTAATAGAAGATGGGATATGTACCTTATAAGTTTATTCTAGTTCAGGATGTTTGTGTATGTACACTCTGTCTTGTGACCAAAACTTGTTGTGGTCGGTAGGCCAAAGAGGCATTGGTTGTCACAAGCTTATAGGTGCCTGTACTACAAGTTTGTCAGTATGCTTTTGTCAATCTGTTTCCCAATTAGGTACTAATGTTGTGAGTCTCTGCTAACTGTTATGCAGAAGGAGCTAGACGTTGCTAGAGAGAGAGAAGAACAAACTCTTTTATATTATGTTGAGTAAGCAGAAGAATATGAGGCTTTGATCTCTCAGTATGAAGATCGATTGGATGATAATGTGAAGCTTTCTTTAAAGCTTGAAGAAGTTAAGAGACAAGTCGAGAATAAGACTGCAATAATTTTGAGCAGGGATTTGGCTTTGAACCAACTTACCAGCGAACTTACTGAGTTGAAGGAAAAGGCGGCGTCAGGTTCTCAACACGAGGCTGAGTTAACTGAATACCGTATTAGAGCGTTAAATGAAGAGATACCTGATATGAAATATAACCTTCGTGCTCTGAGCAAGCAGTTGTTGAAGAGAGTGATCGACCTAGATACTGCACGAACTAACTTGGCAGTGTCTGAGGCCGATTTTGAAAAATTGAGCAGTAATATTATGGGAAAAGATTAAGAATTGCCTAACTCTGCACAAATATGTGATAGTTTGATTGCCAGGTTAGATCGTTTGAAGGCTAATTTACGTCGTTTAAAAGGAAGAGAGGCTCAAAGCAGGGCTGATATAGCAGAGGTTCATGCCAATAACAATTTTTTTGTGGACGAGCTGGCCCATGCTCGAGGAAACGTGAGGAGGGTTGTGCAACATGATAAGGAGATGAATGAAAGAATTAATCAACTCTGTGCCCGAATTTCCGAATCGGAGCGGGCATTACGTGTACGTGATATGAAGTATTAGAAAGATCTTAAATTTGAATTGGATGAAAGGGATGGTGAAATTGCTTCTGGTAAGGGGGGTCGAGATATGAAGGAATTTCTTCATAGAAAAGAAGAGTTAGTGGAGAATATGCATATTGATCTCTCAAACTCTCAACAGAAATCGATAGATCTTACAAGGCAGATGAGTGAACGTATTGATCAATTAGTAGCTGAACTGGCTGAATCAAAATCTCGTCGTTTGAAGGATAACAAGTGTATTGTTGTTACTCACCAAGACTTTAAGGAACTAGTAGTTCATGAACAAGAAAAATGTGACGGTGAAGCTTTGCATCAACGACAATTAAGCGTATTGGTTGTATTTTTTATCGAGGAAATAAAATTCTTATAGGTTGAGTGAGATTTGATGCAAGATTACTTCTCTGGAAGGACTTGTGTATGTAAACTCGATATCCCGAGCATAGATCCAATTGGGGTTATGGATCGTGGTATTGGGACCACGACGGCTGAACAAATAGCTCGAGGAAGAGAAATTGTTGCTGAACGAGCTCTAGAATATAAGGCATCCAAGACTGAAATAGGGGGAAGCTCGAGTGTAGTCTCACCTACTCCTATTGTGGGAGGAAGGTCGAGTGCTCTCCCATCAAGGAAATCCAGCATAATTAAAAAGAAATAGGCTTGAATTCTGATAATGAGTACATTTTGTATGTAGTAGATGTTGATGCTTCAGTGCTTGATGTAGGATTTTGAGAGGAGCGTTGTAATTTGAAATACTGATATGAGAAAATAATATTTCCACACCTGTAGTAGATGTTATTCTTTGGTTTAACCCATTAAATTAAAAGAAGTCTGTGGGTGTAGAAGTAAGTATTATCTGTGCTTCAAGCCTTGGACTTCAAGGAGGCTTAGCGGTAGCGGGCTAGTAATATCTTTGCTCGTACTTTAGGCAGTCACTGCAGGCTTAGAGGTTCTTTATGGCCTCTGCCTCGGATCTGTGTTTCCTCAGGGGTTCGGCATAGTACTATCTATGCCTTGATACCATATTAGAGAGCTGGGCTTATCAGCAATGAGCAACGTCTCACTCGTGCTTTAGGCCTAATCCAGCAGGCTGAGGCTCTTTATGGCCCTAGCCCTAGAGGTTTCTGAGTCCTCAGGGGTTCGGCTAGTATTATCTATGCCTTGGTACGATATTGGATATTGGAGCTTAGCGGCAGTGAGCAAGTTTTTTCCTCACTCATGCTTTAGGCTTGTTATCTTCAAGCCAAGAGGTTTGTTATGGCCCCCGCATTTAGATGTATGAGTATCCTTAGGAGTTAGGCTAGTATTATCTATGCTATTACCAATGTTGAATGTTAGAGCTTAGCGGTAGCGAGCAAGTTTTTTCCTTACTCGTACTTTAAGCTTGTTATCTTCAGGCTAAGAGGTTCGTTATGGCCCCTGCCTTTGGATGTATGAGTATCCTCAGGAGTTAGGCTAATATTATCTATGCCATTACTAATGTTAGATGTTGGAGCTTAGCGGCAGCGAGCAAGTTTTTTCCTCACTTGTGCTTTAGGTTTGTTATCTTCAGGCTAAGAGGTTCGTTATGGCCCCTGCCTTTTGATGTATGAGTATCCTCAGGAGTTAGGCTAGTATTATCTATGCCATTACCAATGTTGGATGGAGCCTAGCGGTAGTGAGCATGTTTTTTCCTCACTCGTACTTTAGGCTTGTTATCTTTAGGCTGAGAGGCTCGTTATGGCCCCCGCCTTTGGATGTATGAGTATTCTCAAGAGTTAGGCTAGTATTATCTATGCCATTACCAATGTTGGATGTGATTTGCCTTTAGGGATCGGGCTAGGATAAACTGCGCCTTTACCCTTAGATGGAGATGAAGTAGAACTGTATAGCAGGGATTCTTGTGATAAAAAAAAGATTTCATTGATTGAAAAGAGTTTGTACATACATTGGATGTAAAATCTCGAGGTGGATTGAACGTTGCTGAGTGACGGAGGAGCTGTTTAGCGTCGATATAACTTCAATCTTCTTGTATTCCATGGATTTGGAATTTTGTCACCAGCTTCCGTCATGAGATAGTATGAACCCGGACCAGTTCAACCTATGACCATGAAAGGACCTTCCCAATTTTCTGCTAGTTTCCCAGCATGTGGATCTTTTCTATTATCTGGGATTTCTCGAAGGACCCAGTCATTGATAGCGAACTCCCGATTGCGGACTCGTTTTTTGTATGAATTTGCCAGTGTTTGATGATATCGACCAAGATTTGCGATAGCTCGATCTCATGTCTCATCGATCCAATTGAGGTTACAAGCTAATTCGAACTCATTTTCTTCGTCTGTGAGCTCGTGGTCTCTCACAAGATGGTGGTACTTTGTTGGGATTACTGCTTCAGTTCCATAGGCAAGCAGAAAAGGAGAGCACTGTGTTGACTTCTGGGGCGTAGTTTGATAAGCCCATAAGATGTGAGGTAATTCACGTATCCAGTTGCCCTTCTTTTGTAACATAAGGCACTTTTTGAGACCATCCACGATGATCTAGTTTGTGATCTCTGCTTGTCCATTTCCCGTGGGGTAGTATGGGTTTGATGGAGAATGGATTATGTTGTGTTTGTTGAGAAATACTACGACCTTTGCTCCAACGAATTGAGGACCGTTATCCATACGGATCAAACGTGGACAACCAAATCTTGTGATGATAAGCTGCCAAATGAAAGAAATAACCTCTTCTTCTCGAGTTCTGCATAGAGGAATTGCTTCGACCCATTTAGTGAAGTAATCCGTGGCAACAAGGAGAAATTTCCTATTACCCAGAGTATTGGGGAATTCACCAACTAGATCGAGTGCCCATCGTTTGAATGACCAGTATACCTTACTGGCATGGAGTTCGAGGGCATGGACTCGAATTTGATTTCCATGACGCTGACATTCATCGCATTTCCTTGAGTATTCTTCAGCTTGCTTCGGCATCCCTGGCCAGAACACTCCTTGGGTAATAGCTCTGTTAGCAAGAGCTCGTCCTGCGGTATGGGATCCACAGATTCCTTCATGTAGATCTCGAAGCATGTTGCCGGCAAGTTCCTTAGAGAGGCACTTGAGGTATGGACCGGTGACTAAGCGTTTGTAGAGATCACCCTTTGGTTGGACTATGAATCGTCTTGAATTCTCGATGATGTGTCTGCGCTACTGTGGATCATCTGGTAGTGGCCCGTTGCATGAGTTATCCTGACCGAGATAAGTAACAAAAGGTTTCCTCCAATCATCTTCCGCCATCTCATCGCCCCAGTGTTAATCACATATACTGTAGTACGATTAATACTAGGGTTAGAAATAACTTCAATTTGAAGGTGTCTTGATTCTATACCCATTACTCCGGCTAAGTAAGCCAAGGAGTCAGCGTGGAGATTCTCTCCACGAGGGAGGTATTCGAGCGTAGCTTTGTGAAATTTGTTTAGCTTTTCTGTAACCAGAGCTGCATAATCGACCATGATTATGTTCTTCTTGCAATGTTCTAAGTAGTGATAAACGATTAGAAGAGAGTCTGTGTAGGCTGAGATTTCAGTGATTCCGAGTTCGAGAGCCATGTCCAGACCGTGAATGAGTGCCTCGTATTCTGTAACATTGTTCGAGGCTTCAAAGTCGAGACGGATGGATTTTTCGATTCTGTCGTGGGAAGGTATAATGAGAACGATCCCAATTCCCAACCCTGCGGGTCCCGCTGAACCATCAGTGAGGAGCCTCCACCCTTTTGAGATATCCATGATGCTCTATCATAAAAATATTTGGAGGGTGGAATCTCATCTGCTGCATCTTTGGCGAGATCTGGATCATGTTCTTCCCAGTCAAGATCAGAAACTGGAAAGTCTGCTAGAAAATTAGCGACTGCTTGACCCTTTTCGGAAATTCCATGCTCGAATTTAATTTCGTGCTCCCCCAAACTGACGTACCACTGTTGTACTCTTCTGGATTTCTCTTTCTTAGACAATACTTCCCAAAGTGGGTAGTTCGTCATGACTTTGACAGAATGTACTTGAAAATAGTGTTTGAATTTTTGTGCGGTGTAAACGAGAGTTAAAAATAATCTTTCAATTTTAGAGTACCTCGTTTCCGCTGGAGTAAGTGTCTTACTGATGAAGAAGATCGGTTTCTCAATTTTTCCTTCGAGCCAAATAAGAACTGAGCTGAGAGATGTATTTGTAACTGCGAGGTAAATAATCAACTCCTCATTGCCTATCAGAGTGCTCATAATTGGAACCCTCCCTAGGTAAGTTTTGAGTTCCAGAAAAGCTGCATCGCATTCTGATGTCCAGTTTATATCTTTATTTTTTGAACCTTTGCCTCGCTGAGTAGAACCTCTGAGTAGCATAATTAACCATCTGCATCGGTCCGAGGATTTTGATACGAATCTGTTGATTGCTGCAATCTTTTCTGCGAGCTTTTTTACATCCTTCTTTGTTTAGGGTGAAGGCATGTCCAGAAGAGCTCAAATTTGATCTGGATTTGCTTCTATCCCTTTCTTGCTGATAAGATGACCCAAGAACTTGCCTGAGTGAATGCCGAATTGGCATTTTTTGGGATTAAGCTTCATTCTGTAGGATCATATTATACTGAATATTGTAGAGAGGTAAGAAATGCGATCTTCTTTCTTTAGGCTCTTGCAAAGCATGTCGACAATATAGACTTTGACTGTTTCTCCCAAGTGTTCTTTGAACGTACTTGTGACCAGCCTTTGGTAAGTGGCTCCAGCATTCTTAAGGCCGATTAGCATGACCTTGTAACAGTAGAGACCTCTTTTTGTAATAAACATAGTCTTTTCTTGATCTGCTTCCAAGAGTGGAATCTGATTGTACCCCAAAGTGGCATCTATCATGGACAAGAGTTCATGACCTGCTGTAGAGTCAAGGATCTGATGAATGATCGGAAGAGGGAAGCTATCCTTTGCCGTGTGTATGTTTAAATCTGTAAAATCTACACAGACCCGAACCTTCCCATTCTTCTTTGGAACAGCAACGATATTAGAAATTCAGTCTGGGTACTTGGCTTATCGAATGAAACCGACCTCGATAAGTTTGTCAATCTCCTTGTTCACCTCATCTCTAAGTCTTGGAGATAACCTGCGTTGCTTCTGCTTAACTGTTGCGGTGCCTTCGCGGATGTTTAAGATGTGGCAAGACTTTGAGGGGTCCACGCCTGGCATTTCTTGGAAGTTCCATGCGAAAACGTCTTTGCTGGATTGGAGGAAAGAAATAAGAGCTTCTTTCTCTGTTTGAATTAATTTTGTACCAATATATATGTACCTCAGTTAACTCCATCGACCTAAACGTATTCCACGGGCTCGGCTGGAGAAGACTGACCATCGAGGTGATCAGCCTTCTGTGATTGGTATGCAGCAATCTATTTTGAAAGGTCGAGAACTGGTGAGACTATATTCTTGCAAGCTCGGGAGAGTTTCTGACTTCCTTTGATTTCATAAATACCGTTGTTATGCTTGAAACGGAGTGTTTGGTAAAACGTGGACGGGATGGCCTCCATATTTTGTAGCCAACAGCGTCCTAGTTTCCCCAAATACCTTGATTTGGCATTGATGACGTAAAAAATAACATCGATAGTGGTAGGCCCTGCTGTGATCGGGATAGTGATCTTCCCAACACGTTCTTCTTTGGACCCATTAAATCCACTGATGTCAGTCTCACTTTAAACGACCTGATCTGAGAGTCCCATCTGGTCAATCGTACTCTGGAAAAGGATCTCAACCCCACTTCCTGTGTCCACCATCATGGTGTGCATTACGAAGTTTCTCATTTTGAGCATAATTAATAGTGCGGCATGATGATGATACTTCACTTTTCCTGTGTAGCAGTCTTCGATGAAGATTCCCTTTCGACGACTGCTTGACTCTTGGAGGAGCTTGGCTTCCTTGTCTTGGAAGGCAAGGTCACAGCACTTGCCCAACTTCCTCCACTTGACTCTGTTGGAATTTGAGACCTGATTGATCTCGAACATATTGCTGCAGTAGAGATGATATAAATGCTTCTCCTCTGCTTGTTCTGTTGCTTGAGCCATATCATCTTGTTTCAGATAGCTCCCATCTTTATAGCTGGGAAGATCGATGATGTATTCGAGCATGCTCCCTTCCTTAAAAATGATATCCAGGAGATTTTTCAAACCATAGCAATTGCCAGTGCTGTGGTGCTTAATCTTGTGATATTCGCAATACATCATCGATAAATGATATCCAGCTCGAATACCTCATCAAGATGTCGAGCTGGACGGAAACATTTATCTTTCTAGAGAATAGGATAGATCACGGAAAGCTTGGCATTCAACTTTGGTATGACTATCCTGGATGGTTTCTATGACCACTGATTGTTGTCTCTTTCTGGGTTTGTCTTTGCTCGTTTAGGATTGTCTGGATCGCTCGAACCGCAGTTGTTGTTGGAATTTGTAAAAGGAACCTTGGTGTTGTAGACTGCCTTTACAGGTTTATTCGGTTCGGGCATCATCCGCTCCAGATCGATGTAATTCTTGACTTTCTCGATCATATCTTCGAGAGTCTTGGACTTCTTTAGGAAGAGATACTCTTTAGCTTTGCAATTGATCTGCAGAGCATTTGTGAATGTGGACACGGCTGTCTTCTGATCTAGATTGTCGGCCTTCTGAGCTAGTTTAAGAAACTTCTTGGAGAACTCCTCGAGCTTCTCCCCTTGTGCTTGTTTGAGACTTATAAGAGAATATAAGTTCTCTTCTTTGTCCTTGTTGTGGGCATAAGCCTTGATGAAGATTTTCTGTAACTGCTCGAAGGTATGAATCGAATCTTCTGGTAAAGAGTTGAACCAATGGAGAGGTTTGTCCTGGAGACTGGTGGTGAAGAGCCAACAAAGGATGTGATTCAGATTAGAATACAAACCCAATGAGTTGCGGAATTGTTAATAGTGCTGACCAGCTATTGGAAGATCGAGCATAATTAATAGTGCTGGCCAGGATCGGTTCCTTTGTATTTGATGATCTTGGGAGAATGAAAACCTGTTGGGACATTCATATCAAATAATTCTTTAGCAATTGGACTACCTTGTAATTTGTGCGAGTCATCTTTCGCGTCTAAAACCGTTGCTTCGATGATCTCTCTGATACGCTGTTCCATGAGTTCATGAGAAATATAATGTTGAGGGATAGGGGCTGCTGGAACTACTGAAAGTGCTGGAACTGTTGGAACTGCTTGATGTATGAATCTTGGAATGTGGTCACCTGTTTCCTCGCTCACATTTTCAGGAAGCAGGGTTCGGTAAGGAGGTCGCAAGACTTCCTCGGGCTTCTTGGAAGGCCTGCGATCTCTGCTAATATCTATCTGCGCCTCTTGTCCCAAATGAATTGAGACTATCGGTGCTTGCGGATCCTTACAATGAATCCTAGAAATATATGTACTATGTAACTCATGTGGCCCTAACCTCTCGTGAACGGAAGCTCTTGAGATTGTTGGTACTGTTTCGCACTCTTTCAGGGCTGGTGGTGGTTGGCTGCTCAGTAATGCTTTTAGAGCAATTTGATAAGCTAACATCTGAGCTTCTTGTTTCTTTGTCTCTAGAACTCGAGCATGATGCTCTCATTCTAACTCCTTCTCGCGGAGTTCTCGATCTTCCAATAGCTGACTCTGTTTCTCGGCTTCGGCAATTAAGCTCGCCCGAAGCTCGGCCACCCGATCAGGTTCCCACAAACTTTCAGGCTTAGCTTCTGAAGATTGAGGTGTTTGAACTATAAATGAATACTACTCGGCTGATGAGTATCAATCGTGGTCTTTAAGTGCGTGGAAAAATTGTGCGTTCCCACAGACGGCGCCAAATGTAGGGACCAGATTTCGTAAAGCTCGAACTAGCTTGAAATCGATCCTTACACCAAGAACTACAATGCCAAGAATTAAATAAGTGATAATACTTGACACAGGGGATTTAGCATGGAAAACCTGTAAATAAGTAAAAACCACGACCTCGAGTGGAGGATTTTGTAAAAGTAGTATTATTGCTGGAGAGAGTGAGAGAATCTGATTACAAGAGTTAATCTAAGAAAAAATAGCTAGAGATCAGATAATTGTATGTATAAAATAATCTGCCGACCACCTCTTTTCCTTAGGAGCTCTGCCCATTTATAGACATTGCTCTCAGCTTGACATAATGCTTGAACACGTTCTTCTGAAAGTGGGAGTCATGGGCAGTTGAGTGTGTAACTGCTAGCTCGTGGGAGACGGGTATATGTTGACTTGTTTTGTTTACATCTACTGTGGGCGATCCACATTCTGCTTGAGTTCGTGGTCGATTTGAAACTGTTAACGTGCTTGTTTATATGTGAGTCTGGTACTGGATAAGATCGAGTCTTCTGGAGCTCGAGGTATAGATGAGGTCGAGTGTCCATAGCATGAGGGATAAGTCTCTACAGCATCCATACTCCCTAAATTTACAAATACAAAGGTACTGACCTCTCGGAGACATGCCAGAGAATCTAACCCCCAAGCTATTTGACGAACGAGCTGACTGGATCACAACATCAGGGTGGAGGCTTCTCAGAGATGGATCAGCAGGACCCGCAGGGTTAGGGATTGGGATCATTTTGACTAACCGTTCTAATGACAGAATTGAGAAATCAATCCGCTTAGATTTTGAGGCCTCAAATAATGTTACCAAGTATGAAGCTCTCATTCACGGACTCAACCACGCACTTGAGCTCGATGTCCCTGAACTCTCAGTTTATACAAGAAGAACGGGAAGATGATCAAATACGCACAGCCCTCGTTGCAGATAAGATGAGTAAGTTCGCGAAAGCAACTATCGAATTTCTTCCTCGAGGTAAATATAGACACACTGATTCCTTGGAATATCTACGAGGTCTTGGGTACAGAAGCTCGATATCTTCATATTGAAATCATTTCAACCCCCAACATTGATCGCATATCTGTATGCACGATCAACACTGGGGGCAATAAAGGGAGAGACGACGATTGGCAAAAACCATTCTTAGCCTACCTCGGTGTTGACAATAATTGCAACGGACCACTCCCAGTAGATCCAAAAGAGCGCCTATAGCTGATCAACAACTTGAAGCATTGTATTACTCAAAACTGTATGCTTTACCGCCTTTCCGTTATAGAGCCTTACCTCAAGTGCCTCTCAAAGTCAAAAGCAGATAAACTGTTCTGTGAATTACACGAAGGAACTTGTGGCTCCAATGCCGCAGGTAGATCATTAGTGAATATAGCTATAACTAAAAGAGTATTCTGGCCCAGCATGCTCAAGCAAGCATAAGAGTATTCCCGCTGGTACAACACCTGCCAGAGACATGGGCATATGATACGCGCCCCTGCGCTTAAACTCCATGCAAGCAAGGTTTTCTGGCCATTCATATGATGGGCGCTAAACCTCGTCAGCGAATTCCCTAGCTCTCCAGGTAATTGTTGTCACCTACTCATAGCTAATGGTTACTTTTCAAAATGGGTAGAAGCAATTCCACTGTGCCAAACCAGAGATGACGAGGTCATCAATTTTATCTGGAACCACATAATCACTCAGTTCGGGTACCCCCACCTAATTCATATCAATAATAGGCCCCAATTTGTGGGAGATAAGGTCGTAACCTTCCTAAACTACCCCAATATCATCCACTCACCATCAAATCCATACTATCCTCAATGCAATGGCCAAGTCAAAATCACCAATAAAACCATTGTGGATAGACTCAAAAATGGCTTTACTCATAGAAAAAAAGGAAATTGAGTTCGTGAACTACCTCATGTTCTGTGGGCGTATCGAACCACTCCCCGACAATCCACTAGGTGTACACCATTCCTCCTTTCTTATGGTATTGAGGCTGTCATTCATTCTGAATATCATCATCCAGTTCGCGATCACGAGCTGACTGACGAGGAAAATGAGTTTGAATTGGCTTGCAACCTCAATATGATAGATGAGACCAGGGAGCGCGTCATCGCTAACATAGGTCGTTATCATCATATGTTTGCCAGGTCGTAAAATAACCGAGTCAGGAGCCATACTTTCCAAATCAGAGATCTCGTCCTCAGATAAATTCCTCAACATCTCAAAGTGCCTCACGCTGGAAAATTAGCCGAGAATTGGGAGGGTCATTCATTATCACAGGTCTCTCAGGCCTGGGATCATACTATCTCATGACAGAAGAGGGAATCCCCATTTCAAAACCTTGGAATACTAGACAACTGAAATGGTACTATCGTTAGGCGTCTTACTACTCAATATCCAGTGTTCATTGTTTGTGTTTCAATTCCAAAAGTGAGATTCTTATCTCAATCCAATGTAAATTCTGAACTTATCAATGAAAGTTTTTTTTGAACAATATCATTCTCTTCGCGAACATTCGAACACATTCTACAGATTAAAGCATAGATAATACTAGCTTACAATCAATCTTATCCAAGTTAGATCAAGGATATAACTTGATTTGGCTTCTTTTACTACATCTCTGCGATTGAAGTAAGTGTAGATACTTGTTTCATATTAAAGACTCCACCAATCAAGAGATATGGCAAATGTAATACTAGTCTTCATCTTTTTCAACTTGTTTGGATTATTTATACCAGCTAGATCAAGGATATCACTTGGTTTAGCTGACTCTATTACATCTCTGCGATTGTAGCAAGTGTAAAAACTTATTTTATATCAAAGACTCTACCAAACAAGAGATAAGGCAAAGGTAATACTAGTCTTCAACTTTTTAACTTGTTTGGATCATTTATACAAGCTGGATCAAGGATATCACTTGGTTTGGCTAACTCTATTACATCTCGGTGATTGTAGCAAGTGTAAAAACTAATTTCACATTAAAGACTCTACCAAACAAGAGATAAGGCAAAGGTAATACTAGTCTTCATCTTTTTAAACTTGTTTGGATCATTTATACCGGCTGGATCAAGGATATCACATGGTTTGGCTGACTCAATTACATCTCTGCGATTGTAGCAAGTGTAGAAACATGTTTCACATCAAAGACTCAACCAGGCATAAGATAAGGCAAAGGTCATACTAGTTTTCATCTCTTTTGATATATCTGCGACATTTCTATAGTTCAAATCAAGTTTTAACTTTTTTTAACTCAACCCATATCTACGATTAAAAAAAATGTAAAAAAAATTATATCAAAGACCCTACCAGGCATAAGATAAGGCAATGGTTATACTAGCTTTCATCTATTTCAATGTGTCTGAACTAATAATATTTATTTTTAGGTCAAATTCTTATTACAAGGGTCTTTTTTTTGCTGATAGTGAGTCAACAGTACTTCCCCCTACATCAAGAGGTCAAACTTTCAGTTCACGGATCACAGAAGCTCTACTAGATTCTATCAGTTCAGTAGTTCAAGGGCCCAGTTGGGTCTCTATGGCGCCCAGAGATTTCCCTTGATCTATCTTAGTTCCACAAATGCATCCTTTGTCAGACAGAGTTTTGAACAAGGTATCTCATTCTGACTCAAGTATTTTTACTTCCTCTGGAAAATATGCAACAATCGCCTTTAGCAGGTCAGAGCGTGACGCATCAGGTATGACCATTATTGCAAATCTCACTCTCACCTTCTCGAGGTGTGACTCTAACCTAGCATACTCATTCTTCTGTTCAGTCATTTCCGCATTGACCTTAGCATGATAGATTACATTTTCTTCCAACTTTTTTATATACTTCGCTGATTCAGCAAGGTTCATGGCTTCTAAGTCTACTACCCGAGCACGAAGTTTCCGAATTTCTGCGTTCAACTCTTCCCTAACCGGAATATCTTTCAATAATTATTATTTCCTCTTTACTAGCGATTCCTTTACTTCGATCTACCCTTCCAGAACTTTCTTCCTGATAAGAGCAGTATCCAACTTATGCTGGCATTCCCTCAAATTTGCATTTTCCTTCTGGACATGCCCCTGAATATCAGATACGTCACTCTCTACCTATCAAATTCGACCTGAGAGACTAACTACATCCCCTTGAACTAAAGGAGTCTTAACCTCAGTTCTACTTCCACCTGAACACTCTCTAGCCTTAGCTTTCTTGGCATACGCAATGGCCTGTGCCTGTTCGGCCTTAAGTCGTGTAACCCTCTCGTTTAAATTGTTACCCTTTCATTGCCTTTCCTAGAATTCCATATCCTTGACAGGTATGGCTATTTGCAAATATTCAGTTGCGGCTTCCGAAGCCGATATATTTTCTCAAGCTACCCTCAGCTCGTCGTCTTTTTTGATGAATTTTCGTCTCATTCGCTCCAGCTCGTTCCTACATTTCTGGAGATCAGATCGAAATCGTTCCTCCAATTGTTCCAATGCCTAAATACATTATTGAGCCGTGTCAGCCTACTTACCCTTCACAGCCAACTCGTAAACTCAACTTTGAAGCTTCTCGGCGAGTTCTGTTACCTCCGCTAGCTCTTTTAATCCTTTATTTATCTCGACATCTTTCTCTTCTACCTAAAGAGTCAGGTCGGAAACGGCCTGGGTCAACTCCACAAGTCAAAAATGCGCCTTTACGTATTGATCTTCTCTATTCTCGTTCACCTCCTGCATCCTATCGAACTGCTCTGCAAATTCCCGATTACACATGAGTACGTCATTCTCACGTGAGTGAGATGAATCTAATTTAACCTGGGAATTATAACAACTTTTAGTACAGTTCAATTCAGGAAAGCCTTTGAATATATACATACTACATTTCTAAAAAGACTGTGATTTCTAAACATCTGCTTCAAAATACTTTTAAACTAAAATTTTGGAGTTCATTCTCAGATGAACGCCTCATGAGTCTTCTTTCGGCGTACAAGGTACATACTTTCGATATGCTACTCTATATTAATAACGTTGGATTTTTACCATGCATCTATATCTTGTTTTCTTGATAACTTAACGCTGGTATAACATACAAGTCGAAAACCTATTTTGATCTAACCTGCTGCTCCTCTTGCGCAGACAGCAAGGCTTTAGAGGTCTCTCTTTCCCTGGCAAGTTTAGACTCTAGATCTTTTATACTGAGACTCATCTCTCTAATTGCCTACAAAAGGTTTATAAAACAAAGTCAATCTGCAAAATTTTCTTCCCCACACACAGTTTAAACAACTTTAAAATATTTATACAAACACACGTGTCTGCCCTACCATCTCACTACCACCTTCTGGGAGTTCGACGTCATCCCCTTGATTTTCGAGCACCGTCTGGTGGGAAGCACCATCCAGACCGTCTATGATCCCCACCGCTTCCACTTCCTCCTTATCTTCCTCCTCAGCGTATGTGTCTGCCTTAATAGCATCTACCTCCTCCTCCTCAGAATAGCCTTTCAGCATCAAATGGCACCCTAGTCTGTCACGCTCCTCAACCATCTTGTCAAGATTGGCCTTTGTCTCCACCTGTAGCTGACCAATCGCCACGACATGAGAAGCCTTCAGCTACCTAACTTCCTTTAAAACGTTAGTCCTGGATCGAGCAAATTCTTTTTCCAGCTCGATATTTGCCTTCTTCGGCTCATTTTCTTCATCCTCAATACTGAGCCAAATCATCGTAACAAGACGAGCAAGCTGCAAAAATTACATCGATCTCAGCGATTTGCTCGAAGCGTATTAAGCAGTTCTTTTCGATAAATATAAACTTACCATCTTGATCGTATCTTCCTCTCCGTGGAGAACCACCAACCTGGCCCTTTCTTTGACCACTTGAGGTCGTCCACCACAGCAGATTGCCCTTCGCTGACCATCTCTCCTGACTCCCCCGAAGGTTTAACCCTCCTCCTATCTCTCGCAACCTCACCACTTCCAGTGGTACCAGGGGCCGGCAGAGCCTTTATCTTCCGTTTCTTCAAATATTTTAGAGCTATTTTGCTCGACTTAACTGGATTCGACTGAGCTGAACTACCAGTTCCAAAAGTCTTAGAAAAATTAGTTCGAGCCTCCTCACCACTTACTTGCCTTTTCCCTTCATCAACACCCGTCATCGACCTGGTAGATTAAGCTTTTCAACCCTTATTCAATCTACTATCAACCCTCTTCTTTCTACTCAGGCTGAGTCCCTCCAACACAAGTTTGAGTTCAGTCACTCCTCCTCCATAACTTTGTCCAATAGAGATTCCTTCCTCTCCACTTTAGACTTTACACCTATAATAACAACATTTTTACTATTAATTACAGTTGTCACCGAAACGTAACAATAATTATATCTATGCATGTCTATACTTATATTGCTTTACAGTTCTAAACTGAAGGTCCAAAGGTTCTTTATCATCTCTTTGAAGATAATACCCTTCACCCATATGATGTTGTCATTCCAGGCTCGACCTGCTGAATTTTGATCGAAGAAGCGACGCCGACTTACGCTGGCACAGAAATATGACCCCCCACGGGCCTTATAATTCTTCACCCCATAAAACTATAAAACGTACTCAGGGTTATCCTTCTAACTTTTTCCTCTGTTTCCCATTTTTCATTCTGATGGTCACACACAGTTATTACCTCCCACATATTCCCGTTCAATTAAACAGGATATGCCCAAATTGTATTCATAATCCCCTTCGCCAAATTGGTGAGGGGAAGGTTCAACCCATACTTTAATTGAGATAGGTAACACAAAAAACCCTCCGAGAGGTCACTCCAGATATTCCCATCAAAATATTCTAACGAGATCGATTAATCTATACCCCTATCTCATTTTTTCACTTCCAAATCAGCCAATAGGTAAAAATACTCTTCCCCCACCGCTACCGTACAACCCCTAAACTACCTACCGATAAACTCTACACAATTGCCCCACTTCTCTCCTACAGCTGCCTTGGCTTTACAAAACTCTCTAAAGGCATCAGAACCAGAAGGATAAGATACCAATTGACCTGGGAAACCCAGGAATTGTTCCAATCCTACTTCCCCTTCATTATTAGACTTATTCGTTTGACCAGAGGTCGATACCTCATTAACAGACGAATTACCCATCTTAAAAACAATTTCTACCGATACGTTTTCGACCTACACAAATGTCTCTCATGCTCGCCCTACATAATGGTTAAGGTATTTATCATTCTTCCATCTACGTATATATATATATATATATATATATATATATATTCAAGATATATCTTTGATCAGTCGTTTACGTATAACATATATCTTTAACTTAAATATGCGTCATCATATATTACATATATCTCTACTAACTTTCAGTATCTGAATGAGAATCGGCAGTTGAGTCAAGCTTTTCCCTCACAACACTGTTGTATAGCCACCTACGAGATCCTGAATCTTTTGCCCTTTTTAACCGTTTATCACCTTCGGATAACTCTTTATCAAATCCCTTGATCTCTTGTTTCTCTCTCTCTGAGTGCTCTCCAAATTTTTTGAAGTTGTAAAACATTTTATTGGAGATGATGAAGTACTCTTTATCCTTTCTCTCTGAAGCGACTGGTATTTATTTCTCCTCGCACGAACCGTCCTCGATTCCAAAAATGAGGCATCCTTTCCACTATCCATATCAGACGCCTTATACCTTTTTAATAAAACCACTTTTCCATCATTATAAGACCCCTTATTTTTTAATATATTTTTTCTCCCTATTTCCATATCTTGTCCTAACCTTCCCACACTCATGATGGCTCCCTCTGTACAATGTTAGAGTCATATTTCCTTTTGTATGCAAGACAAACTGAGAAGCTTCTGCATTTTCATTATTTTTTTTCTCTGTCCTTGCTTATCATACTTATAGTGATTGACATTATTTTCTAAACTGTGTAAAATTTTAAAATTATTCAAATTATTCTATAAAATAGTCTCAAAATAGATTCACACCTATAGAGGATACGATTGACTTATACCATTTCTGTTACATTCAAAACAAATATATTGTTTATGAGCAACTCTTTATAGAACATCTATCACAGCCTAAGTAAGCTGAGCGATGTCATCCCGTCACATTATTTGTCGGTCCTCAGACCTTCGAATTTGATCTCAACTTTAACAATCAAACCCACCAACCTTTCTTATTTTGCCGCATCCCTAATCAATTCATAGAAGTACACCTCATAAAAATAGCGAGCATACTCCAGTTCTCTACTCCTTACATCTAAACCTTAGAGCTCACATTCCCTCACCAATAGCTCAGCATCATAACCAAACGAACCAAAGATCTTCCCACAGACTTTAGTAATTTTTATAGCCAATCGTTCATCTGTGGCATAACGAATCCTCTGAGATAGATTTCACAGCATCCTAATCCATCCCCCATTTTTTACAGATCATCCTACCCATATTTCTACGTCTCTCACACACTTTCCCCTCATATACGCAATTTTAAACCTTATATCTCGTAACAGCAAAACCCGAAATTTTAAAAGAAATAATTTGAACATATCCCCTCACCAGTACACACATTAGATATTGTACTCGACCTTACGCTACCACGAGTAGTATCTTTATCGACCTATAGCAGCTCGTATTTTTACGATTACATATTTTTACCATTTCTCTCCCTCGCCTATTTTTATACATCAGCACAACACTGTCAGTACGTACTCATCTCAGCTCGGGCAACACTACAACATTACTTCATCACTTATAAGCAGTTATTCAACCAATACCCAACACAATTCAGTTCGATTCAAAAAATTTGACTATATACAGTTTATTAAATATCAACTTTTATTCATGTCAAAGATATTACATACGATTTACAGATAACAAAGTTTTACCACATCGATCTCAGGAATACAACATAATGTTATCTGTCCAGCACCAAACTCCAGGTACTTTACAGATAACAAGTTTTTCCTGTTTGTTAAAAGTCACAGGTCATTTAAGCACGCTGAGGCATCATATCTTCTAGTTCTTCTTGATTCAGTAATTTTCACCCTGATGCAATGAAGACATTGGATACAAAAAAAAGTTTCCCTCACATGAGTTTGGTCGAAGTCCAGTCGAACTTCAAATTGAAACTATGCAAGCAGTGAACTCAGTGCTGGCCCCTACAAAGAAAGATGATGGTCTTCTGAGTGCCAAAACACGATGGAAATACATCAGCAGACTCCCCTTTTCAATCCTCCTCCTCCACTGCCATCACCGCCTCTTCTATAACCATCACCACCGAAAAGTTGGTAGTCATGAAAAGGGCCCAACCTTAGAATCCATGATGACACAAGAAATCAGCATATCTGCTCCGCAGATATACCTATCCCTGTATATAAAGCCCTAACCCTGTCTTTCGCAAGAGTGCAGAAACAGGCCCACCATTCCTCGCCTGTCAAGACAAAAACATGAAATCACCACTTATAGTAAAAATATTCTTCATCTTCAACCGCTTCCTCTTCCGACAAGCCTTGGTACGTCGAAGGAATAAAAGCAGGTATCGACATTTCTAAGGAATGATCACCAAAGTATTTCAAGTTTAACCTCTGCATTTCAGACGCAATCCTCTCTTCAAGAACAATCCTCTGAGTTTTCACCATCTCAGAAAAATTACGCAAGAAGGAATTGTTTCAAAGATTTGCTACAGGAACTATTTATATAACCCTACATTTATTGTGCAGGTATGTTTTCCCAAGGATGATCATTCATTACGGACGTGACTATTTAAAGGCAATCGTCACATACATCCACATCATCATTTAATACCCATCACTTCCCAATATCACGTAACTTCCATCCAGTCAAACGCCATCATTACTCCGTTTCAAATCTTAAACTTTTAACACATACTTTCTTAACCAAAGACACTCGTGACTTCGGTGGCGAGGGGGCGATTGTAGTGACTTATCCCTCGATCTCACTCAAAATTGAACTTATGAAGCTTGATTTACCTCTATCTCAGGCTCACACATTTTTAACACTTGACACTCCAGTCAATATTCTAATCAACCCCACGAACTAGTCAAGAACGTGGGTTAAGCTAAACCTAGAAAATGTTATCCTGTCAAAGATACCTATCTCCTACAAACTCGCTAGTTATTCAGTCAACCACCACTAACCATATTATTCAGAAAATGTGCTCCAGCACGATGAAGAGCTGTGGAAAAAGATTATATAAAGGAAAAGTTCCAGAAGAGACAGGGACAAGAAAAATTACACAAACTTCTTATTTACGAGATCAAAAGCTTTTCTATATTAAGAGATCACTTGTAATAAAGATATTCGCTTGAAGCAATAAAGATACTTTTACCAAAATCCTCCATACGGGGTCGTGGTTTTTTATCTATTTAGAGGTTTTCCACGCTAAAAATACATGTTTCCATTTCTTACTTTCTATTAGAGTATTGTTACAGGTTCCTTGGTGTGATAGCTAATTCCTAATCATTTCGAGCTTACGGAATTTGGCCATTGCAGTTTGTATCACAGTCCTCGAAGGTAATATGGTATGGACGTTTCGATTTGCTCGAGCTCGTGAGAAGTTTAGCTAATTTGTCTGAGGAAGTAATTTTATAACAAAATGTAATCTAATCGTCTTGCTTTCTTTTCTTTCCTTTTTCAATCTCGATCATATAAAGGTGGCGAGCTTGCCCCTGGCCCTGATTTTGTTTAATGTCTTTGTTCTTTGTCTCATCCTCGAGAAACTTTTGGATGTCGATGACATTATTATAAAGTTTTCCTGCAAATAGGATGCGATGAAAGATTCGAATGAGAGAGTAGCATTTGTCAGTTTTATGACTATGCACATTATGATACTAACAAAAAGGTTTGTTGAGGATATCAGGAATTGTTTGTGGTGCTCGATAATACTCATCTCCCTTTATCGTTGGTAAGATAGCGGAAAGACTCGTTGTCATTAGTGGCAGAACTGGGACGGGTCTGTCGGGTCTCACGTCCTTTTTCCCGTTATTGTCAGCATTTCTGCCGTATTGTTTGGCTACTTTAGTAGTGGTCGACTTTCAGGGTAGAGATGAAACTCTTTCCTGGGAATGGATAGCAGAGGAGATTTTTATTTTATCTTTCTTAGACCGTTCTAACTTGATCTAGTTATTAACTACATCAATCATATCGGTCACCATTCTAGGTTTGTGCAATATAAGCTCTTCTTAAACTTTAAAGTTGATGTATAGGTCTGAGGTGAATGCTGGAGCGACAATTTTGGGATCTAAGTTCTTAATTTTTTGTGTTTCCTGTAAGAAACGCTTGTAAATGCTTGCCAAGGTTTCTATTGCACCCTACTCGAAGAAAAATAAGAAATCTACAGTGATCTCTCGCTCTATAGCGTGAGCATAATTGGAATCGAATAAACGCTGCAATTGGCTGAATATGGTGATAGAGCCTTCTTGGATTGTATGGAACCATCTTAAAGGTTCTTCTTTCAGGCTCATGTTAAATAGTCTGCATAGCATGTGGTCGAGTTTGGAATATAATCCAACTGCGGCTTTAAAATGTTGGACATGGGTAAGCGTGTCAGTAAGGCTTGCATATTGAATAAACTTTGGAATGTAGAAATTTTCTGGAATAGGCATGACTTCGTGGTAAGGGGAGATGGGGTTTATCTCAATTCTGTCAAGTGCAGACCTTTGGCCTGGGATATTAGAGTTTATGGCTTAAATTCTTTTGTTTAGGTCATCTAAGGTGATAAACTATGGAGGACAAAATTTGTAAGGTTACAACTTGTGGATCAAAATCTCCCTGTCCTTCTGGACCTAATCGGTCCCTGATTGGTCTTCTTTCTGGCGGTGGGGGAGTTTGATGATGCGTGTGTTAACTTCCTTGAGTTGTCGATGCTGAGGATGTTAAACTAAAATACTGAAAAGCCCTGTCCAGATTTCTTGATCTGGATTAAGAAGTTTGTAATTTGTATTCTCTTAGTTGATCATCAGTTTGTGTCGCTCTTGACCGATGATTACTTCGAAGGCTTGTGGTGGTGACGCTTGATAGCCAGTGAGTCAATCTTGGGTCTCCTTAATCTCTCTATTTCCTTATGATGTGTTCGAATTTGTTGGTCCAAGGCTTTCCTTCTTTTGTCTCCATAATCTCTCTATTTCCTTATGATGTGTTCGACTCTATTGGTCCAAGGCTTTCCTTCTTTCGTTTCATTCTACTTGAAGAGCTTGAGAATGAATGTGTTGATCTTCCAACCATTTGGCCTTTTCTGACTCCATCTGCTTCTAAAGCTCGATCACTGCATTATACAAGTCGATTGATTCTGGGATCAGATTGATCTCGTGTTATCTTATCGTGCTAGAATTTCTTCAGAGATTCATATTCGTTATCGGATTGCTTTTGATCAGGGGTGGTAAAGAAAAGTGTTGTATTTCCCACAGACCGTGCCAATTATAGTTACGTGTTTTCTGGAAGGATAATCTTCGCTAATACTTTTCGTAAGGAAGGTGCGATAATAAACTTAACAAGCAAGATTTTTCATGGACAACTTAGTAAAAGCTAAGAAAAACCACGACCTTGATGAGGGTTTTGATATAAAATCTACTATATTGTTTAGTTATTACAAGTTTTTAGAGTAACAAGAAGGTAAGGAAATAAGAATAGTATGGTTGCGGATCTGAATAATTTATTCTCTGCCACTATTTATAGTAGATACAAACAGTTTATAAAAAAAAAGAAACAGTCACCTATTTAAGTGGTAGTGGGCAAACTTTGCAGATCTTTAGCCGTTCTATCTTTATCAGGTACAATGGTTACTTTTAGTAGGATAAGGACTTGTGGTAACTTCTCGAATGTTATCTATCTTCGATTATGCAATGTTGATTGTCTTCGACTACGTTATGCCAGCTTATCCTTGCCGAATCTGGGAAATATGATATTACAGGTACTTTGGCTTGGATCTTCCTTGTCTTGGTAATAAGGTTTTAGGGCGCTGGCATGGGACACAGAATAGGTAAAGCGAAGATGGGGTTGTAGTTGAAGCTTGTAGGAAACCTTTCCAACTTTGCCAATGATCAACATCAGGCCTATATATTTGGGTACTAAACCTTTGTGCATTCTATCGCTTTGGTGCTGGAGGTGGGTGGTCTTAATTATAACAAGGTCTCCAACTTGAAAAGGATCTGGTCGTCTCTTCTGATCTGTCCAATTATTTATTATAGCAGACACTATTTCCAAATAGGCCCAGGCAATATCAATATTTCTCTGCCATTTCTTTGCAAACAAGTAGACTCTCGGAACGCTTCCTTTATAACCAGAAACCAATATGCATGGTGTGAGGGGTTGTTGTCCCAATAGTATCGTAGGGGATCTCTTGTTTGATGATGAACTATTCTGCAGATTAAAGTAAAATTGTGTTACATCCAAGAGTTCAACCCAGTTCTACTTGTTTGCCCTGACGAAGTGCCGAAGATATTCTTCTAACATGGCATTGAAGCATTTGGTCTAACCATCTGATTGTGGGTGGTTACTGGTTAAGAAGCTGAGAGTAGATCCCAGCAATCTGAACACTTCCTTCCAAAGCATCCCAGTGAATCTGGGATCTCTGTCGCTGACAATGTCCTGCTGCACGCCTCAGTACTTGATAATGTGCTACACAAAGAGACGCATTATTTCATCTGTAGGGCAAATAATTGGGACTGGAATGAATGTTGCATCTTAGAGAATCTGTTAATGATCACACAAAAAAATTATTGCGATATAGGGTAATCCATTATCAGGTCTTCCTAAATAAATATTGGAAAGGAAAAATGCCTAATTTCCAATCCCAAATCCGAATCCCTAATAGTTTTTCAATATGATCATGATGGATCTCTCCACTCTTACTCTCCTGCAAGGAATTATAAATAGGGAAATCAACTCATAGGAAATGAGGGTCTCGGTATTCCAAACTTGAGGAAAATTACCCCTACACCAAACCTTACCTGGAATACACTTCCCAATATCTCTCCGATCAATCCAGCATACTGAAAGGAAAATAATCAAAGTCTGCAAGAGGTTCAGGTCCTTAATTTTAATCTCGGAGAATAGTATAGTCCGTCAAATTAAGTGTCATCCTTGTTTTAACCAGTATAATATCGTAGCCATATTGAGTGAAATGAAAGCTAACTTTACCTTTGCTTTATCTTATGTTTGGTAGAGTTCCCCGATTGAAAACTAGTATTACCTTTATTTCAATCTTGGAGAATTGCAGAGTCGATTAAATCAAGAGTTATCCTTGTTCAAATCGGAATAGAAGTCAATTGAAAGCTAGTATTACCTATGATTTAATCTATATATTTTCTACATAAGTAGAGAGTTGTGTGAGAAAAAACTTGGAAGTTTTCATTGAATAGAAAAGGATGTACATTGGATGGAGATAAAAATCTCACTTTTGGAACGGAAAAGAGAGAATTTAAAATGGAGTAGTGAAGGACCTAACGATAGTACCATTTCAGTCGCCTAGTATTCCAAGAATTTGAGATGTAGACTCCCTCTTCTGTCATGAGGTAATATTATCCCAGGCCTATGAGACCTGTGATAAGGAATCGACCCTCCCAATTTTCTGCTAGTTTCCTGGCATAAGGCTCTTTTCTGTGTTGAGAGATCTCTTTGATGATGAGATCGTCGATTTGAAAAGTATGGCTTCTTACTCCTCTGTTGTATGAACTGGCTAGCATATGGTGATATCAACCTAGGTTAGCAATGGCGCATTTCCTGGTCTCATCGATCCAATTGAAGTTATAGGCCAATTCAAACTCGTTGTCCTCGTCAGTTAACTCATGATCTTTGACTGGATGATGGTATTATAAGAGAATGATAGCTTTGGTTGTAGGAGCACGCTCCCGCTAGCCACGAGGTGGAAGGTTACTGAACGGTCTCTCTACGAAAACTAAGAGCACTCCAGCTAGAGTGGTAAGAGCACGCCCCCACTAGCCATGAAGTGGAAGGTCCCTGGACAGCCTCTCTACCAAAATTAGAAGCATGATCCAGCTAGCATCGACTGTCCAGGTCGTCATACAAGCTCCCTGCTAGCGACCAGTATTTCTCGGGCGGGTACTCGCCCAGCGGCCCTAAAGACACGTGAGCAGGAACACTATTAGGCTAAACCCTCCCTATAAATAGAGTGGGAAGGTAATATAAGAAAGGGCCTTTAGGGCTAGAGAACAGCCCCTTCTTTTAAAGAAATCTGGATAGCCTAAGAGGAAGAGGAAGAAGAGACCCGGAGAGAGTCAAGTGGTACCCTCCTTCGGTGAGACATATCAAGCCCAAAACTAATGATTACGTATTGTTGTCCCTGGGAGGAATCTTGGGACTACAATTGATTGTAGGAGCAGGCTCCCGCAAGCCACGAGGTGGAAGGTCACTGAACGGTCTCTCTACCAAAACTAAGAGCACTTCAGCTCGAGTGGTAAGAGCACGCTCCTGCTAGCCACGAGGTGGAAGGTCACTGGACGGCCTCTCTGCCAAAATTAGGAGCATAATCCAACTATCATCGACGGTACAGGTCGTCATACGAGCTCCCTGCTAGCGACGAATACGTCTCGGACGGGTACTCGTCCAACGACCCTAAAGATACGTGAGCAGGAATACTGTTAGGTCAAACCTTCCCTATAAATAGAATGGGAAGGTAACCTATGAAAGGGTTTTTAGGGCTAGAGAATAGCCTCCTCTATCAAAAAAATCTGGATAGCCTAAGAGGAAGAGGAAGAAGAGACCCGGAGAGAGTCGAGTGGTGTCCTCCTCCAGTGAGACGCATCAAGCACAAAACTAGCGATTACGTATTATTGTCCCTGAGATGAATCTTGGGACTACAATTGGTGTCGTCTACGTTTCACGACGAAACGACCTCCACAAGCAGTAATGGTTTCCAGTAAGACCACCAATAAGAGCAGGCTTTGGCAGAGATGCGAGCTGCCCTCTCCCTAGGACCATCACTCAGAGCAGGTTTAGATAGAGATGAGGGTTGCCAACTCACCGAAGACAACCACTAACAACAGGTTATGGCAGAGATGAGAGCTGCCCTCTCACTGAGACCACCACTAAGAGTAGGTTAAGGTAGAGATGAGGGTTGCCCTCTTACCAAAAATGACCACTAAGAGCAGGTTATGGCAGAGATGAGAACTGCCCTCTCCCTGAGCTGACAGCAAGGAGCAGGTTATGGCGGAGATGATAGCTACCCTTTCCACCAAGACCACCATTAAGATAAGGTAACAATCCCTTGCTTTTACGACGATCCCCATACTTTCAATCGAGCCCATGCTCTCATAGGAGCCCTTGCTCATGTAATGAGCCCTTTCTGTTATATGAGCCCTTGCACATGTAGCGATCCCCTGCTCTCTATCGAAACCCTTACTCTCAATCAAGCCATTACTCTCATATGAGCCCATGCTCATAATCGATCCCTTGCTCTCATATGAGCCCTTGCTCTCATATGAACCAATGCTCATGTATCGAGCCCCTTGCTCATGTCACGAGCCCATGCTCTTATATGAACCCTTTCTCACGTAACGAGCCCATGCTCTCAATCGATGCCCTTACTCTCATATGAGCCCTTGCTCATGTAATGAGCCCATGCTCTCATATGTACCCTTGCTCATGTAACGAGCCCTTGCTATCTATCGAGCCCCTTGCTCTCATATGAGTCATTGCTCATGTATCGAGCCCATTGCTCTTATATAATCCTTTGTTCATAATCGGGCCCCTCGCTCTCATACGGGCCCCTTGCTCTCATATGAGCCATTACTCATGTATCGAGCCCCTTGCTCTCATATGAGCCTTTGCTCTCAATCGAGCCCCTTGCTCCCATATGAGCCCTTGCTCATGTCACGAGCCCATATTCTCATTTGAGCCCTTTCTCTTAAATGAGCCCTTACTCTCATATGAGCCATTGCTCATGTATCGAACCCCTTGCTCTCATATGAGCCATTGCTCATGTATCAAGCCCCTTGCACTCATATGATCCTTTGCTCTCAATCGAGCCCCTTGCTCTCATATGAGACCTTGCTCTCAATCGATCCCTTACTCTCATATGAGCCCTTGCTCATGTCACGAGCCCATGCTTTCATATGAGCCCTTTCTCATGTCCGAGATCTTGCTCTCATATAAGCTCTTGCTCATGTATCGATCCCCTTGCTCTCATATGAGCCCTTTCTCATGTAATGAGCCTTTGCTCTCTATCGAGCCCCTTGCTCTCATATAAGCCTTTTCTCTCCATCGATCCCCTTGCTTTCAATTGAGCCCCTTGCTCAAATAATGATCCATTGCTCTCATATGAGCCCTTGCTTATGTAACGAGCCCATGTTCTCATATGAGCCCTTTCTCATGTAACGAACCCGTACTCTCAACCAAACCCCTTACTCTCATATGAGCCCTTGCTCAAATATCAAGGCACCCTCGTAACGACGAGAATCAATTTTTGAATACAAAATGCACTCACATGACTGGGGGCGTCCTTGAAGTAGGTCGTCATCTCAACGACGAGAGTCATTTTTTGAAAGAAAAATGCACTCACATGACTGAGGGCATCCTTGAAGTAGGTCGTCCTCGTAACGACGAGAGTCATTTTTTAAGGAAAAATGCACTCACATGACTGGGGGCGTCCTTGAAGTAGGTCGTCCTCGCAAAGGATATGGGTCATTTTTTGAAGAAAAAACATACTCACATGACTGGGGGCATCATTGAAGTAGGCCATCCTCGTAACGACGAGAGTCATTATTTGAAGGAAATATGTACTTACATGACTGGGGGTGTCCTTGATGTAGGCCGTCCTCACAAACACAACGGTCCTTTTATTTATTTTTTGAAGAAAAAATTTACTCACGTGACTGGGGGCGTCCTGAAAGTAGGACGTCCCTTCTACTGCGTGATTCATTTTTGACGCAAAAATGCACTCCCCATACCGAGGGTATTCCCGACTTAAGACAACTAAGTAAGGTAGTTCTACGAGGACTACTTAAAATTTTATGGGGCACTTCGCGCGTAAGTATACTACTACGGTCGCTTGGGCGACCACGACTACTTAGTCCTATGAGGACTCTTAAAATTTTAGAGTACTCCAAAGAGTTCCCAAGTACTTTCTCATATGATCGTTACAATGTCCAATGAGGACTACTAAAAAATTATTGGTTTGAAAATGATTTCACATTAAATAGTTGAATCGAAGTGCTGCATTTTCTTGGGCAGGGGATGAATTGTCCACTTTTGCCGGCCCATAACGTATTGGATATCGCTAGGGTGAACCGTTCCAAGTTAATGATTATATGATAAGGATACGAGCTATCACAAAGAGTAATCCCATGTGAACACACTCCATAAGGATGTGTTAGTGGAGATTGGCTATTTTATTTAAGTAATTTTTTGCAAAAAATGAAATGCAAGTTTAAGGCATTTTTCATTGAATAACAAATTGTATACAAAGATAAGACGTAAAAAATGATCCTCTACATGTTAATAGCATTAGTTGATGCCATGTACTCCATATAAACATTAAATATTATGCCTGTTCCCAAAAAGTGCAACTATGAGCTGCCCAACTACAAGAGCATGTACTCATGCATGAAGAGTCAGCCCAGAAAGAGTGAGTGGTGCCCTACTCTGGTGACACGTTCCAAGCCCTAAACATAATAATAATGATTGAGGCCCTCCAATATTATAAGTAAAATATGCCTGTTAGCTGATGTTTTGACCGCCCAACGACACCCACACTCACATGCCTATAAAAGAGCTCGGTCATGAAGAGGCCCATGTTTGTTGGCCGATGAATTGACAGAACTAAGTTGCGCTCATTTTTCTTTGCCCAGTGGATTTTTAGGGTGACTCAGCTCGTCATCGTTTTGAGCAAGAGTTGATGGGGGCGATTGTATGAGCACGCTCCCGCTAGCCACGAGGTGGAATGTCATAGAATGGTCTCTCTACCAAAACTAGGAGTACTTCAGCTAGAGTGGTAAGAGCACGCTCCCACTAGCCACTAGGTGGAAGGTCACTGGACGGCCTCTCTACCAAAATTAGGAGCACGATCCTGCTAGCATCGACCGTTCAGCTCGTTATACGAGCTCCCTACTAGCGACGAGTACTCCCCCAACGAACCCAAAGACATGTGAGCAGGAGAACTGTTAGGTCAAACCCTACCAATAAATAGAGAGGGAAGATAACCTAAGAAATGGTTTATAGGGCTGGAGAACAGCCTCCACTATCAAAGAAATCTGGATAGCCTAAGAAGAAGAGGAAGAAGAGACCCGAAGAGAGTCGAGTGGTGCCCTCCTCCGGTGAGATGTATCAAGCCTAAAACTAGTGATTACGTATTGCTGTCCCAAAGAGGAATCTTGGGACTACATCGGTCCCATAGGAAAGGAGGAATTGGGTGCAGCCGGTTGATTGACCTAGAGTGGTACGATATGCCCATAAGTCATGAGGAAGATCTCAAACCCAGTTCCCTTTTTTCTAAGAGTGAAGCCTTTTCTTGAGTCCATCGATGATGGTCTTGTTAGTGATTTTAGCTTGGCCATTTCCATGAGGGTAGTATGGATTGGATAGTGAGTGAATGATGTTATGTTGGTTGGGGAAAGCTGCGACTTTTTCTTCAAAGAATTATGGCCCATTATTGATACGAATTAGGTGAGGGCATCTAAACCGAGAAATGATTTATCTGTTTTCACCTCGAGGAAGATAATTGAGAGTTGCTTGCGCGAATTTGTTCATCCTATCTGCAACAAGGGATGCGTATTCGATCATCTTGTCATTCTACCTGTATTGCTTAGAGTAATGGTGGACGGGGAGTAGTGAGTCTATGTAAACTGAGAGTTCTGGGATACCTAGCTTAAGTGCGAGGTTGAGTCTATGAATGAGAGCTTCGTATTCGGTGACATTATTGGAGGCTTCAAAATTCTAGCGGATTGATTTTTCAATTCTATCACCGGGAGGGGTAATCAATACGAATCCAATTCCAGACCATGCGGGTCCTGCTGATCCATCTGTAAGATGTCTCCACCCTTTCCTTATAATCCATTCAGTTCGTTCGTCAAATGCTTTGGGGGTGAACCCTATGTAAGTTCCTCTGGAAGGTCATGATCGTGCTCCTCGCACTCGGAATTTTCTTCTAGAAAATCTATGAGAATATAGGCAATGGCCTGACCCTTTTTGGAATGACGTTGTTCGAACTTGATATCATATTTACCCAAACTAACTGACCATTATTGCACTCCCCGTGATTTTTCTTTTTTGGACAGAACCTCCCTGAGTGGGTAGTTCGTTATAACTTTGACTGAATGAGCTTAGAAGTAGTGCTTAAGTTTCTGTGAAGTATAAACAAGAGTTTAAAGAAGTCTCTCAATTTTAGAATACCTCATTTCTGCTAGAGTGAGGGATTTGCTGATGAAGTAGACTAGTTTTTTAATTTTCCTTTCATGTCGAATGAGAGCCGAGTTGATAGAAGTATCAGTAACTGCTAGGTTGTTAATCAGTTCCTCATTATATATTGAGGTACTCATTATGGGAGACCTCCCCAAATAGGTTTTGAGATCCTGAAATGTTGCTTCGTATTTTGATGTACATTGGACCTCTACATTTGGCTAAATTTTTCCTTGTTTGGTTCAACCTTGGAGTTGTAGGAGCAGCCAACGACACCGGTCTGAAGATTTTGAAATGAATCGGTTGATAGTGGTTATCTTGCCGGTAAGTTTTTGTACATCTTTCATCGTATTTGGAGATGGCATGTTGAAGAGAGCCCAAATTTGATTTGGATCGGCCTCAATCCCTTTCTTGCTGGTGAGATGGCCGAGAAATCGACCTAAATGTACTCCGAATTGACACTTATCAGGATTAAGACGCATCCTATAAGATCGAAGAATGCTGAATATTGTATTGAGATCTATAATGTGGTTGGCCAACTGTATGCTCTTGCATAAGAGATCGTCAATATAGACTTCCACGACTTTCCAAAGATGTACTTTGAACATAGTATTCATCAACCGTTGATAAGTCGTACCTGCATTTTTAAGTCTGAAGGGCATGATTTTGCAGTAGTAAAGTCATCTTTCAGTGATGAAAGTGGTCTTTTCTTGATCTTCTTCCAAGAGTAGAATCTGATTGTATCCAAAAGCAGCGTCCATCATAGATAGGAGTTCATGACCTACTGTGAAATAAAGGATTTGATAAATGTTGGGAAGAAGGAAACTATCCTTTAGAGTGTAATTGTTTAGATCTGTGAAATCTATACAAACTCATACTTTTTCAATCTTCTTTGGGACAACGTCGATGCTGGATATCCAATCTAGATATTTGGCTTCTCAAATGAATCCTACTTTGATCAATTCCTCAATCTCTATGTTAACTTCATCTCGAAGTCGAGGTGATAGTCGTTGCTATTTTTTTTTTACCGCCACTGCATTGATGTTGATGGCCAATTTGTCACATGCCTTGGCCAGATTGACCCCATGCATCTCTTCAAAAGACCACGCAAAAATGTCCCTATTTAGTCGTAAGAACTGAATGAGAGTATCTTTATCGTGCTGAACCAGCTTAGTACCGATAAAAGTACCTCTGCTAGGTCCATTAATGTTGATGTATTTTGTAGGCTCTTCTATGGAAGGTTGTTCATCAGGGTGATCGGCTTTCTGTAATTGCTATGTATCGCATCAGTCTGTGGTATCTAAAATTGCTGAGATAGTGTTTTTGCAAGCTCGAGAAAGATTTTAACTCCCCTTAATTTCATAGATACCATCATTGTGTTTGAAGCGGAGTGCTTGATGATTGGTGGAAGTGATTTCTTTCGTGTTGTGAATCCAACTGCGGCCCATAGTTCTGAGATAATGTGATTTGGCATTGATTACATAGAACATCACGTCGAAGGTGGCTTGTCCTGCGGTAATAAGTAAGATAATCTTGCCTACTCCCTCTTCTTTAGATCCATTGAATCCACTGATATTGGTGTCGCTTCAAATAACATGATGGGCCAATCCCATTTAGTCGATAGTACTCTGAAAGAGAATCTTAATACCACTTCCAGTATCGATCATCATTGTGTGCATGACAAACTTATTCATCTTAAGCATTATGACCAATGCATCATGATATATAAATTTTACATGACTAATATCGCAATCTTCGAATGAGATCTCAAGCCGGAGATTGCTTAACTCAGGCATAAGCTTGGCCTCTTTATCTTGAGGTGTGAAATCGTAGCATTCTGGTAGACTCCTGCACTTGAATCAGTAAGAGTTAGTAATTTAATGGATTTTAGTTATGTTGTTATGGTACATATGGTAGAGATGTTTCTCCTCAGCTTGATCTTCGACCAGGACGATTTCAAACTGCTTCTTATAGCTGTCATCCTTATATGATTCTAGGTAGATAATATATTTGAACATCCGTTACTCATTGGAAACTTATTCCAAGGACCTCGTCAAAGTATAGTAATTTTTAGTAGAATGATGGTTTACCTTATGATGTATACATTACGTATGGTTTTTGATTGGTTCCAATAGTTGAGAGAGATGGTAAAGCTTATCCTTGGAGAGGATTGGAAAAATTTAGAGATTCGAACATTCATCCTTGGGAGGACCAGTTTGGGTCGTGAATTGCCTTTCCAAGGGTTGCCAATGTTTCCCTTGGAGTGCTTTTGGTCACCTTAATCCTCCTTTGGTTCAGTGCTTCGATCTGTAGATGGACCTTTCGTGGATAGGACGGATTTAGTAGATTTATGCCTTTCAGACATCATCCTTTCCAGGTTGACGTAACTATTGACCTTGGTGATCATATCTTCCAAGCTTGCAGGTTTGTTGAGAAAGAGGTGTTTTTTGGCCTTGCAGTCGAGTTAGAGCGCGTTGGTGAAAGCAGTAAAAGCTATTTACTGATTGAGATTTTCTACTTTATACGTGAGCTCCAAAATCTTCTTTGCAAAAGCCTCGAGCTTCTCTCCGTATGACTGCATAAGAGTGATATAAGAATATAAATTCTCCTCTTTATCCCTGTTGTGAGCATACGTCTTGATGAATGCTTCTATAGCTCGTCAAATGTGAATATGGAGCTTTCAGATAAAAAGTGGAACCACTGGAGAGGTTCTTCGTGTAGACTTATTATGAACAAATGGCAGAGGATGTGATTGAGGTTGAAATACAACCCTAATGAATCACGATACTGTTGAATGTGATCCTTTGGATCGGTGCCTTTGTAATTACGAATATTTGGAGTATGGAAACCTTTTGGGATTTCCATATCGAATAGTTCTTTGGCAATTAGACTTCCTTGTAACTTGGTAAGGTCATCTGAAGTGCCCAGAAATTGGGCTTCGACTAACTCCTTAATACACTGATCTATATGTTCTTGTGTAGCATATTGACGTGTCAGCTGAGTGGCTTTACGAGGAGGTTGAAAATTGTGAGTACTAGTTCCTTTATACAAATGATCACGTGCTAGAACTCAATCTTAATGTCATTGTTCTTCCTCCTGATGTATAGAAATTGGTAACCTCTACTAATCTCATACTAAACTTCATTGCCTAAATGAATGAAGGGCTGAGGTTTGTGCTAAATATCTCTGGAAACTCAGGAGAAACCAACCTTTCCCATGCAGAAATTTGGGAGGTTTCTGGCAATTGATTGCGACCTCCTATTGGAGGAGCCTGAGTATTTTGCAGAGCTTGTAAGGTAGTATGCATGGTTGTCATCCGGTCATCATGTCGTTTGAACTTTGTCAAACGAGCTTGTCGCTCGGCTTCATTCTCGTTCTCACGAAGCTCTCAGTTATGAGTTAATTGACGTTCGAGCTCATTACGCTTCTCTATTTTGGCATTGAGATTCACCCGTAGCTCTGTAAGTTGTTTCGGCTCAACTAAAAGCTCGAACTGGATTCTGGTTACTGGTCGTCTAGAAGTGACCATGATTAAACTTTGTAGTAAAGTGAATGTATGCCTTAGGATATCGTGGAAATGTCTTCTTTCCCACAGATACTGACAAATATAATGGCCTAATTCCGTAAGCTTGACATGGCCTAGAATTAGCTCTTGCACCAATGTTAATGTGATAATAACTAACGTGAAATAAGAAATGACACATGTAATTAAGGGTGGAAAACCTCTGTATAGGCAAAAACCAACGACCTTGAGTTGAGGCTTTTTGTAATAGTGACTTTTATTGCTTGAGGCTGATATATTATTTCAAGTGATCTCTCGACTTAAAAATACTTGATCTTGTAAATAAGAAGTTTGGATGTTTTGAGAATAAAAAAAATATAGTTTTCTTGGTGATTTCTCGTATATTTTTCTGGTCTTTGTCTCTTCTAGAACTTTTTCTTTATATAGGCCTTTTCCGTAGTTTTTCATCGTGTTGAAGCACATTTTCTGAACAATGTGGTTAGTGGCGGTTGACTGAGTAACTGTTGAGTTCGTAAGAGACAGGTATTTTTGACTTGTTCATGTTTTTTTGTTTGAGCTTGACCCACGTTCTTCATCAGTTTATAGAGTAGATGTCGATGTTAGCTATTGATGTTACGTGCAGATTACGTGAGTCTGACATTTAGTTAATTTAAACTGGAATAGCTCGATTTGGGGTTAGATCCAGGGATAGGCCCCTACATCTCCCATAGTACAAATTTATTTTTTTACCAATAAACTTAACCTGTATGGATTCTAAAATGCATCTGCTATTGTAGAATATTAAAAATACTACTGTTGAGAACAATGAGTCTTTAAATAATAAAATAGGAGCTTTGTTTGTACCCTCGCCTCCATATTTAGGAAGACCTAATAATGGATTGCCCTATACTATTCTTGTATTGTATGACTGCGGCATAATTTTTATTTAGTAGTACAACTCTACTATAATGTTACTTGGAGAAATAGTCGAGGTAAATAAAGATATTGGGAATATTCTATTAAATATTCTACGCTTCAAATATTACATTTTACGGCAATATTCGATAGATCATTGTGCACGTAGACCTGATTCAAGTTTCCTTATTTCTGAGCAAAACAATGAGCTACTGGTTAGGAACCTCAAGCTTATGCCTACTAAGAGTAAGCATGCCAGTATTGCAACCATAGATAGAAGAAAGGTGGTAACAACGGCAAGATTAAAATTTTAGTCATTAGTAACATATGGTAAGGGGAATAAGAAGTTCACCAATAGACCAAATGGATACGAGATAGTCGGGCACAGGATTAGAAGATACCCCAGATGATCTAAAGAGATCAGTCCCAAACTTATCATATGATCGCAGCTGGTGCAGACCTCGCCACGACAGAGTCTATGGCTATAGATTTCTTCTATGATACCAATGCGCGCATCTTTAGATCAAGTTATAATTAAGATTGAGTAGTAGTAAATTCTTAGTTGATGAATGGTGTCACCTAGAGAGCATTGTCAAGTAGTAATTTTACTTATTGCATAATAGTAGATTTGTTTTATTAATACTATCATTGACTGAGTTGGAAACTCTTCACTGGTTAGTTTAATAGAATGCTCACTTTGATTGTTCTTTGATTTATTAATACTTATTGCACTGGTTAGATATCCCATTTATGAGATCGTTCTTTAATTTTTCTGTGAATTTTTTGTTTGGGAAATAGTGGGTTATGATTGTCAGTTTGATTCGCATCTATCGCTAGATATTTGAAACCTATTAACATCGTATATACTACTGGGCAGATTATCACTTTGATGAGACAATATTCTTATTATTGGGGGGAGATATGACAGTAAATATTAAGGATGTTTCCAAGATTAGTTGGAAAATACCATCGTTGTCTCATCTAGATCCTTTTACATAAGTTAAGTGACAATAAGGTTCAACGGATTACAAACTTGTAATAGGTCACAAATAAATTGCCAGACACATTCATAGGCACTATTAAAGTATTGTAGGTATATGTACCTATAAATAATACACTTACACAGCTGAACGTTAAAGGGGAATTAGTACCGCAAACGAATCTGAGGTTCGTTCTTAATGCAGAGAATTGTTGGAAGAAAGTATTATGAGTTGGGGAACAACAGAATAAGGTACAAATATGGCTAATGGTGTAGTAGGTTCATCATGGATGTAACCACCCATCGACGAGGTAATAGTAGCTACGTGACAAGTTGATGCATTACGAGACATTCCCGGGGTGGCACATACATATGATAATTAGTTGATATCAATCTATTAAAAGCCTGTAATGGAACAACATAGGATCATTTAGTAAAGATTTGTTGAAAATGTATTAATATTCGCTGTTGTACTCGCCTTCAAGGATGAGGATTAATAACCACTATATGCTGTTGTATGTTGTTGTACATTAGCAAAAGTAGGTGTTTGGAATTCAAGCAGAGCTCAGTTTGTTAGCATAATGCGAAGTGATTCTATTGAGCCTTTCGATTATAAATGGGAATGGTACGGAAACATGATTAACTCGGAGAGGTAATTAGGTCAAGGCAAGACTAGTTGCCCAAGAACTCTTTAAGAGATCTAGCATTGATTATAATGAGACTTATCATATGGTTATGGACGCTATAGCACTTTGGTACTGATCAGTCTGTCGAGTTGTCGAGGACAAGTTAGACATGTGGAAGGGCTTACCCTTCAACCTAACCCTCTTCGATCTACCTCCATATCAGACTCACGTATTTTGCATGTGGCATGAACAGTTAGTAGTGCCTCCTAGCCCACGAACTGATAAAGAACGTGGATCGAGCATAATATAAAAAAATGAACAAGTTAAAGACACATGTCTCCCTCAAACTCAATAGATACTAAGTCTACCACCAGTTACCTCATTGTTCGGAGAATGTGCTTTAGCACGATAACGAGCTACGGATGAGGCCTATATAAAGAAAAAGTTCCATAAGAGACAAGGACCAAAAAAATATACGATAAATCACCAAGAAAACTAGATTTTCTATATTCTCAAACACCAAATTTTATATTTTAAAGATATCAGCCTCAAGCAATAAAAGTTACTGTTACTAAAACCCTCAACTTGAGGTCACAGTTTTTTACCTATTTAAAGGTTTTCCACGCTAAATCACCTATGTCATTTCTTGCTTTACATTAGTTTTTTCCATAGGTACATTATTGTAAGAGCTAATTCTGAGCCATTTCTAGCTAACATAATTAGGTCATTACATTTGGCACCGTCTGTGAAAAAGAAAACATTTCTTCGATATCCTAAGGCATATATTCATTCTACTAACAATCTCCAATTATGGTCACTTCCAGATGACCAACATCCAGAATCCAGCTGAATCTTTAAGTTTTGCCGGAACAACTTACAGAACTACTGGCGAACCTCCACGCTAAAATAGAGAAAGATAATAAACTCGAACGCTAGTTAACTCTTGACCGAGAGCTCTGCTTGAAGGAGCTCAATGATGAATGATAAGCTCGTTTGACAGCGTTTAAATGACAGGAAGACCAAATGATAACCATGCAGACTACATTACAAGCTCTACATGATACTCAATAGGCTCCTCAAACCAGAAATCGCGTTCAAGTGCCAGAGACCTCCCAAGTTTCTACAAAGGATATATTGGGACCTCGAGGAGCCACCAACAAAGTTATTTCCATAAAAGACCTCTTTCATTACTGAAAGAGGACTTTACTTCTACAAAGTCATTCCCTTCAGACTCAAAAATGTAGGCACAACTTATTAACGGTTGATGACTACTATGTTCAAAGCACATCTTGGGAAAATCATAGAAGTCAACATTGATGATATCTTACACAACAGCATACAGTCAAGTAACCACATCACAGATCTCAGTACAATATTCAACATTCTTCGATCTTATAGGATGCGACTCAATCCTGATAAGTGTTAATTCAGAGTACATTTAAGATGATTCCTTAGCCATCTTATCAGCAAGAAGGGGATTGAGGCTGATCCAGATCAAATTTGGGCTCTCCTCAACATGCCATCTCTAAAGATGACTAAGGACGTTCAAAAACTTGTTGGCAAGATTGCCGCTATCAACCAATTCGCTTCTAAGTCTTCAGATCGCTGTCGTTGGTTATTCCTATTTCTCTGCGGTTACACCAAATGAGGAAAAGTATAGCCCAATACAGAGATTTAATGGACATCAGAATGCGAGGTAGATTTTCAAGAACTCAAAACCTATTTGGGGAAGTTTCCCATTATGAGCACCCCAGAAGATAATGAGGAACTGATCATCTACATTGCAGTTACAAATACTTCTATCAGCTCAATTCTCATTCAACATGAAGGGAAGATCAAAAATCCAATCTACTTTATCAGTAAAGCCCTCACTCTAGCGGAAATAAGGTATTTTAAAATTAAGACACTCCTTCTAAATCTTGTTTACACTATGCAGAAGCTTAAGCACTACTTCTAAGCTCACTCAGATAAAGTCATGCCGAACTACCCACTCCGGGAAGTTTTATCCAAGATAAAGAAATCTAAAAGAGTGCAACAATGGTCAATAAGTTTGGGAGAACAGGACATTAGGCTCGAACAATGATATTTAGAAAAGGATCAGGCAGTTGTCGATTTTCTCACAGAATTTCCAGTGGAAGATCCTGAGTGGGAGAAGTATGATCATGACCTTAGAAAAGAAATTACAGAAAATCTACCCACCAAAGTATTTTATGAGTGAACGGAATGGGTTACAAGGAAAGGGTGGAGACTTCTTACAGATGGTTCAGCAGGACCCATAGGGTCAGGAATTGGAATCGTATTGATTACCTCTTTCAACGACAGAATCCCGAAATTAATCCGCTTGGATTTTGATGACTCCAACAATGTCACCGAGTATGAAGCTCTCATTCATGGACTCGACCTTGCACTCGAGCTTGGTGTTCCAGAGCTTTCAATATACACCGATTTTCTACCCATCGTCCACCATTACTCCAAACAATACAAGAAGAATAGCCAGATGATCGAATATGCAGCCTTCATTGCAGATAGGATGAGCATGTTCACGAAAGAAACTCTTGATTATCTTCCTCAAGGTAAAAATAGACACGCCAATTCCTTGGCTTATCTTACCAAGTTCTTGGGTATAGAAGCCAGATATTTACAGATCGAAGTACTGTCAAACCCAAACATTGATCGACATTCTGCATGCACGATCAACATTGGGAGTAATGAAAAGGAGGATGATTGGTGAAAGCCAATCATTGCCTATCTTGGCACCGGCAACAAGTGCAAAGGGCCCCTCCCAACTGATCTAAAGGAGCGCCAATGGTTGATCAAAAGCTAGAAGTGCTACACAGTTCAAAATTGTTTTTTATATTATCGTTCGGTCATGGGGCCTTACCTCCAGTGCCTCTCTAGGAAGAAAGTAGACAGGCTGCTCAGAGATTTACATAAAGGGACTTGTGGCTCCCATACCACAGGTCGATCACTCGCTAACAAAGCAATTGCACAAGGAGTATTTTGGCCATGTATGCGCAAGCAAGCAGAAGAGTACTCATGCAAATGCGACTCATGTTAACGACATGGCCACATGATCTACGCCCCTGCGTTCAAACTACATGCAAGCAAGGTGTTCTGGGCATTTAAGCGGTGGGCACTCGATCACATCGGGGAATTTCCTAATACTTTAGGCAGCTTACGATACCTACTCATAGCTATAGATTATTTTGCAAAATAGGTAGAAGTAGTTCTACTCTGTCGAACTAGAGAAGAAGAGGTCATCTCTTTTATCTAGGAACACATAATCACTCGATTTGCTGCCTCTACCTGATTCGGATTGATAATGGGCCATAATTTGTTAGAGAAAATGTCACAGCTTTCCTTAACAAACACAACATCATCCACTCACCGTCCAATCCCTATTACCCTCAAGGAAATGGCCAAACTGAAATCACCAATAAAACCATCGTAGATGGACTCAAGAAAAGGCTTCAGTCATAGAAAAAAGGAATCTGGATACGCGAACTTCCTCATGTCCTATGGACATACCTTACTACTCCACGTCAATCAACTAGATATACCCTATTCCTCCTCGCATATGGCACATAAGCCATTATTCGAACAAAATACCATCATCCAGTCAAAGATCACGAGCTTACCGATGAAGAAAATAAGTTTGAATTGGCCTACAACATGAATTAGATTGATGAAACTAGGGAACACGTTGTTGCCAATCTAGGTCAATATCACCATATGATGGCCAGCTCGTACAATAGAAAAATCTGAAGCCATACTTTCTAAATCGACAATCTCGTCCTCCGAGAAGTCCCGCCACACTGAAATGAAGCACATACCGGGAAACTGGCAGAAAATTGGGGGGTCAATTCCTAATGACAAAGCAATGAGTTTAAATCTCCGATCCATGGGAATACTAGGCGACTGAAATGGTACAACCGTTAAGTCCCTCACTTCTCCACTTCAAATTTCTCGTTTTTTTCATTCTATGAGTGAGATTTCATCTCCATACAATGTTCATTCTATTCCATTGAATTAAAACTTCTAAGTTTTTTACTACATTACACTCTACTTATGTAGACAATACATAGATTAAATCAAAGGTAATAGTAACTTTCAATCAAACTCTATACATACTTTGCGATTAAAACGAAGGGAATACTAGTTTTCAATCAAAGAACTCTACTAGACATAAGATAAAGCAAAGGTAAAATTAGCTTTTATCTCTCAATATGGCTGCGAAAAATATACCGATTAAAGTAAAGATAAAACTAGCTTTCAATCAAACTTTATACATACTCTGTGATTAAAATGAAGGTAATACTAGTTTTCAATCGAAGAACTCTACCAGACATAAGATAAAGCAAAGGTAAAACTAGCTTTCATCTCTCAATATGTCTGCGACAGATACTTTTATAAGTTGCATATACAACTACTACAAAGGATTCTTCTCTACTGATAGGAGGTCATCTAGGCTTTTCCCTAAAATAAAAAGACGTTCAACTATAAAATCTCGAGCTCGAGCAGCTACCATAATCCTGTCTTGCTTTACCAATTCAGTAGGTCGAGATGCTAACTCCATTTCTATGGCATTCATACAGTTTCCTCAATCTATGTCATACATCCTCTATCCGAAAAATAGTCGCGTAAGGCATCCCTCTCTAACTCAAGCCTTCTCACTTCCTCCATAAAATAGGTTATAACAGCCGCTAGGATTTGTGAGTGCGACACCTCAGGCATAACTAGCCTGGAAAAATTCACTCTTACTTTTTGATAATGCTCTTGCAACTTCTTATATCATGCTTTATGCCATTCTATTAGACTATTGGCGCAGGACATAAGATTGATATGTTCCCGCGCCTTCTCGTCCGCTTTACCTGACTGAGCCTAGTTTATCGTCCTTAATTATTCCACCTGAGCACGAAGTTCCTCAAGTTCTTTATCTACACCTTTTTTGGTAGGAGATTTCTTTAATAATTCATCTTTTTTCCTTATCAAGAGATCCTTACCCCTAATCTCCAGCTCTAACTCTTATTCCCTGACATAAGCAACATCCAACTTACTTCGGCACTCCCTTAACCGCTCATTTCATTTTTGTACATGGGCTACATCTCCCTCTAGCTCCCTAATTTAAGCTGATAGGCTAACCACATCTCCTTGAACAATGGTTAGCCTATCAGCACTTTTTACACGTGAATTGGCTAGAGGTAAATCGGCCTTTAATTCTGACACCCTCTCATTTAACTTATCACAATGTTTTTGCACCAACTAGAACTCTATATCTTTAGCAGGTAAAGCTGCAGTCAACTGCTCAACTGCAATTTTGGAGTTAGATAAGTTATCTCAAGCTTTCCTCAGCTCACTATCTTTTATAATCATTTTTCTCTTCAATCGCTCCAGTTTGCTTTTAGAACTCACTAAATCAGCTCGAGTCTGTTCTTGTTCGTTCATTTAGCTAATTATTTGGTCCTTCAGACTGGCCACAAAATGGTGTAACTCTTTCTCAGTCATTTCCAATGACTGAATACGGTATCGAGCCATGTCTGTCTCCTAACTCTTTGCCATCAAGGCATTATTCCGGCTTTTGAGCTTCGCTATCTCTTTCTTTGCCTCCGCAAACTCTCTTTGCCCCTTATTAATTTCGACATCTTTCCCCTCGATCTTCCGAGTAAGGTCATCAACAGCTTGTGTTGCCTTGAAAAACTTAAAATGTACATTTACGTGTTGATCCTCCCTATCTTCATTTGCATCTCTCATCCTATTAGATTTCGATACAAACTCTTGGTTATACTGGAGCATCTTTTGATTGCTCATGCTAGTTGACTCCAGTTTGACCTATATCGCAGATACAATAAATCAAGTTCGATTCAAGAACATTCAACCGATAGATTCAAACATGATACAGGACCCTTATTTTTAACAAATTTATATTTTTTGGCATCTACTGTGTGAAACTGCTTCTAAACTTATGGTCGAAGTATGATCCCAACTCGATGACAATAATATGTACTTTTAATTTCAAGGTACACATTCTCTATGTTCTAACTTTTTCAACACTTTGATATTTTCTATATACAGTTGAGTACTAGTGTCCCTAAACTATTAGCACGTTTTTGGCCTATCTCTATACTCTAATTTTTACTTTGTATCTCTAAAATAGTGCAGCATACAAGTCAAATATTTTTCACTCTTCTCTAACCTGTAGCTCCACTATCTAATTCTTTTATTCTGTGGCATATATCCTTAAGTTCCTACAAACAAGGTTTACAAACATCACTTAGCCTATATATATTTATTCTACAATAATCCATACAGTTACAGTTCTCAAAACTCTCATAATAACACAACCAAAAAGTTAACAATCTTTACTCTACCTTCCCATTCTCATTCACTGGATTCACGTTGTCATCCCCTTGGTTCTCTCGCTCGGTCTGGGGATGTATACCATTCAACCCTCTAACAATTCCAGCCCCATCATCTTCATCCTCCTCCTCTTCAACGTAGGGACCCCCCATAATGTTATTCACCTTATCTTTGGAGTACCCTTTTTTGAGGAGGTGGTGCCCAAGTCTATCATGCTGGACTACCACCTCATCCAGATATTATGCTTCTTCTGTTACCTCGCTAATTTGTAACTCTTGCGTAGCCTTCACAGAATCCAGTCGCTTCCCCTCCTAAACCAAATTAGACTTTAATCACGCTACCTTCTTCTTGAGTTCTGCCTTACTAATCTCGAGCTAGGCTTTCTCCTCCTCCATCCCGAGGCAGATCCCCTTCATCAAATGAGCAGCCTATAAAAATAAATCGACCACATTTTTAGCTCGAATCACAATACAAATTCAGCAAACATACAAATCATCAAACTTACCACTTTTCTCATCTCCTCCACACCCTTGTGAGCTGCAAGCCTAGTCCTATCCTCCACAGCTCTCATCTTGTCTTCCTCGTCAGGTCAAGATTCCGTGACTTTTGCCCTGAAACATTAAGATGGAGGGTATGCCCTTCTCTTTTTCACCTCTACCTCGACCTCACCACTCCCCGTGGTTTTAGAGGCCGAGCCACGCTTCAGATTCTTCTTCTTCATAAATGTTTGAGCTAGCTTGCACGACGAAGTAGATTTTAGAACATCCGCAAAATCTACTACATTGGCCTTTGGCAATGCTACTCTTCTATTGGAAGATTTTTGTAATAGTAACTTTTATTGCTTGAGGCTGATATCTTATTACAAGTAATCTCTTGACTTAGAAATACTTGAATTTTGTGAATAAGAAGTTTTAGATTTTTTGATAATCTAGAAAATATAGTTTTCTTGGTGATTTCTCTTGTATTTTCCTGGTTCCTGTCTTTTCTGGAACTTCTTCTTTATATAGGCCTTCTCCGCATCTCTTTATCTTGCTGAAGAACGTTCTCTGAACAATTTGGTTAGTGGCAGTTTACTGAGTAACTGCTTACTTCGTGAGGGACAGGTGTCTTTAACTTGTTCAATTTTTTTTGTTTGAACTCAACCCACATTCTTCACAAGTTCATAGAGTATGTGGCAATGTTGGTTGTTAAAGTCATATGGAGAATACGTGAGTCTGACATGGAGGTACTTCAAACTTGGAAACAACTCGATTTGGGTAAGGTCGAGGGGTAGCCTCTACAATCGCCCCCTCGCAACCGAAGTCAGAAGTGGCTTTGGTTGAGAAAGAATTTGTGGGTATATGGGTATTCGGATTGGAAGTTTGAATAATAAGGGAAGTAATGATGGTGTTTGACTGTATGAAAAATGCGCATTTTATGGGGAGACGTACGTGCATTGAATATTGATGGGAATACTGATGTATGCGACAATTAGGGTTTGAAGAGTTTTGTCTGTATTAAATGATGGCGCTTGGGAAAATGTTCCTGCACAATAAATATAGGGTTATATAAATAGTGCATGTACCGAGGTTTTTGGTAAAGTACGTTTGCTTTATTGCAAAATTTTCTTAAAGTTTTGATGATGGTGAAGACTCAGAGAATGGTTCTTGAAGAAAAAATTGATACTGAAATGTAGAGGTAGAGAATGAAATATTTTAGGGATCAGTTCTTGGAGATGCCTACTCCCATTCCTGTTCCTCCGACATATCAAGAAATATCATAAGATGAAGTGGCTAAAGCTGAGGAGGATTTTTACTGTATGTGGAGGATTTATTACATTTTCATAACAGGCAAGCAATGTTAGGTTTGTCTTCGCAATCTTACGGGGGACAAGGTTAAGGAGACAGATGTAGTGATAGGCGTAACTGTGAGGCAGTTGCAGTAATGTCTTGTGTTAGAATAGATTATAAGGTTGGGTCCTCTTCATCTCTACCAACTCTGTAAAGGTGGTGGCTATAGGAGAGGTGGCGATGGTTATGAAGGAAGAAGGTGAAGAATGGAAGAATACATATGTACTTCCATCATTCCTTTATTCTAAGAAAACCTTCAGTTCGAAGAGTTAGTTTAAGCACGAATTTCTTATCTTCTATAGTTTCCATTTAAAGTTCAACTAGACTTCGACCAAACTCATGGGAGGGAGGATATTCGTTGTTTCCAATATTTGCTTTGCATCAGAGTGAAACATCACTGAAGTAGAACGAACTGAAGCATTTGAAGTTTCGAAGTACCTGAAAGACTTGCTAACTGTAAAAGCACTTAAAAAACTTACTATTTGTAAAGTACCTGATGTTTGAGTACTTGAAAGACTTGTTATCTATAAGAGCACTTGAAAGATATGTTATCTGTAAAGTACATATAATTTGATCTGAGATGAATAAAATTTGTTATCCAAACTCTGTGCTGATATAGAATAGAATAAGTCGAGAAATCGAGTTGTATGATCCGAAGACTTCCGAATATTAGATGAGATGAAATGTATGAGATTAGAAAGTACACCTTTTGTAATAATTGAGTGGCTAGAAATATGCTTGTAAGGTGAAAATGTGTATCAAATACGATGTTCGACTTGAGGGCTGGAAATTTGGGGAAGAGAAAATTATAAAAAATTTAGAATGAATGATCGAGCTCAGAGAGGTTGTTCTCTAATACTAGATTTGGAAAGAATAAGCTCAATTTAGAATAGAATGAAAGACTGAGGTCGATAGGGAAAGATATATTCAAATAATTTTACTTAAGATACTAGGGTTTCTATTATGAGATAATAGGATAACATCTGAAGTTGTGCGGAATTGGTAGTTAAATTGTATAAATAAGGGGGGAATGAGTTTTAAACAGGTGGAAGGAAATAAGTATAGCATGGACTTGATCTGAGAAAATTTGTTATGCTGTTGAGGGGCATTTGGCGATAAAGATAGCAGAAGTGCAGAAGCAAATTTTTGGACTGCTGGATTATGATGCTCAGCGGCCAGTGAGGGAGGTTCAAGTTGAAGGTTTAGATGGGATTGGTAGTGAGTATGAACATCGTTTCTATGAAAAGATGTTTGGAGAAATTGTGGTGGATCCTGCAGATCGAAAAGATACAGTGAGATCGCTTGTTATAGAGGATATTGAATTGGAAGAAGTGAGAATTGGTAGAGGATATCTGATTGGATGTGGTTTCCCTTGACATCAAGGTTATTTTAGGTGTAATTATATGTACGGAAAATAAGAAATGAATGTAAATAGGAGTGGCATGAATGCATGTAATTATATGAGTTTGAATAATTTTAAAGAAATAGAATGAGAATAAAAGTTGAATCGATCCTCTATTTTGGCGATTGTCGTTTGTGTAAAAGATATTGATAGATACTGAATGTAGATTTGGGAATATCTATTTTTGCGATGGACCTGTATGTAGGTCGACCGTGTGGAGTATTTGTGTATGATCAAACTATCGTTTATAGATTTATAATTGATATGGAGAGTTCACCTGCTAATGAAGCGTCGACCTCTGGTCTATCGGCAGAGTCCAAAATCGTAATATCTGAAAGTGTGGAAGAAGTAGGAGTTAATCAATTTCTAGATTTCCCTGGAAGATTGGTGACCTTTCCTCCTCGCTCTGATATATTCAAAGAGTTTTGTAAAGCTAAGGCTTCTTCAGGGGGTAGATGGGGTAGTTGTGTAGAACACGCCGGTATACAATTTAGGGGTTGTACTGTAGCAATGGGAGAGGAATATTTTTATCTGCTGGCTCATTTGGAGAAGGAGAAAAGAGATACGGTATAGACGAATCGATCTCTCTAGAGTACTTCGATGGGAACGTCTAGGGGGACCTAGCAGAGGGTTTTTTGTGCTACCTTGAGTCTTCCCCTTAGCAATTTGGCGAAAGGGATAATGAACATCATTGAGGCATGTCCTGTTTAGTTGAATGATAACATATGGGAGGTGATAAGTGTTTGTGAATTTTTGAATAATTGGTGAGAGGTAAATGAAATTGAGAGGAAGATATCTCCTGAGGATGTTTTATAGTTTTCTGGGGCAAAACACTTTTCTGCAAGAGGAGGGGCATATTTTTTTGCGAGCTTGACTTAGCCTCATTTTTTTTATTTGAACTCAGATGGACAGCCTTGGAATGATAATATGATATGGGTGAAAGGTGATTGCCTTCAAAGAGATGAAGAAGAACCCATGGAACTTCTATTTATAGCTATAAAATAAAGTAAGTATAACAATGTATAATTTATAAGATTGATATGTTGAAATTGTATATTGTTCTGCTGATGATAATATGTTGTAAATAAGTGGTCCTAAATCTTAGGTAACGAGGAAAGATTCATTGTTAGATGCAATTGCTCAGGATGGAACAGAGCTCGAGGCTGTGTTGGAAGAACTTGGCATTAGCAGGCAGAAACGTGCTAATAGACGATCCAAAAGAGTTTACAAGTCTCAATCGGCGAGGCTAATGACGGGCGCTAATGGTAGCAAGAAGATGGGAAATGATGGGGAAAGGCGAGTGAACTTTCCCAAGTCCCATGGAGTGGACTACACGGGGTTACCGGAGTCTACTACGTCGAGCAAGCTTGCTCAAATGTTTCCCAAGAAGAAAATGTTGAAACGTCATTCGACCTCTGGAACCACGGGAAGTGGTGAGGTCCTAGAAAAGGTGAAAAAGAGAATGGTTGAACCTTCTAAAATGTTAGGGGTGAAGGTCGTTGCAGATCGACTTGTTGTAGAAGACGAGCTGAGAGATGTGGAGGAAAGGGCTAGGCTGGTAGCTCTCCACGGAGAAGTGAAGATAACCAAAATGGTAGGTTCATATACTTTGAATATGTGATAAATTTTTGTATTGAGACTCGAGCTAATAATAAGGTCGATTTTATTAATTTTGTAGGCTACTCATCTGATGAATGGGATATGCCTCGGGGTCGAGGAGTAGAAAGTTGAGTTGAAGAAAGAAAGAGTCGAGCATGAGAAGAAGGTAGCGGTTGGAGTCCCTGAAGGCTTCACAATTGGTGGAGATCAACAATCTAACCGCGGAGGCGAGAGTAAATTTGGAGGAGGTGGTCACTGAGCGGGATAGACTCTAACACCACCTTATATCGAAGGGGTATTCTGAAGATAAGGTGGATGCCATTAGGGCTGACATCTGCGTCAAGGAGGTGGAAGACGATAAGGTAGAAGATGTTGCTGTTAGAGTTGTTGACGGGCTGGATGGTGTCTCTCCCCAAACGGTACGAGACAACCAAGGGGATGATGATTTTGTGATTCTATGAATATTCAGGAATGTTTGTAAACTGATTAAATATTGCTTGTTTGATAGAATTTTAAAGGCTAAGTTGCTTTTGTAAACCTTTCTATAGGAACTTAAGGACATGCGCCTCAGAATAAAAGATTTAGAGTCTGAGCACGCTAAGGAGAGAGGCGCCTTAGCGTCCCTATTGTCTTCACAAGCAGAGCTGGGGTTAGAATAGGGCAAGAAATATTTGACTTGTATGCTTCATTAGTATAGAGCTACAAAGTAATAAATAGAGTGTAGAGACAGACCAAAAATCTGTTATCGATTTAGGGGCAATGGCACTGAAATGGTGCACAGGAAATACCAAAGTATTGACAAATTAAAATATAGAGAATGTGTACCTTAGACTTGATAGTATATGTTTTGGAACATCCATCTGAGATTGTACTTCGACCTTAAGTTTAGAAGTAGTTTTACACTATATATGTCAAAAGAATAGATATCTTGTTAGAAATGAGATATATGTTTTGAAGGAGTGTTCTGAATCAAACTTGATATATTGTATCTTTAATGTATAGGTCGAATTAGAGTTAGTTCGCTCGAGCGACAGCAAGGTACGCCAATGTGACCAAGAATTTGTAGAAGAGTTTTACAGGATGAGAGAGGCAAATGCAGATAGAGAAGATCAGCATGTAAAAGTATACTTCAAATTTGTTAAGGCAAAGCAAACTACTGTCGACCAAGCTCAAAATATGCAAATGCCAATACAGATAGAGAAGGGATGGATGTTGAAATTATCAAGGGACAACTGGAGCTCGCGGAGATGAAAGAACACGTAGCGAAGCTCAAAAGTCAAAATGACGCACTGATAGCAAAGAGTAGGGATGCATACATGGCTCGATACCGTATACCGGCATTAAAAAGATTGGAGGATGTGTTAAATTGCTCTGTGGATGGCTTGAAGGGTAAATTTATCTATAAAATAAACAATCAGGAGTGAATTCAAGCTGATCTAGTGAATACTAGAAATGATCTGGAACAATTGAAGAAGAAAATGTTTGATAAAGATAGCGAGCTGAAGAATGCTCGAGATAACTTATTGGCTTCTGAAGTTGCAGTTGAACAGTTGTCTATTGCCTTACCTGCTAAAGATATGGAGTTTTGGACGGTACAATAGAAGTGCGATGAGTTGAATGAGAGGGTGGCACAACTGAAGATCTAATTGGTGCATGCCAATTCGCGTGCCAGGAACGCCGAGGCTTGAGAGCGCTCGAGGAAGAATAAAAATGATGCCAAGGTTTTCCTTATTCATGGGGATGTAGTCAGTCTGTCAGCTTTAATAAGAGAGTTGGAGGGCTATATAGCCCGAACTCAAGGTTATATGCAGAAAGGAATTGTGCGGTTAAGGGAGTACAAAAGGAAACTAAATATTACTCTTTCCAAGGAATAGGGGTTAGAGCAGGTTATTAGAGGGAAGGAGATTTTGATACCGATGAAAATGAATTGTTACAAAAAATTCTAGCTGAGGAAGATTTAAATGGGGAGATTGAGGAACTTTGACCTCAGGTGGTAGATTTGAGGGTGATTAATCAGGCCGAATCGGCTAAAGCTGACAAGAAATTAGAAAAGAACATTGCATTCATAGCTTGAGTAGATAGTGAAATGGTATGGCAAAAAGAATGGTATACGAGGTTGGAAGATCGCCTTCATCGAGCGAGAGCAAACTTTTCTATGGCAGTTATACCTCATGTAGCACCCTCAGACTTGTTAGGGGCGATGATCGCCTATTTTATAGAGGAGGTAAAAAGGCTTGAGTTAGAAAGAGATACCTTGTTCAAAAGTTTGTCAGACAGGGGATGTATTTGCAGAGATGATTTAGATCAAGGAAATTGTATGGGCTCCAGGGAAATGGATTTAGGCCCTCGACCTACTGAATTGATAGAGCGGCGCAGGATTGTTATGAATGCTCGATCTCGAGAATTTATGGCTGATCGACCTCCTTTTACAGAGGAAAGCGTAGTTGACATCCCAACAGTAGAAAAGATTCCATTGTAGTGGTTATATATATAACCTAAAATAAAAAGTAGTTGTTACAGACATATTGAGAGATGAAATCTTGGCTTACCTTTATTTTATCTTATGTCTGGTAGTGTCTTTGATTGAAAACTAGTATTACCTTTTTTTTAATCGCAGAGATTTAGTAGAGTCGGCCAAACCAAGTATTATCATTGATTTAACTGGTATGATGTCGCAGCCATATTAAGGTAGATAAAAGCTAGTTTTACCTTTGCTTTATATTATGCCTAGTAGAGTCTTTGATTGAAAACTAGTATTACCTTCATTTTAATCACAGAGATTTAGTAGAGTCGGTTAACCCAAGTATTATCCTTGATTTAGCAGGTATGATGTTGCAGCCATATTGAGGTAGATGAAAGCTAGTTATTCCTTTGCTTTATCTTATGTCTGGTAGAGTCTTTGATTAAAAACTAGTATTACCTTCATTTCAATCGCAGTAATTTAATAGAGTCTGCCAAACCAAGTATGATCCTTAATTTAACTGGTATAAAGGTTGATTAAAAGCTAGTATAATCTATGCTTTAATCTATGTATTATCTACGAAATAGAGAGATGTGTGGAAGAAAAACTTGTAAGTTTCATTGAATAGATAGGGATGTACATTAGATGGAGATGAAAATCTCACTTTTGAAATTTAAAAAAGTGAGAAATGGAAATGGAGTAGTGAGGGACTTAACGATAGTATCGTTTTAGTCGCCTAGTATTCCAAGGATTTGAGATGTGAACTCCTTCTTCTATCATGAGGTAATATGATCCCAGGCCTGAGAGACCTGCGATAAAGAATGGACCCTCCCAATTTTTAGCTAGTTTCCCAGCATGAGGCTCTTTTCTATGCTGAGGGATTTCTCTGAGGATGAGATCGCTGAATTGGAAGGTACAGCTTCTGACTCGTTTGTTATACGAACTGGCCAGCATATGGTAATATCGACCGAAGTTATCAATGGCACGTTCCCTGGTCTCATCAATCCAATTGAGGTTGTAGGCCAATTCAAACTCATTTTCCTCGTCAGTTAGCTCGTGATCTCTGACTGGATAATGGTATTCTAAGGTAATGACGACTTCAGTGTAATAGGCAAGGAGGAATGGAGTGCAGCCAATTAATTGATGTGGAGTGGTACGATATGCCCATAAGACATAAGGAAGTTCTAGAACCTAATTGCCTTTTAACTGTGAATAAAGCATGATTTTGTTGGTGATTTCCACTTGGCATTACGTTGAGGATAATAGGGATTGGATGGTGAGTGGATGACATTGTGCTGGTTGAGGAAAACTACGACCTTTTCTCCAACAAATTGGGGCCCGTTATCAATGCAAATTTGGTGGGGGTACCCAAACTGAGTGATAATGTGTTCCTAGATAAAAGAGATGACTTCATCTTCTCTGGCTCGATAGAGTAGAACTACTTCTTCCAATTATGTAAAATAATTGATAGCTACAAGTAGGTGATGGCAGTTACCTGAAGAATTATGATATTCACCGACAAGATCGAGTGCCCATCGTTTGAATGGCCAAAACCCCTTCCTTGCATGGAGTTTGAGCACAGGGGCGTGTATTATTTTTCCATGTCGTTGATATACATCATATTTGCATGAGTATTCTTCTTCTTGCTTATGCATGCCAGGCCAGAATACTCATTGTCTAATGGCTCTATTTGCTAGTGATCGACCTGCGACATGGGAGCTACAAGTCCCTTCATGTAAATCGCGGAGCATCTCATTCGCTTTATATCTGGAAAGGCACTTGAGGTAAGGCCCCATGACTGAACAATGGTATAAGACACCGTTCTGATTTGTGCAGCGCTTTGAGTTGTGGATCAGCTCTCGGCACTCCTTTAGATCTGCTGAAAGCGGTCCTTTGTATTTGTTATCAATACTGAGATAGGCTATGAAAGGCTTTCACCAATCGTCGCCTTCCCCTTTATTGCCCCTAGTATTGATCATGTATATAAAAATGTGATCAATGCTGAGGGTTGAAATTACTTTGATCTGGAGATATTGAGCTCCTCCTCTCAAGACCCTGGCTAGATATGCGAAGGAATCGGTGTGTCTATTTTTACCTTGAGGAAGTTAATCGTGAGGTTCATGCGCGAGCTTACTCATCCTATCTACAATGAGGGCTGCGTATTCGATCATCTTTTTGTTCTTCTTGTATTATCCAGAGTAATGATGGACGATGAGTAGTGAATCTGTATAAACTGAGAGTTCTGGGACGTCGAGCTTAAGTCTGAGGTCTAGTCCATGAATGAGAGCTTCGTACTCGGTGACATTGTTTGAGACCTCAAAATCCAAGCGGATTGATTTCTCAATTCCTTCGTTAGAAGGGGTAATCAATACGATTCCAATTCTTGACCCTGCAGGTCCTGCTGATCCATCTGTAAGAAGTTGCCACCCTTCCCTTGTAATCTATTTAGCTCGCTTGTCAAATGCTTTTAGGGGTAGATCTTCAATAACTTCTTCTACAAGGTCAGGACTGTGCTCCTCCCACTCGGGATCTTCCATTGGAAAATCTGTGAGAAAATTGGCAACAGCCTGACCCTTTTTGGAATGATGTTGCTTGAACTTGATATCATGTTCTCCCAAACTGACTGACCATTGTTGCACTCTTCTTGATTGTTCTTTTATGGACAGAACCTCCCAAAGTGAGTAATTCATCATGACTTTGATGAATAAGCTTGGAAGTAGTACTTGAGTTTCTGTGAGGATAAACAAGAGTGAGAAGAAGTTTCTCGATTTTAGAGTACCACATTTCCACTGGAGTGATGGTTTTGCTGATGAAGTAGACTGGTTTCTCAATTTTTCCTTCAATTTAATGGGAACCGAGCTGAGTGAGGTATCTGTAACTGCTTGGTAGATAATTAATTCCTTATTATCTTTAAGGTTTTCATTATGGGAGACTTTCCCAAATAGGTTTTAAGATCCTGAAAAGCTGCATTGCATTCTGACTTCCATTAAGCCTCTATATTTGGCTAAATTTTTCCTCGTTTGGTATAACCATAGAGTAATAGGAACAGCCAATAACAGTGCTCTGAATATTTTAAAACGAATCGACAGATAATGGCAATCTTGCCGACAAGTTTCTTAACATATTTCATCGTTTTTGGAGATGGCATGTTGAGGAGAGCCTAAACCTGATATGGATCCTCCTCAATCCCTTTCTTTCTAATGAGGTGGCCTAGATATCAACCTGAATATACTCCAAATTAACACTTATCAGGATTGAGACGTATCCTATAAGAGCGACGAATGTTAAATATTATGTTGAGATATAAAATATGATTGGTGGACTGCATGTTCTTGTACAAGAGATTGCTAATGTAGACTTCCACGACTTTCCCAAGATGTGCTTTGAACAAAGTAGTCATCAACCATTGATAAGTTGCGTCTATATTTCTGTGTCCGAAGGGCATGACTTTGTAGCAGTAAAGTCCTCTTTCAGTGATGAAAGTGGTATTTTCTTAATCTTCTTCCAAGAGTAGAATCTGATTGTATCCAGAAGCAGCGTCCATCATATATAGAAGTTCGTGACCTACTGTAGAATCAAGGATCTGATAAATGTTGGGAAGAAGAAAACTGTCATTTGGAGTATGTCTATTTAGATCGGTGGAATCTACATAAACTCAAACTTTTCCATTCATCTTTGGGACAGTGACGATGTTGGATATACAATCTGGATATTTAACTTCTTGAATGAATCCTACTTTGATCAAATTCTCGATCTCTATGTTAACTTCATCGCTAAGTTGTGGTGATAGTCATCACTGTCTCTGCTTGACCTCTGTGGCGTTAATGTTGATGAACAATTTGTCACATGCCTTGGCCGGATTGACCCCAGGCATTTCTTCGGAAGACCATGTAAAAATGTTTCAATTTAGTCGCAAGAACGTAATGAGAACATCTTTTTTGTGTTAAACCAGCTTAGTACCGATAAAAGTACTTCTGGTAGGTCCATCAATGTTGATGTATTATGTGGGTTCCTTCGTAAAAGGTTGATCATCGAGGTGATTTACTTTCTATTATTGCAATGCAGCATATCTCTCAGTAGTATCTAGATTGGCAGAGATGGTATTTTCTCAAGCTCGGGAAATATTTTCACTACCCCTGATCTCATAGATACCATTATTGTGTTTGAAGCAGAGTGCTTGATAATAGGTAGAAGTAATTGCTTTCATGTTATAAATTCAGCAGCAACCTATAATCTAGAGATAACGACATTTGGCGTTGATCACATGATGATGGCGTCGATTATGGCTGGTCCTGCAGTAATAGGTAAGATGATCTTGCCTACTCGCTCTTCTGTAAATCCATTGAATCCACTGATATCGGTATTACTTTGAATAACTTGATTGGTCAAACCCAATTGGTCGATAGTGCTCTAAAAGAGAATCTCAATACCGCTGCCTGTATCAATCATCATCGTGTGCATGAAAAAATTCCTCATCATGAGCATTATGACTAATGCATCATGATGTGGAAATTTGGCATGGTTAGTGTCGCAATCTTTGAATGAAATCCCAAGTCGGCGATTGCTCAACTCAGGCAGAAGTTTGGCTTCTTTGTCTTCAGGTGTGAGATCGCAGCATTCTGATAATCTCCTGTGCTTGAATATGTTAGAGTTGGTGTTCTGATGGATTTTGATCATGTTGTTGTGGTGCATATGGTAGAGATGCTTCCCCTCAGCTTGATCTTTACCTAGATAACTTCAAGCTTCTTCTTATAGCTGCCATCCTTGTATGATTCAAGGTCGACAATATATTCGAACATCTGTCCCTCCTTAAAAATGTATTTGAGCAACCTCGGTAAAGTATAGCAATTATCAGCAGAATGATGGCTTACCTTATGATGCATGTAGTATGGTCGGCTCTCGATTGTTTCCAATGGTTAAGAGAGACGGTAAAGCTTATCCTTCTAGAGGATTGGAAAAATTATGGAGATTAGAACATTCATCTTCGGGAGTACTGGTTGGATTTGTGAACCACCTTTCTTAGGGTTGCCAGTATTTTCCTTGGAGAGCTTTTTGTCACCTTGATCTTCCTTTGGTTCAGTATTTTGATCTATAGATGGACCTTTCATGGTAAGGATAGATTTAGCAGATTTATGCCTTTCAGACATCATCCTTTCCCAGCCGACGTAACTATTGAACTTGGTGATCATATCTTCTAAGGTCACAGGTTTGTTAAGAAAGAGGTACGTTTTGGCTTTGCAGTCAAACTAGAGCGCGTTGGTGAAAGCAGTAATAACTGTTTTCTAAACGAAATTGTTTACTTTACGCATGAGCTCCAAAAACTACTTTGCAAAGGCCTTGAGCTTTTCTCCGTGTAACTTTTTAAGAGTGATAAGAGAATTTAGATTCTCTTCTTTATCCCTATTGTGAGCATACGTCTTAATGAATTGTTTCTGCAGCATGTCGAATGTATATATGAAGTCCTCAGGTAGAGAGTGGAACCATTGGAGTTGTTCCTCCTGCAGGCTCATGGTGAACAAACGACAGAGGATATGTTTGAGGTTAGAATACAACCCCAATGAATCACGGTATTGTTGAATGTGCTCCTTTGGATCGGTGCCCTTGTATTTATGAATTTTTGGAGTATGGAAACCTTTCGGTATTTCCATATCAAATAGTTCTTTGGCAATTGGACTTCCTTGTAGCTTGGTAAGATCATTTGTTGTGCCCAGAACTTGTGTTTCAATCAACTCCATAATTTGCATATTCATATGCTCTTGTGTGACATAGTGACAAGTCAGTTGAGTGACTTGACACGGAGGTTGTGGATTGTGAGTACCAGTAGCTTCACTCAAACGATCTCGTACTGGAACTCGAGGTGGAAGTCGATGTTCTTCCTCTTGACGTACGGAAAATTGATGACTTCGGCTAATCTCAGACTAAACTTTACCACCCAAATGAATGAAAGACTAAGGTTTGTTCTAAATATTTTTAGAAATAACTTTGTTGGTGGCTCCTCGAGGTCCCAATCTATCCCGCGCAAAAACCCAGGAGATTTCTGGCAACTGATCCTGATCTCTTATTGAAAGAGCCCGCTGAGTATTTTATAGAGCTTGCAAGGCAGTCTACATTATTGTTATTTTATCTACATGTTGTTTGAGCACTGTCAAACGATCTTGTCGTTCGGCGTCGAGCTCTTTTTAACGAAGCTCTCGGTCATGAGTTAATTGACGTTCGAGCTCATTGCATTTCTCTGTCTCAGTGTAAAGATTTAACGTAGCTTAGTAAGTTGTTCTGGCTCAACTGAATGATAGAGTTGGATTCCGGTTGCTGGTCGTCTGGATATGACCATGATTAAAATTTGAAGTAGAGTGAATGTATGCCTTAGGATATCTTGGAAATACGATCTTTCCCACAAATGGTGCCAAAAGTAATGGCCTAATTCTGTAAGCTCGAAGTGGCTTGGAATTATCTCTTACACCAATGTACCTGTGACTAAAATCTGATAGAAAGCAAGAAATAAGACATGTGATTTAGCATAGAAAACCTCTGAATAGGTAAAAAAAAACTATGACCTCGATTGGAGGATTTTGTAATAGTAACTTTTATTGCTTGAGGTTGATATCTTATTAAAAGTGATTTATTGACTTATAAATACTTAAATCTTGTGAATAAGAAGTTTGGATATTTTGAAAATCTAGAAAATGTAGTTTTCTTGGTAATTTCTCTTGTATTTTCTTGGTCCCTGTCTCTTCTGAAACTTCTAATTTATATAGGCCTTCTTCGCTGCTCTTCATCGTACTGAAGCATGTTCTCTAAACAATGTGGTTAGTGGCGGTTGACTAAGTAGCTTTTGAGTTCATGAGGGATAGGTGTCTCTGACTTGTTCAGGTTTTTTTGTTTGAGCTCGACCGACGTTCTTTACAAGTTCGTGAAGTAGGTGGCAATGTTGACTGTTAAAGTCATGTGGAGAATGCATGAGTCTGACATAGAGGTAGCTCAAACGTGGAAACAGCTCAATTTGGGTAAGGTCAAGGGGTAGGCCCCTACACCCGTCATTAGTCTCATTGCTTGAGACTTCTAAACCTTCTCAGACCTGCTTTTTGCTCGTTCATTTCTATTAATACCGAGGTCTTTTAGCACTACCTCAAGCTTAACCCCTTCCTGAGTAACAGTATCTAACAGGGACTTCTTCTTAACCTTCGACAGAGAACCTATTAAAACAATAACGCATTATAAATAGCAAAACAACATTCAATTTCAGTAGTTCGATATTATACGCTATTACACTTACTTTTTGTCACAGTTCTATACAGAAGTTCCATGGGTTCTTCATCATCTCTCTAAAGAGAATCACCTTTCACCCAAATTATGTTATAATTCCACATTCGACCTGCTGAATTTAGATCGAAGAAAAGAGGTCGAGTCTATCTCGCAAAAAAGTATGCCCCTCCACTTGCAGAATAATTTATCTCTCCATAAAACTGCAAAACATCTTCAGAAGATATTCTCCTTTCCACTTTATTCTCCTCCCACAAGCTATTCAAACTCTCACAAACATTTATTACCTCCCACATGTTTCCGTTTAATTGAGTAGGACATGCCCCAATGATATTCATTATCCATTTCCCAAGATTGCTAAGAGGAAAACTCAAACCATACTCCAACTGAGACAGGTAATACAAAAAGCCCTCTCCCAGGTTTCCCTGAATATTCCCATCAAAATACTCCAAGAAGATTGATTTGTCTAACCCCCTAAACTTCCTGCCGGCATGTTCTACAAAGTTTCCCCATCCTCTCCCTATAAGAGCTTTGGATTTACAAAACTCTTAAAACACATCAAAGTTTTGAGGATATGATACCAATTTTCTAGGGAAATATGGAAATTGAGCAACTCCTACTTCATCTTCCCTCTCAGATACTATATTTTTAGACTCAGCCGAATGGCCGAAGGTCGAGGCCTCCATCACAGGTGAAGTCTCCATATCAATTACAAATCTAAAGATGAGGTATGACTCTACACAAATTCTCCTCACGCTCGAGCTACATACAGGTCCAGGTATTTTATCATTATCTTTTACACATACATCATACATATATCATTCGTATATCTTTTTATGGATTTATCCAATTGATTTTTATAGGTTACTATAAATAGTAATTTTTCAAAATTCAAAAACCAACAAAAATCTTTCAAATACACATTCACAATATCACGATTCATCTACTAACCTTCCACATCTAAAAAAAAATCTGAAGCAGCGCCAAATCCTTCCTTTACAATCCTGCTATACAACCACCTTCGTGACTCAGTCTCTGCTTCCTTCTCTCGCCTTGACTGTCGATCACTCTTGTCCAATCTCTCACGTGAATCTTTACAATTTTTTCTCTTTTCTCTCCCACTGCTCTACGATTTTCCAAACGTTGATAAATGTTTAAATGAGGAAGATAAAGCAATATGTATATTGTCTCTCACCAACTACTGGCAGTTACTAGGCCTCGCACGAGCTGCCCTCAGTTTTGGAACCGAGGTGCCCCTTCCATAATTAATGTCAGACGTATTACACCTTTTCAGTGAAAATACCTTCCCATCATTGCCCCCATCCCTATATTTTTATATATTCTCATCTCTCCTACCCAAATATCCCTTTAACCTCCCCATACTCCTGATGACTCAATACTTATACGCAATCAAATTTTTCCTGCATTAACATAAGAGACAAAAAATCAAAGCTAGCTACTTTTTCTATTCTTGCTTCTACTACTTATAGAAGTGTTGATGTCATTTCCAAAGCTCTCACATTTCAAAATTCAAATTCTTTATTCAAAACAGTCACAAACAACATTTAGAACAAAAGAGGGCAGATTCAAACTTTATTCTAATTACATTTCCTTAACAGTTATTTGACCTCATACAATTCACTCCCTTACAAATAATTATGCATAAAATATCCCAGATGTCCAGGGGAGCCACACCTAATCAGTTTGCCTCCAGCAATTCTCACATCATTTCTTCATCATTAGCCTCATAGCCTCTTTTCGAGCTGAAAGCTTCGCAATCACTTCCCAGAATAGCTCCTCGTAGAAGCGACATCCTGAATCAAGTTCCCTAAATCAAGTTCCCTACCCATCTGGAAAGTTAGCATCATAATCTAGCAACCCAAAAATCTTATCTCGCACTTCAGCTATCTTTATCGCCAATCGTCCCTTAGCGGCAGAACAAATTCTCTCAGATCGAATTTACACCATCTTCTATGTCTTCTTCCTGTCTAAATCACATTTCCCTTATTTATGCAGTTTTCTAGATCACTACAAATTCCCCACAATTTGTATATATATTATATTTTTCCATAATAGCAAACCCTAATTTCTTGATTAAATGTTATTTAAAGTTATCTACCCATATCAAAATCCATGGATTCGGCATACCTCATTTCGAACTTATTTTCTCAAATCCAATATTTCAAAAGAGGTCTCCCTGAGCTCGAATTTCTAATTCCTACAAATTATAAATCTTCTACAGTTATCTCCCCCAATAATTCTAAGTTATTTAGTTCGAAAAAAGTTATTGCACATCTTTTATTTTATAAACATATTTTTATAGATCGATTGCTAAAATATACTTTCTAGTCCGATCATATATATTATATTTCGTCATTTATTCATATATCTCTGAATTACTCATAGCTCGATTTCAATCATTAGAGTTCATTCTATCAATCAATACTGAGTTTGAATAAATATTTTTATTAAGTTCGAATATAAATTATAGGTACTTAAGTACAAGTCTTTCAGATACTTTACAGATAGCAAGGCTTTTAGGTACTCCAAAAACAATAAATTATTCAGTTCATCTATCTTCAGTGATGTTTCACTCTAAGAATCTTCTAAAGTAAAGCAGGCATTAGAATATATAGAACATCCTCCCTTCCCCAAGTTTGATCAAAGTTTAGACATGGAGTCAAACTTCAAATGAAAACTATAGAAGAAAAAAGTCAGTGTTTGAGCCAACTCTTCAAATAGAAGGACTTCTTAGAGTTAAAAAATGATGATTGCACATGGGCAGACTTCTAATCTCCGTCTTCCTTCTTCACTACCACCATTGCCTCCTCTATAACCACCACCATCAGAGAGTTGGTAGAGATAAAGAAGGCCCTACCTTAAAATCCATACCTACGCAAGATACCGGTGATACTGCCTAGCAGTTACACCAGTCCCAACATCTGTCTCCTCAACCTTGACCTCCACAAGGATGCGGAGACACCTCCAGTATTGCTTGTCTGCCAAGACAGCGTAATGAAATCTCTACATACAGTAAAAATCTTCTTCAGCTTCAGGCGCTTCTTCTTCAAGCATACCCTGATATGTCAGTAGAACAGGAGTGGCGGTACATATCCAAAGTAGTCATCATTCAAACAGAAGTACTCTCAGAACCCCAAGCATCGCGTATATTAATATTTTCCATCGTCATTCAATACAGATACATCTCTCCGCAAAAATACCCATTTTCTATACCAATCAAATCAACATTAATACGTCATATCGTTTTAACTTCCAACACCATATAGCCACACATGAATTTAGTTACTAGGGGGCGATTGGAAGGGCCTACCCTTCATCCTAACCCTATTTGAACTACTTTCAATTTAAACTACCTATATATCAGACTCACGCATTTTATATGTGACATGAACAGTCAACAGCACCTCCGAGCCCACGAACTGATGAAGAACGTGGATCGATCACAACAGAAAAACATGAGCAAGTTAAAGGCACCTGTCTCTCACAAACTCAACAGTTACTCTGTCAACCACCACATATCATATTATTCAGAGAATGTGCTTCAATACGATTACGAGCTGCGGGTGAGGTCTATATAAAGAAAAATTCCAAAAGAGATAAGGACCAACCAAATATATGATAAATTACTAAGAAAACAAAAATATATATATTCTTAAACACCAAATTTCTTATTTATAAGATCAAGTATTTCTAGTTCTAGAAATTACTTGTAATAAGATATTAGCCTCAAGCAATAAAAGTTACTATTACTAAAACCTCAACTCGAGGTCATGGTTTTTTAAACTATTTAAAGGTTTTCCACGCTAAATCATCTGCGTCATTTCTTGGTTTATATTTTTGTCATAGGTACATTGGTGTAAGAGCTAATTCCGAGCCATTTTGAGCTAATGAAATTAGGCCATTACAACAAGTCTTATGTAATTACTATGTATCTATATGGGAAACTAACTACGAATATCTACATAATGCCACCCGGGGAGGTATTAGCTTCTGAATGTAATTAAGCCCAACACATGAGGTGTGTACGTAATAAAATTGGAAAAGTTATTATTGACTTGAAATAATTAGGGCTTTTATGACATAGTAAGTTGACTGAGTATTTGAAAGCCGAAGACTTTGTAAAAATTCTTATCTGTCTATGCATTAATTTCTAAAACACAAATATTAGCTTAAGTCATCATAACAGTGAACTAAATAATTTAAATATCATTAAAACTCTGGGGGAGATCGCGAGAGCCGTCAAATACCATAGGAAGGAAATTAAAATAAAAGACCTTGGGAAATCAAGAATTGTCTTAATTTGCAGATCGAACATCTTGGTAGTGACATACTTATGCACCAAACAATATATATCATAAAAGTTATCTAATACTTAGGTATAGATACAGCACGCGGTGCTAAGTCATTTATTGTATGTCCATCACTTGGATGTGGAAAATGATATCTTTCACCATCTTAATAGGAGGAGAAACTCCTAGGGCCGTGACGCCATAGCTAGGAGATACTTTGCTATAGTTAGCTAGATATACTAGAACCAATTACTCATTTACAGTAAATTGTTTGGCTTGCCATAGTTTTGTTCATGCCCAAAGGCACTAGAATGAGTTCAAACACATTTTGATTTGCATAAAAAGCTGGTGTCTATTCTATTCGAAATGATAAATGTAAAATTATAGGGTACGCCGATACAAAATACTTGCCAGACCCACATAAAGGCTATTATCATATGAATTATGTGTTTATGTACGGGATACAACAGACTCTTAAAGATCAATGAAGCAGACGGTGTTAGTTACATCTTTAAACCATGAGGAAATTCTTGCACTTTATGAAGCTCACAGAGAATGATGGTTGCACTCCAAAATATATCACACCAACTGAAGTTGTGGCATGTTCTATCCAAGATAAAATATTGACTTTGTATGAAGACAACTCGGCTTGTATCTGTAGGGGCCTAATTTCGTAGAGAGGAAACTTAGCTCTTACACCTTGAATATGTTAACATACTTGCATGGAGTCCATGAATTGGGTTCTCCATGACCTCTAGCGAGGATTTAAATAAAAGATTATATATATGTTGAGTTAGAGGATAGTTCGAGTTAAGAGTAGCTTACAGGGTATTCGAAGGTAATGTTAGGAGGGTTTTAGGTAGAATTTTACTAACCCCTTCGCAGTATTTCCTCTCTTCTATTTATAGGAGATAATAAAGGGGTGAGTCACCATGTGAGGTCAGATTACATGTATACCCCTTAGGGTAGCCATCATGTACAGTAAGTCAGTTCTGACACTGCAGTTATTTGGTGGCTTATTTCCACTATTCTGTCTAGTGAGCTGGCTGTCAGGTGCATCTGCCCTCGACCATCAATTTTTATAGTCAAAATCATTTTGGCATTAATGTTGACTAACCGTATTTGGCTTTGGCTTCGACTTACTTTAATTGACAATGTACTCGAATGTTTGATTATTCTTGGAAGGCTTCGTGGAACTCGTTGTTGTCTTGATAGGTTTCAAGTCTCTTATAGGCTTCGATGTTACCTTCAACTAGTATTGGAAGGCTGCGAGCAGGCTACTATATTTGCCCTCTCTCAATAGGGGCCTTGGAAATTATTGTAGATGGTGTGTGCTGAGAAAAGTTGTTAGGCGTGGTAAGTTAAGAAGTTGACTGGTGTAAATGTGGATAGTTCCAAGGAGAGTAATTAAGATAATGCTGATTAAGGAGATAATTAATGCACCTTAAACAGGTTATAAATTGGAGTTGTTTAGGGAGTAAATGTTCAAGTACTGTTTATCTTCCTCCTTGTTTAGTACAGTAATGGAACCCACTCCAAACACACGTTACCAGAAGAAACTGGAGAAGAAGAATGAATGAGTACATGCTAAGTTTATGGTTCTGAGGCAGCAGTATTTTGGAGATCGAGACTTTGGGTTGCCGATGCCAGACTTGGTAGAGCTGGAGCTAGTAGAAGTGATATTCGGACAGCCGTTCCCGCACTGGTAGAGAGTAATATAATGGTGTTTCTCGAGCGTGACTCAACGGTCTTTTTTACTGTGGGACCTGGCAGAACAACTGGTGGAAGCCGAACGCTGTCAAGGATTGCTCAGGGAACTGGAAGAATTATCCCACATGTAAATAGGGGGGTTCTCCGGTATTGTGGGTAGATATATAGAGTGAGATGTTGTCGTTGTTGTGGTTGCTGTTGATTGATTTGTTTTTGTTTGTTAATGTATTCTCGCTTTTTTTTTTATGAAACAAAGATTTGGCTATCGATGTGTGGAAGCATAACAGGTATAGGTAATGTAGGCGATGATAATGTTGGCGTGGTTAAGCTTCGATATAAAAACAAATAGGAATAGTAATAAAGTTTGAGACTTCAGCAAGAGCGGAGAGCAATTATCAATAGTCAAATGAATGTATGGTGCAACTGTGGTTAAGCGTATAAGATGGCTCGAAAAACAAATGTATGGGAGGCTTCAACTGCAAAAGCTGACCGCCGGAATGGCAGAGGTATCAGAGGTGATACTGTTCATGGGGCAGTGTGTCGTAGCAGGCCATAATTATGTTTCCTTGGGAATGGGGCGGAGGCCACGTATGGGTAATTGAAGGTGATGTGGCAGGCCCAGATAGGGCGTGAAGAGCCTCGTATCGAAGGAAGAGAGTTATCAAAGGCATGAACATGTATAGTCATTAATTTTAAGAGGGTATCGAGGGTTCGAGAGAATAAAGGAAATACTCTATTGTGGGGAAATGTGGCACACACGCATGTGTGTATAAGTAGGGGCAGTATGGTAAATACTCAGAGTACCTAAAAATGGGGGGAAATGGGAAAAGGAGTGGGGGTAGTGGTAATGATGGCGGTTGGGGAAACTGAGGCAGTTTTGGGGGCTAATATTTAAAGAGAGGAGAGAAAGAGATAGAAAGACCAACACTATTTTCACTCAAAGAGAGTGTGAGAAAAAGTCCCAAGCGAGATAAAAGACCGCCATTGTCACTATTGAATTTGTTGCAGATATATAAGCAAGAGACGTATTTGTAGATATTGGATTTTGACTCTAATACAATAAACGTCATTAAACAATTATGTTTATGGACCGCCCGTTAGGGTTAAGTTATGATATGGAGGGATTGGGGTGGGGGTGTAATGGGGGGGGAGTGTCTGCTGAGATGTCAGTAATGGAGTAATTGGGGTGGGGGTGTAATGGATGACGCTAGGAAGTCTACCGAAGCATAAGTGTTGGGTGTTATTAGTTTGGGGAGTAGAGGTAATGGTATTCGAGTATTCGGTTGTGGTACAGCCGATGGGTGGGGTAGGTAGGTAAGAGTGCAGTAGGAAACCAAAAATCGATATTCGAATAGATCGAGCTAATGTTAATCCTCTTCTTCTGTAAGATATAATACGTACCCGTCGAGCTTCGAGGATGAGGCTGATAGATGAGAATGATGATGAAGTAAACGATCTGAGTACATCAGGTCGAGGAGAGGTAAGCAGTGATGTTAAAGAGTTGCAAATTGAGACAGATACACCATTGGTTACAGTAGAGCCAGATGTTGGTACGATAAAGAAGAGCTGGCATAGGGCACATATAATCAGAGAAAGTGATAAGGTGGAGGAAGTAGTGGAGGAAAGGGGTGAGGAAGGTGGGGCTGAACCTTCAGGGGATGAGAAGGACAAAGGGGAAGAGGAGGAGAGTGATAGTAGTGAAGATACAGATGAGGGGCAAACATATGTGGGCAGATCCCACCTCAGGAGAAGGCGAGGCTAGACCAATTTATGGTAAAACACGGGTTGGCGAAGAAAGGGATTATTCTGGTGCCGCTGAGGGCCAAGTACTCATATATGGATTTTCCTTGGAGGGAATTATGACATTTAGGGGGCAGATTCGTTTAGGGATGCTACTACCTCTTTGAAGGATGGTGAATCTGGTACTGAACTTCTGGGATATGGCTTCATGCTAGAAGAACAACAATTTTTATGAGATGATGAGGGTGATTGAAGGTATGAATGTGGAGCTGAGGCGCGAGGGGAGGATTGCGATTGAATAGTTCAACATAGTATCATTCTATTCGAAGAAGGTAAATAAGAAGGTAGGTATGTATCACATCCAGTGCCATTCAGACAAACCATGGTTGTTCGACTTGTGTTCGTCTGGACATGGTTAGGATAAAGACTTGGTGGTAGTGAAGGGGGGGTATGAGAATGTGCAGAGGGGGGAGGAATTTGGTTTGAGGAATAGGCTGTTCAAATTGAGTAAGTTGATAATCGAATATGTTATTTGTTGGTTTGAATAGAAATATGACTTTGAATTTGTTGTTTTGCAGATACTACCAATAATGCATTAAAGTACCCGAGGACTTATATTGGCGACTTTATCAACGAGAGCGAGGAGTGGGTGAATAAGTATTTCGGAAGCTGGGCATTGTAAGAAAAGGATGCAAGAAGACAAATTCTTTTTTGAGGGGCATACCGGTTATAGCTGGGCCATCGAGGAGGAGGAAGGAGGCATGTACTTCTGTAGAGGCAGGTGAGATGGATTACAATAATCTGACGCGCAAGTCAAGTTTGATATGGAGGGCTCGTTGAGGAGTGCCCATATCCACTCATTCGACCATGCCCGAGACTATTCCCGAAGCAGCAGTGTAGACAAGAAAAGGAAAAGGCTAATCTACTAACAAAGGTTTGGCCACCCACTTATCGAAAGCAGCTGGTCGAAAGAGGATTCATGAGCAGATGGCCGAGGAAGATGATCTGGCCAAAGCTAGGCGGCTCTCAGCCGAACATGAGGAGGACGCTCGAGTAACGGCAGATTCGATGGTGAATCTTTGCTCCAAGAAACCAGAGGAAACAGAGTGGCGAGCTGAGAAGGTTTAGCGCTAGGTAAGTATGTTTGGAGGGTAAAAATTAAAATTATGCTTCGAGAAGTGCTTACTAGTCGAGTATTTGTGATTCGTGCAGATGAATGCTTGGATGATATCATTTACCAGGGCAAAAAAGGTGATGAGTGAGAGGCTAAATGAGGCGAAAGACTGGAGTAAGCCCATAAAGGGGAACATTCTGTCACTGGAGACTCGAAACAGAGAGTTAGAACGAGAACTGTTGCACATTCATTCAAATGCAGCGAGGAAAATTCAAGCGGCGATCGCCAGCTGTGAGGAGAAGGTGGCAGTGCTGGAGGCGAAGGTGGTCAGTCAGGAGGAGTAGCTATGAAACAAACATGCACATTTCTAGGCGAAGTACCACCAGAAGTGTAGTGTGACCACAACCCTGAAGACATTTATGGATGGGTTGGGATATGATTTGGAGACCCTTGAACTCTATCCTATAACGGAGGAGCCCTCTATCGAAGATGTTGCAAACACGGAGGGGATAGAAGTGGATCTTGTGGGCAAATATGTTGGAGGGGGCCCTGTTGGTGAAGGTACTGGAGGGGGCCCTATGGGCGATAATGTAGAGGTGAACCGTGGGGAAGATGTGACTATTCCTATAAAGAACCCTGTGTAAGTAGTTTAACTTGAAAGGAAAACTTGTTGGGCCTTTGTTGTCTGTAATAAACTATTTTGGGTTGTAATGTATGTTGAGACTGTGCTTGATTTTAACAATTTGATATGTACTGGTATATCTATGTATTGGAATGGATTTGCTGGTATGTTTGATATGTAGACTTAAGAATGTTGAAAACTGTAGGGTGATAATGGATTAAGGCAAGAAGTATGCAGGACGTCGAGGTCCTCAATGGGTATTTAAATCCGCGGATTAATCCTGATCGAAGCAAAATGTGGGCGGCCCCAATATGTCCCCGAGTGGCCAGTCTGTCGACTATTCACGCCACACGGGGGTGTCCGAATTGGAACCTTGAAAAACTTTGAGGTTGCCCCAAAAGTATAAGTCGGGTCAAAGGGTTGACATGATAGTTAGGTTTGACCAACTCAAAACATTTACTGGACTTCGAAGGTCACCTCTGGGTATTTCTATCCGAGGGTTTGATCCTAAATGAAGCATAATGTGGTCAGCCCCAATGCATCCCCTAGTGTTCGGTTTGTTGACCATTCATGCCACTCAGGGGTGCTCCAATTGGAACCTTGAAAAAATTTGAGGTCGCCCCCAAGTATCAGTCGGGTCAAAGGGTTGGCATGATACTTAGGTTTGACCAACTCATGAAGTTCACTGGACTTCGAAGGTTACCCCCGGATATTTCTATCTGCGGGCTTGAGCCCAAACAAAGCATAATATGGTCAGCCCCAATGTATCCCCGAGTGCCCGGTCTGTTGATCATTCATGCCACATGGGGGTGACCGAATTAGAGCCTTGAAAAACATTGCAGTCGCCCCCAAGTATTAGTCGGGTCGAAGGGTTGACATGATACTTAGGTTTGACCAACTCAAGAAGTTTACTGGACTTCGAAGGTCGCCCCGGGTATTTCTATCCGCAGGTTTGATCCCAAACGAAGCATAATGTGGTCAACCCCAATACATCCCTGAATGTCTAGTCTGTTGACCATTCATACTACTCGGGGGTGCTCGAATTGGAGCCTTAAAAAACTTCTAGGGCACCCCTAAGTATCAGTCGGGTCAAAAGGTTAACATGATACTTAGGTTTGACCAACACAAGAAGTGTACTGGAGATATGAGATGAAGCTCAGAGGAAAAAAATATATTTATTGAGTATATATTGTGGTTATATCAGCTGTGAGGATTGGTGGCCACGGCCGTTTGTAGGACACTAGCTGCATTGTGTTCCAAGGATTGGATAAGGGATCCTCAGCTTCTGCCATCAGATAATACAATCCTTTATCAGTTTTATCGTACATGACATAAGTTCTATCCCATGATTCAGCTAACTTGCCGGTATTGTGAGGCTTTGAAGAGGGTGCGACTCGTCAGAGTACCAAATCTCAGATATCGAAGCTTCTTGGTCGAACCCGCTTGTTGTACGACCTCTAGAGAGAGATCTGATAATATTTAAGGTTAGCTATGGCTCGGTCTCTTGTTTTATCGATCCATAAGATATTACATCCAAGTTCAAACTCATTATCTTCATCGAGAAGGTCTGTGTCACGTGTTGGTACCTCGAACTGAGTAGGCATCATAGCTTCGGTACCATAAGCCCAGAGGAAAGGAGTACAGCCCGTCACCTTTCTTGGTTTGGTACGGTAGGCCCAGAGTACATGTTGTAATTCTTGAACCCACCTACCCTTCTTCTTGTAGACACATTTTTTAAGACCATCGACTATAGTTTTATTGATTGCTTCGACCTGACCATTTCCTTGTGGGTAGAGGGGGAGAAGATAGTGTTGTACTTTTAAAGGAAATTGTAGACTTTGTTCCCTACGAACTGTGGACCGTTGTCACATCAAATCATATGTGGGTAGCCGAAATGTGTAATGATATTCTCCTAAAGGAACTTGTTGACTTCTTCTTCCCTGGTTCGACATAATGGCACGGCCTTGACCCATTTGGTGAAATAATCGGTGGCAATTAAAATGTTCTCTGGTGCTCGTAGCTTTGGGAAAAGGACTCATGAGATCAATAGCTCATCTCTTTAATGGACAAGCAACTTGGCTGCAATGAAATTCTTGTGAGGGGCTTAGAATATCATGGGCATGACGTTGGCATTTGTCATAGTACTTCATATATTCTTCAGCTTGTTTCTTAATATTGGGCCAGAATAAACCGGAGTTATTGCTCAAAGTGCCATGGATCGACCAGCGGTATGGGAACTGTAATTATCTTTGTGAAGTTCAGTAAGTAATTTGGTGGCTTCGCATTAGGAAATACAATGGAGGTATACGCCGTTAGGGGATTTGCGGTGTAGATCGCCTTTGAGAAAGGTATACCGTTGGTAGTTTTCCAATAACAAACGTTTAGCTTTGGGTTCCTCTGGTAGGGTGGAACTGCTGAAGTAGGCTTGGAAAGGTGTGCGCCAGTCTTCAGGATCGAGGCTCTCGCCCCCAGTATTGATGGTGTTGATTTCCATCGGGTCGATACTTGGGCGTTCGAGCACTTTGATATTGAGGGTTCGAGATTTGGACTAGCCTAACATGGTGGCAATGTAAATGAGGGCGTCGGCATGTTTGTTTTCGCCTTAAGGGTAACGTATAATTAATGATTTATCAAGGAAACGATCCATACACTGGTGGATGAGTGCTGCATACTCAACCATGCGGCTGTTTGCCTGGTTTACGCCGATGTACTATTGCTGAACAAACTGGTAATCAGAAAATACTGCTAGTTTGGGGACACCAAGTTCGAGATTGAGATCAAGGCCATATATCAAAGCTTCGTATTCGGCCTCATTATTTGTACATTCAAAATTTAATTTAATGGCCTTTTCAATTCGGTCATTGGAAGGTGTGACCATGACGATACCTATACCAAAACTATGGTCCTGCAGATCCATCTGTAAAAAGATGTCGGCCTGTGTTAGGGTTCCAAGGATCATTTTGTTCGGGTTGATCCTTGGGTAAGTCGTCTTTGAGTTCTTCCCAATTGATGTCCTTGACCGAGAAGTTGGCAAGAAAATTGGCGACTGCCTATCCCTTTTAAGAGACCTATTTTTCAAAAGTGATATTATGTTCACTGAAATAGATGGACTACTGTTGTACCCATCTAGACTTATCTTTCTTACTGACAACTTTGTGAAGAGGGAAGCTGGCAACAAAGCGTATGTTATGCACTTGGAAGTGTGGTTTGTGCTTTTGAGAAGTGCAGACGAGAGTAAGAAGCAGTCGTTCAAGTTTGGTATATCGTGTTTCCGCTCAGGTCAGAGTTTTGTTGATAAAATAGATGGGTTTCTCGATACCGGCTTCGATTCGGATAAGGACCGAGTAAATAGAAGTCTCGGTGACCGCAAGATATAATGTAAGTACTTTACCTTCGACCGAGGTACTCATGACAGGTGGTTAGTCAAGGTAAGTTTTGAGTTTGAGAAAAGCTTGCTCGCATTCGGGTGTCCAGTTAATTTTGGGGTTCCTATTTTTGGCTTTGTGAACACCTTGGTCGTGCAAGAGGAAGAATAACCAAGCGCAACGGTCAGAGGATTTGGAGATGAAGCGGTTCAGGGCATCTATTTTGTCGGCGACCTTTTGGACATGTCTCTTAGTTTGGGGAGTGGGCATATCAACGAGGGCTTGAATTTGAGTAGGGTCTATCTCGATGCCTCGCTTGCTAATGAGGTAACCCAAGAACTCTCCAGGGGAAACGACAAATTGGCACTTGTCGGGGTTTAATTTCATATTATATGATCAAAGTATCAAAAATACGTCCGTCAAGTCTTGTATATGGGTGTGTTTTTGGAAACTCTTACACTACATGTTATATCGACCGACTTGCCAAACAAAGGTTTGAACATGGTGGTAACAAGAAATTGGTAACTGGCACCCACATTTTTAAGGCTGAAAGGCATCACATTTAAACAGTAAAGCCTTTGTTCTAGGATAAATGAAATTTTAAGTTGATCTTTAGGGAGGAAAGGTACCTGGTTGAATCCCAAAGCCGCGTCCATCATTGATAGGCGTTCATAACCGGCTGCCGCATCCAAAAGCACAAAAATGATCGGAAGAGAGAAACTATCCTTGGGCGTATGTTTGTTGAGATCGGTGAAGTCGACGCAGATTTGGATCTTGCCATTCTTCTTGGAGACGGCAACAATATTTGAGATCTAATCGGCGTACTTGACCCCTCCGATAAAACTGGTGGTTAGGAGTTTTCAGCCTCGAGGTTCACTGCTTCTCGAATCCTCGGTGCCGTATTCTTCTTCTGTCTTACCGCTGTAGATTTGAGGATGTGGTCAAGACGATGGCAGGCTAGGGTGGAGTCGACCCTAGGTATCTCGTGGAACGGGCAAGCGAAAACATTTTTATTTTCTCAAAGGAACATTAAGTTCGCGGCTTTCGACTGCATCCAAAAAACTGCCAATGAATGCACCTCGACCAGGATCGTCGAGTTCAACGTAAATAGTATGTTCAACAAGTTTAGAAGAAGGTGTCGAGGTGGTTGGGAGAGAGATGCAGTGATTTCTGTGGCTTCACCAGTTTCCTCGTAAGGTCAATTTCAGGATGTTCACATAAGCGAGCTAAGCGCTGGGAGCCTTTCATGTTATACGTACTGCATGGGGTAGTGAAACGTAGTGTCTGGTAGTAGGTAGAAGGTATGGCTTTCATGGCATGGAGCCAATCATGCCCTAGAATGCCCAGATATTCAGACTTATTATCGATGTCAAGAAAACTAGTTTAGAGGGTAACTAGACCGATGGTAACAGGGAGGCTAAGGTGGCCTACAACGACTTCGGTAGCACCGCTAAAACCTTTGAGTTTGATGTTGGCAAGTGTAATAAGATCTATTTTTTGCATAACGAGGATAGTTTGGAGGAAGAGTACGTCTACTGCACTGCCCGTATCGATGAGCATCGTATGAAGGACGAGGTGCTCGACCTTAATCATAATGAACAAGGGGTCTAAATGGGGGAGTCAAACATGTAAAGTGTCGCAATCGATGTAGGATAAACCTACGGGGCGGTGGCGGGGGCGGTGGCAAGATTCGGGTAGGAGGACGGGGAGCTTCTGCTGATAGGTAAGCTTACAACATTCATCGACTCGTTTGCGCTTGCTTTGAGTATGGCCGTTGTCGATGTTATTGACTTCGATTAGGTGGAGATGAAAAATATGTACCTCTGCTGGGTCGGTATGTACAGCGGTTTGGGGATTGAGGTATGACCCGTCGAGATAGCCGAGGAGGTCAGCGACATATTGGTGTAGTCGATCATCTTTAAGAATCATTTCAAGTGAACATTGCAGAGCGTAGCACTTGTTTGTAGGGTGGCAATTGCATTTGTGATTCTGGTAGTAAGGCTCATCGTTTCTGACCTCGATGGGGAAGGGAGTGTGCCAAATAGGATCGGCCTGGATGAATATGAGAAGGGTGTTGATGGGAGCAGTGAGCTTAAGGAGAACGGGCATGGTTTGTTTTTTGCGGGGTACGAAAGATTGAGCATCAAAGTGGGGGCACTTGTAGCTATCGTTCTCTTGAGAAATGGGAGCGGCCATGAATGTATTCGACGGTCAAGATTTGGTAGGCTTGGTGGTCGAAGCATGCCCCTGGTGATTAGATTTGTAGAGACGTTCGAGGTCGATGTATCAGCAGACCTTGGATAGCAACTCTTTGAGGGTTCGAGGCTTTTGGAGCACGATATACTCCTTAACGCAACTATGGTCGTGCAATATGCTGGAGTAGGTGAGGACGGCGTTTGCGCAATCGAGGTTTTGGACTTTGCGCAATTCATCGAGAAAACGCTTGGTAAAAGTTTCAAGCATTTCCGCTGAGTAATTTTTTAGAAGTTGAAGAGGACATCTACCTGGACCTCACGATCTTTATTGAAGGCTAAATAGGAGATAAAAAGGTTCAAAAGTTTCTTGAAACTTCTATGAAGCCGTTAGGGAGGCTGTGGTACTATTTGAGTGGACTGTCAGTGAGACTGGTAGGAAACATGCGATACAAGATGTGATCGACTGTGGAATGTAGGCTGTGAGCATTCTGAAACTCGAGGACATGAGATTGTGAGTCCGTATTACAGTATTTACTGATTTTTAGGGCATGGAAATTTAGAGGCACCTCGACAACGATAAACTACAGGCAAATGAGGTTATTTAACGACTCCATGAGTTCGGGGTGGGGCTCGCGCTAATGCAAATGGCGGCATGAATTTTTTGGTCAAGTTCCAGTTGTGTGTGATAAGCAGGCCGATGGGGAAAATGTTGGGGGCCAGGGTGGTAAGGCCGTGGGTTAGGGGTGTGTTCAGTGCTGCATTTCTCAAGGCACTCCCTGGAAGGGTAGCATGTGAGGTGATGAGAAGTGCAAAGGATAGAGTCGGATGAATCCTCCATAATGAGGACAACAGGATGGATCGAGCCGGTGGGTATGGCGGTAGGGCACCCTCGGCATCAAGGTGGATCGGGGGGACAGCGATTCAGGGATGGAGTTCGAGTCATGCGTGAGCTGAGACACGCGAGGAGGTTGGTGCTCGAGAACGTACGAGAGCATCTAGGGTGCGAACATGTTAAAGTTCACGAACTGTATTACACAGTTTGTCAAGTGCTCGATGTTGGCGACCATTATCGTCTAAACGGAGCTATCGTTCTGCCTCGAGTTCTTGTCGTCTATCCTCACGCTCGATACGAAACTGATTGGTATGGCGTTCCCCGGCTTGAGCGAATTGTTGGCTTATGAGGACGAGTTGTGCGGCGATGTCGTCGGCAGAGTTTCCGACGAGGGCAGAGATTGAATGAAGGGTGGGGGCCATTAAGTATGGTTATAGGGTGAAAGAAAAAGAGATTAGATAGGGTGGGTATAGTACAAATAACACCAAATGTAGGGCCTAGTTTCGTAGAGAAGAAACTTAGCTCTTACACCTTGAAGGCTACCTTCGGCTAGGGGTTTTGGCAAATATATAAGACTATAAACAACAAGTTTAATGTGCTAGCATACTTACGTGGAGTCCATGAATTGGGTTCTCCGCGACCTCTAGCAAGAATTTGAATAGAAGATTATATATATGTTGAGTTAGAGGACAGTTCGAGTTAAGAGTAGGTTATAGGGTATTTGACGGTAATGTAAGGAGGGTTTTAGGTAAAGTTTTTCTAACCCTTCCACAGTATTTCCTCTCTTCTATTTATGGGAGATAGAAAAGGGGTGAGTCACCATGTGAAGTTAGATTACATGTATACCCCTAAGGGTAGCTGTCCTGTACAATAAGTCAGTTATGACACTGCAGCTGTCTGGCGGCTTGTTTCAACTATTATGTTTGGTAAGCTAGCTGTCAGGTGTGTCTGCCATCAACCATGTATTACTATGGTCGAAGTCATTCTGGCATTAGTATTGACCGACCGTATTTGCTTCGGCTTCGACTTACTTCGGCTTCGATGTTGCCTTCGACTAATACTGGAAGGCTGTGAGCAGGCTACTACAGTATCATTCAAGTCAATATTGATTTTATCAATGGACACAGAATGAATGACATTTCATGGAAGTCAATTAAAATTTATAAATTACAGAATACGAATGAGATTGATGTTATTCAATACATTTCAGAAGACACCTTTGCAAACCTATTCACGAAGACTCTTGCACCACTTACGCTCAAGCAGCTGGTACACAGAATCGTTATGCAAAAGTCTTTAGTCACCAATATCTCAGGGAGATAGACCCCAGGGGAGATCGACGTCAGGGGGAGTAATCCTGTCCTGACGTGGACACATGCGTGTTATACTCTTTTTCTTGATAGTATAGTTTTTATCCTAGGAAGGTTTACTGACTAAATATTTTTATGAAGCAACGTATATGCTTCTACAACCCATACAGGGAATAGGATTGTACTCTTTCCTTATACAGTTTTTTGCCCATGGGAGTTTTGTTAGGCAGAGGTTTTGACGAGGCAAGTCGTCCTGTAATAGAGCACTACAAGGGGGATTGTTAGGAGTTGGGTCTAGCCCAAGGTGGTAACTCAACTGGGTTGGGGTGTCCTACTAGACTCCTAACAAGCCCTATAACATTAAGGTTTATGGGGTGAGTTTAAGTGATAGTATATAACCATATTAAGGGTTCACTATTTGTAACCACAGAGAAACACAAACACCTATCAATAATATCTCTCTACTCTTCTCTCATAATTACGTTTGTGTTATGATTCTCTAATAGAATAGAATATTATCCAACATAAACCATGTTTCTTATCGAAATGGGGGGAAAATATTTTCTCACTTTTTTGCCCTATATTTTCATCAGAAATTATGATTTAAAATACTAAAATATGCAAACTTTCAAAAATCATACCCAGGGAACAATAAATTACAAAATAGATACTGGTAGGAAGAAATTTTAATTCTGCCCCTACTAAAGTTTGTATATTACAATAGTTAACCACCTATTTTTTACAGGAACGTGGGGTCCACAAGTACGAATTTCACTTCCAAAATAATAAAAAATGCTTGAATCATTTAAAAATAATATATCATGCTACGTGTTCCAATATAATTCTTCACACATGTCATTACCATTTGTTTAAAAATCTTTGTCATTTCATTAGAAAACTTTGTCATTGTTTTCCCAGAACTTTGTCATTTGTTTAGAAATCTTTGTCATTTGTTTTCCTAGATCTTTGTCATTTGTTCAAAAATATTTGCCATTTGTTTTCCCAAAACATTGTCACTTGCTTAGAAATCTTTGTCATTTGTTTTCCCATAATGTAGGGACCTATCCCTTGACCTAATCCACATTTAAACTATCCCAACATCAGACGTATGCATTTCACACGTGACATGAATAGTCAGTATTGCCACCGAGACCACAAACTGATAAAGAATGCAGATTGAGCACAACAGAAGCATATATACAAGTCAAGGACAGTTGTCTCCCATGGGCTCAACAGTTACACAGTCAACTACCACTTACTTCATTTTCCAGAGAACGTACTTCAGCACGATAGCGAGTTGATGGTAAGGTCTATATAAAGAAAAAATTCTAGAGGAGATAGGGACCAAGAAAAACTAGATTTTCTAGACTCTAATACTAGAATTTCTAGATTTTGAACACCATAAAACTTCTTATTTACAAGATCAAACAATTATAGCTCTAGAGATCACTTGTAATAAGATATTAGCCTCAGGAATTAAAAGTTACTGTTAATAAAGCCTTCAACTCGAGGTCATAGTTTTTTACCAATTCAAAGGTTATCCATGCTAAATCACCTCTATTATTTTTCGCTTAACATTAATTTTTTTACAGGTACATTTTGTGTAAGAGAGCTAATTTCGAGCTATTTCGAGCTATAGAATTAGGCCATTACATTTGGCATCGTCTGTGGGAAAGAAGACATAACCACAATATCCTAAGGTATACATTCGCTCTATTATCTATCTCTAATCATGGTTACTTCCAAGCGACCAGCAACAAGAATCCAGCTCAATCTTTCGGCTGAGCCAGAACAACATACTAAACTACGGGCAAATCTCCACGCTGAGACAGAGAAACGTAATGAACTCGAGCGTCAGTTAACTCTTGACCGAGAGCTCTGCGATAAATAACTCGAAACCGAGGGACAAGCTCATTTGACAATATTTAAACGACATGAAGAGCAGATAATAACCATGCATACTGCATTACATGCTTTTAAGATACTCAATAAGCTCCCCAAACCAAAAATCGTGATCAAGTTCCAGAGAACTCGTGAGGTTCTGCACGAGAAAGATTAGGACCTCGAGGAACAAGCATCAAGGCTATTTCCAGAAATGTTCAGCACGAGCTTCAACCTTCTATTTATTTGGGTGGCAAAATTTAGTCTGATATCAGCAGAGGTCTTCGGCCTTCTAAGCATCACGAAAAAGAACAGTGACCACGACCTCAGATTCTGGCACGTGAGCGCTTGAGTGAGGGCACCGGCACTCATAATCCTCAACTACCCGTCCAAGCCACTCAGGCCATGCGTCAGCACATCACAGAAGATTATATGGATCAGTGTAGCAAATAGTTGATTGAAGCTCAGGCTTTAGGCAATAAGGATAATCTTACCAAGTTGCAAGGTAGTCTAATTGCCAAAGAGTTATTCGATATGGAAGTATCGAAAGGTTTCCATACTCCAAAAATATGTTAATACAAGGGTACCGATCCAAAGGAGCGCATTCAACAATACCGTGATTCACTGGGGTTGTACTCCAATCACAACCACATTTTATGTCGTTTATTCGTATCAAGTCTACAGGGCAAACAACTTTGTTAGTTCTACTCTCTACCTGAAGATACCATCCTCACATTTAATCAACTATAGAAGCAATATATCAAGATGTATACTCACAATAAAGACAAAGAGGAGGATTTATATTCTCTTATTAGTCTTAAATAGTTATAGGGATAGAAGCTCGAGGCCTTTGCAAAGAAGTTTCTAAAGTTCATGTGAAAAGTAGATAATCTCAATCAGAAAATAGTTGTTAATGTTTTACCAACGCGCTCCAGCTCGACTGCAAGGCCAAAGAACACCTCCTCTTAAGCAAACAAGCAACCATGGAGGATATGATCACTAAGGTCAATGGGTATGTACACCTGGAAAGGACGATGTCCGAAAGGCATAAATCTAATAAATCCATCCTAACCACTAAAGGTCCAACTACAGAGCGCAGTAGTGAACCGAAGGAGAATCAGGGTGATCAAAAGCGTTCTAAGGCCAGCACTGGCAAACCTCGGAAAAGCAATTTATTACCCAAGCCGGTCCTCCCCAAGATAAATGCCTGACTCTCCACAATTTTTCCAATTCTATCAAAGGACAAGTTCTACCATCTATCTTAACCGTTGGAACAAATCGAAGGCAGAGCGTATTACATGCATCACAAGGTAAATCATCATGACACTGACAACTACTATACTTTACAGAGGTTGTTGGAATATATCTTCAAATATTGGATAATGTACAAATACATTGTCGATCTAGAATTATACAAGAATGGAAGCTACAAGACGCAGATCGAGGTAGTCTAGATCAAAGTACAAGCTGAGGAGAAACATCTATACCATATGAACCACAGGAACATGATCGAGATTCATCAGATTAACATTTATTGCAGATTCAAGTACAGGAGATTATCAAAATGTTACAATCACACACCTCAAGATAAAGAAGCCAAGCTTCTTTCTAAATCGAGCAATCACCGGCTTGGGATTTTATTCAAAGATTGCGACATCAGTCATGTAAAATTTCAACATCATGATGCATTAGTAATAATGCTCAAGATGAAGAAGTTTGTCATGCATACAATTATGATCGATACTGGAAGCGGTATTGAGATTCTTTTTCAGAGAATAATCGATCAGATGGAGTTGGCTGATCAAGTTATTCTAAAAGATACAAATATCAGTGGATTTAATGGTTCTAAAGAAGAACAAGTAGGCAAGATCATCTTACCAATTACTGCTGGACCAGCCATAATCAACGTCGTATTCTATATCATCAACGCCAAATCTCGTTATCTCAGGATTATGGGCCGCTGCAGGATTCACAATATAGAGGCAATTACTATCACTTATCATTAAGTACTTCACTTCAAACACAATGATGTCATCTACTAAATTAAAGGCAATTAAAAGCTTTCCAGAGCTTGCGAGAATACCATCTCTATCATTCTAGATACATCAGACAGATACACTGCATAGCAATTACGGAAAGCTAGTCACATCGATGATCAGCCTTTAACATAAAAACTTACAAATTACATAGACATTGATGGACCTAGCCGAGGTACTTTCATCGGTACAAAGCTATTTCAGCACAATAAGGATACTCTCGTTCACTTTTTACGAATGAATCGAGACATTTTTGCATAGACTTTCGAAGAGATGCCCGGGGTAGATCCATCCAAGGCATGTCATAGATTGGCCATTAACATCAATACTACTACGGTCAAATAGAAACAGCGATGACTCCCACCTCATTTTGAGATAAAATCAACAATGAAATTGATAAATTAATCAGTGTAGGGTTCATTCGAGAAGCCAAGTATCCAGATTGGATCTCCAACATCATCACAGTTCTAAAGAAGAATTGAAAGGTCCGAGTTTGTGTAGATTTTACAAATCTAAAGAAATACATTTTGAATGACAGTTTGTTTTCCTCTTCCAATCATCCATCCAATTCTTGATTCTATGGCAGGCCACGAACTTTTATCTATAATGGACGCTGCTTCGGGATATAATCAGATACCTCTCTTGGAGGAAGATCCAAAAGTTACCACTTCGAGAAATTACAAAAGATCTACCCACCAAAGCATTTGACGAACGAGCTGAATGGATTACAAGGAAAGGATGGAGACTTCTAATAGATGGTTCAGCAGGACCCATTGGGCCAGGAATTAGAATCTTACTAATTACCCCTTCTAAAGACAGAATCGAGTCATCAATCCACTTAGATTTTGAAGCCTCCAACAATGTTACAAAATACGAAGCCCTAATTCATGGACTCGACCTCGCACTTGAGTTTGGCATCCCAGAGCTCTCCGTCTATACAGACTATCTACTCATTGTCCACCATTACTCATAACAACACAAAAAGAATTGCAAGATGATTGAATATGTAGCCCTCGATGTAAAAATAGACACGTCAATTCCTTAAGGTTATTTAGTGGGGGTTTTGGGTAAAAAAGTACGATATCTCCAGATCGATGTGATATCCACCCCCAGCATTGATCTCCATTATGTATGCATGATCAATACTAGGGGAAATGAAGAGGAGGACGATGATTGGTGAAAGCCCTTTGTTGCCTATCTCGACCCGAAGAACAAATGCAATGGGCCTCTTCCAATAGATCAAAAAGAGCGCCATCAATTGATAGAAAACTCAATGCGTTACAAAGTTCAGAACGGTCATCTATACCATCGCTCAGTCACAGAGCCTTATCTTAAGTGCCTCTCGGAGAAAATATATATAGAATGCTCAAAGATTTACATGAAGGAACTTGTGGCTCCCATGCCGCAGGTCGATCACTTGCTAACAGAGAAATTACACAAGGAGTATTCTGGCCTAGAATGCGCAAGCAGGCCGAAGAGTACTCACACAAATGTGATACATGTCAATGACATGGATACATGATCTGCGCCCCTGCATATGAGCTACATGCCAGCAAGGTTTTGTGGCCATTCAAGCGGTTGGCGCTCGATCTCGTCGGAGAATTTCCTAATACTCCAGGTAACCGACAATTCCTACTCGTAGCAACAGATTATTTTACGAAATGAGTGGAAGCAATTCTTCCTCGTCGAACAGGAGAAGAAGATGTCATCTCTTTTATCTGGGAACACATCATTACACGGTTTGGATACCCCCACCTGATTCGGATCAATAACGGGCTACAGTTTGTTAGAGAAAAAATCATAGCCTTTCTCAATAAACACAACATCATCCATTCACCATCTAATCCATCAAGGCAATAACCAAGCTAAAATTACCAACAAAACCATAGTGGATGAGCTCAAGAAAAGGCTTTAATCACAGACAAAAGGAAATTGGATAAAAGAACATTCTTTACGTCTTATGGGCGTACCATAATACTCCACATCAATCAACTAGTTATTTCCCCTTTCTCCTGGCTTATGACACAGAAGCCGTCATTCCAGCAGAATACCACCATTCCATCAAAGATCACAAGCTTGCAGACGAAGAAAATGAGTTTGAATTGGTCTACAATAGGAATTGGATTAATGAAACTAAGGAATGCGTTATTGCCAACCTAGGTCAATATCACCATATGTTGGCCAGCTCGTACAACAGAAGAGTCTGAAGCCGTGAGTTCCAAATCGATAATTTCATCCTCAAAGAGATCCTACAACACAGAAAAGAAGCACATGGCGGGAAGCTGGCAAAAAAATGGAAAGATTCATTCCTCATCATTGGTCAAACTGGTATAGGATCCTACAATCTCATAACGGAGTAAGGAGTTTGAATCCCAAATCCATAGAATACTAGGTGACTTAAATGGTACAATCGTTAAGTCCCTGGTTTCTCCATTTCGATATTCTCGTTCTTTCCATTCCAAAAGTGAGATTTCAATTTCTATACATTGTACATTCTATTCTACTCAATGAAACTTCTAAATTATTTCCCACATTACTCTCTACTTACGTAGATTCTACTAAATCTTATTGATTAAAGCAAAGGTAATACTAGCTTTTAATCTCCCATCTAAACAGATTAAAGCAAAGGTAATATTAGCTTTCAATCGACCTCTATATGCAGATTAAAGCAAAGGTAATACTAGCTTTCAATTGCCCATCTAAACAGATTAAAGAAAAAATGATACTAGCTTTCAATCGACCTCTATACACAGATTAAAGCAAAGGAAATACTAGTTTTCAATCGCCCATCTAAACAGATTAAATCAAATGTAATACTAGCTTTCAATCGACTTCTATATATAGATTAAAGCAAAGGTAATACTAGCTTTCAATCGGCATTTATACACAGATTAAAGCAAAGATAATGCTAACTTTCAATCGACATCTATACACAGATTAAAGCAAAGAAAATACTAGCTTTTAATCACTCATCTATACATATATCTGCTATTAAAACAAAGTAATACTAGTTTCAAACAAAGATCTCTATCAGATATAAGACAAAGAAAAGGTAAAACTAGCTTTCATCTCTCAATATATCTATAACTACATGTTACTTCTATAAGCCACTTCTAAAGGTTCTTTTCTACTGATGGGAGGTCAGCTACGCCTTCCCCTATAATAGGAGGACGTTCAGCCATAAATTCTAGTACTTGAGCAGTTATAATAATCTTGCCTTACTCTAGCAATTTAACAGGCTAGGAACCTAACTCCATTTCCATGGCGTTCAGACAATTTTCATGATCTATGTCAGCTTTACAAATATATCCTTAGAACGACATACAGTCGTGCAAGGTATCCCTCTCCAACTCAAGCCTTCTTACTTCCTCCACGAAATAAGCAATAACAACAATTAGCTCCTGCAAGCGCGCTATTTCCTGAACAGACGTATTTCAATTCAGTATTACTACCTCAGAAAAATGCTTTTATAATCTTTCATGACGATCTTTCAAGTTTTTGTACCGTTCATTTTGCCACTCCATGTGTTTATCTGCACGTGAAATAATCTCATGGTGCTCTTTCATCATCTCCTTTAATTTATCTAGCTCATCCTTATTCGTCGTCCTCAACTCTGCCAACTGAACACAAAGTTCCTCTAGCTCCCTATCATTCCCTTCACTTTTCCCAGCAGGAGCCTTCTTCAACAACTCATCCTTCTTCCTTAACAACTGGTCATTCCCCCTAATTACCCCTTCTAACTCTCGCTCTCTGCGAAGAATGATATTTAACTTATCTTGGATCACCCTTAGACGTTTATTTCCTCTCTGAACATGAGCCTGAATGAGAGCTACATCCACCTCCAGCTCTTTAATTCGAGCGGATGTATCAACCACGTCCCCTTTTATAATAGAGACCCTGGCATCGCCATTTTTTTCTTTAACCACTCCTCAGCCTCAGGCTTCATGATACGCGAGTTAGTCGTAGCCAAATCTACCTTTAATTGGGCCACCCTCTTATTCAGTTCGTCGCACCATTTTTGAACCATCCAAATATCCATATTATTAGGAAGCAAGGCCTCACCCAATCAGCCACACTTTCAGAACGGGCCATGTCAGCTCAAGCTTTTTCAAACTCATTATCTTTCCTAGTCATTTCACTCTTCAGTTGCACAAGTATAATTTTTGAACATCCAAAATTAGCTTGAGTTTTCCCAAGCTCGTTAGTTTTCCTGGTCATTTAGCCCTTCAAACTAGCCATAAAATCTTGTAATGATTTTTTTGACACTTCTAGCAGCAGAATGTAGTATTGAGCCATGTCTGCCACTTTACATTTCACCATCAACGCATCAACCTGGTTTTTGAGCTTCGCTGTCTCAACCTTCGCCTTCGCGAGATCTCTTTGCACTTTTTCTATTTTGGTATCTTTCCCCTCGATTTGCTGAGTTAAGTCACAAACAACTTTTGTCTCCTCGGCGAACTGGATCTGCACTTTGACATATTGATCCTCCCTATCTTTAGATGCCTCTCAAATCCGATCAAACTCCGCCGCAAACTCATGGTTATATTAGAGAGTCTGTTGTTCACTCGAGTGAATAGTCTCCAATTTTACCTACATCAGAGGTACAATATATCAAGCTCGATGCAACAACATTCCACAAATACAATCAATCATTATACAAGAGACTTTCAAAATTCTAACAGATTTCTATTTTTTGGCATTATACTGTTGTGAGACAGCTTCAAAGCTTAAGGTCAAAGTATAAACTCATTTTGTTGGAAAAAACATCTACATCCAATTTAAAAGGTACACATTTTCTATGTTCTGATTTTCAAAACACTTTAGTATTATCTGGACATGCTTGATTACTATCGCCCCTAAACTTTTAACACATTTATGATTTATTTCTATTTTTCTAATTTTACTTTGTAGCTCTAAAGTAAGGCAGCATGCAAGTCAAATATTTCTTATTATTCTCTAACCTGTAGCTCCGCTTGCAAAGTTAATAGGGACGCTGAGGCATCTTTCTCCTTAGTGAGTTCATTATCTGATTCCTCAATTCTGAGGCGCATATCCTTAAGTTCCTGCAAACAATGTTTACAAACATCTCTTAGCCTATCCAAAATTTATCCGCTAAAGCAATAGTTCATACAATTACAGTTTTCCAGACCAAAAAAAAATATAGCCAAATTTCAACCACTTTACTCTACCTTCTCATTATCTTACCCCCGGTTCTCTAGATCAGTTCTGGGATAAACCCAATCTAACCCTGTTACCATACCATCTGTAGAAGCTTCCTCTTCCCCTTCGTCCTATTCAACATAGCTACCAGCCATAATGGTTTTGATGTCAGCTTTTGTGTAGCCCACTGCGAGGAGTTGACGCCCAAGTCTATCACGTCAAACTGCGACATCATCCACATTCTTTTGTGCCTCCTCGGCAAGCTCGCTTATCAAAACCTTATATGCATCCTTCGTAGCAGCCAATTTCTCCCCCTCTAGAGCCAAGTCAGATTCAAGTTGAGCTACCTTCTTCTCGAGTTCGACTCTCCCACTCTCAAGCTCAGCTTTTCCTTCCTCGATCCCGAGGCAGATACCCTCAGCAAGCTCGCCTGCCATAAATCAAACACATTTTCAGCTCTAATCCAAATACAAACTTCAAGAATAAAAAAACAAAAATCATCAACTTACCATTTTTCTCAACTCCAACTGTACGGAGGCGGTCAGCTCCTCAATACCCTTGCGAGCTACAAGCCTCAGCCTACTTTCTATGGTTCATAGTTCATCTTCTTTGCAAGTCGACTCTCTATGACCTTTGCCCCTACCACAATAGCAGAAGGATCTGCCCTCCTCTTCTTCCATCCCCTTCAATCTCCTCACTAACCGTGGTTCTAGAGGTTGAACCACGCTTCACAATTTTCTTCATCAAGAATTTTAGAGCTAGCCTGCTCGAAGTAGTAACTTTCGGTACATCCTCAAAATCCATTTTAGAAGCCCTCAACAAAATTGGATGCTTCTCCCCATCAGCCCCTCTCTTCCTGCTGGCTCCAACCCCCGTCATTAGTCTTTTCGCCTGAGACTTTAATTTCTGACCTACTGTTAGCTCTTTTATTTCTATTGATGCCGAGCTCTTTCAGAACTATCTCGAGCTCAACCCCTTCTTGAGCAATAGTATCTAATAGTGATTCTTTCCTTATCACCTTTGACCGAGGACCTATAAACAAACGCAACACATTGTCAAACAACAGAACGACCCTTCAATTATAACAGTTCAATATTATATACTATTACTTACTTTTCATCAAAGTTCTATACAAAAGTTTAATTGGTTCTTCATCCTCTCTTGAAGGCAGTCACCCTTCACCCATATCACATTATCGTTCCAAACTTGACCTGCTGAATTCAGATCGAAGAAAAGCGGTCAAGACGAGCTTGGACATAAATATGCACCTCCGGTCACAGCATAATATTTTGCAGCATAGTACTGCAAAATGTCCTTAAGAGTTATTCTCTTCTCCACCTCATTCTCCTCCCATAATCTATTCAAAGTCTCAAAACATTGATCACCTACCACATATTCCCATTTAGTTGGCCAGGACAGACCCCTATGGTATTCATTATACCTTTAGTAAGATTGTTAAGGGGAAAAATTTGTCAATATTCCAACTGAGATAACATAGAAAACCTTCATCTAGGTCAATCTAAACACTCCCATCAAAATACTCTAAATGTATCGATGCCTCCACCTTCCTTCTCATTTTCTCCTGTTCTAAGTTAGGCAACAAGAAGAAATGTTCTTCACTAGATGATACAGTACAACCTCTGAACATCCTCCCAACATATTCTACAACGTTACCCCATTTTCCAGCTACAATAGCTTTGGATTTACATAACTTTTTGAATACATTAGAGTTCAAAGGGTAAAATATCAATTTACCAGGGAAATCAAGAAATTGAACAAGTACTACTTCGTCCTCCCCCTCAGACTCTATATTTATAGATTCTACATTCTCAGACTCAATCATACGACTAGAGGTCGACGTCTCGATATCAGATGAAGTCTTCATCTCAATAATAGGCTTAAAGATGAGATTTGATTCTATAACAGATATTCCTCACGCCCAACCTACATACAGGTCCAGGTATTCTGTCAACTTTTAATTATCTTTCATCTATGCACATATCTTCCATACATCCATAATACATATACGTTTTTATTTTTGCAAAAAGTTCATAATTTTATATAAGCGGGATCATAAGTATAAGGTAATTACAAAACAAGAACAAAACTGCCCTTAAAAGCGCCAAAAAGAAGTTGAAACACGCACTATTCAAATAGACAAAAAATTTATTAGAATAAGATTGTATTCTAATAGATTATTAGTCTATTCAAATAAAACATCACAGCATAAAATGTATTCGAACAGAGAAGAAATCTATTCGAATACAAAAAGGCAGTCTAGAATGTATTCGAACAGAGAAGAATTATATTCAAATAAATCGCCCACGTTGATATTTGCCTTTCAACTTGTCATATGTTTTCATAATTTGTAAAAAATTGCCCAGTTCGTTCGAATGGCCTCATACATCGTTCGAAGGACTTTCCACTCGTACTTAATAATCATCCAGTTCAGCGTGATTTCCTGATTATGAAGTAGTTCTTGACATGATCTTTGATATTTTGTAAGTACTCAGGTTTGCCATTTGTCCATTCTTCTACTGGTTGGTTAGAGTTTGACCCTCTCCTTGCAATTTGATCTGCTGAGAAGTTGCATTCCCTCCTTACATGGCTGAATTGGATTTGTAGAAGGTGGGGGATTATTAGTTCCCAAGTAGTTTTAAGTGTCCTGGGTATTTCATCTTTGATGAAAGCTTTAATCGTATCGGCCGAGTCGGATACTACCCACACTCTTTTCCACCCTTGTGTTACAGCTTTCTGAACCCCTGATATGATTGAAGTAATCTCAGCAATGAAGTTCGCAGCTTGCTCAATGGATTTACTGTATGTGCCCAAGACTTCCCCTTTAATGTTTCTGAAGATGATGCCTATGCCTGCTTCACCGGGATTGCCTAAAGCCGATCCATCACAACCAATTTTTACCTCGTCTTGATTAGGAATCCCCCATTTACAACTCTCTATGTTGTTGCCTAAACTCGGTTTGCACTGAACATGAAGCTCCTTGATGATCCGAAGATCCTAAATGGTGTTGCTCATTGTATTTTTGGAGATGAGAGAGGCATCTGCAATGTTAGTCAGGATATGCAGCGTAGTTTACTAGATAGGCATTTTGACTCCATCAAACCGTCATTTGTTTCTAGCTTTCCAAATGTTGTTGCATGTTGCGAAAGCCATGGCCATCTAGAGATCAGAAATGTATGGACTAGATGTTTTACCTCTCTCTAGTATGGTTCTCTAGTTGTCTGATGGGGTGATAGGTGCATACCTAAAACATGTCGTAGCCTTCTGCCAGAGAAAGACTGCGAAAGGACACCGCAACAAGGTGTGCGACTCCGTTTCTGAAGCGTTATGGCATTGGTGGCATACTGACACAATAGAGATGCCTCTCCTCATTCTGGCATCATCCATAGGGAGTATATGGTTCAGCAAGTACCAAGTAAAGCCTCCCAGTCAAGGGTGGATTACTTGTCTCCAGACGTACTTCCACCACCATGCCGAATCTTCCTTACTGTGCAATGTTTCATATGCATTCTTGGTGGAGAAAACTCCTTGGATATCAGGTTTTGAGATTATAGTATCATGGGAACTGGGGTTGCATTGGATGTTCTGTATGTTGATTCTTAGTGCCAGCAATAGAAGCAATATGTCGCTTGGGAAATGTTATCCTTGTGGGTTGATAAAATCGTTGAGCCTTACTTTGTATTTTTTTCCATAAGTGTCGAGGCATATCAATATGTTCCATGAGTGGGATATCTGTTGCCCAGGTGTCTCTCTAGAAATCAATTTTCTGTTCGTCCCCAATGAGCCATCCTATATATGGTTTCGAAATGGTCGCTCCAGTCTGTATTCCCTTCCATAATGTCGACGGCTTATAATATCGAATAGTATCGCCGCTCTTGCTGCTGAATTTGGATTTAAGAAATTTTTCCCATTCCTTTGTTCCTTGTAGAAAAACCCAGTAAAGTTTACAGAGCATAGCTTTGTTGACTTCTCCCAGACTATGTATTCCAAGCCCCCCTTCCTTAGTCGATTTACATACCTTATACCATTTCAGCGTCACCACCTTCCTTTTGGTTGGGTCTCCAGTCTAGATTTAGATTATAAGGATTTTATCTCCCTCTTTGATAAGCAAGCTAGGCCTTTCATAAACTGCCATATTATGAATCGGAATGCTGCTCAGGACAGACTTTGCAAGAGTAATCCTTTCCAGAAATGAGATCATGCTTCCCTTCCAGCTATTAGCTATTTTTCTGATATTTTCCAATAGCGGTAAAATTGCTTGCTTTGTTACCCTCCCTTGTATGAGTGGAATGCCCAGATACGTCTCTGGAAATTTTCTTCTTTAAAGCCAAATATCTCAGTGACCACTCTTCTGCGAGTGAGAGGTATAGAACTGATAAATATTTTTCTTTTGGCCACACTAATATCTTGTTCAGAGACCTTCTGATATTCGGTAAGGATGAGAAGAAGCTATCTCAGACATTTGATGTTCCCGTTCACAAAGATGAATATATCATCTACAAAAAGAAGGTGAGTGGGGCCATGCATATCCTTTGTTGATGTCATGGTCTATATTCTGCCTTATTCTCTGGCCTTGTGAAGATTGGTACTCATTATATCCTCCGTAATTACAAATAGAATTGGGGAAAGAGGGTCCCCCTGCTAGAGACCCCTAGCCATCTGGAAAAAACCTGAAGGACTACCATTGATAAGAATAGAAACCATACTACTACTAATAATAGTTCGTATCCAGTCATAGAATTTCATGTCAAAGCCAAATTGCTCGAAGAGTCATAAGTAGGCATTTCCAGCTCATTGTATCATATGCTTGACTGATATCGATCTTAAGACCCACATTTCCATTTTTCCACTTGATTTTCAACACATTAGCCATCTCCGAGGCCATGCAAATATTGTTATGGATGTTCCTCTCTTGATAAATGTACTTTGGTCCCTCGAGATACATCTGTCGGCAATAGAAGATAACTGAGTGGCAAGAATTTTAGTGATGACTTTGAAAATAAAGTTTCTGAGGCAAATTGGCCTGTGTTGTTGAATCTTGGATGGGTTTTTGTTTTTGGAAATCAAACCTATGAGGTTGGAATTGAATGTCATGGGACTCATACCATCCATAAAGAATGAGATTATCCCAGCGTTAATATCAGTGTTCAGGATTTCCCAGAATTTTTGGTAAAAAGCACCCAAAAAACCATCTGGGTCGGGGGCGCTGTTGATGTCCATAGAGAATACTGTATCCCTAATCTCCTCAGTGGTTGGGGCGGCAGTGAGACTATTGTTTTATGCTTCTATAACTTGGTTGGGGATGTGATCGAAAAGTTCTGGACATTGTTGTGTATCTGTAATAGCAATTTTGGCCTTGTAGTAACTTGTGATGTGTTCTTGTATGAGCATCTGACTTGTAATTTCTCATCCCGTGTTGTCTTGGATATTTGTGATAAGGGCATTCTCATTCCTAGCCTTTGTGGTTGAATGGATAAACCTCGTGTTTTTGTCCCCTGCATGTAGCCATTTGATTCTTGATTTTTGGCTCCAATCCATCTCTTCAGTTTCCTCCCATCTATTCAGGATTTTTATTTGAGCAAGGTATCTCTTTTCTATCAAGTCGTTGGCTATATCTTTCTCCAACTGTATTTGTAGTTACAGCATCTCACTCTCCAAGTTTATTTTTGGTTTCTGCAGAGTTTCAGATTCGTGTCTCCATACCTTTACATCAGCTTTAAGTCTTTGTAGCTTAAGCATAATAGATAAAAGAGGGGCAGCATACATCAGCTTCCCCCAGCTATTGGCTATGATATCTCCAAACTCAGGTTCCTCTCCCCAGGATTGAAGATACCTAAAAGGGATATTTTTTGGCTTAGGCATCTGACAGCATTCCCCCATAATAAGTGAGTGATCGGACTGAGTTCTAGGCAGCGCTTTTATTCTCCAACCTCTGAACGTGCTTTGCCATTCTGCATTCTGGAGACATCTGTCTAGAACCACCAGCATTCTGTTATTCCCACTCTGCACATTGTACCACGTAAAGGTAAGCCCGGAGGAGGGGCTTTCTGTGAGTTTTGTTGTATCCAAGAAATTGTTAAAATCTATCACTGTATTTGTGTTAGGTGAATGTTGTCCCCTTTTATCAGCTACCCAGAGAACCACGTTGAAATTACCTATGCATATCTAGGGTTTGATATTTGTTGCAGCAAAATTAGAGAGGTCATCCCAGAGATCTAACCTATTAATTCTGCTGCAGTCTGCATGTACAAAGGAGAAGCAACTCTCCATGTAACTCACAGTAATATACTATTTTGTCATGGAAATGACACCAGGTGCAGAGGTTCCTTTAAGCCAAAAAATCCATATGTTACCTTTTTATACATTTAGTTCATTGGAAATGACTATGTTTTTATACCCAGGCAGCTCAAAATTCTTACAGAAAATTTTTGGTTCATTAATTCCGACAATATTTGGTTGTAGTCTTGCCATAGTTTTCCTGAGATATCTTGTTGTTTTTCTATTTCCTATCCCTCTGGCATTCCAGAATATTACTTTCATTGATTTGTACAGGAAGAGCATGTCACTCTCGGGTCTATAGTATACACACTTCCCCCTTTAAAAATTTGATTAAGACCGAGATGCACCAGTTCTTCATGTTCCATTTCATCCGCCAAACTTGATGGGTTGAGGTTTTGTCTGACTTCATTTATCGCCGTGAAGTATGCATCGCCTTCATCTCTGTTTGCCACCTTTGTTGGATCGTCTGCAAAAACTGTTATATCTGCCATGAGATCCTCCTTATGTGGTGATAAATTAAGTTTTTCTGCGTCTGTCTCTCCATCTCTACTCTTCCTTTGCATTATCAAATTGAAGTTATTCTACTGTCCTGATGCAACAGAATCGGTTTGTTCTATATCATCTCTCACTTCTCTTAGTGCATCAAACTGGTTACTCCTGCTAGCTATACTGTCCATCTTGGGTGGCATCAGTGTTTTATTGGTGCCCTTAGTGGTGGACCACTCGACCGTCTCCCCAATAATTTCGTGTTGCTGCAAATGGGTAGATGGTCTAGGCATGCCCAGGAAGTAAATAAGAGGTGATGTAGTACTGCTCACCTCCATAGATTCCTAAAAATACGTATGTTTACCAGTCCTATAGTGATTGTCTTCCCCAACTCCTTGTCCTGAGGTTGCTTTTCCTGGATTACCAATTTTTGATTGGCCCTATTTCCTTTCGCTAACTCTTTTCCCGTCATCGGTTTGGTCTTGTTATGCTCCACTTCATTAGCACGGGGTGCTTTATGAATAATCTTGCATTTTGCGATCGTGTATCCCACATTTTTATAGTGAGAGCAATATTTGGGGATTTGATGAAGCATGACCTCTTGTTTAATGATATTTCCCTCAGTTTCTAAAAGGATATAGTCTAGAATTGGCTTAGAGAGATCAATGTCGACCAGAACACTCGCATGGAAACCATAGTCTTAATTTCTTGTCAATTGGTCTATCTGAATAGGGTTGCCAAGTATCTTCCCCAGAGACAAGATAATCTTTTCGCTCCACATTTCGATAGGCAAACCAAGAAACTTGCACCAAATCAGAGTATTGGAGTTGCTATGTTTGTCCACCAAAAAATTTGGATTCCATGGCATGAGTCTCAAAGGAATTTGTTCAACCATCCAAGGACCTCTACTCCAAATCAATATCTTACCTTCTTCTTACTCTAATTTAATGATGAAAAACCCCTTTCCAATAGGAATCAGCTTGCATTTTCCCTTTGTTTTCCAGTAATTTCTTGCAAATTCCTGAACTGTTGCGAATTTGATTTTCTGCAGATCCAACCGTCCTATAAGACTTAATTGGTTTATTGATATTCTAGTAGAGATTTCAGCTCTAGGGATTGATATAATTGGGATGCCCCCTCTCTTTCCCCCTTCCAGAAGAACAACAGGTCTCTCTTTCTATCTCTGGTCTATGAACTTGGTCCGCAAACGATTGCACTTGTTTTTCTCCACCCGGGGCTGGGATTTTACTCTGGGTAGGAGATTCCCTACCCAAAACTTGATTATTCTTTGTTGTTTGATCGGGGTTTCCTCCTAACGTAATTTGGTTTGCTGAAGAATTGTTCTTTTCTTCCCCTTCTTCCATAATCATGAATCCCCAGGGACATGCAACCATTGACTTGATCTTGTTAGCTTGTACAGTTTGACCATCAAGGACCTGAACCTCTTACAGACTTGGATTATCTTCCTTTTAGTATGCTGGATTGATCGGAGAGATGTTAAGAAGTGTATTCGTGGTAGGGCTTGGCATAGGGATGAATTTCCTCAAATTCGGATTACTGAGTCCCTCATTTCCTAGCGAGTTGATTTCCCTGTTTATAATTCCTTGCAGAAGAGTAAGAGTGGAAAGATCCATCATGATCATATTGAAGAAATATTAGGGATTCGGATTTATGTTTGGAATTTAAGCATTTTTCTTCGTTCTTTGTTCTAGCTATTTTCAACAGTGGCCCTGAAATCGTACATATACGTATATTATATACATATCTCATTTTTCACATAAATCAAACAATTTTTTATAGATTACTATAAATAGTAATTTTTCAAAATTTGAAACAGCTACAAAATCTTTCAAACCCACATTCACAAGATCATAAATCATTTACTAACCTTCAACGTCAAAATATGAATTTGAAGTAGCACCAAATCCTTCCTTCACAACGCTGTTGTGCAACCACCGTCGTGACTCTGTCTCCACAACTTTTTTTCCCCTTGAGCGATAATCACTCTTGTCTAATCTCTCACGTGAATTTCTATAATTTTCTCTTTTTCTCCCACTATTCTTCTATTTTTCTGAAGTTGATAAACGTTTGAATGAGGAAGATGAACTATTAGTTATATTTTTTGTCCCTAAATGCTGGCAGTTATTGGGAATCGCACGAGCTGCCCTCAGTTTTGGAACCAAGGCGTCCCTTCCATAATTAATGAAGGACGTTTCACACCTTTTTAGTGAAAACACCTTCTCATTATTACCCAGAGTCCTATATTTTAATATATTCCCATCTCTCATAATCAAATCTCTCTCTGACCTTCCCAATGATGACTCAATGCTTACACGTAATCAAACTTTCTCTATAAATTATACAAAAGACAAAAACTAAAGTTACTCTCTTTTTTCCAGTCCTACTTCTGCTACTTATAGAACTGTTGATATCATTTCCAACTCTATCACATTTCAAAATTCAATTTTTTTATTCATAACAGTTCCAAACAGCATTTACAACAAATCAGGAAATATTCAAGTAAAAAAATCTACCTATATTCCAATTATAGTTATTCGACCTCATTCAATTCACTCTCTCACATATAATTACACATAAAGCATCTCAAATATCCTGGAGAGCCACACCTAATCAGTTCACCCCCAGTAATCCTTACATCCTCTTCCTCGATCTCTTCCTCAGCAATTTGCCTTACAACCTCTTTTCGAGCTGCAGGCTCCAGAATCACTTCACGGAATATCTCTGAGTAAAAATGGTGCCCAATCTCAAGTTCCCTTTCCCTCACATCCAGGCCTTTAAACTGCATTTTAGATTCAGGCAAGTCAGAATCATAATCTAACAAACCAAAAATCCTTTCCCGCACTTCTATAATCTTTATCGTCAATCGTCCCTTAGCAGTATGATAAACTCTCTCAGAATGAGTCCTCACCATATTCTTTTTCTTCCTCCTCTTTACATCACATTTCCCTCATATTTATACACTTTTCAAGATCACTTAAAATCCCTCACATTCCGTATATATTATAATTTATTTTTCCATAACTGGAAACCATAAGATCGTGATATCAAGTTATTTGAACTTATCTATACAAATCAACCTCTTTAGATTTTTCCACTCACGTTTCGACCTACTCTTCAATCTTTCCCCATGTACAGCATTTCCAAACAATATCTCCATAAGCTCGAGTTTTCAATTTCTGCATATTCTATATCTAAAAGATATTCTTCCACCGTGATTCTATAATTTATTCATTTCGATACATATTTTCACACATCTACATATTTACACTTATACATTTTTCACATGTATTAACATATATTTTCTATAGTTTGACTAAATAAAACTTTATTTTTTAGCTCGACTGCCAATATTATATTTTCGCCATCTAATATACATATCTATACTTCTTCTAGCTTGATTTCAGTCAAAAGAGCTAATTTTATCTATCAACACAAAGTTTGAACAACAACTTTTCATTAGCTCGAATATCAATTACTGATGATTTATAGATAACAAGTCTTTCAGATACTACCACAGATCATTCTACAGGTTACATATCAGTTTTCAGTATTATTTTACCCCGAGAATCTTCTAAAGTAAAGTTAGAGCTGGAAATCATAGAGCCTGATCCCTCCTTCACACCATTTACTTCCACAAGAAACTGAGAAAGCAAAGGTGTCAGTTCTTGAACCTACCCTCAGAGACATAACCTTCTTAATGATAAGAGAAGATGACAGTGCAACATAAAGACTTCAAATATCCGTCTTCCTCCTCTACTACCATCGTCTCCTCCTCCTTAACCCTTACCAAAGGAAAGTTGGTAGGGATCAAAGGGAGTCCTACCTTAGAACCCAGTCCTTTGCAGGATACCGACAGTAATGCCTCGCATATACGTCGACCCCCGCATCTGTCTCCTTAGCCTTTTCCTCCGCAAGGATACGAAGACACCTCCAACATTGCTCGCCTGTCAGGACAACGTAATGAAATCTCCACATATGGTAAAAGTTATCCTCAGCTTCAGCCGCTTCGTCTTCCGACATAGCATAATACGTCGGTGGTACGGGAATGGGTGTCGGCATCTCTAACGGTTGATCCTCAAAACATTGCAACTTTAACCTATATGTTTCAGCAGACACTCTCTCTTCGTACGCCATTCGCCTAGTCTTCACCATTCTCAACCAGAGTACAGGAGTTATATGTACAGTAACAAAGTACTTTGCCAGAACCTCCAGGACATGTACTATTTATATCACACTAAACATGTAATGTGCAGGTACATTTCCAAAGCAGACATCATTAAAAGTAGAGCCACTCTCGAAACCCCAAGTGTCAAGTACATCAATTCTATCCATCTCATAAATGTCAGATACATCCATCCATAAATAAATACCGAGTGCCCAACCAGTCAAATCCCCTATCAATACATCTTACCTTTTCAACTTCAGACACCACAATATACAAGTTCTTTTGCAACTAAAGCCACTCGTGCCTTCAGTTGCGAAGGGGCAATTGTAGATACCTATCCCTCGACCTAATCGACATTCAAACTACCTCAGTATCCGACTCACGTATTTTACATGTGACATGAACAGTCAGCATTGCCACTTAGACCACGAACTGATAAAGAACATGGATCAAGTACAACAAAAGAATATGAACAAGTCAAAGACACCAGTCTTCCACGAACTCTACAGTTACACAGTCAACTACCACTTATATCATTATTCGAAGAACGTGCTTCAACACGATAACGAGCTGCGGGTAAGGTCTATATAAAGACAAAGTTTCATAGGAGATAGGGACCAAGAAAAACTAGATTTTCTAAACTCTAACACAGGAATTTCTAGATTCTGAACACCACAAAACTTCTTACTTACAAAATCAAACATTTTTAGTTTGAGAGATCACTTGTAATAAGATATCAGCCTCAAGCAATAAAAATTACTGTTACTAAAACCCTCAACTCGTGGTCGTGGTTTTTTTACCTATTCAAAGGTTTTCCACGCTAAATCACCTGTGTCATTTTTTGCTTTACATTAATTTTTGTCACAGGTACATTTGGTGTAAGAGCTAATTTTGAGTAATTCGAGCTACGGAATTAGGCCATTATACAGAACTTTGTCATTTGTTCAGAAATCTGTCATTTATTTTTCTAGAACTTTGTCATTTGTTCAGAATTCTTTGTCATTTGTTTTCCCAGAACTTTGTCATTTGTTCAGAAATCTTTGTTATTTATTCTACCAGAACTTTGACATTTGTCCACAAGTACGAATTTCACTTCCGAAATAATAAAAAATGTTTGAATCACTCAAAATTAATATATCACGACTTCCAAAATAATAATAAAATATTTGAATCATTTAAAAATAATATATCACGCCAGGTGTCCAAATTTAATTCTTCAATGTACATATGTGATTACCATTTGTTCAGAAAACTTTGTAATTGTTTTCCCAGAATTTTGTCATCTGTTCAGAAATCTTTGTCATTTGTTTTACCAAAATTATTATTTGTTCAGAATAGGGGTGGCAGCTAGGGGATAATAGGTGGAACCAGTATCTATTTGGTAATTTTAGTATCAATTTTGAAACCACCTTGTCAAAGTATCGGTTTTGGAAAGTTTGCATCTTGGAATATTTAAAATCATAATTTCCCTATTTTCTTTAAGAGAAAAGACATTTCTCATTTTATTTTGGTGGCTAAACACCCAAAGTAAGAAACTATTTTAAAAAAATTTCATTTTCTCACTTGGTCTCTCTGTTTTTTTCTTTTGGGCTAACAAACAATCCCTTGGTGTAAGCCTCTTTGTTTTCGCTACAATAAAATTTATTCTCTTGCTTTTTGCAAAAAATATATATATATTTCGATGATATAAATAATTGTTGACAATTGGATAAGCTAAATTGTGCATGAATTCAGTGGTTAGCAGGTGTATAAATCAATGGAAATGTTGGTGATTACAAACCTTAACTAATGTGTACTTAGAGGAGTATTAGTTGCATTTACTAGTGTATAATGACAAATACATGCGAGAAATAAGAGGGGCGGGCGGCCATACCCCTTATTATCTAGACTTTTTAATTGATGGGATAAAACTTTCATTTGATTAAAAATACATAAGGAATACCTAATTTTGCCAATTTTTTCAAGCGGTGGTCATGTATTGAGACGATGGGTCTTCAAGGTTTCTAAAACAAAAATGTATGTTAAGCTGCATTGTGTACTGTGATTTTTTTTTGAAGAACATTATGTAGAGTGATGTGGTTAAAGCTTAGTGTTTATTGAGAAGAAAGTGTGTTAATCCATTGTGTTGTATTGATTTATTGACAAAAGCCCAGAACGTGAGGAGGTTGGATATTCGCCAACCGAGTCAAAATCTTCATGTTAGTTCAAGCACCCTAGAAAAACATACTCACCACTGAATTTATGTACTGAATCCCTGTACTGCAACGGCATTCTGCTTTTAAATTGAAGGAGACTGGGAGTGGTTTCAAACAACCGAAGTAGTATTTGCTTGCGGCCTACCATAAGCCTATAACCAAACAAAATAGTCATACCTGAAAAAGCACTAGAAACTATAACATATTTAACTTGCACTTTATCCTATAGTGCTGCATCACCGAGCAAGATCAAGAAAAATTACGATAATCTTTTAAATCTCCCACAACAACTTCTTTTTTCGTTTAGAATCTCCCAGGTTTAGCAAATCCAGAGAAGAAAACATCAACTTTTTTAGCCCCCAGAGCTTAAAATGAAACCTGGAGTCTAGCCAAGTCCAGAGAAGAATGCAACATCTACTATTGTTCTTGATAGTTTCCATAGTAGACTATAGAGTACACATCCATAGTGACTATAAAAATTTATTCACACTCCTAGTTTATAAGCGCTATGACCTCAAAAACGTTAAGCACTGAGACACCATAAGCAGAAAATTAACAATTAGCAACAATCCACGCTACGAACTCCTCAATGTTCTTATCTGAACTTCCGCCCTTATCCACTGCTTCCTTTGCTAACTCTTTCCATTTTTTGGCATTCTTCTTAATCACTTCCTTCTTTTCATCATTCAAAACTGCATTAATACACACTTGTATTTCCTCTCTTGTAACAATACGTTTCTCGGTGTCCACCTTAGGCCTAAGACCCACTCCCCACACTTCCTCCACAAACTTTGCGTCACTGAACTGATCTAGAAACTGCGGCATTGCCAACATTGGCACTCCCAAGCTGACTGACTCCAGAGTAGAGTTCCATCCGCAATGTGTCATAAAACACCCCACTGCCTCATGTGATAGAACCTCCAATTGGGGACACCATGTTATCACTAACCCTTTCTCTGATGTCTCCTCAATAAAATTTGTCGGGAGTTTTTCCTTCTCCGATGCCCGCACTACCCATAAGAAGCTGTTATTGCTCTGTTTCAACCCCCACGCTAGTTCCTCCATTTGTTCTGCATTGAGGACTGCCACACTCCCAAATGAAACATACACCACGGATCGAATCTCCTTTGTGTTTAGCCAATTCAAGCAAAAATCCTTGTCTGGTTTGAAGAGATTGAAACCATAATAGATGTCGTCTTCAAGACGCTTGTCTAGGTACATTGATGGTATTGTTGGTCCTATTGTCTTTACTGAATATCTTTTCGACAACTCCTTCACTACCTAGTTTCATAACAAAAATTTGTCAACATACATGAGTTAAACTAAGAGTATGGATTTAATCAAATACCGGAATATTTTGATTTGAAACAAATCAAAAGAGCGCTATACCACTCACCTCGCCTTCCAATTCGTCGAACGAGTTAAAAAGAACCCAATCAGCTTTCTCAAGATCGGAAAGCTGGCCTAAAATGTGTTGCAAAATAGCTGGGAACCTGCCAGACTCCGAACCCATATTAGGCACATTAGGAACTCCAAGAGCGGGTGGCAGTTCAGGATCTGCTGATGACTGATCACTTAATAACATCTCTTCATTCAACATATGGTACCCAGAAATTGCAGCACAAGATTGCGTGAAAAACGCTGCCCCTGGAATACCCAAACCTATGGCTATATCTATTGCCCAATGCAAATTAGCATCATAGACTAAACAGTTAATTTGGTGTTTGGAGGTCTTGATGAAATCTAACAAGTTCTTAGAAACAATAGTCTGGAACTTTTCGATGAAGGCTTTTAACCCCCCTGGTCCGTGCATGCCGCCTTCTGTAACGTCGTCATAGATTGGGTAGAATGTAATCATGGATGCACGTTTCATGGTTTTGGTAGCTGAAACAAAGGTTGCTACTGTGACTTTGATACCTTTGGAAGCTAAACGTTTGGAGAATTGGAGCATAGGATTCATGTGTCCTTGCCCATCTTGGGGTAACACTAGAACATGGGGTTTGTAAGCTCCTCCTTCCATCTTTCTCTCTGATCAATATCACTTCCGTGAAAAACTGTAACTCTTCTTTTTATTAATAGGTGAATGGTTCTCAATTTTCAGGATTTTGATTGGTACATATTATCTAGGACTGTTATCTCTACGGACACCAATCTTGACCCGTAAATTCCTGAACTTTTCCTTTTTTTAGTGATAGAAATGGCCATATTATTAAATATTTGAGGGGTGGCAATGTGGCATAGACAATATGAGACCTGATAAGGGCATTATGAGACTCCATCTTAGCTGTTCCAAACAACCGAAGCAGGTATTGCTTGCTGCCTACTATAAACAAACTGAGTAGCCATGCCGAAAAAAGCACTGGAAACATATTTAAATTGATTATCACATCTTAAATCTCCCACAATGATTTCTTCTTTACACAGTTGAAAATTTTCCACAATACAAATTATAGAAATTTTCAATCATCTGGGCACTAGAGAGTTTAGACTAAAACGGCCAAACCCACTGCAGACCAATTTTCAAAGTCATTTCACATCAACAAACAACTGTTTCCCCTGAGCTTAGATATAAGAGCATATTTGATAAAACCCCACCCTTACAAAAATCTGGGTTTTTTTTTAAGGCTTTTACATCCCTCTGTGAATTATCTCTTTCAGCTTTACACCCCCGAGTTTTAATAATGACATTACTGGTGTTTTCTGTTTTCAACTCTGAATAAAGGTAAAATCGCAAAATAAACCAAATTGAATTAGAGATACATTTATTGGATTTTGTTGCAGACCGCCTATTTTATCTTTCTTTTTTGTTATTATTGATTTTTAAATGAAAAGGCTAGGTATGTATTTAAAAAAAATTAGTACAATTTCCGTTAGTCAATTGACTTTGACTGGCGTAATCTATTGAAAAGAGACTAGGATTGAATAAGTGAGTAACCAAGGGGTCATTTGGAATAAGCCAATACCACCGGCTCGGTGGAGTCTAGTGAAGTTTATAGAAGAAGGCACTAAGATACTATTATCATCGAAGAAGAGTGCAAAATGTAAAAAACAAAATAGTAGATATTAGAGAAATTTCCTTTCCAAACCTCTTTTTTGTTTTGTTTTGTTTTTCCTCCTTCGCACAAGTGCTACGGTCTGAAAACATTATGCACGGATACACAATAAGCATAAAATCAACAATTAGCAATAATCTGCACTACAAACTCCTCAATGTTTTTATCTGAACTTCCACTTTTATGCACTACTTCCTTTGTCAACTCTTTCCATCTTTTAGCATTCTTCAGAATCTCTTCCCCCTTCTCACCATTCAAAACTTCATTGATGCGCACTTGTATTTCCTCTCTTGTAACAATGCGGTTTTGGCCATCTACATTAGGCCTAAGTTCTGAAATTTTGAAGTCCTTGCGATTAATCGATTATGAACAATTAGGTCAAATTGTCTAGGTTAATAATTGATATAACCGTATCAAATCGGGGGCTTTAGAATGAGGGTTTCGGGTTTGTCGTTCACTTTCAAGTGTGACCAAAAATCGATTGCGTTTGTATTTTTATAAGATTCGACAATTTGAAATGCTAGAGTAAAGAATCCACTATAAATCATGCTTACCTGACATATATATGCATAATAATTTAACCCCAACTATTAAGTTTGTGTGTGTTGAGACCAAAATAAAGATTACTTCACCTTTTACATAGATTTATGATAAAAACACATTAGGTAAATAATTAAATATCAAAACACGAAATGTTAAAAATCGTTGATCTAAACACATTTTGTTAATCATACTCAACTAAATAGCCTAATATCAATAATCACAAATATTAATTATTATCAAACTATGATTTTACACATAAAATTTGATCTATATCTCTTGGAGACCAATAATACATGAGCAAATCATAGAGGTGAAATGTTTTATTATAATTTTATTTAGGAATCATAGCATATCTAAATTAGGTACACACTATTATAGCTTCATCCCTCCCATTGGGATGGGATTTAGCTAGACATGATAATGTAAAAATAATAACAATGACATGAAAGAAATGAGAAACAAGACATGAATAGAAATAAACTTTATTAATCAAATTAAAACTTACAACCACAAGCTCTTTCTTCAACAATGATCTCAAGCCTTGTACGTTTCTCTCTCAAAAATTGGATGATCAATTATAAAGTGAGATGGTTCCTTTTATAGAAGAAGGAACCAAATCTTAAGAATATACAAAAAATATTATCCTCAAATCAATTACCTATAAAATATTAAATCTCAGTAGATCCTTGTTATCCAATATATTCTCGATATTTTCTTAGTGTCTCTTCATGAATATTCTTCAAATATTTTTCTTATATTCTTGGGATATCCAAATATTCTCAATATTGTTTTGTAATCTTCAAAATATATATAAGAAAATTAAATCCAAAGATAATATATTGAATATATAATCTTGATTTTCTTAGATATTTAAATGAGAGAAGTATCTTGACTTTTGTCTTCTATTGGAGATGCTTTGAGTTGTAGATTAAATATATGGTCTTCTCCAATAGTTGTAGCTTTGGCTCCAAATTTTTCTTTTGTACAGTCTTATCTAACAGAACCTGAAACAATAATAAATCACTAATTAGTCTTATTTAGCAGTAAAATGAGGTCTAGAATCTTTAAATAAGTAGGGTAAGATGAGCATTTTTTATCTGCCCATCAAGCACCCCAAAACTTAAAGTTTGTTAGCCCTCAAGCAAAGAAAAAAATATATAACTGTTTCGTGGTTAAGGCGATTTCATTTAGCATATGCAACAAGCCGGTAAATTTATATGTTACCCCTATATGACGAGTTTTGTATCATGAGTGTTTGCAGTGACTATACCCACGAAAGTTAATAAGGGCATTCTAATAGTTTAGATACTCCTTAGTCTATTTCAGCTAACTTATCGATATCTGACAATGGCAAAAACATTAAGCAGGTGAACCCCTTAAAATTTAATTCTTTCAAATATATAATTTTAAAGAACTTGAAGACTATTCGAAACTAGAGATACAACCCAATAATTAAAGGAGATTTTAAGTATTTTTCTAATATCCTCGAGTGTTGTGAAAATAGTTATTACACGAGCAATTTTGTTTAGAGGTTCTTGAGCCAATATCTACTCATTTCGTAGTTAGTGAAACAAATCCAACAATCAGTTTGACAAGTACCCTAGTCAATTCGAATCCTGTTATTAATTTTAGGGAATAATTATTATTTTGGTACTTGTTTTCCTTAGTGAAGCCTTTATAATATAAGTTTTCGATCGACAATCCCAGCCAATTAGCTTAGGTTGCCGGGGTTTAGTGCCCTTTCATGGCCTAAAATTTGGATTCTCACAAGTAGACTTTTTTTCTTACTCCTTTCACATAGTTTATGGCTATACTCAAGATTGCTGATAATTCTTCATCTTTCAGTTCTAATCTTACGTGTATACCTTACGTTGTGAATTTTTTTAGAGCTATTTGGCTTATAAAAATTATCATTATATTACTTTAGGACCGAACTTATTCTTAGGCAATTGTTTCCCTTGTAGTGGATCATTCCTACCTCAAATACTAGATTACTTTAGATTGGTTAAAATTTTAGCAAAAGTAATAAATGCAACACTCCCGTGAAGTGCATTTTGATCGAGAAATGTAAGTCAACGTAAAATTTCTTATAATTAAAGGGTAATATATTTAGCTTAAGATATTGCTCCAAAATTTTCTAAACATGTATTTGGTAAAAAATTTAAATTTTATGGGCTTAATATATATGGTCTTCTCCTATAGTTACAGTTTTGTCTCCCAAATTCAGCTTTTTTACACTCTTATTTAACATAATTTGATACAATAATAAATCACTAATTTGTCTTATTTAGCAATAAAATGAGGTCGAAAATCCTTAAATAAGTAGGGTAAGATGGGTATGTTCACATGGGCATCAATAATCCTTGAAATCAATTTTCCAATAACGAAACTCTGGCCTAATTTAATTTAATCATATAATCTAGTGGCAATAAGCAATAATCAACAAGTACAGAGACACGATATTAACCCTATGGTAAATCTTTCTCAGGAGAAAAATTTATAGGTTGTTATCGAATCCTCGACAACTAAAATCCACTATAAAGAAGAAAATTACAAAAATGTAAATTACTTACAGACTCGATAAGTACATCTCGTGGTTACCTATTTTCAATCATTATTCTCGCAATCAATCATTCGTTCTCACAACGTACTTCGATTTCATAATGCCTCACTTCGGATTACGTACCAAAGCTCTTCAAGCTCAAATCCCTCAAGCTCTTCAAATTAAGATTAACTTTTTTAGAAATTCTATGATTGATTCAATTCGAGGTTTAATTCTCTTTTAATCTCTCATTGAATTCTTTCTTCTCTCAAAAATCTCACGCCCTATTAAAATTAGTTTTGGAATTAAGAGATACAAATTTGAAAATATAAAAGAAGCTTTTAATAGAAAACTGAAAATCACATACTTTATTCGTATAAAACAAAAATTTATTTAAACAGAGAGGCAGCTACCAAGTCTATTAAAACTGAACAAAAGTCTAATCTAACATACTACTATTTTCCTCAAAAAAAATATAACTCTTTTAAGCTTTTGTAAAATACTAATAGGTTAAAGTATTTGGGCAAAGAGGTACAAAAGCATCGTTCATGTTCAGTGTCAGTCCAGCTGCAGTTATTCAATGTGTACTCTATAACGATGAATAGCCATGAGATAATACTTATAATATCCTAATTCTGGGATTCGGACTTTGCCTTTACACCAGATATACTCAGAACGCTCAAGCACAATTGATAACAAACAACATGATGGTTTAGCGTGGAAAACCTTTGAATAGGTTAAAAACCATAACCTCTCTTGAGGATTTTGAGAAAGTGATGGTGATCTTATTGAGATAACTAATCTATTATAATGAGTATTCTAAGAATGTAAGATAACGAAGTAAGAACTTTTCTGTATCGAATGTTTCGTCCTTGATCCGCAGTTATTCAGGTCTCTTTATAGGTCCTCCAATATGACCGTTTGACGACCATAAAGTCCCTTAATGATAGATGCTATAAATTATGTGTGAGATATTTTTTGACCTGATTATGTAACGTTCCAATCTTTGCTGCTGTACAATGGCTTTATTGCTGACTGTACGCTTTACATAGATCAAACTGTTGGTGTAGAGGTCGAAAGTGATGTCTCAAACTGAGGAAAGTTGGTCATGTCTTTAGTAGTACTTCCTGTATGCTGATGAGATCGAGGACGAAGCTTGAGTCTGAGATATGAAATAAGCTATTACAAGACGGTTCTCAACCAATAGCATGAGTGTCATCAGGGATGAGTGGTGTTGGTTGAGAAACTCATGCTGTATATGTTTCCTGATGTTGTTGTCTTATTTCTGATTGTGCCAGATGTCCTATTGTTGAAGTCGAAAGTTCGTATATAGTTCAAAGATAAGGTATGAGCTCGAGATGTGGAATAGCCACTACAACCGCCCCCTCTCAGCCAAGAGTATGAGAAGCATGATAGGCGAGTGGTGTTGGTTGAGAAGTATCATTAAATGTTGGAGTTAATATCTGATATTCATTTCTAATGTATATTCATGAATTTTGTTGGTGTCCGTTGGGTTTCCTAGAACTAATGACTGTAGTCAAATGCTGTTGCATGGGGAATTTTTTTGACGTTAGGAATTTGGAGGGTCTGCTTTAAATGCTGATTTAAGTATAAAAGGCACTCTGAGTTGAGTGGTAGGAGCAAACTTTCGTATATGATCTATGACTTCTTTGTTTACTGTGGTAAAAATGGTGACGAGTAGGACTGAGGCCCGAGAGTCTATGATTCGAAGGAAGATGGAGGAATTATAGATCAGGTACTTCAGTTACTAACCGTTGCATCTGCCTACTCCAATTCCTGTTTTTCCCACTTTTATCATATATCATATAAAAAAGTGATGGAGGCAGAGGATAACCATTTTTAAATGGCACATTTCCATTACCTGCTGACATCTGAGGTGGAATGTCGTAACAGTCTCCAGTTGTTGGTGGAGGAAGCTGTTGCAACTAAAGATAAAGCGACAGGTGTTTAGCCAAGGGAGTCTCATCGATACCCTACTAATGAGTGGGGCTTATTGTAGAAATGCGGGCTTCCGTCTGTCTCTAGAATGTGAGGAGGTGATGAGGATGCTGAGGATCATTTTCTTCCATGGACTATAGCTCTTTGGCCATGAAGAAGATCTTTCATCTGTCGGGATGCCAAGGATGTCTGGTTCTAACTTCCCTGAGTCTTGCAACATAGGATCAAAGTTTGGAATTTGCCTCTTCTGTTGACTCTTTGTGCCAGAAAAATGTTGAGCTGATACTTAATGTAAATTGAAGTAATCTGTAAAATCTCTGTACTTTTCTGTAAAGTATTTTGTAAGATAAACTTTTGGACTGAATGAAATATTTGTGTTCTGTTATGAGAATACTTTATCTCGAGCTTGTTTGTTTCACTATTATTTTGTAGCATAGGCGTTGGTAACATAGATGTTTAGGTATCATGGGTATGAAGGGAAAATGGCAGTGAGATTTGAGGTAAAATTTAGAGGAGGTCGAGAATGTGATTGAGAGGAACGACTTGTTAGAAATACCGGTATAGAGGAGGTCGAGTTGTTTATGTAAGCTGGATGTCAGATTTATGTGAACTATGAGACAGGGTTGATGTGTAGTTGTGTATATAACTACTAGACTAACTGTCATCTTGTTTGTTGCCATTTTGATATGTGTCTGTATAAAATCTGAGGAGATACGTTATGATATGGAAACAAAGAGCTGTTATAAAAATTTTGTAATTGATGTTGAACTTTAGTTATTCCATGAATATTGCTTGAATAATATACTCTTCTTCTGAATCAGTGGGGTAATATCTTCACAAATCTTTCTGGCGTCTATAAAATCAAGAATCGCGGCTGGTATGAGTTGTATCTTCTACGGGGATAATCGTTCTCTAGAGGTAGTGTAACTAACCATGGTGAGGAGTCGTTCTCAGTATACGCGACGTGCTCAATATGCCGTAGACGATCGTTTTCAGATCAAGGTTGCCAAACTTCGTGAGCGCTATTTTCATCAATTGTCGTCTAATGTCGTACTTCTGAAAGGGCCATTGAATCTTGTCAGGCTAGACGATAAAGGCAGGCGTATGGAACATGATCGCTTTGTTTGGTGTAATATTTTTGTAGGTCTCTATTGCATCCCAAGGTACGAGAACTGACTATTCGATAGCTCGCATGTGATTAGATCGCAGAAGAGGATGTAAGGGCTACAAATTAAGAGATAATTCTGTGTGGGGAACCCTACCATCGGGGTTGCTTTAGATGTAACTGGGGAGCTTGGTAAGCTCGACTTCAAGAAACTTGTTTGAAATAATCTGTAATTGGAGTATTCTAGGGTTGGGTTTGAATAATTATAACATGAGTGGTTGTGAGAGAATAAAATATGTGATGTCTCAATCTTATTGAAATAATAAAGTATTTTGTTTTACTCTTTGTGCACGGATATTATGGGAGATAGCTGTAGGATTTTCTTGATTTACATAAAATATGTGATGTCTCAATCTTATTGAAATAATAAAGTATTATGGGAGTGCTACTAGTGTCTATCATCACCGTATGAAGCACCATATTTTGCATTTTCAACATGACCACTAAAGCATCATGGTGTGGATAGTTGACATGCCGAACGTCCGAATCATCGAAAGAAATCCCAGTTCGCTGAGATTTGGATGTTGGAATTAAACGAGGTTCTCTATCTTGCATAGGTAAGTCGTGACATTGGCCAACATGTCTTCATTTGCTCCAGTTCAACTCTTTGACGATCTGAGTCTCTACAAAATTACAGAGTAAGATATGGTATAAATGCTTTTCGGCTGCTGGTTCCTCGACTTGTACAACTTCTGTGGGGTTTTTGTAACTCCCGTTCTTATAACTCTCCACGTCTACTATGTATTCGTGCATTTTTCCATCTGCAAAGATGTATTCCAATAACCATTGTAAGGCCAAACATTTCCCTGTCTCAAGACGTCGGACCTTATGGTGGATGCAATATGGTTTATTCTTGATTAGTTAAAGGTACTATGCATTGCAGAGGAATCTGTCTTTTTATAATATATGATAGATGTTGGCTATGGTTGCATTCATCATTGGAAGATAAGGTTCTGGCAAGTTACTCCCCCTTCGAGGTCACTCTTCATTGGATTTGGTTCGTTTCCTATCTCCTCCTTGATCTGTTATCCGATTAAAATCGGAATGGGTCGATTGATCTCAAGCTATCAGTATTGATTTCTGAGGTTTCTACCTGTCAGACACCATACGTTCCAGGTCGATGTATCTGCTGACCTTTTCAATCATGTCTTCCAATTCTGTTGATTTGTTGAGGATGAGGTACTCCTTCACCTGGTCATCGACGACTAAAGCGTTGGTGAAAGCGGAAATAGTGATCTTCTGGTCGAGTCGATCTATTTTTCAAGCAAACTCCAAGAAATTTTTAGTAAACATCTTGAGCTTCTCTCCTAGCATCTGTTTGAGGTTGAAAAGAGAATATAGATTCTCCTATTTATCTCTGTTGTACAAGTAATTCGAGATGAAGAGTTCGCACAACTGTTCGAAAGTTGTGATGGATCCTTCAGGCAGTATATGAAACCTTCGTAGGGGTTCACCTGACAAGATGGTAGGAAAGAGCCGGCATAGAATGTGGTTAGACGTAGAGTGTATACCTAGAGCGTCCAAGAACTCTTGAACGTGTTCCACTGGATCAGTTCCTTTATACTTTTGGATCTTTGGAGTAGGAAACCCGGTGGGGACCTCACCATCTAATAGCTCTTGGGGGATTGGGCTCTTCTGTAATTTTTTGTGGATCCCTTTAGTCGGTATATGGGCTTTGAGCAATTCTTTGATTCACTTTTCAACATGCTCCTGAGTGACATATTTTCGAGCTGCAGTGGTTGGTCGTGTGACATGTCCTATTTCAGGATTGTGGTCACCACTCCATTCACTTAGATATTTCTTTGCTGGGACTCAAACTCTTCAAGGTAGATTATCAGTATGTCTGACTCCTGCCAGGCCGCCATCAACCTCTTGTTGGATCTCCTAGATCGGGATGGGCTTTATGTCCTGTTGTTGATGGTTAGATCAAAGTGCACCTCCAGTGTGAAAGCCTTTCGGAGGAGATCCTATTCTATCATGAACAGAAATTTATGGGCCCTCAGGTTGTACGGCTTTGTTCTTCTGGGCAAAAACCTGCTGACCTTTCAAAACCTTCAACGCGTCATGTACACTCGCGAGCTTTTGTTCCAGGGCTGCACGTCTTTCTGTTTCTGAATTCAAAGTGACCATCAGGTCTGCTAAAGCTGTATTTTCTTCTACCTAGATGATCAACGTGCTTTGACCTGGAGGTGGCATTTTGAGAGAAAATGATTAACGGGGTTTGAGACAATAGGTTTGAGAACTTTGTTCCCACAGACAGTGCCAAATATAATAGCCTAATTCCAGTATTCAGACTTAACCTTTACACCATATATACTCAGAACGTTTAAATACAATAGATAACAAACAACAAGATGAATTAGCATGGAAAACTTTTGAATAGGTTAAAGACCACGACCTCTCTTGAGGATTTTGAGAAAGTGATGGTGATCTTATTAAGATTGCTAATATATTATAATTAGTATTCTGAGAATATAAGATAAATAAGTAAGAACTTTTCTGCATCAAATGTTTCGTCCTTCTCTACAGTTCTCCAGGTCTCTTTATAGGTCCTCCAATATGACCATTTGATGACCATAAAGTCCCTTAATGATGGACGTTACAAAGTGTGTATGAGATATTATTTTACCCGATTATGTAATGTTCCAATCTTTGCTACTGTACAATGGCTCTATTGCAGACTGTACGCTTTGCACAGATTAAACTATTACTGTAGAAGTCGGAAGTGATGTCTCAAACTGAGGAAAGTTGGTCATGTCCTTAGTTGTACTTCTTGTATACTTATGAGATCGAGGACGAAGCTTGAGTCAGAGATATGAAATAAGCTATTACATGATGGCTCTCAAACAATAGCATGATTATTGTCAGGGATGAGTAGTGTTAGTTGAGAAACTCGTACTGTATATATTTCCTGACGTTGCTGTCTTATTTCTGATTATACCACATGCTCTATTATTGAGGTCGAAAGTTTGTATGTAGTTTGAAGATGAGGCATGAGCTCGAGATGCGAAATAAGCCATTACAATACTAACACTTATTTTAGACAAGAAATAAAACCAATACTAAATATGGATGTTTCTATCTCCCCCTTTGGTTCATTTCATGATAAAACTACGACTATAAAAAAGAACAAATTATACCTCGATGGACTTACTAAATCACTGAACATCCATGCTCGAAGCTATTTTTCATCCAATAGCATCTACTCTGAAATCCTTACACACTAAACAAGATGCATCCCGTAACCGTTTAAAAAATAATGAATCCAAGAAAAAACCTACCTGGCTTGCCTACCATGATCATTTCTCCCCCTTTTTGTCACAAATGAACAAAGAGTAAATAACATAAAATACTAAATAAAGAGAGAAGTAGAATAATAGTAATAAGAAGTACGACAGTCAATAAAAGATAAACATAAAATATATGAGAGAGATAACACTCACGAGTAAAAAATACATACGGGGAGTGTCTCAGAACTAAGTAAGCATACTGAGACAATATTCCCCCAAACATAAGGCATGATAGAAAGCAAATGAATTAAAAATATCCTATATAGTTCAAGACATTGCCTATGTGTTATAAAACTCACTAAATTAATTACTTGGTATGTGTATGCACGCGCGTGCGTGTGTGGGGGGGAGGGGGAGGAGGAGGGGGTGGGGGTGTATGTGTGTGTATATGTGTGTGTGTGTGTGTATATGTGTATGTCTGTTTATGTGTATGTGTGTGTGTGTGTGTGTGTGTGTGCATAGTCAGAGAGACCCTATTCTTAACGTATTACTCAGCCCAATTTGAGCATTATATTGGAAATTTGCTTTGATTAAGGCCTCACTTGGGTGGTCATTCAAAAATTACTAAGATTTTACTAGGAAATACTCTGTGGAAATATGAATATGAGTATAGACAGATTTACTTCTTCTTCATATTTTATCAAATGAACTGCGCATTGTGAACTGAAAGATCTCATGGACAGGAAATCAATTGTTATTAATGGTGGGAAAAAAATAGAGGGAAAAAAATAGTGGGAAAAAAACCAAAATGCAATGTGCAGCTAAAACCAAAGCAATACCCTACTGTCCTAAAAATAGAGGGAAAAAAATCAAAATGAGAGAGGGGAAGAAATATACCTAATTAATGGAGCATATACCAATAGCTCGTCTTAGTTCAAATTCATTACTTGACATATCCCATGTACCACTATGAGGACTTGAAACCATTTAAATCTGTAAACGCAGCATTACACCTTATCTACAGTGGTAAATCATCATTTCGAACCCAAATAGTTTGGACAGACTTTTGAGTTAGGATTGGAGATTTCTTGATCGTCTTCTCCTTTTCCTTAATAGGGAGCCAATCAACTTGTCTATTATATGAAACAAATCTACAATATGAAGCATAATGTCTCCTTTTACCACAAGCATCGCAATAAATCACTTTTGGATAGTATGGCATACTAGCTCGAGTGCGAGTATTTGACAATACACTAGGTTTGGGCAATACTATTTAGTCTATTATGCAAATTTTCATTGGGCTATAGATATAGCCAAAGCTACATTTGTTACGCAATCTTGTACTATAATTTTAGGGTATCTTAAGTTGAATGAAGAGATGTTATTAAGTTATCAGTCCATAACAGATCCTGACCTGCCACCTATTCTTGGAGTTCCAACTATGCCTTCTATGGGTTCGGAGTCTGGCAGGTTTCCAGCTATTTTACGATACATTTTAGGGAAGCTTTCCAATACGAAGAAAGTTGATTGGGTTATTTTCAACTTATTCGAGGAATTGGAATATGAGGTCAGTTTTATATTTATGTTTCAGTTTTTTTCTCATCAAAGTTCATTCAGTATTCGATTAAATCTATCATCTTGGTTTAACTTATGCATGTCGATGAATTTTTGTTATGGAACTAGGTGGTAAAGGAGTTGTCGAAAAGATACCAGTAAGAATGATAGGACCGATAATACCAATAATGAACCTAGACAAGCGTCTCAAACCAGAAGGATTTTTGCTTGAATTGCTAAAAATTATTTGCTTACTGTCCTATCCTGCAATCCCTTTTATATGTATCATCATCTACCATCACAAAGATTCTGATAAGATGCTGACTTGCAATATTGAATAAAAAAAATGATCTTTCCAAGTTTGGATGATTAAAATTATATACTAGAAGGCTGTAGGCTAGGAATTAAAAATAATTTGTAGGTGTAGGACTTATTTCTGTACAAAATAATGGAGGATCACAGTATCATGGAAAATTATAATAACTTAACTTGGTAAGAAGGCATCAGATCCATTACCTTTTCTTCCCTTACCGTTGAAGGGGTTGAAGTTTCCCTTTCCATTTGCCATGAAATGACACTTTAATTTCAAGAACCTAGCAAGGATTTTTGCTTCTATTGTAAAGAAAGTCTTCGCTTACTGTCCTATCCTTCAATCCCTTTCATAGGTATCATCATCTACCATCTCAAAGATTCTGATAAGATGCTGACTTGCAAATTGAAGGAAAAAATGAACTTTCCAAGTTTTGATGATTATAATTATATATTGAGTAAATTAGACTACAGTCCCACCTGCAGACTGAATATTTGCCTTTAGTCCCCAAGTTGTTTAAATATGTAGTTTGTGGCCCCAAATTGCCTCTGACCACAGGTTAACCTTTATTAAACTCAAATTTTGACATGAACTGAATAAATTACCCTCACGTGATTTCCTCTAGTAGGTGAACAAGTTGTCTTCCAGTCTTCTATTCCCCAAACTGTTTCAAAAAAGAAATTATCTTGGAGGGAAATTTATGGGCAATCCTTATCTTCTGTAACTATAAAAATTTGGAAAACTAGAGATCACAATGTAAGTCTCTCTCTCCCCCTCTCTCTCTCTCTTTTTTTCTTTCTTTCTGTTAATTTGGTAAAATTTATAAATCTCTCTCTAATATTTGTCGATTTAGTTTTCCTATTTTGGAAGTTAAAAGATTTTTCTTAAGAATTGGAGTTTAGATTACAAATTTTGGGCATTTTAAAAGTGGTTTGGATTATAAAATTAAGGTTTTTGTTTTCTGTAATTAGGGTATATTAAAAAAATTAGGGCTTTTACAAGTGGTGTTTTTAAATTAGGTGTTTTGGGTATGTTACCATGATATTTGTCTTAATTATATAGTGTTTGGGGGTATGCTACAATGACAGGAATGACCTAAAAAATGTCATTATTTATTGGGGAGGTAGATGGTCTGAACCTGGAGAGACAGGGTACACACATCGTCTATACATTGATAGAGGCATGCATATATTTAAAAATGTAGATAACGATCAGTTTTACTATCAAGGTCTGTTAGAGTATATTATGTCTGATGTTGTTGGGATAAATGAAGCTATCTCACTTGGTTCTAGGATAGTGGTGAAGACACTGTGTGCAGGTGAGATAGTAGATGTTTGTAATGATACAAGTTTATATAAGATATGGTATTGTACTGATGTGGATAGTATATGGGATATACATTTCTATGTATATGCAGTACCTATAAAAGTTGTGCCCCCACCTTTAATTCAATAGCCAGATGTAGTTATAATGGAACCAGATGAAGGACCACCAATATCTCATACTTCTCAAGTTGAGGTTGAGGTTGAGACTACTTAATTTGATCCACTGCAGCATAAGAGTACACAGTTTGATCCACTTTAACATGAGACTATTGCCAGGGGTAAAAAAAAAGTAGTTGTGACTCAAACAAAAAAAAGACTTGTATCAAAGCCAAAGAGAAAAGGCAATAGTTTACAAAGTGCTGAAGAGAACACTAAAAGAGTTAAGAAACCAAGGGCAAGTAAAGTACCTGAGGAAGAACTTGATGATTTTTTACATATGAACTTCAGTGATGATGAACCTAATATTAAAACTGAGGGTAGAGTTGGATTGGGGGCAGATGCTCCAGTTAATACATAAATTGAGGCTGAAGTTGGATTAGGGAGAGAGGCTTCAGTTAATGCTAAAACTTAGGCTAAAGTTGGATTGGAGGGAGAGGCTTCAAATGATGATGAAGAAGTTAATGAAGTTAATGCTTGGAATAGATGAGCATAAACTAACCTAGATAGCCTAGATGCAGAGGAAGGGTATTACTCAAATTACTCATCAGTTGATGGTGATGATGGTCCAACCCAAGCTAATGATGAGTTCAGAGATTTGGCCAATGAATGTGATAACATTTTTGTAACAGAAGAAGCTGAAGTGCATTATACTACATTACTTGTCCATAATCCTGGGTTAGAGATGGTTATTGCCATGGATTGGCCCACAGTTAATGCTTGCAGATCTTTTTTAAAACAATGAGCCATTGTGAACAAGCACCAATTCCAACAAAAAAAGAATAACTATATGAGGGTAAGATACATTTGTACTGAGGCTGAAACATTCAACTCCTAATGGATGTTTTATGCTAAGGTTAACCCAGATGGTACCACTTTTATTATGAGGAAAAATAGTAATCTTATTCACATATGTCCTGGCAGGAGAGGCCAATCTAGCAAAAATACAAATTCTCAGTGGGTAGTAAAGGAAGTTAAATAAACAATTAAGACAGTAAGAACCACTAAACCAGCAGGTGTGAAAGAGTTGATTTCAAGAAAGTATGGTATTGATATTTCATATTATACTTCATGGAATGCTTGGACTATATACATGGAGATGATTATTAGATCATATGATGAGGGTTATATTCTATAACCTGAATTTATGAGACAAGTCCTATTAGCTAACCCTGGCAGTTTGGCCAAATGTAATAAAGATCTTTAAAGTAACCAGTAAAAAAGTTCATTGGTGATATTTAAGGCAAGTTTTGATGGATGGTTAAATGGGTGTAGACCTGAACTTGGATTAGATGGTTGTTTTCTAAAGGGTTAATATGGGAGGTTTGTCTATCTGTGATTGCCTTGGATGGTAACAATGGCTTATTCTCTATTGCAGTTTACTTATACAGATTAGAATGTAAAAAAACTCAGACCAATTTCCTTGAGATTCTTCTGCCCTATCTCATTCTACATAATCAAAAGCTAACATTCATATCAGATAGATAGAAGGGACTCATTGATGCTGTAACAATACTTTTTCCTCATGAAAATTACATATTCTGCTTTAGACATATGTACAAGAATATAAAGAAGTTTTACAGGGGGACCCAAATAGAGTGCTTAGTGTGGAGTATAGTAAAGGCATTTAAGCAATCTGAAAAGAATAAGTACATGGACCAACTTAAACTGGAAAACTCAGCTGCTCATAACTGGTTACTTAAGGAGCCATTTGAATACTGGGCTAGGTCCTAATTTGATTTCACTGCCAAGTGTGAACATATCACAAATAACTTCAGTGAGTCTTTTAACATGTAGATTTTGAAGATTAGGGACAGGCCAATCCATAACTTACTAGATAAACTAAATATAATGCTGATAAAACTCTTGTATGACAGGAGACTCAGGGCAAAGGGGTGGGAAGAAGCAGGTAAGCTAAACAAGTCCTTTTCTTATTATTTGAGATCTCTTCTTTTCAAGAACTACTATGTGACTATATGTATATCTTTTTTGCAGGTTTGGTGTTGATCCCTAGAGCACAAACCCACACTAATAAGATGATCAAATGTTATGGTCAATATCAGGTGCAAGGGATCATATCAAGATTTTTTCCTGCAATTGGGATAAATGGCCAAAGATGGAGAGTGAATACCAACACACATGAATGTGACTGCCATGAATGGCAAATTTCTGGACTACCATGTGTGCATGCTGCTAGTGCTATACTCCCTTATTGGTGGCCATGGGTTAAGTAAGTAAAGTATTTTTTGGCTAATAATATAAATGTTTGCAAAGTTGTGTCTCTAATTTTTTAAAAGCTAACTTTTTTTATGGATGGCTAACAGCTATATTTTTTGTTTTGACAAAGTTGCTTCATATGTCCAAACATATAAAATGCCATTTATCATGTTGTTGATAGATCAGAATGGGAGAAGATTTGTATTTAAACAAGTATATCTGAGTTGATATTTGATATGTATACTTATTTATATATTATATGCAGCCTACAAACCATTTTCTACCTCCCCTATTGGTGAGAGAAGCTGGGAGACCTAGAAAACAAAGAATCCCTGATCCAGATGAAGAAAAGAGGCAGAAGAGATGTGGAAAATGTGGTGGCTATGGTCACATCAAGAAAACTTGTAAGAGTACACCAACAACACCAAGGCCAAGAGTGGCAAGAGCACTCAAGAGGGTAGATACAAATGTTAACATGGCAAGATATGTGCAGTGTTGGTTTACCACCTACAACACCAAATATAAGGAGGGGAAGTGGTGGTTTAGATGGTGGTGGTGAGAGATCTTCTAGGGGTACAAGGCAAACTCAAGATACTGAAGCCCCAAGGCCAACTCAAGCAGGTCAAACCCCAAGGCAAACTAGGGCACGAACACAACAACTTCAAGCCCCAAGTCAAGTGCAATCAAGGCAAACTTAAAGCTAAACTTAAGCTACTGAAGTCCTAAGGCAAAGTCAATCAAGGCAAAGTTAATCAAGGAAAACTTAAGCTACTAATGCCCCAAGACAAACTAGAGCAAGTCAAGTCCAATGGCAATATCAAGCTACAGATGCCCCAAGGAAAGCTAGAGTAAGTTATGCTCAAAACCAGTCTCAAGCTACTGATGCCCCAAGGCAAACTTGATCAAGTCAAGCCCAATGGCAGTCTCATGCTACTGCAGCCCCAAAGCAACCTAGGGCAAGTCAAGCTCAAAGCCAGTCTCAAGCCACTAAAGCACCAAGGAAAACTAGAACAAGTCAAGCCCAAAGGTAGTCTCAAGCTACTCAAGCCCCAATGTAAAGTTAAGCAAGTCAAGCCCAAAGGCAGTCTCAAGCTACTCAAGCCCCAAGGCAAAGTCAAACAAGTCAAGCCCAAAGGCAGTCTCAACCTACTCAAAGGCAAACTAGTGCAACAACATGGTAAGCTCAAGTCCCAAGGAAAACTAGGATATTAATACAACAAGCTCAAGCCCCAAGCTCTAACCCTTATAAGAAAGGCTATCAATCTCCTGGCAGGAATTAGAAAGTATGGCAGTGTGACTTAATTTATAAACATTTAACTGCATGTTAAAAAGTACATTTGTTTGGCCATGTAGATTGAAAATGTATGTTATTGTTAAACTTAAAATGTTAACAGGTACTTTATTAACTTGATGTTTCTTTCATGAATATTAGCAGGTACTCTATGTACTCTGTTTATTTTTGCCCTAGTTTTTTTCATGAATGCTTCACGTTTGTCAATTTTGTAATTTAACAGGTACTCACTCTATTACAAGCATGAGCTTGTTTGTTGTTGTTTGTCAATTACATTTTTGAAAATTTACAGATACTCAAAGGCAAAGTCATACTGGTCTGAAATATGCAGAATGTACTCACAGTGGTATTCAGACTAGTCTAAAATGTGTAAAAGGTATGGGGAAAGGTCTGACTGGTCTGACTGGTACTCATACAGTTAAACTAAAATATGCAAAATGTCACAGTGGTCTGAAAAGTGCAGGTGTGTAGGTACCCATTTTTGGTACCTGTTAACAAAAAAATGGCAAGTTTATCATCTTTATGCATACCTGTTAACAAAAAAATGTCAATTCCACAAAAGATAAAGGCAGTTCCACAATAGAAAGAGATATCTTGAATGGAAATTACATTTCCATTTATTCACAGCCACCACCACAATACAAAAACTGAAAAAGAAACTAAACAAAACCAAAAACAATTTCTAGGATCCCAAACAAAAAACAAAATCATCTCTACATCCCAAAAAGAGAAGGGATCCCAAAAGAGAACCTAGAAAATAAGGCAATCCCCACAGTCACAAATAAAATCTTCATCTTTCTCTTTTGTTCCATTTTCTTCAATCTCTTCATCTTCATTTTCCTCGTCTGTCTCTTCTTCTTTCTTATTTGTCCCTTCTTCGTCTTCCTCATCTATCTCTTCTTCTTCCTCCTCTTCTTCTGTCCACTCATACTCACTTTCCTCCTCCTCAGTCTAGCTAGCCTCACTGTTGGAGGATGAATCATAGCATTTTATAATTCCAATGTACTCTTCTTCAGAAGATGAGTCACTCTTAGTTACAGAGAAAAGAGGTATTTTTTTGAGGTTTTGAAGTGAAAAAAAAAAAAGATAAAAAATACTTGTGTTTTGAAGAAGGTATGGGGAAGGGCTTGGTTTTATAAAGAAAAAAGTAAAGGCGTTTAAGGGATTTTATAAGATTTTGGTTTCCCAATGTTGGTAGTTGGGGGGATAATGGTTATGGGGAAGGTTTGTGGTTATGTTAAGTATGTGCAATGTGTAGAGTGTGCACACAAGATCACTAACTTGCATTAGAAGAACTTGCATAAGAAGAATTGCACATATCCCTAACTTGTATCACAAGAAACTCCCAATCTCATCCCATTGACGATTTTCCCTTAAACTCTTTGCAAAATTCATCCAATCCCATAATCACACTCACCTTGATATTCAAATTAGTCGTAGTCTCAAATTCAACATTCTTCTTTCCTTCTTCATGCATATAGTTCTTTAGCCACATAAATTGCTTATATCGAATATTTTTACAAACAAAGAATTTCTTACCCTTGCTTCTCTGAGCAGTAGATTTACATAATTTCATGAATCCACTACCACCTTTAGGGCAAACTACAATCCTTCAAGGAAATTCTTTGCACCAGTGCCCAGTTTCCTCACAACCAAAGTAACCACCTTTGAAAGAGGAGTTACTCATACTTGGTGAATTTGAAGATTGCCCAATGACCTCACTCAACTATTGGAAAGCACCACAGGTCAGGAATTGACATTTCAAGTACTTTCTACCAGGGTTCCCTATTGATTTAAAAACATAGAATTGCATTATTCTACTGCAATTTGGCTTCTTACACATACTATATAACTATGAACAATCCCCAATACCATGAAAAGCATGATCACATATAAGGCACAAATCATCCTACAACAAAAATCATAAATCATCAATAAATTAGTATTTAGTCCCAATTTATGATATCCAATACCATGAAAAGCTTGATCACAAATAGGACACAAATCATCCTATAATTTATCTTTAGTCCCTATTTCTTACCTTTAAGCTTCAATGGTGGTTTCTCAAAATTCATATAAAATACTTGATTAATTAGAGAGACCAAAAGATATAAAGTAACTTTACCTCATATCATTACCACCACCACCACCTCTACTTCCATTTCCACCTTCCAGAGACACAGAGACAAACTAACACCAAAACTCAGAAATGAGAAAAACAGATAGAGGAGAGAGAGAGAGAGAGCTTTAATGGAGGTATTTGGGAAGAAGATGACCAACACCAAAACTTAGAAAAATTAAAGAGATTTGGGAAGGAGATAATCGTTGGGGTATTTAGGGGAGGAAAAGACCGTTGGAGATTATTTTGGGGAATAGATGACCTGAAGACAACTTGTTTACCTGTTAGAGGAAATCACGTGTAACTCGCGTGAGGGTAGTTTAATCAGTTCATATCAAAATTTGAGTTCAACGAAGATTGACTTGTGGTCAGAGGCAATTTGTGAACCAAAACTACATATTTAAACAACTTAGGGACTAAAGGAAAATATTTAGTCTGTAGGTGGAACTGTAGTTAAATTTTCCCTTATATATTGGAGGGTTATAGGTTAGAAATTGAAAATTCTTTGAAGGTGTAGGACTTATTTCGACACAAAATAATGGAGGGTCACAATATCACCACAAATTATAATAACTTTACTTGGTAAGAAGGTATCAGATCCATTACCTTTTCCTCCCTTCCTGTTGAGGGGATTAAAGTTTCCCTTTCCATTTGTCACAAAATGACAATTTGATTTTTGGAACCTGCACAAATATAATTTGTCAACGATCATTAGGGATGATTCACTATTTTTATATGAAAGGAATCCCAAAATACGACATGTATCGTCTAAAAATAGACCTCGGGTGCCTTGTAAAGTGATTGTTTTGCACATTTTTCGGGTTGGCAATTGAAATATTACTCCCACCATGTGCAGCATGATGATCCAGAAATAGAAGTTTTAAAAATGCATACAAAGATGAAACATACATAAACCGTCGATTGATATGGTAGTTTTGAACATAGAAACTGAATAGCAGGTCAGAGGCTTGGTTCTTAATTAGGTCACCTTGCTCGACACAAGGTAGAGAGAGATAAAGAGAAAGACCCTATGATGGTAAGTATCAATAAATAAAAGAGTTTCTTGGAGACATCCCTCACTTCTTTTACCAGCCATTGACAAGTGAGTAAGGTTTCTATTGCATGCAAGGTGTCATGCCCCAAAAATTTGTTTCTTAATAATATATTTGAGACACAAATTCGGAGGTATAACATCGAGCATCTCATAAGTACATGTACAATACTATCAAACTATGCAGCAAAAGAATAATCTAAAAAGAAATTTAGCCAAAAACATTACCACATGGTTACTATAATTGCATAACTGGCAAGTCCAGATCGCTCGAACTCACTACTATTGCTACTACAGTGATTTACCTAAAAAAAGTATATACGCAAGGCGTTAACAAGCAACGCCCAGTAATTACAAAAAACCATAGTCTTGTGATATGATAGAACACAATAATCATATAAAAGAGATATGAAGAATCCAAGGGAAGTATAAAATAATATCAATCAAGCTACGAGTCCAAAGGAAGGCGGTCAAAGAAAAAATCAAATATTGGCGAGATATGTGCGTTATCCTAAACTTAAATTTTAGTTACTACGATCTAAGAGGCACGCTAGATAAGGTAGAACAAGTGGGAAATCAAGTACACAGGGTCACTTTTAATTCAGTGGGACCACGCTCTCACACCCTTCTATAATTGATAGAAGCATATCCCTTATTGTCAAGCCAGGGATTGGTGGATTCCTTTTTATTGAGCCAAAAATCTCAACCTACATATCTAAAACATGATTTATTTTCAATTTTAGAAATCTATGCCCACGGGGACTATTTACGATGAATAACAAGGCCGATAGGTAACTTTTTACTTTTAGGGATCTATGCCCATGGGGAGTATTCATAAAAAATAACAAGGGCAATAAGTAACTGGGATATAATTTAGGGGTTTGCAACCCTAGTGCACTGACTACCTCTAGCCAAATCATTTTTTTAGGGAATCGAACCCAAGGACAGTAACAACATACCTCTACTGTGTACAATAACTCATAGATGCCCAACGGAATAAAAATGAAGAGATTTGAATCCAAGAAGAATCAAATGATTTGTCTGTCCCTGCCTAATCAACAACTAAGACTATATCAAATGACATACTGCTCTTACAACCAAATGATCTATCCACCCTTACTTTAATAATAAGTAGGGACCCTATCAATAAAAGTAAAGCTCCAACATCCAATAATCTGTCAATTACCAGATAAGTACTACTATATCGAAAGGAAGTCATAAACATAAAAGCGAGTCAAAGTTACGTACAACCGAATCATGAAAATTCATAAGATCAACTATCACCAATGGCATTACAAAGAGTCATCTAAGTTTACTCTAGAATAAAAAACTTGCGCCTAATGTCAAATTGAGATAAAGACCTCTTTTGCTCCACTCACACCTTAGAATACTAATTTTCCATTAAACAATATCTATAACTGCGGATTCGAATAGACTTTTATTTTGTTCTCCACAAAAATTATAAAATGGCAAACGAAGATACATATGACCCCTGGAAAGTTTTGGACTGTATATTCATCTGTGTTTGTTGTATATGAACTTGGCTAATACTATCTGGAGGATGTGAATTCTTTAATGAGTCATGAGTAGTAGCAGATGATCCTTGCAATCCATTCAGACCCATAGTAGGTGGGACAAACATATGTTGGTATTGGGCATTGTTATTTGTATTCATCATGTCCAATTGTGGATTCATGATAAAAGTTGGGTTAAAAGAAGAAAACTGAGGAAGACCAGGAAAGTTTTGTGGGAAAAAGCCTTGTTGCAAGTTGCACATTTGGTTCATATTTTGAATACAGCGAGCATTTATTTGGCCACCCAACATCGTAAACCCGAAGAGTTGCATGGAACTCACTTGATTTCCAACTTGTGGACAATTGTGCATAAACAATTGCCCACCTGGGTGAGGTGTTTGTGGATAAAATTGCCCACTTAAATTATTAAAATTTTGAGAACCCAGACCTAAATGAGACATACTTATATGACTATTTTTCCATGGTTTGTATTGATTTGGGACATTTAGGAAATGGGGATTTGAAACATTAAATGGAGCCGGCAAATGGTGATTGAATGCAAGTAATTGGGAAAGATCAGGTACAGAATTAAATTGGTGGGCTTGAATGCTACTTAAGTTGCTTGAATTTGGAATACATGAATTGGATGACACAACCTAATTTTCCCGGACAAAGAAAAATCAAAATAATATGACTCCATAAGAAGTTATAAAATAATGTGCATTAACCTTGAAAATCTACTTATTTATGAGCTGAAATGTTATTTTCGTCAATTTTTGTTTGGTTAGGAATCTAAGGGTCAAAAAGGAAATGTCTTTTGACTGAAGTAGACAAAATGGCCACTGGAAAATAAAGAGATAGAAGAAGATTTTAAAGTCTGTACCAAAAATAGTTTAAATTTACAGGTAAAACATAAAATAGTTAATGTTTATCTAATAGGACTGTGCAATCATGATCTTTCACTTGTTGATTTTTCTCCAACAAATATATATATCACTCTGAGTCATAGGGTACCTAAAATAGAAGATAAAAGAGACATTGATTAAACTCTCTCCCTTCCTCCAAATTGTTGTAATTTTGAATCAAAATTGTCTATCTGTAAGCTTGGTATGATAATAAAGCCTCATGTAGTTTGGTAGTATCTTGGAGTTTGCATTGTGTTGTATTATTATAGTAATCCAAGAGGATCTAAATACTAAACCCCTCCAAAAGACTCCAAGTCATTCGAACGAGCCTTGGAGCCGTTCGAACGAGTAGAAGAAAAGTCAAGCCAGAGTTCTACTCTAGATTTTTAGCAAATTTGCCAAGATCTTTCGAATGAGCCTTAGAACCATTTGAACGAGTCCAAGAAAAGAACACCAAACTAGCTATCTCATTTTCAAGGCACATTTGGGCAAATCGTTCGAACGAGATTTGGAGTCGTTTTAAGGGAAATTTAGTCTTATATTAAAACTAGGAAACTTGTAACCTATTAAAGGGTAAGGGTAGGTAATGTGAAAGGAATAGAGAGAGAAAAATTCAAGTTGCAATCTAGAACTTAGGGTTTTTGAGGAGTAATTCTTTGTAATCAATCAAATTGAGCAATACAAGTTTCTATTGGAAAATTATCCCGCTAAATCATTTATACTTTATTAATTCTTCTTCTAAAGTTAGTCTTTAAATCAATTATGGATTAAGTGGTATCAGATTTTAGAGTTACGATTCTTGAGGGGTTGTTAGTTTATGGTCTTTATGCATGACCGACTTAAGCAAACAAAATAATTACTTGAGAGTCCGTTGAAGATTCATAGAAATTCTAATTCAAAGAAGAACATGAATACAAAGATAAGCGATTCAAAGGATCGACTCTCGAAACTTGAAACTAAAGTTTTTGACCTAACTACTATTCTAGGTGAATTAGTAGAATAGTTAGTTCGGGCAAACCTCGCTAAAGCATCCACTTCGATAAACGACAAGAGTGCAAGAATAGGAAAGGAGTCAATGGCGGAGCCAGGATTTATGGCTAGTGGGGGCGGAGCCCCCAAAAAAAATTGATTGATCATGAAAGTTGTAATTGTTTTTCTTCAAACCTAATAATGATTCATCAAAAAGATGTTATAAAAAAAAGGATAAAAATTAGAAGAAAAATTATAAAGAAGACGAGAAGATTTAAACATAAAACCTATTTCTTAGAAATTAAATCTGACTTCTATAACTCTAGAAAATCATAGATTTTGAGTGATAAAATACAGAGTTTATTGTTTTTGTGTTAAACTTTAGAATTAAATTCATGGATAGAGGTCTCCTATTTTTTGGGGGAAAAACACACAATTAACACAAAATGCACAAACCCAATGATAACAAGTTGAGAAGTCGCAGAAGAAGCAAACGAGAAAGGGTTCCTAGAAACCATTGTTGAAACCTCTTCCGCTTCGGCTTCGGCTTCGGCTTCTGCAGTTTCATCTTCGACTATTATAAAATGACCTCCATTGTTGGTGGTCACTGTGGAGAAGGAGGAGGGGGACCAAAGACTTTGGAGACTTAAAGAGCAGAATCACTCCATGAACGAGAGAGGAACTCCATTGGTTCTATTGGAGTTTCGGGTATTGATGTCATGTTTCATGCTCCAAGTATCTCCAACTCTCACGATGTTGTTCTTGTTGTAAATTGCCTTCCATTAAAGTATGGTGCTCTATTTCAAATTTCAAACTCAATTGATGAGAGAGAGAATAGAGCCTTTATGTGTGTTTGTGTGTGTGTGTGTGTGTGTGTGAGAGAGAGAGAGAGAGTGGCCGAAATGACAGAGCGAGAAAAAACATAAAAAACTATTCACTGATACGACCTGAGATTGGTCTCCTCACATTTATTTTATTTTTTTTCAGAAAATTGAGTGGAGGCAGCTACCCTCTTTCATTCTTTACTGGCTCCGACACTAAAAGGAGTTACAGAGGAGGAGAAGGAAGAGGGTAACGAGGAGTAAGATGGATATTCTAGTAATGTCAAATCCGTAAAAGAAAAACCGATTATTGGTAAGTCCATGAATCTTATTCATAATCTTCGTATTAATTTTAAAATTAAAATTATAATATTCGACGGGTCAATCGATGTTGAGAAATTAGATAATTGGATAGATAGGTCAGAGACCTATTTTTCAGTATATGAATAATCAAATGCTTAGAAAATCTATTTTTTGATATTGAAATTTGCAAGTCATGTACTCATGTGGTGAAAATCTTATAAGAAACACCAAATCCTAGAAAGCCAGAATTGGAAAGAATTTAAAGTATTGATTAGAAAACAGTTTTATCTATTTAGGTATGAGCAGGAGAGATGGTTTAAATGACATTATTTATGCCAAAAGCATGGGTAATTAGTGTAATAGTATACTACGGAGTTTTATAACCAAGCTTTGGTTTTAGACATCAATATGGACGAATATGAGGTATTCATGAAGTACACGAGTGGTTTGTCAAAGTCCATTAGAAGGGAGTTAAAACTCCTTAATGTGTTGCATATCGAAGACGCTTCCATGAAGGTGATTGCCATTAAAAGCAAGTACTTGAAGAGTGGCAAGAAAGATAACTATAACAAGTCAGGGTACAAGTCTGGTTGGAAGAATGAACATAAGGGAGAATCCAAAGGAGAGGGGTCTTCGTCCAAGGGGAATTATTATTGTCATTATAAGGCGAGTGGGCAAATTTTAGATAAAGGTTGGAAAATTCATCGGTTCATAGACCGAAGGACAAAAAAGTTTGAAAGAAAAACGTGTACTAGCCACATCGGTTGTTGACCTCCCAAATTTAGATACACAGAACACTAAGCTTACTCTTATATTTTTGCAGATTATGGCTACCAAGGAGGCAAGTCAGGAAGAAAATTTTCATGTCAGTATTTATGTGAAGCAAAACTTAATATCGGCCATTATTGATCCGGGTAGTCAAAAATACTTGATTCTGAGGCGTTGGTCAAGAAGATAGGTTTGAATACTACCACTTATCCTAAGCCGTATAGTTTGGGGTTGATACAGAAAGATACAGAGTTGAAGATTGTAAAGTAGTGTACATTAAAATTTGTAATCACTGAAAGGTTTATTGACAAGATGACGTATGAGGTAGTTCCTTTAGATGTGTGTCAGGTCATTTTGGGTAGCTCTTATATATGGGATTGAGATGCGATTCATTACCGTAGAGCTCGAAAGTATTATCTTGTGATGGAGGGAAAGGGGTTCCATATCAATGATTGTAAGGATTATGTCACCATGAATAATTTAGTAGTGGCAACTCAGGTGAAGAACTTAGTTAATGCGAGTGGCAAATTTATGTTATTATTGGTGTGACTGGTTTAAAAGGGTCTGTCAGCCAAAGTGTTGTCTACTATGAAAATATCTCCTAAGCAACAAACTGAAATAGGAAAGTTGTTAGAGGAGTATAGAGACTTATTTCTTAGAAAAGAACGGATGTCACATAAGAGAGATATAGAGCATGATATCACCCTGGTAAGTGGTGAGCCACTACCCAATATTGGGTTGTATCAGACTTCTGTGACCGAGTCTGAGGAGATCAAAAAATATGTATAAGAGCTCCTAGAGAAAAGAGTTATTAATCTGAGTTCCTCACCTTGTGGTTCACCGGTGTTATTGGTGCCGAATAAGGATGGGACTTGGAGAATGTGTGTAGATTATCAAGCACTGAACAAGATTATGGTGAAGAATCATTATCCGCTTCCACGGATTGACGATCTATTGGATGAGTTATAGAAGGCCTGGTAATTTACCAAGCTGGATCTTAAGTCAGGTAAATCCGAGAAGAAAATACACGGAAGATAGCTTTCAAGACCAAATAAGGACTCTTTGAGTGATTAGTAATGCCTTTTGGTTATGCAACGCTTTAGTGATATTTATGTGGTTGATGAATGAACTACTTCATATTTTTATAGATGATTTCATGATTGTTTATTTAGATGAAATCTTGATATATTGTCAGACATGGGAGGAGTACCTCGAGTATATACGTAAAGTGTTGGAAGCAGATCACAACAAAAAAAATTTAATGGGAAGAATTGTGAGTTTGGGAAGGACCTAGTGTACTTGGGGTTTATTGTTAGTGGAGGTGAACTTGAGGTAGATCCAGAGAAGATCTCGGTCATTACTAATTGGCATAGACCCCGTTCAGTGATGGAAGTGCAAAGTTTTATGGGCTCTTGTCAGTATTTACAAAATTGTATTCAATACTTTTCACTATTTTTAGCACCTTTGCATTCCTTGGCAAAGGTCGGTGTGAAGTTTATATGGGAAGATCACCATGAGAAAACCTTTCAGTTACTGAAGCAAAAGATTACAAATGTACCAGTGTTAGTTTTGCCGAAATTACAACGTCCTTTTGAGGTAGAAGCAGATGCGTCAGACTATGCATTAAGGGCAATTGTGTTACAAGATGGGAAGCTAGTTGCCTACAATTATGAGATGTTTGCAGGAGTAGTGTGCATTTATCCCTCTTATGATAAGGAGTTCTTCGCATTACATCAATTTGTAAAGCATTAGCAGAGTTACTTAATGGAAGGAGGTTGTGGTATATTTTGATCACAAACTGTTATTGTTTTTAGCTACACAGTCCAGCCTATTGCAAGCTCACCATATGAAGTAGATGTCGTATCTATAATAATTTACCTTGATTATCAAGTATAAAAAGGGAGTGTATAATAAAATGGTTGATATGTTATCTCGAACCCCCATTACTAACTGTTTCCACTTTGTTGGTAGCTATGTCGATAAAACCTATTATTTCATCTAAGTATGTTACAGGGTAATATAATGATAAAGATCTCAGTGTGATTCCCAGAAGTTGTTGCAAGGTAAGATATGTGAGTATGAATTAAAGGATGGTTTGATTTACAAAAGAACTCTACTATGTATTTCGGGGGGAGCAGACAATTTGTATTGGATTAGAGAGCCTCATTGTTCCTGGGTTGCAGGTCATTTTGGGGTTGAGAAGACATTTTTTTAATTTGTGGCGTTATGTCTATTGGTCATAGATACAAGTGAATATTGCCCGTATGGTTCGTGGTAGCATTTTATACAATACATCGAAGTCTTCTAATCCTAAGTTGGTATTGAACTTACCATTACCAGTACCAAACCGACCTTAGGAAAGAATATCAATGGATTTTATAGGCAGGTTGCCCATGACCAAGTGTAAGAATGATTATCTTTTTATGGTAGTAGATCAACTTAGCAAGATGATACTTCTTATTTTATACCAGAAGAAGATTACCGGGGAAGGAACAATGAGATTATTTTTTAAAGACGTTTAGAAGTATTTTAGTCTCCCTTCTTCTATTTTCTCTGATAGGGTTAGCCACTTTTTAGGGTATCTCTAGAGATCGCTATAGGGAATGATGGACACTAAGTTGAAGAGAAGTATCGCATATCATTCACAGACTAATAGGAAAATAGAGGTAGTGAATTGTTCTTTAGTTCATTTATTATAGGGATTCTATTCTAAGCATCCTAAGACTTGGGATGAAAGTTTATCGTATCTTCAGTTTGCTTTTAATCAGGCGATTCATAGTTCTACTTTGAAATCTCCGCTTGAAGTTTTTCTTGGGTACTTGTCTATCTCAAGGCACTACAACAAATATGATTTATCACGTCACATAAACAACATCATTTTGTTTGAAAGTGACGTTATAGTTCAAAAGTTATAATTGATCCTCGTCAATGACCTAATGTCTTGCATTTCAACGTCATTTTATTATAAAGTAACATTAATTATTGTATATTTCTCCATCAACATCATTTTCAGTTATGACATTATAAAATTTTTTTGTAAATAGTCTATTTTCAAGTCGTTTATCCACAACTGACATTGTTATATTTTAATTGATATTGCGACTATTGAGAGGGACAAGTTATAGAGGAGTTTTATATCAATTGAGAAACTTCGATAATCAGGATAACTCTGTACAACATCGCAAGACATGGATGAAAAACCTTGACAGGCCACCATGGCAAACAAGTTTTTCATGCTTTGATCCAAAGATATTTGTATATCAAGTGGTATTGTTCGATAGAGGATAAGGTTTCGTCACAAACGTATGAACACCAAGCCATATCCTGGTCTGATTCACTTCAAATCACATGCTGAGATCGTTTGAAGAACCATTCGCGGGTCAGCAATTTTACCTCTCTCCCTTGGTCGATTTGAATTTTGGAGTATGTTTGATTGGTGGGGTTTGTATTTCAATGTTGGGTTTGTTTTTGATTTTAGCTTCATTGATGAGTTGGTTTCGATTTGTGTTTCATTGATGAGATTTGATTTGATTTGATTTCAATCATTTTGATTAGATTTGTGTCATTTTCATTAGTTTGGTTAATTTGTTTCTTTTTGTAGAATGATTCCCCACATGTCAAAGTGCAAGGTAGAGGTGCTTAAGCAATTGAGGGCGTAAGAGGAAGTTTCGGCACCATATTCATTTTTGTTTATGTTTTTATTTCACATGGATATAAACTAAGAAGTTTGTAGCAGAGGAGGTGGGGCAAAAAGTTCTACAACAAGGTTCCTATTTTGATTGAACGATTTATCAAAAGGTTAATTGTTTTTAGTTATTGCTAAAAGTGATATTACAACTTTATTTTATTTAGCCTTTCTTATGAGTTAGTGATCGGTAAAATAAAGCCTATGACAAAGAAACGATCTTTTCATTTGAAAAACTTTGATTATTGTTACGAATCGATCCTTTCTATGCACATGTTACATGTTCTTCTTCAAGTAGTTTATAAACTGTCACCACCAAAGAAATGTCTTTTAGCGCGCTACGACGTCGTATTCCTAACATGATGAAGCTCAGTGGCAAGCCAGAAGTGAGTGAAGGTGATAGCCTCTTTTTCTATAATTATTTCCTGTATCTGGATTCTGAAGATACATTCTGCATTATTGATCGTGCGGTAGTTAGTAATTGTTTCTCATGTTCTCTTTGCGGATATGAAAATGATTCCTATTTAAAACCATGGAGTGAAATGTATGTCAATTAGATTTCTTATAGAAAAAGACGCTCCAATGATTTGTGCCTGACTTAATACATGTTGATGTTTTTTTCCCCTTATGGCATGATATATCTTATAATTCAAATTGTCATAACATTTTATGCCGGTTATGCACGTGGAGAGAAATATATTTAAATAGTAACTTAGCTTCAGTGAGCACGTGTTTGATTTATATTATATTTTGTAGGTAATGAGTGCCCTTCAAAAGATGACAGTAGGAGTTGCTTTGGGAAATCTTGATATTCTTGTGGTAGATATGCCACCTGGCACAGGCGATGCTCAATTGAATATTTTACAGAGGCTGCAATTATCAGGTATGGAGCTGATATGCTCGTGACCACTCTGTCCAAGAAATGGTCCCAAACTACTGTCCAAGAAATGTTCAGAAATAATATTCCATCTCCTATTCTTGAAATTGGCAAAATAGAAACTATGTTGTAGTCTTGACTGAAATTTAGTTTTCAACAAAGAACTTTCCTACTATAAATAAGTCATCAGAGATACCCCTTGATCTCGTTAATTGACTAAGTATACACCAGACAAGAGATAGTAGTATGCAATCCCAGCGTTACCTTTGGTACCCGTTGTTGCCATTGTATTTTTGGTTGGGAACTTCCATTTAGCTAGTTTAATTGACTTTAGTGACTTGTTGAAAGGTACTTTGATTGTTTTAACTCCATAGGACATTATGTTAATAGGTGCGAGAAGAGGGGCTAATATATTCTGCAAAGTTGAAGTTCTTGTAAGAATTAGTTCTGAACTCCATAAAACTTTATGTTAATGCCAAATACTCTATATGAAATTGGTAAATATGTGAAATGAAATTTGCATACTTTTGCTATTATTGTAACCAAGGGCCACCGTAGTTGTTTTTATAAAACAATAAATGATCTTTTGCTTAGTCAGAAAACTAGATATGATATTTTACACTTGTCTTGGTTTGACTGTCCATTGTTTTCTCAGATTTTGGGAGTTATAAAGAATATGAGTTGCTTTAAAGGCCCACATTGTGGTGAGCCATCATACATTTTTGGGAGCGAAGGAGCTCGCCAAACAGTTGATGAGATGGATATGGAATTCCTTGGTGAGGTATGTTAATCAGCTCAATCCATCTCAATAGTTAGTTATTAATGAGTTTTAATACTAACATCATTATTAATGATTTATAATACTAACATCACTACAAACCCCAGAGTGATAAGAGAGATAAAGAAGTTTTTTCCTTGACTACGGATGGTAGCTTCACTACTAACTCAGCTTGAAAAACTATTAGAAGAAGTTACCACTATTAAGGTGGCACATAGTAATCTGGGACAAAGATGCCTTGCTTAGGCATTCTTTTATCGGATGGCTAGAATTGTGGAATAGACTCACAACCAGAGAGTTCCTTGTTAACATTGACAAGCTAGACTTTACATACTGCTCTTTTTGAGAAGCTTCTGAAGTGAATAGAGACCATCCTTCTTCAAATTCTCCTTTACTAAAGAATCTCTTTTTTTGTCTTTTTGAGAAAAGAAACCTATATTCATTAGTTCCAGGAAAAAAATTGACACTGCAAGGAGATGCACCTAGAGAGACAGCATTACATAATCTAGTTAACGCAAGGGAAAAGAGCAAGGAAAATACAAGCTATCAAATGTACAATTGTAACCAAGTGTATTGTAATTTTGTTTGAAGCTTTCCTCCTGAATATAAATGAAAGATTATGAATCTGGCTATTCCTCTTGTCAATTTCTCTAAATGTTTTCATACCTCTCGAATGTGAAGTCAAGCAAAAGGTCTGAGAATGAAATCATCCTTTGACTCTGCATATTTCTATATTAAACATTCCCAACTTTATAGCAAGTTCTAGCCCCTCAAGCATATAGTTCAAACAGTCCCTATCTTGTTCATTTTGAACACTATTTGTATAAGCACTTATAGGTATCCCATTTGATAGTCTGAACACCCCTCCATAGTTCTTGATGAGATTAGATTTTTCACAAGCTGTATTAAGAATTACCAGGTGCAAAGTACGGTACTTCCATTCTTCATTATTATGTGGCTTGGGCTGTTTTATTCTTCAATTGATCCCCCAATCAAAGAAATCCTTGGTGTATGTTTACTCCAGAATTGGTATATTGATAGTTGAATCTACTGTATAACAAGATTCCTGATTTTCAATTTTTTTTCTTTTTCTAGGTAAGCAGATTTTTGGTATTGATTTATGAATAAAAGGTACAAGAGTAGCGTTACATCGCTTGCTAACAATTAAAAAGAAAAAGGAGGGAGCATATGCATCACTAAGACTAAACTAAAGGCATCCCAAATAGGTTGGCACCCTAATAGCCTTATATCATTTGCAACTCCTACAAATTAACTATTGAATTTAAAATACTCCTTATCCGGAACCTCAATTCTCTCCATAAAAGAGGGTCCGCCAATATGTTATGTATTATTTTCTTTTCTCTTACGATTGCAAGCATCTTATTATGTACTCACATTTACAGAAGTCAAGTAGTATGAAGCAACATTCAAGCTTGATTATGGCGTAGTTTATTGGAACTCAAGATTGAAACATGAATACAGAAGGCTAATTTCTCAGTTCCAGCCAGGCGAGATCATATGTGACATGTTTGCCGGTATAGGCCCATTCGCAATTCCTGTAGCTCAAAAGGGATGTGTTGTTTATGCAAATAATTTAAATCCAGATAGTATTGAATATTTGAAAATCAATGCGGAGATTAACAAGGTAGATGACGTGTTTATGCCAATATGCACGAGCATTTATGTCTAAGTTAATGGCAGCTCCTACTGCTAAAGTTAGACAGAACTTGGGTACTTCAGTTCTCGGAGCTTCTGAGAAGTACAATTCACTAGATAATACAGAAGCAGATTCTAAAGATACAGGCTAAATGGGCAAGGTCTATAATAATACACCGTAATAGCGCGTTGATACATTGATATATCTTGTCAAAATTGTAAAGAAATTCGTAAGAAGGGCATGATATACCAGTTAAATAAGTAATGAAAAAAACTACAAAGTTACTTGGTCGTTCATTGCGTTAATTCACATGTTAGAAGTGCAATATGAGTTTGGTTTTTCTTTATTTCTTCTAAATTTGTAGTGTAGATGTTTGATCTAAAATGGGTTTTGGTTTTATGAGACTGGGTTTTGTATTTTAAAGATTAAGCTTGTTTAGAGTTTGATTATGGAGATGGGCATTTTAATAAATACAGGGGGTTCCCAGTTTGGTTAAAGTATGTACCAGGAATGAGCATTTTAAGGTCCATTTTCCACTTTGTATTTGATTAATTAGTTCCTTCTTAAACTTGATGTTCAGTAATATATGGTATGTTGTTGTGTTGTGTTATTAGATGGCAATGCAAGGGTTCACTCAAAAGATATGCAGCTGATGAAGAGTGAAAGACTTTTCGAATCACAAGGTGGACCCATCATTCTCTCTTAGGTATTATGGTACTTGTTGAAGTAATGTATCTGGTTAGTGGCATGCATACACATTACAGTGTTTGATCCTGTCAAGTATATTTATGCAGATTGAGAATGAGTACGGCCCATCAAGTAAGGCACTTGGAGCTCCTGGTTATTTATACAAGACCTGGGCCGCAAAGATGGTTGTTGAACTCAACTCGATACTGGTGTCCCATGGGTGATGTGCAAGGAAGATGATTCCCCAGATCCAGTTGTAAGTGATTATATTATTTGTTTAAGAAATCTAGTTTAACCTTTATATGCAATCCATTTGAAAGGTACTTACTTTCTAAGTCTAAGTAACTGCTTGTTCTCATGTGGCCTAACTCTCTTTACTATTTGGAGTAGGAAGTATCACCTTTGGATGTACCTTAGCTTTTAGCATATTTTGTTAAGCAGACAAGCCCCTTATTTGATCAGCTCGGCTTTAAGCGAGGTAAAAGGAATAATTTTGCCTTAACAAATTTGTGATCTTCTAGGATTTTGGTAGTGCTGCATTAATTTTACTATATTGATGGCATGGTCGAACTGGGATTGTCGGATAATATTATAGTCAAGAGTGTCGCTTCAAGAGGATTATGAAACCTTTTTACTTCAACAGGTGGATAAATTTAAAAGTTCCATTCAATTAGGAAACCTTCTTATAGTAACAAATCCTGCATTTGCAGTTAGTGCATGGGAAGGAGCTCCTTTCAATTTCAAAGGAGGAGAAGGAAACAACAAACAAGGAGGGGGAGTGTTGAGTCCAGCGGTGAGCCTTGCCTCCACAAATTCCTGCAAGAAGGAGGTTTCCAGGACAATATCTGTGGAATCCCTGAATCTCATGGGAAATACAACAAATACCTTACCGGCCTCAGGAACAAAGAAAGGATTCATTTTTCCAATGTACAATAGCAACAAGTTGATCTACATCAGTAGCAACTTTGTAAAAAGCCAAATGCTTTAAAACAACCCTCAATGGAGCTCCTAGAACCACCTCTTTCAGAGATGCAATCTTTACCAAAAGATCATATTCCTCTTCTTCATCTTGTGGAAGTTTTTCCAAGTTGAGTTTCATTGTGAGATTGTAGCCATCTTTTGGAGAATCGAGAATTTGCCCAAGCACACCGTACGCCTCTTTTATAGCTTCTAGGACTCCAGAAGGAAGGCCACCAAAGAAAATAGTTTCTGGAGGAGGAGCTGGTAATGATATAGATAGCAATATGAACTCAGGAGACCTCATAGATACCTGAATATGGTAACGAACATCGTTAAAATCAACTGAGTGGCAGTCAAACTCCACTCCCTTATCAATATTTTGAACTCGATTTAGCAAGACTTATAGGAGATATCTGGAAGTAGATTGAAGAAGTATCATCTTAGTAGCAATGTTAAAACTTGAAAATGGGATTATATTGAGGAAGAGGAAAGAGCGGAGCGGTGCATGTATTGCTATTGTGGAGCGAAAAGAAGCAGATGTATGGTGAGGAAACCAGATCCAAGGTAGGGCTTCGGGTGTGGTAACTGGACTGCGACAAGAGGTGTTGTCTGCCCTTACTCCGAATGGGCTTCTTCTTGATTTGGGGCAGAAGACCTCCCTCTTACACTTTCAAGTACTTGTAATATTGAAATTTGAGACTTCATAAATTAACTTTACTCGTTTCTAGTATCCTAAATTTCCAATAAGGCAATCACATTGGGAAGTAGATATAGTAACTTCTCCTTTGTGACAGGGCATGCTTCATCCTGGATGATTGATATGATAATGTCTGTAATATCTCGTCATTGGGAGATTGAATGTTCTAAATATTCAATTAAAATAGATGAGATCTGAGGTATAAAAAAAGGAAGAAAAAAAAAAGTATTGATCCTGTTTAAGTAAATTTATATTATGTGCTTATTATAGTATTAGTGCTTATTACATAGTATATTTGTGTCTTGTTACAGAACGCTCGTGCCTCAGGTTATGCGGTAATATCGAAAAATAACCTAACTGGTAGTGTCAGCTTGGATGAATCCTTTAAACAAATAAGTATTTTTATTCTCCTCTTATTATGTATTATTTCCTTTTCTTTTACGATTGTAAGCATCTTATTGTGTACTCACATATACATAACTAATGTTTTAACAGGTTTACAAATTGATCCAGATTAGTATAAATATACAAAGGCACACAAAGGTACTCAAAGGCTGTAAGCATTCTAGCAATGAAACATCCGAGACCCTTCTTTATGGTTGTTTTATTAGTTTGTTTGTGCATTGGTTAAGTTTATCAGTAATTTAACTCTGTAATTTAAATAATGAAGTAATTAAGTTCGAAAACATTGTATTGAATGAAAGTAATATAATTTAGCAAATATTTTACCTTTTTGTAGAATATGGTGGTGGTCGTGTAGAGAGAATGATAGGGCAGTGGATTGACAATATTTAATTTTTTTAATTTTTTTTTTTTTGCATTTTTTTAGGTATTAACGTCATTTTAAAAATGTCATTGTTGATGTATGAAAACACTACCACGTCACTTCAAATATGACGTTAAAAGAGTTCAATTACATTATTTTTTAATGACGTTATTTATTGACGTCAATAGAATACATTAGCCGGCCGGCCACTGGAATTGAGTATCAATAACGTCATTTTTTGAAACCCTTTATACGTCACTTAATTAATGACGTTAGAGCCTAGCTTTCCACGTTACTAATTTAATGACGTTGTTAGTCCCTACCTTTCCACCTCATCGCCTTCAACGTCATTTGTACAAATGACGTTAAATCCTTTTTACGTCATTTTATTAATGACATAAAAACCTTTATTTGTTGTACTGAAGACCCTTTGATATGGCCTTTAATTTGGGAAAAAAGACAGTATTAGGGAAGAGGAAGATGAACAAGTTAAAGTGCAGTATTTCATTGAAAAGATAAGTAAGGTTTATGAGGCAGTTCAAGAACAATTAAAGATGACTTAAACAAAGTATAAGGCTTCACACGACAAGCATCAGGTCAAATGTACTTTTTAAGAAAGCGATTTAGTTTGGTCGCATTTGGGTAAGGAACGACTAAAAGAAGAAGGTAAGAAGCTCAAGCCTATCCGTTATAGTCCGCTTTCTATACTCAAGAAGATTGGTGACAACGTATTCCAATTAGATTTGCCACCATTTATGAAGATGTCTTCGGTGATTAATGCCGAGCTGTTGATGAAGACTCTACAATCGACATACTTACCTTCCATCAATTGATGACTTATGGATAGAAATAGAAGATCTGTTATAAGAGGATAGCATTCTAGAGAGGAAAGTTACTGCTATATGATGAGGAAGTACTATCAAGTCGTTTAGAGTTAGTAAAAAAGGTGAACTAACCAGCAAGTCAAAATGCCACAATTGGGAAATTTACATAGCTGCTTTCCTCCATCTCCAATTTTGACTTTAGCAGAAGCTCAAGGCTTCTAAAGGGGGGAGCCATGATCCAGGAGGATCTAAACACTAAACCCCTCCAAAAGATGTCAAGTCATTCGAACGAGCCTTGCAGTTGTTCGAAGGAGTAGAAGAAAAATAAAGCCAGAGTTCTTTTCCAGATTTTAGGCAAATTTACCAAGGTCGTTCGAACGAGCCTTAGAGCCATTTGAATGAGTCAAAGAAAAGAAGACCAAACTAGCTCTCTCTCGTTATCTAAGATTATTTGGGTAAGTCATTCAAATGATATTTAGAGTTGCTCGAACAACTCTGGGTTCCTTAAACACCAAACTTGTTGCCTTAGTTTTCAGGCTTATTTTGGTAAGTCATTCAAACGACTTATAGGTCCATTCAAACGACTATCACAACTACTTCTAATTTAGGTTGTTTTAAGGGCAATTTAGTCCTATATTGCAACTAGGAAACTTGTAACCTATTAAAAGGGCAATGCTAGGGAATGTAAAAGAGAGAGGGAAGGAGAAAGCCAAGTTCTAATCTAGAACTTAGGGGTTTTGAGGAATAATTCATCCCAATCAATCAAATTAAGTAATAGAAGTTCCTATTAGGAAATTATTCCACCAAATCATTTGTTCCTTGTTAATTCTTCTCTTATGGTTAGTCTCTAATTTGATTGTAAATTATATAGACAGACCATGATTACAAGCATACAATATATTGGGTTTGATCAAAAAGTATTCAATTTTATTTATTATTGAAAAATTAACATACACCCAGAACCCCATTTCTCTCAAATTCAAACTTTAAATTCCCGAATTCGTGAAATCAAAATCAACCAACATAGTTATTATTAGGCGATAAAAGCAAAATTAGTTAAGTCCCTGTTTGGTTTTCAAACCCTGAACCCAATTACGATGACCTTCAGCTCATACATAGAGACTAGAAAGAGAAATATAGTATATATATATATATGCGTACCAGGGCAAGCTAGTGTTGTCCATCAACAGAAAGAGAGTGTGCGTTTAAATTTGGTTTTTCGTCAACTCCCAACAACTCCAAAGCAAGTTATAATTTAGATTATGATTAAGCTCAAGTAGTTGCAGATCATCCAACTTAGAGAGACACAGAGAGATGGAAAATAATGTCTCAATTGCAGAAGGAGCCCAAAATGGTACTCGCCTGCCTATTTCTTCTTCTTCTTTTTTAAGCTCATTCATTAATTAAGACCATATACAATAGTTGTCCATGGTCTTTTAGACAAACCCAATAACCATATGGCTAGACCACATGAACACCCATTTCTAAAGGGTAAGGAAGTAATCTTTGTATTGATTTTAAAATAGAAATTCCAGTATTCGACGGGTCAATCGATGCTAAGAAATTGGATAATTGTATAGATAGATTAGAAACCTATTATCATTGTACAAATACTCGAATGCTCATAAAATTTGTTTTTCGACATTGAAATTTTTAAGTCATGCACTCACGTGGTGGAAATCTTATAAGAAATGTCACATTGTAGAAAGTTGGAGTTGGAATGAATTTAAAGTGCTGGTTAGGAAACAATTTTATCCAATTAGGTATGAGGAGGAGAGATAGTTTAAGTGGCATCATTTGCACCAAAAGCATGGGCAATCAATCCAAGAGTACACTATGGAGTTTCATAACCAGTCTTTAGTTTTAGACGTCGATATAGATGAATATGAGGTGTATATGAAGTACCCGGGTGGTTTGTCAGAGTCTATTAGAAGGGATTTTTCTTTCTTTAATCTGATGAATATCGAAGATGTTACCATGAAGGTCATCGCCATTGAAGGCAAGTACTTAAAGAATGACAAGAAATATGACAAGAACAAGTCAGGGTACAAGTCTAGTTGGCAAAACAAGAACAAAGGGGAGTCCAAAGGAGAGGATCTTCGTCCATATAAAATTATTGTAGTCATTATAAGGCAAGTGGACATATTCTAGATAAATGTTAGAAACTTTACCCAGAGCTTAGGCCGAAGGGGGAGAAGATCAAGAAAAAGAAATGTACAATATCCACAGTGGTTGTTGATCCCCCGGATTTAGATAAACCAAATCCTAAGCTTACTCTTATGTTTCAACAGACTATGGCTACCGAGGAGGCGAGTCGAAAAAAACTTTTTTATTTTAGTATTCAGGTAAAGCAAAGCTTAGTATAGGCTATCATTGATCAAAGTAATTAAAAAAACTTGATTTCTGAGGCATTGGTAGAGAAGATGGATTTGGGTATTATGGCTTGTAGGGACCTATCCCTCGACCTAGTCCAAATTCAAACTACCTCAATATCAAACTCAAGCATTACACACGTGACATGTACAGTCAGCATCACCACCTATACCACGAACTGATAAAGAACGTGGATCGAGCACAATAGTAAAATATGAACAAGTCAAAGACAACTATCTCCCACGAACTAACAGTTAGATATTCAGCTACCATTTACCACATTATTCGGAGAACATGCTTCTTCACAATAATGAGCTACGGGTAAGGTCTATATAAAGAAAAAGTTCTAGAAGAGATAAGGACCAGAAAAACTAAATTCTCTAGACTCTAACACTGGAATTTTTAGATTCTAAACACCACAAAAACTTCTTATTTCAAGATCAAGTATTTCTAGTTCAAGAGAACACTTGTAATAAGATATCACCCTCAAGCAATAAAAGTTACAGTTACTAAACCCTCAATGTATCAAGGAGCTGGTTGAAGCTCAAGCTCTAGGCAGACAGGATAACTTTACCAAGTTATAAGCAAGTCACATTGCCAAAGAATTGTTTGATATGGAAATACCAATAGGTTTCCATACTCTAAAGATTCGTAAATACCAAGGCACCGATCCAAAGGAGTACATTCAGCAGTTCTTAGATTGCTTGGGATTGTACTCAAACCTCAACCATATTTTGTGATGTTTGTCCCCAATGAGTATGCATGGAGAATTGTTACGGTGGTTCTATTCTCTACCTGAATTTTATCCTCATATTCAATCAACTACAGAAGAATTTTGTCAAAATGTATGCTCATAATAAAGACAAAGAGGAGAATTTATATTCTCTTATTAGTCTTAAACAGTTATAAGGAGAGAAGCTCAAGTTCTTTGCAAAGAAGTTTATGTAACTCGCAAGAAAAGTTGATATTCTAGATCAGAAAATAGTTGTTACTGCTTTTACCAATGCGCTCTAACTCGATTGTAAAGTCAAGAAGCATCTCTTCTTAAACAAACCATCAACCTTAGAGGATATGATCACCAAGGTCAATGGGTATGTCTACCTGGAAAGGATGATGACCGAAAGGCATAAATCTACTAAATCTGCCCAAGCCACTAAAGGTCCTAACACAGAATGCCACAGTGATCCAAAAGAGGTCCAGGGTGATCAAAAGCATTCCAAGGCAAACACAGGCAAACCTCGTAAAGGAAAATTTATGCCCAAGTAAGTCCTCCCCAAAATGAATGTCCGCATCTCTTCTCTTTTTCCAATTTTGGCGAACGACAAGTTATGTCGTCTATCTCAACCGCTGGAACCAATCAAAGGCAGGTTGTACTGTATGCATCACAAGGTAAATCATCATAAATCTGACAACTGCTATACTTTATAGAGGTTGCTATAATATATTTTCAAAGATGGGAGAATGCACGAGTATATTGCCGATCTGGAATCATACAAGAATGGTAGCTACAAGACACAAATTGAAATAGTTCAAAGATCAAGTTGAGGAAAAACATCTGCACCATATGTACCACAGTAACATGATCAAGATCCATCAGATTAACAACTCTTGCAGATTCAAGGGATGAAGATTGTCAGAGTGTTGTGATCTCACACCTCAAGATAAAGAAGTTAAACTTCTTCCTGAGTCGAGCAATCGCCAGCTTAGAATTTCTTTCAAGGATTGCGACATCAGTCACGTCAAGTTTCCTCATTATGATGTATTGGTTATCATGATAAAGATGAAAAAGTTTGTCATGCATACAATAATGATTGATACTGGTAGCGGTATTAAAATTCTCTTTCCAAGCATAATTAACAAGATGGGATTAGCCGATCAAGTTATTCCAAGCGATATCAATATCAGTTGATTTAATGGTTCCAAGGAAGAACGAGTGGGCAAAATCATCTTACCTAACACCGCTTGACTAGCCACAATCGATGTCGTATTCTACTTCATCAAAGCCAAATCTCGTTATCTTGGGATCATGGGCCGTTGTTGGATCTACAACATGGAAGCAATCACTTCCACTTATCATCAAGAACTTCGCTTCATACATAATGATGGCATTTACAAGATCAAAGGCATTCAAAAGCTTTCACGAGATTGCAAAAATACCATTTCTGCTATTTTCAACACATCCGACAGATATGTCATATAGAAATTACAAAAAGCTGGTCACATCAATGATCAGCCTTTCACAGAAGAACCTGCATAGTACTTAGACATTGATGGACCTAGCAGAAGTACTTATATTGGTACCAAGCTGGTCCAGCGTGACAGGGATGCACTCATTCACTTCTTACGAATGAATCAAGACATCTTTACATGGACTTTCGAAGAAATTCAAGGGGTCGATCCATCCTAAGAATGTCACAGATTAAGCATAAACAATAATGCCACGGCGGTCAAATAGAAATAGCGACGACTCTCACCTCATCTTCGAGATGAAGTTAACATTAAAATTAATAAGTTGATCAAAGTGAGATTCATTCGAGAAGCCAAATACCCGGATTGGATCTCCAACACTGTCGTGATTCTAAAGAAGAATGGAATAGTCTGAGTTTGTGTCGATTTTACCGATCTAAACAAATATACTCTAAAGGATAGTTTCCCTCTTCCAATCATCCATCAAATTCTTGATTCCATAGCAGGCCACAAGCTCTTATCTATGATGGACGCGACTTCTGGATACAATCAGATACCTTTATTAGAAGCAGATCAGGAAAATACCACTTTTATAACTGAAAGGGGACTTTACTGTTACAAAGTCCTATCTTTTGGCCTGAAAAATGTTGGAGCAACTTATCAACGGTTAATGACAACAATGTTCAAAGAACACTTTGGTAAAATTATTAAAGTTTGTATCGATGATCTCCTGTGCAAGAGCTTACTATCAAAAGGCCATATCATAGATTTATCCACAATAATCAGCATTCTACAGTCTTACAGGATGAGGCTCAATCCTGATAAATGTCAATTCGCCATACATTCGGGAAAGTTCCTTGGCCATCTCATCAGCAAGAAGGGGATTAAGGCCGATCCAGATCAAATTCGAGATCACCTCAACATGCCTTCTCCAAAAACAAAGAAGGATGTACAGAAACTCACAAGCAAGATTATTGCTATTAATTGATTCGTTTCTAAGTCTTCAGATCGATGTCGGTGGTTGTTCTTACTACTCTGAGGTTGTACCAAAATGGGATATGTTCAGCCAAATGAAGAGATCCAATGGACAATAGAATGTGAGGCAACTTTTTAGGAACTTAAAAACTATCTCGGGAAGTCTCCTATCATGAGCACCTCGGTAGATAATGAGGAACTGATCATCTACCTCACAATCACAGACAATTCTATCAGCTCGGTTCTCATTTAACATGAGGGCAAGGTCGAAAAGCTAGTATATTTCATCAGCAAAACCCTCACTCCAACAGAAACAAGGTATTATAAGATTGAGAAACTCCTAACTCTTGTTTATACTTTACATAAACTCAAGCACTACTTCCAGGCACATTCCATCAAAGTCATGACAAACTACCCACTCCGGGAAGTTTTGTCTACAAAAGAGAAATCACGAAGAGTGTAGCAATGGTCAGTTAGTTTTGGAGAACATGATATCAAGTTCGAACAACGACATTCAGAAAAAGGTAAGGCTGTTACTAATTTTCACATAGATTTTCTTGTAGAAGATCTCGATTGGGAGGAGCACGATCCTTACCATATAGAAGATCTGCCCACCAAACCATTTGACAAGCGTGTTAAATATATTACAAAGAAAGGGTGGTGACTTCTTAAAGATGGTTCAGCAGGATCCGCAGGGTTAGGAATTGGAATCGTACTGATTATACCTTCCAATATCAGAATTAAGAAATCAATCCGCCTAGATTTTGAGCCTCCAACAATGTCATAGAATATAAAGCTCTGATTCATGGACTCGTCCTAGCAAATATGACGCATGTCAACGACATTGACACATGATCCACGGCCCTGCACTCAAACTATATACAAGTAAGGTGTTCTAACAATTCAAGTAGTGGGCGCTCGATCTCGTGGGAAAATTTCCTAATACACCAAGTAACAGACATTTCTTACTAGTAGCAACATATTATTCTAGGAAATGGGTGGAAACAATTCCTCTTTGTTAAACCATTGAAGAAGAGATCATTTTTTTTCTCTGGGAACACGTCAGTACATGATTCGGATGCCCCTACCTGATTCAGATCGATAACGGGTCACAATTCATTAAAGAAAAGATTATAGCCTTCCTCAACAAACATAATATCATTCATTCCCCCATCTAATCTATACGACCGACAAGGCAATGGCCAAGCCAAAATCATCAACATAACTATAGTGGATGGACTCAAGAAAAGGCTTCAATTACAGAAGAAAGGAAACTGGATGCGAGAGCTCCCTCATGTCTTATAAGCATACCATACTACTCCACGACAATTAACTGGCTATTCCCCTTTTCTCCTGGCTTATGGCACAGAGGTCGTCATTCTTACAGATTACAACCATCCAGTCAAAGATCACGAGCTTACCGACGAAAAGAATGAATTCGAACTAGCCAACAATATGAACTGGATTGATGAAACTAGGGAACGCGTTATTGCTAACCTAGGTCGATATAATCATATGCTCGCCAACTATAATAGAAGAGTCTGAAGTTGTGAGTTCTAAATTAACGATCTCATCCTCAGAGAAATCCCACAGCACACAAAAGAAGCACATGTTAGAAAGCTTGTAGAAAATTGGGAAGGTCCTTTCCTCATCGTTGGCCGAACTGGCTTGGGATCGTACCATCTCATGACAGAAAAAAAGGCGTCTGAATCCCAAATCCATAGAATACTAGGAGATTGAAGAGAGATTATCGTTAAATCCCTAGTTTCTCTGCTATATAGTACTCTATTTTTGTTATTTACATTTTAAAAGTGAGATTTCAATCTCCAACAGTATACATTTTATTTTATACTCAATGAAAACTTCTAAGTTTTTTCCCATATTACTCTCTACTCAGGTAGAATCTACTAAACCTCAAAGATTGAAGTAAAGGTAATACTAGCTTTTAATCGACCATCTATGTACAGATTAAAGCAAAGGTAATATTAGCTTTTAATTGACATCTATACAAATTAAAATGAAGGTAATTCTAGATTTCAATCACCCATCTATGCAAATATCCACGATTAAAATGAAGGTAATACTAGTTTTTAATCAACGATCTCTATCAAACATTAGATAAAGCAAAGGTAAAACTTACTTTCAAGTCTACACTACAAAAACTACAGGTTACTTCTACTGGTACTTTTTTGCTTATGGGAGGTCGGCTACACTTTCCCTACATAGGAGAACGTTCAGCCATAAATTTTTGAGCTCAAGCAGTTACAACAATCCCGCCTTGCTCTACCAATTTAATAGGTCAGGAACCTAACTCTGTTTTTATGTCATTTAAGTAATTTCCTCGATCTATAAGCATTACAGATACAGCCTCAAAATGACACACAGTCATGCAAGGTATCCCTCTCAAGCTCAAGCCATTTTACTTCTTCTACAAAATAGGTGATACCAGTCATTAGCTTCTGTGAGCACGTCCTTTCTTGAATAGTCATATTTTGATTGAGTATCACTACCTCAGAAAAACATTTTTCAATTTCTGATGACTCTCTCACAAGGCTTTGTATTTATTACCATCCCGCGCCATACGTTGATCTATGCGTGTCATCACCTTATTATGTTGCACTATTGTTCCCACTGCTTTATCCAACTCATCTTTATTCATCATCCTCAACTCTGCCAATTGAGCATGAAGCTCCACTAGCTCCCAATCATTTGTATTACTTCCCCCAACAGGAGCCTTCATCAATAACTCATCCTTCCACCTCATTACCCCATCTAACTCTAGCTCTCTACGAAGAGCAATTGATAAGTTAAGCTCACTCTTTCTTAAGCGTTTGTTTCCTCTTTGTACGTGAACCTGAACATGAGCAACATCTGCCTCCAGCTCTTTAATTCAGACTAATGGGTTAACCACGTCACCTTTGGCGGTTGAGAACCTGACGTCATCTTTTTTTCTTTTTTGACCGCTTTCCAGCCTCAGCCTTCTTGACACGTGAATTAGTCATAGCCAAATCCACCTTCAATTTGGCCACCCTTTCATTCAGTTCATCACACCATTTTTTGAACCATCCAAAAATTGATATCATTAGCAGGCAAGGCCTCACTCAATTGCTCAACCACACTTTCAGAACGGGCAAGGTCATCTCTAACTTTTTCAAGCTCGTCGTCTTTCCAAATCATTTTACTCTTTAATTACTCAAATGAACTTTTTTACCAGGTCAGCTCGAGCCTTCTCAAGCTCGTCCACTTTCCTGATCATTTGACCCTTCAAACTTGCCACAAAGTCCCGTAACTCTTTTGATGTCACTTCTAATAACTTGATACGGTACTGAGCAACATCCGCTTCTTTACCTTTTACCGACAATGAGTCTACTCTACTTTTAAGCTTTGCCAGTTAAGTCTACGCTTTTGCAAGCTCCCTTCACGCTTTTTCTATCTCAACATCTTTACCTTCGACCTGCCTAGTCAGGTCGTCAACAGTTTTTGTCGCCTTAGCAAACTGGATCTGTACTTTGACATATTGATCTTACCTATCTTCAAATGACTCTTTAATCCTATTAAACTACACTACAAACTCATGGTTGTATAGAAGCATCAATTGTTCACTCAAGCAAACAATCTCTAATTTGACTTGTATCATCAAGCTTGAATCAATAATACATCATAGATACAATCAATACATATTATAGATAAACTTTACATATTTCTAACAAATTTATGTTTCTGGCATGCCAACGAGCTGAGATCATACATCTACCTCAAGTTGAGAAGTAATCTCATAACAATGGTAATCACGTCTACATCCTTTTTCAAGGTACACAATTTCTAAATTTAATTTGCTAAAACTTCAAAATAGTTTGAACATTTGTAATGACTATCGTTCTTAATTCTCTAATACATTTGTGATCTATATCTATCTTCTAACTTTACTTTGTAGCTCTAAAGTAGTGCAGCATACAAGTCATAAATTTCTAGCTCTTTTTTAACCTGTAGCTCCGCTTGCAAAGTCAACAGGGATGCTAAGGAATATTTTTTCCTTAGCAAGCTCTTTCTCTAATTCCCCAATTTTAAGGCGCATATCCTTAAGTCCCTGTAAATCAATATTTACAAACAACTCTTAGCCTAACCAAAAATTTATCCTACAAAGCAATGTTCCATACAATTACAGTTTTCAACCCACATAAAAACATACAAACAAACTTCAAACAACTTCACTCTACCTTCTCATTATCTTCCCCACAGTTCTCTAGATCAGTTCTTGCAGAGATCATGTCCAGACCTGTAACTACATCTGGAAGAGAGCCATCATCAGCCTAGAGTTCCTCCTCTGCTTTGTCCTCCTTAATGTAGGTACCTGCCATAATGGCTTTGAGGTCAGCAATAGAGTATCCCACTTCTAGCAACTTGTGCCTGAGATAATCCCACGCAGCTGCAACTTCATCCACATTCTTTTGCACCTCGTCAGTGAGCTCGCGTAGCAATACCTTATGTAAGACCTTTATAGAAACCAAACGTTCCCATTCCAGCGCCAGGTCGCACTCAAGTTGAGCAACTTTCTTTTCGAGCTGGGCTCTCTCGCCCTCGAGCTCAGCCTTTCCATCCTCGAGCTCGAGGCAGATTTTCTTCAACATACGAGTAGCCTTCAATAGAACAACATATTTTTAGCCTGAAAACAAATACAAAATTCAAAGAGTCACCAAGACATCAACTTACCATCCTGCTCAGCTCCAATTGTGCGGAGGCAATCAGTTCCTCCATACATATTCGTACTGCTAACCTCAGCTAGTTCTCCACTGCCGGTAGCTTGTTTCCCTCAATAGGTTGGCTCTCCACGACCTTCGCCCCTCTCATAGGAGCAGGCAAATCAGCCTTCCTCTTTTTGCATTCCCCTCGGCCTTACCACTCACCGTGGTACCTGATGCCGTGCTGCCCTTCGCAGTTTTCTTCTTTGGGTATTTTAGAGCTAACTTGCATGAAGTAGTACCTACAGAAATATCCTCTAATGGCATTTTCATTGCCCTCGGCACTACAGGAAGCTCTTCCCCGTCTGCTCCTCTTTTCTTACTAGTTTCAGCTCTTATTATTTGTTTATTGGCTTAAGACTTTTGTACCTTCTCCGACCTGCTTTTAGCCTTTTTGTTTCTATTAATTTTGAGCTCTTTAAAAACTATCTAGAACTTAACACCTTATCGAGCTACAGTATCCAGCAGCGACTCTTTCTTTGTCACCTTATATCGAGAACCTGCAATATGGCACAACGAATTAGTCAACAACAAAACAATCCTACACTACAACAGTTCAATTTTATACACTATTACTTACTTTTCTTCAAAGTTCTATATACAAGTACTATTGGTTTTTCACCCATTCTCTGAAGGCAATTACCTTTCACCCATAACATATTATTGCTCCAAACTTGTCTTGCTGAATTCATATTGAAGAAAAGAAGTCAAGACGAACTAGAAAAGAAATACGTGCCCCTAGCTACAGCGTAATACTTCACAGTATAATACAACATAATTTTCTCAGGAGTTATTCTCCTCTCCACCACATTCTCCTCCCATAATCTATTTATAGTTTCGCAAATATTTATTACCTCCCACATATTTCTACTCAGTTCGGCAGGACAAGCCTTTATGGTATTCAGTATACCTTTCACAAAATTGCTATGATGTAATCTTAGCCCGTATTCTAACTGGGACAGATAACACTGAAATCCCCAGTCCAGGTTGCTCCAGGCATTCCTATCAAAATACTCCAAAGATATCGATTCCTCCACCTTTCTCTTTGTTTTCTCCTGTCCTAAGTCAGGCAAGAACAAGAAATATTCTTCCCTACTTTTCACAGTGCATCCCCTAAATGACTTACCAGTGCATTCTACAACAGTACCCAAGGTCCCTTCTACAATGAGTTTGACTTTATAGAATTCTTTAAATACATTTGAATACATCAGATTCTAGAGGATAAGAGTATAAAATGCCAGGAAAATTTGGAAATTGTACTTCATCCTTCCCCTCAGAATCTATATCTAGGGCTTCTACATTTTTGGACTCAACCATACGACCAGAGGTCGATATCTCTGTGTCAGGTGAAACCTTTATTATAGATGTAGGCTTAAAGGATAAGGTTTATTTCTATACAGATTCTTTTCACGCCCCAACCTACATACAGGTTTAGGTATTCTATCAATTTCCTCAATCATTATCTTTTGTCTATACACATCCATGCATATACAATACATCTATTATACATATGCAAACATATATCTTTTTACATATAGATCAAATAGTATTTTTCAAACATTTACTATAAATAGCAAAATTTTGAAAAACCCATAAGTATTTTCTAACTTCACATACACTAAATTAAAAAAACTCAATCACTGACCTTCAACATCTGAGTATGAATCGGAAGCAGTGCCCAATCCTTCCTTCTCCATGGCACTGTGAACCCAGCATCATGACTCTATCGCCGCAGCCTTCTCTCCCCTTCTGTAATGATCACCTCCGTCCAATCTCTCACGTGAATATCTACAAGTTTTTTTCTTTTCTCTCCCATTATCCTTTTGTTTTTCTGAGTTTGATAAACCTTTGAATGAGGAAGACGAACTATTATTTATACTTTATCTCTCTAACTACTGGCAGTTATTGGGCCTCGCACGAGCCGCCCTATATTTGGAACTGAGGCGTCCCTTCTACAATTAATGTTAGACGTTTCATACCTTTTGAGTAAAAATTTCTTCCCATTATTACCCCATGTACTATATTTTAATATATTTTCCTCTCTTCTGCCCAAATCTCTCTCTGACCTTCCCACGCTCATAATAACTATATATCTACATGTAATCAAACTTTTTCTATCCTTCTACAAAAGATAAAAATCAAAGTTCATCTACTTTTTTCATTCCTACTTCTGCTACTTATAGAACTACTGACGTCATTTTCAATACAATCACATTTCAAATTCAAATTGTTTATTCACAATAGACCCCCAACAATATTTACAACAAAACAAAAACAAATTTAAGAGAAAAATTCTACCTACATTCCAATTACAGTTAGATCTAATTCGGTTTGCTCCCTCACACATAATCATACATAAAATATCCTAGATGAACAGAGGTTTCATACCTAATTAGTTCACTCCCAGTGGTCCTTTCATCTTCCTCACTAATATCTTCCCCATCAATTTACCTTACAATAGCCTTTCGAGCTTTAGGCTCTAAAATCACTTCACAGAATATCTTTGAGTAAAAATGAAGCCCAATCTCGCATTCCTTCGCCCTCGCATCCAATCCTTCAAACTGGATTTCAGATTTAGGCAAGTTAGCATCATAATTTAACAACCCAAAAATCATTTCCCATACTTCTGCAATCTTTATCGCTAAGCGCCCCTCTGACGTGTGACGATACCTTTGAGAATGAGTCATCACCATTTTTACTGCTTCCTCCTTTCTTCATGACTTTTCCAACATTATTTATACCCCTCTTGGAGATAACGTCAAGTCCCACACATTTAGTATATAGTATAATCTGCTTTTCCATAACTAGAAACCCTAAGATCACGATAGAAAGTTATTTAAACTTATCTTTACAAATCGACCTCCTTAAATTTGTTCATCAACATTTTGAACTAACTTTCACATTATGTCCCCCCTGTAACACATTTACAACAATATCTCCAAAGCTTGATATTTTAATTCCTGCATGTTTTATTCACTATATAGATTTCCCTCCTAGCACAATTCTTGGATATAATTAGTTCATTACACATCTTCATATATATTTATATTTACATTTTCACATATATTTTGAACAGTTCAATTAATAAAAATCCATTTTTTTAGTTCAACTTCTCAAAATTATATTTTCATTCTCCCATATATATATTTCATTTAGCTCGATTTCAATCAAAACAGTTAATTCAGTCTATTAAACATAATTTTTTACACAACTAACTTTTTCATCAGCTCGAATATTACTTACATAACACTTTACATATAACAAGTCTTTCAGATATTTCTACAGATCGTTCTACAGGTTATATTAGATTTTTGTTTTTAACACTGATTCATTCTGAAACTTTTTCAAAGGTTGGTTCAAGAACTGATGCCTTAGCATCCTCAGTTTCTTGTGGAAGTAAATGGTATAAAGGACCGCCTGGACCTTCAGAGGAAGAACCTTCTTCACAAAAAGAAACGATGATTATGTAGAAGAAAAACTTTTAATCTTCGTCTCCCTTCCCCACCACCACCGTCTCCTCCTCCATAACCCCCACCAACTAAGAGTTGGTAGAAATTAAAAGAGGTCCTACCTCAGAACCCTGTCCCTCACATGATACTGACAATAATGCCTCGCATGTACGCCAGCCTCCACATCTGTCTCCTCAACCTTTTCCTCTGCCAATATGCGAAGACATCCCCGATGCTGCTCCCCAGACAAAACCATGTAATAAAACCTCCACATATGATAAAAATAATTTTTAGCTTCAGCCGCTTCTTCTTTTGTCATCCCATGATACGTTGGTAATACTGGAATGGGCATAGGACTCTCCTGTTCTTGATTGCCAAAGTAACGCAACTTTAGCCTCTAAAATTCCGTAGCCACTCTCTCTTCATATACCATTCATTGGGACTTCACCAGTATTCAATCAAAGTACACAGAGGATATTACAATAATAGGGTACTTTTACTAATGCGACAGAAGCAACAGTACAGGTTCTATTTATATCAAACCCATATTCAATGCGTAGGTACATTTTTAAAGAAGTGATCATTCAAAGCAAAACCAATCTGGGAACCCCAAATGTCAAACACAACAATCCTTTCCATCATCATAAATGCCAAATACAGTCTTCCATAAATAAATACCGAGTACTCAACCAGTCTTATTCCCCATCATATATCATACATTTTCAACTCCTAACACCAACAGTCTCCATATTTTTTTCTCAACTAAAGCCACCTGTGCCTTCCATTGTGGGGGGCGATTGTAGGAAACTATCCCTCAACCTAGTCCAAATTCTAACTACCTCAATATCAGACTTACGTATTATACACATAATATGTATAGTCCGTATTGCCACCTATACCACGAACTAATAAAGAACGTGGATCGAGTACTATAACAAAATATGAACAAATCAAAGACACCTGTCTCCCATGAACTAATTGTTAGACATTCAACTACCACTTATCTAATTATTTAGAGAACGTACTTCTACACGATAACAAACTACGGGTAAGGTATATATAGTCCGGTGATTCCTCTTAGGGACAACAATGAGTGTATATTCGTTTTGGGCTTGATACTTTCCGCTGGAGGGCACCACTCAACTCTCTTCGGGTTTCTTTCTGCCTCCTTAACTTAGCTAGCTATCCCTAGAAGAGGAAGAAGAAGAGGCAGAGAAGAAGAAGAAGATCCCCTTTAGGTTACCTCCCCACCTCTACTTATAGGGAGGGTTTGACCTAGAAGTTCCCCTACTCACGTACTCTTTATAATTCCTAAGATGTCCCTTCAGGGTCGCAGGCTTCTAAATTTCCACGTGGGCAAGGGATAACTTATGAATCGTCATTGGTTGTGCTTACAATGGCTCTATGGTTGTTTGGCGAGTCCCAGCCTAAGATCTGCTTATCGTAAGAAGGGAGCTCGCAGGATAACCTGGCTGGTCAGCGCTAGCTGGAGTGTTCCTACTTTTAGTGGCAGGGTCATTCAGTAATCTTCCACCTCGTTGCTAACGGGAGCGTATTCTTACAATCGCCCCCCCCCCCCCCCCCCCCCATGTCTTGCGTATAATGAAAGAGCTGAGGTGGTGTGGTCGTGAATTTATGGGTCATTGTATTAGGAGGTGTGTGACATCATGCCTGTCAGCGCCTTAGGAAGGGAGAAGAGTAATTATTATTTTGAAAAATGTGTGGCACGCAGTAGCTTCCACTGCTAGCATCGTGTCATATCATTGTGGTGGGTCCGGTCATTAATGATAACCGCCTCCCCATGTACCCCTAATTAAGAGGACCAATTGTAGAGTAAGAAAAATCTTTGGCTATCCTCTTTCTTGTTATGTAAGTTTGAACTATCTCCGTTCTTGTTATGTTCTTGGAACGTTGCCTGTGGTGGAAATTTCAAATTAGCGTGACATTTCCTTTGAGCCGTGAGCTGTACATCCTTACGCATTGGTATTACCGGTGATTTTTCTAGTCGATTCGCCTGATTTGTAGTGATGCATATTTGTTTATTAGCTTTAGCGAGGTTTCTTGCATAGTACTGTCTCTGACCGGTAGGGGTTTGATAAAATGGTAGGGAAACTGGCAATGGTGTGGTTACATCATTGCGAGACTGCAAGAGTGGCTAAACTGTGATACCGGGATAAATCGTACTACTCATCGTGGAGTCACAGTTAGGGTAGCGGCCATTTAAGGCTCAATGAGGGTCTAGGGGTAGCCGGTCCGTAGGGTGCCCTAGTTAACTATGTGGCCATTATAATACTTTTCATACCTTTAGGTTTGAGTCTGGCATTTGTACCTGGCTCATGTAGAGTCGTCAGAGCGCCGAGCACGAGTTTGTGTACCTCAAAGTTAGGAAGAACGAGGTGAGGGATGGTATCTTCGGGTGAGTATTCATCGATGGAGGGGTCTGCTACCATACCGCCTTGTACTATACCCGCAGAGTGGGGGCAGGCACCTCGGTCCTGCGAGACTTAGGGGTGAAGGTGCGTATGACTTTTATGGTAAAAGGGAGAGTGCCCAGGGATGTGGCTTACGAGGCTATTATCAGTGGTCAAGTGAGGGGAACCTCCAAAAGCTTCTAGCCTTACCCCAGCGAGTGAAGGTTGTCAGGCCCGCTACTGAGTACGAGAGTACAGGGATAAAGATAGAGTACCTAGACATTGTTAATAAAAGAGCGAGGGCCAGAGGCAGCAGTGAGTGGATATGGCCGGACTACCAGACGTTGGCGCCCAATCAATGCATCGTCTACTACGTGCAGTTTGATGCGGGCATAAGGTTTCCTTTAGACGACTTAACGAAAAAGTGCATAAATTCGTTTGGTCAGGCGCCGAGGCAGATGAACGGTAACTTTTACCGAGTGATGATGGGGTGCCGACTGATCAATCAATCTGTGCCGCCTTACTAGAGTGTTGGTTATACTGATATTCTGGTCGCCTATAAGGTAGGGCACTATCCTCGTCAGTGAGATGTGGTCCCCGAGGGTGTGAGGAATGAGGTGGAGGTGGTCGGGGATTTGGACGACCTTGCGTCACCGCTTGTTACCCGTTCACACTCTTGGGTGAGTCGTAAGGGACAGTAGACCTGGACCGTGGCTAAGTCAAGAAAAGTGGCAGCCAAGACAGCCCTAGTCAAAGAGGGCGAGGCCGGACAGAGGTATCAGCGGATCATGAGTACTTGTACTCCTGAGTGGAGGTACTGGTACTATATAGCTCAGAAATCCAACAAGCCCAAGATATTTAAGTTCCCTACGAGTGCTAACTATTGGTGTCGTCACCCAATCTTGGTAACCGGTGCCTTTGACTTTGATGACGGGCCCAATCGGCGTTTACGTCATAATGTTTTTAACAGCAAGTGTACATTGCTTCTCATATTGTAATTAAAGTCAATGCTTCTACTATGTGTTGTTCGTGCTATCTAAATGTCTACACATTGTTGTGCAGGTGTAATGCTTTCTAGGGTGTCATATAAAAAATTTTGTTTGCTTTTGCTCGGTCACAGAAATAAAGATTGTCAGGTTTTGACAAATATTTAAAAATGGTACCTTTGCCTCGGACAAATACTGGTCGGTGAAGAAGTATAGCGAACCTCGTTTACATGCCGCGAGTGATACTTATTCTGTATAGAGTGTTCACAGTTACAAATCTGTGGAAAGTGCTGGGATGAAGCCTCAGTTTTTGTCTGCGATGGGTAAGGATGCAAGCAGTACCTCTGGTGGCTGGGCAAAGCCCTGGTCTTAGGGGTGTCAGTGACTACACAGAGAAGGATGCCCCAGGGGTGAAGCGGAAGAAAACTAGTGCGGCAAGTCTTATTGACAAGGACCTGGATACTCTTTGGGGGAGAGAGAAGGAGCCGCTTTCTCAATCATTCATGGAGGAAGGGACCCGCTCAGTGGGTAGTGGAAAGTTGTTCGCTAGTAGCCTGCCAGAGGGGGAAGTACAGAGTACCTCGTACAAGGATAAAGATAAAAAGTCATATGGCTAAGGCATTCGAGGACCCTAGGGCTCGGCGTGTAGCAGTCATAAAAGTTGTACGGGTAAGTAAGTGCTTGGTCATATATGCTTAGAGTATCCTTTGATGTTGTTTAAATGGATGTTTTTATGATGTGTAGTGCACCCTCGCGCTCAAGGCCGCATTGCTTCACAATGAGAACCTGGCTGGCCGTAATGCCGAGTTAGAGTAGCGGCTCGAGGAAATATAGGCTCATCAAAAGGAACTCATATAGAAGGCCGTACATCATGAGCTAGCTGAGCATGCAGCAAACGTGACTGGGGGGCTTAAAGAACAAGTTAAAATCTTGATTGAGGAGAAGTTGCGGCTCGAGGGTAATTTGGAGGCAACCCATGGATGCCTAAAGGTACTGGCACTGGAGAAGGAAGCGAGCGAGAAAGCACTCCGTGATCAGCTTGTTGGGGAGAAGCAAGTATCGGATAGGCTATAGGGTCGTGCCACAAAGCTAGTGAATGGCAAAGCGCGTCTGAAGGATGAGTTTCGCGTCTCCACTGAATGGTGGGTGGCTATGTTGGCTCCGCCGTTGCTTACTCAGCGTCAAACTCAGGACGTTCCCAAGTTGCGCTACCTGAGTTATTCTACCCGACATGGTCCTGTGCCCCCCAGAAATAATATGGGCATCACCCCCGAGGTGGAGGCTCAGCCGGCTGAGCAGGATAAAGTGGCCTCGGCAGCAGCTGCCCAACTAGAAGTATAATTGTAACATCATGTGGTAAGGCCTGTGGTGGCGAGGAGTGAAGACTAGTTTTTTGTGAACTTGTGGCATTGATGGGGACCTTCGTGGCCGTGTACTGTATAAAACAATATTTTTACTTGTTTGCGAAACTTAGTAGGTGTGTGGTTCCTATAAAATACAATGGATTCGTTGTGTATGCTTGTGTGTTTGTCATGCATGCAGTTGGCGACCAATAGTCTCGTGTGTACTGAATGTTAGGTGTTTACCTAAGTTGGACTAGTCCGCGTGGGACAAGGTACCACGATCATGGGAACAACATTCATCGGGGACAGTATTTGGCCTGAGTACTGTGGTCGTTATTGTGACTGGCATCTCAGACTTAGTTCTGAAAAACTCCCCCCCCCCCCCCGAAAAGGTGAACTAGTCATCGCTGGACTAGGGATCGTGGTCGTGGGCCTGCCTGTCCCTGGATGTACGAGGGACCTAGTGTTGATGTAGCTGAAGTGTCATGGGAGTCATAAATATTAAGTGGAAGTTCTAAAAACGTTGACAGAGTATGGGGATACCTTGGGAGAAGTGAAGCAACATTTAAGGGGCATAATAATGAGGTAAGGGGTTGTTGGTTTTCCCATAAAATTTAATTAGGCACCTGCACTCGGGGCCTATAAAAGGGGCTAGAAGTGTACAAAATATAACTATTATTTGAAGCTTCATCCTGAGTACCAGGTTACCAGAAAAGAAGATGCAGACCCGATCGTAGGCACGGCTTGAAGCACGGGTGGCCACATGAGTGAATTTCTATACCGAGATGTATTTTGGCCATCGGGGACTTGTGGGGAAACCACTAGAACATGCGTACATCGACCCTTCTTCTCTGCCTGAGGGGGAGAGGAAAACACATAAAAAAGTGTTGGTTCTGGTATCTTATTTTGCGTGACAAAGTAAAGAATTAGTTTGGCCATGAAATGGTTATGAGGGTCATGGCCCTTGAGGATATGAAGGAGGTCAGCTACGAAGGGCCAGGCTATGGGCTTTAGGAGAGGTCATACCCATGTTGTATGTAATTTATTACTAATGGCATCATATTTTGCATGTTTCTCGTTTGTAATTAATAGTATTGAAATGGAAGAGAAATTTACGATCATGTATAATTATATGAAGTAATCCTCGTAAGACTAAGGCACGTTATCATTTATGCAATCCTATAGAGACAGTTAGGCGCGAGGTGCCCAATAACCTTTTTAGTGGTCCTTATAGAACTATGTACACGTTGTTGTCTTAACAACCTTAAAGGGGCAGTTAGGCGCGAAGTGCCCACCAATATTTTTAGCAGTCCTTGAAGGACTATGTACGTTTTATCATCTTAACAACCTTAGAGAGTAAGGTAGGCGTGAAGTGCCCAACAACTTTGTTAGTAGTCCTCCTAGGACTATGTATGCTTTGTCGTCTTAACGACCTTAAAGATGCAGTTAGGCATGAAGTGCCCAACAATGTTTTTGGAAGTCCTCATAGGACTATGCTTACTTTATCGTCTTAACGACCTTAGAGAGGCAGTTAGGCGCAAAGTACCCAACAACTTTTTTGGTAGTCCATGTAGGACTATGTTTGCTTTGTCGCCTTAATAGCCTTAGATATGCAGTTAGGCGTGAAGTGCCCAACAACTTTTTTGGTTGTCCTCCTAGGACTATGTGTGTTTTGTCATCTAAACAACCTTTATCGTTGTGAGGACGTCCAACTTCAAGGATGCCCCCTGTATGGTAAGGGCATTTTTACTTCAAAAGGTGACTCTTGTCTTTGCAAGGATGCAACCAGTATCGTGAGTGTGCTTTGACTTCAAAAGGCGACTCTCCTCTGTGCGAGGATACCCTACTTTAAGGATGCAACCAGTATCGTGAGTATGCTTTGACTTCAAAAAGCGACTCTCGTCTGTGCGAGGATACCCTACTTCAAGGATTCCCCCAGACATGGTGAGTGTTCTTTTACTTCAAAAAGCGTCTCTCATCTTTGCAAGGACGCCCTACCTCAAGGATGCCCCCTGTATGGTGAGTGTATTTTTACTTTAAAAAACGACTCTCGTCTTTGCGATGACGCCCTATACGGTGAGTGCATTTTTACTTCAAAAGGTGACTCTCATCTTTGCGATGATGCCCTACTTTAAGGACGCCCCCTGTACAGTGAGTGCGCTTTTACTTCAAAAAGTGACTCTCATCTTTTTGAGGACACCCTATTTCAAGGACGCCCTCTATATGGTGGGTATGCTTTTACTTCAAAAAGTGACTCACGTCTTTGAGAGGATGTCATACTTCAAGGATGCCCCCAGTATGGCGGGTGCACTTTTACTTCAAAAAACGACTCTCGTCATTGCGAGGACACCCTACTTCAAGGACGCCCCCAATTTGGTGGGTGTACTTTTACTTTAAAAATCGACTCTCGTCTTTGCGAGGATGGCCTACTTCAAGGATGCCCCTAATATGGCAAGTGCACTTTTACTTTAAAAAGTGACTTTCATCTTTGTGAGGACGCCCCCAGTATGGCGGGTGCGTTTTTACTTCAAAAAGTGACTCTCATCTTTATGAGGATGCCTTACTTCAAGGACGTCCCCCAGTATGGGGAGAAGAGTGTGAAGTTGGAATTGAAAAAATACATATTTTGGTGAACTATATACACGTATTGTTATGCTACTAATTCCATTTGCGAAGGTTCATTTCATTCCATGAGGATTTGAGTTCCTCTTCGTCACTGTTTAGTAGGTAGTAAGCATTTTTGTCGACTACGCGGCAGATGAGGTATGGGCCTTCCCAATTAGGCTGAAGTTTACCCTTGTGATGATTATGAACTGTAGGACGGAACTTCTTTATGATGTAGTCACCTGTGTGAAACTTCTGAGTGATCACCCGTTTGTTATAGTTTCTTTTGAGTGTCTCCTGATACCTGAGCATGCGGGAAGACGCTTCCTCTCAAGTTTCATCTATCAGATCAAGGTTCTTTACGAGGAGTTGACCGTTGATCTCACTGCCAACAATCAGGGATCTCGTAGTATTGGTGATAGCCTCGATAGGGAGTACTGCATCAGAGCCATAAGTGAGCATAAATGGGGTAAATTTTATACTCTTCTGCGGCGTCGTTTGGTAGAACCACAACATGTGGGCCAGCTCGTCAACCCATCAGCCTTTGGTCGCGTCCAGGCATTTACTGATACCATCAATTATTGTTTTGTTAGTGGCCCCGACCTGCCCATTTCCTTGGGGGTATCGGGGGCTGGAGAGCAGGACTTTTATATTGTAAGGTCAAATAAATTTTGTGACCCTGCTGCTCACGAATTGTGTACCATTGTCGGCCATTAGAACTGCTGGGACGCCGAACCGTGTGATGATGTACTTCCAAAGGAAGGTGATCACCTCTTTCTCCCTATTACGAGTGAAGGGTATTGCTTCTAACCATTTGGTAAAGTAGTATGTCGCAACGAGCAACTATTGTCACCACCCGCTTGCCATGAGGAGTGCCTCGACTATGTATAGCTCCCATTTTGTAAATGGACAAGGGCTAGAGACTGTGTGGAGGTTGATGGTAGGTGCATGAATAAGGTGCCCGTAGAACTGACATTTGTCACACTTTTACGCATACGCTATGAAGTCTTGTCGTATTGTGGGCCAGTACAATGCTTGTGTTCGAGCCTGATCAGCCATGGAGTGACCCGCTGTGTGTACCCCATAGACACCCTCGTAGATTTCTCCGTTGACTCTGTTGACCCTTTCCTTTTGTAAAAAAAATTAAAGTTTTTTGCAGAAATGACATGATCAACTTAAGGTGAAAAAAACATAAAAATAAAGTTCTTATTTGATATCGTCAAGAATTGAACCTTAGACTCTTGGATTAGGAGCTCCATAATTTACCAATTGAGCTAACTTTCCTTGATGTCATTAGGAGAAGAAAAAAATGTATATATATATATATATTGTAATATTTTTCTATATACCTATATGGGCATTTTTTAATAAAAATCTTGGGGGGCGACCGCCCCCTGCGCCCCCCTCTAAATTCGCTCCTAGCGATACATGTGAGGTATGGAGCGAGCAGGCTCGTCCAGTAGAGTTTGTCATTAATGACCATATATCTTCTTACTCTGTTACAGAGTCTCTCAGCGGCCGACTGGTCTGCGGGAAGAATGTGGTTTACCCTGAGGAAGTCAAGAAACGGTTGGCGCCAATTGCTGTCTACGGAGGCGACTGAGCTATCAGTTTGCATGGCTGTTATCGGGTGCTCAAGTATACTAGGTTTGTCAAGGATCTCCGCCTAAATTATCCTGAGCCTATCGCTGATGATTCTAGCTAGGTACGCGAGGGTATCAGAGTGCCTATTCTCGTCGTGGTGAATGTGCCCGAGGTTGACCTTTCTGAACATGTTCAGTCATTATTTCAGGATTTCCATATAGTCATACATTCTTCCGTTGGCCTGGAACGTCCCGTTATGCTGGTTAACAACAAGTTGCGAGTCGGTAAAGATAGAAATTTCATCCACGCCCAAGGCCAACGCTGAATCTACCCCGCACAATAATGCCTCGTATTCTGCTTTGTTGTTACTGAGGGGGAAGTAAACCCGTATGACTTTTAAAAAAATTTCATCAGTAGAAGTAACCAGAACTATCCCCAAACCCGAGTCACCCGCGTTAACAGACCCATCCATGTATAACTGCCACCCCTTAGTGTATGTCGGCTCATCGTCATCCGGATGGGTGCCGTGATCGTCGTCCTTCTCGTTATGCCAGTTGTTGTCATCAATGGGGAGGTCGGTGACCACCTGTCCTTTAAGAGTGACCGTTGAATTGAAGCATATGTCAAATTCCCCTAGAGTTATTGCCTATTTTCCGAGGCGGCGAGTTTTATCTTTCTTAGTGAATATCTCTTGTAGTAGCCTACTCGTAGCCTTCCAGGACTAGCCAAAGGCTACATCGAAGCCTACTAGAGACTTGAAACCTAGAAAGACAACAACGAGTTCCACGAAGCATTTTGAAAATAATCGAACACTCGAGTACATAATCAATCGAAGTAAGTCAAAGCCGAAGCCAAATACGGTCGGTCAACATTAACGCCAGAATGACTTCGACCATAGTAATACATGGTCGAAGGCAGGCACACCTGATATCCAGCTCACTAGATAAAATAGTGGAAATAAGTCGCCAGAGAACTATAGTGTCAGAACCGACTTATCGTAAAGGACAGCTGCTCTAAGGGGTATATATGTAATCTGACTTCACATGGTGACTCACCCTTTTTCTATCTCCAATAAATAGAAGAGAGGAAATATTGTGGAGAGGTTAGAAAAACTCTGCCTAAAGCCCTACTAACATTACCTTCGAATACCCTGTAACCTACTTTTAACTCGAACTGTCATCTAACTCAACATATATATAATCTTCTACTCAAATCCTCGCTAGAGGTCGTGGAGAATCTAATTTATGGATTCCACGCAAGTATGTTAGCGGATTAAACTAGTTGTTTATAGTATTATATATTTTCCAAAACCTCTAGCCGAAGGTAACCTTCAAGGTGTAAGAGCTAGGTTTCCCCTCTACAAAACTAGGCCCCTACATTTGGCGTTGTCTGTGGGAAACCCACCCTGCCCAATCTCTTTTTCATTCTCCCTATAGCCATACTCAATGGCTCCCACCCCTCGTTCAACTTCTGCCCTCATCGAAAACTCCGCCGATGGCATCGCCGCCTAACTCGCCCACATTAGCCAACAATTCGTTCAAGCCAAGGAACGCCATACCAATCAGTTACGTCTCGAGCGCGAGGACAAATGACAAGAACTCAAGGCAGAATGACAGTGCCATTTAGACGATAATGATCGCCAACATCAAGAACTTGACGAACTGCGCAATACATTTCGTGAACTTTAACACGTTCACACCCTAAACGTTCATGTGAGTTCTCGAGTACCAACCCCCTCGTACGTCTCAGCCCGCGCACGACTCAGGCCCTACCCCAAAATCGCGGTCCCCCTGGTCCACTTTTGTGCCAAGGGTGCCCTCACCGCCATACCCACCGACTCGATCAATCTTGGTATCCCCATTACGAAGATTCATCAGACTCTACACTTTGCACTTCTTGACACCCCATACGCCACCCTGCTAGGGAGCACCTCGAGGAATGCAACGCTGAACATACCCCTAACCTACGGCCTTACCACCCTGGCCCGCGGCGTTCTCCCCTTTGACCTGCTTATCATACACAGCAGGAACTCGACCAAAAAATTCATGCCGCCATTCGCATTAGCATGAGCCCCACCCCGAACTCATAGAGTCGATTAAATAACCCCATTTGCCCAAAGCTCCTCGCTATCGAGGTGCCTTAAAATTTCCATACCCCAAAAATCTACAAATATCCCAATACGGACCCACAATCTCAAGTTCTCGAGTTTTAGAATGCTCTCAGTCTGCATTCCACAGCCGATCACATCTTGTGTCGCATGTTTCCTACCAGTCCCACAGACAGTCCACTCAAATGATACTACAGCCTCCCTAACGGTACCATTCAAAGTTTTGAGCAACTTTCGAGCCTTTTTATCGCCTATTTCGCCTTTAATAAAGATCGTGAGGTCCAAGTAGATGCCCTATTCAACTTCTGCAAATCACCCAACGAAACGCTAGAAACTTTTACCAAGCATTTTCTCGATGAATCGCATTATGCAAAAAATAGATCTCATTATACCAGCCAACGTCGAACTCAAAGGTTTTAATAGCGCTACCGAAGTCGTCGTATGCTGCCTTAGCCTCCTTGTCACCACCGGTCCAGATACCCTCCAAACCAATTTTCTTATCATCGACAAGAAGTCTGAATATCAAGGCATTCTAGGACGTGATTTTCTCCATGACATAAAAGTCATACCTTCTACCTACCACCAGACACTGTGTTTTATTACCCCATGTGGTACGCAGAATATTAAAGGCTCCCAGCGCTTAGCTCGGTAATGCAAACATCCCGAAATTGACCTTACCAAGAAACTGGTGAAGCCATATTAATCACTGCATCTCTCTTTCCCAACCACCTCGACACCTTCCACACCTATCAAACCTACTGTTTACATTTAACTCAATGGACCTGGTCGAGGTACATTCATTGGCAGTTTTTGGGATGCGGCCTGTAATGGCCAAATTTCGTAAGCCCGATTTGATTAGGAATTAGCTATCACACTAATGAACCTGTAACAATACTCTACTAGAAAGTAAGAAATGAAAATAGGTGTTTTTAGCGTGGAAAACCTCTGAATAGGTAAAAGCCACGACCTCGTATGGAAGATTTTTGTAAAAGAATCTTTATTACTTTAAGTGGATATCTTTATTACAAGTGATCTCTAGAATATATAAATGTTTTTTATCTCGTAAATAAGAAGTTTTGAGTAATTTTTCGGGTCCCTGTCTGATAAGAGGCTTTTAGGGCCACAACAAAAAACTCGCTCAAAGTACAGTTATCGAATTGTAGTACGGATAAGTGGGATTGAATCCATAGGGAGGTTTGGGAAAATAAATACTTTTTAGGCCAAATTATGATTTTATAAGAGATAAATCTACGAAGAATAAGTAAAAATTAATTATAAAACTTAATGAGAGAGAGCCAAGGTTCGAACTTGGCCTCTTCCTTTCAAAGCATTAATCAATATTCAACTAAATCCTAATATCTCCACCCATCATATGTTCGTGTTAAGACGCATACGATGCTTTAAAATAAACTACTAAATCAATGGTCAAGCATTTAGTGGTTATACTTTTAAGTGATGGTGAAGAGTATCTTAGAGAATTATCAACTCAACCATGGCTAGGCCTGAGTGAGTTCTCTAGTATTTCCACTAATTTAGATCACCAAATCAAGTCTACGGTTAGTAGTACTTGTTTGTATCCAAAGTTATTGTACACCAAACTGAAGCTATGTTAGAGCCTTCAATATGATGCACTAACTTATCAATCATGAAGTACTATGAGAAAAATAATTAGAACTTAATTAATATTAACTATTGCTCATCCAAGAAGAGGCTTAGCTAGAAGATTAGCCACTCATCTCGGACTTTATCGCATTAACAACTAATTATTTACAAAAAAAAAATTAAAGAGAGAGAAGACAATTAAATAAAACTAAGACTTTATTTCTTCTAAACTTGCTCTAATATGAGATACCCAATTATAATGGGGAGAGGGTTCCTTTTATAGGAGAAGGAACCCAAATTTATAAGCTATGCTTTTAATTTTAAAGAATATTTGCACAATAATATCTTCTAATATTATAACCAATTACCTAATATTCTTGCATATAATTTCCTTAAGTGATGTAGAGATATTTTTACATGGAAACTCTTTCATATATCTTCAATATAAAATATCTTTAAGGATCTTGGATGCAATATATTCTTTGATCCTATTCTACAAGAATATTTATGTGTATATTTCTTCAATCTTGAGACCAAATATATTGTGTCTTTAACTTTTTGTGCCATGAACTTTTAGAGACAATTTTGCTTGACTTTAAGAGCTTGGCTTCAAATATTCATCTCCAATAGCTATAATCAAACAAACGTGTATAAGTACCCAAAATTAAATATAATGGATGACTAAAATACATGTTCAGGTATATTAAAAATGTCATAATTAAGTGCTCATCACTATTTCTTCTGGAACTTTTCCTTTTTATAGGCTTCTCCACATCACTTTATCGTGTCAGAACACATTTTTCGAATAAGGTGGTTAGTGGAGGCTGATTGAATAACTATCGAGTTCGTGAGAGACAGGTGTCTTTGAATGAATAACATTTTCCGAGTTTAGCTAGACCCACGTTCTTGAGTAGTTCGTGAGGCTGGTTGGAATGTTTGATCAGAGTGTTAAGTACTAAAATTGTGTAAGCCTGAGATTGAGGTAAATCAAACTGCGTGAGCTTGATTATGAGTGAGATCGGGGGATAAGTTCTAACAATCGCCCCCGCACAACTGAAGTCACTAGTGCCTTTAGTTGAGAAAGAATGTGTTAAAAGTTTGAAATTCAAAACGGAGCAATGATGGCGTTTAGCTGGGTAGAAATTACGTAATATTGGGATGTGATGGGTATTAAATGATGATACAGATGTATGTGATGGTTACGTTTTAATAGTCGCGTCCGTAATAAATGATGACGCTTGGGATAACGTACCTGTACAATAAATTTAGGGTTATATAAAGAGTACTTTTAGCAAATCTTTAGAACAATTCCAGTATGCATAACACTTTTTGAGATGGTAAAAACATGGAGTATGGTTCATGAAGAGAGGATTGCGTCTGAAGCGCAGAGGTTGAAGTTAAAGTACTTTGGTGACCGTTCCTTGGAAATGGCGATCTCAGCCCCTGTTCCTATGACGTACTAAGGCTTTCCAGGAGAGGAAGCGGTTGAAGCTGAGAAAGATTTCTACTATAAGTGGAGATTTCATGTCTTCATCTTGATAGGCGAAGAACGTTGGGCCAGTCTCCGCACTCTTGCGGAAGACAGGGTTAGGGCTTCATATGCAGGGAAAGGCGTATCTGCCGGGTAGATATGCAGATTTCTTATGTTGCCATGGATTCTAAGGTTAGGCCCTCTTCATCTCTACCAACTCTTTGGTGGTGGTGGTTATAGAAGAGGCGGTAATGGCAGTAGAGGAGGAGAACGGGAAGGAGGATCCTGCTGACGCATTTCCATCGTGTTTTACGCTCAGAAGACCTTTCATCTTATTTTGTGGGTGCCAACACTGAATCCACTGCTTACATAGTTCTTACTCTGGGCTTCAACTGATCTATGTGAGGGGAGATCTTTGTTAGTTCTAATGCCTTCTTTGCATCAGGGTGAAGAATCACTGAATTAAGAAGAACTAGAAGACATGATACCTCGGCATGCCTGAATGACCTATAGCTTTTAACAAACAAGGAAAACTTATTATCTGTAAAGTACCTAGAGTTTGGTGCTAGATGGATAACATTCGGTTGTATTCCTGTGTAAAAACTTGTTATCTGTAAATCGTATGTAATATCTTTGATATGAATAAAAGTTGATATTTATGAAACTGTGTATAGAAAAACTTCTTGAATCAACCTGAATTATGTTGGGTGCTAGTTGAATAACTATTGATAAGTGATGAAACAATGTTGCAATGTTGTTCGAACTGAGATGAATATATGTTGTCAATGTCGTGCTGATATAAATGATTTATGTGTAATAGGTGAGGGGATAAGTTTTAATAATTGATTCCCAGATTTGGGGTTTCTGTTACGAGATAGAAGATAAAAATCACGTATTTTGAGGGGAAAGTTAGTGAGAAACGTATAAATATGGGTAGGATGAAAAAAAAATGGAGGAGAGATTTAGGAAGGTATAGCTCGATCTCAAAGGATTCGTGTTGCCATAGAAGGACGATTGTCTATAAAGATTACTGAAGTATGGAGAGGATTTTTGGTTTGTTTGGTTACGATGCTGAACTAATGGGGAGGGAATATAAGCTCAAGGTTCAGATGGAAGGAGAAGGGAGTATGCTCGTAATTTGTCTAAGGTATATTTGTGAGAGAATAGGTAGATCGAAAGAAGTTGGCTAGTTTGATTGTTGATGTTGAGATCGAATTTGACGATCTGAGGATCGACGAATAATATGATTAGATGATGTTTGTCTCGATTACCAAGATTGTGATGGATGTTGTGTTAAGTGTGTCTTATGAATAACATAATTGTTTTGAATGTAACATAAATAATATAAATCAATCAGATCCCCTATAGGGGTGAATCTGTTTTGAGACTGTTTTAGCAAATATTTTGAATAAATTTGAACATTTGTACAGTTTAAAAAATGATGTCAATTACTAAAAGTGTGATAAACAAGAACTGAAAAACAAAAATATGAAATTACAAAAGCTTCTAGTTTTATTTTGTATGCAAAAGGAAATAAAACTCTGACATCGAACAGTGCGAGTCATCATGAGTACGGGAAGGTTAGGAAAAGATATGGAAATAAAGAGAGAAAAAATATTAAAAAATGAGGGGAGTTGTAATGATGGGAAGGTTATTTTATCGAAAAGGTACAAGGCGTCTGACATAGAGAGTGGAAAGGATGCCTCAGTTTTGGAATCGTGGACGGTTCATACGAGAAGCAATAAATGTCAGCCACATGAGAGAGAAAAGATAAATAGTTATTCTTCATCTCCAAACAAACGTTTTACCACTTCAAAAAATTTGGAGAGCACTCAAAGAGAGAGACGTAAGATTAGGGGATTCGATAAAGAGTTATCCGAAGGTGACAAACGGTTGAAGAGGGCAAAAGATTCTGGATCTCATAGGTGGCAATACAGCAGCGTTGTGAGGGGAAAACTTGACTCTACTGCCGATTCTTATTCGGGTACTGAAGATTAGTAGAGATGTATACGATATATGTTGACGTACGTATATATATATATATATATATATATATGCATAGATGGGAGAATGATAAATACCTTAACCTGTATGTAGGTCGAGCATGAGAGGCACCTGTGTAGATCGAAAATGTGCATGTAGAATCTGTTTAAAAGATGGGTAGTTCGTCTGTTAATGTGGTTTAAACCTCTGGTCGGATGAATGAGTCTGATAACAAAAGGAAAGGAGGATTGGAATAATTCTCGGGGGTTCCTGGTCAGTTAGTGCCTTATCCTCCGGGTTCTGATACCATTAGAGAATTTTGTAAAGCCAAGGCAGCTATAAAAGGGAAGTGGGGCAAATGTGTAAAGTTTGTCAGTAGGTAGTTTAAGGGTTGTACGGTAGCGGAGGGGGAAGAGTATTTTTATCTGCTGGCAGATTTGAAAGTGGAAAAATAAGATAGGGGTATAGATGAATTGATCTCGTTAGAGTATTTTGATGGGGATGTCCGGAGTGACCTCTTGGATAGTATTTTTATGTTACCTATCTCAATTAGAGTATGGGTTGAGTCTGCCCCTCACCAATTTAGCGAAGGGGATTATGAATGCAATTGGGGCATATCCTATTCAATTGAACAGGAACATGTGGGATGTAATAACCATGTGCGACCATCTGAATGAAAAATGGGAAAGGGAGGAAAAGGTGAAAAGGATAACCCCTGAGGATGTTCTGCAGTTTTATGGGGTAAATAATTTTAAGGCCAGTGGGGGGTCATATTTCTGTGCGAGCGTAACTTGGCCTCGCTTTTTCAATCTGAATTCAGTAGGTCAAACCAGGAATGACAACATCATATGGGTGAAGGGCAATTTCCTTCAGAGAGATGATAAAGAACCTCTGGATCATCAGTTAAGAACTGTAAAACAAAGTAAGTATAGACATGAATAGATAAAATTATTGTTATGTTTTGTTGACAACTGCAATTGATAGTAAAATGTGTTATTACAGGTGTGAAGTCTACAATAGAAGTGGTGAGGTCACGAAAGATAAGAGGAGGGAGTCAAGAGAAAAAGTTGTCGAGGGGCGATCTGCTTCAGTGGACGACCTCAAAGAGGTCGAGGAAAGGGTTAAGTTGGCAATTCTCCAAGGAGAGGAAGATACGAGCAAGATGATAAGTTTATTTTATCATAAAGAAATGTTTAATATACTTCGAGCTAATAACTGAGATCGATATAATTTTTGTAGGTTGCTCGTCTTGTCAAAGAGATGTAGCTGGGTATAGAGGAAGAAAAAATCGAGTTGAAGAAGGTCAAGAGCGAGCTGGAGAAAGACTTAGCTCGAGCCAAGACTGAAGCCATGAAGGAAGTTAGGCAGCTGAAGGCCTCTCACGTTGTGGTGATTGGCCAGCTACAGGTTGAGGCAAAAGACAATCTAGATGAGATTATTGAGGATCGTGACATGCTATGTCGTCAGTTGATGCTGAAAGGTTACTCTGAAGAGGAGGTGGATGTCATTAAGGCGGACACCTACGTTGAGGTGGAAGATAAGGAGGAAGCAGAAGTGGTGGGGGTCGTAGATGGTTTGGATGGTGTTTCCCGCCAGATGGTGCTCGACAATCAAGGGGATGACGTCGAGCTCCCCGAAGGTGGAAGTGAGAAGGTAGGGTAGACACGTGTATTTGTTTGAATATTTTGTAAGTTGTTGAATTGGATATGGGGAAGAAACTTTTGTAGATTGACTTTGTTTTACAAACCTTTTGTAGGTAGTTAGAGAGATGAGTCTCAGAATAAATAACCTAGAGTCTGGACTTGCCAGTGAAAAAGAGACCTCTAAAGCCTTGCTGTCTGCGCAAGCAGAGCTGCAGGTTAGATAGGAATAGGTTTTTCGACTTGCATATTACACCAATGTTAAGTTATCAAGTCAACAGGATAGAAATGCATGGCAAAAATATTAACCTATTAATACATAATAATATATCGAAAGTGTGTACCTTGTACGCCGAAAGAAGATTCATGAAGTGTTTATCTGATAATGAACTCCAAACTTTTAGTATAAAGTATTTGGAAGCAAATGTTTAGAAACCACGTAGTCTCTTAGAAATGTAGTCTGGATATACTAGGAATTAGATTTCCTGAATCGAACTGTACTAAAACTTGCTATATTTCCCAGGTCGAATTGGATTCATATCGTGCACGCAAGGATAATGCACTCATGTGCAATCGAAAATTTGCGGAGCAGTTTGATTGGATGAAGGAGGTGAACGAGAACAGAGAGGATCAATACGTAAAAGCACATTTTAGACTTGAGAAGTTAAACCAGGCCATTTTTTACCTGACTCTCCAGGTCGAAGAGAAAGATTTTGAGATAAAGAAAGGATTAAAAGAGCTATCTGAGGCAACAGAACGTACCCAAAAGCTTTAGCATCTGGTTGAAGTGCTGGCTGTGAAGGGTAATCAGGCCGACACGACTCAATACCATATTTAGGCGCTGGTATAATCAGAAGAACAATTTTGATCTTATCTTCAGAACAGTAGGAACGAGCTGGAATGAATGAGATGAAAATTTATTGAAAAAGACGACGAGCTGAGGGTAGCCCGAAAGAATCTATCAGCTTCGGAAGCCGGAGCTGAACATTTGCAAACATCCCTCCCCGCCAAGGATATGGAATTCTGAGAAATGCAACGAAGGTGCGACAACTTAAACGAGAGAGTTGCCCGACTTAAAGCCGAAAAGGACCAAGCCATTGCTCATGCCAAGAAAGCCGAGGCTTGAGAGTGTTCAGGGGGAAGAAGAAATGAGGTTAAGGCTCCTTTAGTTTGAGGGGACGTAGTTAGTCTCTCGGGTCGAATTAGAGAGTTAGAGAGCAGCGTATCTCGTATTCAGGGGCATGTCCAAAAGGGAAATGCGAATTCGAGGGAATGTCAGCATAAGTTGGATGCTACTCTTATCAGGGAAAAAGTTTTGGAAAGGGAGATCAAAGCAAAGGACTTGCTGGTGAAGAGGAAGGAAGAATTATTGAAAAATCTGCCGGCTAGGGAAGAGTTGAACGTAAAAATTGGGAGACTTCGTGCTCGGGTAGTAGACTTAGAAGCCATGAACCTAGCTGAGTCGGTGAAGTATATTGCTAAATTAGAAGAAGATGTCATTTATTATGATAAGGTCGATGCGGATATAATTGAACAGAAGAATGATTATGCTAGGTTAAAGTCACGCCTCGAGAAGTTGAAGGTGAGATTTGCAACAGCGGTAGTACCTAATATGTCTAGATCTGACCTGTTAAGGATGATCGCTGCATATTTTGTAGAGTAAGTAAAAAAACTTGAGTTAGAATGAGATACCTTATTTAAAACTTTATCGGATAAGGGATGCATCTGTGGAGCTAAGATAGATCGAGGGAACTGTCTGGGCGTCATGATGACCCAACTGGGCCTTGAACTACTGAATCAATAGAACAAGGTAGAGTTGTTATGGCCCGCGAATTGAAAGAGATGCCTCTTGATGTGTGGGGAATCGCTGCTGACAGTACCTCAGTAGAAAGAATCCTTTATAATATGAATTTGACCTGAAAATAAATAGTATCTGTCACAGACACATTGTAATAGATGAAAGCTAGTATGACCATTGCCTTATCTTGTGTCTGGTGGGGTCTTTGATATAAGACAAATTTTTCACATTCGTTTTAATCGCAGAAATGGGTTGAGTTAAACCAAGTTAAAACTTGATTTGAACTATAGAAATGTCACAGACATATTGAAAGAGATGAAAGCTAGTATGACATTTGCCTTATCTTAGGCCTTGTTGAGTCTTTGATATGAAACAAGTTCTTACACTTTCCACAATCGTAGATATAGAAAGATTTAATTGAACCAAGTGTTATTCTCGATCCAGCCTACTGAAATGATCCAAACAAGTTATAAAAGATGAAGACTAGTATTATATTTGCCTTATCTCTTATTTGGCTAAGTCTTTGATGTAAAACAAGTTGTTATACTTGCCACAATCGCAGAGATAGAAAGATTCAGCTGAACCAAGTGTTATCCTCGATCCAGCCTACTGAAATTATCCAAAAAAGTTATAAAAGATGAAGACTAGTATTACATTTGTCTTATCTCTTGTTTGGCTGAGTCTTTCATATGAAACAAGTTTTTACACTTACCACAATCGCAGAGATGGAAAGATTCAGCTGAACCAAGTGTTATCCTCTATCTAGCCTACTGAAATGATCCAAACAAGTTGAAAAAGATGAAGACTAGTATTACATTTTCCTTATCTCTTATTTGGTTGATTCCTTGATATAAAATAAGTTTTTACACTTGCCACAATCGTAGAGATGTAGTAACAAAAACCAATCAAGTGATATCCCTTATTGAACTTGGAAAAGATTGATTATAAACTAGTATTATCTATGCCTGAATCTGTAAAATGTGGACGAATGTTTGTGAAGAGAATGACATTGTTCAAAAAAACTTTTATTGATAAGTTCAGAATTTACATTGGATGGAGATAAGAATCTCACTTTTGAAATTGAAAAACAAAAGGCGAGCAATGGAAATGGAGTAGTAAGACGCCTAACGATAGTACCGTTTTAGTCGTTTAGTGTTCCGAGGATTTGAAATAGGGATTTCCCCTTTTGTCATGAGATAGTATGATCCCAGGCCTGAGAGACCTGTGATAATGAATGGACCCTCCCAATTATCAGTTAATTTTCCAGCGTGAGGCTCTTTATAATGTTAAGGAATTTCTCTGAAGATGAGATTTCTTATTTGGAAAGTACGGCTCCTGACTCGGTTTTTATACGATCTGGCAAGCATATGATGATATCGATATAGGTTAGCGATGGCGCGTTCCCTGGTTTCATCAATCATATTGAGGTTACAAGCCAATTCAAACTCATTTTCCTCGTCAGTCAGCTCGTGATCACGAACTGGGTGATGATATTCAGAAGGAATTACTACCTCAGGGCCATAAGTAAGGAGGAACGGCGTACACCCAGTGGATTGTCGGGGAGTGGTTCGATACGCCCACATGACGTAAGGTAGTTCGCGAACCCAATTTCTTTTTTTCTGTGAGTAAAGCCATTTTTTTGTGTCCATCCACGATGGTTTTGTTGGTAATTTTGGCTTGGCCATTGCCTTGAGGGTAGTATGGATTTAATGGTGAGTGGATGATATTATGGTAATTTAGGAAGGTTACGACCTTATCTCCCACAAATTGGGGCCCGTTATCAATACAAATTAGGTGGGGGCACCCGAATCGAGTGATTATGTTGTTCAAGATAAAAGAGATAACCACTTCTTCTCTGGTTCAACATAGTAGAATTGCTTCTACCCATTTTGTAAAGTAATCGGCAGCTACGAGTAGGTGACGACGATTACCTGGAGAGCTAGGGAATTCGCCGACGAGGTCTAGTGCCCATCTTTTGAATGGCCAGAAAACCTTGCTTGCCTGGAGTTCGAGCGCAGGGGCGCGTATCATATTTCCATGTCTCTGGCAGGTATCGCACCTGCGGGAGTACTCTTCTGCTTGCTTGCGCATGCCGGGTTAGAATGCTCCTTGAGTTATAGCTCGGTTCGCTAATGATCTACCTGCGGCATGGGAACTACAAGTTCCTTCGTATAATTCGTGGAGCAGTTCGTCTGCTTTTGACTTCAAGAGGCACCTGAGGTAAGGCCCTGTAACGGAGAGGCGGTAAAGCATACCGTTTCGAGTAATGTAACGCTTTGAGTTGTTGATCAGCTGTTAGCACTCTTTTGGATCTACAGGAAGTGGTCCGTTGTACTTGTTGTCGACACCGAGGTAGGCTAAGAAAGACTTTTGCCAATCATCGTCTCCCCCTTTATCGCCCCCAGTGTTGATCGTGCATACAGATATGCGATCAATGCTAGGGGTTGAAATGATTTCGATCTGAAGATATCGAGCTTTCGTTCTCAAGACCCTGGCTAGATATGCCAAGGAATCGGCGTGTCTATTTTCCTCTCGAGGAAGATATTCGAGAGTTGCTTTCGCAAACTTACTCATCCGATCTGCAATGAAGGCTGCGTATTCGATCATCTTCCCATTCTTCCTGTACTGCTTTGAATAATGATGAACGATGAGTAATAAATCTGTGAAAACTGAGAGTTTGGGGACATCGAGCTCAAGAGCGAGGTCGAGTACATAAATGAGAGCTTCATACTCAGTGACATTATTTGAGGCCTCAAAATCCAAGCGGATTGATTTCTCAATTCTGTCATTAGAAGGGGTAATCAAAACAATCTCAATTCCTAACCCTGCGGGTCCTGCTGATCCATCTGTGAGAAGCCTCCACCCTGACGTAGTGATCCAGTCAGCTCGTTCGTCGAATGGCTTGGGGTTGGATTCTCTGGCATATTTTCAGTAAGGTCTGGGTTGTACTCCTCCCACTCAGGATCCTCCACTGGAAAATCCGTATGGCAACGGCCAGACCTTTTCTGGAATGACATTGTTCAAACTTGATATCATATTCACCCAAACAGACTGACCATTGTTGCACTCTTCGTGACTTCTCTTTTATGGACAAAACTTCTCGAAGTGGGTAGTTCGTCATAACTTTGACGGAATGTGCTTGGAAGTAGTGCTTGAGTTTCTACGAAGTGTAAACAAGCGTGAGAAGAAGTTTCTCAATTTTAGAGTTCCTTGTTTCTGCTGGTGTAAGTGTTTTGCTGATAAAGAAGACTGGTATCTCTATTTTCCCTTCCAGGCGAATGAGAACCGAGCTGAGAGAAGTGTTTGTTGTCTAGAAGAAACCATAATTAAAAATTATAATGAAAGACTGCCTTAGGGTATCGTGGAAATGCAACATTTCCTACAAATGGCTCCAAATATAATGGCCAAATTCTGTAAGATCGATTTAATTAGGAATTAGATATCACACTAATGAACCTGCAACAATATTCTACTAGAAAGTAAGAAATTAAAACATGTGTTTTTAGAGTGGAAAACCTCTGAATAGGTAAAAAATCGCGACCTCTTATGGAAGATTTTTGTAAAAGTATATTTATTGCTTTGAGTGGATATCTTTATTACAAGTGATCTCTAGAATATAAAAATTCTTTTTTATCTTGTAAATAAGAAGTTTTGAGTGATTTTTCTGGTCCCTACCTCTTCTGGAACTTTTCCTTTTTATAGGCTTCTCCACAGCTCTTCATCAATCTAAAACACGTTTTCCAAATAATGTGGTTAGTGGAGGCTGACTGAATAACTGACTAGTTCGTGAGAGACAGGTATCTTTAACTGAATAATGTTTTCCGGGTTTAGCTCGACCCACATTCTTGAATAGTTCGTGGGGCTGGTTGGAATGTTTGATTGGAGTGTTAAGTGTTAAAATTGTGTAAGCCAGAGATGGAGGTAAATCAAACTGCGTGAGCTCGATTATGATTGAGATCGAGGGATAAGTCCTTATACTGCCAAAAGCCGTGAACTCACTATGTTCCTTTAATAAAATAAAGATGCTTTTTTTTTGCCGTTCCACGAGATGCCTAGCGTTGACTCTACCCTGACCTGCCATCGTCTTGACCTCATCCCCAAATCCGCAACTATAAAATAGAAGAAGCGTACTTTGGCACCGAGGATTCGAGAAGCAGTGAACCTCAAGGTTGAAAAACTCCTGGCTGCTGGTTTAATCAGAGAGGTCAAGTACGGCGATTGGTTCTCAAATATCATCATTATCCCAAAAAGAATGGCAAGATCCGAATCTACATCGATTTCAACAATCTCAACAAACACACGCCCAAGAACATTTTCCCTCTCCCGATCATTTCTGTACTTTTGGACGCGACAGGCGATCATGAGCGCCTATCTATGATGGACGCGGCTTCTGGATACAGCCAGGTACCCCACTACCCTAAAGATCAACTTAAAACTTCGTTTATCACAGAACAAAGGCTTTATTATTTTAATGTGATACATTTTGGCCTCAAAAACGTGGGTGCCACTTACCAACACCTTGTTACCACCATTTTTAAACCTCTGTTTGGCAAGTTGGTCGAAGTTTATATTGACGACATGTTGTTTAAGAGTCTCCAAAAACATACCCATATACAAGACTTGACTGACGTCTTTTCGATACTTCAATCATACAATATGAAATTAAACCCCAACAAGTACCAATTCAGCGTATCCTCCATAAAGTTTTTGGGTCACCTCATTAGCAAATGAGGCATTGAGATAGACCCTATACAAATTCGAGCCCTTGTTGATATGCCATTAAGAGTGCAACATTAAGAGTGCAACATTATCTTCTCCCCCTCTACCCCTTATTACCCATAGGGAAATGATTAGGTATAAGCAATCAATAAAACTATAGTCGATGGTCTTAAGAAATACGTCGATGAGAAGAAGGGTATGTGAGTTCAAGAATTACAATATGTACTAAGGGCCTACCGTACCATACCAAGAAAGGCGATGGGTTATACTCCTTTCCTCTTGGCCTATGGTACCGAAGCTGTGTTGCCCACTCAGTTCAAGGTACCAACACGCGACCCAGACCTTCCCGCAAAGATAACAAGTTTGAACTTGGATGCAATATGTTATGAATCGATAAAACTAGAAACTGAGCTATAGCTAACCTTAAACGTTATCAAATCTCTCTCTAGAGGTCGTACAACAAGCGGGTTCGACCAAGAAGCTTTGATAACGGAGATTTGGTACACCGACTAGTCACACCACCCTCTTTAAAGCCTCGTAATACTGGCAAGTAAGCCGAATTCTTGGATGGACCTTATGTCGTGTACGATAAAATCGACAAATGATCATATTACCTGATGACAGAAGCTGAGAAGCCCCTACCCAATCCTTGGAACATAATATAGCTAGTATCCTACAAAAGGTCACGGCCACCAATCCTCACAGCTGATATAACCACAATATATAATCAATAAATATATTTTCCTCCTCTGAGCTTCATCTCATATCTCCAGTAAACTTCTTGAGTTGGTCAAACCTAAGTATCACGTCAACCCTTTGGCCTGACTGATATTTGGGGGTGACCTAGAAGTTTTTCAAGCTTCCAATTCAAGCACTCCCGAGTAGCATGAATGGTTAACAGACTGGATACTCAGAGATACATTGGGGCTGACCACATTATGCTTCATTTAGGATCAAACCCGCGGATAGAAATACCCAGGGGCGATCTTAGAAGTCTAATAAACTTCTTGAGTTGGTCAAACCTAAGTGTCATGTCAACCCTTCGACCCAACTGATACTTGGGGGTGACCTTGAAGATTTTCAAGGTTCCAATTTGAGCACCCCCGAGTAGCATAAATGGTCAACAGACCGGACACTCGGGGATGCATTAGAGCTGACCACATTATACTTTGTTTAGGATTAAACCCATGGATAGAAAAACCTGGGGGCGACCTTCGAAGTCCAATAAACTTCTTTAGTTGGTCAAACCTAAGTATCATGTCAGCCTTTCGACCCGACTGATACTTGGGGACGACTTCGAAGTTTTCAAGGCTCCAATTCGAACACCCCCGAGTGGCATGAATGGTCAACAAACCGGACACTCGGGGATGCATTGGGGCTGACCATATTATGTTTTTTTCAGGATCAAACCCTCAGATAGAAATACCCAGGGGTGACCTTCGAAGTCCAGTAAACTTTTTGAGTTGGTCAAACCTAAGTATCATGTTAACCCTTCAACCTGACTGACACTTTGGGGGTGACCTCGAAATTTTTCAAGGTTCTAATTCGAGTAACCCTGTGTGGAGTGAATAATCGACAGACTGGCCACTCGGGGAAGTATTGGGGCCACCCACATTTTTGCTTTGATCAGGATCAATCCACGGATCTAAATACCCAGGGATGACCTCGACGTCCTGCGTACTTCTTACCTTAATCCAATATCACCCTACAGTTTTCAATATTCCCAAGTCTGCATATCAAACATACCAGCAAATCCATTCGAATACACAGATATACCAGTAGATATCAAATTGTTAAAATCAAGCACAGTCTTAAATTGTCGGCATTGAGAGGCTTGGAAGAAGGTACCAAATCTTTGATATCAAAGCTTCTTGGTCAAACCCTCTTGTTGTACGACCTCTAGAGAGAGATCTGATAATGTCTGAGGTTAGCTATGGCTTGGTCTCTGGTTTCATCGATCTATAACATATTGCATTCAAGTTCAAACTCGTTATTTTCATCGGGAAGGTCAAGGTCGTGTGTTGGCACCTCGAACTGATTGGGAAACACAGCTTTGGTACCATAGGCCAGGAGGAAAGGAGTATAGCCTGTCGCCTTTCTTGGTGTGGTACAGTAGGCCCAGAGTACGTGTTGTAATTCTTGAACCCACCGACCCTTCTTCTCGTCTGCGTATTTTTAAGACTATCGACTATAGTTTTATTGATTGCTTCAACTTGACCATTTCCCTGTAAGTAATAAGGGGTAGAGGAGGAGAGGATAATGTTGTACCTTTTAAGGATATTACTGACTTTGTTCCCTACGAACTATGGACCGTTATTGCATCGAATCATATGTGGGCAGCCAAAATGTGTAATGATATTTTCCTAGAGGAACTTGGTGACTTCTTCTTCCCTGGTTCGACATAAAGGCACGGCCTTGACCAATTAAGTGAAATAATCGGTGGCAACTAAACTATGTTCCCTGCTTCCCAAAGCTTTAAGAAAAGGGGCCACGAGATCAATGGCCCATCGCTTGAATGGCCAAGCAACTTGGCTGCAATGGAGTTCTTGTGAGGGGCTTCGGATATCATGGGCGTGGCGTTGGTATTTATCACAGTGCTTCACATATTCTTTGGCTTGTTTCTTCATATTGGGCCAGAATAAACCCTTGGTGATTACTCGGAGAGCCATGGATCAACCAGCTATGTGGGAACCACAATTGCCTTCATGGAGTTCAGTAAGTATGGTGGTGGCTTCGCATTGGGAAATACAGAGGAGGTGTACACCGTTTAGGGATTTGCAGTGTAGACAGCCTTTGAGAATGGTATACCGTCAACAGTTTTCCAGTAGCGAGCATTTGGCTTTGCGGTCCTTCGGTAGGGTAGAACTATTGAAGTAGGTTAGGAAAGGTATGTGCCAGTCTTTAGGATCGAGGCTCTTTCCCCCAATATTGATGATATTGATTTCTATCTGGTCGATACTTGGGCATTCGAGCACTTTGATATTGAGAGTTTGAGATTCGAACTGACCTAACATGGTGGCGATGTAAGTGAGGGCATTAGCATGTTTATTTTTTGCCTCGAGGGTAATATGTAATCGATGATTTTTCTGGAAAATGATTCATGCCCTGGCAGACGAGTACTGCATACTCAGCCATACGCATTATACCCTATATAAGAAGAGGATTGGCATTGGTTTGATATATTTGAGTATCAAGTTTAGGTTTCCTACTGTACTATTACCTACCTACCCCTCACATCGGCCATACCACGATCGAATACTTGAATACCATTACCTCCACCCCATAAACTCGTATCACCCAGCACTTATGCTTCAAAAAATATATATATTAGAAGATCAAACTAAATCACTTATCCCTAACGGGCGGTCCAGAGAGATACCTGTTTGATGACATTGATTGTATCGAAGTCAAAATCTAACATCTACAAATGCATCTCTTGTTTATATCTCTGCAACAAATTTAACAGCAACAATGGTGGTCTTTTCTTTCACTTGGGTCTCTCCGCTCTTACCGAAGTCTCGAACTTTATTACTATTTCTATTCGTTTTTTATATCGAAGCTTAACCGCGCCTACATTATCATCGCCTAAATTACCTACGCCTGTTATGCTTCCACACATCGATAACCTAATCTTTGTTTTATTCAAAAAAAAATGTGGGAATACGTCAACAAGCAAAAAAAACAACAAGCACAACAACGACAACATCTTACTCTACATACCCACCCACAATACTGAAGAACCCCCCTATTTACATGCGGGGTAGTTCTTTCAGTGCCCCAAGCAAGTCTTGGTAGCATCTTTGGCTTCCACCAGTTGTTCCGCCAGGTCTCACAGTAAAAAAACCGTTGAGTCACGCTTGGGAAACACCATTGCATTACTCTCTACTAGTGTACGAACGGCTGCCCGCAGATCACTTCTCCGGGCTCTAGCATTACCAAGTTCGGCATCGGCGCCCCCAAGTCTTGATCCTCAAAATACTGCTACCTCAGATGCATAGAGTTGGCATACACTCGTTCATTCTTCTCCTCCAGTTTCTTCTGGTAACGTGTGTTCGGAGTAAGTTCTATTACTGTATTAAACATAGAAGAAGATGAACAGTACTTGAACATTTCCACCCCCCCCCCAAGCGGCCCCTATTTATACAATGTTTAAGGTGCATTAATTACCTCCTTAATCAGCATTATCTTAATTACTCTCCTCGAAACTACCCACATTCATACCAGTCAACTTTTTAACTTCACATGCTTAACAGTTCTTCTCAGTACGCGCCATTTACAATAATTTTTAAGGCCCCTGCTGAGAGGGGGAGAATGTAGTAGCCTACTCGTAACCTTCCAGTACTAGTCGAAGGCTACATCGAAGCCTACAAGAGACTTGAAACCCATCAAGACAATAACGAGTTCCACGAAGCTTTTCGAGAATAATCGAACACTCAAGCACATAGTCAATCGAAGTAAGTCAAAGCTGAAGCTAAATACAGTCGGTCAACATTAACGCCAGAATGACTTCGACCATAGTAATATATGGTCAAAGGCAGACACACCTGACAGCCAACTCGCCAGACAGAATAGTAAAAATAAGCTGTTAGACAGCTACAGTGTCAGAACCGACTTATCGTACAGGACAGCTACCCCAAGGGGTACACATGTAATCTGACCACACATGGTGACTAACCCCTTTTCTATCTCCTATAAATAGAAGAGAGGAAACACTGTGGATGGGTTAGAAAAACTCTGCTTAAACCCCTCCTAATATTACCTTCGTATACCCTGTAATCTACTCTTAACTCGAACTATCATCTGACTCAACATATATATATATATATATATATCCTCGCTAGAGGTCGTGGAGAACCCAATTCATGAACTCCAAGCAAGTATGTTAGTGTATTAAACAAGTTATTTATAGTATTATATATTTACCAAAACCCCTAGCCGAAGGTAACCTTTAAGGTGTAAGAGCTAGGTTTCCCCTCTACGAAACCAGGCCCCTACATCTCTCGTAATGGTTGGGTGGTGATGACCTTGATTCTAGGGGATTGGAAGTACGGTCGTAACTTCTGTGAGGACTATACCAGGGCAAGGGCCTGTTTCTCCACTGTGGAGTATCGTAGTTCCGCCCCCAGGAGGGTTTTACTGATGAAGTAGACCAGTTTCTCAGTTTGGTTGTCCGTACGGATAAGGACTGCACTGATGGATTTATCTATATTCCCGAGATACAAGCCCAGCAGCTCGTATTCTTTTGGTACACTAAGGATGGGCGGGGTGGCCAAGTATCGTAAAATATTTTAGAAAGTTGCCTCGCATTCGCCATTTTATTGGTACTTTTTATTATCACGGATACATTGGAATAGTAGACGGTATTTGTAGGAAGCTTTGTAAATGAAGCGGCCGAGTGCGGCGATTTTTCCCACAAAGGCTTGAACTTGCTTCAGTGTTCGTGGTGATGGCATATAGGCGAGGACACGGATCTGATCAGGGTCAGCCTCAATTCCTCGCTGACTGACTAGGTGTCTGAGGAACTTCCTTGAGGAGACTTCAAAGCTGTATTTCTTGGGGTTCAGTCGCATCTTATAGGATTGTAGCTTTGTAAAGATGGTCTCGAGGTCGGTGAGATGGTCACCACTCAGTCTACTATTTTTGAGCATGTCGTCAATGTAAACTTCAACTATTTTCCTTAATTATTCTTTAAATATGGTGGTGACGAGACGCTGGTAAGTAGATCCCACATTTTCAGGCCGAAAGGCATGACGGTATAACAGTACAGGTTTTACTCAGTGGTAAAGGAGGTACAGTTTTGGTCCCCGGTTGCCAATGGTATTTTGTTGTACCTAGAATAACTGTCTATGAAAGACAATTGCTCGTGTCCGGCCGTGAAATCAACCAGTCTGGTGATGAGGGGCATAGATAAGCTATCATTTGGACAGTGTCGATTGAGGTCGGTAAAATCAATACAGACTCGCGTTTTCCCATTCATCTTGGGGACGGCCTCCATATTGGCTACCTAGCGTGAGCAGTTTACGGGTCTAATAAACCTTGCCTGTAGTAACTTTTAAATCTCTTCGTTTATGGCCCCTCATAACCTTGGGGCTACTCGGCACAGTTTCTGCTTGACGGGGGTTGCTTTGTCGTTAGCGTGCAAGTGATGACATGTCACTTCAGGGTTTATACCCGGTATTTTGTCGAATGACCAAGCAAAGATGTCTTTGTACTGCTGGAGGAGGGTGATAAGGTCTGATCGCTCATCACCTGTCAATAAGGAACCAATATACGTTATTCTTATGGGGACATTGAGGTTAAACTTATCGACCGCCTCCACGAGAGGCGGTGTACAATCTCTATTGAATGTGCTTATAGCTATATCATTCTGATTAGAAGGTGGTGCATCTGCATTTATTGGCATATCTGGTTAGCAAGGAACGAGGGATGAGTCCACCACCAAGGGCTTGTTCCCTATTCGTTGTTAATCCTCAATGGCGATATTCTTCCCCTTTTTCTTAAAATTCTCGCAATTCATTAAGTTTTGGAGAGAGTTGGCGTAATAGATACGGGTCACGGCCTGGTAGCCTCGTATCTGGTACAGGCCAAATTTTATTGGGAAGTGTATTACCTGGTGGTAGAAAGATGGGAAGGCCTTTATGGTGTAGATCCAATCGTGTCCCAGGATGCCACTATAATGGACTGTGGGGTTGTTAATGATGCTAAACGTGGTGGATACCATGACTGGTTCGACCTGTACCTGAGTGACGAGCTCCCCCATAGCCCGTTCAGTAGACCCGTTAAAACCTGAGATCTCTATTTTGGATAGTGCCAAGCAATCCTACATGTTCATGTTTCAGAGGGTATCGTAATATAGGATGTTGGTACCACTGCCAGAATCGACCAGCATACGCTTAACGAGGACACCCCCAATCACAATCCAAATGACTAGAGCATCGTCATGCAAATGGGAGACTAAGCCAAGGTCTTGGTCAGTAAAGTAGATTGCCTGCTTGTACGGCATATTGGTGACTGCCTCAATATCGTGGGTCATACGTTGGTTCTCAGTAAGGCGATAACACTTCCTCATAGAGTTGGAGATTGCATTACGTGACGATACTCTATTAAGATCCCCAATGATCATTTCACACACTATTAGATGCCCCTGTGCCTATACGCTTATCGCGGGCTAGTCGAGTGGTTTACGAGGTAGTCTGTCAGCAGGCAGGATGGGTCGCTTGAGGTACTGGGTATAACGCCCTTGGCGGAACCAAGTCTCAGTCATATTAATGAGATCATAGTATCCTCGGTGGTGTGGTCATGGACATCGTGGTGTGCGTAATACGGGCGGTCGGGATGATTCGACTTGGGGTGCGATTTCCTGTAGTCGGGGTCATTCTTGACGATGAAAAGGAGGTTCGCCCGTGTAAGAGTAAGGTCACTAGGGGAATACCATTCCCAGCGTGGGGATCTCTGTCTTCCATCCCGTGGGGGATACGTTTTATCACGTAGGTCGCGCCTCATACGCCTTTTGTTTCTACCGTCGTCAGGGGGTCGCATTGTTGGTCCCCCGGGTGTTTAGAGGTGTCGGCAAAAGTAGTACTTAGGAGGGCGGCAGTTTGCGAGGCGGATGCGCGATTGTCAGCTTCCACATTATGGTATTTTTGAACTTTCTCGTAAAGGTGCTCGAGTATTTCAGGTAGCTTCATGTGCAAGGCCTCGCGGAGTTTAGAACCGGGAAGGCAGGCACCCATGAAGGCGAGGTAGGCGGTTGGGGAATCGACCCGTTCAATGAGGGTGAGCTCGCTCTTTAACCTTGAGAGGAAGGAGTCGATGGTTTCGCCAATCTGTTGCTTTAAAGAAAAAGCTCGGCTAGCTATTTCTTGGATTGCTGGTTGTATAGGTACATCTCAATAAAAGTTAGCAAGATTTGCTCGAACGTGGAGATAGAGTTGGGTTCTAGACTCTAAAACCAGGTTAGGACCCCGTCGGACAAGGTCAAGGGGAACAAGCGACACATGTGCTCATCCGTTTGATATTGTAGGTCGATGTTGTATTAGAATTTGGAGAGGTGTTGGCCTGGGTCCTGACTCTCGGTAAAGGCCTCTATCTTCGGTCGGGAGTAGCTATGGCCCAGGACGTAGCTCCAGATAGTCGCAGTGAAAGGTATATTATGGATCCGACGTAGGGTCTTATTGATTAACCGCCTAGTAGGATCAATAACTTATATATTTTTGATTAGTGTCTCCACGGACGTGACCGTTAATGGTAGTTGGTCATTGATGCCAGTATCCCGTCTGGCGGTGACCCCACTCCTGGTGGATGACTCGTTATAGTAGTTCTCATGGTGCTGAGCGTAGGGTGGCTCGTATGAAGGTATGCTGGGGTACCGGTCTTGAAATCTGTCGTTATAGGCGAGATGTCGTTCAGCATAGAGTTGGTAGCCGTGCCCGGACGGGTAAGAGGGGTTATCAGGGTTGTATGATTGGTGCCACTATGGGGGTTTTCGTAGACGTCGCCATGCCAGACTCTAAAGTCCACTACGGGTGCTGGGGCCACATTTCACCGTATTACGGTGGGTCATTGAGGCTAAGCTGGTAAGCGGGTCGTGGCTGGGGTGGGCCCATCACATGGTGCGTAGGGGAGCAGCGGTATAGCAGGGATGGGGATGAATGAGGGTATTAGCGGTCCTCGTGGCGATGGTTATGGGTGGTGGACCGGCGTGGGTTAATGTTAGTATACTGGGTTGTGAACTAGGGGCAAAATGTCGTTATCGAGTATTGCTTCGTGCGGTGTGGACTTGATGACCGAAGCAGATAACGCAGGGGTCCAGCGACAAGGGAGTCGCGTAGCTCCTCATTGGCTTTTTGGAGTTGGCGGATTTGGTCCTCTTTAGTAAACATCTACTCTTGTAACTGTAGTAACGCAGCTCACATCTTGGCCATAGCTTACTCTTGGAATTAGTTTTGAGTATAAACCACCATCTTCGCTCGTTAGAGGTTGAATATGGGAACGCAGACGGCGCCAATTGTAGTCCCGTGATTCCTCTCAGGAATAACAATGAGTGTATATTCATTTTGGGCTTGATACTTTCCGCTGGAGGAGGGCACCACTCGACTCTCTCCAGGTTTTTCTCCGTCTCCTTGACTTAGCTAGTTGTCTTTAGAAGAAGAAGAAGAAGAAGATCTCCTTTAGGTTACCTCTCTGCCTCTACTTATAGGGAGGGTTTGACCGAGGAGTGCCCCTGCTTACGTGCTCATTGTAGATATCCCTTCAGGGTCGTAGGCTTCTATATTTTCACGTGGGCAGGAGGCAAACTAATGGATCGTCGTCGGTTGTGCTTGCAACGGCTCTATGGTCGTTAGGCGAGTCCCAGCCCAAGATCTTATTGTCGTTAGTTGGGAGCTCGCAAGACGACCTGGCTAGTTAGCACTAGCTAAAGTGTTCCTGCTTTTAGTGGTGGGGTCGTTCAACCACCTTCTACCTCATTGCTAGCGGGAGCATGCTTCTACATATATAAAGAAAAAGTTTCAGAGGAGATAAGGACCAGAAAAACTAGATTTTCTAGACTCTAACACAGGAATTTCTAGATTCTAAACACCACAAAAACTTCTTATTTCAAGATCAAGTATTTCTAATTCAAGAAATCACTTGTAATAAGATATCAGCCTCAAGCAATAAAAGTTACAGTTACTAAATCTTCTACTCGAGGTCGTGGTTTTTTATCTATTCAAAGGTTTTCCACGCTAAATCACCTGTGTCATTTCTTACATTACATTAATTTTTGTCACAGGTACATTTGGTGTAAAATCTAATTTCAAACTATTTTGAGCTACGAAATTAGGCCATTACACGGCTCATCATAAGTCGTATGGCTTGAAGTGAAGAAGGCGGGAATAACTTTATGCACAATTGTCCACAAGTTGAAAATCAAGCGAGGCCTATGCAACTACATGGGTGTACGATGTTGGGTGGTCAAATAAATGCTTACAATTTTTAAAATATGAACCAAATGTGTAGCTTGTCGGTCTTCCTCAGTTTGTTTTTTTTAACCCAACTTTTATTATGAATCTTCAATTAGGCATGATGAATACAAAATAACAATGTCCAACACCAACATATGTTTGTCCCACCTACTTGGGCTAGAATGGCTTGCAAGGATCATCTACTATTGCTCAAGACTCACTGAAGAACTCACATCTTCCAGATACTATTAGCCAAGTTCATATGCAAAAAATGCATAAGAATATGCAATCCAAAACTTTCAAGGGTCACGGGTATCTTCGTTTGTCATTTTATATTTTTCATAGCATTTATCTTACAAATGATTATATATTGCATATATTCAAAAATACCCTCTATGTTCTTGTGACATTTTGTAACACTCCTTGCATGCAAGAGAGACCTCGTTCACCTATCAATGGCTGGCAAAGAAGTGAGGGAAAATTGATAACTGGATCGGATCATCTAACCTCAGCCTATCATTGCATGATTAACAACATTAGATGTGATCTAATGATGGAAAATTGATAACTGGACCGGATATTGCAATTGCCATCCAAGAAGTGAATATTGGCTATTTTCCTTGCAAATTATGTATAAATTTCTGCATTCTTTTTCAATGTTTATCTTTCCATACTTGTATATTATAATTCATCAGTTTTGGGCAGAAAATTAAAACAGGAGGAGGGATATATGTATTTTATCTTTTTACATGACCCTTCCTACTTCTGAAATATATTATGTACCTGCACATTGATGAACCCGTTATATTATTTTATCTTGGTAACTCTTTAATTATGTATCTCACTCTGCTTTGCACATCCTGCAGATGGCAAAGATGCAAAACGTCAAATTCGCTCCCCTTAGTCTCTATAGGGATAACTACATTTCAGGGAAGATGGATGTTGAGATTCATCTCATATTCGAAGGCTTGGAATCAACCATCTTTGACGAAATTGCCTTTAACACTTGAGGAAAAAGTGCAGCTTACAGCTAAGCTTTTTACACTTCCATTCGAGCAGGATAAATAGGAGGTTGCGACAGGGGAGGGTAAGAACATCTTTAGTAGAAAGGGTAAAGGCAGGTTTTATCGTCTTTTGCAAGGTTGAGGTCAAATTTTGCTCCCGAAGACAATAATGGGAGCGATAACATGATATGTCATCGCTGATCAGCATGCCAACATTCTAAATGCTTGAACTTGCTCCAATATGAGAGACGCCAACATTGTTTCAGGAGGAGTTGCCCCCCCCCCCCCCCCCCCCCCCCCCCCCCCCACACACACACACACACACACACACACACACACACACGAAATTTCATACACCTAACCGTCTGCAGCTTTTCCGTTCCGTCTGAAACGAACTCAAACTGGACGCAGTACAACTCAAGTTTTCCACACATGTAATCTTGGGTTCCTGTAATAATTCACACTCTGCTGGAGCGAAAAAAAAAAAATTGGAGCCGAACTTAGAACGATTCTCTCTTTCCGTCTCAGAGTACTCTACACTCTTAGCTTCTAAATGAAACCATAACTGCCTCTCTCTCTCTCTCTCTCTCTCTCTCTCATCTACTGTTAGGGCATTGAGCTGAGATTGGTGAAACGCACAATCTAACATCTGTAAGTTTATCCCTCCTATCTCTAGCTCTCTCGTAGAGCAAATGATTTGAATTTCATCACCAATTCTTATTTATTAGGATTCAATCATGAATTTGAGTAGTATTAGTTGTTATTGATACTGGGTCATGTTTGAAATCTTGTATATGTTCTTACAACTACTCATAAGTCATAATCACACTCACATTTGGCAAAACTATATATGGTATCGGGTTATAGGTTGTTTTGATGATTCTGGGATTTGGGGGCAATAAAACCATCTACCCCATTATCAAAATAGCAGTTTATTTAGGCTCCGTTTGGTACACTGGAAATGTTTGTGATCGAAAACATTTCCGGGGAGTTAGGCAAATGCTGACCCTTGGATGAACGGAAGTGTCTTTGATCACAAACACTTCTGGTGTACGAAGTGGAGCCTTAATGGTTGGGATTTTTCATTGACTCATTGATGATGTTATCAGTGTATATTGAGCAATGTTTGGTATTGATGGTTTAGATAGAGATGATTGTTTTAGGAGGTTTAAGGAGAGTTGGATTTGGGGGTTATAAGAGATATGGTGTTTATTGGTACAGAACATGTCTTTTTCCTTTCTGATTGAGGATCTTTTTTCTTTGTTTGGTATGCGGGTTATTAGATCTAGATTGAAATAGGGTATTCTAGTACATGTACATGGCTATTAAACTTGTGGAGTAACCTAAATCCTTATTTTATTTCTTTGCCTTTGCTCACTACTGAAACTAAGCACGGTCATTTTCTATTGTATTATGGTATTTTAGTATGTTCCTAAATTTTGATGAAAATTTGTATCCAACTCATTAATATCGTACCATTTAAGAGTTATTTCCTGCAAAAAGTTATATTTAAGTCACCATTGGAGGTGCTCTAAGGAGGGTTGATACCCTTTAACTCCTAGAACCCAATTCTAGACCCTGTTTCCTTTCATTTTCTATTGCTACAGCTCCACCACTGAACCAGAAATGATTAAGCATTTCTTCTCTCCATAGAAATATTGATTGATTTGGTTTCTGTTTTTACCTAATGTTGGTTTTCTGGCATAACTAAGAATCGATGCTTTATATTCTTTTATCAGTACGAAAGCTAAACATAGTTTCTGAATTTATTCCCACCAAGTTTCAGAACCGGTGAATATGAACTGGAATACCTGCTGAGAACACAAACAAGGAGAATCGTGGGTGATGCAAAAGTGGCTTTAACAAGGTTAACCCTCCCCCTCATTAAAATATGTTATATTATAATTTTCTATAAAATCTATATTTTTTGTTCTCAAGGTGAGTAAAGCGTAAGCAAACATCGACGTTTTTTCATGTGTGCAAATTATGAATTTTTTCTTACACGACGTTATAATTTTGTATCGAAGTTGTAGGTAGCAAAGAACATATTGGTATGTTTTGATTTCTAGGATTTTATTGATTATTGCATGGAATCCTATATAGAGGTCAAAAATTAGAACCCATATTTTTTTCTTTGTTAGATTTGCTCATTTTGGACGGTTGGACCTCTATCCCATTTGGGTTGTTCGTGCTCTTCAATGAGTAAATCTGTAAGAATGTAGGTCCATTGTAGGGCTTAGATAGTAAATCACAAGTTTGAGGTTGTTGGCTGCATGTTGGCGGAGACCAATACCCTGCTTTTTGACTTCTCCCACATGTAATCCCAGAGCGATGGAAAAAGAGAAGATTGTGAGTCAATTTGGGAATGGAGTATTTAAGGGAAATATTAGAGTAGGTCTATTAAAAATGAAAATTGGTGTTTGAGAGCATTGTATACTTTTGGGGTGGATGGATTCTTGCATATATTTGTTTGGACCCTGGGGTAGATGAAAATGGGCTACAGGTACAAATTTTGAAGGTGAAACTCTTTTGGGTATGTGTTTTTTTCTACTGCAACCGCGGGTTAAGGCAGGACCTCCTCAATAATAGAACTAATGTTTGAGGGCAAGGAGCTAGAGGAGTGAATATTTAGTCCTATACTTACATAAATAGAACTCAAGTTACTCAACAAAATAGCAACCTTATTACAAGTAGCAGATTCATGTGTATTTCACTTTTAAATTTTTCTCCAGCATTTGTGTATATCACTCAAAGTCGCTGGGTGCCTCAAAAAAAAGAAGAGAAAAAAGATATTGATTGTACTCCCTCCCTTCCTCCAAATTGTGGTGCTTTGAATTGAAATTGTTTGTCTATAAGCTTGGTATGATAATAAAGCCTCACTTAGTTTGATAGTATCTTGGTGCTAGCATTGTGTTGGATGATTATAGACAGACCATGATCACAAACATACAGTACATTGGGTTTGTTCAAAAAGTATTTAATTTAATTTATTCTTGAAAAATTAATATACACCCAGAACCCCATTTCTCTCAAATTTAAACCCCAAATTCCCGAATTTGCGAAATCAAAATCAACCAACATAGTTATTATTAGGTGATAAAAGAAAATTTGGCTAGGCCCATGTTTGGTTTGTAAACCCTGAACCCAATTCTAAGATGACATTCAACTCATACATAGAGACTAGAGTATTTTCCCTCAGCACAGAGAGAGAGAGGGTGAGTGTTTGAATTTGGTTCTTCGTCAGCTTCCAACTACCCCAAAGCAAGTTATAATTTAGATGATGCTTAAGATGTAGTAGTTGCAGACCATCCAACTCAGAGAGAGAGAAAGAGGGAAAATAATATCTCAATTGCAGAAGGAGCCTTAAATGGTACCCGCATGCCTATTTCTTCTTCTTTATTAAGCCCATCTATTAAGTAAGTCCATATACAATAGTTGACCTTTTAGACAAACCCAATAGCCATCATGGCTAGATCACATTGACACCCCTTTCCAATGGGAAATGAAGTAATAGGGATGACAATGGGGCAGATTTGGGTCCCTTCCATTACTGGACTCAACAATAAGATCTGAGCCCAAGGAGATGTTTATGTGTTATTACTATCTATAAACATATGGCATTTGATCCCATCCCACCTCAATTTCATCATCTCATCCTCTTCTGTTATTATTACCCATTTCTTTAACAAACCCACTTTCACAAAATGGGCATTTGATATCCACTTCCATTACTGGACTCATCATTTGAGAACACATGTAACACCAATACCTATCAACCAAAGCTTCAACAAACTCATCTCACCAAATTGTGTCAACTCAGGTTAAGACCCATGACCCGACCCAAACCCAAATTAATATTTAAACAGGTCAAAAGGGTCAGGTCAGGTTGACCTGTTTAAATTCGGGCTGGGTTTGGGGTGTCCATGTGGTCTATCCATGGGGGCTATGGGGTTTGTCTAAAATGCCAACTATTGTATATAGATTTACTTAATGGATGTGCTTAATATAAAAGAATAAACAGGCAGGCGGGTACCATTTAGGGCTCATTCTGCAATTGAGACATTATTTTCCCTCACTCTGTCTCTCTGAGTTGGACGGTTTGCAACTACTAGAGCTTAAGCATTATCTAAATTATAACTTGCTTTTGAGTAGTTAGGAGCTGATGAATAACAATTCAAACACACACACTCTCTCTGTTGAGGGACAACTCTAGCTCGCCCAGATACGTATATCTTTATGTAGTCTCTATGTATAAGGCTATAAGCTGATGGTCTTCTTAGAATTGGGTTCAGGGTTTATAAACCAAATAGGAACTTAGCTGATTTTGCTTATATCGCCTATAATAACTATGTTAGTTGATTTTGATTTCGCGAATTTGAAGTTTAAATTTGAGAAAAATGGGTTTCTAGGTGTATGTTAATTTTTCAAGAATAAATAAAATTGAATACTTTTTGAACAAACCCAATGTACTTTATGTTTGCGATCATAGTCTGTCTATAATCATCCAACACAATGCTAACACCAAGATACTACCAAACTAAGTGAGGCTTTATTATCATTCCAAGATTACATATAGACAATTTCAATTCAAAAACACCACAATTTGGAGGAAGGGATGGAGTTCAATCAATGTCTTTTTTGTTTAGGTACCCCGCGACTCAGAGTGATATATACAAATACTGGAGAAAAATCTAAAATTGAAACATCATGACTGCACAGTCCTATTAGATAGACATGAGCTATTTTATGTTTTGCCCGTAAATCTAAACTATTTTTGGTACAGACTTTAAAATCTTCTTCTATCTCTTTATTTTTGCAGTAGCCATTTTGCCCACTTAAGTCAAAAGATGTTTCCTTTCCGACCCTCAGCTCCTCAGCTTCCCAACCAAACAAAAACTGACGGAAACAACACTTCAGCTCCTAAACAGGTAGATTTTCGAGGGTAATGTACTTTATTCTGTAACTTCTTATGGAGTCGTATTATTTTGATTTTTTCTTTGTCTTGGTAAATCAGGTTGTGTCATCCAATTCATGTATTCCAAATTCAAACAACTTAGGTAGCATTCAAGCCCACCAATTCAATTCTGCACCTGATCTTTCCCAATTACTTGCATTCAATCACCAGTTCCCGGTTCCATTTAATGTTTCAAATACCCATTTCCTAAATGTTCCAAATCAATACCAACCATCGCAAAATAGTCACATAAGTATGTCTCATTTGGGTCTGGGTTCTCAGAATTTCAATAATTCCAGTGGGCAATTTTATCCACAAACACCTCACCCAGGTGGGCAATTGTTTGTGCACAATTGTCCACAAGTTGGAAATCAAGCGAGGCCCATGCAACTACACGGGTGTACGATGCTGGGTGGCCAAATAAATGCTCACAGTTTTCAAAATATGAACCAAATGTGTAGCTTGCAACAGGGTTTTTTCCCACAAAACTCTATTGGTCTTCCTCAGTTTGCTTCTTTTAACCCAACTTTTATCATGAATCCACAATTGGGCATGATGAATACAAATAACAATGCTCAACGCCAACATATGTTTGTCCCACCTACTATGGGTCAGAATGGCTTGCAAGGATCTTCTGCTGTTGCTCATGACTCACTGAAGAACTCACATCTTCCAGATACTATTAGCCAAGTTCATATGCAACAAGCGCAGAAGAATATGCAGTCCGAAATTTTCCAGGGGTCACAGGTATCTTCGTTTGCCATTTTATATTTTTTATAGCATTTATCGTACACATAATTATATATTGCATATATTCAAACCCCTTATGTTCTTGTGACATTTGGTAATACTCCTTGCATGCAAGAGAGACCTCGTTAACCTGTCAATGGCTGGCAAAAGAAGTGAGGGATGTCTCCAAGCAACTCTTTTATTTATTGGCACTTACCATCATAGGGTCTCTCTCTCTCTCTCTCTCTCTCTCTCTCTCTCTCTCTCACTGCCTTGTGCCGAACAAGGTGACCAGAATACCAGATTAGGAACCAAGCGTCTGACCTGTTCTTTAGTTTCTATGTATAAAATTACCATATCAATCGGTAGCCTGTGTATGTTTCATGTATGTATGCATGTTTAAAACTTCTATTTCAGGATCATCATGCTGCACATGGTGGGAGTAATATTTCAATTGCCAACCAGAAAAATGTGCAAAACAATGACTTCACAAGGCACCCGAGGTTTGCTTTTAGACATACTTGTCGTATTTTTTAATTCTTTTCATATAAAAATAGTGAATCGTCGCTAATAGTCCTTGACGAATATGTTTGTGCAGGTTCCAGAAATCGAAGTGTCATTCCATGGCAAATGGAAAGGGAAACTTCAAGCCCTTCAACGGGAAGGGGGGAAAAGGTAATGGATCTGATACCTTCTTACCAAGTTAAGTTATTGTAATTTGCGGTGATACTGTGACCCTCCATTATTTTGTGTAGAAATGAGTCCTACACCTGCAAAGTATTTTTAATTTCTAACCTACAACCATCCAGTATATAATTATAATCATCCGAACTTGGAAAGTTCATTCTTTTTTTCTTTAATATTGCAAGTCAGCATCTTATCAGAATCTTTGAGATGGTAGATGATGATACCTATCAAAGGGATTGCAGGATAGGACAGTAGGCGAAGACTTTCTTTGTAATTCTAGCTTCTATATGAGTCGTAGTCTCGTAGACTGCTCTCCTCTTTTCACAAACTTCAACTTCCTTGTTCAAAATGCCATTATTATGCACGAGCTACAATTTTATCCATCTTTTGAGTTTCACTCCAATTCTTCCTTTTGTGTTCCTTATGAACTCCCATGTAAAAGTAAACATACTCTCTGCGGGACATTAGCTGGTTTGATTTGACTTTGATGGTAGTAATGAATTGATCCTTTTTCATTACTTCAGTGTCAATAGTTCCAAAAGCACACAAACCTTCCACAATTCCCTTGCTGATATATCATATAGTAAGCAATATTGTAGTTTTGGATTTAGGTCATAGGCTGTGATGGGAATTATCATCCATGGTAATGAAAGATACTAATTTTCTAGCATGGTGATTTGGTTTGGGGCAACCATGTCTAGCCAATTCTAGGTAAATATTTTCATAATGACCTGGGACAAGTGTTGTTTGGGAATTTATAAGACTTAGGTTGCGGGTTGAGGGTGTGGTAATTGGTATTGCAATCTATGCTGAATTAGAAGAGATTATGGTAGCTATCATGACTCCTGAGTTCAATTTGGTCTTCCACTTACATTGACAAGGCTTGAGTAAATGAGAACCAGGGGTTTCTTTGTCTTGGTTCTGCATATAATTTCTGGGCCTATAATATCACTATTTGATATGAGGTGCATCTTTTTTGTGGCACTGGTGAGCTTGTCGAAAGCAGAATTTAACGACTTAGCCTTGTTTAGGCTTGTGATAACTTAGTTTGTTCTGTTTTTTCTGATAAGCGGATTCTATTTAGGAACTTTGAAAAAGAAACAAGCAAAACCGAATATAAAGACAGGGTAAAAGCAAAAATATAGAGCTAAACAAGGCGAAAAAAGGAAATGAACCAAGAAGACTTCTATCTAAGATTCTGTTGTTTGTTTCTGCCAAGATGTCCTTAATGATTGAAAAGAGCAGTATCCTTTGAAATCTAGTAGCATTTCTGAAAATGAGAAATGACAAAACAACACCCCAGCTGAGTTTGGTGTTGCTCAAGCAATGTGTGTTGCGAGAAAGAAATGTTCCCCTAGAGTTGCCTTTTTTACTATGGATTTAGGTCCTCATTTTGTCTCCATTTCCTTTTTGTATCTTTTCATTCCTTTTGTTTCTTTCCTTTTCAATGTGACGCTTTTATTTCCTTTGATGCTCTTTTTGTTCAATAAAAACAAAACCACTAATCAATCTTCTTTTTGCCTTCAACTTTATTGGGTCAATTGGTGAGTGTAGGGGCCTAATCTCGTAGAGGGGAGATTAAACTCTTACACCACTATGTTTACGCTTGACGAGGGGTTTGTACAAGTATATTTAATAGAAATAGGGAAAGTTTTTAATAAACACATTTGCGTGGGGTCCTAGAATGGGAGTCCTCCACGACTTTTTGCGAAGATTTTTATGGTCAGATTGTATAAATGGATGAGATTACAAATAAAGGTTCGAGTAGACTGAATCCTCAAGCTTTAGAAGGTGTTCGAAGGTTGTCAGAGCTTCTCCCGGGTCTGTGGACAAAAATCTCTCCACCTCTTTATGATAGCTCCCCTTCCCTATTTATAGAAGATCAGAAAAGTGATGTCACCATAAAGAGGTCAAATTACAAGCCTATCCTTATTTACAGCTGTTTTGTACTGATGTCGGTTATGTCTGCATTGTCTGCTAAGTTGTCTGCGTTGTCTCCCTTCGACCAGGAGCTGAGCTAGACTGAAGCGTTGTCGAAGCTTTAGTAGTCTCGACGGTAGGCTTGTTGTAGTTCTGGAAGATTTGTAAGCACGGTGGGCTTCGAGTTCTTCGGGAGTCTTCGAGTATCCGGTTCATTTTAGTACCGGCTGCGAGTAGGCTACTACAGTGAGGAAATGGGGCTAGCTTGCTTAATTTCTTAATTTCTTAATTTCTTTTCATCTTCTCTGTCAGACAGTTGGATAATTTTATTCATTTCATTTAGTTGGCATTTTTTTAACCGTTCGGTTTTGATTAACACTTTTTTATTGCTGTATACAGGATACCGTGAAGTGGCAACAGAAAAATCTCATCTGTCTAATTCTACCAAGCATCCCAAGGTGGAGTCTCAAAGGTAGTCTTTCGATGGGTTTTGTTTCAGCTAAGACTTCCTGAATTCATTTGTTTTTCCTTATTCCTGGTTTAAAAGCTCTCGCATTTTAGACTTATAAAGTGAAAACAACCACTTTTATCTTCCACACTGTTGTAATATTTTTCTTACACCTTGTGCATTTATATTTTACTTGACTCATCACACTTTACAAGAACTCTAACGTGAGATCCACGATCTTTAACCTTGAAATTGAATGGTTGATTTAGATTGCCTTTCGCATGCTTTAATATTATAAATAAACATTACCATCTGGCTAAAAAAAGTCTCATTCTCACATAATATACTCACTCCACCAGTACCACCAAATATGGAACAAAGATCTTACGGATTATTGAGTAGTTAACTAATGATTTGCTTTAACTTGTTTATTTTGATTAAAGATAAGTTACGAGTCCCGTTTGTGGCATACAACTCTCATCCATTGGTGGCCCTCTACCCCAAAAATCTAAGTATTTGACGATGCACTGCTATGGTTCATAAATTTCTCCTAAAGATATTTGATCGTATGAATTCTGTTTTTTAAGATACATACAACAACAGTCAGTAGTAGGTCCAAATATTTTCCCCATTGCAACATCTGGTTGCGGGTTCAACGAAGCTTCATTTTATTGTGGGAGCAAGTGTTTACTCGTGAGTCCTTTAGTTAGACTACTGTTGTTGATAGAAATATTCAGATAAGATGTTTATTTTGATTTGTATGTTGATCTTATTGTTGCATTATTTTGCATTTCTGATACATTATTCATTATTGTTCTCACTTCTAAGGTCTGGTGAATGTGATATCTTAAAATCCTTCATTTTCTACTTGTAGATCTCAATCGTCGAACTACACAGAGAAAGAAATCCTGCAATGGCGTCAAGAACGCAGGAAGAACCACCCTTCGAGGACCAACATTGAGGTGGGGATAAGTGTGCATGTACTATTTACTATTACAAAATCAGTTAAAAGATATTTACGCATTTGAGAGAAATGATAAAGGTGTTTAGTGGGTGATGTCCGTAGTGTCATAGTGATGCACATAATAAAATGGTGGATGTAGATGGGTAATGCCAGAAAACATGTTTTCATGTTTCTATCTACACTAAACTATGTTTCAACAATGATGATTAATACCTTCTGTACCATTTGCAGAAGTTGGCGACAAAGCAAACTAATGCAGAAGTTATAGACAGTGATGCCAGAAGACGACGTCAGGTATGTAGGTTCCTTAGAGTTATTCTTTGAATTTGATTTTGATAACTGAGTGAAACCCCCTCTCAGCTTGACAGGACAGACGCACACATTAGTTTGAGGCCTTGGGGATGAGTGAAAACCTAATATAGGCTCAAATGCCTTATTATCATAGTGATATATGATTGGCTGAAATTTGCAAATATTGTAGCTTGTTGTGCATCTCAATTTTTTTCTTTCCAATGTCAAAAAAGTCTCGTATATCTCCTGAACTAAAAGAGTATCAAATTCACCAGCGATAATCCTCCTATTGTTTGCATGTGTGATAGACATTTTTCTTAGCCTATCAGTCTATATAGTTCTGCCGTGATCGATTTCTCGTTTTCATCCTATCCTCTCTTCTTTCTGGTTTGACAATGTTCCTCATATATTTAAGATGTTCCAAATGTTCTCATCTATGGTTTCACATTGCATTTTCCTGTTTTTAGCTGGATATGTAGGAACTAGCTCATTGCAAAATCATAGCTTGTTAATTCTTAGTTCATCTGATTCCAAGATTTTTGAACCTCCTTAACCTCTAACTACATGTAACTGACAATTTATTTCCAGGAGCTCAAGGAAATACTAGCAAAACAAGCTGAGTTGGGTGTTGAAATTGCCGAAATACCATCAAATTACCTTGTAGAGACAGATAATCAAGCTGGTGAAAAAGAAGAAGATAATAATGCGACGGGTACGAAGAAAGGAAGGTTCAAAAACAAATATGGTAAGAGGCAACGAAATAGTAAAGGTGGTCGGTTCGCTAAAAGACAAAAGTTCGGTGAAAATGGTGAAACAGTTTCTTCTCCCACGCCAGCTTTGAACAAGAGCAAACCCACACTATTACAGAAGCTCCTCAGTGTTGATATAAAGAGAGACAAGAGCCATTTATTGCAAGTTCTTCGGTTCATGGTGTTAAATTTTTTCTTCAAAGATTTTCCTCGGAAGCCATTGGAGTATCCTTCAGTCAAGGTTAAAGATAGAGAAATTGGGAACGGCAACGTTCAAGAAAAATCTTCTCCACTTGCCTTAGTTAAGAAAATTGAGGGTCAAAATGGTCATGTTACTACAAATAACGATGATGAAGACGACGGCGATCATGATGATTGCGCCAAAGATGAAGAAATAGTTAACGGGTTTGTTGGAAAAACAAAATGTATCCAAGTGGGAATTAAGTCCGAGGCTGAAGAAGGGGAAATCTCAGACTAGGATGGAGAAGCTCTTTTGTACATAATTACGTTTTTTATGTCAGAAAATGAAGACGTCAGTGATCCCCTATTTAAGGACTTGTGGAAACTTCAAAACAGTCTTGCCGGGCAAGATGTAAATACCAGTTTTGCCTCTTGTTTAAGTTATGACTGTTTGGTAAAGGACGTTGTCGAAGAATTCTAGGTTTTGTAGTATTATGTGAGCTTGGTTTTAATATATATTTATACTAGCAGGCGGGCACGCGTTATCGCGTGTGCCTACAACAGTATGTTAGACTTTATTGTTATGCCAATTTTTGTGAAGAGCCCTGTGGTTAGAACTGCAAGCAAGTGTCATATCATTTTGTTTGGGCATTTGAAGTGTTAATTAACAATCTGGCTCTATTCTTATTGATCAACAAAATATCATATACTACTTAAGCTTGTAAATAGAAGGGTATGAACTTTTATTACATTGCATTCGTATAACTCTTAAATTAGGATTACTAAATAAGCTCAAAAATGAATTTATTAAATTAGGATTACTAAATAAACTACAAAATGAAGGTCGAATTTTTTTTGACTAAGGTGTGCATTGGACAGTTGTAAACAGTGTAAACATATAGGGTGTGTTTGGTTCGTGGAAAATGCCGGAATTGGTCAATTGAATTTTTGTGGAATTTGTTTTCCTTTGTTTGGTTTGGGACGGAAAACATGAGATAGAAAACTCATTTTCTATGATTTTAAGAAATAGGAAAACATGAGATGGAAAACTCATTTTCCATGATCTTAAGAAACATAACAAAATTTGGAAAACTTAACTTCCTCTTTTCATTAAGATTATTTGTGTTTTCCACCAAGGTGTCATGGTTCAGATCTCTCGACTTTCGACTTAAAAACCCCGATGAAACTCCGATTTACTCTAAAATTTGACATGAAAAATCAATGGTGCGTTTAGTTCATGAAAAATAGGTTTTCCACGATTTTGATGAAACCATGGAAATCCAGTTCGCCATTTTCCACGAACCAAACACACCCATAGTAATGCAAAGCTTGTTTATTCTCCATCATTCTCTTCCACAACTTCATTTTCAGGGTCTTTCACTATCATTATGGTTAGCGTTTTCTTCATTGCTTTCCTCATCGAAGTTGCCATGGTATTTTTTGTCTTTGGTGTTGTTGTCTTGCTTACTGGAACTTGATTCAAAAACTTCATCACTAGTAACGATCCTAGAATTATTATTTTTTGGGGCTTTATCCACTCGTAACTTGCGTTGTGCTATAGATTTCTTTTTGCTCAATGTTTCATTATCTTTCGTAGTTTCTTTCACTGCATGTTTATCACAATTATTGAATAAGATATAAAGATATTGTAGCTAGTTTATTTGTTCTAATAAATATGGGGGAGGAATCTGCTACACACCCGCTACACTCTCCCTACACCACCCATTTGTCCACTGTGGAAGAAAATAAAAACTCTCTCTCACTCAACTGCCTATGTGGACTAAAAAAAAAACTCTTTCTCTCTCTCTCTCTACTCACTCAACTCACTCTTTCTCCACTCACTCAACTCACTCGCCTCACTCAACAACTCACTCTCTCTGTCGCTGTCACTCACTCAAACTTCTCTCTCTCTTGCAGCAATCATCTCCGAGAGTCCTCCGACAACTCCTCGTTCTCTCTCTCTCTCTCTCTCTTACTCTCTCTCTCACTCACTCACTCACACACACACTCTCTCTTTCTTACGGTGGTGACTAATTGTTCTTTCTCACAGTGGGCATTCCCTTTGATCTACGGTAAACATAACTACTCTCCCTCATAATCAGGTATTAAATGCATTTTAAATTGGAACTACTCTCCCCATTTGTGTTCTATGAAGCTGGAGTAAAAAAAAAATTAACTACTCTCCCCATTAACTACTCATTACCAGCAGCCTCCCTAAGGAAAAAATGCAATGATGAGCGAGAAGATCCCTCCCATCCAAATTATAACAACACTCCGCGTGTTCCTGCAAAAAAAAGGAAAACATGTTCCAGTCCTCATTCATACCTTAACCGGAGGGAGTGAGAGAGAGAGACAGAGGAATGAGTGAGAGAGAAAGTGTGATTAAATGCAGGATAGATTGGAGGGAAACCGGAAGAAAGAGAAAGTGAGTGAGTGAAATTTGAAATTTGAATCGAGTAAGACGAGTGAGTGGAGAGAGAGAGTTGTTTAGTGAGGCGAGTGAGTGGAGAGAGAGAGAGTTATTTTTGGTTGCCACATAGGCAACTAAGTGGGAGAGAGAGAGTTGGTTATGTGGAGAGATGGGTGGTGTAGAGAGAGTGTAGCAGGTGTGTAGCAACAAGAGGAGTGTAGCCGAATCCTCTCCCAATAAATATAACAACCAAGTAGTTAGGGTTTACCTTGAATAATTGTGTTAAATCAGATGATGGGGTTGCAGTTGATGATGTACCATAAAAGGGTTTGCTCATTAGTTTCTTTGTTTTTTTTTCTTTTGGTTATTGTTCAACTTTGCATCAGTAGGAGTTGATCGCTTCCCAGTGGTTCTATTTCCCTCAATGGTTTTTACTGGTGTTTCAATAATTTCTTCAGACAAAGTTGACACTCCATTTACTCTGTAAATACTATTTTGTTTCCCAACATTATTATCTGCTAACTTGATTCGAAATACACGTTTTGTCCATAGCAGGCTGCTTTCCAAATAGTTTATGGCCTGCATTTCACTGTTTTTCTGTACAAAAATACATATATTTTATAGGGCTTATGTGAAAGATTAAGTATGTAAATTACATTATTCTATAAATAGTTATATAGGATTTTTGTTGTTTGCATACATTTCCTGAGAGTTCCCTAGTTGTTTTTGTTATATTGTTTAGAAGTAGTTATAGTTGTGTATTGAACATTATCACCTTGATGAATCCAGTCTCATCCTGGATCTCGACTTGCAATTTGTACTTGTGAGTAAGACAATGTTGTTAGAATGGTTTAAATTTATTTAAGATGGGGTCGAGTTGGAATACTGATTACTTTGCTGCAACTGGAGCAATATAATTTTTCTTTCTGCTGGTTAACCTTTTGTTTGCAATTACAGAAACCGTACTCATGATATATCTTTGAAATCCTTGCTTGTATGTTGTAAGTTGAGTCTTGATATTATTTTAATAAAGGTTATCAGTTATTACAAATATTATGTGAAGACATAATACACATTGCAAATATTTGTTGATATAGAATTAAGACCCAATTAGACTATACCCCCAAATAAAGTTGTATATTTAATTTTGCCCCCTTGAACCAGAAAGATTTGTGGTCGACCCCCCACTTGCTCTCTTTTTCCCCGGCTCAACGAGTGAACTTGACTTGACCAACCCAACTTGGTTGAAGTACCCAAACTACCTTTTACTCAAGCCTCCTAAATAATTTCGTTATAATCACTCTCTCTCTTACTTTCAACCATTTTTGTCTCGAGATCTGTAATAAAATCCAAAGGCCCAGATCTCTCTAAAATATGACTGTTGGCCACATCATCGCCACGTCATCTTCACATAATTCAAAAGTACTTCTTCTCTTATTTAAATTCAAATCTATTTCTTTTCCTGCTTGGAAAAAAACAAACAAAGTACTTCTCTTTTCCTTCATCTAAAATAGTTCAATGGGTGGTGGTGAATTTTCTCAGGTAAACATTTAGGACATTACATTAAAATTTTATAGATTTTTTAGCTCTTTTTTTGTTTATGCCATTAACGCATTGTTTCAAGCTTTGGGGGGTAATGACGAATTGCAGACATTTTTTGGGGGGTAAAACTAAATTACTGCTCATACTTTGCAGGTTGAAACTTGTCCTATTTATACAAAATTTTACCAAACTGTAGAACCATGCTCCCATAACATAAAAGTTTGTCCCTGGGTATACAGTAAATGCAAAAAATCAAATTGCAATGGAATCATGAAGATAAATATTTTGAATACATTAACTAACCCAAAGATAAAGTTATTGTCTTGCCAATTCACTACATATGGTTAGATTGTGCAATCAATGGTTCTCTAGATTCTAGTAGATCATCCTCAATTTTTGCAGGGGGTTGTTTTGGATGTGGAACACATGGATACTGGTGGATGGAATTCCCTTGGAGGACTTCAAACTCTACAATAGATAAATGTGTGGCTCCTAAAAGGTTATAGATTTTTTGAGTGTAGTAGTCCCATCTACAAACTGAATATTTATTTTTAGTCCCCAAGTTGTTTAAATATTCACTTTTGGTCCCCAATTTGTCTTTGATCACAGGTCAACCACATTTGAAGTTAATTTTTGACTTGAACTCCCATAAATGTCCTCACATGACTTTCATGAGATTTTAAGCAACAAGTTAACCAGTTTTGTTTAGGTTACTTCTACGTCATCAGTCCACATCGATAGGCCACATCATCATGCAAAAACAATTAGCTTTTAGTCCCCACATATTTTCCTGCAATTGCTCTTTAGTCCCCATTTCTTCAATTTCATCTTTAATGGTGATTGATAAATTTTCACAACCCAACACCACATTAGAGCACACAATATCAAAAAGCACAGCCTTCAGCAGACTACAGAAGAGCCCGACAGCGCAAGATTTGCTAGACAGTGAAGTACCAACCAATTTTCACACGCTAAAGATTCAAAAATACAAAGGGACTAATCCCGTCGAATATTTTCAAGAGTTCCAAGACTCTTTGGGTTTACACTCTATGTCAAATCACATTTTAAGCCGACTTTCCCCCACTAGTCTCCAGAGTAAACTTCTACAATGGTTTTATTCATTAAAAGAAGGGTCAGTTCATACTTCTAAATAACTGTGCGAGCTTATCGTTAAGAACTATTCACACAACAGAGACAAAGAAGAGAACCTTTACTCCCAGATAAGCCTCAAACAAATGCAGGGAGAAAAGCTCAAGAATTTACCAAAAAAATCCTAGATTTGGCAAGAAGGGTCGATATTCTCGACTAGAAAATTACAGTATCGGCCTTCACCAATGCTCTGCTTATAGAGAGTTGCACAAAATAACACCTCATCTTGAATAAACCTACAACCCTAGAAGACATGATTAAAAAGGTAAACAGTTATATCAATCTCGAAAGGATGATGTCCGATAGACAAAAGCCACAGAGACAATTTTATCAACAAAAAGACAAACCACAGGATGAGATTTTAAGCATTTTATAAATACAGGAGGAGACAGAAAATAGACTAAATTTGATGGAGATCGCTCTCAAAAGGGTAACGACCTTCCAAGATTAATCGCAAATTTGGTCGATATCTACCCTACCCTTCAGAAAGACAAGTTCTTCAGGAATGTACAATCACTCCAATCCATAGAGGGTAAGCCCTATTGCAAATACCACATAGTCTGACACCATAATATAGAACGTTGTTATGCTCTACAAATACTCATGGAGTACATTCGAAAGATGGAAGATTGTACGAATACATCACCGATCTGGATAGTTATAAAAATAAGAGTTACAAGCTCGAAAACAAGGTCGTCCAGATCGAAGGAAGAGCAGAGGAGAAACATTTGTACCATATTCATCTCAGCCGCTTCATTGAAACGTACAAAAGCAACAAATCGGTCAGATTCAAAAGACGTCGTCTCATCCAATGTTACGACTTGTCCATAGTGGAAAAAGAAGCTCGGTTGCTTCCAGAATCCAGTAATAGGAGAACGAGGATCTTCTTCGAAGACTGCAATGTCAGCCATGTCAAATTCCCTTATCATGACGTGCTAGTTGACATGTTAAAGATGAGGAATATTGTCATGCATACGATGATAGTAGATACCGAGAGCAGTATTGAGTTACTTTTTCAAAGTACAATCGACCAGATGGGATTAACAGATCAAGTTGAGGCTAGGGATATTGACATCAGCAGTTTTAATGGATCTAAAGAAGAACGAGTAGACAAGATTGTACTTCCCATTACAGTAGGGCTAGCAACAATCGACGTAACATTTTACATTGTAAATGCAAAATCATGTTATTTGGAAATCATGAGACAATGTTGGCTGCATAATATGAGAGCAATTCCGTCGACTTATCACTTGGCACTATGATTCGATTGGAATGGCAAGATATGTGAGATCAAAGACAGTCAGAAGCTAGGTTGAGCTTGTAAAAATATCGTGACTATCGTGACAAATTCATCTGGGGAGTATGAAGCATAACAATTATAGAATACTAAACCCACAGAAAACCTACCACCAAGCGTGTAAGCCATAAAGTATGTTAAGATTAACGGAGAAAAGCGAGGCACATATATTGGGGCTCTTTTATCTTTACAAGAACGAAATGCTCTTATTCAATTTTTAATGAAGAATAACGATGAGTTAACATGGACGTTTCACGAAATGCCAGGAGTAGATCCCACTTTAGCTTGCCATAAACTCTGTCTCAAAGACAAGGCTATGGTGATTAAGCAAAAATATAGGACCCTAGCGTCTCAACTCTAGGAGGAAGTGAACAGAGATATCGACAAGCTTATTGAAGTCGGTTTTATTCTAAAAGTGAACTACCCTGACTGGATCTCAAACATTATAGCAGTTCAAAAGAAAAACGGTAAGATCAGAGTCTGCGTGGATTTTACAGACCTCAATAAACATACTCTGAAGGATAGTTTCCCACTTCCTATAATCAATTATTTGCTAGATTTTATCGTGGAGTACAAACTTCTGTTCATGATGGATACTGCATCGGGATACATGAAAATACTACTATTATCATACGACCAAGAAAAAATAGCTTTTATCAACAAACATGGACTATACTGTTACAAAGTCATGCCTTTCGGGCTTAAAAATGCGGGAGATACTTCTCAAAGACTGATAACCCAAATGTTCAAAGACCACATCGGGAAAACTATGGAAGTCTACATCGACGACATACTGTGTAAAAGTCTAAAAAAGAAAGTCATCTCGCAGATTTACACACAGCTTTAGAGATTCTTTGACTATACAAAATGAAGCTAAACCCTGATAAATGTCAGTTCGGTGTCCAGTCAGGAAAGTTTTTGGGACATTTGATTAGCAAAAAAGGAATCGAAGCTGACCCCGATCGTATTCGTGCTTTACTATCCATGCCTTCACCAAAAAAAAAATAAAGACGTACACAAATTAGTTGGTAAAATAGAAGCAATAAATCAGTTTATATCAAAGTCATCAAATCGATGTAGATAGCTATTTAACCTACTACGGGAAGGAACATAAAAAGGCAAAATTCATAAAGATCTAGAGATTGAATGGAATAGCGAATATGAAGAAGCATTTCAGAAGTTAAAGAACTATTTGGAAAAACCTCCAATAATGAGTTCCCCTACAGAAGGAGAAGAACTTATAGTATACCTCGCCGTTACAGAGAACTCACTAAGTTCGGTGCTCATTCGACTTGATAAAAAATAAAATAAAAATCCGTCTATTTCATCAATAAAACTCTTACTCAAGCAGAAATGTGATATACTAAAATCGAGAAATTCTTCCTGTCCCTCGTATACACCTTACAGAAATTGAGAGAATATTTTGACCGGATCCATCGGACCTTCTAACCAACGGATCCATCAAATCGGCAGGCTTCGGAATCGGCATCGTTCTCATCACACCCTCAAATGATAGGATAGAAAAAATCAATCCGACTCAATTTTGAGGCCACTAACAATAAAGTGGAATATGAAGCATTAATCCATGGAATGGATATGGCACTAGAACTTGGAGCACCTGAGTTATCTATATACATAGGTTCCTTATTGATTGTGAACCACTGCGCCGAACGATATCAGAAAAATAAAAAAAATGGTGGAGTACGCCGCGTTAGCAGCTGATCGAATGAGTAGATTCCTGAAAGCCACGATCGAATATTTACCTCAAGGAGAAAACATACACGCCGAGTCCCTAGCTTATCTTACCGATATTCTTGGCATAGAAGCTTGATATTTAAAGATTGAATTTATCTACCTCAAGCATTAATGTCATCAGAGCGAATGTCATTAACACTGTGGGTGATGAAGAAAAGGAAGATGATTGGAGATGACCTTTCCTCAAACATAATTGTCCAAATAATGATTTTACTGGTGAATTACCTACAGATATCAATGAAAAGAGAAGATTGGTAGACAATGCTAAGCGATACACTGTTATTGACAACATCCTTTACAAAAGATCAATTACAGGGGCTTATCTCAAATGTTTGTCCCACACAGAGGCCCTTAACTTTTTACAAGAATTACATGAAGGTACTTGTATATTACATGCGGCAGGATGATCCTTGGTGGAAGGGTCTACCCTTCGGCCTAGTCCAAATTTGAACTATCTCAATATCAGACTCACGCATTTCACACGTAACATGAACAGTCAGCATTGACACCTATACCACAAACTTATAAAGAACGTGGATCGAGCACAACAGAAGAATATGAACAAGCTAAAGACACCTGTCTCTAACAAACTCAACAGTTACTCAGTCAACCACCACTTACCTCATTGTTCGGAGAATGTGCTTCAGCATGATAATGAGCGGTTAAAGCTTATATAAAGAAAAAGTTCCATAAGAGACATGGACAAAAAAAAACACCAAGAAAAAACTTCTTATTTACAAGATCAAGTATTTATAGTTTAAGAGATCACTTGTAATAAGATATATATCAGCCTCAAGCAATAAAAGTTACTATTACTAAAACCCTTAACTCGAGGTCGTGGTTTTTTACATATTCAAAGGTTTTCTACGCTAATTCACTTGTGTCATTTCTTGTTTTATATTAGTTTTTATCACAGGTACATTGGTGTAAGAGCTAATTTCGAACCATTTCGAGCTAACAGAATTAGGCCATTACATTTGGTGTCGTCTGTGGGAATTAAGACATTTCCACGATATCCTAAGGCATGCATTCATTCTACTATCAATCTCTAATCATGGTCACTTCCAGACGACCAGCAACCGAAATCCAGCTCAATCTTTCAGTTGAGCTGGAACAACTTACAGAACTACGGGCGAATCTCCATGCTGAAACGGAGAAACGTAATGCGCTCGAATGTCAGTTAACTCTTGACCGAGAGCTCTGAGGGAAATAGCTCAAAGCCGAGCGACAAGCTCGTTTGATAGCGTTCAAACAACATGAAGACCAGATGAGAACCATGCAGACCATATTATTGGCTTTATAAGATACTTAGCATGCTCCCCAAACCTGAGATTACGATTAAATGCCGGAGACCTCTCAGGTTTCTGCGTGGAGAAGATTAGGACCTCGAGGGGCCACCAATAAAGCTATTTCTAGAAATGTTCAGCACGAACCTCAACCTTCCATTTATTTGGACAGTGAAGTTCAGTCTGATATCAACAGAGGTTTCCAACCTTCTAGACGTCAAAAAGAATATCGACCTCAACCTCGGATTCTAGCACGTGATCGCTTGAGTGAGGGCGCCGACACTCATAATCCTCAACCACCTCGCCAAGCTACTCAGGCCACATGTCAGTACGTCACGCAAGAGCATATAGATCAGCGTATTAAGGAGTTAATCGAAACTTAAACTTTAGGCACTCAAGACGATCTTACCAAGTTGTAAGGAAGTCTGATTGCCAAAGAGTTATTCAATATGGAAGTCCTAAAAGGTTTCCATATTCCAAAGATACACAAATACAATGGCAGTGATCCAAAGGAGCGTATTCAACAATATTGTGATTCATTGGGGCTGTACTCCAATCTCAACCACATTCTCTGTCGTCTATTCGCAATAAGTTTATAGGGGGAACTGCTCTGGTGGTTTCATTCTCTACCTAAAGATTCTATCCTTACTTTTGATCAACTACAGAAACAATTCGTCAAGACGTATGCTCATAACAAAGACAAGGAAAAGAATTTATTTTCTCTTATTAGTCTTAAACAATCACAAGGAGAGAAGCTTGAGGCATTTGCCAAGAATTATTTAGAGCTCGCGCGAAAGGTGGATAATTTTGATTAGAAAATAACTGTTACTGCTTTCACCACAGTACTCCAGCTCGACTACAAGGCCAAAGGGCACCTCTTCCTCAACAAACCCATGACCTTGGATGATATGATCGCCAAGGTCAATGGGTATGTCGACCTGGTAAGGATGATATCTGAAAGGTATAAATCTACTAAATCCGTCCTAACCACTAAAGGTCCACCTACATAACAAAATGATAAACTGAAGGAGGATCAGGGTGATCAAAAGAGTTCCAAGGGCAATACTGGCAACCCTCGAAAAGGCAGTACATTAACCAAACTAGTCCTCCCTAAGATAAATGTCTGAATCTCTACAATTTTTCCAATTCTATCACAAGATAAGTTATACCGTCCATCTCAACCATTGGAACCAATCGAAAGTCGCCCGTACTGCATGTATCACAAGGTAAATCATCATGCTACTGACAACTGCTATGCTTTACAGAGGTTGTTGGAATTTATTTTCAAAGATGGGCGGATGTATAAATATATTATCGACCTGGAATCATACAAGGATGGCAGCTATAAGAAGCAGCTCAAAGTAGTCTAGGTTGAAGATCAAGTTGAGGAGAAACATCTCTACCATATATACCACAGCAACATAATCGAGATTCATCAGATCAACAACTCTTGTAGATTCAAGCGCATGAGGCTATCAAAATATTGCGATCTCACACCTCAAAATAAAGAAGCCAAGCTTCTACCTGAGTCGAGCAATCGCCAGCTTGGGATTTCATTCAAAGATTGCGACATCAGTTATGTAAAATTTTTGCATCATGATGCACTAGTCGTAATGCTCAAGATGAAGAAATTTGTCATGCATACAACAATGATCGATACTGGAAGCGGTATTGAGATTTTCTTTCAAAGCACAATCGACCAAATGGGATTGGCCGATCAAGTCATTCTGAGTGACACTGATATCAGTGGATTTAATGGTTCCAAAGAAGAGTGAGTGGGAAAGATCATCTTACCAATTACCGCTGGACCAACCACAATCGACGTCTTCTTCTACATTACTAATGCCAAATCTCATTATCTCAGGATTATGGCCATTGTTGGATTCACAACATGGAAGCAATCGCTTCCACTTATCATCAAGCACTTCGCTTCAAATTCAATGATGGCATCAATGAAATCAATGGTAGTCAGAAGCTTTTCAGAGCTTGCGAGAACACCGTCTCTGCCATTCTAGATACATCAGACAGATACGCTGTATAGTAATTACAAAAAGTTGGCCACGTCGATGATCAGCCTTCAACAGAAGAACCTACAGAATACATCGATATTGATGGACCTAGCAGGGGTTCCTTCATCAGTACCAAGCTGGTCCAACACGATAAGAAAGCTCTCATTCAATTCTTGCGAATGAATCAAAACATCTTTGCATGGATTTTTAAAGAGATGCCTGGGGTCGATCCGACCAAGGCATGTCACAATTTGGCCATCAACATCGACGCCACAGCGGTCAAACTGAAATAGCGACGACTCTCACCTCGTCTTCGAGATGAAGTCAGCATTGAGATCGAGAAATTGATCAAAGTCGGGTTCATTCGAGAAGCCAAATATCCATATTAGATATCCAACATCGTTGTCTGGCCCACCATGTCAGACCCAAAAAAACCCAAACCAAACTCAAGCCTCCCAGCAGTTGGGTTTGGGCTGCTGATGATATGGCAAAAATTAGAGTTACAACAGACTTCCAAAAATTTCGTGCGAACTTCCAAAGTTTGCTCCGATTTGTATACCGAATTGCTCTGTTTCTTCAAACTCATTCTTAGGTCTTCAATTGAGAAAATGAGAACTAGCATTTTATCAAACGTTGACAGTTCAAATGGGTCACCCTCCCCGAACTCATATTCAATGACAAAATCATCCAAGCCCGATCTTCTTCAACCAAAGCAACACCCAATCATTCAAAGGTCGTGAGCATCGTTAATGAAGTTTTTATACTTCACGGAGGTAACATTCAAATTGGTTGGTGTTGCGAAAAATCTCCCCTTATTCTCTTTGTTTTTGAAGAGTAGCGGGAGAGGTTAATATAAATCAAATAACACATGAAACTTTGCTAGAGAAAGGGATAAACAAAATCCCCAAATCATAAACCATAACAAAACCCAAAATCAAGTTTACCTTCTTTGGTGTTATCGCTATTAATAGCGAATTTCGTAACCCCAAAACATCAAGATATAGGGAAAGAGTGGGGGAAGTTAGAGAGAGAAAGAGGGAGAAGTGGGTAAAGTGAAAAACCTTTGAAACTCAAAGTGTTTTAATTGAGATGGGTCGTGCGGACTTCTAAACACTGCGCGGGGTTCAAAAGTTCGCGCGGCATATTAAACTCCTCCAAACTCATTTTTTGAGTTGGAGCTCCTTACACTCAGTTGAGTTCTGACAACGCCAGCTAAGCAATCCAAACTCAAAATTTAAGTTGCTGGAAGGGTATGAGTATGAGTATGAGTATGAGTATGAGTATGAATATGAATATGAATTTTGAGTGTCGGATGACAAAAAAACCCAACCCACACTAAAAAAAACAACTGCTGGAGATGCTCGTAAGGTCCAAACTCCAAACCAGCTTCCCCATCCACATGGACACCAACGGAGATAAGAAAAAGATAAAAAGGAAAACAAAGGAGTGAAAGCAAAGATAGAGCACAAGAACAAAATATTTCAACCAAAAGGGGGAGAAGAGATGTATGTTTCAGCCTTACTTGGTTCAAGCTTCATCACATCAGGAACAATGAAGTTGAAGATATCATCATCATCACGATCAGGACTAACTTCATTATCGCCATTACCACTGATAGAGTGCTCATCTCGCCCACAGAAGAAAGCAACAGCTCATCACAGGAAGACTCGACCAAAGAAGAGTCAGCCATGGGACATCAAGCGTACCCCAACTGTTTACGCCCCTCTCCCTCCTCTCCCCCCAGATTGGACTCTCTTCTCTGCTGCTACTGCTGCTGCTGCAACTGAGTCTGTCGTTGATGAACCCAAAGAGTAACTCTCACTCAACCACTTTTTCATTTTAGTTGTTTTTGTATGTGTTTGATGTATGAAATTGAGAATTTCTGTCGTGTTTGTTGAGAATTTGAAGTGGGTTTGGTTGGGATTTCGTTTTTATTGATACCCATGTCGATGGTTTAATTAGTTTTGGTTTAAATATGTTGTGTTTGCTCTAGAAAGAGATATTCACCATGTGTTTGTGGGATTTCCCCAAAGAAATTAGCTTTAAGTGAAACAACTGCACATTAGTTTGCTCAGAATTAGGCGTAGAATGTATGCAGTTGAGGATGGGATTAACCATAAACTGCGGAAAATGCAGAATAGTGTCGAGTAATAACAAGATACAAGATTTTTTAAATCGGGTTTGTCTTGTCTAGGTGAAGTTATTCTCCTTTGTTTCTATAGGTTTTTCTAGCTGAATAAACTTTATCTAGAGAATTTATGTGAACCTGATGAAGATTAGGGGTCTAGAGGAAAGTTCATAAAAAGAGAAATTTTGACTTTCCCCCAGTATTCCTTTTTGGCACATATTCCTTTTTAGACCCTGACTTTGGCACATATTCCTTTTTAGACCCCAAATTGCCTTTGACTGCAAATCCACTTGGGTTGACCTAGTCTATTTTGGTTGTTTCCCTCCTTTTGCCCCTCACGCCATGTATCCAGGGTCGGCCCAAGTACCCCCAAGCCCGTGCGAAAATACAAAAAGAGCTTAAATTTTTTTTGTTTTGCTAGGGTCTTGAACACTTGACCTCTTACACAAGAGATAAAACACCAACCAGCTAAGTCTTCATCATATATGTTATTCACAATTTTTTTTATTTTTTTCTTTTAACCTTTAGGCATATATATATATATTTGGCCATTTTATTCTTAGGCCCTGTGCGGTCGCACACCTCGCACACCCTCATGGCCGGCCTTGCATGTATCATGTTTTTTCTTAAAAACATAAAACCAAATGATTTTTTTTAAAATCTTCTCACATTTCCGCCTCACCACGTGAGAGAATTAACAATTATTTCATTTTATTTTTTGGCTTTTTTTTTAAATGTGATGCCGTGAGGAGTAAAAAAGGAAAATAAGTACAGAAGATTGGGTCAATTAGGTTTGACTTGCAGTCAAAGGCAATTTGGGGTCTATAAATGAATATGTGGGAAACTTGGGGTCTAAGGGTTATTTTTCATTTTCTAGTGGGGGCCAAAGTCAAATTTTCTCTACATAAAACTGTGAAGAAATGAAAGTGGCTGTAGCATGTGCCAATTGGCTTGATCTAGTGTAACTTCGTATTGCCATAAGACATTCCCATCGGATGCGAAACATAGTGTTCATTACGGCATTACCCCTTCTAGTTAAACCAAAGCGTCATCATTCTTATATATGATCAAGTTTGAGACCCGAACTCTATTATCGTTTTGGTCCCATGCTCTTCATATCCTATGACAAACCTTTTCTTAGGAAGAGAGCTTGGGGTAAGATCCCCGCCAGAAATGGAATTTGAACAGAAAACAAGAATACAATCTCAGTAGACCATTAAGAAAGTCATTAGAAGGAAAAATAAAATAAAAAATAACTCGAGTTCATATTATAAATAATAAATACAGCTGCTAGAGACTTGGTAGTATTGGAGAATTTGGTTCTCATATGGAACTCCGGGGAATCAGGGATGAGAAATGGTTTTCTAAATCTTGTGCTTCATAAAAAGAATCAGATAGAAATTCAATTTGAACTCCAAAACTCCCAATTGAGCAGCACTAGAACGGCATGAACCAAAAAAATGTAAAAAAAAGTAGAAAATTGGGCTGCAGTAAATAGATCTGAGATAGGATTGACTGTGGCATGTCGAAATGAAACCCGAACTTCTGGGTTGAAGTTGTCCACCACAAGTTCTGAGGTGTGTAAAGCACTCCAATTAGGTTAGCGTGGCATAGGTTGTAGGGGGCGAACTGAGTTGGAACTCCATTCTCTGCTCTCTCTTGTGTTGGCCAACTCTCCAACTAAACCCTAAATATTTTTCTAACTATGCATCCAGCTCTAGCATAGCACATTCTAAACCCAAACCTGGGATCGACATTGTTTCCTCACTTTACAACGCGATTAGGATAGTATCTGCAAGTTTGATATATAAGAAAGACTATCAGATTTTTCTAGTTATATCCTACTGCCATTCATATTATTTTATTTATTGCTACTTGAACTCCATCTTGCTCCTCAACTTTCTTCTCTTAGCATAGTTATACTTTTCATCTGGCACATAACTACTTTTGAGACTTCTTTTGTTGTTACTTTCTTCTACATTGAAGCCTACCGTGCCAAGTGCCAACATAGTTTTATGGCTAACTTGGACAACCTGTCCATCATCAAGACATTGCCAGATTTCCCTATTGTGCTAATGTAGCAGTAATAATTGTCAGAATTGGTACTCGGGTCCGAGTGAAGAAGTACTCCATAAAATGTGTTCTGCAGAGGTTCTTCATAGCAACCACCGACAAAGGGTTTAAAGTCCAACCAGCGTTTAAATCCTACTTTCTTGTCAATCTTTTCTCCAGGATTATAAGGGATAAATCACTTCAAATGGATACGGAATAAACAAGGGATCTTATGCACTGTAAGCTCTTTTAGGGCTTTGACCTTTTCCTTGTAGTGTCGACGTTGATATTGTGTTTCCCCTCCATCTAGTTCCTCCGCTGCAGTAAAGTACATGAGTGCCTCACTGACGGAATCTGCCTTAACTATTTCAAGCTATTTAAATCAAAGAAAGGATTAAGTATATCGGAGCAATAGGAACACTGTGTAATCCACTTCGTCTTCACTTTTTAAGTACAAATGTTGTCTACTATCATACAAACACAATATAAATGTTCAATGAACCAAATAGACCATTGTTAGTTAACAAATGACAAATCATAGCTAACAAATAACAAATCATTTTTTTCAGTACAAATGTTGTCTACTATCATACAAACACAATACAAATGTTCAATGAACCAAATAGACCATTGATAGTTAACAAATGACAAATCATTGGTAACAACTGACAAATCATTTTTTTAAGTACAAATGTTGTTTACTATCATACAAACACAATACAAATGTTCAATGAACCAAATAGACCATTGATAGTTAACAAATGACAAATCATTTTTTTAAGTACAAATGTTGTCTACTATTATACAAACACAATATAAATGTTCAATAGACCATTGATAGTTAACAAATGACAAATAATAGTCAACTCAACAAATGACAAATCGTTTTTTTAAGTACAAATGTTATCTACTTACAACATTTGTATTGTGTTTGTATGACAGTAGACAACATTTGCAGTTAAAAAAATGATTTGTCATTTGTTAACTAACAATGGTCTATTTGGTTTATTGAACATTTGTATTGTGTTTGTATGATAGTAGACAATATTTGTACGTAAAAAAAAAACAATTTGTCATTTGTTGACTATGATTTGTCATTTGTTGGTAAATTATTGGTCTATTTGGTTTTTTGAACATTTGTATTGTGTTTGTATGATAGTAGATAATATTTGTAATTAAAAAAATGATTTGTCATTTGTTATATATGATTTGTCATCTGTTATATAAATTATTTGTCAACTACGATTTTCTATTTGTTATATATGATTTGTCATTTGTCATTTGTTATCAATGATTTGTCTTCTATTTTATGTATTACTTGTCATTTATTATCTAAGATTTGCTATTTGTCAACTATGATTTGTCATTTGTAATCATTAATCTGTCATCGGTTATAGATTACTTCTCATTTGTTATTTATGATTTGACATCATCTTCATCTTCAGCATGCTAAGATTATATTTCTTTACTTCGAAATTACAATACTCATTGGGCACAAATTTTTTTTTTCATTAGCTTGAATATTGTTATAGACCTCAATTTACATTACATCAATTTATATTAGTTTATGCACTCGGAGGTGGTGGTAGTGGTCAATCTTTCCTACCACCACCACCATTTCTTCCTCTGATCCTGCTCAGGGTAACGACAATACATCATCAGACGTATACCAGCCGCTTCATCTGTCGCTGTAACAACATCCTCTGCCAGAAGACGTAGACCAATTCTTCTCTCCTGCTCCGACGTCACCATATAGTGAAAGCGAAACATTTGATAATAATCGTCATCCGCCTCTTCCATCTGTTCATACGTCATCCCATGGAAGGTAGGACGCACTGGAATAGGAGTAAGAAGCTTAAGGGATTGGGTCCCAAAGTATCGAAGCCGCAACTCTTGCATCTTGGCAAGAACCCTAACCTCTTACGCTTGGCGTCTGGTGCTTACAATCTTCTTCACAGACCAGATATACAATAGTTGTACAAGATTAAATAAGGAATAAAAAAGTACTTGCTGAATAAACCACATCAGTATTTATACCATAGCACTGCAAACCACAGTAGTATTTAATGCTGAGTTCCAAATCCCAATGTCAAAATGAATTCAAACACAATAGTATTTAAAGCAGACCAAACCCATTGGAAATGAAGGAACATTGAAAATGTATTTGTTATTTAGTGAAATATATGTCATCTAACAATTATCTATCTGTCATTTGTTTTAAGGTGTTTGTCATTTACAATCCATAAATTGCAGGCTATTATTAAAATATTGTCATTTCTTATATATGATTTAACATTTGATCATTAAGAGTTTAACATTCTAATGCCATAAATTAACGTCACTAAAGATAAAGAATATTACACTTCACTGCTACATATTTCTCTACTTGTTAAGATCTAGAGATTTTAACTTGGACAAAAAATCTTGCAGCATCTCCGTTCTGACCTTCGAGATCTTTAGTTGAGTGTAAGTTTAAGATATAATAGTGTCGAGGATCTGATTGCTCCATTGGCTAGAATTTGTGATGTCTTCCGCCGTTGACGATTGTGACCTTTTAGAATCATTGGGCCTAGAGGATTCTCGAAACCAAGTTTTGAACTGACAATGATATTGTGGGCAATGGTAGAATCTTCTACTGGGCGGTTTAGAGACTCTGCAAATGAGACCACAATCACACATTTTGACCTTATCTACCTACGCCCATAAACCACACTTACCAATTTTGTGAGCGCATTGACTGAACCAGCGGTTAGGGCTGAGGCTTGTGCGTGAGAGACGAAGATCATAATTTTTACCGCACCAGCAAATAAGGGAATGCATCGTTGGTAGGGAAGTATGTAATGCTTGAGAACTGGAAGCAAGTGTACAGGTTATGTAGTATAAGGTTATGACAAGCTATTTATAAAGAAATGAAAATTAACACATTACGATGATACCCTTGGTCACAACAAATGCCATAGTCCCCGCTTTAAAGTCGACAGATTCTTGCATTTACAGATGATGTGACAAGTCACTCTTAAAGTCAACTTTGATTATGTTTACAAGTTATCTAACCAAAACATCCACGTGGTTCCCGCCATTCTAAACACTAAGCCCTAAACCCTGCTACGCGTGATTCAAAGTATTAATTCTCCCAAGTATAAAAATACCCTAAACTAAAGCTTTAACCCTCAACTTTTTAAAACTTCTTAAGAAATGTCGCACTCCCACTTCACTCGATTTAGCCAGGCCTCTTCCAGTATCCCTCAAGATTGGTTTGAGGCGGTAGGGATTGAAGAAGATTAGGCTGACGAACGTTTCTTCACGTTGAATAAAATTTGCCTAATGGATAAGGATGTCACCGGTGAGAAGGCGCAACTGCTGAAAGGGCATTACAAAGAGTTCAAGGAGAAATTAGGAGAGCTCAATGAAATCGATGAAGAACTGGATAAAATTATAAAAAAGAAAAAAGAGCGTTCTGAAGGGTTCAAGTTCTATATCCGCTTCTTGGAAGATCAGCTCTGCGCTTTAAAGTTGGACCGGGATGAGCACAAGAAACAGTAGGAGGAGTCGGTCTGTAAAATTAGTTGTCTTAAGCAGAAGATCATGACTATAAAACGTGATCAGAATTTCTCAAGTGAGGAGTTGTGAATATTTGTGTTGTTTTTAGTTTTTGTTGTTGTTGTTGTTATTATTGTTTCCCTTGTATGAACATTTGTTTTGTTTAGTTTCGGTTTTTCGCTTTCAAATAGTGATATAAGGGAAGTTCTATAAGAAATAAATGATATAAGGGAACCAAACCAATGATAAAGACTCTATGAACAATGATAACATTTCAGGAGACAAATGATAAATTATCATTAAACAATGATAGTTCAGGAAAAAGATAATGATATATAGCATAAAAATAAATGCGAACTTATCTTCAGCATATGACAAATTGATGTGACAAGTAATAATAATTGATTAGACAACTCAGTTTAAATACTCATATTACTTACGTGTACAACAAGAAACGACGGCGCCGAACCGAAGTAATAATAACTTTTACTATGAACATCGGGTAATCCCTGACACTCGTCCATTTCCAATGCATTAAACTCCCCTTATAAAAGTCTTAATCTCAAATAAACTATTCTCAACTTTTTAACTATTCAAACCCTAAACCCTAAACTCTTTTCAACTTTTGAAGAAAAATATCGCACTCCACTCGAGTTAGCCATGTCTCTTCAAACACTCCATACGATTGGTTTGAGTCGGTAGGATGCAGGAAGATTAGCGTGACCAACATTTCTATAAACTGAATAGACTATGCCTAATGGAGAAGGATGTCTCCGGTGAGAATGCACAAATGCTAAAAGAGCATTACGAAGACTTCAGGAAGAAATTAGGAGCGTTCGATGTAATCCGGGATGAACTGTATCAAGTTATAGCAGAGAGAGATCAGCGTTTTGAAGAGTTCAAGTTCCATATGCGCTTCTTAGAAGATTAACTCTGCGCCGTAAAGTTGAACCGGGATGAGCACAAGAAACTCTGGGAAGAGTCGGGTTCCAAGATTAGTTGTCTCGAGCAGAAGATCCAGGTTTTGGAGCGCTATCTGGAATGCGCGGAACGTGATCAGGAGTTGTGAACTTTGTTTTTTTGATGTTTCGTTTGTTCATTTTTTATAGTAACTAGTACTTTGCCTTTGTATGAATGAAAATATGTTTTGTTTGGTGCTATTTCTTTTGTTTTTTGCTGTTAAGTAGTGGTTTCCGTTTGATATGTTACAAACAAAACAATCACAATTCTGTAAGAAAATAATGATGATATAGGGGGGACAAGTTTAATCATGAACTTAACAAAACTAAAGATAAAAATTCAACAGACAATGAATAAAAATTGGCGCGCAATAATATAATAGAAACCAACAAATGCGAAATTCTTTGAAAACAAATGACAGTTCCGAAGAAAACAATTATATCATGGAAACAAACAAATAAGAAAGTCTTCGTGCACAAATGACACTTCAGAGGCAAACAATAATATCATGGAAATAAACAAATTAGAAAGAATTCGTCCACAAATGACACTTCCGAAGCAAACAATGATATCATACAAACAAACAAATGAGAAATTCATTATGCACAAATGACAGTTCGGTTCTAAATAATTATACAATTGAAAGAGACAAATGAGAAATTCTTTTTTAACAAATGACAGTTACATTTAGACAAATGATGAATTTTCAATACATCGACGATAAAGATCATACAAACAAATGATACATAGAGTACCCAAAATCATCAGTGTAAACTGATTGCAACATCTTCATCTGGGATGACAGGTGGCTCAGTGCTCATCGTAAAAGACAGTGCCATTGTCGGACGTGTATTGTCGTCGGATGGGATTGGCAGAAGCTTACAAGAACGACGATTGTGTCCATTTTTTTGACACCTACTGTAAAATCTTTGTTTGGTAACAAGGCCAGACATTTTTTCCCTTATCTTCCTTTGCGTGCGAGGACGACCGGCTCGAACTGTTGGAATAGGAGCACGAACACGTAAATCAGTTTTTAAATTTTTCCACAGCTCAATTCCTCTTATAGGAATCCATATATGTTCATAAATAGCCTTGTATGTATTATTTGTAAAGTACTCAGAGACACGTGTAGTTGGATCTATATTAGCAAGACCTAGAGTGCGTACTACGTGTTCATAAGGTATACCCATCGTTTGCCACCAACGACAAGAACAAGTACCATCTTCAATATTTACAGAATCGGTTATGCCATAACTAGTCATTTGAAAATGGTGACGTGATGTACGAACCCTGCAGGTTAGTGAATCCGCCACAAACTTTCTGCTCTCACAGTGATCTGTAACCCATGGCGTTAAGCGAGCTTGACTCTTCTAAGCTTCCTCCCTATATGTGTAGGACATTTTTTAACAGACTTTGCGCAATTCCTCAATAAACACATGGAAATGGAGATCTCTTACTTTCAAAATAACGTTATTCCAACTCTCGACATGATTTGTGTAAGCGACTTCGTACATGAACAAATGACAAACCATAGAAATCAAAAACCAAATGAGCATAAACAGATGACAAATGGGATCATACAACTGTAAATAAGAATGCAAATGAAGTTATAATGACTATTTTTCATATAACAAATGATAAGTGGAGCAATACAGAGTAACAATGTACCTACTCATTGAAATGTATAGATTAGACCATGTTTCCTTAGGAATACCTAGTATGTATTGGAGACCCACTGGATCTGTATTCCTGATAGCATTTATGTGTTTAGTGAAATCAATGTTAGTTAGGGCCTCTGTTGCCATCCTAAATGTGATCATCGTACTTTCGAGGGAAGTTTTAATGTTGTTCGATATGTGGAAGGCGTAAAACGTATGGATTGCAAATGAAAACACATTGGGTACATCATTAATAATTCTGAGGTTCCTGTCAAATATGACGACAAATCTAGTGTTATAACCGTGAAAATTAGACCCAAACATCTCCAAGAAGTATGTCAAACTTTCGGTGGTCTCCGAGTCTGTTATAGAAAATGCAAGTGGAAAAATATGAGTACTTGGGTCAATGGCGATGGCTGTTAATAGAGTCCCACGATATCTCCCTTTTAAAAAAGTTATGTCAATCACAACAACTGGTCTCAATAGTTTATAAGTTTTATTTTTGGGACCAAAACACCAAAAACACCTTGTAAATCTCTTATCCTTATAACTCGTAGTTTGTATGTCAAATACAAAATTTGGGTCAACCAACCTCACTTCCGCAAAGTAGTTCGTAAGTAATTGGTATGCGTGCTCAAAGTTGCCTCGCATATGAAATAATTACGTAAATCAAATAATATTGTGTAGTAGACAAATGATAAACATCACAGTACAAATGACACAATGAGTCAACAAAATGACATGCAATAAAATGATAAACATTGTTGTACAAATGACTTGTATGGGAGAACAAATGACATATAAAGTGATGATACCTCAGCGTGGACTTTTTCTTTCGTACGCCAGGCAAGATTGTATGTTACATCAATATTGTGATGAATTTGCATATCATCAATAATTTTGAAAGGTTTGTAGTTTGGGTCTTTTCGGAGTTTTTGCTTGATTATAAAGGCAACCCATCTACTAGACGTTGCCTTATACGCGTTCCCACCTTCAGTTTCTACTCGAATGCATGTATGTACGAAGCAATAAGTATTTACTCTAAATAGGGTAGAACCGAGCAACCTTGTGGCATAAATCCGCCAAGAGCATTTATGACCTTTGCAACATACCACGATTTTATATTCGTTGCTCATAACGTATTCGAGATTAAACTTGTTTGCAACTGCATAAGCTCTTATGTGATTCTTGAGTTCAATCTTATCTCGATATAGATTACCAATGTTAAACTCTTTACTGAATTCATAAGGATCCTCTGTGTACGCAGCATATTTGAACCGAAAGTCCAGGAGATCTTTCACCTGTTCGGGCTGTGGCTCAAACTGAAATTCAGCTAAACAAATGAGAAATATTCTACTTAGCATGATAGAAATTGGAGAAGAAATGTTAACGCACAACACACAAATGACAAATTCTGTGAACTTACCTGAAGTTTTAGTTTGTCCAATGATAGGTTCGGGTTCAATTGAAAGATGAACATTAGTTAACACAGGTTCATTTGAGAGATGAATATTTGATTGAGAAATACAAGGTTCATTTGAGATATGAACATCAGTAGGGATAGTTTGAAAAGGTTCATTTGATTGAGGTACATTAGTTAGCACAGGTTCATTTGAGAGATGAACATTTGATTGAGGAATACTAGGTTCATTAGAGGGAGAAAGATCAGTACAGATAGTTTCGAAAGAATCATTTGATTGAGGAACATCATCATCATCCACTAAAGGTCCAAACCTACGTGGATCAAGCCCTCTGTCGTTTGTTTCAGGGTAACCCCTGTATTCAGGTACAGGATCAGGAAATGAGTTATACCACAAAAGTCCCCCCACTTTGGTGGTGGACAAGCCTCTACCTTAACCAATATCTTTGGTGGTGGACAACCCTTAACCCGAAGAACAGAAATCAGAAATAAAGTTATGGGAGTTCTGGGAATGTACCCTAAGATCATTACCAATCCATATGTGAAAGGGTGTGTCGGGATTGGTTTTATACATATTGATCATTACGGTAAAATCCTTGACTGATGAAATTGTGCATGCACAACCATGGACGAAGTTGTACAGCTTACAATCCTCATGACGGATTTTGCTTGTTTCTTTAAGGAGTGTAAAAAAATCTTCGTATGACGAGTGCGCTCTTAGTGAGGTAAGTTTTGTACTTCCTCCAACATAACTAATGATTGATCCGATCTTTGGACGTATGATATCCCCACCAAAATGAATAACGGTATAAAGCTGCACTCCATTCATCCCTGAAACAAATGATATAAATAAATAATTCCGGTGATAAACTAGTGAACACAAATGAGGAAAATGATATAAAACTGAACTTTAGCAATCCCTAAAACAAATGATAGGAATCCCAAAATAAATGATATCAATGAACAATTCCGGTGATATAGTAGCAGATAATAAATGCTGAAAATGACGCAATAAAAATGACAAATAATAAAGTAGCATAAGACAAATGATTAAAAAGGCAAAGAAAAATGATTATGTACAAATTGTATCGTCTTGCATAACATTTTTCTTAAGAAAAAAGGCTTCAACTCATGATGCGGATACACAGTGAGAGATGATGGATACAGAGTTAGAGATAATATTTACTGCAACGATTACTTCAACGGTCGAAGAGAAGGATAACAACGATCTTTGGCAGCGAGAATAACCTATGATAACAACGATCTTTTCCTCCCCAATGACCTTTATGTGAGAACTTTAGCGAATGGAGAATGATAGTTGGAAGACTTGGTACATGAATGAGACAAACAGTACATCAAGGAGAATCTGCTTTGATTTTTGTAAAAATTTTGTTGTTGAAGAAGAAGAAGAAGCTTTGATTTTTAAGGTTAGTAGTTTATTTAGGGGGGAATCTTCCCTCTTATTGTTGTTATTATTACTGCAGCAGATTAGACTACTCAACAACTCTAGTGGGATAGTTTCTCATTTTTTTCAGCATTATTTATCATTTGTTATGTGAGAACTTTATCATTTGATATGTATATCTTTGTAATTGTTTTGTTATAGATTTGTCATTGGTTTAGTAATTTTTGTGAGTTGGTAGATTTATTACTGTAGCAGATTAGACTACCCATCAACATTTAATGTTAGAAAATAGGGTGGCAGCTAGGAGGTAGTAGATGGGACCATTATCGATTTGTTAATTTTAGTATCGATTTTGGAAGACGTTTGCCAAAGTATCGATTTTATAAAGATGGCAAAAACTAGTATTTATTCTCATAATTTCCGATTATTTCTCACATAAACCATGGCTAAATCCCCATCAAAATAATAACCCTTAAATATGATATAATTACTGATGCTCATTTATGTACTTTCCGACTTGGAGAATTTAATAACTACTTATTTTCATATCAAGCTTTTCGTAGTGGTATGAATCAGCGTGATCACATAAATTGTTCATGGGGAGCTGCATATTTCCAATAATATAGTTTAGACGCTTAGAGCATCTCCAGTAGTTCGGTGTGGGTTCTAACGACTAGGCCCACAGGTTAGAACCACAAACCCAAACCCACACTCGTTTCCTTCTAGCAGTTGGTGTGACATGGATTTTTTTATTGATTTTTCTGTAATCAAAACACCGCGCGGTAAACATTACACCGCCGCGTCATCTCTTCGACAAAATCAACATGAACTCGTTTCCTCCCCATACTATTTCATCATCTATCTCTCATTTTTGTCAAAACCCTTGAAAAAAATTATATGAGTCAAACCCTATAAAATGCAAATGCCAGAGGGAGACCTACACCCAAGTTGTAACCCTAATTTTCGAGTGATAAGATATTCAAGGGAAGCAGTAATTTGGTCGAGGTTCGGAAGAAGAAAAAAAATGTTGTATTTGAAGAACAAGAAGAAATTCAATGCCAATCACATCCAATCGAAGATGATATTTTACAAATGCGGTTTATTATTGTTCTACTAGACGGCGTGACGCACATATTCATACCGACAAGGATCTCACGGTAAATTTTTGTCCAAAAGTGATTTTGTTATTTTTGTTAATCAAGTGTTTGACAAAATGCTCCAATGAACAGAATTGCGATTCAATTCGTCCGCACAACACATTCACTACGGTGATTAGGGCTGTAACTTTTGTCTGATCTTTTCTGATTTTCAATCTGATTTTTCCGATTTCAGAACTCTATTTTATAGTTCTGATTTCTAAATTTTTCCAATAAATTTCGAATCGGAATCGGATAGCTTTCTGCTATTCCAAAATTTTAAAATTTTTGATCCGATTTTTTGAACTCGAATATCCTCCAATCTAATTTTTTTGAATATTCTTATTCAATATTTAATGTGTTTTTTGTAATTTAATATAAAAAAAATGTTAGTTGGAGATGTGGTGATGTTACCATTGTATGAGTAAGGGCTGGATATTTTGACTTGGGATCATTACGTTTAATTTTAAATACAAAGATTCACTATTTTCATAAATATTATCTAAAATTTTGGATTTTTCCAAATTTGTAATCCAAAATTTCCTATTATTCCAAAAAATCCAATTTTTCCGTATTCGGAATAATTTTCGGATTTTCAAAAAAAAAATCAGATCGGATCGAAATAGATTTTACAATTTTGAAAATATTCAAAAAAAAATTGAATGCCCCCATTTTCGATCCGATCCGATCTAAAAACAAGCCTAACAGTGATAAAAATTTGGAATGAGATTTCTATCATTATGACAATAAGGGATCTTGTGATGAAGATATTCAGGAGGTTCATGGGTATCAAATTGGGTATCAAATTGGGTAATTCTGATAATCGACTAATTAAAGCACTAGCAGAGCATTGGTGGTAGACAATACACACTTTTCTCTTCCCGTGTGCGGAGATAGGGATCACTTTATTGGATTTCACAATGCTTACATCATTGTCAATCGGCAAAAATCTACACCATTGTCGTATGACGACCGATGAAGTATTATATCTGTGGCCCAGAAATTTTTCCCTCGCATTACATCCAACAATACAAAGAGTGGGAACGTCAACATTTTATATTTAAGGAAATACTTGACCGTCATAGATGATCGGTCTAATAATAGTACAGTGGCTCGTGTTTTTATCATTTTCATGATAGGACATTTATGGTTCCAAATGGCCAACGACACCGTCCCGCTTGGATATCTCGAGGCCATGGCCGATTTGGAAGAAGTACCCTCATATGACTGGGGTTCCGCTATTCTTGCTTCTCTATACCTTGGCTTGGATACCGCAGTCACGATCGAGGGTGCCATCACTGGATTTTCATAACTTATTGAGGTACATTAACACTTTTTCCAATGATACAAATCAAATATCTTGTAATAAACGTCTTAAATAGAATTTCTTATTGTTTTTTATGTTGTTCCTAAATGCAGTATTGGTTATACGTACATTGTGGGGTTGGTCACCCCATTGTTAGTAATACGCTGAAGATGACGTTGTATCCTCACCTCAGAGCAAGGGAGAAGAAGAGCAGAAAGAAAACAAATGACCAGGCAGGGAACTTGTTTACGATAGCCAAATACCTTATTGGCTACCAGACTACTGATTCGAGGCGCCCTTGGGATACATCTGCTGCGTTAGAGTTAGATGACGTACATATCGCTTCAGGGTTGTCCTTAAAGAGGATGTCACTTCAAGTCCCAAATGAAAACTATGAATATTACTTGAGGGATAGATGTTGGAGGTAGTTGACTGGCTATACGGGTATTTCGATGAATCCTCCGTCCAACGTATTGCCACATCTTAGTCCAGCTGATTTAGAGGCTTTAAGATAGTCCAACTTTGTTGGCTGTAGCCAGTTTGTGATAGATGAGTCGAGGATGACTTACGACACATATTGGTGTAGCCAAAGTATTGAGATTGCCCACCTGTTGATAGATTCACAGAGGATGGAGAGCATAGATCTGTTTGGGGCTAGTGCACTCATATCTGGTATTACACCTATTGTGGTTACATCAGCAGAGGTTCATAGCTTATCCCAAGACTTCAGTTTTCCCAACTTGGAGATGGGTCCTGACTTGGGGTAGAACATGAAGTGGATAAAGAGGCGTCGTACCATCCCCATCCACCGCTTGAGGGAACCACCAGCAGTGCCTCATTTCTGCGACTCAGAGGAGTTGTGGAACCTGAGTCTGGGTATGCGGCGAGTCTCCCTTTCAGAGTCTGCAAGGGACGCCGAGACGATCACATCGTTGACTGATCAAAATGTTACTCTGAGGAGGAGTTATGACATTATCAACGAGCAACTATATCTGATCCAGGAGGTTTTAGGGACGTTTTGAGTCGAAGACCAAATTATCGTAACGTCGTTCGAATAAGGTTTAGGGTTGTTCGAACGACTCGTTCAAACGACTCCCTATTTTGTTCGAACGACTATTTTCATACTCTATGGAATTTTGGCCCATAGACAATTTTCGTTCGAACGAGTTTTGATGCCGTTCGAACAACTTGTCAAGTTTCTAGGGTTTTAGAACAATTAGCGTAAAGTCGTTCGAACGAGCTTGGATGCCGTTCGAACGAGCTTGGCGTTGGTTGATATTTTAAGGCGTGGGTTTGCATCGAGATTCGTGTTATTTGGTATTTTTAGTTACCTCATATATAAAGGGAACTTAGGTTATTTTTCTGATCGATGTTAGTTCAATAAAGGTTATGAGGAAGAAGCTTAGGGTTTTAGAGTAATTCATTGTAATTAACTTCGTTTTAAGCAATTGAAGCTCTTTGAAAGGATTTTTCCCAACCAATTTTGGCGTTCTTCATACTTTTCAGCTAACTAGGGTTTCTCTATCGTATTGTGGATTAATATCAACATGTAAATTATTTATTTATTTTTACTTTTAAAGGTCATATTTATTTTGTCAAAATCTAAATAAATTTTCTTTCTCCCTTTCAGAGCTTACAACTAAGGGCGACACCGACTATACAGGTAGTGCCGATACCAGATGGTAGTAGCGCTAGGACTAGGTAGACGACCCATGTGACCTGGCATTCGAGCCAGGGGAGCTAGTAGTATTCGCAAGGGATGGGGTATTATATATGATATTGGTCCGTATCAGTAGATATAGTTGTGAGATGAGTTTTCTTGTAGACGTATATCTTTATTGTGTGCATCCGTGTTAAACTATTTATATTGTATACTTTTGTTTCTCTATATAAGTACTTGTATGACCTGATGTCCCATTTCTTTAAATTCAATTATTATCGATCAATTTTTGCTCTAACTTGAATTTAATTGGAAATGCAATTACAATTTTTAAAATAGTAGTTTTACGCATGAAATTAAACTCAAAACAGATACAATTAAACACAATTCATCGTTTACGACTGATATAGGGATTAAACTCGGACTATTCAGTAAGGGGGAGCGTATTTCATCCATAGTTAGAAAGTTGATAATTTATAGGAAACTCATTAGGCGGGACGTAGTTCTAGTAAAAAATATCGTATGGAGTCTCAAACGGAAATGGCTGGTTATATTTCTCATACTATTCATCTCATGCTTCGCGTAGAATATAGGTAGTAGAACATCTCTGACATGTTTATCAATACTTTTCTGTATCTCATAAAACTCGTCACATTTAACCTTAAGAACATTCCACCTGTTGTATAAATTTATAAGAGGGTATCGAAGTTCTGTGTGGTCCCTGAATAGAGCATGAACTCATTCCTAATTGAGTTGTCGGAAAGGTGAATTATCAACAAAATACTGCCAGGACGCGGTGAGGGCGCAGTCTTCATTCCAACAAAATACCACTAAAGAATCATGTATTAGAGTTAAAAAACTCGGCATTGTTGAGTTGAAGTGGAGGGACTGTCGTTAGAGAATCTCTAGCCAATATATATATATATTATATATAAGGCAAAAATAGTCATTGAGAAGGAAACAAAAGAAGAACTAGCCGTTGTGGAGATCTGGCAACGCGACGGTCTTTCGATTACCGCATAATAATCAAAATATTGTACAGTAATCAAAAGACTGTCGCGTTGTCTGATCTCCACAACGGCTAGTTCTTCTTCCTTTTATTCTTTCTTCTTCCCATTACACTTTTTTCTCTTTATTCCTTCTTCCCCTTCTACACAATATATCTACTCCAGAGCCTTAAATATCTTTCTCATCCTTCTTTTCATTCATTAATGATCCTCTACATGTATCGTCCTCCTCTGACGATCTTATGTTTGATTATGATACGACAATGGCCGTTATGCACAAAAATGCAGTGAATCTTGTAGTACATGATGAAACTTTTGATCACCGCAAAAGTGTTATGGGCTGTAAGGATAAGAGAAAGATGCAAGACTACAAATTGGGGCATTATGGCATTATGCGGGACTACTTCAATACTCCTTGCACATATACTCCAGAAAAGTTTCGACGACGTTTTCGTATGAGTAAACAAATGTTTATGTGAATATTTGATGCAACAGTAGCACATGATGATTACTTTGCCAAAAAACTTAATTGCACAAAAACTATTGGGTTGTCACCCTACCAAAAGATAATCGCGGCACTATGTTTCTTAAACTACGATGTCGCGACAGATCTTTTGACGAGTATGCGAGAATATGAGAAATACCAAATTTGTTAAGTATGGAAAGATTTTGTGTTGCGGTTATAGAAAGTTTTTGAGAAGAATATTTACGAGTACCAAACACAGTCGACGTCGAAAGGTTAAAGCGATAGGAGAGACACGGGGGTTTCCCGACATATTAGAAAGCCTTGATTGCATGCATTAGATATGGAAAAATTGACCCTTAGCTTGGCACGGTCAATTTACTGGTCATTACCCCAAGGAGACTATAATTCTTGGAAGTGGTAGCTTCACACGACTTTTGGTTTTGGCATGCTTTTTTTGGGTTACCAGGGGATAACACTGATATCAATGTCCTACACCAATCACATATTTTCATTGACCTTACCGATGGTATCGCTCCGCCTTGCAATTATACAATTGCCGGTAAAACTTATGATATGAGTTATTACCTAGCATATGGTATATACCCCAAATGGGGAACACTTGTCCAAACCATCTTCAATCCGGTTACAGCAAAACAATTTTTTTTTGCTCAACAATAAGAAAGTTGTCGAAAAGACATGGCGCAGGCATTTGGATTTTACAATCACGGTTCAATATTCTAAAAAAATCTAATTAAATTGTGGAAACCCGAGGTTTTGAACAATTTCATGAAGGCGTACGTGATAATGCACAATATGATCGTCGAAGAGGAACGAGGTTCATTCCCATCATACTTAGGCTACAATTCAGACAATCTCAAAACTGTCCAAGGGGAACCTATTGCACTCGAACACAGAACAATATAAGCTCTTATAACAAAAATAAACCAAATACGAAGTCAAGAAATATATTTTGATCTAAAGAATGATCTAATCGAGCATTTGTGGGTCGTGGAGGGAAATCTTCATTCCTAGTGTTATAATCAAGTATTATCTGAGAACTTTGTATAATTTAATGATTCTTATTGTACAAGCTTATGAATTAATAATTTCTTATTGAATAAGTTTGTGATATTGCATTAATATTTTATATGTTTTAACGCAATATTCTTGAAAAAAAATCTTCAAAAGATTACATTATTCAATAACAAAGTACATTCTTCAAACGAATTCATTATTGGAAAGTAAACTACATTCTTGGAAATTAAACAACATTTAATAAAGTTAAATTGCATTTAATAACCTGAACCGGTACTTGGTCTGCTATTCTTGTTGAGACGTTCCATGACCTCAGCTTGCCTTTGCTGATAGTATTACAATACATGTCCAGAAAGATTACTCAGGTCTTTATCCATGATTTTGCGATCTTCCCTTACTTGTACCAAATCCATTTTGGCTTGCCATTGTTGACTAGCTTCCGCTCCTTTTTTTCCATTTCTTCCTTCGCTTATCTCTTCTCCAACCTCATCTCCTCTAGCATTGTCACCATACTTTTGCCAGATACAATAATCTCATCAACGCCTTTATTTCTTGCAATACTTTTTCTAAAAAAAAATTGGCTAATAGGCCTCGCTCCACCCTCATACAATGAACCATTTAATTCATAGTTTTGGTGAGCAAATTGAAGTGTAGGTGAGTCGTCGGGATCCTCCGATAGGTTGTTTGATCCGATCGAGTTCCCCGGAGAAGAATTGTACGATGTTCTCGAGGTCACATTTTTAGGTAGATTCCCCGCATGGTTCAAACCATCTTCCTTTAGGCTGGCCTATCACGATTCTCGTGTTAAAATCTTATACACTTCACGGTATTTGAAGTCATTGCCGCCATTCATACCTTGATAGATCATGTGTGCATCTTTTTCCTACAATCTTTAAAATTATCATATACAAATAAATAACGTGTATATCCAAAAAAAATAAACAAAATTGAGTTAAAGCAAATTAGAACGTACATGATCATCATCGGTTATTTCGTTCACGTGCTGAAATTGTACTTGAGCAACTATCCCATTGTATATCACACATTGTGTATTAAGGAGATACTATTGAGCTTTGGTCGACCCACATGATCGTCGTGTGGGGAACTCAGGGTCTTTGTTAAAGGTAATGTTGAGCTTTTAATAGAAAGTAAAACCCTTTATGTGACCCGTGGTCTGGACAGAAGCCGTTACCCACGCCCTTGCGAGACACGTAAAGTCTGTATCCGTCCAATGAAGTTTAACATCATCCGTCTCGTCCAAGAACTCAACATCATCCAGGACTTGCATGTTTTGTCTTTATTTTACGGGTGCTCTTTTCTTTCTTCCTTTTCCTTTTTATTTTCCAGCCGTCATAACGTCAACAGGTATTAGAGCATTTACGGAACCCATATTTAACTCGGTAGATTCACCATTGAATAGGTAGTTCTAAAAGTAATTTGGAGGTTGAAAACCTTGAGGTTGAGTGACCGAATAGTACTGATGGTACGGGTTAAAAGACTGAAGTTATGGTTGAGAAAGTGTAAAGGGATTTTGATACTATCCTCTGAAGGTATCCCTTGCGATATGGTAAACGAAAGTGGGGTATGTGATTGGAATTGAGATTGGTTGTGCTAGAGGTATGAAGTTAATTGTGATTATGGTTGTTGAGAGAATGGTGTTGAAGGTGGGTTTTGGGAGGATGGGGTCGACGGTGTTGAGTTACTGTTGCTGGTGCCAGAATTTGCCATTCGGGACTGTGATAGCTAATTTCTAATCATTTCGAGCTTACAGAATTTGACCTTAGTGCCCCCACTTGGGTTACAAGTCAACGTTACTAAGCTCGGTTGAACACTGATTTGTTTATATTTCTTACTTTCCATTAAAATATTACTACAGGTTCATTGGTGTGATAGCTAATTCCTAATCATTTCGAGCTTACGGAATTTGGCCATTATAGGGATAATGATTTTTGAGAATAGGAAGAGGTTCTCTTCTCTTCTATTCTCTTAAACTAGATTAGAGGAGTGAAAAAGTAACCAGGAAAGAGCTCTGACAGCCATAATAGATAAGAGGACTTTTAATTATTGCGCGGTGTTCTGATTACCGCCCGGATTTACTGCGCGGTAATTATAAGTATGCCAAACTCATTTTTTTTTAGTTTGAGGAGCTCACACACGATTGAGTTTTGACAGCGCTAGCTTAGCTAACCCAAACCCAAAATTCAGCTGCTGGAAATCAAAAAAGTTTGGGTTTGGGTTTGTGTAGTAGCATATTCCCCAGAGCCGACAAGGAGAAGCTAGCAGAACTTAGTCGAAGATATTCTGTCATTCGAGAAGATGTCATATCTGCAACTACAAAGCTCGACTCACTACAGTAGTCGTTATGCTTGGTCAATAGAGTCGTTACAAGAAGATCCACGAAGTTCTCCCACTACCCACCGAAATAGGAAACCATTTATTTTTGTAACTGTCAGTATCCATTATAAATATAGGCAGAGCATAAGTTAATCGGATCCGCAATTCTATTATTTTTCTATCACTCACATCTTTATTATTCATCAACAATTATAATAACTAACACATTTTGGATTTCATTACTAAATCCTCCTCGAGGTCGTAGTTTTTCTCAAGTTTTACTAAGTTTCCACATAAAATCCAGTGTGTCTTAGTATCGAATTACAATCTCCTTACAAAATTATTGGTGAAGTTTACCGTCTAGAAAGCACGCCATTACAATTGGCACCGTCTGTAGGAATACCTTACTTTTTCTTTACCAACTTTGAATTTAGGTAGTCCCATGACAAATATGAACCTCAGAAGTGCATCCAGTACTCAGAGGAACCACGAGGTCAACCCCGTACCTATCTTTCCAGAAGCCATCAATTTGCATAATGTCGTGGCTGAACTTCAAAAGCAAATGGAAACAGACAGGGTCCAGCAGCTAGAAGATCAGCGAATCTACGCCCAAGCTCTTCAAGTTGAAAGAGACGAGAGGAGGAAAACCCTAGAACAGCAAAGCCGAACCCATCAAAAAGAAATATAAAATTTACAAAGACATCAAGATTGATTCACAGTCCGTCAAACGTCACCTCCCCAAGCCCGAAGTGATCATAAATCCAGAGCTACCTAGAGAGAGAACTTACCAAGAGAAGAACGAATTTGAACTTCTTGATCTCGATCAAGGAACCCAGATAGAGCTTCTTGACACTTTGGTCTTACTTCATCAGCATCGACCACCCAAGGAAGTCAACAAACATGTCACCTGACCCTCACCACCTCCTATGAGGTGACTAGTAAGATAGCAGTTGGGACTCGAAGGATAAGGCAACTTTAATCCTCAAGTTACAGCTGCATCAAATACTCTTCTACAATTTATCACCTTGGATGATTTGAATAATAGGATTCAAGCTATACATTCTGACAATCCTAGTCGAAGATCTGTTCTAGATAGGATCGAAACAAACCAAATTTCCCCTCATCTTAAAGTTATGCTAATCCGAGATAATTTTTACATGCCAAAGTTTCATCAATATACGGGACTCACTGATCCTCTCGCCCACGTCCGTCACTTCAAAGCAACAGTTGGATTATACTCAAAACTCGATCACATGTTATGCTGGCTATTTAACATGAGTCTTAAGGAAGAACCTCTCAGGTGGTTTCATACTATTCCCGAAGGTTTGATCACCAGCTTTAGCCAGTTATAACGGCTTTTTGAGTTAAACTATGCGCATGTTAAGGAGTGGGAAATAACAGTCAACTCATTATTCTTTTTCGAGCACGGTGTGAAATAAACCTTAGCTAGCTTTTACAAGCGTTTCCTGCAAGAAACAAAAAAAATAGGAATTCGGATCCCAAAATTGTCGTCCCAGCATTTACCTCCGCACTCTACATCTATTTTAAAGTTCGCGAAGACTTACCCTACACAAACCCAAGACAGTAACAAAAATGATCGATGTTGTTAATAACTACATCAAACTCGAGTGGTCCAAGAAGTTAAAATGAAAAGCTCCTCAGTCATTCATACCCACGATGCATTCTCATCGCCACACCCAAAGCCAATGGGTATTGTTGTTACTAAATAGCGTGGACGGACCACCGACAATGTCAGGAAGAGAGACGGGAAAATAGATAAACCCATCCCAATTTGGCCTCCTATGACGACCACACTCTCTGCCATTTTACTAACAATAAAAGAAGATGACTTATTTTGAGAAGCACAAGCAATTCTTGATGTACCGAACAAACCCTTATGCCAGTATCATAATATCCATAGCCATAAGACTGACAACTATTACTCTATGATACCTACCTTCCACCGCATTCTCCTCGCATGAAGACTCCATGAGTACGTAGTTGATGTTCAGAAATTTCTTGAAGAAAAAGCAAAAAAAGAAGTCGAATAAAAGCAAGGACAAGGTCAAGCTCGCCATCTTTATATGATCGAAATTTAGAAGAGAAAAGATGACAGAATCACATCCAACTGCAAGATGACGTCATCAATTTTTTTTGCAAAAGTTCTACCCAACTTCAGCAAAGCCAAACGTCCATATCACATTTCCTTCGAAGACTATGACATAAGCCATGTCAAATACCCTTATGGCGATCTACTAGTCATAATGCTCAAAGTCGGACAAGACTACTTACACACACTTCTTATCGATATAGGAAGTGCAATAGACGTGTTATTCAAAAAAACTATTGATGTTTTATGCCTCAAGGATTAGGTTAAAGCTTTGACAACAACTATCACAGGGTTCAATGGGTCTAAAGAATTAGTCTTGGATGAAATCACGCTGTCTGTTCAAACAGGACCATAAACCACCTTCGTCAAATTCATTGTCATCGATGTTGAATCGAAATATTTAGGTATCTTGGGAAGGAGTTGGTTCCATTCTATCAAGGCAGTACCATCGACTTATCATATAGCCTTATATTTTCTCATAGATCACGGTGTTTATGAAATCAAAAGGAGTCAAGTTGTAGCGTGAATGTGCAAAAATACCACCACAAACTTTCATACAGTAAAACTTCTAATGGCATAACAATTACACAAGGAACCACCTTCAACGTTCGAGCAACACGGCACTGAAGCAGCTGAATCCATAGAGCTCGATGGACCAGGAAAAAATACCTTTATTGACTCGAAATTATCATCCAAAGAAAAAGAAACCATGATGTAAATCTTAAAGAAAAACATCGACATCTTTGCATGGTCTTTCCAGGAGATGCCAGGCATCGATCTATCGATTGCATACCACAAGCTCAATCTCATTCCAGACAGTAAAGCATTGTGCAAAAGTATCGCAATTTAGCCCCTCGTCTTCGAGAAGCAGTCAACAAAGATATAGATAAACTACTTCGCGTTGGGTTCATTCGAGAAGCCAAATATCTAAAATGGGTCTCAAATATCGTGGTTGTCCCAAAGAAGAACATGAAAAATCAGGGTTTGTGTAGATTTTACTGAGCTAAACAAATTTACAGCAAAAAATAGCTTTCCCCTCCCTCTGATTCTTTATCTCCTCGACTCCGTAGTCGGGTACGAACTTCTTTCAATAATGGATACAACTTCCAGATATAATTAAGTTCCTCTTGCCGAAGAAGACCAAGAGAAGACAACATTTGTTATGGAACAAGGTCTCTACTGTTACACAGTTATGCCCTTTAGATTAAAAAAATGCATGGGCCACTTGCTAACGACTTGTTACTCAAATGTTTAAAGATCACTAAGGCAAAATCATGGAGATCTACATCGACAATATGATTTATAAAAGCTTAAAATGAGAGGATCGTTGCAACAATCTACAAACCATCTCCGACATCCTTCGTTCTTACTGAATTAAACTAAACCCAGAAAAATACCAATTTGGTGTTACATTTGGGAAGTTTTTGGGACATCTGGCTAGTAAGAGGGGCATATAAATAGATCTGGCACAAATCAAAGCACTCATGGTAATGTCATCCCCATGAACCAAAAATGATGTACAAAAGCTTGTTGGAAAGATTGCGGCTCTTCACAGGTTCATCTCAAAGTCATCTAATCAATGCAAACTACTTTACCTCCTTCTTCGTGGGAATCCAGCTCTAACGTCCAAAAAACACCCTAAAGAAATAGTATGGACCCCAGACTATGAATTGGCTTTTCAAGATCTAAAAGGTATTTGGGGCGTCCTCCCATAATGAGTACCCCTGTTGATGAAAAAATACTGAGAATATACCTATCGACAACCGAAGACTCAATCAGTTCCGTTCTTATTCGAAAAGACGAAAGAGTAGAAAAACTAATTTACCTCATCAGTAAAACTCCCATGCCTACAGAAAAAAGATACACCACCATAGAAAAGCAACTTCTAGCGCTTGTGTATACTTTACAAAAACTTCGACCTTACTTCCAGATACACCCAATTAAAGTCATCACCAAAATCCCCCTTAAACTAGTACTATAAAAAATAAAGTCCCGATGAGTACAACCATGGTCTATTTTCCTAGGGGAATATGATATCTCCTTTAAATCATAGATCTTAGTCAAAGGACAAGCAGTAGCAGATTTCTTGGCAGACTTTCCCGTCAAAGACCCTGAGTGGGAAGAACTTGAAGAAGTACTCGCCGATGACTCTATTGTAGAGCCAGACGTGTGGTCCAAGAGTATAGGATGGAGACTATTTACGGACGGATCCGCGGGACGGGAATTGGCATAGTTCTTGTAACACCATCTAATGAACGAATTGAAAAAGCTATCAAACTCAAATTTTATGCCACTAACAATAAAACAGAGTACGAAGCTATCCTACATGTCCTTGAACTTGCATTAGCACTTAGAGCATACGAAATAGTTGTTTATGTGGATTCTTTACTAGTGGCCAACCACTACAACAAGACATTTAAAACATCTGGTAAAATGGTTGACTACGTTGCACTAGTTAAAGAAAAAAATAAACAAATTCAAAACAACAATAGTTTCTTATCTTCCAAGAGCCCAAAATCGCCATGCTGATGCACTAGCTTATATCGCCACAATGCTTGAAGACTGTGAAAAGAGAACCTTGGAAATATAAGTACGCAAACATTCCAGTCTCGATACAAGCTATTCCATGCAAATTCAGGTTATCGAAGATAAAGATTGGAGAAAGCCCTTTCTTACATACTTCAACTCCAACATCCTCCCAAACAACAAGGAAGAAGCTCGGTCCTTATTAACAAAATGTCCACAGTTTAAAGTCTAGGTTGGGATACTATACAAAATCACCGGGTGAGGACCACTCATCGAATGTATTTCCCAGCGAGAAGCCCACATCAAAATCAAGGAGCTTCACGAAGGGATCTGTGCCGCACACGTCTCAGGTCGATCACTGGCACAGCGAGCATTCACACAAGGGTTATACTGGCCAAAGATGAGGCAAGATTGCGAAGACTTTGTCCGAAAATGCTATAAGTACCAAATACATGCTCAAGACATCAAAAGCCCAGCCCTCAATTTACACGTCAGTAATGTTCTATGGTCATTCAAAAGATGGGCAATCGACATCATTGGGCCATTTCACCCAGCATTGGGCAACAGAAAGTTTGTTCTTATAGCCACAGACTTCTTCACCAAATGGGTCGAAGCCGTACCAGTTTGCCATACCGATGAAAATGAAGTAATCAAATTCTTCTAGGAATACATCATCACTCGATTTGGTTGTCCGTAAATGATAGGATTCGATAATGGAAAACAATTCATCAGTAAGAAAATCCTCAAGTTCCTTCATAAATACAAGATCCAACTGACAACTTTGACACCCTATTATCTACAAGGAAATGGCCAAGCAGAGGCCATTAACCAAATCATCAAGTCAGGGCTCCGCAAACGCCTCGATGAAAAGAAAGGACGATGGGTGGAAGAGCTACTCAGCGTTTTATAGAGATACAAACAACTCCTCGAATATCTACAAGTTATACACCATTTATGATAGCCTTCGGTACTAAAGTTGTCATCCCTTCAAACCTCGACCTCCCAACTGCAAGAAGAAAGGTCACAGATGAAGAAAATGAGCTTGGACTTCTATGTAACCTCAATTGGATCTAAGAAACTCGAGATCAAGTAATTGTACACTTAACACGACACTCTGCGAAGAGCTTATAACAAGAAAGTAAGAATACGAAAATTTGGCATCGGCGACCTTGTCCTTCGACGAATTCAAGACAGTACTCCACCTAAAAACTCTGGCAAATTATCAGAAAATTGGGAAGGACCTTATATCGATCGTCAGGGATAAGACCGACAATGGTACCTATTTGTTAATGACTGAGAACGAAGTACAACTCAAATTCACATGGAATACAACCCATCTGAAGATGTTCTACCGATAGCAATTGTATTATTTTTTACGATTCAATAAATGATTTTTTTCTCCCACATCATCTATTCTACATACTCTCTATCAACAAAACTTATATATATTTGCTTAAATGAGATCTCATTTCTTTGACAAACAAGTATCCAATTACAAGACACACTGCTTGCCAATCGTTACTACTTCGACAATTGCATAACTTACTTGTCTTTTCCATCAAGCCAGATCTCCCATCGAGGAAAAACATTTGGCCATATTTCTCAAATAATAAAGCCATTACATGGTTATCCTGTTTATCTCTACAGATCACATTGCAAGATTCAAAGATCTAACACACATCCACAAGATAGTATGCCATACTATCAATCATATCGAATCAAATACTTAGCCTATTTTTTTTTAAAATATTATGCATTATTATCAATTACTTCATTGTCAAACATCTATACTTCAAAGCATATCACTCTCCAGCTATTTTCGGGACAACTCATCCTGCAGATATTTTCTAGTCAGCATAAGTAATTCGAGCAACCATATATGTTCGAGAAAACATAGATTTACAAGCGTCACAAGTTCGAGAACTATCGTAAAATTTGATATCCAACAAACAGATCGATGCAAAATTAGAAAGATGGATAAAGCAATTTATTCTACAAGATACTGATTACAAATTCATTCATCTCTACTAGTTATAAACGAGGCACCTAATGGCGTAACCGTCACAGTCCTCACGGTGCATCTTCCTCCCTCACCAACGCAATCGCCCAGTTATGCAGACTACCAAAATGCTCTGGAGCCTTCAGGATTACAGTGTTCAACTGGCAATGATACACATAATCCTCTTTAGCCGCATTCGCCTTCACCTCGCTCATCCCCTCGTAGTCTGGCTCCACCGGTACAAGCGGCTGACCGAGCAGACACATTTTGCCAAAATATCATCTCATCAGCTCCCAATACTTGAACTCAACATGGTGGAGAAACGCCTCTTCCCAGAGATGAGCCCTCGTCTTCACCATCTTACCAAAGGGAGCAAATGACCTCCTCCAACACAGATAAAGAGTATTTATACATTCAACCCCAATGCATCACAACTCCCAAAAGTCAACAACAACAATTATTATCCCAACCACCCTCCTAGAGAACCACTCAAGGTCCTACACAGTTCACACATATCACTTCGAGATCCTATTCCAGTTTACAAACAACAGCGTTCGACGTTCTCTTCTCGATACAACAACGAGTAATTGTATTGAGAATGCGACGATTGTAGTAGCATATTCCCTAGAGTCGACAAGGAGAAGCTAGCAGAACTTAATCAAAGATATTCTATCATTCGAGAAAATGTCATATCTGCAACTATAGAGCTCGACCTACTACAGTAGCCGTTACGTTTGGTCAAATAGAGCCGTTACAAGAAGATCCGCAAAATTCGCCCACTGAAATAGGAAATCATTTATTTTGTAACTGCCAGTATCCATTATAAATATAGGCAGAGCATATTCCATTTGAAAATTATAGAACACACCTGCTCCAGTTTGAAATTCGGATGAAAAGACTCTGCTTGGGAACATTTGTGATCTCAGAAATTTCTTGGTATTAAGCGACTACTGCCCATTGGATTAACCAGAGACTGAATTTTAATTGCTGAAATTTTCCAATCCCCGAGATACCAAGTGGATACAAGAAAATAATTACACTCGTAGCAATGAGCCTAGAGCTGGCAATATGGGCCAAAGTCCACGGGCCGGCCCGACCCAGCCCGAAAAAACCCAGCCCAGCCCGACCCTATTAATTACATGGACGGGCCACGAGCCACTTTTTATTGTTGTGGGCTGGCCCGCAACCCGACCCAAATTGGCCCAAATAAGGCCCAACCCGAATTTAGCCCAAGCCCCGCCCGAACCCGAAATTAGCCTATGTAAAATATATCCGTTTTAATTAGAAACTAGCCGTTGGAGCCTAAAAATCTAACCGTTGGAATCTTTGCTTCTCTATTTAAAGCCCTACTTTCTCTTTGTTTCTTTCACACTCTCTGGTATATATTTAGAAGTTTTTCTTTCTTTCTCAAAAGCAGATCTCTTTTTCTTTCTCAAAAGTAAAATCTCTCTTTCTTTCTCAAAAACAAACAAACAATGCATCTTGTCTCAGACACCCTTACCGTCCATCTCTCAACACCACCTCTACTTTTAGCTTATGAGTATAAACATTAGTTTATTTATGATTACCTTTTGTTATTTTAAGTTTTATAGCCCAGCCCGGCCCAGCCCATATAGTCCAGCCCAAACTCAGCCCATATTATTCATGGGCGGGCTGCAGGCTTAATCGTCTATATGAAGGCCCGACCCAACTAAGATTTTTGGCCCAGCCCGGCCCGAGCCCGGCCCACCGGCTGAATTGCCAGCCCTAAATGAGCCAAAGAGTGAACCGGATCACCACAAACAATCAGGACAAAAGATAAATCATTAATTATTAAGAAGAACTGGTCCCACCAAACAAAATTAATTCCAACACCTAATTACCCGCCAAAAATAGTCTAGGGCTTCTTCACTCACTCTCTCTCCTCAAATTTCTCTTTGTACTCATCGAAACCCAAATCAAAATAGCGAAGATTTCAAACCCTAATCGCTTCCAATCTCATTCTAAGCTTAATTTCGAGTATCAATGGCTTTAGTTCATGATTCCCTCTTCTTGTCGCGCCAAATCTCCTCCAATCTCTGCTCACAAAGCCAACTCTTCGGTTCCTCGATTCGCCTCCGCAAGGTTTCGCGTAGTTTTACCCTTAGTGCGTGTAAGACCGGAGCGCAGGCGTCTCTAACTGAGGTTTCTTTACCACCTAAAGAAGGGTTGTTGGGGTTCGATGTGGTTACGGAGGGAGAATTGAAGAAGAAGGGGTTCTTGGGGTTGAGGAAGACGAAGCTTGTGTGTACTATTGGTCCGGCGTGTAATTCTTTGGATGCGTTGGAGAGATTGGGGTTGAGAGGGATGAATGTTGCGAGGCTGAATATGTGTCATAATACGAGGGAATGGCATAGGGATGTGATTAGGAATGTTAAGAGGTTGAATGAGGAAAAGGGGTTTTGTATTTCGGTGATGATTGATACGGAGGGGATTCAAATGCATATGGTTGATCATGGTGGTGCTTCTTCTATCAAAGCCGAGGTATATCTTAGTCTAGTTATATCGTCAGATTAATTAACTATGAACTACATTGAGAAATGTTGCAGTGGTAGAGCAAAATCGCTATGATATTCATTATAAAAGGAATAAACAGATTTAACCGTTTTGTTATAGACGAAGCTCATACACGGGCAGGCGGTAGGATACCCTGTTTCATAGGAGCACACCTCCTTTACCATTGAAGTGTCTGAGTGTAAAAGAGCCTAAATTTTATTACGGAGGTCGTAGAAAAAACTGCATTATCATTATAAAGACTCTTTTGCTTCTTAGACCTCCATTTTCTTTCTGTAGTTTTTATTCCACCAATGAGATATTCTAGCTATTGAGATAGTAGGAATAGAGGACTAAAGTAAAGTGTGTACGTATATTACAAACATTCTAATGCAATTTGTTCGATTCAGAAAAAGGTGAAGTTTTAATGGTTTTTGTTTGCATCTGGAAAAAATAGGATGGCTCGAACTGGTTGTTTACTACACAGAAGTTTGAAGGTTCTCGTCCACTTACACTCCAAGCAAATTATGAAGGGTTTTCTGAAGGTACAAAACTAATATATGGTTGTGAATCGAGATGGAAAATGTTACCTAATTGCTATTCTACTTATTTTCTTCTAAATGAATGGGTGGCAGGTATCATAGTAGGTGATGAAATTGTTATTGATGGCGGAATGGCGAGTTTTGAAGTTATTGAAAAAATTGGGAATGACTTGCATTGCAAATGCACAGATTCTGGCCTACTTCTACCACGAGCCAAGTTAAGCTTTTGGAGAAACGGGAAACTTGCCAGCAAGAATTTTAATCTACCTACGTTATCAACAAAGGTCAGTTTAAAATGCTTGTTTCCTGTCTTGTTGCTTGAACTATTCTGAGCTATCTGTATTTTAAGGAATCACTAGCAACTAGAACAATCATAATTTCAAAAAGGCTGGGCTTTAGCTATGCAGGCCATGTAATGTTTAAACGTCAATTCTGTCGATTAGTAGAATGACGATTTTCTTTTCCGTATTATGAGTTTTATTTCTCTAGCACACTAGGTCGGGTTAAAAGCCGCATTTAGCCCTGTCATAGGAGTACATATCAGTCTGGACACTCAGTAATTCGCAGCCTTCTATTGCGAGATAACGTGTCTTGTTCAGGTGGACCTTTGACCATAAGCAATTGTTCCCCCATGTTTCAGTTCGTGCAGGATCACAAGCTACTGATAAGTGCATCTTAATGAATTGTTGTCCCTGTAATCCAATTTGTTTCGGACCTCCTTAGGGGCCCCCTTTGACTATCTGCAATGCTTTGTAGCTTTCTAGTACAAGTGATGGTAGCTAATGAGCTTCGGTGTTATGGGTTTTAACGGGCCATTGCCATTGGGTAGTGTGGCTTGATTCAGTTGGGCCTTTCATGTGGTATCTACATTACATCCTTTGTGTAACAAGGAATGGTGCAACGATTTCTTTACTGACATAAAATTCAATCCAAATAAAAAGTGCATTACATAAATATCCGCGTCTGCCCAACATTGTATCAGGTCATATCAGATTTATTGCACATTCCCTAGACTTAGTTAAATAGTGATCGAGGCTTTATCATGGAACATTTGGCTGGCGAAGATGACAGGGGCTCTAGATCCTGATCTTTTGTTGTAGACTACGCTAATAGAGTATTTGGATGGCAACATCTTCTTAGAGGAGTGTCATCCTGATGGCCATTTCATTATTACTCGTTCACGAGGTGTCTTCCCAGTATTTTCCTAAACTTCCTCCAAGTCTTAGAGAAAATCCAGTCTGTTTATGATAGGTCGTGGGTCGTTCCCACGCACCTCTTTTATTTTAGTTTTATCTTGTTTATTTAATTTAGAGGATAATCTCTAATAGCCTAATTTTAGGAGAGAATAAAATATTCTCACCCTTTATATAGGGATGGAGAGTTAGGGTTTAAGTTAGCGTGAGTTTGAGAGAAAAGCTTTAAGCTTAGAAAGAGATGTGAAGTTTGAGGTAAATCTAAAAACCCTAGTTTAATTGATTTTAAGCGATTAAGAGTGATTTAGTTTAATTAAGAGTGAGATTTAGCTTCTGCAATATTGTTTCTATCAAATTTGAAATTAGAGCAAGGTTCGTTCCTTGATTTTATTTATTTATTTTTACACAACAAGATGGAGAAGATTATGCGAGAATCGGTCAAAAGATGTATTCGATGAAGCGGAAGAAGACGGAGTTACTGGATTCGACGTAGTAAAGTCACCAAAAAACGGCAACCCATATCTAGTGTTGCCGCAGATTGCAGAGATAGCCGGCAGAGAAGAAGCCGCAAAGAAAACTACAATGTGGAACAACAGAACTGATGATTCCATGATGGGAAGCTTTAGGGAGGGTTTCTCCATCATTAGTGCGCCAGAAAACAGTGGAGAAAGCAATGGTTTGCCGCTGGTTCGTCGGCAGTTCGTTGGGAAAGATAAAGGAAAGGGAGACGTGAGAAGTACACGATCTGGCACAAGGGATAGCATGCCCGCTGGCATGTGTCAAGGCATGCCTTTAGGGGGCTGCTTGTAACCTGCACATGCCTAAATCAAATCACTCAAAAGATTTATACTCAAGCTTAGGAACCAGCCCGGTCCAGGCCGTAAACCAAGAAGGAAACATCCCAACTAAGTTGGCTCAACCCGGCCTGGACCCATGCACAACTAACCCAGATTTGACTCCAATTGTGGTAATGTCCTTCGGAGTTCAAATCCTGTCAACGGCAGCAACAACAATGGCGACGATTGGTGACCGAACCTCATCAGAGACCACAACTCGATCCCCCACAACAACGATTTTATCGGATGTTGATTGCTTGAGGAGAAAGGAACTCACGGAGGACAAGAGAGAGAGTGGACATAAACACGATTCATGGCAGAGAAACACGAGAGAAGAAGAGGGACATGATTTAGTGGAACAAGGAGCAGTCAAAGATGTTACACCATGTGCTATTCTTGTGAGCACACTTCATCCACAGTTTGTTCCAGCCATACATCCTTCTCGTGCGCACGTATCAATTATGCAAGTAAACCCCCACGCAGCTCCAGATGTTGATTGAGACAATCCCACAATATTCGACGCGATTGTTGATCCGTTTTAGCGAATGTTTGAAATTCGTGCAAGTGCGGCGATGTATATGTTTTTGGGGAATCCGAAAAATGTTATCAACAGGGTTTTTGGCAAAGTATTTCGTTGCGCAAGCAATGTCAGTGGGTATGGGAAGTATCGTGGACGAATTCACGATCGTCCTATTCTCGGGGCCACCTCTTCCGAGTTCAACATTCGTGGTCAATTTTTTTCACAGAAGGGGAGAGTTGATAGGTCGTGGGTCATTCCCACGCACCTCTTTTTTTTTAGTTTTATCTTGTTATTTAATTTAGAGGATAATCTCTAATAGTTTAATTTTAGGAGAGAATAAAATATTCTCACCCTTTATATAGGGATGGGGAGTTAGGATTTAACTTAGTGTGAGTTTGAGAGAAAAGCTTTAAGCTTAGAGAAAGATGTGAGGTTTGGGGTAAATCTAAAAACGCTAGGTCTTCGACTTTTATTTTTAAACGATTAAGAGTGATTTAGTTTAATTGAGAGTGAGATTTAGCTTCCGCAATATCGTTTCTATCAGTTTACTTATGTTAATGTTGGTAGCTCCGGGTTGCTCTCTAGCACATGCCACTATGCTGCCGTTTTGTGTATGGGTAGCGCATTATTAGGTGTTGGATAGCTCTTCCTGCTGCGAAATGAAAGGTCTTTAAGAATATGGAACAAAGGATAGCAATTCGTGCTCTTATTAGCTCAAAGTCTCGACTAACCATACTATTGTGTAAGATCAGCCATAGTTCTGTATATATTCGTAAACACTAAAACTTTTAATAAGTCATAGTGGACGACGGGATGTTTTTAATTTTGTTTAACCAGGACTCTACATGATTATGCTTCTTGCCATTTTTGGCCCCTTCGGCCTACTAGGTTCGGTTAACCTAGTGTCATTTGACCCATTTTTGTAATTGTTGTGGTAAGGGATTTTATTCTGCTTAGCCTGAGTTTTATTTTTATTTTTATTTTTCTTAGCTTATGTTTGCATTAAAAGGCATATCACACATTAATTTTGCTGCATCGATTTTCCCAATCCCCTTTATTTAATACTACCTGGCCGTTTTGTAGGGCAACGGGAACGCTGTGATCTGTATGCTGTATCTGTGAGAAAATATTGTCCCGCGACTTTCTACAAAACTCCACTTTCCTCAATGATTGGTTATCTTCTATCTAATTTGAAAGAATACTGTCTCCTAATGTAATCATTAATCTATATTGACATACTTAGCCAGCATCGGGCACATCAACACAGTTTTTCAATTTAACAAAGATTCACACAAAAATCATCTTTAAGCCTTTCATCACTTACTTCATTCGCGACTTCCAGATACAGGTCCTCTCTTTTTCGTCAATCAACCTTACAGAGTGACAACACTAACTGGAGGCAGTACTCCATTATGCACTGGAAGGAAAATGCAATGGAATGATTTTGCTATGTTTTTTGTTTGGTTTCTCTTGTACGACCTGATTACTTTTTCTTATTTACCTTGTTGTTTTTCTGTTTCTGTCCTCTCTATATCAATAAAATTTCTATATTCATAAAAGAAAATGAAAGAAAAAGTGATGATAACATGGGCATCGTCATTTGCTAATACACTATACCCTGGGAGTTTAACATTGTCAAAACCACAGAATAGTTTTTGGTGAGATTGCACAAAGTGGAGGTAGAGGTAGAGTGGGTTCCAGAGATGGGATACCCCTAGGGATTTTAGGAGTATTGTTTTTCATTTTTTTGGTTGAAAGCTTAGTAGCCTTGGGAAATCACCGGCTGCATAAGTACCTTATTTGAGCTTTGGTTTGCTGTTTAATATATGTTGGACATAAATTTTTTGTAAGGACACATTCCTCATTTACTTAGTAGTTCTGGTTCGGTTGGGGGATGGAAGAAGTAGACCATAACGAATACGCATAGATAAAGTTAATCTTTTTCAAGTCGATTATTATCTTAAAGTTGCATCGTACATGATTGACAGGATTGGGCGGATATTGACTTGGGAATTTCCGAAGGAGTTGATTATATTGCCGTGTCGTTTGTAAATGATGCTGATGATATCAAACCTCTAAAGAACTACCTCTCGTCTAGATCATCAGAGTAAGAAAATGAAATTTGTGTGCATAAAATCATGAAGATTTAAAGACCTGACACAATCCTAAATGCACACATTTTGTAGATACACACATATACACAAGCAAAAATTTCAGGCTGTATGTATTTGTTCTCTACAACTTTCATTTTTGAAGAGATAAATCATTCTGTGTTTCATGATTTTTTCTGGAGGTCCAACCTAAACATAGTTTTGTTGGAATATCGAAGCCTATGTGCTTTCTGAATTCCACTTAGCAGAAACACCATGCGCAGTAGCCATTAGCAATTTGACTTTTTTTTAAGGGGCAGAAAACTATGTGATGTTCTTTGAGATGCAAATACTTTTGCCATATGCATACTTAGAGAAATGCTTGTTTCAATATGGGCATGCTGAAATTAAGAGTGTTTTTCATTCACAGCTTCATTGGAGTTTTGGCAAAGATTGAGAGCTTGGAGGCTCTTCAGAATTTGAAAGATATTGTAGAGGCTTCAGATGGAATCATGGTGGCTCGCGGTGATCTTGGTGTGCAAATTCCGCTCGAACAAATTCCAGCTGTCCAAGAAGAAATTACTCGTCTTTGTAGGCAATTAAACAAGCCAGTTATTGTAGCTTCCCAACTTCTTGAGTCGATGGTTGAATATCCAACCCCTACACGTGCTGAGGTATTTTGATATACTATCTCTTAGGAAGTTCCAGTTACTCCTGTAAAATAGTGTTTTGCATGCTCATATTCATAATTTGTCAATAATTGAATATCCAATCCCTACACGTGCTGAGGTTTGTTGGCATACTATCTCTTAGGAAATACCAGTTACTACTGTGAACATAGTAAATTGCATGCTCATATTCCTAATTAGTGTATGTGTTTACATAGTAGCTAAAAACTTCATTCTCGAAAATTTTATTAGTATTACTCTATTAGTGTTAGGTTTGTCTTATTATGTTACGTACTTTTTGGAAACTCATGCGAAGTCCACGAGATCAAACATGTTTACTGCTATTGGATTCGTGCATACATTTGTATCTAAGGCTGTAGGCTTTCTACGGAAGATACCGATCCCAATAACTTTCCTCCACTGCAAACTACTGTATATATTATTACTACTACTAAGACAACCGTGCAAGTTCTTGTATCTTTTCTGCACTGAGAACCTACATTAAGATTACTACTACTTTTATAATATCCTCATGCTATTTATACGGGGAAAGGGTGTAAACAATTACTGGACAGTACTTCTAGAGCCTCTATGTACATATTTCTCATTTCTTGGCTTTATCTTTGGTTCTTGATATTTGGAACCATGGCTTAGTTTGAAGGTGAAATTTATTAGGACTTGCTATGTTATAATAAGGTGGCAGATGTTTCTGAGGCAGTTCGACAATATGCTGATGCCTTAATGTTATCGGGTGAGTCGGCAGTTGGATCATTTGGAGACAAGGCTCTTTCTGTTTTGCGAATAGCTAGTGGCCGTATGGAATTATGGAGCCGTCAGGAAAACCGGCAACGTCTTCTCCCCCAGCTTCAACTCGGGGTATCTTTGTCTGACCGAATATCTGAGCAGATCTGCAACTGTTCTGTGGAGATGGGTATGTATCTTATCCTCCCCCCCTCCCCCCCCTCCTTTTTTGCATAAAATGTTAGTTTATAATTCACTCATGCAATATAGGAAGTAATGATTGTGGTCTGGCCAATACTGAATAGATAGTAGTTGTGGATCACTTTATTTTCTTAAATGAGATACCTAGTGTTGGAGTATATGTGTGCATCTACACATATACTAGTTAAGTCCCATATTGAGTAAGAATAGAAGTAGTTTAGAGACCCCCTATTATATAAAGGGAGTTTAAGATGTAATCTAATTATCAACTTAAGAGTGAATAAATTTTCTCCTCTTATTTGTTTCTACATGGTATTAGAGCGGTTACGTTCTTGAAGACAACGTAAAGCTTTTCCGTTTCCGGTGGCGGTGGCCATTGCTTTTGCCGGATTACTCAAACAGTCCGGTTACTTTGTTTTTGTCTTAATTTATTTTTAAGAATTAGGGTTTCTTAAACCCACTATTCAAATTTTCTATCCTTTTGAGAAAGGGATTCTAACTTCTTGTATCTCTCTCCTTTGTTTCCTCTAGAGATATCTTCTAGCAGCCATTGGTTCTCATGAATTATCTTTTTCTCCGAGTTCATCATCCACGATTCAATTTTTTAATCCCTAAAGTGAACAGTCCATCACTCATGATGAGTCTTTCCATGATTCCACTATAATAATCTCAGGAAGTATCATTTTATCGTATGTTAGGATTCATAAAAACCGTTTGAAATCGATCATCCCTTCAAAGTGGTCTTTTCCTTGCAGCAATTTGGTTGGCAGAGTTGTAATCTTGTTTGTGATTCTTCGAATCTGAAGATTTCTTCGTGATTGATGGCTTCAATTGGATCTGAAGTTGATGGTGATTACTTGTGAAAAATTGAAGAATCTACGGGGTGATTCAGATGTACAACTCCTTGAAGATTTCTCCTTGTCAATTGAGGTTTGTTTTATTAACGATTTTTGTCGTTGTGGCGTCCAGGTTTTATTTGACTGATTTCTGCTTGCTTTTAAGTTCATGTTCCCTCAAGAATCTGTAGATGTGGTTTTAAGAACTGTACTGCTATTTCCCGAGTACTCTTTAAGTGTGCTTGGTACGGGAGGAAGATGAAATTTCTAATTACCCTGGTTTTATTCCTCTTTGGTGGTCTAAGAAGAAGAATAAGAAGCTTATTATATTCATGGTGTGATCTGTTTTCCGTTAGCTTCTCTGTGTTCTACCTTTCATGGTTCTTTATGATAGCTTGATTGGTGGTGTTATATACATGTGGTGACGTGAGATCTACGGTGGAGATGTTTGAAGTTGATGGGCTTATTTTTCGTGTGATGACTACAACAATGTGTGAAGATGCCCACTATATGGATCATATTTAAGTCCAACGGCGTCACTTCAATTAATCAAGTTAGACCCACCTCGTAACTTCATTTTTTTGACCATATGTATTGAGTTTATTTACTGTTTGACAAGTCAAGTTGTCTCTCTCTCTTGATATTGCACTCAATTTTCTCTTGTTTCGTGATAGGTGATCTTTTATTTATTTGGTTCCCGTCGCGAGATATGATTTTCTCTCATTGGATCGGTTGAAGTTGTTAAATCACCTTCTACCTCGATCATGAGTTTTTTGTTTCTTTCCTCGAGTGAGTTTCCTTTCATCTCCTCTAGTGATTCTTTCTTAGAGCGATTTTCTTTCCTCTAGTGATCATTTTATTCGCCACATTCACAAGTATAAATTACAAAATCGAGATGCAATCTTTTATTATCGAGAGATTAGGTATTTGTCGTTTGCCTGTCGCGAGATGCGATTTTCTCTATTTAGATTGGATGAAGATATTATTAAACTAACCTTCCACCTTGGTCATGAGTTTTTTTCTTCTCTTTGGACCGGATGAAGATGTTAGACTACATTCCACCTCGATCATGAGTTATTGGTTTCGTTCCTCGAGTGATTCTTTCCTAGAGTAAGTCTATTTTCCTCAAGTGATTTTCTTAGATCTTTTCTATTGTTTCCTATCGCGTGATGTGATTTCTTTCTTTGAATCAGGTGAAAATGTTTAATTCCTTACACCACAATTATGATTTCCTCTTCCTCAAGTGGATCTCTTTATCCTCGAGTGAATTGTTTATTTCCTTCAGTAGATATCTTTTTCCTCAAATAATAATCTTTCATCAACTTTACCTCGAGTGATCATCTTCATCGACTAATTCTCTTCTTACCTTAGTGTATCTTCAAGATATTTACATTACTCTCGAGTGGGAAAATTGGCAAGTCGGCTAGTGCCGTCGATTTTATAAGTGCGTGTGGGAAAAAGGGCAAGTCGGAATGCCGCCGATTTCACAAAAGATATGTGAAGCTTTGAAGTGTTTCTGCTGCTGCAAAAGGATTGTCTAGAAGAAGTTTTATCAGTTTTAGGTGGAGCCTTAATTTTCATTATAAGTGAGAGTGATTGTATCCTTATGAGGGATTATCTTTTTTTTTTTTTTTATTGTTATCCACCTTGATACAAACACATTGTGTTCGTATCAACGTGAGGGGGAGTGTTGGAGTACATGTGTGCATCTACACATATACTAGTTAAGTCCCACATTGAGTAAGAATAGAAGTAGTTTTGAGAACAAGATGTAATCTAATTATCAACTTAAGAGATTACTTCTATTCTTACTCAATGTGGAACTTAACTAGTATATGTGTTGATGCATACATATACTCCAACACCCAGTTGGGGGTTTGAGCGATCCCAACATTTTATTCATATGAGAAAACTGAATACGAAACAGGAGGCATAAAGCCAAGACCCCTGGAACTAAAATTGCATTATTCAATGCAACCTCAACTGCCCAAAACCCATCCTTTATCAATACAAATAATGTCTAAGCAAAGGATGTAGTTCTGAACCATACTTCGTAGAGCTGCAAGATGCCATCAGTCCCCAAGTTAACTAGAAAATCTGAGGCTCCATTTCCTTCTCTTAGAGTGTGAACCAATTCAAACTACGTCTCTCTTAAATTCAAGGATTTCATTCCTTAGGTTTTTGAGGAACCAAGGCACTTGTGCATCTGCTCTGCTCTAATCTAGTATGACCTTCAAAACCATCTCTACCGCTGTTGGTACCAATCGTTTCTGCTTGCACATTCTCAAACCCATGGTGACCGCCAATCACCTCAGGATCTCAGCGTACATATTAGACCCAAAGCCTAACACAACTGAAAAACCACAAGCAAAATTTCCATAGCTAACTCTCATGAGACGTCCTCCTCTAGACTTGCCAAGTACCATCTCTGTTTAATTTATGCATTCCCAAACGCGGAGCTCTCCGTGGCACAAAGCGAGGCAATTTAACAAGCATTTTCACCTCTTTCAATCCCATCACCTGCATAGAAAACCTTGCTTGAAAAAAGACCTTCGGTTTGTAAACATAGCAGCACTCCCTTAACCAATGCATCTTACAGGGAGGGAAGTGGTTAATTTTCTGTTTGTGTTAGCTTAAAAGATCCAATTTACCTTATTATTATAGGGACTTATTATGCTAGGTTTTATCTCTATAATGTGCTTACGTTTTTTTAGTTCATTTGTTCGGCCATCTCAAAAAGAAGAAACTTTATTGTGTTTATAATGTTTTCTTTTTCATTTGATGTTTATGCAATATAACGACACGTCACTTTAATAAAATAAAACGTGTCCGACACCCCGACACTCAGACACACGTGTCAAACGCTATTTGCAGGGTTCTTAACAAAATTCTGCCGTTTCAGATACCCCGTACCCGTGTCGGATACCGACACCCGTATCAGTGTCGTTGTTACCTAGTGTTTATGATATTTAGATTCTAAAATCTCAAATTGTAAACTCCTTGGGAGAGGTGACGATTGGTTAAAATAAAAACCTTTTTGTTTTTGCTCAAGATGAACCAGGGTTTCTTCACTATCCTGTAGTCTCTTTCTCTCTCTCTAAAAGTGTGTGATGATACTTTTGAGTCAAATAATATAATTTGTTTCTAATATTAAGCTAACTTGTATTGCAGCTAATAAACTTGGTGTAGATGCCATCTTTGTATACACGAGGCACGGGCACATGGCATCACTTTTGTCGCGCAATCGTCCTAACCCTCCCATTTTCGCATTCACCAACAATAAAAGCACCAGGAAGGCTTTGAATTTGCAGTGGGGAGTCATTCCTCTTCATGTTGATTTATCTGATGACATGGAAGAAAACATGAAGAAATCGTTTGAACTTATAAAGTCACGGGGGCTGGTGAAAGAAGGTGATGTGGTTTTAGTAGTCTCGGATGTCAACCCATCCTCTGCAAATCCTTCTGCTTTCCAATCCATCAAGGTGAACACTATAGTATAGTGTATTAATGTATTCCACTTCAACATTTCATGTAGTGCTATTAGAGACCCTATTCTGTTATTATCATATAGGGCGTATATTAGTCCATGTGTGATTAGTATTTATCAAAATTTTAGAGTACTAGTACAAATCGTTCTTTTTATTAGATTTGTATCGTAATTAGCTAGTAAACGCTTGCACCAAATAATGGCCTTTATTTAGGTCATCGAGGTATATCATGTCAAGTTCGCTTCTTTGGCTTCTGAGTCCTGAGACTTGATCTTACTCCATTTCATCCTTGTCATCTTCACCTAATCCTAGCCTCAGCATTGGCTCCCTTCACATGATTAGACAGAGTCAACAAAGCAATCTTCCCTTCTCTTAACTATCCAGTTTTAATTCTGGGAACATTGATGAACTTGAGCGAGGAAGGTTGAGAAGGCTTGAACATCCGAAGGCATCTTTGGATTACTTACCTTGAGATCACGAACACTATTTTCTTTTAAAGATATTTGAAATCCTGTCATTGTATGTCCTGTGCTGCTTCCCGATTTTCTCCCCAACCTTTAGGTGGATTCGTCAGGAGAAGGTAACACATTGACAGAAGGAATTTTCATTAGTAATGTACCCCTCATTTTAATGTCTGCCCAGCTGCCATCAGATTCATTAGGTGTTATTAACTCTTGAGAAGAAATCTCTGCTTCAAGCTTCGTTAACTATTAATTACTCAAAAAGATCCTCACACTTTAGTGGCTTATGATGCTAATGCCCCTGGAAGGAGGATAGAGCTTCTCCCAATACTAGTTTTGGGTACATGATGATTTCCACAATCAAATAGCACCAAAGGCAATAAGGCACCATTGCTTATGCTATTGATCTTTCTGAAATTCCGTAATTATTGTAAAGGTTCCTACTTTCATTGATTAATGCATGTGTGACAGATACATTTAAGATGGTGACTTTCATCCTTCTGATCCCAATTTTTGCCTAGAGTTTGACGTTTTAAGCTCAACGATCATGATCTTATTTTCCACAACCCAAGGAGGATAAACTAGCTCAAATAGACAGAAGGCCACAAGACAAACTGACAAACCCAATGCGGAATATAAATGAAATTCATGTACTAAACACTATTCAGAAAATGGATTTCTACTGAAACAGAAGGAAAAGAAGGAATCTGCAAATCTGCAAACAGTTCTATAAATAACACGACATTTTGGAATATTTACCAAACAGAAGTTTTTCATCTGTCTTGATTGTTTACTTAACAATCTAATAAAGCCACAAATGGACATAACAGCTATGATTAATTACTGCGGAGTTTTAAACCTTTCGAAGCTCCTCAACCAGGCCTTGAACAGATCCAGCACCAGCAACGAGAGAGACGATTAAGCAAACCCAGCTTAATACCTTTAGCCAAATCCACCTTGCAGATAACTTGGGCAACCCCGACTGTGCAATGTACATTTCAACTGGGAAATAAACGGTCAGAGGCCAGAAAGACGCTGCCCCAATGAGACCCACAAAAGCGTTGAAGAATGGGAAGGTCATTGCTACCGCAGCGGTTAAAATCACATACAATATTCTCCATGTTGCACGGAACAAGTTGACGTTGTATGTACCATAACAAGGAATGTTCAGCTCGTGTTCAGTGTTTATGAACCCGCTTGAAGGCCAGTTTATGCTACAATAGTTCTCGACGAAGCTGAATATCGGTTGACAGAACACCTGAGAACGTAAAGGGAAGAAAAAAAAAATTGTTACAGGGAAAATGGTGAAAGGTGAAAATAGGATGAAGAGATTGTGCAGAAATGGTGGTTTGACAAACCTGGTAAGCCCCAACAAGATGAACGGCAATAAAGATGTTAGCGAGATCAATGAGCCAAAAGGGCTCGTAGAATCCAAAACCCGTGAGGAAATTACCAGGTGCATTGTTCCCGAATGCAGCATAACCTATGCACCCGCAAAGCATATAGAACACGGTTGTGGTTGATACTCCAATCAAAGACGCCTTCTTCATCACTTTGTTCTCCGGTGGACTCGATCTTAACGTGTCCTGCCATAAAAGTATGAGATAAAAAATACGTAAGCATAAGCAAATCTACACAGAGCAGTGGATGACTTCCAAGACCTTTCTGTGAAATATTTTTGCGGGTCCAATTGTGTAAACTGGTCCGTATACATTGGGCTTTGTCTAAGGCTTTAAACAAACCCGAGGAGCCCAATTATAACATATAAGACTAATCTTCTATTTTTGTGGTAGATTCTGATTTGACAGAAACAACTGGGGATTGAAAACTATAATGTAAGAAAAGGTACGAGAGAATGAATCCGAATCAACTTTTTGTAATTTTTTGATTGAACGATCACTTTAAAAGGAAGCTAAAATAGGGATTCTGTTGGGGACCCAAAAAAAGAGAGAGAGGCAGCTTCATTGTATTGTAGTAGAAAAGCAACCCAAATTGGATGATAGTCCATCTCTTACCACAAAAGTGTGGACCATTGCCAACAGTATGGTCCATGAAGAATCACTTTAGACTTCAAGTTGACCTTAGCCGGTCACCCTAATTAGACTAAAAAGATGTTTTTTTAAGTCTAAGTCGTATATATGATACTAGTAATATTTGCAATTTAGCTAAACTTTCCTCCCATACTGTCATACATAATTATAGAAATATTTGTGACCCAAAAGAAATACGTCGAGTGCATAAAAGACGATTTCTACACACTTGTCGAGATGATTGTAGGTCAATTCCTAGGCACTACAGTCTATAAATAACAAGAGGCCTGCACTGCATGATAACATAGTTACTTCTCATTAATACCCTTCACATTAATAATTTTAGGGATTTCCCGAAACATTTAACACTAGTTGTGATAATATTTATATTTGTATTTAAAAAAATGCAAGCGCAAACAAATTCCAAAATTTCCACTAAGATGGAAAATTAAAAATTAAATATTAAATAATATAATACTAAAGATCACTTGCCTGTATCTCGAGGAGGACATTGGAGTAGGAGTAAGCAAAGGCAATGTCTCCAATAGACTGTAGTGTCCTCCAAATCTTTTCTGAGCTTGACACATCTACCCCTACTATAGTCCCAGTAATACTTGTTGTTGGATGGCCACCATGTCCTGCAAATGTAATTTCCTTCATATATATATATATATACCAAGATAATAAACAAAAATAGAGTTTGTGTTTTGCAAACCTCCAACTTTGGCTAGAGCAAGCCCAACACCAATAGAAGAGTAAGCAAAAGACATGATAGCAGCAACAATTGAGAGCCAAGATAGTTTGTCAAAATTAGGTATTTGAGATAAAACTATCTGAATTGCCGCAAAGATCATCATGAAATATCTCGTTGATGTTTCTGCTCCGCAGTTGAACACGTGACCATGTTTGTGGAAGCAGTTCGACTTTTGGACCGCCCTGATTCAAAAACAAAAATCAAAATATTACACTTTTTTTTGTTTTTGAGAGGGTTGGCATGTTGGAGATAACGTACGCCATGCTAATCGATGCAGTGATGGTGTATCCGATGGTAACTCCGATAAGGTTAACATATTGTGCTAACCCACAAAATCTACATTTAATTGTACCTGCCGAAAAATAAAAATAAATCAAAGATACCCATTAATAAATTTAGAATATTCCTGAAAATCTGAAATAATTTCTATACAGTTATTAAAAGATTTTGGATATTCTAGCTATATTGCAATAAAAATAAGATATTACAGATATTCAAGAGTGGGAACTCATAAAAATTTGAAACACTCATTAAGAAATTTGAGATATATAGTACATATATTGTAATAAAAAGAAGATATTTGAGATATCTTCAGAAAAAATGTACCTAGGTTTGCTCTCACAGCATCCATGTAACTGTAGTTTCTCTTGCCTGAAACAGGATCTGGAGATCTGTAACAATCAGCAAGAAGAGTAGAGGTGAACCAAGTAATGAAAGAGAAGGCCATGAGAATTGCGGGTCCAGCAACCCAACCCAACTGCGCTATCGCCCACGCCAAAGACAACACCCCTGACCCAATCACTGCTGTTATGATATGTGCACTTGCAGTCATCAAGGTCCCTGAAAACACCCCTCAAAACCAAAACACGAATCAGAAAAAAAAAAAAAAAAAAAAAAAAAACTAGGATCAGGAAAGAAACATTTCATTATTAGTACAAACCCATTCTTTTTTCGCGACCATCGTCGTCCACGTTGTTATCCCCATGCCCATTCTCTAGGCTTCCTCCATAGTCGTTGTTCTTGTGCATGTCCCTTCTCTGCTCCAACTCTACATCCATCTCTCTTTCTCTCTGTATCCCTCTATTTCTCTCACTCTCTCTGTGTGGGAAACTGATATATAATGGTTTAGGAGTGAAAAAGTAAAGAGCATTTAAACCAGTCTTTATTTCTTACTGTATATTTACTGATTTCAAAAGATTTTGCAGAGCTTTGGTTTCTATGTTTACTCTGACTTGTTATTTTCTTACTACTTTTGGTCATTTTAGCTATTAAGAGTAATTACTACTTTTGATTTGGGATCACTAACAAAGATGATATTATCTTCTTATTAATGTGCAAAATACAAAGAACCCTATCACTGTAATGATAGTAGGGAATACGCGTAAAACGTATAAGTACATTTGCCAACCGGTCTAGCCAGTAAGGTTATATCAGAGTTGTTCTGAATCTTTGTCTGTCGTTCCTTGAGTTACCGATCTGAAACGGTCAGTGAAATGCGGTTGACCATGGAGAAATCTCATATTAGGGGATAAAGTCTGTTTTGCCAAATGTGCGTCTAATTTTATTGTGGATGACTACTCAGAGACAGAAATCAAAGATTTGGGATAATGTCTGTTTATGCCAAATGCCCGTCTGATTGCAGTTTTTTGTTTTAATGAACACTTGGTTTGATCACAATGGTGTGCAATTATACACATCAGGATAGCAGATACAGTCTTTACAGACAGGTCACCCCCCAGGAAGAAAAAAAAACAGTAATGCGGACCAAAAGGCAAATGCATTTATTTTTATTTTTTTTGTGGCAAAGTAACATGAACGCATTTATTAAGGCATCAAGACTAGAATAAAAGTTGGAAATAAATTTTAGGTGCCACTCTGATTATGTTTAGTGTTGACAAGTACGAGGAGAGAAAATGCATCCGCGATGGGTATCAAGAGCAGATTGTAATGCAGTCGGTGATAGTGTACAGAGGAGTTGTAGTTTAGGTTATAAAAGATAATGATTGTTAGACAGTATAAGGTTCTTGTAGTGCACCATTGATGGTGCTGGTTTAAACTTTCTTAGTCTTCTCTAGTCGTGAGTACCCCAAGTCTGTGTAATGAATTTTGCTCCATCCATGTTAAAGTGAAGATTTCCCATTGTTGACTACAATAATAACAGTATTTTTTTTTTATTGGACTAAAAAAGCTGAGGACCAGCAAATGCCGCAAGCTCGCATCTTGAATCTTAGAAATATCTAAGGGTGTGTTTGATTTAACGTTTTCAAATAGAAAATAAAATATTTATGAGAAAATATGGTTTTCCACTATTTGATAGCCTTTATTAAAGGTTAGGAAAATTTTCCAAGTTACAAAAAAAATAAAAAATAAAGTCATTGTAGTAACCCAATGTAACTCAGTGGAGAGAGGGAAAGAAAAGAAGGGAGAAGATGAACGAGAGTTTCTATTGAATGAAAACGTTAGGACCAAATAGGGTCCTTATTATATATTTATAACCCCCAAGGGGTGCCTCTCTATAACCAATTAACTACCATAACTAATAACTAACTAGTCTTTTGGGCTTCCATATACGGGATTCCAAACCCTTCTAACTTGGGCTTGGACCCGGGTTATAAACCTCCCCCTTTTGGGTGTCCGCATATTATTGAAATAGTTTGTTCTATTCAAAATCTAACCAGGAAACCCAAAGGAAAAACCTTGGATAAGAAAGAATGCAACTATTCATTTAATTTAGCAGGAGACACGTTTAGTGTTGCCTCGTTAAAAAACCTTGCATGGAAAAACCTCCAGTATGCCAAAAACCACTGCGGAGAGTAAAAGAGTACAACCCGCTTTAGTCTTCGAGTGTTATTGAAAATCTCTCACTTGTTGAAAGATGATAAATCTAGAGCAATATAATACTATAGCTTATGAACAAAAGGAGAGAGAAAAGAGAGATTTATTGATTCATCATAGTTGTATTCTCTGTACATAATACAGATATATATATATAGGTAATCTTACAACATAAGTTACCTAATCTACTCAAACTCTTCCCATAACCCTATAGGGGACTATGGGCTTGTTAAGAGTTTGTATAGGACACTCCAACCCTGTTGGGTTGCTAGCTTGGGATTGGACCCAACTTCTAACACTCCCCCTTGGGGTGTTCCATATTAGGATGACTTGCCTCATTAAAACCTTTGCCTAGCAAAACCCTATTGGGCAAAAAACTGTACAGGGAAAGAGTACAATCATATGCCCGTTATGGGCTGTGGACGCGTATACGTTGCCTTATCAAAACCACCAGCCAGTAAAACCTCCTAGGATAAAAACTGCGCTATTAGGAAAACGAGTACAACACGCATGTGTCCTCGTCAGGCTGGGACTACTCTCCCTGACGTTAATATCCCTGAGATCTATCTCCCTGAGATAATAAATCTTGTAAACTTCGCATGTCGATTCCATGAACTAATCTCTTGAACGTAGGATATGCAAGAGCCTTCATGAATAGATCAACCAGGTTGTCTTCTGAATGGACTTTAACAACGTTGATCTCATTCGCCTTCTGCAACTTGTGTATGTGGAAGGACTTTGGTAAAATATGTTTCCTTTTGTCACCTTTAATAAATCCGCCCTTGACTTGAACTATACAAGCTGCGTTGTCTTCATAAATTTTTGTCGGTTTATCTTGGATAGAACTCAAACCACAACTCCCGTTGATGTGGTTGATCATAAACTACAACCATAAGCATTCTCTGTCGGCTTCATGTAGTGCAAGAATCTTTGCGTGGCTCGAGGATGTAGTAACCATTGTCTACTTCACTGATCTTCATCAAATTGCAGTATCTTTATACAAGAACACATAACCCGATTATGATCGGCTTTTATGTGGATCTGACAAATATCCTGCATCGGCGTATCCTATAATTTCTCGTTTGCCAAGTTGTGGATAATACAGACCCCAGTCTTTCGTACCGATGAGATATCTCAGAATGTGCTTGATCCCATTTCAGTGCCTTTGGGTAGGAACCGAACTATGGCAAGCCAAACAGTTCACTGCGAATGAGTCATTGGGTCTAGTATACCCAGCTAACTATAGCAAAACACCTTCTAGCAATGGCATCATAGCCTTTGGAGTTTTTTCCCCTATTAGGATGGTGGAAGATATCGTTGTACACACCCAAGTGATGGATGCGTAATAAACAACTTAGCATCGTGTGCTACATCCATATTGAAGTGTTAGATAACTCTTCTGATAGATATTGCTTGGTGTATGAGTACTACTATCAAGATGTTTGATCTACAAATTGAGACACTTTTGATTTCCCAATGTCTTGTATTTCGAATTCCTTCCCAAGGTATTCGGCGGCTCTCGCGATCTCCCCCAGGTGTCATTTAGTACACTGTTATGATGATACTGAAGATAATATATGTATTCTAATAAGAACGTATGGACAGATAGAGATATTTGTAAAGTCTCCGACCTTCAAATACTCAGTCGACTTACTATGTCTCACGGGCCCCTAATTGCTTCAAGTCAACAATAAATTTTTTAGTTTTATTACGTACAGACCTCGTGTGTCGAGCTTAATTACTTCCATAAGCTTATACCTTCCCAGGTGGCTTCATGTAGATATATGTATCTAGTTTCCCATATAGATACGCGGTATTTACATCAGATGCATGTCTAGCTTGTCCCCGACAATTTGAAACGTTATAGCATCCATAACCGGGTAATAGGTCACACTGCAATCGATGCCAGATCTCTTAATGATTTCCTGGGCTACTAGTCTTTTCTTGACCAAATTATCTCTCCGAGTTAATTGTGTTTCCGTACATTTCCTATTTATAACAGACAAGCTCAATTGTATCACTTCGTATTATGCGCAAGCTGAGCTCCGCTTGGATTCCAGACCTACTTATGTTAATGTATAACAACATAAGTTATTTACAATAAGTGGCTCTGAATTCTCATCCTTGATGGCGAGTATAGCATCGAATGTAAATGCCTTGTCGACAAATCTCTACTGAACGATCTTACATTGTGTTTATTACAGACTTCTAATAGATCAAGATCTCATTATTATTATACATATGTGCCACGCCGGGCTAGTCTCGTAATGCATCAACTGGTCGCGTAGCTACTATTGCCTCGTCAATGGGCTGTTCCATCCTCAATGAACCGACTACACCATTAGTCATATTTGTCCCTTATTATGTAGCTCCCCGGCTCAGAATATTTTTTTTCTAACGGTCCTCTGCACTAAGCGCGAGCATCAGATTCATTTGTGATACTAATTGCCTTAGAAAGTTCTGTTGCATTACTAGTACCCCCGGAACGTTCTGCTGTGTAGGTATATTACTTGTAGGTACATACGCTTGTAGTACTTCAATAGTGCCTATGAATGCATCTAGCAAATCATTTGCGACCTATTGGAGGTTTCTAATCCGTTAAACCTTATTGTCACCTAACTTATGTATAGGGATCTAAATGAGTCAACGATGGTGTTTTCCAAGACCTCATAGAAATATCTTCAACATTAACTGTCATATCTCCCCACAATGCTGGGAATATCATCTCATCAAAGTGACAATTATCTGCCCTGCAGTATATACGTCACCAGTGGGTCCAAATATCCAGTGATAAATGTGAATCATGACCCACATAAAACCAAGCCGACGTTGAGGGTCTCATTTTCATACATTGTGGTGCGATTGGCACCTGTATAGAACATCTAAATGTTCGTCGATGGGCGACACCAGGCTCTGACTCAGTTACTAGTCGCTTTTGGGAAAAAATAATTATATTATTTGTTAAGGGATGAAGCCTAATCAGTGTTGTGGGAGCAAAAATTCATATCTCATACACTAGCCGAAAGCTGTGATCATAATAATAGTGGCCTAACAATTATCTAAAATCGCTTGATTAGGTTTTTTGCCAATCCCGAGTTGGGTATGGTATGGGGTACTCATGATGCTCAATCATCTATCCCATTTAGCTATAAAATAATCATCAAAAGCCAGTGAGTCCAACTCCCAAGCCCCCATCAAGTCGCATCGATCGACTTTGATCGGTTAATCCAAGAACTGAGCCTGCGATCAAATGATCTAAGTGAGAAGCCGTGCTAACGTTGCATTCCTAGATTTTATGAGTAGGCAAATGTAAGACCATCTCCTAAATGTGTCTTTTATGACCATAAATATTCAAGTGGGCTACTATGTGGATGGAAAGGTCCACATGTGTCTCCATGGATGCGGTTGGAGTAAAGGCTGGAGATCTCACTCCACCTTGGTCATACTAGGATGAAGTTATAGACTTTCTTTGAAAGCAATCGTTATACATACACTTTATGGATCTTCTCTCCATTTAAGGAAAATTGAGATGTAATCCCGATAATCTTCCTCACTATTCGAGCCCTGAGGAGTGTATTGGAAACCGTTCTAATAGTGTGTTATAACCTTTAGACATGGAGTGAATGTACAGAACCTTGTCTATTATTTTCTCCGATAGTTATTACGTGATAAGCATTATCATGTATCTCCCTAAACTCAGTAAAATTTGGCCGGATTTACTAGTTTATAAACTGGACTAGATACCATGTATCGTACCGTTAGAGAGTAACAGCGTAACGCACTAAGTGTGTTCTATCATGTTGGCCATGCCAATAATATTCATGCCATCCCCGATGCACAAGGTTAGGCAAGAAATATATTCATATCTCAAAGGGATAGAGTGTGTGGTACTAATGTCTCTTAGATATCTGCTGTCATTCATTCGATTATCGTTCATGCTTAATGAGCAGATTAATCCATAGGCTGGTTATATATAGTAGATCAACTATCATACATAAAATTTAAGTACTTCCCAAGCAATAAATTTACAAAATAAAATCAAAGAACAATCTCACATAGATGGGATACCAAACCAGTGCATGTCGCGAGCATTTTATTAAACTAAATACTGAAGAGTTCCCAACTCATTCAATGATAGAACTAATAAAGCAAAACTACTACTTTAATAAGTAAAGCTACTACTTGACAATGTTCTCTAGGTGACATCATTCATCTATTGAGAATTTACGATTGTTCATTCTTAGAACATGATCCAATACTGCATTGGTACCATGGGAGGAATCTAAAGCTACAGACTCTACCGCAGCGTGGTATGTGCTAGCTTCGATCACGTGATAAGTCTGGGGTTGATCTCTTTGGATCGTCTGGGGTGCCTTATAATCCCGTACCCAACTATCTCGTATCCATTTTAGAATTCATCCTATTCTATTTTGGTCCATTGGTGAACTTCTTGTTCCCCTTGCATCAGATTACTGATGGTTGGAATTGAATCTTGTCGTTGTTACCACCTCTCGTTAATCCCTGGTTACGACCCTATTTGTAACTTCCCCTGTTACTATACCCAATATTGTGTGACCTTGTCACATGCTTACTATTAGTAGGCATAAGCTTGAGGTTCATAACCAGTAGCTTATTGTTTTGCTCATTTATGAGAAAAACGTGAATTAGGTCTGCGTGTACATTGATCTATAAAATGTTGCATCGGAAGCGCAATATTTGAAGCGTAAAAATTGTAATAGAATATTCTCAATATTTTTATTTACCTCAACTATTTCTCCATGTGAGATTATAGTGGAGTTGCACTGCCGAATAAAAATTTTGCGCAGTCATATAATATTATCATAGTTTAAGTTAATCCATTATCTGGCCTTCCTGAATATGGAGGCAAGGGTGCCAAACAAAGCTCCTACTTTGATATTTAGAGACTCATTATTCTCAATAATAGTCTTGTCCAGATTCTGCAATAACAGATGGATTTCAGTATCCATACATGTCAAGTTTAGTGGTACCTAAAATAAAAATTACAGTATGAGAAGTACTCAATATTCTAAGTGTTACCAATATCTATTATGCATGTAGATCAATACCAGTAGTAGTACTTGATCCACATATCAATTGCACTTAAGATAGATCATAGTACTTAGAATTAAGATAAATAACTGATTCCCAATCATGTTATAGTTTAACCCTGTTCATATTCAAAAACTCGTGAAATTCTTTTATAATAATTAAATCCCAAATTTTACCCTGTAAAAATGATAATCTTAATCTTAGATGTGTGTTATAATAAAATCTTAGTAAAGATTGTTATTCAAAACCACTAAATATGTGTTATCCTTATTCTGAGAACTAGGGTATTCTGAGCCCTCAAGTTCTATAAAGGTAGGTATATTCTGGCCAAATGACCCTATTTGCTGCGAATATGAGGGGTATTAGATGTTTAGCTGATAAGTGGTCCCATCCCGAAGTCAGTTAAGTTCACAAGATATATTAATTATGCCTGTCTATTAACTAACATTCTAGGGTACTATAGGTTGCTATTAATACATATATACCTCTAAATGTTATTATGTAACATCTAATTGCACCTAGATACGAAAAATTGGTTCTTCAGACACCAAGTTTTTAGAAATAAGACTAAGTCAATTCTCAATTGAGCTCTAGTTATTTGTCTTTGACAATTAATTATGATTTAGATATGACTCACAGTCGTATACTAAATTAGTCTTGGTTTTGTATTATATGTGATCCCAGATTATGATAATTAGTATCCCAGGAGAATACCAGTAATATCTTATTAGCTATCGTAAGATACTTAAATATGTATTACACCATTTATTTATATCACATATAAGTGAGCCAGTGTTCCTATACGAGGCACCTATTCCCAAAAAAAATTCAAAAAGGGTCTCCCACGGGGTAGGTCTAGTCAATAGGAATTTTTCAAAAAAAAATTGGGCTCAATTTGACCAAAAAATTGGCCTATTTATGGCCATTTTAGTGTCTGTACCGGTCTGACTCGGTTTGGGTCAAGGCCTAGACCGGGTTGACTAGTCTGAACCAGTCTGCCACGTGCCACGCACGCACGGTTACACGTACCACATGTACAGGATACATACGTGCCAAATACACAGACTGCACATGTGTCATGCACATGGTTGTCACGTCACTGCTCCAATGACCGTCCGGCTAATATTTTGACCAAATTCTGGCAAACTTCCAACGTCCGACCGACAACGGTCTCCGGTGACAGGCCGATGGCTGCCACATGTCACTTTCGGTGACTGTTACGTTTCACTACATGTGTCGCGCGCCCGCCACATGTACCAGGCATGCCACTCGTATCACGCACGTGCCGAACATGCCACACGTGTCTCATACGTGCCACGCACATTCCATGCCACATGTCCTCGGCACATGTCACTATTGATGTCACAATTGATAAGGATGATGTCATATAGGATAATAATAAATAATAAATATTATTATTATGACGTCATCGACAAAATAATGCCGTTTTTGACCGTGAAACTGCCTAGTTTCATTGTACTATTCCCAGCGATTGGGACATCTTCCAGAGAAGTGTCATATACTGTTGGAAAGCTCTCGAAGTAGGCTATAAAAAAAAGTAGTCCCGCCTCTATCCAATTTCCACAGAGAAAAATATACAAGTTTGAATACCGCCCTTTATCAAGGGTAAAAATCACCAAAAATCATAATTTTTAATCTGAAAAAAACAGGGAAAAATTTGTTTTAGAATTATGATAATCTATCATATAGTATAGATCTGAAATTATGTATTCAAAAAATTGTAAAATACCTCTTCTCTTAATCGCTTGTTTTCTGTTAAAACTCTGATTATAAGGTAATTTATGCTCTCTTCGTTCCTAGAGCTCGCGTGCTGATAACGTGTTGAAAGATGATAAATCTAGAGAAATATAATACTATAGCTTATGAACAAAAGGAGAGAGAGAAAGTGAGATTTATTGATTTATCATAGTTGTATTCTCTATACAAAATGCAGAGATATACATAGGTAACCCTACAACATAAGTTACCTAATCTACTCAAACTCTCCCCATAACCCTATCGGGCCTATGGGCTTGTTAGGAATCCGTATAGGACACCCCAACCCTGTTGGGTTCCTAGCTTGGGTTTGGACCCAAATCCTAACATCACTGGCATTTGCAATCTTCTAAGTCTTCTCATCCCAATGCCGTAGATCGTCTTTCTGAAAGGTTATCTTACTAATGCCTTGGTGAACAGGTAGGCTAGATTTTTTGCTGAATGAATTTTCTGAATGTCAACTACTCCAGTCTCATGCAGTTTATACGTATGGAAAAGCATCGGCGAGATGTGTTTTGTGCAATCTCCTTTGATAAATCCACCTCTAAGTTGTTGGATGCATGCTGTAATAGCTTATTTTTGTAGAGACCAAAAATAGTGCTTTACACCTTGAAATGGAGAATGTTGTAGATGAAATAGCTATAAACACAAAGTTTTAGCGTGGAAAACACTTGAATGGGTAAAAAACTATGACCTCTCCTGAGGATTTTAGAAAGATAGATGTTTATAGATATTTGCTAGCTATTACAAAGAGAGAGAGAGAGAGAGAGAGAGAGATGTAGAAATAATCTCTCAGAGATTCTCAGAGCAGTCTCCTCTAATCTGTAGCTATCTAGTCTTATTTATAGGTCTTATAATATAACCGTTGGATACATTGATGAGAAACATTACAATATCAGGCTTTGATGAGTCTTCATGGTGGAGTTTGTAACGTCCTGATACTTGTTGATATGTAGCGGATCTATTAACATTCTTTAGTTGTAACTTCAGATCGTTGGGAAGGTACGATTTCTTGTGATGCTCGTGTGTATGCGATCTGTTGATAAGTGGAGGAGTATCTTTTGTAGCGCAAAGTCACAGGATGCTTTGATATCTCCGAATTATTGATGAAGATGCAATCCCTAATAGTTTTTGCGTGTATTCGAACTATTGCTAGATATCAGAGTATTTTGTGCAGTACGATGTTATTGGATGCTTTGTCATTCTGAGCTGCAGATGGAGAAGTTTGTATTACGATCTCCTTGCTTTAGTCCCTGATTGGTTATCAGTGTGTTATCTCGAGCTATGTGAGTTTGAATATTGGACTCAGTACGGGGATTAGAAATAAGCCCTTACAACTGCCCCCTCTTAACCAATAGCAGAAGAAATATGTTGCGAGTGGTGTTGGTTGAGAAGTCCAGTCGTCTGAATTGAATGTTGTATTGATAGCCCCATTTTATCTTGGAAGAAGTAGTTTCAACTGTTGGGTCTCCCATAAATTCTTCTTGAGACCTGTACTTGTGATGAATAGCTTATTAGAAGTTGTAGAGTGCATTAAATGTTATGGGTATAAAATATGGTAAACAGTTGCTAGCACTGTTCAACCTGGTTAATGGCTGTTTATGTTTAGTTGAGTAGCAGTGATGATGACAACTCGACGCCAAGCATATGAAGCTAGGGTTCAGACAAAAATGGCGAGTCTGCAAACTCGTTATTTTGGCACCCAAAGCCTCTCGTTTCCAACTCCAATCCCTATTCCGCCGACATTCCATGGGATGACGTGGGAAGAAGTAGAGGAGGCGGAGGATGATTTTCATCAACTGTGGTGATTCCATTATATGGTTTTGTTTGCTGCTCATCGTTGGTCATGTCTGTGGATGCTTGCAAAAGATGCGGTGTTGGCGGAAGACGAGAAGGCGGGGAAATCGTCAAAGAAGTACTTTCGATACCCTGGGAAAGATTAGGTATTGTAACGGTGAAGGAGGTCCTACGTTAGAAGCGGAGGTAGGGGGTTATGGAGGAGTGGTGGGATTAATTTTGTCCTCTGCCTCATTTTAATTTCCATCATTGAGCTTTGAGTTTTTCTGCTGGGCCCTCCATTGATTTTTTTTTCAAGTGTTGCACTGTCATCTGCAACGTAGGCTATTCTCTGTAGAAGATAAAAATGTTTATAGAGCTTGTAATCAATATCTCCGAACTGGTTGAAGTGTTCGTTCTTGTAACTTGTTTTCCTTGAATAAAAAATTTGAAATTCATTATCTTATCTTGTAAGTGCTTGAAGCTGTTTGTAGAACTGTTATAAAAAAAAATTGAACTAGTCACTGATGACATGTGTCAAAAATATGTAGGACGTCGTGTTGATATCTCCGAACTGGTGCAAGTTGCCCATATATATGTGTGTCCTTATTGAGACACAGTGTTGTTATGTTTGTGGGTATGACAAGGTCGTGATCCCTTTCGTGTCATGAGTTATTTAGAGTCATGCCGTTGTTAACTTGAATACTTGTTATCGTTAATAGAACTTGGTCGGAGCCTTTGATTACGCGCTGGATAAGCGTGTGAGAGCTATATTGAAACCATTCCGCGTGGTGAGGAGTGCTACCCGTTCTGTCATTGTATGTAAGGTCGGACGGTTAATCTTAATAAAATGGTGTGCTTGTGTTGAGGTCGGTTCACCATTGCTTTCTATATCTTGAATGAAAAAAGGAACTGAAGCAGGATTTGCTGCTGATATTTCTACGTTTGTCAAACATATAATGTGGTAAGTGACAGCTGTAATAGCTGTACCTAGGTATTCTAATCTGGAACCATGCTATAAAAAGTGTAGCAGGATCGTGCAGCCGTAAAAAGTTGTTGCTGGAAATAATCGTGCTGTAAGATCTGAGTAAATATTTTTGGGCAGTGAGTCCGTAATAATGGCGGAGGAGAGAGAAAGACGTGAGAACAGAACACGTTACCCCAAAAACCATTATGAGGGCAAATGAAAAGACTTGTCTGTTAGGAGAGATGATGTGGACACGTGTCCCGAAGAGCCGTCGTTTCAAAAACTGAGGGGTAATATAAAAACTTTTCTCCCTTCTTCTCTTAAAACACAATCAGTTGTAGAAAGAGGCAGAAGCATTTCTAGAGGGAGAAAATTTTTGAATTTTGAACGCAGTCCTCCAGCATTGTGTGATCATCCTACTAAGAAAGACAAAGTTTTGTCGCCTAAGGTGCTAGCGGTAAACGGAGTGGACGACTGCTGCTCTTCTAGTACAGGTTAGTGACACTGTTTTCATTTTCTGTTTTTTTTTTTTTGCTGTGTTAGGTTCCTAAAAAATGGGTAGGTTACGTTTGTGAACTGTTTGGGTAGATTAACAATTTGTTGGGTACGGCTGAGGGAGGAGATCTGTTTTGTTAATAAAAATCTCTGAATAGATTTTCTTTTATGTGTGGTAGATGCGCTCAAAAAACCCGAAACCCAGTAGTAAATTTGTTATCTCTGCCAGTAGTGAGGAATCATCATTGTCTGATAGGACTATGGATGATTATGTGGTAATTGGTACGGTGATTATTGATAATCCGTCTTTGTCTTCTGGGAGGGGGGTGGGGTTGCATGCTGGAGGTGAAATTGGGCAATTTTTTAAATATCCCAAGAATGTAGACGTAGCGAAGAAATTTTTGCAGCATAGAAAGAGTTTAGGCGGAGAATGGGGGGATTATGTGATGAATGCAGGGTTCTGGTTTAGAACTCTGGTGAGACCGAGTGGTAATGTAGAGCATTATCAGGTGCCTTCTCTGGATCGTTGGAAGAGAAGTATGGATATAGGAGATGATATAAATATCGCTTATTATAATGAGACTGGAACAGAGGTCGTAGAGGAAGGATTTCTCTGTTATTTAAATCAGGTCGCATATGGGTTAAGAATTCCCCTAACCATTTTTTAAAAAGGGGTAATGAATGCACTAATAAGTTGCCCTGGCCAATTGAATGGTAACATTTTTGAGATTATGAGGGTCTGTGAAGTTCTTAATCAGAAGTGGAGAGATAGTGGTATTGCGAGACAGTTCGTTGTGGACGATGTCTTGAAATACTATAAGTTTAAGTATATGAAAGATTGGAAGAACAGATATTTGTTTAGTGACTCGGTGAGGCCGATTTTTTTATATTTTGAATCGTCTGGGAGGCCCTGGTGTGACCATCTTGTGATTGTGAAGGGTAATTGTATGCAAGTGCCTGGGGAACCCATGCTCGAGCTGATATATAAGATTTTTAACGAGAGTATGTGTCTTTATTCTATCTATAGTTTGTCTCTTAACTTACTGCGAGTTGCTAACATAGTTTTATTACTGTTTTGGCAGAGCCTAAACCAAAAGCTGTTGCTGATACATCAAGTTTGTTCGACATCGTTCGTCAAGAAGGGAGCGAACTGAATAAAGTTCTTGGAGAGCTAGGAATTCACAGAGAGAAGAGGCTTAACTATGTAGTGGAAAATTTTGACGATCTCAACAAAAATGAGCTATGGCTACATCTGGCACTGCTTACGCCGATGTTATGGAGATTCCTGCCTGTGCTGTGGGTTCTTCAAATCTTTAGTTCGGCGACCAAAAATGAAAAAGTTGGTGCCGCCTTCAGAGCGAACAGTGCCTGTGCAGCCATCGCCGATGGAAACTGAGGGGGTGGCTGCTGATGCGAATATAGCTCCTCCTCTGAAGAAGCAGAGAAAAGATTCTGGGAAAGATATCCAAGCTTCTTCGAAGGGTCTCAACCTTGAAGCCGTGGAACAGGAGGCATTGGACTTGGCTACGCGTGATCCCACCCGCCTTGAAACTCAAATCCAATCCAGCATCGCTCAGGTATGCAATACGTTCTTTGACGAAATCTTTGTCAGATAATGATCTGACCTTGTAATATTGTTTGATTGTATGTGATGTGCAGCTTTCTATTGCTTGGAAATCGGCCGCGGAGGTGCTGAAGTCAACTGCTGCGAATCGTGCTGATCTTGTTCGGCAACATGATGCAGATAAAGCCACTTTGCAAGAGCAGTTTGAGCAGGAGAAAATGCTGTAGAGGGAGCAGTTCGAGAAAGAAAAGGTGTTGGAGAGGGAGTAGTTCGAGAGGGAAGCTGCTGCTACCAAACAAGAGATTGAAAGTGAGGTGAAGAAAGCTGTTAATATTGCGGTGGCTACCCACAATAAGATGATTCAAGCCTTCCATACCTGGGGTTTGGGCAGAGCGGATGTCGAGCTTACTCTAACGGGAAAATATGGCGAAATTGTCTTCCTAGGGGAGGACGCTTCTCCAGTAGCTGAGCAGACCCCGATGCCTCCCGTAGATGATAATCCGATCAAGGAGGTAGCATGATCTAAATCTTGATTCTGTAGTTGCAATATAGATCTAGAGACTTAATCAAACTTTCTCTTTTTTATTGGTGGTAGAACTGTTTTGTACGAGGTTCTGAAATTGTTGTGTTTGTCGTTCATATATTGTTGTTTTGATGTGAATGTATGATTTGTATATAGGAGGTAGTTCATTTGAGGGGGAAAGTGATTGAGATGGAGAAGGCCTTGAGTCGAGCAAGGGATTCCATCAATCGTACTCAACAGGTACATAATAAACTTGAATATGAGAGACGCCTTCATAAGTCAAATTTTGATAAAACCTTTAAGAAGTTATTCGAACTTCAATGTAGAAATGGGAAGATAAAAATAGAGAGGGATGAGGTTTTGCGAAAAGAGAGCGATAGGTTCATTTTACTCCAAAAATCCCTTAAGGATAAGCGATTTGTAAATGAAATTGATAAGTTAGAGTGTCAAAGGTCATTATTGTCTTTGACGTTGTTTTTTGAGGCCGAAGTTGATAGTGAACGGGGTTTGAAGGAGGCCTACTTAGAACTGCTGACCGAGAGAGACATAGTGCCCGACCCAGCTCGGGTGAAATTCTTAGCGCAAGAAGCGCGCAATCGCCATAGTAGAGAGGCGCAAAGATGCTCAGCTCGGGCTGTAGTATCCATCATATGGGGCGGTGTAGATTCATTGCCTGATGAGCTTGACTTTTGCAGGGGCAGAGGGCAATGAGGATTCTTTTCTTCAATATAAAAAAGGAGGATAGAAAGATCCACACGCAATTAGAAAACGACCTGAGGCATGCTTGTGATAAACTGGAAAGATGCAAGGGTTATAATAACTATCTGGAGGTGGAAAAGGTGGAGTGTGCCAGGCTATTGCAGAACTCTGAGAGGAGAGTTACCTTGTTAGAAACGCATTTACTAGATACGCATAAACATATGCAAGTATCTCAATCACGTTTGAAGAAGATAATTATGCCAAAGTGGGGGAAACGCGCTGCCGATATGGACCTCGAACGTCAAATGGCCGACGTGATCGCATTTTACGGGTCGGAGCTCGAGAGAGTAGAAAATGAATTTAGGCATTATATTTCGAGCTTCGGTAAAGATGTGGAAGTAGAGAATGATAAGGTTAAAAATATGTGGTTTGCAAAAAGGGATGAGGGTGGGAGAGCATCAGACTCAAAATCACGAGCTGATGATGCGGAAGAGGAGGAGGTCGAAGAGCTGCTGCCTCACACACGGCATAAGACCCATCCCTAAGAGGTCGTAATTTTTGATGAACCTTTGCAAGTTGACGTTAGTGGTAGTAAGGTGTGGTCACAGACCCACTAGACTGTGGCATTTGGTTGTAAATTGCCTTCGTGTATTATATCTTGATTTTGTAACACATGTTGTAGAATGATATGTCTTGTAGGAATAAATATCTGTTGATACATATATTTATCTTCTCATCTGCTCTTCTAGGTCGAGGACAAAGGGAATGACAACGTGGCTGCCGTATCTGCGTCTAATAAAAAATTGGCTACCAAGTTGCATCAATGTTAGTTGTTGGTTAAAAGAAAGACTTTGTTAAATTCAAAGCTGGAATCGGAGATGCTGGAGCTGCAGAGTCGGCTAAATGTTGTGACTGTAGAGTTGTCATGTAAGGATGCCGAGATATTGACTACTAATAATGAATCCGAACAGTGGAAAGAATCTCTGAAGAAGAAAAAATTGGAGACCATGGCTGCGAATCAACAAGTACTAGATCTGTTAAGTGCGGTTGGAAAACAGAAAAATGATCTGCTGTATCATCAGTCGGTGCTAGCGACTAATATGGGTCTCTTAAAGAAGCAAGATTCTAAAATTCTTTATATGCGTGATCGCTTGAAAAGGCTGAAAAGTGATTTGCGAGAGGCTCGAGATTCATGCCAGAGAAAAAATGACCGTGCCAAAAAGCACGAGGAGGAATGGTCCAAGAGAGATCGAGAGCTTCGTGAGGTCATTGATAAGTGTAATTAGCAGATCGCTGCTCTTGATCGGGACAAGCAATCTCTGGTACAAGAGTGCATTCAAGGTAATAAAGTTTTCGATGAACTTCATGCGAAGTATAAAGAGTCGCAGAGGATGATGGACGCCGCTAAAAATGAGATCAATTATTCAAGGAAGGTAGATCAAAAACTGGACCGTCTGAAGCAGGAGATGGAGCGCAGTGTGCAAATAACGAGGCAATATAGAGGCTCGTTGTTACAGGAGAAAAAATCTCTTGAAGTTCGTTGTAAAGGGCTTGTCGACGAACTAAACAAGGTGAAAACAGAATTTTATGAAGCTACGCTTTCGACTTCGAAAAATGTTACGTTGCGTTCTATGGCTATGCTGAATGCTGATGTAGAGAAATTTCGAACATAGCGTGGGTCAATCTTGGCTGCCACAACTTAATATGTCACGGAATATGACTTGCAGCTAGCACGATTGTCCTATATAGATAATTTGATGCTGAGGGTTACAGAACTGTTAAATGCACCTTCTACAGTAGTGGAGGCGACTAGCCCGTCCCCTGTTTTACTTTCATCTGATCCTGGGGAGAGTTCGAATGTTGTATCTCCAAAGTGTGAGTAGTAGTTCCGTGAGAAGAAACGTAAGTGTGTCTTGGCTGAAAAAAAAATGTCATATGTTGTTGTTATCTTTATGTATAATCGAATTTGGTGACCCAACAAACGATCATATAGAGATATAATGATTTGGTATTGCAAGTCAGTTGTTACTGTATAACGTGTATAAGTCACTTTGAACAAATCAATAAAGACTGTTATGAGATATTTGAAGGTTGCATTATTTTCGAGTCGAATTGATTGTCTCAATAAGCGATCCTTGGAGAGCTATGAAGCAGGTCCCAGATATAGGTCGAGCATAGCGACCGTGATGGGACCTGTATTGAATATTGCATAGCTAAATGTGATGTCTCAGCCATATCGAATAAGCAATCCTTGGTGAGCGTAAATATATTTGGAGAGCTATGAGGCAGGTCCCAGTTATAGGTCAAGCGTAGCGACCGTGATGGGACCTATATTGAAGATTGCATAGCTAAATGTGACGTCTCAGCCAGATCGAATAAGCGATTCTCGGAGAGTGTGAATATATTTGGAGAGCTATGAGGCAGGTCTCAGCTATAGGTCGAGCATAGCGACCGTGATGGGACCTATATTGAATATTGCAAAGCTAAATGTGACGTCTCAGCCAGATCAAATAAGCAATCCTCGGAGAGCGTGAATATATTTGGAGAGCTATGAGGCAGATCCCAGTTATAGGTCAAGCGTAACGGCCGTGATGGGACCTGTATTGAATATTGCATAGCTAAATGTGGCATCTCATCCAGATTGAATAAGCGATCCTTGGAGAGCGTGAATATATTTGGAGAACAATGAGGCAGGTCCCAGTTATAGGCTGAGCGTAGCGATCGCGATGGGACCTGTATTGAAGATTGCATAGTTAAATGTGACGTCTCAACCAGATTGAATAAGCGATCCTCGGAGAGCGTGAATATATTTGGAGAGCTATGAAGTAGGTCCCAGTTATAGGTTGAGCGTAGCGACCATGATGGGACCTGTATTGAATATTACATAGCTAAATGTGACGTCTCAGCCAGATCGAATAAGCGATCCTCGGAGAGCGTAAATATAATTGGAGAGCAATAAGGCAGATATTGTAGTAGGTCATTTTGAACGAACCATATGGAGACGAGTACGATATTGAAATAAATTTGTAGCATGATGATGAAAGTTTGCTTTATTAATCAAAATCTGAAGTTACAGCCTGTTTAATTTCGATACAGCTTCAGTCGGCGGGTATTCTAGGGATTAGGTACGGGCACTCCGTCACGTGTACTAAGGTCGTAAGATCCTAAACTGCTTGCGCCAGTTACGATGAAAGGACCTTCCCAAGTATGTGTTAACTTCCCCGCATTAGGCGCTTTACGATGTTGGGGGATTTCCCTGAGAATAAGGTTCTTAATTTTGAATTCTCAATGTCGAACGTGCTTGTTATAAGACCGTGATAAAGCAAGCTGATATCTTCCCAGATTTACAATGGCTCTTTCGCGTGTTTCTTCGATCATGTTCAGGTTGCATGCGATCTGAAATTCATTTTCTTCATTCGTTATCTCGTGATCATGTATTGGGTGATGGTACTGAGTGGGTATTATGGCTTCCATTCCGTAGGCCAGTAAGAATGGAGTACAACCTATTGCTATTCTTAAAGTTGTTCAGTATGCCCCAAGTACGTGTGGTAACTCGTTCACCCAATTCCCTTTTTTGTCATCTAAACGTTTCTTGAGTTCGTCCAAAATCGTTCGATTAGTAATTTCAACTTGTCCGTTTCCTTAAGGATAGTAAGGGTTTGATGGGGAGTGAATGATAATGTGTTGATTGAGGAACACGACGATTTTGACGCCAACGAACTGTGGCCCATTATCGATTCTGATAAGATGCGGTCTGCCGAACCGAATGATAATGTACTCCCAAATGAATCTGATGACTTCTTCTTCTCATGTCCGGCACAAAGGGATTGTCTCTACCCATTTAGTAAAGTAGTTCCTAGCGACCAACAAATGATTTCGTTTTCCTGGTGCTGCAGAAAATTCTCCTACGAGGTCGAGAGCCCATCGTCAGAATGGCCAAGTGACTTGGCTTGAGTGTAGTTCGAGCGCTGGGGCTCGTATCTTCGGGCTATGACGCTGGCAAGCGTCATACTTGCGTGCGTACTTGACCGCTTAGGCTTTCATCTTAGGCCAAAACATTCCTTGCGTTAATGCTCTGTTAGCAAGAGATTGACCTGCGGTATGGGACCCGCATGTGCCTTCATGTAGATTGTGCAAGAATTGCTGTGCTTCTTTTTCGGATAGGCAGAGGAGGTATGGACCAGTGATGGATATTTTGTAGAGGAGGTTGTCTTGGAAAATATATCTTCTTGCATTGTCGATTAATCTCCGCCGTTCTGCAGGATCTTCTGAGAATGGGCCATCGAATTTGTTGTGAATTCCAATATATCTGATGAAGGGCTTTCTCCAATCACTTCCGATCTCCTCATTGCCCCCAATATTGATGGCGTTGGCTATGGTGGCATTAATACTAGGGTTAGAAATGATGTCGATTTTTTAATAGCGAGCTTCTAATCCAAGGACCCCGGCGAGGTAAGCGAGTGCATTTGAATGTCGATTTTCTCCCCTTGGTAAATGTTCTTTATAAATTTTCTGAAATTTGTTCATTCGTTCGACCACTACTGCAGCATAGTCAATCATTTTCCCATTGGCTTGATAGATACCCGCGTGGTGATTGACGATCAGTAATGAATCGGTGTAAACAAAGAGTTCTGCTACGTCCAATGTGAGTGCCATGTCCAAGCCATGAATTAGAGCCTCATATTCGGCTACATTGTTAGTCACTTCAAAATTGAGGTGAATGGATTTTTCAAGCCGATCATTGGAAAGAGTTGTAAGAACAATTCCCACCCCTGATCCTGCTGGTCCGACGGAGCCATCTGTCAAAAGTCTCCAACTCTTCTTTGTTACCCAATCAGACTTTTCTTCAGGTTGTTCGGTGAGTGTTTCATCTTTGTTTTCATCAAGATCTTCTTCCCAATCAGGATCATCTACTGGAAAACCAGCTAGAAAATTTGCTATAGCCTGCCCTTCTCAGAGTAGCGTGGCCCAAAATGTATGTCGTGTTCACTGAGTGCCACTGACCATTGCTGAATACGTCGAGATTTTTCACGTTTAGATAGAATTTCCCAGAGTGGATAGTTTGTTAATACCCGAACAGCGTGGGCTTGGAAATACTGTTTCAATTTCTGCGACGTATAGACGATGGCTAAAAGAAGCTTCTCAATCTTGGCGTATCTTGTTTCCGCAGGGGTCAGAGTCTTTCTTATAAAATAGACAGGTTTCTTGGTCTTGTCATCGAGGTGGAGAAGGACAGAGCTGAGAGAAGTATCTATGACGGCTAAATATACTGTGAGCTCTTCTCCATCTGTTAGTGTGCTCATAACTGGTGGTTTACCCAAATGTTGTTTGAGTTCGAGGAAAGCGGCTTCCCATTTATCTGTCCATTCGATCTCGGGATCCTTCTTTGACTTTCCCCGCGATGTACCTTGTTTAAGCAGGTCGAATAGAGGTCGGCATCTGTTTGATGATTTGGACACAAAACGGTTAAGTGTTGCGATCTTCCCGACTAGTTTCCGAATATCCTTTTTTGTCTTAATAAAAGGCATAGCCAAGAAAGCTTGTATTCGTGATGGATCAGCTTCAATTCCTCATTTGCTTATGAGGTGGCCCAAGAATTTCCTGGATTGTACTCCGAACTGACATTTGTCATAATTCAACCGCATTTTGTAAGCTCGCAGGGTCCCAAAAGTTGTTCGTAGATCCGCCAGGTGGTCTTCTTTCTTGAGACTCTTGCAAAGCATGTCGTCGATGTAAACCTCCATTATTTTACCGAGCTGATCTTTGAACATTTTTGTCATCAATCTTTGATAGGTAGTGCCGGCATTTTTTAGGCCGAAAGGCATGACCTTATAGCAATACAGGCCTTGTTCGGTGATGAATGCAGTCTTGTCTTGATCTTCAAGAAAAAGTGGTATTGATTGTACCCTGATGCAACATCCATCATAGAGAGAAGTTCGTGTCCGGCCGTTGAATCGAGCAAATGGTGGATGATTGGGAGTAAAAAACTATCTTTTGGAGTGTGGCGATTGAGATCTGTAAAGTCGACGCAGATTTTGATTTTACCATTTTTCTTAAGAACTGCGACAATGTTCGAGATCCAGTCCAGGTAAATAGCTTTACGGATAAAACCGACCTCAATCAATTGGTCGATCTCTTTGTTTACTTCATCTCGTATCTTTGGAGCTAGAGTCCGTTACTTCTGTTTAACCAGTTCTGCCTTCTCTTTTAACTCGAGCTTGTGGCATGCCACGGGCGGATCGATCCCTGGCATCTCGTGGAACGTCCATGCAAAAATGTCTTGATTCTTTGAAAGGAACTGTATGAGACCTAAGCGTTCCTCCGCGCTCAAGAGGGCCCCGATGTGAGTTCCTCTTTGTGTATCATTGATCTCGATATATTCTGTTGGTTCGGCGCTTGACAGTTGATGTTCTGCTGGTACTGAATGTTGTAATTGCTATGCTGGAGCTGTTGCAGCTGGCTCAACTTCAATGGTATTATCGCAAGCTCGGGCTAACTTTTAACTGCCTTTGATCTCGTAGATTCCACCTTTCCATTCGAAACGCAGCGCTTGATGATATGTGAAGGGAATAGCTTTCATGTTATTCAGCCATGGTCGTCCCAGGATGCCCAGGTTACAGGATTTTGTATTGATGACGTAAAAAAACTACATCAAGTGTAACTGGTCCGGCTGTGATGGGAAGTGTAATTTTGCCAACGCGTTCTTCCTTGGAACCGTTGAATCCAGAGACGTTGATGTCACTTGGTTTGACTTTGTCCGCTAAACCCATTTGATCGATCATGCTCTAGAATAGTAGATCGACGCTGCTGCCGGTATCTACCATCATTGTATGCAGAACTATGTTCTTCATTTTTAACATGATGATGAGATAATCGTGATCTGGGAGTTGACGTGACGTACGTCACAGTCTTTGAAAGAAATCCCAGATCGTCGGCTGCTTGATTATGGCAACAAACGGGCTTCTTTATCTACCATTGTTAGATCATGGCATTGTTCAATGCGCCTGCATTTTGATCTGTTAGAGTGGTTGACTGTCTAAGTTTTGATGAAGTATAAATGTGTTTCCTCATTTGCTTCGTCAGTCTGGACGACCGTGATTTCAGTTTTGTAGCTGCCATTTTCGTAACTTTTAACGTCCACAATATACTCGAGCATACGACCATGCGAAAATATATTTAGGAGGAAGAGTTTTAACACGAACCATTGCTCTGTGTCATGATGATGGATCTTGTGGTGAATGCAGTACGGTCTTCCTGGTATGGGTTGAAGAGTATTGGCATTTTTTAAGAGCTCATCCTTTTGCAGTAGTGGATATATGTTGGCAATGGTAGTTGTCAACCGTGGTAAGCGCAGAACTGGTCTCTTCTGTCCTTGACGGGCTCGATCATCGTAGGACTTGAAACGTTTCTTATCGCCTCCATAGTCTTTACTGCTGTTGCGAGTACGTTCTCTGGTATGATCATTGGTAGATAGAGCGGTGTGCAGAGGTTTTTGTTATTCAGTCGTTAGTTTTTCGAGGTCGATGAAATGGTTGACCTTTTCCATCATATCTTCTAACGTTTGTGGCTTGTTGAGGATCAGATGTTCCTTGACTCGCCCATCTATGAGCAACGCATTTGTTAAAGCGGAGATCGTGATCTTTTTGTCGAGGTTATCGAGCTTTTGAGCCTGCCCGAAAAACTTCCTGGTAAATGTTTCCAACTTCTCCCCTGGCGCTTGTTTGAGACTAAACAAAGAGTAAAGACTTTTCTCCTTGTCTTTATTATGGGAATAGTTCTTGACGAAGAGTTCGCGAAGTTGCTTGAATATGACGATAAAGCCCTCATCTAGTATATGAAACCATCGTAACAGTTCGCCTTTTAAGCTGGTCGGGAATAATCGACAAAGAATGTGGTTGGAGGAGGAATACAGTCCCAAAGAATCTTAAAATTCTTGGGCGTGTTCCACAGTATCCCCTTCTTCGTATTTTTGAATCGTCGGAGTGCGAAAACTAGTTGGTACTTCTTCGTCTAGCAACTCCTGTGAGAGCGGGCTCTTCTGCAGCCTTGCATAGTTGTTCCTCCCGTTGAGTATTTGAGCGTCTAAAGGCTCCTTGATGCGTCTATCCACCTGTTCTGGAGTGAGGTGTTGTCGAGACATGACAGCTCATTTTGTTGTTAGGCCTCTCACAGGGTTGTGCTCTCCTGTTGCTTCTCCCATGCGGTCATAGACTGAAATTCAGGGTTTCTCCCTGCTTTGCTCCTCTTGTGGCTGTAGATTTATTACCTCTCCAGCGGGCAATGGTGGATTGATGCGACTCTGAGGTAGGACTGGCTCTTTCTGCATTTGAGGAAGTGCAGTGTTTCTGCCTTGAAGTCTCAAGCGATCATGGACTGATATCCTCGAGACTGCGGGCAGAGCGTTCTGCTGTCTCGGATTTTCTGTTATTTGAGCTTGGAGTGCTCTGATTGTGTCTGCATGCTGGCGAGCTGTTTCTCCTGCATGCTGGCGAGTATTTTGTGCAGTCCGATGTTATTGGATGTTTTGTCATTCCGAGCTGCAGATGGGGAAGTCTGTATTACGATCTCCTTGCTTTAGTCCCTGATTGGTTATCAGTGTGTTATCTCGAGCTATGTAAGTTTGAATATCGGACTCCGTATGGGGATTAGAAATAAGCCCTTACACATGCAGAGTTGTCTTCAATGATTGTTGTAGGTGAGCTTCCGATTGATTATAATCCGCAGCACGTGTCGATGTGGTTAATAAGTGCTCTGAGCTAGACAGCTTCTCTTCCAGCTTCATGTAGTGCAAGGATCTTGGAATGATTAGATGATGTTGCCACCATCGTCTGCTTCACCGATCTCCACGATATCATCGCGTCATTCGCCATGAATACGTATTGATAGGTGTAAAAATGCGCAGTATTAAGTCGCCTAAAAGTAGTATTTTTCTATTCCCGATTTGTTAATTACTAATTATGATCTAGATTTTCCTATTTCTTAGGTATTTAGATATGCTGGAGTTTGTATATAAATAAAACCAGCTGATTAGAGTTAAAGAAGCAATAAACCATCTCCAACAATCTCTCTCTTATGAATCCCAAAAAAGTCAAGATAACTTCAAGCATATCTGACCTAAAACTATACAGTCTACATGTAATACACCACTGGGTTTACTCTAAGATAAATATAAGGAGCGACTCAGTGAAAGATTAGCTCCAGAAATCTCCATATTTCTGTAACTATGGAAATTTTGGCTGCAATTGCGGAAACTTCACAACGCTTCTAGTCCAAATTTTGGTCGAGTTCAGAGTATACGAGGATAAGAGCAAAACCAGGATAAGTCATGTAAAAGCCTATCTCAAATTCGAGATAGAGTTGAAACCTTGTAAATTACCTCTTCTATGTTCTATAAATAGAAGAGCTCCCTCTTTGCATGAGATATCAGCATTTGGGAGAAGGAATTTAAAGTAAAAGTTTGTTATTAGTATCTTCTTCTTCTTCTTCTTCAATTAAGTTTTTGTTTAGTTTAGTTTAGTTTAGTTTAGTTAAAATGCGATGATCAAACGCCTTATAGAGAGCTAGTCTCCTTAGCCAAGGCTAAGGATCGATCCTTCGGTGAACATGAGCTAAAAGTTGTAATTATATGGTTGAATAGATCTAGTGTTGCTCTATAATTCTCCAGTTTATAGTAGGGAATGGTTGATCTAGCTATGATAACCCCGATCTATTATAAAGACGAAGAAGATGCCATATTGGTCATATTTTGTTGTCTTCGTGTTCAAAGATATTACTAGATCACTAGGAACTTGGACAATCTGCCTAGCCATGGAGGGAGTGTACAAAACCTTGATCTGATTATCCAAGTACGAGTAAGTCTCTTACCTAAGGATTTAGCCACAAACCCTAGATCTTAGACCCGAATAGACCTAGCCATGGCTATAACGAGCATATAAATTATAATATATAAATATTGCCTTAGTATATTATGTCGGAGGAGATCTAAAGCCTAGGTTTTCTTCTTTAATCCGTACCCCATTTCGTTGTTTATTCGTATTTTCAATCTAAAAAACCCTCTTTGAAATTAGTTAATAATCGTCATTAGGAAAATTAAATACTTAATTCGTTTACCCCCCAAGGAAATTGGCCCTGCTTGCCCTCACTACCTAGGAAAGTCCGAGTTATTCTCGCATCAAAATTGTCGCCGCTGCCGGGTAGTAACGGTCTATTAAATAGTAATTTTCTAATTTTACCTATTTTTCTTTAATTTTCTTTAATTCTTTTTGTCCCGATTTTTCAAATTCCAAACTAGTAACTTCTGAATAAAGTATATAGTATAAAATAGATTATCAGTAATTCATTAAGGCGTTAAAATTTCAGAAGATTTTGCTTTAAAAAAGTCGCAAGTGTAGAAAGTTTTGCTTCTATTGTAGATATTTTGAATTCAATACTCCTAAAATTTTTACTGTCGGTTTAATAGTTATTACTACTGATTAATCTGAATCGTTTTACTGTTTCTATTTCCCACAGGTGCTGATTAGCTATTCGGACCAGTTGGTTTGGAGTTTGGAAATTCGGTTCCTACTTGTTGAGCACTCGTTTGTAGACAAGGGAATTGTTTTTTAAAAGGTAAAACCCTAATCTGACGCAAGCAATTAGAAAGGGAATTTTAAAAAAAGGTTTTATTTAGTTTTTTATTTTAAAATAATAATAATAATAATAATTTATATTTCATTAATTTAATTATTAAAGCCAACCCCGGCATAGGATTAACCTGTTTGAGTATTATAAAATGAAATTTTTTAAAATTTCAATACGTGTTTACTTTTCCAGTTTTTAACATAGTAAAGGTTTTAACCATTAGGGCTCTTCCACGGGATTTTATCACCCAAAGGAATCCCTAGCAAGTAGAACCTCTCACCAAGGGGACCTCCCACCAAAGGTCAAGACATTTAAGATTGTGTGATACGAAGAACTTAAAAGCTATTAGTAAGATTTATAAGGGATTTCATCACCTGCATAAGTAGGAGGTACCAGATCGGGCTACCAATACGAATTCATAGGAACTATTTAAGTCGAGCGCCGTGAACCATCGGTTGCTAAGTGACGTCACCGTTCCGTGTGAGTCATGTACGATAAGGCGAGGCATAATGACTGATGCTTAAACACAAAAATTGTTGCTAGCATAGTAAAGATTTCGTGTTAAGAATCACACACCAGCCCGACCTACCCAGTTTGATTAACATCTAGAGTACGATTGACTTACTTTAATTTAATTTTAAAAATTGTTGCTGTGTTTATCTTAAATGTCTGCTTAGATTCCCGTTGAATTGGAAATTCTATTTTATTTTATTAGTGCATGCCCAAGTACGACCGAATTAGGAAACACATTGATATACCAACAAATCCTAAGATAGACAATACGGTTAACCAAGTTCAATAGGAGAACCTTCAGGCCATAAACAACCTTGAAATTGAAAATGAAATTCTTTCTGAACCTGAATTAAAACCAATGGGTGACAAGTCACGTAAGGAGCTTTTTGCTCCTATTTCGGAAAACTCGCCAAAATGCATTAGTTGCCAATAATTACGGCAACCCAGTTCGATATCAAACCCATCGATTTTGAACCTAATTTAACATTTTCATGGACTCGATAATCAAGACCCATATTTACATATTGATGAATTTGAGTCTATTTGCCAAACGTTTTGTTGTAAGGACATATCAATGGAGTACATCTATTTACTCATTTTTTTGTTTTCTTTAAAAAGACAAGGCAAAACGTATGCTAAATTCCCTGCCACCGGAGTTAATTGACAAGTGGGACACCCTTAAACAAAAGTTTAAAATCAAAATTTTCACCATGCAAAAAGCCGACCTTTTAAAACGTGATATTTCCGATTTTCTCCAAGATGATCGAAAAAAAATATTACGAAGCTTGAGAATGTTTTAAGGAAAGATTGTTAAGGTCCCCATTATGGTTTTGAGAAATGGAAATTAATCAAATTCTTTCTACACGGTTAACTCTTTCAGCCCTTGAATCAATCGAAGCCTGTAACTCAGGAAAATTTTAGGTTTTGGACGAAACTGCCGCATACAAATTTCTCGATAAATACGTTGAGACGTCCCAGCAATGGGACTTTACTTCTCGAGATCACAGGCCCATTAGAAAAGAAGGCATACTTGAATTGCCCGAATGCCTCAAATTAAAAATCCAACTAGACTCTCTTACACGTAAAGTCGAAGCTATGGCCCTGGCGAAAGTAGCAGCTCCTAAACCATCATCGATCCCTGAGGTCTGCAATTTATGCAATGATCCGGCACATTATGCACACACGTGTCCACAACTCCCTGAGTTAATGAATTATAATCCGGGTGATTTTAATGTTATGAGCTATCCTAAACAATGAAATGAGACAATACCAAAATAATTTCGCTAGATCTCCTTGGCAAAATAACTCAGCATTCTCTTGAAGGAATCAACCATAAGGGCAGTCTAGTTATAATCTTCTACCATATCAGCAGAATCAAACATACCCGACCCAACAAGCTCACCTAGTTGGTTTAGAATCCAAAGTCCAACAGTTTCTAATAGAGATTAAGGGAGTAACCTAGCAAAATTTTAGGGAACTTTCATAAATGTGGGTCTTTACTCAAAAACTAGATACTCAAATAGGTTAAATAACAAGACAATTAAGACTAGACTCTGAGAGAGAAGAAAATCTCAGATCTAGACTCTGAGAGATCGAGAAAGTGAAAAAAATGAGATTGAATTACAATTCTAACATTCGCAAAAGTTTTAATGTACAAGGGCATTTGCGTGACATAAATGCCTAAATTTGCACTTTTCACGTCATACTAGAACTGGAGGCTCTATTTCAAAACCAATTGGCAATTAAAACATCTCTTAAAGTGCCTGACTGACTTGGTTGAAAAAAAGCCAAATCCAAGTCAGTCAGACTCTATTTCCTCCAACATCACCTAACTTAGATTTTTTAATAGGCGTTGGGCGCCTGTTTTTTTTTTCATAAATCCAAATTAAAAAAATAAAATTGGGCGCCCAAGTCTTAGGCGCCCGATTTGAATTTTTGTTAAAAAAAACTATTGGACGCCTATTTAAAATCATAAGAGACACCCAATCGCGGTATTAAAATCCAAGGTTGGGGAACTGTAGGATGAAGATAATCTTAGGTGGCACCTTAGATTCCAAGGTAGTGAGGCACTTTAGGAGATGCTCTTAGAGAGTACCCTATCAACTTTATATTTTGAGGTGGTGTGTCCGATGTGGGACTATATATCCCAGTACGCCTCCTAGAACTCGAGGTTCCATCTCATAACCAATTGTCAATGAGAAGAGTACTCCAGGATCTTATATTTTGAGGTGCGTAAGGCTGTGTGTCCGATGTGGGACTATATATCTCAACCCCCCCCCCCGCCTCACGTGTGGCACAATTTATGAGCTCGACACGTAGACGAAGATTTGGGTGACACGTGAAATAGAGGCCCACTCTAATACCATATTAGGATAGGAGGTTCCATCTAAAATCTAATTAACAATAGGAGTAGCCCCAAGATCTTATATTTTGAGTGAAAGGCCATGTGTGTCCAATGTGAGACTATATATCTCAACACATCTAATCGTAGTGCAAAGAAGACCTAGTATTGAGTACTGAGCAGGTTCTACTGTACGTAGTTTTCTACAAGTTCCTTATAATGGTTGCAATTTCTATATCAAAACAATACTAAAAATTCTGGAACAAGCTCGTCAAACTAAGAAGAGCAGTAGGGCACCAAATGAAAATGAATAAAAGAAGCATTGGATATAAGTATCAACTAAAGGACCGCACAAACTTGAAAGGTTTTGGTTTGTCTCATTTTGCGCATATGAAATTTCGTGGTCATCTTAGTCGAAGACAGTAACAGAATAAAAAACTTCGTACAAGTCTTCTATCAACCAACGTCCAAGAAGGTAAGTTGGTTAAGTAGAACTCTGATAAAGGGAGCCAAAAATGTTTTTCAAATTTTCACAATTGTTTTGGGAATCTCCTTCGAACGATATTGGGTCTCGTTCAAACGAATTTTGGTCATCTCGTTCGAATGACCTTGGTTCTCGTTCGAACGAGTCCCACGAGTTTTGAACAAAAGTAGCATATTTTTGAAGGCTTATTAGGGATCTCATTCGAACGAGTCTCGAGAAAAATAAAAATACTATTTAAGCGAACATTGCTTTTCTATTCTAGCTCTCTCTTTTCTCTCTTTCTTTGGAAAAAAGTTATTTTTGAAAGAGCTCAATATCCTTTATTAGAGAGCCAATTTGACATCAATCAAAACCTAAAAACTTTGAGGTTGATATTGAGTTAGTGTATCCTACTTCCCACATATTGTTCTAGAGTAATTCAAGAAGGGGGTTCCTTGCTGTGAGTTCAAATAGAGTCATTGCGAGAACAAAAGCGATAGGGCGTGATGTTTGGATCATAAGAGAGATAATCACGATACGAGGTTATCGAGTCTGTAAGTGTAATTCATATTAAACTCTTTTTGATTAGTAGTTTTTTTTTTTCGTGTTCATCGATAACGACCTATGGTTTTTCTCCTAAGAAAGGAGTTTTCACAGGGTGATCAATTGCTTGTGTCATTTAATTCCTTGTCTTTACTTTTGATTGTTCTGCTTAATCCTAGATCATTGATTTATAGGAATTGTTTTGACCTAATTTCTCGAAATACATTAAATACCAAGCACATAAAATTTTAATTGGTTTCTGAGTAGAATCGCTTGTAGGCTTCATATCCCGAGCGGTGATCCTGTTTTTAAGTGCTTGCTTAATTTAATGGATTCTAAAAATTTTGGAGGTCCTATAAATTATTCACCACTCTTTGATGGCATGAACTTTTCCTACTAGAAGGCTCGAATGATTGCCTTCTTGCAATCTATGGGAGAAGATGTCTGGATTGCCATTGAAAATGGATGGGTGCCTCCGACTATTATGCGGAGTGAGCCAGCAACAGCTGTCGAAATTCCTAAACCTAGAAATCAATGGACTAAGGAGGAAAAAGAAACATCTGGGTATAATTCTAAAGACCTTAATGCTATCGTTAATGCGTTGAGCCAAAGTGAGTATAGGCACATCTCTACCACTTCGAAAGAAGCTTGGGACATCTTAATGTGCACTCATGAAGGTGATGATACGGTTAAAGAGAGTAAACTGCAAATGCTCACCTCTCAATTTGAAAACATTCGGATGAGTGAGGATGAACCGTTCAGTGAGTTTTATGCCAGACTGAGAGACATTGCCAATAACAGTACCACTTTAGGAGCTGGATATACTGATGTTCAAATAGTTTGCAAAATTCTAAGATCTCTCCCTAAGAGTTTTAGATCCAGACATGATGGCATAGAGGAAGCTCAAAATCTTAAAAGTATGAAACCTTACACACTTGCTGGAAAATTGCAAACATTTGAAATCGAGATGGAAATGGAAAACCCTAAGAGGAATAAGAGTCTGGCTTTTAAGTCTTCCTCCAACTCTTTGTCTTCTCAGGGAACCAGAGAAGTTGACAACTTATGTGTCTTTGAAGATAATGAGGAATTAAACTTTGATTCACAGATTGCTGTTATAAGCCAACAATTTAGAAAACTTCTAAAAAATTGGTAATTTTAGAAACAAGGGCAAAATGTGAATTATAAGCCACATCCTCATGACCGTGCTAAGTCGTATGGCAAGCAGACCAATCTTGAACAAGACTTAAATAAAGTTGAATGTTATAGGTGTCACAAGTATGGTCACTATGCTCACAGTTGTCCTACTAAGAGTTCTAATAGTAACCATAAGGCCATGAATATTAAAGTTACTTGGGATGATGATAATGATGAATTTGATGCTAATAATGATTATCCCTAAGAATATGAAAATGGCAACTATTGTGTGTTTCCTAGTATGATAAACTCTAGTAATAATTATTCTGAGCCTTTTGAGCTAGAAAACTCTATTGAAGATCAGAGTAACTATGAAAGTGATAATAGTGAAGAACCCAAGTTTGAATATTTGAATTCTCAACTTGTTTCTCAGCTTGAGAAACTTAAGAATGAGAAAGATGCTCTTATTATCAAACTTGATATTTGTGAAAAAGAAAAACATACTGTTATAGGAAAGTTAAAATTGACTGAAACTACACTTGAGAAGCTTAAACTTGACTTGACTTCCACTAAGCAGAAACTTAAAATTTTCTCCATGGAACTATGAATATTAATATAATGCTAAGTATGAGCAAAAATGGTACTGACAAAAGGGGACTTGGATTTGATGAGCAAAATACTAAGTCTACTACACCTCAAATCACCAAGTTTGTCAAAGCTACTCCAGTGCCATCTTTCCCCAAACAAAGTGTTCCTAAAGCTCCTCATAGGCAGACTAAGAAGCCTTCAGTCTTTCGTATGTTTTATTGTCAGGCTTATGGTCGAAAGGGTCATCTTGCTTCCTATTGCAGATATATTCCTGAATTCTATGATATGAATGAATTTCCAAGAAAAAGGGGGAAACTCTATCGACCATATGCCCAATCTGTTGCTAATCCTTATTTTGTCCAAAAGTCTTTTAATGATTTCAGGAATTTGACTCAAGCGACAGAAGAACGAAAGAAAGTGAGATCCATTTAGGTTCAGAAGAAGGATCTTCTACCACAATTACGGTGCAATGATGCAGTAATGGCTCAAAATGAGATGGTGAAGAGTGTGTGTTATGAGACGATGAAAGATGTTTTATCTGATAAATCATGGATTAGTACCATTGGTGTCTGTTCCATTGAGTAAATTATTCCAGTCATCCTGACTGTTTGTGCAGCTATTTTGTGAACATCGTCAGGTATGTGTTGCTTCTCTTATTCATATTGGTTATTTCCCTTGATTTTTGCATTACAGTCTATCTTAGTTATCCATGTGCATGATTCAAGATCTATTTATTTGTCATATATTCATCTAATACTTGAGCTACTTGGTATCACTTATTCATCACTAGTTCCAATTGTTCCTAACTCTAGTCATAAGTAGAAACCTTGAGGATAAATGTAGAGACTTCGTTACCTAACATTATGTGAGGATCTACCCTTTTATGCAAGCTTTGAGTGTTATTAAATGAATTCTTTCCTGCAAAATCTCTCTTTGTTTTTGATCTCATTATTTTCTGCATTTGTCAATTGTTGGTGGTGACATCTAGTTCAAGTTAGTTTAATAGAATATTCCCAGTACTTGATTCGAGACGAAAAAGACATTATGTGAGACTGAAGATATGATAATAGGCTTTTTATTGTTACACCTTTTTGGCCTTCGCCTATGCTTACCCAAAATTTTATCCGTTTGTAGCCCTTTTGTGCCTTAAAATATACCATTCGTTTTCTATCCAACTCCTTTTAACCCATCTAATCTGAGACAGTTCAGTAAAATCCAAGTGAAGGAAGGAGGGAAAACCATGTTCTTGCCAAAAGAAGAAGAAGAAAAAGAAGAAGAAAAAAGAAAAATCATTCAAACGAGGTCTATAGTCGTTTGAACAATCATTTATCAACCCATTGGAATTTTGGCCCAAGAGCTCAATTCGTTCGAATGCCTTCATTTTCGTTCGAACGGCCATTTGACATCCCACTGGAATTTTGGCCAAAGAGCTCAATTCGTTCGAACGCCTTCAAATGTCGTTCGAACGAAATCTGGGAACTCTGTTCTTGTTTATGGTTTTTAAACCACTCCCTTGCCTTAAGATGTGAGCAATTGTAAAGAGTTTCCCTAGTATATAAAGGGAAACTTGGGGAAGAAGTATCTTATTCAATATGTACTCAATAAAGAACAAGAATGACAGGAGGTGCACTCAATATAAAGAAGGGGGGGGGGAAGTATAATATGAAGTCTCAGAATGCCACCAAAACATTTAATCCGTCATGTCCCTTCCATTGCCTACATTATAGCATTTTCAAGACCTGTTTGATCTTGAGTTTCGCACAGTCAGTTTAGTAGAGATGAAGGAAAATCTCTATTAGTTAACTTGGCACCATAAAAAACAATTGATTTTCCTTCCATGAGATCTTTCAGTAAAATAACACTGTGTTTTTTGGATTGTGAATTTTTAACTCTTGTTTATTCACATTCATATTTCCTCAGAGTGATATCTAGTAAATTATCAATGACTTTGAGTGACCAACCATGAGAGGCCTAAGTTGAAACATATTTCCAATATAGTGATCTTCATATGTCTAACGGTCAGGACCTTGATTGGACTACACACACACACCAACTTCTTTTACATTATTTCATTTATAGATCAATAATATTTTCTATATCATGTATCCGCTGTGCTTTTAGATTTGACTCTGCATATTTTGAGGGGGAGTGTGTTTGGTAGTCTTCAGTTTATCTCGTAAGTTTTGTGTCTCATGTTATGTTTCTTGTCGATGTTTGTTGATTACATGGCTATTTTGGTTAATTTTGGTGCGTTTACCTATTTCCATTCTTTCGTTCGAACGAGGTTTCTTGTCGTTCGAATGAGTTATGCTCATTTCTTCTAGTATAAACTTGGTGTCTCGTTCGAACGATTAATCCTCTCGTTCGAACGACTTTTCAATTTTTTTTAATTCAAAGTTCCTTTCTGTTTTGGTTTGTCTGTCTCTCTCACTCTTGTCTCCACCTTCTACTGTATTTTTTCTCTATATCTATTGATCATTTGGTTTCGATTGAGAAAATGTTCGAGTTTGCTGCTCCTTGCACTTGATGTTCCTTATGTTTGGGGTTTGATTACAGAAGTTTTCCCATGCAATTTGTGATAGTTTTATTCGAGGTTTCCCAAAGATGCACCTTGGGGATAAGTGGTGATTGGGTTAGTGCGAGTTCCTGTGATTGTTGGTTTGTGCTGTTATTAATGGCTTTTACAGATGGTGGAGTTTGGTGTTGTCAACTCTATGACTTTGAGTTGTGTATTGGAGTGTGTTTTGTTTCTTCCGTGACAAAAATTGGGGAGAAATGAGTATCCTTGACTGGATAGCATAAGGAAAGGATATTTGATCATGATTTTCTAATTTGATACTTTTATGATACATTTCTGATAATGTCTATCAATTGTTAGAGATTTTTGTAAGTTCTTCTTTACACACGTATCATAAACTAGTTTGTTGAGTGTGCAGATATTAAATTGATACATTTTGGAGTGCAAAAGACGTCATCCGTGGAAGAGGTCCAGAGATTGAACATGTTAATGAAAGGGGTAGTATCTTTCTAAAGTTTAGGCAGTCTCTGTATCTGGGAAGTACTACAGAGTGATGTTTAGGTCTTAATTTTTATTTTGTCACGAAATGAACCAAAGGGGGAGATTGAAAGGTTTGAGTTTGTCTCATTTCGTGTATATGAAATTTCGTGGTTATCTCAGTCGAAGACAGTGATAGAATGAAGACCTTCGTACAAGTCTTCTATCAACCAACGTCAAAGAAGGTAAGTTGGTTAAGTAAAACTCTGATAAAGGGAGCTAAAAACATTTTTCTGATTTTCATAATTTTTTGGGGAATCTCGTTCGAACGACATTGGTTCTCGTTCGAACGAGTCCCACGAGTTTTGAAGGCTTATTAGGGATCTTATTCGAACGACCTTAGGTCTCGTTCGAACAAGTCTCGAGAAAAATGAAAATACTATTTAAGCGAACATTGTTTCTCTTTTCTAGCTCTCTCTTTTATCTATTTCTTTGGAAAAAAGTTATTTTCGAAAGAGCTCAATATCCTTTATCAGAGAGCCAATTTGGCATCAATCAAAACCTAAAAACCTTGAGGTTAGCGTTGAGTTAGTGTATCTTACTTCTCACATATTGTTCTAGAGTGATTCAAGAAGGGGGTTCCTTGCTGTGAGTTCAAGGAGAATCGTTGCGAGAACGAAAACGATAGGGCGTGATGCTTGGATCATAAAAGAGGTAATCACGAGACGAGGTTATCGAGTCTGTAAGTGTAATTTAGATAAAACTCTTTGATTAGTAGTTTTTTTGGTTGTCGTGTTCATCGACAACGACCTGTAGTTTTTCTCCTGAGTAAGGAGTTTCTACATGGTGAACAATTGCTTATGTCGTTTAATTCTTTGTCTTTACTTTTGCTTGTTTCTGCTTAATCCTAGATCATTGATTGATAGGAATTATTTTGACTTAATTTCTTGAAATACATTAAATACCAAACACATAGAATTTTTCAAAATCCTAGATCATTGATTGTTCGGTTTTGGCCCTAAACCGTGAACCGAACCGGGGTACCCCGGTTTTTCACAAGGAACCGAAACCGAACCGGCCTCAGAAATAATCAGACCAAAACCGAACCGGTCGGTCCGGTTCGGTTTTTATATTTGATTTTGGCCCTAAAAGTTTTGCGGTGTACCGACCTAATGGTCGAAGTTGAGAGGTTCAGTGTTCGCACTTCTAGAGGCCATAGTTAAAGAGTGAGAAATAGAGATAGCAACCAGAAAACATAAAACAGAAGACGGAGCCCTCTGGAGCCCTTTAACGAGGGAATTAAGTCCTTCAACGAATTAAGCCCTTCAACGGTTCCATGTTCTAGTGAATTAAGTCTTTCAACAATCCCTCTGAAGCCCAAATAGAGGCAAACAGAAAATAGAAGACGAAGGATAACACCACCGGCAGAAGACCTCTGATGGAAGAAATCCAAGAGCACAACGAGCCCTCTGAAACCACAACGTAGAAGACGGAGGATAACACCACCGGCAGTCATAAAACAAAATCTAAAGATTATACAAAGCTTACAAAACAAACAAAACTTACAACACAAACAAATAATATACAAAGCTTACAAAAGAAAGATTATACAAATTTGAGGATAAGATTATACAACTCTGACTCTATGACGATAACATCACCCGGTTTGATGTTAAATCGATACAAATCTGATGATAAGATTATACAAAGCAAACATGATTATACAAATCTAAGGATAACACCACGAGCTTCTTCTCAGTCGGTGATGTTTTGATGTTGGGTCGATGATGGTAAATCTTTGATGATGTTGAATCGATGATGGTTTTGGGGCAAAGCTTATTCTCAGCCTCGATGGTTAATAGATAAAGTTTGGTTAATAGATGAAGTTTGAGGTTGTAGATTTGAAATAACATGGATTGATAGACTTGGTGATGTTTGATGTTCTAGATCGATGGATTGACAAATTTCTCCATAACTCAAAAGGGAGAGAGATAGGCTAAGAGAATAGAGAGACGAACAAATTTCTCCATAACTCAAAAGGGAGAGAGATAGGCTAAGATAATAGAGAGACCAACTGAAAGAGAATAAGAAATACCCAAGCATGCCTAATATAATGGCATTATTCTCACCGGCTAGTTAAGTTATTATTATAAGGTAACCAATAACCGAACCTGATAGTCCGGTTCCTCACTTTTCGAACCGAAAACCGAATCAGTACTGTTACAAACTGAAAAAAATTGTCGGTTCGGTCCGGTTTCACAATTTCTCTGTATAGCCCTTTAACACTAACACAAAGAGGGCAGGGTAGTAATACTAAAACAATGATAGCAGTAACACTGTGGCAGCAACAAATCTGCTTAGGAAAAAAAGTTCACAATCACATGAAACTGACAGCGAGTACACTCAAAGGGGATAACATTGAAACAGAAACATAATAGTAGAGTATCACAAACTCGGAGCAATGTGAAATGCTCCACTTAGTATTCATCTCCATCGTCACCATCTTCGCCCTCAGCGGACTCAGCACCAACCTCCTCATAATCCTTCTCAAGTGCAGCGAGATCCTCACGAGCTTCAGAGAACTCTCCCTCTTCCATACCCTCACCCACGTACCAGTGCACAAATGCGCGCTTAGCATACATAAGATCAAACTTGTGGTCAATCCTAGAGAACACTTCCGCGACACTGGTTGAGTTAGAAATCATGCAGACAGCTCTCTGCACTTTAGCAAGATCGCCTCCAGGGACAACAGTTGGTGGCTGGTAGTTGATACCACATTTGAACCCAGTTGGACACCAATCCACAAACTGGATAGTTCGTTTGGTCTTGATGGTTGCTACTGCAGCGTTCACATCTTTGGGTACAACATCACCTCTGTACATCAAACAGCAAGCCATGTATTTGCCGTGGCGCGGGTCACATTTGGCCATCATAGATGATGGCTCAAAAGCGCTGTTGGTAATTTCAGCCACAGAGAGCTGCTCATGGTACGCTTTCTCAGCAGAGATAACAGGTGCATATGAAGAAAGCATAAAGTGGATCCTCGGGTATGGCACAAGGTTGGTCTGGAACTCTGTCACATCCACGTTCAAGGCACCATCAAACCTCAACGAGGCAGTGAGAGATGAAATAACCTGAATCACGATAAAATCAAATTAGAACTATTAAATTAAATCAATCAGCTAGTACAAGCCATAAGAAAAGCAATGCCTATATATACTATCTTTAAGTTTGTTGAAAGAAGCATCTACCATGTTTGAGGAACAGCTCCCAAAAATTTCCGAAGTAAACTTTATTACAAACTGAAAATTGGGTAGGCTGTTGGCCTATCCATTTGGAAACCAATTACGTAGGTAAGCTTTTATAAATATAATCATGATTACCAAATTTATGAGAATACCATTAAAGTTCCATTGATTCCTATGCCTACCAATTGTATCATCACGGAGCTTTCAAGGAGACATATAAAGTAAGATCTATTTACAGCACATAAATGTCCATAGAAGTTTTGTCAGAGGTACATCCTCTTGCATCCACGTATAAGCCCATAAATTTCCCTTGATATTAATATCAAGGTCGTTAATTAATGGATGTGAGGTCTCATATAGAAATGCATTAGGACAAAACTCATGCATAAACTTTAGATGCTGATAAATTCAATAAGATATGATTTATCTAGAAAAATATGTTACCTAGATAATTGACATAACTAATCAAACTGATCGAATTTCAGTTGAGATAATGAAATTGAAGGGCAAGAAACATAAACATTATTAAGTGCGGCAAACGTTTAAGATTCATTGTATGTTTTATACCTGAGACACTAGACGGTTGAGATTAGTGTATGTGGGGCGTTCAATGTCAAGAGAGCGTCTGCAGATATCATAGATAGCTTCATTGTCAAGAAGAACAGCAACATCAGTGTGCTCCAAAAGGGAGTGGGTGGAAAGGACACTGTTGTAAGGCTCGACGACGGATGTAGAAACTTGAGGGGAGGGGTAAACAGTGAAACCCAGCTTTGATTTCTTTCCATAATCAACAGAGAGGCGCTCCAAGAGAAGTGAACCTAACCCTGAACCAGTACCTCCACCAACAGCATTGAAAACGAGGAAGCCTTGAAGGCCAGTACAGTTGTCAGCAAGCTTTCGAATGCGGTCCAAACAGAGATCAACTATCTCTTTGCCAATGGTGTAATGGCCACGGGCAAAGTTGTTGGCAGCATCCTCCTTGCCACTGATAAGTTGTTCAGGGTGAAAGAGTTGACGGTAAGTCCCAGTCCTGACTTCATCAATAACAGTGGGCTCAAGATCAACAAAAATAGCACGGGGAACATGCTTTCCTGCACCGGTTTCACTGAAAAAGGTATTGAACGCATCATCACCTCCACCAACTGTCTTATCACTTGGCATTTGGCCATCAGGCTGCAAAAGTATATTGATTTTTACAAATAATTATTATTTTATCATAATGCAGAATAAGCAGATCTATAATCATGAAAAAGGAAAAACAAGATAGATCTAACGAATTACACACAGATCATATCATATAATGCTCTAGATCTAAAAAAATAGATGAAGGTATACCTGAATCCCATGCTCCAGACAGTAGAGTTCCCAACAAGCGTTACCCACTTGGATTCCAGCCTGACCAATGTGGATCGAAATGCACTCCCTCATTCTCGATTCTCTATTCTCGATTGATGATTTCAAAGAGGCGTTTATGAAGACGCGCCCTAGTTGAGGTCTCTCTTTGCTAATTTTCTTTGATTTTATAGAGGAAAGAGAGAGAGGTTTAAACATTTAACCATGGTTAGGTTAGGTTAGATAACTAACCATGGTTACCAACAACTGACAGCGAAGACATTGATTGACGAGCCACCGAATTTGATGACCCCACACTGGGGTTGGATTTTGCTATGGTTTTGCTTTCAGCTGTTTCATGTACCAGCAAATGACTTGTGTTGTGGGACACCTCAGAATCGTTGAAAAAAATATAATAAGGAAGGGATGTCGGAGATACAACTTTCGAGTTTTAGGCTCTGCAGTCTTCAGTCTATAAATGTAGAGCAATTGAGAGAGAGATTCTTATGTTCTTCGTAACTGTAAAACTATATGTAATATAATATGAGATGAGCTATGGAATAAGTTAACTTTCCCCATAACCCTAAAGCCCTATGGGATTTATTAGGAGTCCAAATAGGACCCCCCAACCCACTTGGATTCCTTGTTTGGGCTGGACCCAACTTCTTACACTCCCCCTTAGGGTGTTTCATACCAGGATGACTTGCCTCATCAAAACCTCTCCCTATCAAAACTCTCATGGGCAAAAAATTGTGCAGGGAAAGAGCAATCCTATGCCCTGTATGGGTTGTAGACGCGTATACGTTGCTTGATCAAAACTTTCAGTAAGTAAAACTTCCTAGGATAAAAACTACACTATCAGGAAAAAAAATACAACACGCATGTGTCTACGTCAGACTGGGACTACTCCCCCTGACGTCGATCTCCCTGAGATATTGATAAGTAAATCTTCTGCATGCCGATTCCATGTACTAGATACTTGAACGTAAGTGGTGCAAGGGTCTTCGTGCATGAATTTGTAAAGATGTCTTCTGAAATGTCTTCAACAAAACCAATCTCATTCGTCTTTTGTAATTCATAAAGATTGAATGGCTTCTGTGAAATGTGTTTCGTTCTGTCGCCATTGATAAATTGTCATTTACTTGAATGATGTAAGCTGAATTGTCTTCATGCATAGTCGATGTTTTATCTTGGATAGAACACGCTACAACTTCGGTTTATGAGATGTGTCTTGGAGTGCAACCATCATTATCTGCCAGCTTCATGAAGTATAAGAATCTTCGTAGTTCGAGGTGTAGCTACTGCTGTCTACTTCATCGATTTCCAAGAATCTTAATGTATCCCTGTACATAAACACATAATCTATTTGACAAGGGTCTGATAAATATTTTGTATCAGTGTACTCTATACTTTTACGTTTACCATTTCGAGTAGAACAAACCCCAGTCTTTCATACCGATCAGATACCTCAAAATATGCATGATCTAAATCCAGTGCCTTTGGGTAGAAACAGAACTATAGCAAGTCAAACAATTCAATATGAGTCATCGAGTCTAGTATACCCAACTAGCTATAGCAAAGTACCTCCTAGCTATGGCACCACGACCCTAGGAGTTTTTTCTCCTATTAGGATGGTGGAAGTTGTCGTTGTCCACACCCAAGTGCTGGACGCGCAACAGAAGTACCCAAAAAATAATCAATTTCTACAAGTACTTTTCAAAAAAGAGAAACAAATATTAATGTTGGAATGTCATACATGTTGAATTCAAGTGCAATAACAGTGATACTTACAACAAAATCTTTATGTATTAAAAATGATATTAAAGCCAAGGATTCTAAAAATACTGAGTGGCACTAGCAGAAAGCCATAAACCACCCAGAGAAAATAAAAAAAGAAATGAAATGAAGATTCACGTGCATGTCTCTGCTATAAACTGTCGAAGAAACAAAACATGGCTCGCTAATATTTTGCTAACGAGCATGGTAGAAGCAGTCGCCAAAACCATCAGGCCCAAAACTAAGGTGTTCTATAGAACTGCAGCTTTGATGTCTTTAACTGAAGGACAGCAGTTAATAAAGCATTGTATACTGCTGTAACTTCTGACTTGACAGTAACAGAACCTTCAATGCTAAGTCGTAGAGAGCATGGGGGAGTTTTCTCTGGTGGGGGTTTCACTTCCTTCACTTTATTTGTCTCTGCAGTCTCTGCTTCCTTGCTTGTTAATGCATTCTTTAAGCTCTCAACCTGCAAAAGAATTTAATTCATGAGACTTATAGAAACTAAAAATCCGTTTTATCACTCAATAAAAATATATTTGTTTGTTTGCTGAAAATTATTGTATGCTTTTTCATTTTCATTCATATCCGTGAACACGAAGTTTTGAGTAATGACAGTTTTGTCCATGTATAAAAGATGAATAATTTTCACATGCTCACTTTAATGAGATTACTAACAGGAGTATTATGGTATATTTGTACTCAGACAATGTAAGGATATATGTGGTTGTGATATCCTGTAAATAACGAGTCTAAGTTTGATATAATACTAAGAGAAATAAATACAAAGATTAGGTAAGCATTTAGCATTAACTTTGTAAGTAAGAAAGTATACCTGCTTCCTTAGTTCCCTAACCTCAGCACTCTCTTTGTTTAAACGAGCAGCACCAAGTTCAACCGCCGACGTCCTCTCGACGAACTTCAGTGTACTTTCTGTTTCAGCATATGAATCTGCTTCTGGACTCACATGAACGAACATCAATGTTTTTGCATGCCCTCCTAATACAATATATTTCGAGAGAAAAGCAAGTTATGACCACCAAAATCAGTCGGTATCATATTTGTACATACATCATTACTGCAAAGAGAGAAAAAAGTGGAAACTGCTCAAATTTACTACCTAGGGAATCTTGTAGCAATTGTGTCAGCTTTCTATTTCCGTAGGGAATATGGGAGTTCTTTTGAGCCAGAGCTGTAATAACATCCCCCAAGCAGGATAATGACCTATTAATATATTGTACCTCCTTAAGCCTATCTCCAGTAACTTCTGACTTGCCACCCTATCACCAGCAAGATCCACTAGATGCAACTACGTTGGATGCTTCCGGAAATATCTTTACCTTGCACGTGAACTGTCAAAACGCTGCAGGAAATTATGATCCAAATTTTAGAGTTAGTTTGTGCAACTGAAGAATGCATCTTTAGGTACATCATTAAGTAACACAAGCCTTTTGGGTAGAGATGAGAAAGAACCGATACTCTTAGCGAATATTGGACTAAATTCCTTCATGTTGCTTACATCCTATATTGAATGGGCTACTTACTACAATAATATGCACTATACCACATGTGGGATAAGAGCCCAAAAGCAAGTACACAAAAATACTGTTGCAGCATCGGCATAACGCAAGGTAAAAAAATATATATGGTAGCATAATGAAGTGGCTACTCAGTGAAGAATGCAGCTATAAGAGATTTCTTTTTCAGTCCCCACTATATTAAAAGTCTAACCAAAGTACCTACAAGAATATCTTGTATGCCTCTTTGGTTTCTACATGGTATCACAGTATATAAAAAAATCAAAGAATCTATATCAAAGGAAATACAAATCTATGGGAACGACTACTTCGATTGCTGAGTGCAGCGGAGCTAACAAAACAGTTCATCTCACCAAGTTTCATTAGATTAAGAACGTCATTCGTCGACTTCACAAGGTGCATTGTCGCATCAGGAAGACTTAGCCCACCATTGCTTGCACAGTTTCGTATCTCTAATGTATTAACAATTAAGGAATCCAAAGCATGTTCAACTTTTATAATTGATAAATACACAATCAGCCATAAAGAAATGGAATAAAGGATACTTTGTCAACTGATGAGTCCTGTAGAAGAAGATCTCGAACTTGCTCATTATAAATTTTGACCATCTGAATCTGAACCTCATAATTCATAATATTCTTTCTGGCGCAAGATATCCAGAAGAGATCATTCAGGGTCAAAAAATTGATTCCCCTGTCCTTTGTAGACCCTCCATATGGACCACACTGAATCACCAAAAAAACAAACAATTAGATGGGGGAATTATATCAAAGAAAACACCATATTGGATATGCAAAGGTAAGACCATACCATGGTATGGGTCTTCCCCGACCTTGTTTGACCGTAAGCAAAAATGCAAACGTTGTAACCATCCATGACAGATCTGATTAGTGGTTGGGTGTTCTTAAATACCTCCTCTGGCAAAATGTAATGAACTTAGATGAGAGAGTTAATCAGGTTTTGATTGCAAAAAGGTAAAATTCGGTTCAGAAGTTACCTTGGGTAGCAGTTGGATTGAATACCCGATTAAAGTGAAAAGACTTTGTGTGCATCTTGATGTGGGTTCAATGGGTCTATTAATACGAGAGATCCATCATCGCGGATGGAATCAACGGCAAATTTTGCTTCAGTGCTACATGTAGGCCTGATTCTGCGGTATACGCAAATATTTCCTGGAAAACTTTTAGTTAGCAACACAAATCAAATGCTAGAAATGTTGCAATTCATGGTAGAGGAGTAAACTAACCTTTCAAATCCTAAACCGTATAATACAGATGTCTATTTTCTCTCACCACTCTGTGATATCCAAAAGTGTCAGATAAAAGCTCTTGAACCTTGTTTCCTGTGCCAGCGCGCACTACTGTGCTAGCTCTTGAACCTTGTGTCATAGCTGTCTATTTTCTCTCAACACTACTGCGCCAGCATCCATAGTCACACCAGGTTTGTTACTCTTTGTTAGGGGTGTTAGGCCTGGTCGTGGCAAGCTCCAATTCTACACACACTAAGCCATATAAGCATGGAATGATTTCAGCTTCAAAATTATTTAGACAGTGGAAATAAATCTTAATTCAATTCCAAATCAAAACAGATGAGTATTTACATACAAGCACACGTGTGTTCATAAGTAGAATCTAACTCTTCAGCTACATTTCTTACTGAAGTAGAAAAAAAAGTCCATCATGAAGTTTTTCCATTTTGCTTCAATTGTTTTTTTTTTCTGACAGCTATGACACACTATATATAGGCATATAGACTACCCTTTTATCTAGAATGTCACTCTACTTGACGCCAACACAGATTTGGTATAATATATATGATGGACTTTCATCGTTCTCTCCTACAGTTGGGATCGGCTTAGTATTATATTAACAACGTATCATGCAAGATTTATTATAACATCGTCTTTTGCCCATAAAGGATTGGCAATATTTATGATGGACTTTCATCAGTATCTCATACAGTTGGACTGGCTAGTATCATGTTAGCGAAGTTCCACGAGAGGTTTATTATGACATCTCATCTTTTGCCCTGAAGGTACCTTTACGTCCAACATGTATCCCACCATAGCTCCCTCTTAGGTTATTGGTTCAGGAGTATCGGACCATATGAGGACCACATTTTTTTTCCTGTCTTATGGTATTTGTTCCATTTAGACAGAGTTTGTCTCAAAAATAGTTCAGTAACCTCCATTGCAAAAGGGAATTTTATTCAACTACTTATTTTTCTTTTGTATTGCGTCCAGCCTAGTTTCTATGACCAGTAGGTCTATATGTATCACGAAACTATTCAATATGTGATGAAAAGAGGACCAAATTACTTCTTGTAAATCCTAAGTATTCGCTTTGGAGTTAGAGAGAGGGGAAACTAGACACCATATCACTGCAAACTCTTGCCTAAATCGTATAATCAGAAGAAGAAAAAATGCTTATAACAAATAGAACCAAAAAGAAAATCATACACAACCAAGGAGAACACTTCAAAAAAATGGGGAGAATAAGGAAGGGAAAGATACTCTTGCAGCCAACCATATAATTTAGGAGTATGCCATAGTAAAATGCGCTTTGTAGATCAAATCAAATTGAACAATGGCATTTCATTTTCTCAAATATCGCAAATAGCATTTAGTTTCTTACCAATATCAAAACCTCAACTTTGTCTCAGATACAAGATATAAATCAAATTAAAAAAGTAACCAAATTCACCAATTAAAGACAAAATTGTGGAATTACAAATAAACTTTAGCTCCTAAAGGCCGAAATCAAACAATTGGGTCTATTAATCTAGTGAATTTGATGGATTTTCATTGTACAAAATACAATAATTGAGTTCGAAAAAGAGTATAATCAATCAAATAATGTAGGAAGTAACTGAAAATGCAAAAGTAAATGAGAAATTGGAAGAGAGAATGACGCACCCCAAATTCGCTTGTGTTTAATCGTGAGGATTCACTTCATTTATGTGAACCTGCAATCATACTCGATTTTGCTTCCATGGCTTCCAACACGCACAGAGAGAGAGAGAGAGACTTCAATATCTTAACATACTCGATTTTGCTTGTGTCTAATCACGAAGAATTACTTCGTTTATGTGAACCTGCAACCATACTCGATTTTGCTTCCATGGCTTCCAACAGATAGACACAGAGAGAGAGAGAGAGAGATTTCAATATCTTAACATTAGAGAGGTCTGGAGTTGACAATCAATCACCAGTGATTTCTCGAGTAATTTGGTATAGGGAGTACTTTTGAGGAGTTTCAACCCAACTTTGATGTTGTGGATGTAGCAGACTCCCTAAAAAAAGTAGCCACATCACAAAATTAACTACCTAAACCACTTAAAATTAGTTATGTTTAAAAATAAAAGACAAAAAGTAATATTATTTTAACTTTAAACCTCTAAAACAACTTTACACGTAATATAAGAGTCATACGTGGCTAACCAAATATTTCTCTAGGCTCCCCATACTTGAGGAGAGAGAAAGAAAAAATAGGGATAGGGAGCCTATAAAAGCCATTTTATTACTTTTTGCCTCCCTAAAATAAGTTTAGGGAGGCTGCTGTGGATGCTCTTAGGGCACACTTATAGAGTTTGAGACCCTATAATTGTAAGTAGAGAGAGTGAATCCCTAAAGACGAAAGCCAAGTTTTAAGTGAAAGTCACGTTTGTGAAATACCCAAATTACATCAATTAGGAAAAAAATGACTTAGAAGCGAGAAGCCTTTCAGTAATGTCATTTATTTTCTTTTAGTGTCACTTTAGAAAATGACTTTAATATAGAATACATGATAACTAATGTCGTTAGTTATAAAAGTGACGTTATAAGCAGAAAAGGTGCGCCAACTCATGCGAGTAAAATACCAAACAAGATTAACAAAGTCATCTTTCAAAAAAATGATGTTATTTTGGTGACGTAAGAACTCATATTTGTTGTAGTATACCTTCCCAGGTAGCTTCATGTAGATATATGCATCTAGTTTCCCATATAGATACATAGTATTTACATCAGAAGCATGTCTAGTTGGTTCTCGACAACTTGACAGACTGATCAGTACCGAAACGTTATAGCATCCATAATCGGGTAATAGGTCACACTGCAATCGATGCCAGATCTCTTAAAGATTTCCTGGACAACTAGTCTTTCATTGACCAAATTATCTCTCCGAGTTAATCATGTTTTTGTACCTTTCCCATTTATAACTGACATGCTCAATTGTATCACTTTGCATTATGCTAGCAAGCTGAGCTCTGTTTGGATTCCAGATGCCCACTTTGGCCAATGTAGAACAACACACAGTTATTTACAATAAGTGGTTTTGAATCCTCATTCTTGATGGCGAGCACAACAACGAATATGAATACCTTGTCGACAAATCTCTACTAAACGATCCTACATTGTGTAATTACATACTTTTAATAGATCGATATCTTATAATCATCATACGCGTATGTGCCACCCCGGGCTAGTCTTGTAATGCATCAACTGGTTGTGTAGCTACTATTGTTTTGTCAATGGGTGGTTCCATCCTCAATGAACCGACTACACCATTAGTCATATTTGTCCCATATTCTACAGTTCCCCAGCTCAGAATACTTTCTTTCAACGGTGCTCCACACTAAGCGCGAGCCTCAGATTCATTTGCGGTACTAATTCCCTTGGAATGTTCAGCTGCAGTACTAGTTCCCCCAAAACGTTCTGATGTATAGGTGTATTACTTGCAGGTGCATATATATACTTATGCTACTTCAATAGTATCTATGAATGTGTCTGACAATTCATTAATAACCTATTAGAGGTTTGTAATCTGTTGAACCTTATTGTCACCTAACTTATGTATAGGGATCTAGATGAGACAACGATAGTGTTTTCCAAGACCTCTTGGAAACATCCTCAACATTAACTGTCATATCTCCCCATAATGCTGGGAATATCATCTCATCAAAGTGGCAATTATCTACCCTGTAGTATATACGTCGCCAGTGGGTCTAAATATCCAGTGATAAAAGTGAATCATGACCCACATAAAACTAGGCCGACATTGAGGGTCCCATTTTCATATATTGTGGTGTGATTGGCAACTATACGGAACATCCAAATGTTCGTCGATGGGAGACACCAGGTACCGACCCAGTTATTAGTCACTTTTGGAAAAACATAATTAGATGATTTACTAAGGGATGAACCCTAATTAGTGTATGGGAGCAAAAATGCATATCCCATACACTAGTCGAAAGTTGTGATCGTAATAATAGTGGCCTAACAATTATCCGAAATCGCTTGATTAGGTTCTCTGCCAATCCCGAGTTGGGTATGGTATGGGGTACTTACGATGCTCAATCATCTATCCCAATTAGTGGTAAAATAATCATCAAAAGCCTATGAGTCCAACTCCCAAGCCCCCGTCAAGTTGCATCGATCGACTTGATCGGTTAATCTAGGAACTGAGCCTGCGATCGGATGATCTAAGTGAGAAGTTATGCTAACGTTGCATTCCTAGATTTTATGAGTAGGCAAACGTAAGACCATATCCTAGATGCATCTTTTATGACCATAAATATTCAAGTGAGCCACAATATAAATGAAAAGGTCTACGTGTGTCTCCATGGATACGTTTGGAGCAAAGGTTGGGGATCCCACTCCACCTTGATCATACTAGGATAAAATAATAGACTTTCCCTGAAAGGAATCATTACACATGCACTCTCTGGATTTTTTTCTCATTTTAAGGAAAGTTTGAAATATAATCCCGATAATCTTCCTCACTATCCGAGCCTTGAGGAATGTATTAAAAACCATTCCAATAGCGTGGTCTAACCTTTAAATATGGAGTGAATGTACAAAACCTTGTCTGTCATTTTCTCTGATAGTCATTAGGTGATAACTATTATCATGTATCTCCCTAAACTCAGTAAAATCCAGTTGGATTTACTAGTTTACAAAGTAGACTAGATACCCCGTATCGTACTGTTAGAGAGTAATAGCGTGACACACTCAATGTATTCTATCATATTTTCCGTGCCAATGATATTCGTGTCATCCCCGATATACAAGGTTAGACAATAAATATATTCATATCTCAAAAGATCGAATGCGTGGAACTAATGTCTCTTTGACATATGCCGTCACTCATCCGATTATCGGTCATGCTCAATGAGCAGATAAATCCATAGGCGGGTTGTATATAGTAGATCAACTATCATACATAGAATTTAACTACTTCTCAAGCTATAAATTCGAATAATCACAATTTAGAACAAATTGAGAATCTCATGTATGTCACGAACACTTTATTGAAATATAAATGATATGTTCCCAACAAAATAAAAAATATTGACAATAAAAAGTAAATCAAGTTTGTACTAGAAAAGAAACTACTAGTACTCTCTCTAATGTGACATCACATGTCTACTGAGATATTATTACGGATTACTCCGTATGTTGCTCTATGTTGGCATCAGTGTCGCCAAAGAAGTCTGACGCTGCTAACTTCGTAGTAATAAAAGTTATGTCAGTGGTGATGTGGTTAGCCTAGATTTTAACTCTAGGTACCCATGGTGTCTTGCAGTCGTAAACCCAGTGTCCAGATGTCCCACATCTCAAGCAAGGAGATTCAAAATTTGGTTTCTTGATCTTCTTTAGTGTCTGTGGTTGACTAACCTTTTTAAACCTGTTATGCTTTTGAGGGCCCAAGAATCCTGATTCCTGCCTTCAGTCGTCGTCCCACTTCCAGAACCCCATTTATGGTTGTCTGTGTCATGAGATGAGAACTTCTTGGCAACTAGTTTTTTCCTCCTAGGGGGAAACCTCTTGCTTTTCCCAAAAACTAATGTGCTATCTTGTTTGACAGCGAGCAAGAGTTAGATCAGATCTCCAGGATAACTAAATTCCATTTTCGCATGCTAGTCCTTGAGAGCAGCCTGTGAATATGGAAATGTAGAAATGGTCTTTTGCAAAACCTCTTTCGCAAAGACATAATCGTTATGGAGCCTCCTGGCTTTAACAATCTTCTGTAGTGCTGAATTATAGGCAGCAACAGTCTGGAAGTCACATAGTCTCAAGTTGTTCCCGCAATTACGGTTCTTATAGTACGTTAGGGACTGTTGTAGTCCAAAACGTTCTTCTAAGCTCGCCCATAACTCATATGGAGTTCCGCAACGGAGATGTTAAAATTTTAGCTCTGGCTCAAGGTGGGCATACATAGCCAACATGGCATGTGCCCTGAGTGATTTAGAGATGGTGTTATTTATAACAATCGACTTTGAAACGTTCATTGTCTATAAATGGAGTTTTATGTCCGTACACCAAGACGGGGAGTTGAAACCATCAAGCCGCAATGGTTCGTAATCGTAACGTGGGCTGACAGAAATCTGTAATGCAAAATGTATATCATAATTAGTAATAATTGTTGATAAACATATTAATTGCATTAAAGACAAATCATAGTACTTATAATAACGATAAATAAATAATTCATAATCATATTATAGTTGAACCCTGTTCATATTCTAAAACTCATAAAATTCTCTTATAATAATTAAATCCTAAATTTTTCTCAGTAAAAATGACGATCTTTATCTTAGGTGTACGTTTTAATAGAATCTTAGCCAAAATTATTATTCAAAACTACTAGATGTCTGCGTTCCTTATGAAATTCTATTTAAGTACATGATTTCCAATCATTACTAAATGCAAGTCATAGTATTCAAGTCAGTGATTCCCAATCATTACTTATAGGTGAACCTTGTTCATATCCTATTAAGCGTTAAATCCCAATTTTACCTCATAAAATGGTGATCTTAACCTTAAAAGTGCATTTTAATAGAGTTTTAGCCAAGGCAGTTATTCAAAACTACTAGATGTTGCAGAATAACTAAGGTGTTCTAAGCCCTAAATTTATATACAGGTATGTATATTTTAGCCAAATGACCCATTTGCTACGAATATAAGGGGTATTAGATGTTTAGATGACAAGTGGTCCCACCCCAAAGTCTGCTGGGTTCACAAGATATGTTGACTATGCCTAGGGCTGCAACTTTTGTCTGAACTTCTGATTTTTAATTTATTTTCGACCCGATCTTTCTGATTTTGGAACACTATTTTGCAATTTCGATATCCGAAAATCCGATTTCCAAATTTTTCTAAAAAAATTCGGATCGGAATCGGATAGCTTTGTGCAATTCTAAAATTTCAAATTTTCTGATCTGATTATTTTGAATTTTCCGATCTGATTATTCCAAAAATTATCCGATTCGATTATTTCGAATACCCTCCGATCCGATTATTCCGAATATCCTTCTGATCCGATTTAATTCCGAATAATCCGAATTGAAACATAAAATATTAGATCTTAAAGTTCTTAACCTAGGGTATTCTTCACCGCCTTTCATCTCTATTCTCCACTGCTCTCTACTCCCTCTGCTTTTAAGTTAAATCTTCACTGCCTCCACTCTCTCTACTTTTAAGTTAAATCTCCACTGCCTCGATTTTAATTCACAGTGAAGAAGAAAAGTTAAATCTCATCTCTGGCTTCGATTCTAAATATTTGATTCTTGGAGAAGTGAGAACTCTGTTATTATGGTTTTATTTGAAGAAGTCAGAACTCTATTATTCTGAAATTTATTCCGAATTTATTCCTAAATTGTCAGAATTTGGATTCATTTTTATAGTTCTGAAAAAAATCAAAAAATTTCGACCCCCTCCATTCCGAACTGATCCAATCCGAAAATAGGCCTAATTATGTCTGTCTTTGAACTAACATTTTAGGGTACTATAGGTTACTATCAGTGCTTATATACCTTTAAATATTATCATATAACATCTAATTGTACCTAAATACAAAAAATTGGTTCCTCAAACACCAAGTTTTTAGAAATAAAACTAAGTCAACTCCTAATTGAGCTATAATTATTTGTCATTGACTATTAATTGTGATTTAGATATGACTTCTAGTCTTATTCAAAATTAGTCTTGGTTTCGTATTATCTGTGATCCCCGATCATGATAATTAGTATCCTATAGGCATACCATTAATATTTTATTATCTATCGTAAGATACTTAAATAAGTATTCATCTAATTGCTTATATTCTAAATAAGTTAGTCAACTTTCCTATCCAATACACCTCTTCCCAAAAAAAATTAAAAATATTTTTCATAATTTTTTTTAAAATGGGTCCCCCACGGGGTAGGTCCAGTCAATAGAAATTTTTCAAAAACAATTGGACTCAATTTGACTAAGAAATGGGCCATTTATAGCCGTTTCTGTGTCTGAACCGGGTTGACCCGGTCATACGTGCCCAACATGTGTCACGCACACGTGTATAACACGTGCTACGTACGTGTCTACCTCGTGTCACTCCAGTCACCATCTGGTGACCGTCCGATGACTTTTCTGGCAACTTTTTTGGTGACTAATCGGTAACAATCTGGCGACTACTACCACGTGTCACCCCCACTGACGATTGCCACGTGTCACACGTACCAAACGTGTTACGCACGTGCATGCCACATCAGCATGCCACATGTCCTTGACAAGTTTCACTGCTGACGTTAGCAATGGATAACGATGACGTCATCAACATATAATTTAATTTAATTTTCTGTTGACGTCATCACGCCGTTTTTGGCTATGAAACTGCCTAGTTTCATTGCTCGTTTTCCAGCGATTGGGACATCTCCCTGAGATGTGTCATATGTCGCTGGAAAGCTCTCGAGACGGGCATTCTAACCAAAGTAGTCTTGCCTCCATCCGATATCCACAGACAAACTAATTTTTGTTTGAAAATTGCCCTATTTCTAAGATAAAAATCACCAATAAAAGACCTATTTTTAATTCGAAAAAAATAGTAAAAATAGCTACTAATCCATATTCATATATTATACAACATAGATCAACAAGAAATTGAAACAAAATTCAAAAATTGTAAAATACCTCTTGATTGCAAAGTTTCACTAAAAATTATTGATTGGAGTATGGTTTTCCTTTCTCTTCTTACGTGATGATAACGTGTTAGTAATAATCTACTATCGAAGGATTTCAAATTCTATAATTGTAGAGCAATTGAGAGAGAGAGAGAGAAAGAGAGAGAGATTTCTTATTGATGTTCTTGAGAACTGTAAAACTATACGTAATACAATATGAGATAACTCTATTAAATAAGTTACCTAACCAACTCAAACTCTCCCCATAACCCTAAAGGCCAATGGGCTTTGTTTGGAGTCCAAATAGGACACCCCAATCCACTTGTGTTCCTAGCTTGGGCTGGACCCAACTCCTAACAGTATGTATATATATATATATATATATTTACTTCCGCTAACCTCGATTACGCCTTCGACTTCTATTTTGATCGAGGGAGCTACATAGATTAACATTTACCATATCCATCACACTAGTCTATCTTGTTAGCATTCTTCGAAGATATTATATGTTGAATTTCGCCTTAAGCCTCGACTGCCGCTTGCAATATTTGCTCGAATTTGCATCGAATGTTCTTTCGACGATCATCCCAAGGGGTTTTTAATCTGGATTAATTCCTAAAAAATATATCTACGACCCGATTAATCCGAGTATGATCCCTCCAAACTTTTACTTAGATAACACACAAATTTCCTGAAATTTTTTTCGGAACAATAGGATTAATCTAGATTAACTGAATATTTTAGCCAAATATCATTTAGATGCTACAAAAATCATATTTAATCCCAGATTAATCCAGATTAAAATGAGATTAATCGAGATTAAATATATTGTTGGATCATAAAGCATTAAGTAAAAATAAAGGTAATTTTTAATATTGTATGTTATGGGTCATATCCCTTCTACGAGAGCTACAGTGAACAGTATGACTTACAGGGATCTCTATTTGGGTATTCAGACCCATATACCTAAACATTCGACTATGCTTACGGGTATGGTTATGCGCACCGTCATGAGTATGGGTATCCGCCCGAGCAGGCATATGATGCTTCCAACCCTATACTATTTGTGAGGTCGCAAGAAAACATATTGATATTGGGCTGTCCACCGCTCGAAATTCTTCAGTACATTCTGCATGTAGTGTACGAGGAATGCACACGTCAATACATGCATATATACGAGGGGACAAACTTGACGGGGTTCAATATGTTAATCATATTAAAGATCAAGAGAGGGCAAATATTCAAGAACAATGAACAAACTCGAATTATTATTAACTTCTCAACTTGTGCAACAAATAATTTAATGGTAATAGAGATATTTTAAGTTTATTAGCTTTATTTATTTTCTTTTAAATATGATCCACATATTATCAATTTATTATTTTTCATTAACCTACAATTAATTGTGATTAAATATAATTAATTATATAGTTAAAACTCGACTAAATGTGATTAATCTCACGTTTAATTCAAGCAAAAATAGTGGAAAAAAAAATCATAACCTCCTATCATTATCGATTAATCTTCGATTAATGTTTTTTTTTTCAAAATGACAAATTAATACCAAGATCTCGATTAAAGAAAACCTTGGTTTATCCCTTACAGAACTAACTCAATGATACATTGTCAAAGTAAGGTAATATCTTGCAACTTGGTATACTAAATCGCACCATCCAAAATGGAAAAAGAAAAACTAATCTAAGATATCATCACACTTACAATAATCGACAGACGCATACAATAAGATAAAGGGAGTTGGTATTGGCACTCTAGGTAGGGCAATCCCATTGAATAAGTATCCCTAGGCGCTAAAATAGTTTAGCTTCAGTTCTAGCAAATTAGTGAGTCTTCACTGCAAAAGGTTACGCTAGAAAATAAATTAAAAAAAATCAACTTCACTAGATACTTGCACCAATAAATTACATCGTAACCTCTAAGAGAGGATTATATCTCCAGTGAATAAGTTACGTTAGACAACTAGATAAAAAATTAGCTTATACAAAAACTTACACCAAATTGTTATAGCTTATCCTCTAACAGAGGACCTAGTCTTCATTGAGTACTCTTACGCTGTAACCTTGACAAAAAATTCAGCTTAACCGATCCCATACGCTAAATAAATAGAACATAACTGGACACTTATGCCAATAAATTATAAGCTTAATTCTTAGTAGATTGTTAAATAATTTTGGATTTGGTTCGCTTACGTGCTACGAATGTGTCGATTTCTTCAAACCCTTACCTTTGGTCTTCACTATTATTTTCGAACCCTTACCCATCCATTCTACCCGAGTTTTCAAATCCTAGTTTTGAGACTGAAAAACCATGGAATTTGTAAAGAGAGAGAGAGGTTTTAGTTGAGAGAGAGAGAAAGTAGGACTTCGGTGGTAAGAGAGGTTAGAATTAATTGGATGCCTCTTGTCTAAATGGTCTTAGTAACCCTATTCAAATCTAGAGGAATTTGAGGAATGCTCCCAAAAGAAAAGCACCAGATTAGACAAGCCACTGACCTAAAAGACCCGCTCGTACCCAAGACCTAAAAGACCCGCTACCCAATACCCGTATTTAAGAAAATAACTCTACTGGAGAATTTTATTACACTCGATTAATTACAACTGAAATAACTCTACCTATTATATAAGCTTTAAGACTAACAACATCCCTATTAGATAGGGCAACTAACACCACTAACTAACACCACTAAAGACATTGGCAACTAAGCCACCTCTACAGCAACTAAGCAACCACTACGAACTGACACAAACTAGTTCCCTGAGACTTATTCAAACTGACTCTAACACAATACTTCAATTTCCTCCAATACTTTCAGTGTGAGTACCAACAATTTTTTACTAGTTCTCTTAAAAAAAACTCTTACAACCACCGCCCCAAATTAATGTGAAGTCATCATATGCCATGGAAGTTGCCTTATGGATTTCACACTCACGTTTGAAAAGTTGCCCCAAATTAATATCAGTTTATTTGCACTCTAATATATGGTGACAGAAGGGAAATGTTTCATGAGCATTCAGGTTTGTTGTGCCATATGTGATTTCTCATACAAAATACCATTATACCATTTACAATGGCTTATGCATTATGCACACAATATGCGAGAACTACCTAAACATATAACACATACAAACAGCCCGATGGTACCCAATTAAGTTGGTGAACTGAGGCAATTGAGTGGACAAGTACAACGATGAGTCCTTTACCAGCAAGGGTGAAGTCTGACAAAAATATTACAACCCTTCTAAAGATATTCATTTAATTAGAATCAACATTAAGAAATGTAAACAAATTCATGTATTGGATTAGTTTAATTTACCTATTGCTGAAGCAGAATTGGAGTTTTCGAGTAGAGCATTCTAATGCCAGAAAACAGCTATGCCCGCTAGCTTCCCTTGATGCCAGAAAGTGTTTATAAATTCGAGTCAGAAGCCCAGACAGGTTTTTAACCAGGTGGCTGTAAACTCAAGCCATACAGCTAAAAATTACAGCGGTACCTCGAAATACAAGATGAAGGATTGAGGCAAAAAGATTCCCTGGATGTGAATTCTTCCTTGCTTGGAACAAAACTTACTGCAGCATATATTTAAATAATTACGAGAATAATTCCTTGAGATGGATTTACAGTAAACCTTGCTGTATTAAAGCAAATTACGTCTAAGAGTAACTTAGAACACCTATAATAACCATTGTGCCTATCAATAAAGAATCAAAGAATCAATCTCTGTACGAAAACAGAATACTTCTGAGAGAAACTTTGAGCATTTAAATTTCAACCAATGTATTGACGGTTAAAGAACCATTTACAAAAGGAAACCACCTTAATATAATTATACAAACATCTAAAATGTAAGAATAGACTAGAATGGAAAGGCTTCAATGATATTAAATATTAATAGTATTATCACCTTGAGGTTCAACAAAACGCAGCCAAATAAACACCTTTAAAGACAAGATGGATGTACCCTTTGGTAAAGATATATGAAAAGGATGCCTTATACGTTTATCTGAACTACAAATGTAGTACATTTTCTTCCTCAAAATCACATTCTATCACAACAAAAGGATGGACAGGAAATTAGTTTTGCAGAATTAGCATCAGTTTTCTTGTCATTTTGAAAGAGGCATTGAAGAAAAACTAACAGCACTTTGGTCCTTGAGCAACTCAACAACCCTTCTCATTGAGGGTCTATTCAATGGGAAGGCAGATGTACAAAGAAGAGCAAGATTTAAGATCTTCTCCATTTCTTCATAATCAGCAGAAGATGGTTTCATCCTTGTGTCCATAAGGTGTCGCAAGCTGGAGCTTCGATCCCCATCTCCGTTTTCTTGAGTGGCTACAGCAGCATCAGCTACCCACTTCACTATATCCTTGTTTTCACCAAATGAGGAATCAATTGGTCTCTTTCCAGTGACCAACTCCATTAGCACAACCCCAAAGCTGTAGACGTCGCTCTTCTCTGTCACTTTCGATGTGTATGCATATTCTGCATTTTGTAAAACACATTGGGGAAGCTGGTTAATTTACTGTTCAAACTTGAAGAGACAAATCTATAGTGATCAAAAAGAATAATATGCATTGTTTATTAGGTCAAACTTAGTCCTTCCTAATAACCTAGTTTAGTTACTGAGTAAAAGTAATCATAACTGCAATACTCAACGGAACCGGGATGATAAATTAAGGAACTCTATAATACTATGTTCAGGTAACCTCAGTTAAATCGTTTAAAATCGAGAAAAACTGAATATATCAAAATTTATAGATGCAAACTGGATTACCTTAATTAAGAACTTCTAGAAAGGGGATTCTTTCTTTCTTTCAAGTTTTCATCTAAACTACCAAACATAAAAAACACAATTCATATCATAAAAGTATAATGATCTGATGGCATTAAAACATGGACTAAATAAATCAATTCAAAGCTAACGCAATAACCATAGTTACCATACACTGTTACTCGTTATTTAAATCAAACAATTCGTCGCAAATTCATTTGATACTATCCAAAGGCTGAAAAAGTTAGGAAAAAAATTTAACACAAAAATTAAAAAGGCTGTGATTAACTTACCAGGCGCAATGTAGCCATATGAACCAGCGACACATGACATGATGTTATCTCCCTCGCCTCCCTCGCGTCGTAGCGTCTTTGCTAGCCCAAAATCTGATACACAAGGGCAGAACTCTTCATCCAACAAAATATTGTTGGACTTGACATCCCTGTGCACGATAGGTGGAGTACAGTCGTGATGAAGATATGCCAGTCCCTGGGCAGCCCCAATTGCTACCGTGAACCTTTTACGCCAATCCAGTAAAACCCCACCTTTTTCTCCGTGCAAAAGATCTCCCAAGCTCCCATTCTCCATGTACTCATAAACTAAAACCCTAAAATCATCGCCGGCACAACTGAACAACAATTTTACAATATTGATATGCCGGATGCTCCCTAATGTCCCCACTTCCGACTGAAAAACCCTTTCGGCTTCCGGTTTGACGCTAATTCCCCATAGTTTTTTCACTGCTACGGTTTGGCCTGTTTTGAGTTTGGCCCTGTAAACTTTACCCGACCCACCAACTCCAATAAGGTTATCGTCAGTTAATGAAGCAAATATTTCTTCTTCATTGAAGCTTACCCGGTGGAAGGATGTTAGCTTCCATGACAGTTTTACCTTCCTGCCAATTGTCTTTGTTTTGCTCTTGCAAAACCAGAAGAAAGAAAGTACAAGTAGTGCAATTAAGCCGAGGATTACCACTATTAAAAACCAGGAGGTGGTTTTTGTTTTAGGACATGGGGTAAAGGGCTTTAAGTCCGGACTGCAGAGATTAGGATTCCCAACCAAGCTCGAGAGGTAAATGTTGTTGTCAAAACCGGAAGGGATCCGTCCGGCTAGATTATTTCCAGACAGATTGAACTTGTTTAGCTTCAAATTCGCTAATTCTGTCGGAATCTTACCAGAAAGTAAGTTTTCTGAGAGATCAAGATAGTTTAGAACAGGTAATCTTCCGAGCTCATTCGGGATTTCACCCACGAATCGATTTACTGAAAGGTTCAACTCTGTTAAATCCCTCCACGAGCTTACCTTGCTAGGTATCCTGCCAGAAAACTTGTTCTCTTGAAGATCGAGTTTCGCTAGTTTCTTCATTCCAGTCATACAAGCCGGTAACTCGCCAGAAAGTTGGTTTCTGCTCAAATCCGCCACAGAAAGATCTACTAAACCACATATTTCCAGCGGAAGTTTACCTGAAAACTGATTATTAGATATCAACAACTGAGTGAGACTTCGGGCATTGGAGATTGTAGAAGGAATGGCTCCTTGGAATCTGTTGTTTCTTAGCTCAAATAAAGTAAGATTTGAGAGACTCCAAAGACCAACTGGAATTTCGCCTTCCAATTCATTGTTGAAGATTCTAACATAAGTAAGACTACTACAATCTCCCAAAGCTGCAGACACATTTCCTGAAAATCGGTTGTTGAAAACATTGGCTTTACTAAGTTTCTTTCTGTAACAAAGGAACGAAGGAAGCTCACCTACAAACCTGTTTCCCGATACATCAAAATCCTCAAGATCAGAGTTCCGTCCTAAATCTTTCGGTAAACTACCGGAAAATTTATTCTTGAAAAGTTTAAGCTGAACAAGTCTTGTATTAGAAGCGATAATCTCAGGTACCTCACCTTCAAGATTATTGTCATTAAGCCCCAACGAAACTAACTGCAATCCTAAAAAACTCTCCGGCAACTTCCCCGTTAAATTGTTCTGAGACGCATCGAAATTACGCAAATTTGACAACTTTCCTAAACTCTCCGGCAACTCACCCGACAACCAATTATTATAAAGTTCAATTTGTTCAACACTCCTTAGTCCTCCAATACTATCCGGAATCCTACCTTCCAGATCATTATCCGACAAATCAAGATTCCTCAACGCCACTAGGTTTCCAAATGATTCCGGGATAACCCCAACAAGGTTCGACACCGGAAGCCAAAAGTTCTCAAGCTTCGTCATGTTTCCGAGCTCTACCGGCAACGAACCCGGCGCAAACGGGTTATAAGCGATTTCAAACGCAACCAACTCACTTAAATCCCCTAAGAACCCAGGAATGGTCCCATTAAGACCATTTGAAAACAGTCTAAGAACCTGAAGCTTGGGAAATCTCCCGAAACTCCGCGGTATTTCGCCAGAGAAATTATTTTGAGAGAAATCCAACAATCTCAAGTTCCCAAACTGGGGTTCAAACTCTGGCAAAACCCCATCAAATAAATTATCCGAGATATTCAAATGACGAAGTTTAAAACATGGGGTCATATCGTTTGACGAAATGCCTCCATGAAAGTAGTTATCAGCTAAAGTGAGGTTTTGAAGAGTTGGGATTTGACAGAAACTAGATGGGAATGTACCTGAAAGCTCAAATTCAGATAGATCAATGGAGATCACCTCATGCGTCTGGTAATCGCAAGTGATCCCAACCCAATCACACGGACTATGTTTAGATGGAATCCAATCTCTCAAATGTGTCTTTGGGTCTTCAAGTTGAGCTCTCTGGGTTCTTAGTAAAATCTCTGTACTCTGTTTCATGCTCTGTTTCAGAGAAATCGAAATCACAGGTAACATCAACAAAAGGGGTAGTAGTAAAACAGAGAAGAAACACTTACCACCATGTTTCATCCTTCTTAGAGAGACTGAAAGAGAGCTTGAGAGAGAGAGAGAGAGAGAGAGAGAGAGAGATTTTGGGGTTTGTTTGTTTGAATGAGAGATGAGCTAAAGAGAGAGAAACGTAACGGATAAAGTTTGACAGTGCATGTAAGAGAGAGAAAAGTGGGAGTGAGTGAGAAAAACGAGGGTACAGATTTTGCGGGAATTACAGTTGAGGTCACATGTAAAGAGCTGAGAGGATTTGGGAAAAAGAGCTTCCCTTTATTCATTTTTCTCATTCTTCCACTGGCGTTTTTATTGTTTTGGTTTAGGGTGTGGCATGTATAATGCGTTGCCTTCGATGAGAAAAGCAACAACTACCCGTTAGGGTGAAACTCTGTGAGGGTTGAAGAGACAGAGGCAGAGGTGGCAAACGGGTCGGGTCATAACGGGTTTGTGGGTCAGAAATACAAACCCAAACCCAAACCCGACCCTAATTTAAACAGGTCAACCTGACCCGACCCTTTTGAATTGTTTAAATATTAATTCGGGTTTGGGTTGGGCCATAGGCTTTAATATTATCGAAATTTCTCAAAATTTATCCAGGCAGTTCGCCAAAATTATTACAAAATATCTACGTTCATTAAATGTGTATTGATATATGGGTTAATAGAGAATTTGTGGCAAAGATTTAATATTGTCTGGCTAATCATTTGCGTATGTTCAAAAGAATAAAAAAATAAAAAAATTGCCAATATCAAATTATCTCTAACGATGCTTAGGGCTCTGAGTTAATTAATGCTTAATGCCCCTTAAACGAGCTCCATGTAGGATAAATTTGCTTCAGCAATACTTCAAGCAGCCTTAAATTGGGTATGTCCAACAACCTTAGTCATATGCCTAAAGGTCCTAGCTCTAGCTTTTCAATCTTTTTTGCTTATTTTCTTTTTCTACCAAGAAATAGGCTTTCAGTGCATGATTCTTAGGCTCGTCTCTTCTAAAGGGAAGTGATAGGCACATAATATGTTTATTTTAATTCTAAAGAAGATAGATGTACAAGTCTTATGCACGCCTTATCTCCATTTTAAAGAAGGTAATGCATGACCATTTATTGAACTTGCCCTGTCCTAAACGTCATTGACAAACTCGTGTATTGAGTTACTTAGATAGATGCTTTAGCCGAAATGTGTTAACTTTTGGTAACACCAAGATAATTTTCAAGCATAAAAATCATAGATTATAATTGGCCCAAATCAAACTTAAACAGGTCACGTGTTAACTCGAACCGTTTAAGGTAAACCCTAACCTGACCTATTTATTAAATGGGTTAGACGGGTTTAGGTCAAATAACCTGCGACCTATTAAGATCAAACTCAAACCCGCCAAAAACAGGGTTGGGTCGGGTCGTGTTGGCGGGTCGTGGGTCACTTTGCCAACTCTAGATAGAGGACGATGAAGATTACAAGGCAAATTTTAGAGCATCATCAGTAGTTTTCTTGAGAACTTGAAAAAACACATGTCACATATGATTATTTTACTTCTCAGTTGCCTTAATACTTGAATGTTGAGTCTGAAGTCAAGCGTATAAAGTTTATGTGCCTGAAACATTTCATTCTCATGTGCATAACGCTTATGCCCCGCCTTAAAAAGTCGGGGTCATAAACTTTATGCGCCTCATGAAATTTTTTAAAAAAACTCGTCATTCATTATTTTAATTAGAGCTCATAACCTTTATGCGCCTGATGACTTAAATGAAATTCAAGCATTGAGCCTTGTTGGAAGAGATCTCTCAAATGCTTAAAAAATTCAAGGATTGAACAAGAAAAAGTTCAAGCCTTCTTGGAGATGCTCTTATTATCCATGGCATCTATTTTTTTCTTCTCTCTTTTAACAATAAAATACTCCCTACGCCCGTTTGAAAATTAAAATTTCAATTTGTAGGAAGAGTACAATTATAAAATTGGTAATTGGTTTAAGGGTAATACATATTTTTTGAGAGTGATATGTTTCGAATAGTACATGTAAATGGGATTGCATAATGAATAGTAAGTTCGTTAGTTGAATCTTGCTACAAATTTAGTAACAACATTTCTAAGATTTGGTTGAAATGCACTAGATGAAGTGAAAATATGAAAATAGTTTGTAGCTTCTAATTGGCACTTACTTTATTAATTTGGATTGCCTTCCTTTATTTGAATATAAGAAACTTTCATAAGAAGAATCAAATCTAATGAAAAATAACAGATGTACAAATTTATTGCAAGAACTTAAATAAGGATTGTTTTGGAATTAAAGGAAAGATAGGAAATAAATCTAAAATATTTATATAAAGTTTTGGAATAATAAACTGATTTACCTTGTTTCCAACAATACGCAAGAAGCCGAAAAGTGATACTGTAATCTGACCGAAAAGAGAGGGTGCAGCAGCACTGAAACAAGAGCAGAAACTATAATAAGTGAAAAACCAAGTCGCGAACAATGTCACTTTCTTTAAGACGTTTTCGCGCACTGCCCAACAAGCAGTATAACGCTGCACGGTCGCCCCCAAGATAAAATAGTAGTTTTATGGTAATAGGTTCTCCTATTGTAGGGAGAGAACCTTCTCGTAACTTTGCCACTTCTCTATTATACTCGGAATCGTAAATTCGTGAATCGACTGTGTAATAGCCTATTTTCGTAGAGACCGAAAATAGTGTTTACACCTTGAAATAGAGAATGCTGTAAATGAAATAGCTATAAACATAAAGTTTTATCGTGGAAAACCCTTGAATGGGTAAAAAACCACGACCTCTCCTGAGGATTTTAGAAAGAGAGATGTTTATAGATGTTTACTAGTTATTACAAAGAGAGAAAGAGAGAGAGATAGATGTAGAAATAATCTCTTAGAGGTTCTTAGAGAAGTCTCCTCTTAATTTGTAGCTATCTAGTCTTATTTATAGGCCTTATAATATGACCGTTGGTTACATTGATGAGAAACGTTACAATATCAGGTTTTGATGAGTCTTCATGGTGGACTTTGTAACGTCCTGATACTTGTTGATCTGTAACGGATCTATTAACATTCTTTAGTTACCTTCAGATCGTTGGGAAGGTATGATTTCTTGTGATGCTCATGTGCATGCGATCTGTTGACAAGTGAAAGAGTATCTTTTGTTGCGCAAAGTCACAGGATGCTTTGATATCTCCGAACTGTTAATGAAGATGTACTCTCTAATAGTGTTTTCGTGTATTCGAACTGTTGCTAGATATCTAAGTATTTTGTGCAGTGCTATGTTATTGGATGCTTTATCATTCCGAGCTGCAGATGGGGAAGTCTGTATTACGATCTCCTTGCTTTAGTCCCTGATTAGTTATCAGTGTGTTATCTCGAACTATGTGAGTTCTAATATCGGACTCAGTACGGGGATTAGAAATAAGCCCTTACAGACTGAGTAAGAGAGAGATGAAGAACTGTGTTATGAGATATGTAAAAATACTGTAGTTTGGTTTTCTTTAATAGACTAATAAGGAGCCGCTACGGGAAGGAAAAATGGGGGGACGCATCCTAACGGCTAGTGGGACGTAATAAATTGCTGCAAAAAATGGATCTCAAAAGTCTGAGTCAAAACTCAACGGATAGATTTAAATAAAAAAAACTCAAGCCCAACTCCAAAGAACTTTTTAATAAAAAGAATAGGAGGTCCATGGGACCCAGAGCCATGATGAGCCAATTGCCCAAATCCCAAATCCCAAATCCCTAAGCCCGAGGCCAGAGCTGGCCGGCCCACCGGGTCATCGAAGGGTGTGTGTGTAAGTGCGTTAGAATAAAAGCCAACTACGCACTCACACAGTCGCATGCTTCCCATTTACTCATGTCTACAACCAATGATTAAGTGAGAGGATATATATCTCTTCACATTTCCACTTTCTAAGCAATGTAGGACTATGTTCAAAGAACAAAAAATAAGCTACCCAACCAAAATGTCATGTGTTCAAACCCGTAAAGGTTAGCTTTCGGTTTTTAGAGATAAAACCCAACAATCTCCATAATATCGATTAAAACGTATACCATAAAATATCTGAGTAAAAAATCCAAAACTGTGTATAATTAGAGGTGTCCTTCAACTTGAACCTTTACTTTAGTGAATATAAAATCAGAGACTTAAATATAAAGTGACTTTGGTCTTGAACTCTAAGTTCTTAAAGGTACAAAGAAATGATGTCACACACATGTCCTATAGTACAAAGTTCTTAAAGCCTGCATCCCAGTCATAATGAAGTCTCTAGAAAACTTACCCAAGTTCCCATAAGATGTGGCCCCACTTCCACAATCATCGAGGTGAGTCTATTAGAGATGCTCCTGTAGGCATCCCACTCCAAATAGAGTATAGTCCTCACTAAGAGTTATATAACTCATCCTTAACCTGTTACAGGATATAATGCTTTATAGGGATGAACTAGGAGTTAAAACTCCATTCTTTAAATGTATGATTCTCAACAATCACTCATTGACTTATATTTCTCTTTAAACCTATTCTCTTGGGATCCCCAATCTATAGGTTGAGTTACCATCTTAGAGTGTTCAAAACTAAATGGGCTTTAGCCCCATCCCTTTCAAAGTGTTCCACACCTTTTCCCGCGCTAATCCATTCATTAAAGGATCAGCCAGGTTCACTTTAGACCTCACAAAATCCACTCTTACAGCTCTTGCAATTAGCTTACCTCTAACTGAGCTGTACTTATGAAGAATCACAAATTTCTTATCGTTGTTGTAACGGTTCTGTACAAGAGCGATAGCGACAGTACTATTACAGTAAATAAGTATGGCTGGTATCGGTTGATCTCATAAAGGGATATCTAACAGTAGGCTTCTAAGCCATTCTGCCTCCTTACTAGCAGTAGCTAGTGCTATCAAATCATATTCTATTGTTAATTGGGCTAAGATGGTTTGCTTCTGAGACCTCCAATAAACTGCCCCATCTGCTATGTTAAAAACATAAGCACTAGTAGCCTTGGAATCTTCCGAAAGGGTATTCCAATCGATATTGCAATATCCTTCAAGGACCGCGGGAAAACTCTGGTAGTTTATTCCTAGGTACATGGTTCTTTTTAGATAACGCATGACCCTCTCTATAGCATGTTAAAGCTCTATACTAGGTTTACTGGTAAACCTACATAGTACCCCCACTGCGTAAGCAATATCTGGTCTAGTGCAACCAGTTGTTTATCGAAGATTACTGATTATGCTAGCATATTTGGATTATCTTACACTATATCCAGTGTTCTTAAGCAACTTAACACTAGGGTCGAAAGAAGTACATCCAGGCTTGCAGTCAAAATAATAATATATTTTTAGAATCTTTTCAATGTAATGAGACTGATCTAATGAGATACCATCTTTTGTCCTAGTAATCTTAATTCGTAAAATAATACAAACCTCTCCAAGATCCTTCATGTTAAAGATATGACTTAGGAAATTCTTGGTCTCGTTCACCACAAAAATGTTGGAACCAAAGATAAGTAAGTCATCCACATATAAACATATAATAGTGCAAACATTATCAGCTATCTTATAGTAAATGCATTTGTCACTTTCGTTAATTTTAAAACCATGTGAAATAACTAAGTTATCAAACTTTTTATGCCATTGTTTAGGTGCCTGTTTAAAGCCATACAAGGATTTAATCAGCTTACATATGATAAATCCTTCAGGTTGGTCTATACATATTTCTTCTTCCAAGTCACCATCTAAAAAAATAATTTTTACATCCATCTGGTGAACTACTAGATTATAAACAGCAGTAGCAGAAATTAAGACTCGAATAAAAGTAATTATAGTTACTGGAGAATAAGTGTCAAAAAAATCTACATTTTCTCTATGTCTAAAACCCTTAGCCACAAGACGGGCTTTGAATTTCTCTACTAAACCATCAGGTTTAAGTTTACGTTTAATGATCCATTTACAACCTATAGTCTTGCAACCAGGAGGCAGGTTAGAAATTAATTATGTTCCATTGGACTCTAGAAAGTCTATCTCATCATTAATGGCCTCTTGCCAAAAATTAACATCTGTAGAACTAATAGCCTCTTAAAGGGTAGATGGATCACCCTCCAGAGTGTTAACAACATAATCATGACCAAAGTCCTTATCCACATGAGCTCTCTTGCTCCTTTTGGGTTCTAAATTAGTATCTCTAGTCTCCACTATAATAGGTTGTTCTATCCTAGGTATAAAACTACCAGAGGGAAGAACCCCCACAATTACTAGATTTAAATGGAAATCTATCTTCAAAGAAATAAGCATCTAGAGACTCAATATATAATAACCTTATTTTGTAAGTTATAAAATCTAAACGCTTTACTGTTAATAGCATAACCAATAAAAACAGATTCATATTCATGACTAACAAGTTTAACTCTTTTAGGATCATGAATTCTAACAAAGGCTAAGCATCCCCAAACCTTAAAATACAAAACATTAGGTTTTCTTTTATTCCATAACTCGAGTTGCGAAATAAGAAACTTAGAGTTAGAAATTTTATTTAATACATAACATATAACTAAAAGTATTTCTCCCCACCAATGCGGGGCTGCACCTGAACTAACCATAATAACAACTACAAGTTCAGTAAGGGTACGGTTTTTGCGTTCAACTTTACAGTTTATTTTAGGAGATTAAGGTACAGTAGTTTCATATATAATAACTTTAGATTTGTAAAAATCATTGAAAGCAGTTGAATCATATTCAGTTCATCTATCGCTACAAAAATGTTTAATTTTCTTTTCAAATTGGTTTTTAATTTATGCTAAAAAGATTTTAAACATATCTAGATCTTCACTCTTATGCACCATAAGATAAACATAAGTATAGTTCGAATAATCATCGATAAAAGTAATAAAGTATCTTTTCCTATTTTTGGTTAAGACACATTCCAGTTCATATATATAAGAGTATATAAGATCTAGAGGTTTCGTTTCCCTTTGGGCAGATTTGCGTAAAGTCTTTGTAATTTTTGCCTAACTACAAGATTCACATATCTCAAAACTCTCTAAGGGAACTTAGGAATCAACCCCAGATTACTCATATTTTTAGTAAGTTTCCTATTAACATGACAGAGTCTAACATGCCATAAATTTAAAGTACAAGCAAAGTAAGAAGAAGTAATTTTATTGATTTCAATATTCATCTTAAATATTCCATCACAGGCATATCCGTTGCCAACAAAAACACCGTTCTTAGTGATCGTGTATTGATCCGATGTTATAGTCAGCAGAAATCTAGCCTTGTTGAGAAGAAACCCGAAAACCAAATTCTTCCTCATTTCTGGAGTGTACAGGACATCTTTCAGCAGAAGTATCCTTTTAGAAGTAAAGTTTAGCTATACGTCCCCAGTTCTGTGAACCTTTATGGTGTGGGAGTCCCTCAGCAATACATTCTTATCTACAACTCAGTATAGTTCTTGAACCAGGTTTTGTCATAGCAGGCATGGTGGGTAGCACCAGAGTCAGTCCACCACCATTCTCTTTTACTTATCAGACTAATATCTGATATCATAGCAACAAAATGCTCTTCAATCACATGCGCCTGAGCTCGGGATGGTCTAGGATCTTGAGGTTCCTGCAAAATTTTACCATATGGTCAGGTCTATTATAATTGTAGAAAATGAACTGAATAAAGTCAGTTACAGGAGCTTTAATAGACTAATTTCGGGATTCGAGCTTAGCCTTTACACCAGATGTGTTTAGAACGCTTAAGAATAGTAAGTGATAGCTAACAAGATAATTTAGCGTAGAAAACCTTTGAATAGGTTAAGAACTACGACCTATCTTGAGGATTTTGAGATAGAGAGAGTGATATTATTGAGATTGCTAGCTTATTACAATGAGTGTTCTGAATATATACAATGTTAGACTGAAGATTCCTCCATCCTTTATCTTAAATTCTCTAGTCCTATTTATAGGTCTTCTAATATGACCGTTTGACGACCATTAAGATTCTTAATGATGGACGCTACAAAATATATGTTAAATATTCTTTGACCAGATTATGAAACGTTCTCATCTTTGTTGTTTTGTAACGGCTTTATGGATGACTGTATATTTGCTTAACTTGAACAGCTGATGTAGAGGTCGTAAGTGATGACTAGAACTTAGGGATACTAAATATGTTGATGAGGTCGAGGACGAAGTATGAGTTCGAGATGCGGAATAAGCTATTATAAGACGACTCTCAACCAAGAGCACGAGAAGCATCATGGGCGAGTGGTGTTGGTTAAAAAACTCGTGCTATAACTATTTCTTGATGTTGCTGTTTTGATTCTGATTGTACTATAAATGTGCCACGCGCTCTGTTGATGAGGTCAAAAGTTCGTATGTTGGTCAAAGATGAAGCATGAGTCCAAGATGCAGAATAAGCCACTACAACCGCTCCCTCTCAGCCAATAGTATGAAAAATATTGTGGGCGAGTGGTATCGATTGAGATGTGTAATCAATGCTACAGTTAATATCTGGAAATCATTTCTAACGTATATTCATGAATATCTGTTTGTGTCTTTTGGGTTTTCTAAAACCAATGGGTCTAGTCAATGTTGTTGCATGGGAAATCTTCCTGACATTTGGAATTTGAAGAGTCAACTTAAATGCTGATCATGATATAAAGAGCACTCTGAGTTGTGTGTGATGAACCAAATCTTCATCTCTGAACTATTTTTCCTTTGTTCTTGTTTATCTACTTGAAATCTTCTAACTGTTGAGAGTATGGTGACTACAAGGAACCAATCTCGGGAGTCTAGGATTTGTAGAAATATGGAAGAACTGTGCATCAAGTATTTTGGATACCAACCTTTGCATCTGCCGACACCAATTTTTGTATCACCTACCTATCACCATATGTCATATGAAGAGTTTATGGAGGTGGGGGATGATTATTATCATATAGTGCATTTCTATTATTTATTGACGTCTGAGGCGGGGAGCCAAAATGGTTTTCAGTTGCTTGCGGAGGAGGCTGTTACAACTGAAGATGAAGTGGCAGGCATTAGTCTGAGGGAGTCTCGCCAGTATCCGGCTAGTGAGTAGGTCTTTGCTAAGAAATATGATCTTTCATCTATTTCTAGCATGCGGGGAGGTGGGGGTTATGGTAGAAGAGGTGGTGATGTTAGAGGTTTTTTTTCCATGGACCATAGATATTGGCCGTGAAGAAGATCCTTCATCTCTGATTTCCAGTTCCACTGTTTCCTATTCCTTGCAGCATGGGATCAGAGTGTGGAAGTTGGTTCAATTTTGCATCTTCTTCCTCGTTGACTGCCGAGAGGCATTTCAAACTGTTACTCGATGTAATTTTGAAAAGTAATCTGTATATTATTTGTAATCATAGTGTATCTGTAAGAAAAATTTTCAAGCTAATAAAATGTCATTGTCTTGTTATCTTGGTGTTATGTGTCAAACTTCGTAACTTCTATGTGTAGGTTTGGGTTGTTAAGTATAGGTCTACAAATGGTAGTGATAGGTGAGGTTTGAAAAATTAAAGGAGCTCGAAAATGTGATGATAGGAAGTAGAAAATTTTTGTAAGATGGCCGGGTTGTTGTAACGGTATATGGTTTTTTGCGATCTGTGTATTCGAACTGGCTGAAAAATGTCTCAACTTATGGAAATAATTGATATTGGTATGTAGGGGCTACCGCTGGACTTTCTTGATTTTGTATGTTGCCATCTGCATATCTGTGCATATAAAATCTGAGGAGATATTTCATAAAATGGAAAGAATGACCTATCACAATAATCGGGATTAGCTGTTGATATTCTTTTGTCCTAAAATTTTTATTGTAAAATATATCTTCTAGTAAAATCTATGGGGTGATATGGATTCTCAAAGATCTTCCTGGTGTCTGTATAAAGTAGGGATTCTTGGCTTATATGTCTTGTATCTTCTGCAATGATAATTTTTTGTACGAGTAACCATGGTAAGGACGCGTTCTTAGTATGCTCGTCATGCAGCAGACGGTAAGTTCCATATCAAGGTTGCTGAACTTCGTGAATGATATTTTTTTCGACTGCCTTTTGATGTTGTATTACCGGAATGGCCATTGAATTTGATCGGCCAAGATGATGAAGGCAGACATGCAGAGTATGATCATTTTTTTTGTGCGATGTGTTTCGTAGGTCTCTACTGGATGTCGCGGCATGAGAAATGACTGTTCGACAGCTTGGATGTGACAAACTTGTGGAAGATGATGCAAGGGCTGCAAGAGGAGAAATAATTATATGTGGCTAGGTAAACCATCCAGGCTGCTTTAAATATAACTACAAAAGTCTATAAGATTGAACTATGGAAGTTTGTAATAAATAAGTAATCTATTTTGCAGTAATCTGTTATATGTAGAATGAGGCATAGTTGTTATGTCGATTTGAGATGAATAACAATAAAGTATTCTGTTTTACTGTTTATGTACAGATATTGTGGATGACAAATGTATGATTTTAACAACTGTATAGATATCTTCGAATTTTGAATATTAAACTATTTTAGGAATGTCGTACGATCTTGGTATAATATAAAAATAAGGTGATTAGTCATTTGTACTACATTAGGGAAGATGGGCAATTTTTTTAATGGTAGACAATAGAGACAGACGTGATAGCAATAGACGTTATCACAAAAGTCATGATGATGTTGTTAACCGAAAAGACGTGTCTGTAGAGACAGTAAAGGTGACTGACACGTGTCCGAAGGAGCTATCATTTCGTAAATCGAGGGAGAGTATAAAAACTTGTATCTCTCTCTCTCTTATAAATTATCAACAGTTACAGAGAGAGAGAAAAGTTGTATAAATCTTATTTCCAAAGAGAGGAAACATTTGAGTTCTGAGTGTGATTTGAGAGGGAAAGGTTCATCGAGTGATATAAAACTTTTAGAAAAGCGACGGGAACGATCATTCTCGGTAAGACATTCGGGTAAAGCAAAAGATTACTGTTCTTCAAGTATAGGTTGGTGATCTATGTCTCTGTTTGTTTGATTTGTTTTTGCTAGTAATCTGTATAATATTGTCTGCTTATCCTTTTCGATTGAGGGATACACAAGTTTGATAATGTATGGGTTTTAAGATCTTTGAGTAATTAATGAGAGAGTTCTGTAGTATAGAAACTTTGTTATATGAATAGACTATAGGGATAGAAAATGTTTATTTGGAGAAGAAGATGGAAACTTGAAATGATTACTTTTTATTTTGGGAAATTATAAAGTAAGCGTGTTTACTGGGTAAAAATATGGGTGGGGCTATTTATACTGTGTGTAGGGTGTAATATGTAAAGTAGAGATAATGATAAAATATTTTGTGTATCTGTAGGTCAATTATGCATTCCAAACTTCCCATGAGTAAATCTGTAGTATCGTCAAGTTCAGAGGAAACATCATCGTCGGGGAGGGAGGACGAGTGCAATGCCATGGAAGAAACTGTAAATAGTATAGAGGTAACTGTAGTTGGGGAAACCAGTAAAATACGGAAAGTGATAGAAATAAAGGATAGAAAACAGAAAGATAAATTATTTGTTATATACCCAGAGGGAGTAGATGTAGGAAAAGAATTTTTAAAATACAAAAAGAAATTACAGGGAGAATGGGAAGTTATCTGGTGGACCAAGGTCGTTGGTTTAGGGCCTATGTCCCAGGAAAAAGGGTGGAGGCTGTATGCTACCAAGTCCCTTGTTTGGAGAAGTAGAAAATGGAGAGAGGTATTAATGGGGATGTTAATCTCTCGTACTACAATGGCCTCGTGCTAGCAGGCCTGAATGATGGGTTTCTATGTTACTTAAATCAGGTCGTGTATGGCCTTAGTTCCTCTAACCTTCTTTCAAAAAGGGGTTATGAATGTATTGCAGTATTGCCCTGCTCAGTTGAATGGGAATGTATATGAGATGATGAGGGTATGTGAGGCACTGAATGATAAGTAGATAAAGGAAGGGACTGCCAAGTAGTTCGATGCTAATGGCGTGTTAAAATTTTATAAATAGAAATATGTCTAAGGTCGAAGTAGTGGTTACCTGTATAGTGATTCATCTAGGCCGAAATTTTTTAATTTTAAATCTACGAGTAGACCATGGAATGATCACCTTGTATGGGTGGAGGGTAACTGTAAGCAGGTTTAAGATGAACCAGCGCTCGTTCTGAACCATTAATATTATAACCCGAGTATGTAACGTTGGTCAATCTTCGACTAACCATTATCATCTCTTCGAGCTGTTAATTAATGTTTTGCTCCTTATTTTGTCAGAACCCAATCCTTCATCGGTGCTTGATAATACTAGCTTGTTCAACTACGTTACTCGTGATCAGGTCAAGTTAAAGCAGGTACTTGGTGAGCTAGGTATCCGTAAGGATAAGAGGGTGGATTTCATAGTACCCAAAGTTCAGTGAGCTCACGAGAAACGAGTTATGGCTGAGGAGAAAGCTCGTTTGACTGTTGATGATGTCCTCAATCTTCTACCTCTTACACCTGAAAATATGAAATAGACTACTTGGAGGTCGAGAAAGTCAGCTCTGTAGAGTACGCCTACTACTAGGGTGGTGACCACGGAATAAGAGATTGCAGAAATTGTTTATGAGGATATGGAGGAGAAACATGAATTGAGTATTGTTAATCCTGTAGAGGTTTAAGAGAACTTGCTGAAGAGAAAGTGGCATGAGGATGGGGGTAGCTTTCGTACTAATCCTCATGTTGCGGCCAAGATAAGAGAGCTAAAGCAAAGTGCTGCCTGATGGCTGGGACCGATCTGAAGCATATCGATGAAGAGTATCATGAACACACTTTTGCAGTATGTGTTTGAAATCTTTAATTGTCTTGTATTCGAACTAAAAGCAGTTGTTCTGAACTTATGTTTGTGTTTTTTTTTGTACTGACAGCTCTCGATGCTGCTAAAGGGGGCAACAAAGTATCTTGATAAGATAAACTAGGAGTTCAGAGATCTTACCCTGAAGTTTGATGCTCTGTCAACTCATATTGGGGAGCTCGAAGCTGAGCTTGAGCTAGAGAAAAAGTAGAGAGCTGAAGGCACCATGGCCGCTAAAGAGCAGTATAGAGTGATGTCTGTGCATGATAATATAATGTCACGATCATGCAAGGCATTAAAGGTGGAAAGATATTGTTTTGTACAATCTTATTACTCTTTTGGGTTGACTCGTGTTGATGTCGAGTTGGGTCAATCTGGCAGATACGATGAGATAGATTTTCTTGCAGATGTAAAAAGTAAAGTGGTGGTTGATGCTGTTGATCTAGCCAATGTACCTGTTACACCCACTGAACCAGCTATAGATTCTGATAACACATCGAATCCTTCAATTGAGGTTGACATTAGCAAGATTCTTTAAACAATCTATAGTACTCTGCTCTAAACTATGTAATTTGTTTAAATTTGATGATATTGTACTCTACATGGTCGTAAAACAGTTATGTTTGATAAAAGCCTTTAATATGCTCTCCTTAAATACTTACATGATAACAAGATATTTGTAATCTGTGTAGGAGATAGAATGATTTAGAAAAGCAAATTCTGAACTGGAGAGAATGTTGAGTAGAGCAAGGGATTCCGTGGCTCATATTCAGCAAATACTTAATAAAGCTGAATATGAGATAATACAATTTAAATTTAATTCAGAGAAAATTTTTAAATAGTTATATGACCTCCAGCATAGATATGTTAAGATAAAAATAGAAATGGATGAGGTGTTAAGAAAGGAGGAGAAAAGGGGGATATTAGTTTAAAAACTAAATGAGTTGACTTGTTTTAGCGAACTGAGTGCTAAGGCTAGGTGTCAAAGTATGCTGATTGCCCTGACATTGTATTTCGAGGTCGAAGTAGATTGTGAACGAGGTTTAAAAGAAACTTATGTAGAACTTTTGAAGGAAAGAGGTGTAGTTCCAGACCCAGCTCGAGTTATGTTTTTAGCTCAAGAAATATATAATCGTCATAGTTTAGAGGCGTGAAAATGTTCAGCTCGAGCTGGTGTGTCTGTTATATAAGGTAATGTAGAGCGTTTATCTGATATGTTTGGCTTTATGTAGGATCGGAGGGCCATGAGAATTATATTTTTTAGGATAAGAGAAGAGTAAATAGAGGTTCAGCCGCAATTAGAGGGTGAGTTAAAGGAGTTGCAGGATGTATTATCGTAACATGTTGAGCAAAAAATATCTTTTGCGATGCGATTATCGAAAGAACTGACTGTTCGAATGAAGGTAGAAGTTGATATGAGGGCTTTAAGTGTATTGTAAAAAGAAATGCACAAACGGTTATACAAGACGCATATGCAGTTGAAAGAGCATCTGTATCCGCCGCGAGCAAAAGTTGCAGCTCGAACAGAACATGAGCGTCATATAGAAAGTGTCATTGATTTTTATGGAGGAGAACTGGAAAGGGTAGAGAGCAAATTTAGGAAGTTTTTGATAGAATGTGGGATGGATTTTGATGTTGAGAATGCCAAGGCTGAAAATATGTGGTTTACCAAAGATGAAGAGGAAATTGTTGGTAAAAAACCCATTCCTAAATTGAGGGAATTGTCGTCAGAAGAGGATGAGGAGGAGGTCGAGAGTCTGATACCCCGATTGCGGGGAAAACTATTCGAGCAGGAGGTAGCGATCTTTATAGCTTCTACAGATATTCCATTAATGAATAGAAAGAGTTCAAGAGATAAAGGGCAGTCCTCTCATATCTCGAAGAAGCAAAAATAGGGTATTCCAGTTTTTTACCGGCCCTGCCTATGTGTTAGATCTTTGTATAGTATTTTTTGATGATAAATGAAATCTGTTCTCGGTGATGATAAATAGAACGATGTATCAATATTACTCAGATATCATGTTCTTGATTAAATTTGTTAACTGTGATATGTAATCTGTTTGTATAAGCGAATTATTATAAATGTAAAATGTTATGACAGCTAGAACTGGTAGCTGTTCAGAGTCAATGTGACACGTGATGTGTTCAAAATGAATAATTAAACGCTGAACTAAATTCGTGCCAGAGGGCACTAAAGAGTGCTACTGAATTAGAAGAAAAAACGAAGGTGAAGATATCAAAAGAGCAAAATACATTAATTCATTTGTCCGAGAAATTGTAAGATAAAGAGGCTGAACTAAACAGGGAGTTGAGAAAGATGGAGGGATTAAAAGAAGTTATAAAGAAAAAGGATGTAGAGCTTTTGGGTACCTCTGAATAAATTAAACGACAAGGGGCAGAATTGATAACTGCACGAACGCACAATACAAAGCTGTTGACGATGTTAGGGAAGGAAGAAAATAAATTGAAAGACTTGCAATTTTAGGTAAATATGCTGGAGGTGGAGATAAATGATATGCGAGTAGTTGTTATAGAGACAAAAGCTCGTGCTCAAAAATATTAAGTATTGTGGCCAGTTGCTAATATGATGATAAAAAAGGTAGAAGAAACCCGTAGTCAATAGAACGAAACATAAACAAGACTTGGGATAAGGTATATATGCTAGCGCATACCATTTAATCCCCGGAGTTAAATATTTTAGAGTATCAAGTGGAGAACACAAAATTGCGTGATGCGAATACTAAGTTGGATGCAGATCTCTGTAAGGCTGAAATAAGTCTTGACGAAAGTAAGGAAAATTAAAATTATCATGAGGCTGAGGTGGAGGGATCAATGTCTATAGTTTGTCATATGGACGAATTTATAATAGTGTTGGAATCTCGAATGCTGTGACGTTGAATGAAAAACAAAAAGTGGATGAACGCTGCCAAAGTTTGGAAGCTATGTTGAAGGAAACTCAAGGTAAACTTAGTGAGCTTATTCTTTCTAAAAAGGTAAAAAGGTAGGCATGTAATGTATACGAGGGAGAGATGATAACAATTATTTCGTTCTTTGTATCAAAGTTTAATAGATTGGAAGTAGAAAGTAGAACTGTATATGACAGATTAGTTGCCAAAGGTGTGCAATACGAAATGAGGTTGGTTTGATCGGAGTACCTAGATCCCACGGTGTCAAGAATTAGAGTTCTTAAAGAGAGTATGATTGGGGAAGGAAAACAAATTGCTATTGGGAGAATGCCAGAGTTTATGCGTGTTCGTCTGTATGGGGAGAGTTCTCGTAATGCTGGGAATCCTTCAGGTGACAGTTCAAGTGACAGCTCGAGTGAGTAGTGAGGCATAATGATTATTATAAGAGATAACTTGTACTATACGAATGAAAATATTATGAATAGAGTGTAATATGGTAGGTCTGTTGACAAGCAGAATGATCTGTACTAACCTTGTGATGAACCATTTGTAATGTATAAGTAAAGTATCTGTTTTATAGCATGATTCCACATTCTATCGTACAATAAAGGGTTGGTTTGGCTAATGCTCCGAACGTTTAAGAAAATAAATGATCGGTTTGGCTGAACAAACGATCTGTAATGTAACAGAGGATCAATTTGGCTGACGCAGTAAACGATCTGTAATATAATAAAGGATCAATTAGGCTAATACAAGAAACGATCTGTAATTTATTAGAGGATCAATTTGGCTGAAGCAACAAACAATCTATAGCGTATTGGGATGAGGTGAACCCAATGGTAATCTATATTCTTTAGAGATGTAATCTGTATATAGAAGTGCTTGTTTGATATATTAGAAAAGTACTGTAATGTAGGGCAATCAGACACAAGTATTTTATTGTTGTAAGATTGATGAACAAAAAATGTTAGATGGAGTACTGTATGAAATAGTAGAAAGTACACAAATGTATGGTGATCAAACATAAGTATTTTATTGATGTAAGATCGGCATACAAGATGATAGATTAGAAAAGTACACTGTGATAGATTATAATCGTCGATATAGCTTCAATCGTCTCGTGTTCCAAGGATTATGCACTCGTTCCCCACGTTCATTAGTGAGATCGTAAGAACCAAGGCCACTTTTACCAATAATGACAAAAGGACCTTCCCAATTTTTGGTCAGTTTCCTATTATTGACTTCTTTTCTATGTTTGGGGATTTCTCTGAGGACGAGATCTTCTATTTCGAACTCTTTATGACGAACTCATTTGTTATTAGATCGGGCTAAAGCCTGGTGGTATCTTCCCAAGTTCATGATTGCTCTGTCTTTACTTTCCTCGATCCAATTCGCTTTACATGCCAACTGGAATTTATTTTCTTCATCTATTATAGTATAGTCGCGCAATGGGTGATGATATTGAGTGAAGATTATTGCCTCAGTACCATATGCTAATTGGAACGACATATATCTAGTCAATACCTGAGGTATTGTACGATATGCCCATAATACATATGGTAATTCTTAGACCCAATTAGCCTTCTTCTCTATCAAGCGCTTTTTGGTTCCATCCACGATAGTGCGATTAGTGATTTTAGCCTAACCATTTCCTTGTGGGTAATATAGATTGGAAGGAGAGTGGATGATGTTGTGCTGATTGAGGAACTTAGCGACTCTAAAGCCAATGAATTGGGGCCCATTGTCGATTCTGATGAGATGGGGGGAGCTAAACTGGATGATGATAGTTTTCCATATAAACTTGATGACTTCGTCTTCTCGTGTGCAATACAGAGGAACTGCTTCTACCCATTTAGTGAAGCAATCTGTTGCTATTAGGAGGTGCCTTCTTTTGCCTGGTACAGTGGGGAATTCTCTTACGAGGTCGAGGGCCCATCTTCTGAACGACCAAACAACGTTACTGGAATGGAGTTCCAAGGCTGGAGCTCAAATTTGGGGGCCATGTCATTGGCAGACATCATACTTGCTTGCAAGATCAATGGCTTGAGCTTTCATTTTTGGCTAAAAAACTTCTAGAGTAAGAGCTCGATTGGCTAGAGATCGTCCTACTGCATGGGAACCGTAAGTGCCTTCGTGAAGTTCATGCAAGATTTTTTGAGCCTCGTTGTTCGATAAATATTCGAGATACGGTCATGTGATCAAAATTTTGTAAATGAGACTATTGGCCACGACGTATCGCTTAGCATTATCGAGCACACATCTTCAAAACAGTACGATCTTTAGGAAGTTTGCCGTCAAACTTATTTTAAGATCCGATATATGTAAGAAAAGGTCATCTCCAATCGTCCTCATCCTCTTCAACGCCCCAAGTATTAATAAAATTTGAGGTTATGATGTTAAAGCTGGGGGTGGATAGTACATCGATCCAAAGATATCAGGCTTCTGTGCCGAGGACTCTTTCTAGGTAGGCAAGGGAATCAGAATGTTTATTTTCTCCACGCGGTAAATGTTCAATGGTAGACCTCTTGAATCTAAGCATTCCGTCGGTTACTACTGTTGCGTAATCAATCATTTTACCGTTCTTCTAAAACTTTTCTGTATAATGGTTTATGGTGATCAAAGAGTCTGTGTACACCAATAATTCAGATACTCCAATCTCTAGAGCCATGTCTAGATCGTGAATTAATGCCTCATATTAGGTTATATTGTTTGCAGCTTCGAAGTTGAGTCTGATTGCTTTCTCAATTTGATTATTTGAAGGAATAATAAGTACGATACCGATGCCTAATCCCGCAGGTCCGGCAGAGCCATCAATTAGAAGACGCCAACCCTTATGAGTTATCCATTCTGATATTTCTTCGAGCTGTTCCTCATTAATTTTTGTACTATCTTCTTCCCAGTCAGGATCTTCTACTGAGAAATCTGTAAGAAAATCTGCTACTGCTTGACCTTTTTTTGAATGTCGTGGTTCGAAGTGTATGTCATGTTCGCCAAGAGTTACTGACTATTATTGTACTTGTCTAGATTTCTCTCGTTTGGACAATATTTTGCGTAAAGGATAATTTGTCATTACACGAATTGAGTGGGATTGAAAATATTGTTTCAACTTCTGTGACGTGTAAATGTGAGCTAACAGTAGTTTCTCGATCTTGGTATACTGGGATTCTGCTGGAATAAGAGTTTTGCTGATAAAGTAGACAGGTTTCACTATCTTCTCGTGAAGGTGAATGAGGACAGAACTCAATGATTCGTCAGTAGCAACAAGATATGTGGTGAGTTCTTTGCCTTCCTTAGGTATGCTCATTACTGGTGGCTTGCCCTAATAACTTTTGAGTTCTTGAAATGCTGCTTCACATTCTGGAGTCCATTCGATCTCAGGATCATTTTTAGTTTTCTTATTTGTTGTCTCTTCACGCAATAGGTCGAATAACCATAGACATTAATATGAAGATTTGGAGACAAAATGGTTGATTGCTGCGATCTTGCATGCTAATTTTTGGACATCTTTATTTGTTTTTGGAGAAGGCATAGATAATAATGCTCGAATACGATCTAGATCAGCTTCAATGCCTCGCTGGCTGATCAAATGTCCCAAGAATTTGCCTAAACTAGTATTTGTCAGGATTAAGTCGTATTTTATAGAAATGGATGATTTCGAAAGTGGTGTGTAAATCACAAATATGGTTATCCTTTTTGAGACTTTTACACAACATATCATCTATGTAGACTTCCATTATTCTGCCAAGATGGTCTTTGAACATCTGTGTCATTAACCTTTGATAAATGGCCCCAACATTCTTGAGACCGAACGATATAACCTTGTAGCAATACAGTCCATGCTCTGTAATAAAAGTTATTTTCTCTTGATCGTCGGGTAGAAGAGGTATTTGATTGTACCCTGATGTGGCATCCATCATAGATAAAAGTTTGTCTTCTGCAGTAGAATCGAACAGATAGTTTATGATAGGAAGTGGAAAATTATCCTTTAGAGTGTGTTTTTTGAGGTCGGTAAAATTTGCGCACACTTTAATCTTGTCGTTCTTCTTTGGTATTGCTACAATGTTCGAGATCCATTCTTGATAATTGGCTTTTCGTATAAAATCAACTTTAATGAGCTTATCGATCTCTTTGTTGACTTCTTCTCAGAATCTTGATGCTAAAGTCCTCTACTTTTGTTTGACGACTTCAGCTTTATCTTTCAAATTAAGCCTATAGCAGGCCAGATTTGGATCAATGCCGAGTATTTCATGAAACTTCTAAGCAAATACATCACTGTTGTCTTTAAGGAACTGGATAAGAGCATCTCATTCTGCTGTGGGCAGAAGAGTGCCAATGTATGTTCCTCGCTTGTCCCCACTGATTTCAACGTACTCTGTGATTTTTGCACTTGATTGCTGGTTTTCTGTAGAGTTAACTGTAAATTTTTATGTAATGTTCCCTATTATTTTTTGCAATTACTATACGGGCTATGGCTTTGATGGCTCTGGTACGATGGTAACAAAATTTTCACATGCTCGAGCTAACTTTTGACTTTCTTTGATTTCGTAAATGCCGTCATTCCTTTCAAATTGCAGCACCAAATGATAGGCCAATGGAATGGCTCGCATATTATGTAACCAGCAACGTCCCATTATCCTCAAATAATGGGATTTTGCATTGATAACATAAAATATAACATCAACTGTTGTTGGTCTTACCATAATCAGAAGTATAATATATCTTACACGTTCATCTCTGGAGCCATTAAATTTACAGATTTCAATATTACAGGGTTGTACCTTATTAGCTAGTCCCATCTGGTCAATCATGCTTTGAAACAGTTATTCAATACTACTATCAATATTTATCATCATTGTGTGTAGTACATTATTTCTCATTTTCAACATGATTACCAATGCATCATGGTGAGGAAAGTTGACATGACGAACATCACAGTCATCGAAAGAAATCCCTATACATTTGGAGCTAGATACGAGAAGTAAATGAGCTTCTTTATTATTCATGGACAAGTCGTGACATTGGCCGACACATCGCCTTTTGCTTCTGTTCGATTAGTTGATAGTCTGAGTCTCAATGAAGTGGTTGAGGGATATATGGAATAAATGCTTCTCCCCTTCCGGTTCTTCAACCTGCACGGCTTCTGTAGGAAGTCTGTAACTCCCGTTCTTGTAACTCTCAACATCCACAATGTATTCATGCATTCTTCCATCCGCAAAAATATACTTTATCAGTCGTTATAAAGCGAAGCAGTGATTCGTCTCATGATGTCGGACTTTGTGGTGAATGTAATATGGTTTGTTCTCAATGGGTTGGAGATAATGTGCATTGTGAAAAAGCTTATCCATCTGAAGTATATGATAAATGCTAGCTATGGTTATATTCATTTTGGGAAAACTGGGTTTTGGCATATTACTACCTTTCTGAGGTCAATCATCATTAGATTTTGTTTGCATTCTGTCTCCTCCCTGATCAGCAACACGGTTGAAATCTTGGTCTGTAGATTAATCTCTAGCTGCCAATGTTAATTTTTGAGTTTTTTGCCTGTCGGACACCATTCTTTCGAAATCGATATATTCGTTGACTTTTTCGATCACGTCCTTCAAAGTTGCAGGTTTGTTTCAGACGAGGTACTCCTTCGCCCTTCCATCGACGAGTAAAGCATTGATAAAAGTTGAAATAGTAATCTTCTAATCCAGCCGATTTACCTTTCGAGCTAACTCCAGGAACTTCTTAGTGAATGTCTCAAGCTTTTCTTCTGGCATTTGCTTAAGGCTAAAAAGAGAATATAGATTTTCTTCTTTGTCTTTGTTGTGCGAGTAATTTTTGACGAAGAGTTCTCATAATTATTCAAAAGTTGCAATAGACCCTTTAGGCAGCCTGTGGAATCATCGTAGGGATTCACTTGATAAGCTGGTAGGAAAGAGCCAGTATAAAATGTGATTAGATGTTAAATATAAGCCTAAAGTGTCCTAGAACTCTTGAACGTGTCCACTGGATCATTCCCTTTGTATTTTCAAATCTTCGGAGTATGGAACTTGGTGGGGACTTTGCCATTCAGTAGCTTCTGTGCGAGCGGGATCTTCTGTAATATGTTGTGGATTCTTTTAGTGGTCTGAATTTGAGCATCGGGCAATTCTTTGATGCGCTTTTCAACATATTTTTGAGTTACGTATTGACGATCTGTGATGGTAGGCCATTAGATTTGTCCTTCACGAGGGATGTGGTCGCCACTTCTTTCACTGATTCACCCCAAGGCAGAAAATTGAACTCTTCCTCATGGTGGTTCTTCTTATCTGATTCCAGTAAGACTGCCATCAACTTCTTGGTGGACCTCCTATAGAAAAATGAGGTCATCCCCATGTTGTTTATGCTTAGAATGAACTTTACCTCCAGATTGTCCACGTGAGGTTATATCCTCTCGAGAATGGAAACCCACAAAGTAGTCGGCACCACGCCTTTGTTCTTATGGGTCGTGACTTGTTGACTTTGAAGAACCTTTAACGCGTCTTGGACGCTGGCTAGTTATTACTCCATAGCAGCTTTCCTTTCAGTTTTAGAGTTGAGATTGGTCCGTAACTCCGCCAGTTCGGTGATTGCGCCTCCTAGAATAATTGGCGTATTCTAATATGGAGGTGTCATCTCGTTCAGAAATATTTAGCTATTTTCTGAGACAATAAGAATGAGAGCTTTGGTTCCCACAGATGGCGCCAAATGTAATAGCCTAAATTCGGGATTCAAACTTAGCCTTTACACTAAATGTGTTTAAAACGCTCAAGAATGGTAAGTGATAGCTAACAAGTTAATTTAGCATAAAAAACCTTTAGATAAGTTAAAAACCACAACCTCTCTTCAGGAATTTGAGAAAGAGATAGCGATATTATTGAGATTGCTGGCTTATTATAACGAGTATTCTGAATATATGCAATGCTAGAGTGAGGATTCCTCCGTCCTTCATCTAGAATTCTTTGGCCCTATTTATTGGTGTTTTAGTATGACCGCTTGACGACCATTAAGATTCTTAATGATGGACGTTATAAAATATATGTTAGATATTCTTTGACCTGATTGTGTAACGTTCTAATCTTTGTTGCTTCGTAACAACTTCGTGGATGACTGTATATTTACTTAACTTGAACTGTTGATGTAGAGGTCACAAGTGATGACTAGAACTTAGGGATACTGAATATGTTGATGAGGTCGAGGACGAAGTATGAGTCCGATATGCGGAATAAGCTATTACAAGACGGCTCTCAACCAAGAGTACGAGAAGTATCATGGGCGAGTGGTGTTGGTTGAGAAAGTCATGCTATAACTATTTCCTGATGTTGTTGTCTTAATTTTGATTACGCTATAAATGTGCCTCGTGCTCTGTTAATGAGGTCAAAAGTTTATATCTTGGTCGAAGATAAAGTATGAATCAGAGACGCAGAATAAGCCACTACAGGAACTACCTGAGAAGAGGGTCCACCTTGGTTCCTATTATGATTCTGGCAATTCTTAAACTGGTCAAGTTTATGATTCTGGTTCTGTTTCATGGTTTTCTTATTCGGCTTGAGAACAACCTTTCCCTTATTCTTATTGTTTGAGATAATCAAAATTTCTTTCTTGATATTTTATTTATGTGCCTCTTCTTCAATCCTTAGCTGGACTATCAAACTTTCCATAGAAAACTCCTTTGATTTTGTGCCTGAGGGTATTCTTAAATTCTTTCCATCCAGGTGGGAGCTTGTCTATGAGGACAACCATCTGGAATTGCTTATCGAGCGGGATGCCCTCTGACATTATCTCATGAGTTATCTTCTGTAAATCGTGAGACTAGGTAATTACATATTTGTCATCAACCATCTGAAATTTAATGTAACGACTAACCATATACTTCTTCGACCCAACCTCCTCGGTGTCATATTTCTTTTAAATTACATCCCAAATGTCTTTGGCTGATTCTATTACAACATAATTATCATATAGATCATCAGCCAAGGCATTCAGGATATAATTCTTACAACGGAAATCCTGCTTAGTCCATTTTTCGATTGCTAGATCATTTTCAACAGTAAAGGGTGGCTCAAATATAGGTTCTGAGGTTGCAGTAACAGAAGCAACCTTCTTGGTGGTAAGGTAAAAGAATGTCTTATGCTTCTACCGTTTAAAATGCAAACCTTCAAACTTGAACGATTTATTTTGGTCGGTGAAAATAGAAGTCTGATTTTTATAGTCCTCCATAACAGAGTAGCGTACGTCTTAAAATTGTTGGAATAATAAACTGATTTACCTCGTTTTTAGTAATACGTAAGAAGCCAAAAAGATATACTGTAATTTAACTAAAGAGAGAGGTTGCAGCAGCACTGGAATAAGAACAAAAATTGTAATAAGTAAAAAACTGAGATACGGACAATGTCTCTTTCTTTAAGACATTTCTTCGCACTGCCCAACAAACAATATTATTCTGCACAACGGCTAATGGGACGTAGTAAATCGCAGCAAAAAATGGATCTCAAAAGTCTGAGTCAAAACTCAACAGATAGATTTAAAACGGCTAGTAAAAGTTTGATTAAATAAAAATCCCACGCCTAATTCCAAAGAATTTTTCAATAAAAAAATAGGAGGCCCATGGGCCCCAGAGCCAGGAAGAGCCAATTACCCAAGTTCCTAGGCCCAAGCCGGCATGGCCCACCTGGCCACCCAAGGGTGTGTGTGCAAGTGTATTGGAATAAAAGCCCACTACACACACATACACTCGCATGCTTCCCATTTACTCAACTCTATAACCAATGATTAAGTGAGGGGATATATATATCTTCACATTCCAACTTTCTAAGCAGTATGGGACTATGTTCGAAGAACAAAAAATAAACTACCCAACCAAAAGGTCAAAGGTTTGAACCCGCAAATGTTAGCTTTCAGTTTTTAGAGATAAAGCCTGACACATAGTGAATAAAATCATGAATTTATTTTAAAACTATTTTCAGTTTTGTTTGTTTTGGCCACTTGTGTTAGTATAACACTAACACCCAAAATTTTATCTCCAATATCAGCAATCACCACCACAATACTTCCAATCATCCTAAAACCACAAAACACTAACCCTAATCTAAATTAGATTGAAATACACAGTAAAATCAGCAATTGAGAAGCTGAAAACATATATAATCAAAAATCTAACATTGAGAAGAGATGTTTGGGCAAGATGAGGAGGTCAAATTTTGAATTAGGATTTTAAGGAAGATGAGATTTAGATTAAAGATGGATACAAAAATATACTAATACCCTTTGAGTTTTAGGTTTAACTTTTCATTTTAGAGAGGTAATAATGGGAATGAAATACTACCCTCTAACAATTGAAATACGACAAATTTGTAAAGCTATTTTAGACTAGAAGTTTGTATTTGACAAGGGGTAAGTTTGACAGGCAAAAAATAGTCTTTTTGGTCAAAAAAAAATCTAATAACCAATATTAAATCCTCATATTGAGGTTATGCATATAGCTTTTGATGACTCTTAAACTTGTGTGGGGGAATCTGATCAACGGCCGAGATGTTTTCTCATTCTAAGGTTTTTCCTTTAGTAGTATAGATGTGTTTAAAAGTATAATCAAACATTATGACTCATTTGTTTCTTATAAAAATTTTAGGGGCCCCTAATTTGTATTGACTGAGGTTGTGCCTGGTTCAGCGCAAGTGCGCGCATCGCATTTGGAAAGCCGGTACAATCGTATTGGCGTGCATTGCACCTCTTATAGTGCATTGCAATAAAGATAATTGGTTTACTCCTCTAACAACTCAAGATTCCAAAAAAAATAAAAAAATAAAAAAGGGATTGTAATAGCCAAATTCTGTAAGCTTGAAATTGCTTGGAATTCGCTATCACACCAATGAACCCGTAATAATATTCTAATGGAAAGTAAGAAATGAAACATGTGATTTTAGCGTGGAAAACCTTTGAATAGGTAAAAAACCACGACCTCGGGTGGAGGATTTTTGTTGAAAGTATATTTATTGTTTGAGGCAGATATCTTATTACAAGTGATCTCTAAAAATCGAAATGCTTGAATCTTGTAACTAAGAAGTTTTAATGATTATCGAGAATCTAGAATAAGTAGTTTCTAGGTGATCTCTTGTATAATTTTTCTGGTCCCTGCCTCTTCTGGAACTTTTCCTTTATATAGGCCTTCATCGCAGTTCTTCGTTGTGCTGGAGCACATTTTCCAAACAATGTGGTTTAGTGGCGTTTGACTGAATAACTGACGAGTTCGTGTGGAGACAGGTATCTTTGACTGGATAAGGTTTTTTCAGTTTAAGTTCAACCTGATGCATTTGCTTGAGTCAATTGTTACATATTTTGTAGAGGAAGTAAAAAGACTTGAGTTAGAATGAGATACCTTGTTCAAAAGTCTATCGGATAGGGATGCATTTGCGGAGTTAATATAGATCGAGGGAACTGTATGGCCTCCATGGAAACCAATTTAGGCCCTCGACCTGTTGATCTAATAGAGAGGGGCAGAGTTGCTGTAATCCGTGAATTGAATATTCAACCTCTTGTTATAGGGGGAAGTACGCCTGACATTCTATTAGCAGAAAATAATCCCTTGTAATGTGAATTTGACCTAAAAAATAAATAGTATCTGTTACAGACACATTAAAATAGATGAAAGCTAGTATGACATTTTCCTTATCTTGTGTCTGGTGGGGTCTTTGATATAAAACAAGTTCTTACATTTGTTTCAATCATAGAAATGGGTTGAGTTAAACCAAGTTAAAACTTGATTGAACTATCGAAATGTTACAGACATATTGATAGAGATAAATGCTAGTATTACCTTTTCCTTATCTTATGCCTGATAGAGTTGTTGATATGAAACAAGTTTCTACACTTGCTACAATCACCGAGATTTAGTAGAGTTAGCCAAACCAAGTGTTATTCTTGATCTAGCCGGTATAAATGACCCAAACAAGTTAAAGTAGATGAAGGCTAGTATTATCTTTGCCCTATCTGATATTTGGTAGAGTATTTGATATGAAACAAGTTTCTATACTTACTATAATCGCGGAGATTTAGTAGAGTCAGCCAAACCATGTATTATCCTTGATCTAACTAGAATAAGATTGATTGAAAGCTAGTATTATCTATGCTTTAATCTATAGAATATGGCTTAATCTACGTAAGAAGAGAGATATTGTGAAAAACTTGGAAGTTTCATTGATAAGTTCATAATTTACATTGGATGGAGATGAAAATCTCTCTTTTGGAATTGAAAAACAAAATAACAAAAGTGAGGAAAGGAAATGGAGTAGTAAGACACTTAACGATAGTACTATTTTAGTCGCCTAGTGTTCTAAGGATTTGAAATGGGGATTCTCTCTTATGTCATGAGATAATATGGTCCCAGGCCTGAGAAACCTATGATAATGAATGGACCCTCTTAATTGTCGACTAATTTTCTAGCGTGAGGCTCTTTATGATGTTGAGGAATTTCTCTGAGGATGAGATCTTTGATTTGGAAGGCACGACTTCTGACTCGGTTGCTGTGCGATCTGGTAAGCATATGATGATATCGACTTAGGCTAGCGATGACGCGTTCCCTGGTTTTATTTATCATATTGAGGTTACAAGCCAACTCGAACTCATTTTCCTCGTCAGTTAGCTCGTGGTCATGAATTGGATAATGATATTCAAAAGGAATAACGGCCCCAATGCCATAAGCAAGGAGGAATGGGGTATGCCGAATTAATTGTCAGGGAGTGGTACGATATGCCTATAGGACATGAGGTAGCTCATGAACCCAATTCCCTTTTTTCTGTGAGTAAAGTCATTTTTTGAGTCCATCCATGATAGTTTTGTTGGTGATTTCGACTTGGCTATTGCCTTAAGGATAGTAAGGATTGGATGGTGAGTGGATAATATTGTGGTGGTTTAAGAAGGTTACGAATTTCTCTCCCAAAAATTAGGGCCCGTTATCGATATAAATTAGGTGGGGGCACCCAAACCGAGTGATTATGTGGTTTTAGATAAAGTAGATGACCTCTTCTTCTCTGGTTCGACATAGTGGAACTGCTTCTACCTATTTTGTAAAATAGTCGGTAGCTACGAGTAGGTGACGGTGGTTACCTGAAGAGTTAGGGAATTCGCTGATGAGATCTAGTACCCATATTTTGAATGGCCAGAAAACTTTGCTTGCATAGAGTTCGAGTGCAGGGGCACATATCATATGTCCATGTCTTTGGTAGGTATCGCATCTATGAGTGTACTCCTCTGCTTGCTTGCGCATCCTGGGCCAGAATACTCCTTGAGTGATAACTCTGTTTGCTAATGATCGACCTGCGGCATGGGAGCCATAAATTCCTTCATGAAATTCGCGGAAGATTTGGAGAGGCACTTGAGGTAAGGCCCTATGACGGAAAGGTGGTATAGCATACCATTTTGATTAGTATAGCACTTCAAGTTGTTGATCAGCTCTTGGCGCTCTTTTAGATCTACTGGGAGTGGCCCGTTACAATTATTGTCGACACCGAGGTAGGCTAAGAAAATCTTTTGCCAATTGCCATCTCCCCCTTGATCGCCCCCAGTGCTGATCGTGCATACAAAAATATGATCAATGCTGGGGGTTGAAATGATTTCGATCCGGAGATATTGAGCTTCTGTTCCCAAGACCCCGGGTAGATATGCCAAAGAATCGGTGTGTCTATTTTTACCTCGAGTAAGATAATCGAGAGTTTCTTTCACGAACTTGCTCATCCTCAACGAGGGCTACGTTTTCGACCATCTTCCCATTCTTCTTGTATTGTTTTAAGTAGTGAATCTATATAAACTAAGAGTTTGGGGACATCGAGCTCAAAAGAGAGGTCGAGTCCATGAATGAGAGCTTCATACTCGGTGACATTATTTGAGGCCTCAAAATCCAAGCGGATTGATTTCTCAATTCTGTCATTGGAAGGGGTAATCAAAATGATCCCAATTCCTGACCCTATGGGTCCTGTTGATCCATCTGTGAGAAGTCTCCACCCTGATATAGTGATCCATTCAGCTCATTCGTCGAATGGATTGGGGGGTGGATCCTCAGGTGTTTCTTCTCTAAGGTCAATTCGTGCTCCTCCCACTCGGGATCCTCTACTGGAAAATTTACGAGAAAATTAGCAACGGCGTGACCTTCTTTGGAATAACGTTGTTCAAATTTGATATCATGTTCTCCCATACTGACTGACTACTGTTGCACTCTTCTTAATTTTTTTCTTTATTGGATAGAACTTCTTGAAGTGGGTTATTCGTCATGACTTTGGATAAATAAGCTTGTAAATAGTACTTGAGTTTCTGTGAAGTGTAAACAAGAGTGAGAATAAGTTTTTCAATTTTAGAGTACCTTATTTCCGTTGGTGTGAGGGTCTTACTGATGAAGAAGACTGGTTTCTCTATTTTCCCTTCCAGGCAAATAAGAACCGAGTTGAGGAAAGTATCTGTGACTGCTAGGTAGATAATCAATTCCTTATTATCTACTGGGGTGCTCATTATGAGAGACCTCCCCAAATAGGTTTTGAGATCCTGAAAAGCTGCTTCGCATTCTGGTGTCCATGTGACCTTTGTATTTGGCTAAACTTTTCCTCATTTGGTACATTTGCAGAGTAATAGGAATAGCCAACGACAGTGTTTTGAAGATTTAGAAATGAAACGGTTTATAGCGGCAATCTTGCCAGCTAGTTTTTGAACGTCTTTTGTTGTTTTTGGTGAGGACATGTAGAGGAGAGCTCGAATTTGATCAAGATCAGCCTTAATTCCTTTCTTGCTGATGAAGCGGCCTAGAAAGCAGACATAATGTACCCCAAATTAACATTTATCAGGGTTGAGATGCATCCTGTAAGACTGAAGGATGTTGAATATTGTATTGAGATCTGTGATGTGATTGGATGACTGTGCGCTTTTGTACAAGAGATTGTCGATGTAGACTTCAACGATATTCCCTAGATGTACTTTGAACATAGTAGTCATCAACCGTTGATATGTGGCACCCACGTTCTTGAGTCTGAAGGGCATGACTTTATAATAATAAAGACCTCTTTCAGTGATAAAAGTTATCTTCTCCTAATCTTCTTATAAAAGTCGAATTTGATTGTACCCCGAAGCAATATCTATCATAGATAGAAGGTCATGGCCTGCTGTAGAATCGAGAATCTTATCAATATTGGGAAGAGGGAAACTGTCATTTAGAGTATGTTTGTTCAGATCTGTGAAATCTATGCAAAATTGAACTTTTCCATTCTTCTTTGGGACAGTGACAATGCTGGATATCCACTCTGGAAACTTGGCTTCTCGAATGAATCCCACTTTGATCAATTTCTCGATCTCGGTGCTAACTTCATCTCGAAGACGAGGTGAAAGTCACTGCTATTTCTGTTTGACCGTTGTGGCATTGATATTGATAGCTAATTTGTGACAAGCCATGGCTGGATCGACCCTAAGTATTTCTTTGAAAGACCATGTAAAAACGTCTCGATTAAGTTATAGGAACTGAATGAGAACATCTTTTTTGTGCTGAACCAGCTTAGTACCAATGAAAGTACCTTTGTTAGGTCCATCAATATTGATATATTCTGTGGGCTCCTCTGTGGATGGTTGATCGTTGAGGTGACCAGCTTCTTGTAATTGCTATGCAACAGATCTGCCTAAAGTATCTAGGATAGCAAAGATGGTATTTTTTCAAGTTTGAGAGAGCTTCTGACTGCCTCTAATCTCATAAATACCGTTGTCATGTTTGAATCAGAGTGTTTGATGATAGGTAGAAGTGATTTCCACCATGTTGTGTCCAACAACGGCCCATAATCCCAAGATAACGAGATTTGGCATTAATGACATAGAAAACGACATCGATAGTGGCTAGTCCTGGGGTAATAGGTAAGATGATCTTGCCTACTCTTTCTTCCCTGGAATTATTGAGCCCACTGATATCGGTGTCACTCTGAATAACTTGGTAGGCCAAGCCCATCTGGTCGATCGTACTCTGAAAAAAAATCTCAATACCGCTTCCCGTATCGATCATCATTTTGTGTATGACAAACTTCTTCATCTTGAACATTTTGAATAATGCATCATGATGTGGAAACTTGACATGGCTAGTATCGCAATCTTCGAAGGAGATCCCGAGTCGACGATTGCTCTACTCGGGAAGAAGCTTGGCTTCTTTGTCTTGAGGTGTGAGATCGCAGCATTATGATAGTCTTCTGCATTTTGTTCTATTGGAATTGGTAATTTGATTGATTTTGATCATGTTGTTGTGGTGCATATAGTAGAGATGCTTCTCCTCATCTTGATCATTGACCTGAATAACTTTGAGCTGCTTCTTATAGCTACCATCTTTGTACGACTTCAGATCGAAAATGTATTCGAGCATCCGTCCCCCTTTAAAAATGTACTCAAGCAACCGCTGTAGAGCATAGAAATTATCAGTAGTATGATGATTTACCTTATGATGCAGGCAATATGGTTGACTATCAATTGGTTCCAGCGGTCGACAGACGCGGTAGAGTGGATCCTTCAATAGCAGTGGAAATATTGTGGAGATTCGGATGTTCTGGTTTAGGAGGATGGATTTGTTTTGTAGACTACTTTTCCGAGGGTAACCAGTATTACCCTTGGTGCGCTTTTGATCTCCCTATTCCTCCATGGGTTCACTGGCTTAATCTGTAGATGGACCTTTAGTGAAGAGGATGGATTTAATAGATTTTTGTCGCTCGAACATCATCCTCTCTAGGTCGACGTAACCATTGAATTTGGTGATTATCTTCTCCAAGGTCACAGGTTTGCTAAGGAAGAGGTATTTTTTGGCCTTGCAGTCGAGCTGGAGAGCATTGGTAAAAGCAGTAACAACCGTTTTCTGATCGAGGTTATCCACTTTTCGCATGAGTTCTAAGAATTTCCTCGAGAAATCTTCAAGCTTCTCTTTATGCGACTGCTTAAGACCGATAAGAGAATACAAGTTCTCCTCTTTGCCTCTGTTGTGAGCATATGTCTTGATGAACTGCTTCTGTAGCTGATCAAATGTGCAGATGGAGTCCTCAGGGAGAGAATAGAACCATCGGAGTGGTTCCTCCTGTAGACTTATAGTGAACAGACGGTAGAGGATGTGGTTGAGATTGGAGTACAACCCTAATGAATCATGGTATTGCTGAATGTGCTCCTTCGGGTCAGTACCTTTGTATTTGCGAATTTTGGGAGTATAGAAACCTTTCAGCATCTCCATATCGAATAGTTCTTTGACAATCAGATTTCCTTGTAACTTTGCGGTATCGCCGGTAGTACCCAGAACCTGTGCTTCGATCAACTCTATAATCCGTTGGTCCATATACTCTTTTGTGACGTAATGACGTGTTGGTTGAATCGCTGGATGAGCTAGCTGTGGATGATGAGTGCCCGTACCTTCACTCAGGCAATCTTGTGCTTGAACTTGATGTTGAGGTCACTTCTCTTCCTCTAGGCATATGGAAATTTGGTGACCTCGACTGACTTTGGACTGAACTTCACCCCCCAAATATATGGAGGGTTGTGGTTTGCATTTAAATTTCGGGAAATAGCTTTACTGGCGACTCCTCGAGGTCCCAATCTTTCCCATGCAGTGATGCAGGAGGTCTCTGGAAGCTGATCGTGACCTTTGGCTGGAGGATCCTACTAAGTATTTTTTGTAGATACTCTAAGACAGTCTGTATTGTTGTCATCTGATCTTCATGTTGTTTGAACACAGTCAAACGAGCTTGTCATTCTGTATCGAGCTCTTTTTCCTAGAGCTCCTGATCCTTTGTTAACTGAAGTTTGAATTCAGCGCATTTCTTTGTCTTGGCGTTGAGATTCGCTCGTAACTCTGTGAGCTGCCCCGGCTCCAGGGAAACTACGAGCCGAGTTTCTGCAGCCGATCGTCTAGAAGTAACTATGATTGAAAGTTCTAGTGAAAGACTGCCTTAGGATATCATAGAAATGCAATCTTTCCCACAGACGACGCCAAATATAATGGCCAAATTTCGTAAGCTCAAAATGGCTTAGAATTTTCTATCACACCAATGAACTCGTAACAATATTCTAATGGAAAGTAAGAAATGAAACAGGTGATTTTAGCGTGGAAAACTTCTGAATAGGTAAAAAAACCACGACCTCGTGATGAGGATTTTTGCTGAAAATATCTTTATTGCTTGAGGTGGATATCTTATTACAAGTGATCTCTAAAAATAGAAATGCTTGAATCTTGTAACTATAAAGTTTTGTTGATTATCGAGAATCTAGAACAAGTAGTTTCTAGGTGATCTCTTGTGTAATTTTTTGGTCCCTGTCTCCTCTGGAACTTTTTCTTTTATATAGACCTTCTTTGCAGCTCTTCGTCATACTGGAGCATGTTTTTCGTACAATGTGGTTTAGTGGTGTTTGACCGAATAACTGATGAATTTGTGTGGATACCTTTGACTGGATAAGGTTTTTCGGTTTAAGTTTGGCCCATGTTCTTAACCAGTTCGTGGGGTAGGTTGGAATGCTAACTAGGTAAATGTGCTAAAAATGCGTGAGTCTGAGATGAAGGTAATTCAAACTAGGTGAGCTCGACTTTGGGTAAGATCGAGGGATAAGTCCTTACAGGGATAAAAGATTTAAAAAAAATTAAAATTTCTAACTATTAATTTCTCTCTCTTCCTTTATTAATGAAGAAAGTTTAATTCCCAAATTACAATATCAAACTGAGAGAGATGGGTCAGATCTTGAGGAGAGATAAAGGAGAAAGAGAGATATCTTGTCGAGAAACTTTATTTTTTTTGGAATTTTTTTTAACGATTTGTGGATCGAGATTATTTAGCACCGTGGTGCAGAGATTTTTTTTGCCACAGTGTGGTGTAGCAATTTCATTAACATATTTTTTATCACCCGTAAGTCGATACACTATAAGTGGGTGCAACTGCTCCAACCAATCAGTTCACAAGTTGAAATATCCATATGGGCTTGCGTTTGCATCCGCTTCCGGTGAACCAAGTACAACCTAAATTTAAAGAAACGATAAGAGATCTTTTTGTCATCTTCCCATCATTGATCACTTAGAGAATGTTGGCTAAACAACTAGGATCCGCTAGGATTATATTAAAGCTTAGTAAAATTTTGAAATTTAAGTTTTATTGTATATAAAATTAAAACTCGACATCAAATGTAATTAAATATGTTAGTTAGATTTACTTGAGTCGAGCGTGGTTTCTCGAATACAGCACACATTCGTGATGCAAGGAGGTTGTGTTATTAGAAAGGAAAATGGTAGTGGCTCGCCGGGTATTGGGTTTGAGCGGGTCAAGTTGGACAAAATAGGCCAATTTCATTGAATAAGTATCCTGAGGCACATTTATGCTTAATCATATTTATAAAATATTTGACTTTTCGCTCATTTATATCTTTTAGTAGGTGAGCACTCCTCGCTCTCTCTCTCCTACTCTCCCTCTCATTTCATTGTCTTATACTCTACACTTCTTTTCAAGGGTTTAGAGCAAAAAAAATTCCTTTCTACTCCAAAAGACTTGTAGTTGGCTCTACCTATTTCACGAAAATGATCTACAATCTTTACGATGAACATGTCGAAGAAATTGCCTTCGAAGAAGTCACTCCATAAACCAGCGATGGGTTCTCTCCTCCGGGTATGGAAGATTAAGAAATGTTATTAATTAAAGGGGACAAGATTTCTATGATTTCTTGGTTTGAACCGAGGTAAATCATCAACTGATTTGATGATTGGTAAGAAAATCGTCCAAAAAACTTGAGATTCAAGTTTTAATGTTCCTTTGATTTTGGGCTTTACCTAAATGAGAACTCTGGATTGGATTCGTAAAAAAAATAACAACTTTAGACCTGAAAAGCAAAACATGATAATGGATCGGATCTTAGTGAAAATCAAGCTAATTTTGGGTTAATTGTATAACAACTAGTGCCATGCACTTAAATATAAGGAAATTTAGTCCTAGATAACAAGGAGTAGTAGACCATGTCTGTCATATGTATTAATGATGCTCTAAAGTAAAAAACATAAACAAGAACAATCACTATGACAAGTTGTATACCAAATATACATATGCTAGTATAAGCCCATAACTATGAGTATAATATGGGCATAAGCAAATCTGAAGCATAAAATATTTTGTGGCTCCAAGTAATTATAACATATCTTCCCATCTTTGATACAGAAGGTAAGATTGCCTTAATAGATTATGCAGTAATAAGGTCACCTTAAACCAACTAAAATGCCTCAATAGTAACCAATTTTTATTTTTGCACAATAGTTAAGTTGGATTGAAAACCCACCTACCTATTTTTTTAGATTTAAACCAATCATAAAAAGCCACGTGGTATGAGAGAGGAGAGAGAAAAAATAATAATTCCGCGCAGTTCAGAACTGAGCGACCCTTATTTTAAAAAAAGATTCCACACATCGCGACCCGTTAAAACTTGTGATGTGTATTAATCTGATGGATTTATTTTGCTGCACAATTCAGGTCTTTGAGCCGAACCCTAGGGTAGGTTTTTTTGTTGTGTTGGCTGCGACCTAGGTAAGAAGACCCAACTGCTGGGTGGTCGGTTTGAGAAAAATAGGGTAACTTGCTGCCACCTAAACAAGTCACCCTACTGCTGTGGATACTCTAAGATTATATGCAGTAGTAGGGTGAGTTGCTTAGGCAGAGGCAACCCACCCTCTTTTCCTAAAACTAACCTCACAACAGGTAGATCATTTTGCCAAGGTGGCACCCAAATCATTAAAAAACTACTACCCTGAGGGCCAATTCAAAGACCTGCAGGGTAGGTTATTAAAATATTCATGTCGCGTAGTTTAGAACTGCGTGGCAAAATGAACGCTCTAGATTAACCACGTCACAGTTTCAATGGTCCTCGATGCGTAAATTTTTTTAAAATTAAAAGTGTCGCACAATTTTAAGCTGCACGACATTTTTTTATTCTCTCTCTCATGCCATGTGGCTTTTTATGATTAGTTTAATCTAAAAAAAATAGCTGGGTGGGTTTTCAACCCACCTCAACTATTGTGTAAAAATTAAAGTTGGTTACTATTGAGTTATTTTAGATGGTTTTAAATGACCCAACTGCTGCATATGCTAGCTAGGTGGGTTCAAACCTACATTTTCCTCCCAAATAGTAACCAACCCTGAGTTTCCACAACAGTTAAAACCCACCCACTTATATCAAACCAATCATAAAAGGCCATATGGAAAGAGGGAGAAGAGAGAAAGAGGAGAAAACAAATAATGTCTCGCGGTTCTGAACTGCGTGACCCTTATTTTTTTTTTAAAGATTCCATGCATCGTAAACCATTAAAATTTGTGACGTGTCTTAATCTGAGGCGTCTATTTTGCCACTTAGTTCAGAACTCCGCGACATTGAAAAAAGTGGAAATTACCCTGCGGGTCTCTGAACTGCAGGGTGAGTTTGTTTAGGGAATTGGGTGCCATATAGGCAAAGTCATCTTACTATTGTGAGATGGTTTTCTAAAAAAGAGGGTGACTTGCTCCACCTAAGCAAGTTACACTACTGCTACATATGCTTTAAAAGGCTAAAGCATCTATTTGGTACATGTAATAGCTTAATTCCGATATGCGGACTTAGCCTTTACACTAAATGTATTTGGAATGTTCAAGAATGATAGACAATGGACAATAAGATGATTTTAGCATGGAAAACCCCTGAATGGGTTAAGAACCATGATCTCTCCTAAGGATTTTGAAAATGTGTTGATCTTATTCCGATTGCTAATCTATTATAATGAACGTCTTGAGAATACAAGATGATAGGATAGGAATTTTCTATGAAGAGTGTTTCGTCACTCATCTGTAGTTCTCCAGGTCTTTTTATAGGTATCATATTATGACCGTTTGGAGACTATAAAGCCCATTAATGATGGATGTTACAAAGTGAGTGTGAGATATTTTTTGACCAGGTTGTGTAATATTTTGGCATTTATTACTGTACAACGACTTTATTACTGACTATGTATCTTGCGTTGGTCGAATTTCTGATGCAGAGGTCAAAATTAATATCTCGAACTGGGGAAAGTTTGGCAGGTCGGGCTACTGTCGTATAGGCTGGAAGTAATATCTCAAACTGGGGAAAGCTTGGCAGGCCGGACTGCTAAAGCAAAGGTCAAAAGTGACATCTCAAACTGGGGAAAGCTTGGTGACGTCTTTAGTAGTGTTTTCCTGTATGCTGATGAAATTGAGGGCGAGGTTTAAGCCCGAGATAGGAAATAAGCTATTACAAGACGACTCTCAACCAATAACATAAGTTTTGTTAGGGATGAATGGTATTGGTTGAGAAACTCATTCTATATATGGTTGTGATGGTGCCACATGTTCTGTTGCTGAGGTCCAAAGTTTATCTGTAGCTCGGAGATGAAGTATGAGGTCGTGATGCGGAATAAGCCACTACAACCTCCCCCTCTTAGCCAACAGTACGAGAATGATTATAGGCAAGTGGTATTGGTTGAGATGAGTCAATAAATATTGTAGTTATATCGGGTTGCATTTCCTATGTTAATGCATTAATCGTTGTTGGTGTCTGTTGAGTTTTTAAGAGGTAATGACTGTAGTTAAATACTATTGTCTGAGGAATCCCTTTGGTGTTGGGAATTTGTAGAGTCTGCTTTAAATGCTGATTGGTGTATATAAGGTACTCTGAGTTGAGATTGGTGGAGAAAACTCTTCGTCTCTGGTTTCATCTCCACTATTTTTCTTTTGGAAAAATGGTGACGACGAGGACTCAGGCCTGAGAGTCGAGGATCCGAAGGAAGATGGAGGAATTGTATATCAAGTATTTCGGTTATCAACCGCTATATCTGCCTACTCCTATTCCTATGTCTCCCACGTTTCATCATATATCCTATGAAGAGGTTGTGGAGGCAGAAGATGATTACTACCAAATAGTACGTTTTCATTACTTGGTGACATCTGAGGCAGAGCGTCGCAACGGTCTTCGTCTATTGGCGGAGGAGGCTGTTATAACTGAAGATTAAGCGGCAAGCATTCGACCGAGGGAATCGCGCTGATACCCTGCTAATGAGTGGGTCATGTTGAAGAAATAAGGCCCTCCGTCTGTCACTAGCATATGGGGAGGTGAGGAGGATGCAGATGATCATTTTCTCTCATGGGCCATAGTTCTTTGGCTATGAAGAAGATCTTTTATCTGTGAAATTTGTCTCTGATTTCCCTATGTCTTGGAGCATGGGATCAAAGTTTGGCATATGCGTCCTTTGTGAACTGGTCGAAGCTTGAAAAGAATTTTGAGCTATTATTTGATATAAGTTAAAGTAATCTGTAAAATCTCTGTTGTAAAGTATTCTATAAAAGTAACTTTCAGACTGAATAAAATATATGTTTATTGTGATGATGATACTGTGTCTTCGTGCTTGGCTATTTTCTTCTCCTGTTTGTACCATAGGAATTGGTAATATAGATAAGTAGGTGAAGGGGAAATTTAGAGAAGGTCGAGTTGTTGGTTCAAACTGGAAGTCTCATCTCTGTGCGAGCTTTGTGTGTGGCCATCTATGCGTCTTAGGGGATATCTTATGTTGTGAGGTGATGAGCTGTCATGATATTTTGCATGTATATTATGCTGTTCCAGAGATGTCCATGCTAATATTTTTGGAGGAAAATCTATGGAGTAGTTGATTATGGGGAGATCTTCCTTTGTCTATAAGTAGGGATTCCTTGTTGATGCTACTTATATTACTCTGTAGTTGTGTTCGAGCATGGTGAGGACTCGGTCTCAGCGTACTCAGTAGGCGGTGGACGATCAGTTTCATATCAAGGCTGCTCACTCCGTGAATGTTATTTTTGTCATTTGCCGTATGATACTACTCTTTCAGAATGGGTGTTGAATCTGGTTGGCCTGGATAATGAAGGCAGGCATGCCGAGCAAGATCGCTTTGTCTGGTGTAACATTTTCCATAAGTCGCTTCTTGATCCCCGCGTGCGAGAACTGACTGTCCGACAGCTCATATGTGACAAGCTCGTAGAAGAAGATGCAAAGGCGCCGAATTGGGAGTTAATTTTATGTGGGCAACCGAACCATCGGGGGTACTTCAGATGTGACTGGGGAGCTCGAGGTTATGAGACTTGTGAAAAGTTATCTGTTTTGTGGTAGTGCTCTGTAGGGAATAAAATGTAACCTGAGAGATCGTGAGAGAGTAATGTATATGATGTTTCGATCTGATTGAATAAACTATGTTGTTGTAATCATTGTGTGTGGATACTGCGTATGACAGCTGTCAAACTTTAACAATTGTATTGATATCTTCGAATTTTCAAAATTAAGCTATTTTTGGATAATTTGTACGATCTTGGTAGAATATAAGCAAGATGATTAGTCATTTTGGTACGAGACTGAGAAAAGGTGTAGGGTTGGTAATGGTTGATAACAGAGATAAATGTGATGATAGCAAGCGTTATCACGTTAGTCATGATGACGTTGTGAAACGAAAAGACGTGCCTGTAACAATAACGGGAATGACTGACACATGTCAGAAGGGGCCGTCATTTCAGAAATCGAGGGTGAGTATAAAACTCGTATCTTTCTCCCTCATAAATTTTACAGCTTCAGAGAGGAAAAAAAGTGGTATGCATCTCATTGTCAAGGAGAGGAGGTATTTGAGTGTTGACTGTGTATTGAGGAAGACATCTTCATCGAGTGATCGGAGGCTGTTAGAGAAGCGACGAGAACGGTCATATTTGAAGAGGCGTCCGGGTAAAGCAGAGGATTACTGCTCAGTAAGTATAGGTTTGTGGTAAAAACTTCTGACCGTTTTAACATTGTAAATACTCTATATAGTAATCTGTAATCGTTAGTAGTCTGTTGAGTTTGTTTTTTTTTAAAACTGGGGCTTTCAGAGGAAAAGATAAGAATGAAAGAGAGTTTATAATAGAGTGTTTGTGCATATGTTGTTTTTAGTGAGAGAGAAAAAAATATGTTTGTTGGAGATGAAGAGGGAAATTTGAAATGATTTGATTTTGTTTTTGGGATTGTAGGGATGATAGACGTGTAGACTTGGTAGAGAGTGGGTCTATTTGTACTGTTTGTAACATAGTGATAAAATATGTCTCTGTATATTTAGGTTTAGGATGTGTTCTAAACCTATTATTCCTGCTAGTAAGTTCGTAGTCTCGCATGATTCTGAGGAAACATCATCTTCAGGGAGGGGGACGAGTGTAGTAAAATTGAGGAAACTGGTAATAGTGTAGGGACGACGATAGAGTTGGTGGGACCCAGTAGCTTTGTGGGCGTAAAGGAGAGGGAGGATGAAAAAGAGAAAAGTTTTATCATATACCCCGAGGGGGTGGATGTAGGGAAAGAGTATTTAAGAAATAAAAAGAAATGCCCAGGAGAGTGAGGCAGATATGTTGAGGAGCAAGGTCTCTGGATCAGAGCCTATGTCCCCGAGAAAGGGAAGGAAGCGACGTACTGCCAAGTTTCCTGTTTAGAAAAATTGAAAAAAGAGAGAAGTATTGGTGAGGAGGTCATGAATGCGTTACATTGTTACCCTGCCCAATTGAATGGGAATGTGTATGAAATGATGAGGGTGTGTGATGTGTTGAACAAAAATAGAGGAATGAGGGGTCTGTGAAGAAGTTCGCAACAGAAGATGTTTTGAAAATTTATAAGTTTAAGTAAATGGAGGGTCGAAACAGTGGTTACCTGTATAGTGATTCGGCTAGACCAAAATTCTTTAATTTTGAGTCTTTGGGTAGGCCATGGCATGACCACCTTGTATGGTTTGAGGGCAGTTGTTTACAGTTTCTAGATGAGCCAGCGCTCGAGCTGAACCATAGATATATTAATCCGAGTAAGTAACGTTGACCAATCTTCGAATAATTGATAACTATGTCTGCATGCTGTGCTTCTGATATTCTATTGCTTTTGATCTGCAGAGCCCAAACCGTTGGCTACTCCAGATAAAACTAGTCTGTTCAATTGCGTTGCTCGCGACCAGGCCGAGTTCACGGAGGTACTCAGTGAATTGGGTATTCGAAGGCACAAACAAGTAGATTCAATAGTTCTAAAAGTTCAGCGAGCTCAAGATAAACGAGCTATGGCCGAGGGGAAGGTTGTTAAGATCGTGGCTAACATACTTAGTCCTCCACCTTTTGTGCCTCAGACTATCAAGCGGCTTACTCGCAAAGGTCAAAAGTCAGCGCATCAAAGTAGTTTGGCTGTTGAGGTTGTATCCACAGAATAAGAGCTCGCAAAGCCTGTTGCTGGCGACCTACCCAAAACACATTAAGTGGTCATATCTGTGCTTGGGGATGTTGAGAAGAGCCTGAAGAGGAAGCAGGTTGTAGGTGAGGACAGTGGTCGGACGAAACCTCTTGCTACAGCCAAGATGCAAGAGTTGGAGTAGAGATACTGTCAGATGGACGGGACGGACTCGTAAAAGCTCGAGGATTATTATCTTGAGCACACGTTCGCGGTATGTTTTCTAACAAATTGTGTGCTTTGATATTGCTTTTGAACTGATTCTTGCTTGAACAGACTCTTCTGTTTCTGCTGTGTTGTGAGTTGTCAACTATGCTGAAGGGGGCCATACAATGTCTGGGCAAGAGAAGCCTAAAGTTTTATGCTTTGACGACGAAGTTCGGGGTTCAATCAACTCGCATGAAGGAGCTCGAGAGTGACCTTCAGTTGGAGAGAGAGAGAAGGGCTGCAGAAGCAACTGCAGCTGTAGTAAAGTACAGTGAATTGTTGAAGCATGACAAGCTCATGTCTGATGCGGTTGCGGTGGCTTTAGTGGAAAGAGATCACTTCATCAACTCGTACTACTATTTTGGGTTGAGTGTTGATAGTATGGCTTTGACTCGGAATGATAGGTACATGGAGATCGAGCTTCCCACTGAGAAGGAATAGATGGGTTGTGGTATGTCTGAGAACGTGCATCTTCCTCTAGGCAGTACAAAAGTGGTCCATACTATTGAGCAGCCTTTGGACCCTCTGTTGGAACGTGTTGAAACAGTTCCTTTTCCAGAAAAAATATTGAAATCTCCTTCTGAGGTAGACATTTTGCAAGCATCTTTCAACGTTCTGCGGTATCTTATCTTCTGTTTCTCAGTTTGCGTGACGTAGATTATGATAGTACTCTGTATAATCGTACACTATTTTGGAGTGATATTTCAAAATATGTTTTTCATGAATGTTTGATATTAAAATAAGGAATCTGTAATATGTGTATGAGATAGAGCATTTGAGAAAAACAAACTCCGAATTGGAAATGTCGCTGGGTAAAGCGAGGGACTCCGCGGCCCGTATTCAACTGGTACTTAACAAAACTGAATACGAGAGAAGACAATTTAAGTTAAATTCAGAGAAGACTTTTAGAGATTTATATGACTTGCAATGTAAATATGCTAAGATAAAAGTAGAAAGATATAAATTTTTAAGAAAGGAAGAGAAAAGGGGTGTAGTAGCTCGAAAACCCAAAGCGTTGGTTTGTTTTTCAGACCTGAGTGATAGGGGGCGGTGTCAGAGTATGTTAATAGTTCTGACTCTGTATTTTGAGGTCAAAGTAGATAGTGAACAAGGGTTAAATGAGGCTTATATAGAGTTGTTGAGGGAGAGAGGCGTAGTTCCAGACCCAGTGCGAGTTATATTTTTAGCTCAAGAAGCACGCAATAGCCATAGTTTAGAAGCGAAAAAATGCTTAGCTCGGGCTGGTGTTATTGTTGCATGGGGTAATGTAGAACCTTTATATAATGTCTTTGGCTTTATGTAGGATCAGAGGGCTATGAGGATTGTATTTTTTGGGATAAGGAAAGAGAAAATTACGGTTCAAATACAATTCGAGTGTGAGGTAAAGGGGTTACAGGATAAGTTACCACGATACATGGAGCAAAAGATGCTTTTAGCAACGCGGCTGTCAAAAGAAGTGGTTGTTCGAATGAAGGTAGAGGCCGAAATGAGGGCTTTAGGTGTGCTACTAAGAAAAATAGGTCATTGGCTGCATGAAGCACAAACGAAATTGAAGGAGCATTTGTGCTCCGTGCGGCCAAAAGGTGTTGCTCGAACGAAGCATGAGTGTCATATAGACAACATTGTCGAGTTTTATGGGGGGGGGGGAACTAGTTAGAGTAGAGAACGCCTTTAGGAAGTTTGTTAAGGAGTGCGGGAAGTATTTTGAAGTAGAGAATTCCAAAGTAGAGAACCTGTAGTTTAGTCGAGGTGAAGGAGGAATCGTTGCTGACCCCTCCTGCCCGAGGTCGTGGGAGGAGTCCCCAGAAGAGGAAGAGGCCGAGCCTCTGATATCTCAAACCCGACACAAACAATGTCAGCTGGAGGTCGTGACATTTACTACGCTGGTAAATATGCAGGTGTCAAGTAGAAAGGTAGAGAGAGAAGTTACGGCTGTCTCCTGCGCAGAAAAAGTGATAAATAGATTGCTCCTATTTTTTCGTGACTAGCTCTTCACAATGTTTTGATGAGAAATGTAACATGTGTTTTCTGTTTAGAACGGAATGATGCATCTGATTTATTCAAATACCACGTTCTTGATGTAAACTTGTGAACTGTTATATGTACTCTACTGTTATGAAGAATTATTATAAGTGTAATCTGTTGTGATAGGTTGATCTGGTTACTGTACAAAACTAGTGTGACACATTACATGTAAAAAATAAACAATTGTTTGCTGAGTTAAGATTGAGTCAAGGGGCAAAAAAATTGGTTATTGCGGCGGGAGAAAAAGTGAGGGCAGAGATGAGTGGAGTCCTTCAAGAGAAAGAACTGCGATGTCTATTTGTTTGAGGAAGATAGAAAGTTTGGAGGCAAAGATAAGAAAAAAGGACGTGGAGGTTGGAGGTGAACTTGGATGAGCTAGTCAACAGGGTGCTGAATTGTTATATGTGCGTGCGCAAATTACAGAATTGCGGATCGCTAAAGAGGCTGAAGGAAATACTGTGAAGGAGTTGCAGTTTCAAGTAAATATGCATGAAGCAGTGATAAGCGAGGTTAGAACCAGTGCTCGTAAGTATGAAGCACTGTGGTTGGTTACTGGTACGGTGGTGAAAATGATGGAGGGAGCTTGTGCTCAATAGAATAAAGTCATAAAGAAGAACTGGAACAAAATATGTGATTAGGAGCAGCTTGCACAAAAGTATCACCTGGATGTCTTGGAATACCAGGCCGATAATGAAAGACTTCGAAGCGTGAATGCGAAGCTAGAAAAAGGGCTGTTGCGATTGGAGGTAGGATATGATTTGAAGCGGGTAGAATGTGAAGGTTATGAAAATTCAATATCTCTTATTTATCATATGGATGTCTTCATGACCGTATTGGCAGCTCAGAATGCTGATGTGTGTCATGCAACACGACGTGGGGACGATCGCTGTAAGCAGCTGGAGAAAAATTTGAAGGAAGCGCGATGTAAGCTGAACGAACTCCTTCTCATTAGGCAGGTAAAAAATGAGGTAGGTAGTAGTCATGAGAAAGAGTTGGTCACAGTAATCTCATTTTTTGCGGTAGAATTGAAGAGGGTGGAAGCGGAGTAAGAGGGTAAGTAACGGTTTAATCTCCTGAGGTGTAGAATGTGAGATGGAGGCAATCCGATCTGAATATTTATAACCTATGATATCCAGGATTGGATCTTTTAAACAGCGGATGGTTAGAGAGGGGAAGAAGATTATGGTTGGGAAGATGCCAGACTTTATGCGGCACGAGCTGCAGAAGGGTTCACTAGAGGACGTGACAAGTCCTTCTAATGTGAGACATGAGTTGAGCGATAGCTCTAGTAAAGAATGAATAATGTGATTATGTTGTACGTATGCGAACAATGGGCAGAAAAGAAATATGAACATATACACAAATGGTTAAGGATGAGTAGTAAACTGTACTAACTATGTGAGGTACCACTGGTAATGTCGTTAAAGTAGCTCACCTGGTAAACCGTCCGTGATACAGGAGTTGATCAGCGTGGCTGAGGAATTGCAATGATCCGTAATTTGTGCTTAGAAATATTTGCAGGGTAATCATACACAAGTATTTCATTGGTATAAGATCGCCATACAGTGAATGTTTGAGATAGATTGGTTTGGTCAAAGCAACAAACGAACTGTAATGTATTAGATGATCGATTTGGCCATAACAACAAATGATCTGTGATATATATATAGAAATTTGCGTAGGGTAATCGAACACAAGTGTTTCATTGGTGTAAGATTGCCGTACAGTGAATGCTTTAGATAGATCGGTTTGGCCGAAGTAACAAACGATCTGTAATATATTAGATGATCGATTTGGCCATAACAACAAATAATTTATGATCTATGTATAGAATGTTTGTAGGACAATCGAACACAAGTATTTTATTGGTGTAAGATTGCCGTATAACGGATGTATTAGATAGACCGGTTTGGCTGAAGCAACAAATGAACTGTAATGTATTAGATGATCGATTTGGCTATAACAACAAATGATCTGTGATATGTGTATAGAATGTTTGTATGGTAATCGAACATAAGTATTTAATTGGTGTAAGATTGCCATACAGCGGATGTATCAAATAGATTGGTTTGGCCGAAGCAACAAACGATCTGTAATGTATTAGATGATCGATCAAGCCATAGCAACAAATGATCTGTAATTAGTGGATAGAAAGTTGTGCAACATAGCAGAAAATGCTCATATATCTTTACCAAAACAACAATCTTTTATTGATCTGAACTTGTCATGATAGTTTGATTGAGGAAAGTAAACTGTAATAGGGGTGTTATCGACGATACAATTTCAGTCTCCTTGTGTTCCAAGGGTTAGGTACGTGCTCGCCATACTCAGTGTCAAGGTCGCAAGAATCGAGGCCGCTTTTCGCGATGACAACAAAAGGACCTTCCCAATTTTCAGATAATTTCCCGACGTTGAGCTCTTTGCGATGTTTTGGAATCTCTCGGAGAACCAGATCCTTGATTTCAAACTCTCGATGTCTGACGTGCCTGTTGTAAGATCAGGCTAACACTTGATAATACCTTTCTAATTACATAATTGCTTTGTCTCGGGTCTCTTTGATCCTGTTCATATTAAATGCCAACTGAAATTCATTTTCTTCATCGGTCATGGTATGGTCGTGAATAGGGTGATGATACTGAGTTGGGATGATTACATTGGTACCGTAAGCCTGGAGGAACGGTGTGCAGCCAGTTGAAACTCAAGGCGTAGTTCGATATGCCCATAGCACATACGGTAGCTCTATGACCCAATTTTCTATCTTTTCTGTTAAGCACTTTTTGATCCCACCCACGATAGTGCGATTAGTAATCTCGGCCTGGCCGTTTCCCTGCGGGCAATAGGGATTTGAAGGGGAATGTATGATATTGTGCGGATTGAGAAATTCAACGATCTTTAAGCCAACGAACTGAGGTCCATTGTCTATTCGGATGAGGTCGAGGAAGCCAAATCGAATAATGATGTTTTCCCAGATGAACCTGATGATCTCATCTTCTCTTGTACGGCATAGAGGAACTGCTTTAACCTACTTAGTGAAGTAATCCGTTGCTATTAAGAGATGTTTCCGTTTGCCCGGTGTAGTAGGAAATTCGCCGACAAGGTTGAGGGCCCATCTTTTAAATGGCCATACGACGTTGCTGGAATGTAATTCCAAAGCCGGAGCTCGAATTTATGGACCATGTCATTGACATGCATCACATTTTCTTTCAAGATTGATTGCTTGAGCTTTTATTTTAGGCCAGAAGACTCCTTAAGTAAAAGCTTGGTTTGCAAATGAGCGTCCTGCTACGTGGGAACCACAAGTGCCTTCATGTAGCTCGTGTAGGAATTTTCGAGCTTCTTTGTAAGATAAGCATTCAAGATATGGGTCTGTGACTGAAATCTTATATAAGAAACCGTTTTTGACGATGTAGCATTTGGCGTTATCAAGGACGCATCTTCTTTCAGTGGGGTCTTGAGGAAGTTTGCCATCGAATGTGTTCTTTGTACCAATATACTGGAGGAAAGGTTATCTCCAATCATCCTCATCTTCTTCAATGCCAAATGCTACAACTTTCTTCATTCAGGGGGAAGGAATGGATAACAGTGCGCGGATTTGATTCGGATCGGCCTCGATACCACCCTTGCTGATCAAGTGACTCAGGAATTTCCCAGATTGAACCCCGAACTGGCATTTGTCAGGGTTGAGCCGCATCTTATAGAGATGGAGGATATCAAAGATCTTTTGCAAATCCACAATGTGGTTTTCTTTCTTGAAACTTTTATACAACATATCGTCTATATAGACCTCCATTGTTTATCCGAGATGATCCTTGAACATTTGGGTCATCAATCGCTGGTAGGTAGCTCCCGTGTTCTTGAGACCGAATGGCATGACTTTGTAGTAGTATAGACCGTGCTCTGTAATAAAAGCTATCTTCTCTTGGTCTTCAGGTAGCATAGGTATCTGGTTATAGCCTGATGTGACGTCTATCATAGACAGGAGCTCGTGCCCTGACGTAGAGTCGAGCTGGATATTGATGATTGGGAGTGGGAAACTATCTTTCGACTTATGTTTGTTCAAATCGGTGAAATCCACGCATACCCTTACCTTCCTGTTCTTCTTTGGTACCGCTACGCTGTTCGATATCCATTCTGGATAATTGACCTTGTGGATAAAGCTGACTTCGATGAGTTTTTCGATTTCTTGGTTGACCTCATCATGAAATCTTGGTGCTAAGGTCCTCTGTTTTTGTTTGATAACAACGGCGTTGTCTTTCAAATTGAGCTTATGGCAGGCCTGGTTCAGATCGATACCCGACATCTCATGAAACATTCAGGCAAAAACATCATTGTTGTCTTTAAGGATGAGAGTGTCGCGCCCTGCAGGGGTCAGATGGGTTCTAATATATGTCTTCTATTTGTATCCACTGATTTCAATGTATTATGTAATCTCTGCGTCGGGCAGATGTTTCCCTGTAGTGTTAACTGTATAGTTTTCTGTAATGTTTCCTGTTATCGTCTGTAATTGCTATGCGAGTTGATGTTTGAAAGTTGTTGGTTCAATGATGATGGAATTTTTGCAGGCTCGAGCTAATTTTGGACTTCCTTTTATTTTGTACACGTTACCCTCTTACTCAAAATGTAATGCCAAGTGGTAGGTTGATGGAATAACGTGCATGTTCTGTAACCAGCAACGACCCATGATCCTTAGATATCGGGACTTTGTGTTGATGACGTAAAAGATGACGTCCAGTGCTACAGGCCCTGCGGTGATGGGGAGCACTATATTTCCCACGCGTTCTTCCTTGGACCCGTTGAAACCGCAGACATCAACGTCACTGGGCTGAACCTTATCGGCTAGACCCATCTGGTCGATCGTGCTCTGAAAATGGAGTTCAATGGTACTACCCGTTTCGACCATCATCGTATGAAGTACCATGTTCTACATTTTCAACATGATTACCAATGCATCATGGTGAGGATAGTTAACGTGCTGCACGGCGCAATCGTCGAAAAAAATTCTAGTTCGCTAAGAGATGGATACTGGGATTAAAGGAGCTTCTTTATCCTGCATGGATAGATCATGACATTGGGCGGTACGCCTTTTCTTGCTTTTGTTCGACACTTTGATGATCTGGGTCTCCACAAGATGGCAGAGGGAGATATGGTACACATGCTTTTCAGCCGCAGGCTCCTCAGTTTGCACAATTTAAATAGGGTATTTGTAACTCCCATTCTTATAACTCTCCACATCCACTATGTATTCGTGCATACGCCCATCTGCAAAGATAAATTCCAACAACCGCTGTAGGGCAAAACATTGTTCTATTTTAAGATGTCAGACCTTATGGTGGATACAGTATGGTCTGTTCTCGATCGGCTGTAGGTATTGTGCATTCCGAAAGAATATGTCCTTCTACAATATAAGAAATATGTTAGTGATAGTCACATTCATCTTCGAAAGGTAAGGGCGAGGCAAATGACTTCCCTTCCGAGGTTGCTCGACGTTGGATTTGTCTCATTTTCTGTCTCCTCCTTGATCTGATGTCCGATTAAAATAAAAATTGTTTGGCTGATCCCGAGCTGTCAGCGCTGATTTTTGAGGTTGCTGTCTATCGGACACCATCCGTTCTAGGTCGATGTATCCGTTAACCTTTTCAATCATGTACTCCAGTGTGGTTGGTTTGTTGAGGATGAGGTACTCCTTTGCTCGGCCATCGACTAGTAAGGTGTTGATGAAAGCGGAAATAGTGATCTTTTGGTCTAGTTGATCCACTTTTTCGAGCTAATTCCAGGAATTTTTTTGTGAACGTCTCGAGCTTTTCTCCTGGCATCCATTTTAGACTGAACAAAGAATACAAGTTCTCTTCCTTATCTCTGTTGTACGATTAGTTCTTGATGAAGAGCTTGCGTAACTCTTTAAAAGTCGTGATAGACCCTTCAGGCAGTGTGTAGAACCAACGCAAGGGTTCGGCTGATAGGCTGGTAGGAAAGAGCCAGCATAGAATACAGTTGGATGTGGAATACAGGCCTAGAGCATCTTGGAACTTTTGAATGTGCTCCACTAGATCAGTCCATTTGTACTTTTGGATCTTTGGCATGTGAAAACTGGTAGGGACCTCACTGTTCAAGAGCTCTTGGGCAATTGAGCTTTTCTGCAACCTGTTGTGGATCCCTTTTGTCGGCGTATGGGCTTTGAGCAATTCTTTGATCTGCTTTTCAACATGCTCCTATATGACATATTGACGGGTTGTGATAGTTGGTCGTGTGACGCGCCCTTCTCCAGGGTTGTGGTCACCACTCCCTTCACTTAGACGTTCCTTCACCTGGATTCGAACTCTTCAAAGTGGATTTTTAGTCTGTCTAACTCTCACTAGGTCGCCATCTACTTCCTATTAGATCTTCTGGATCGGGGCGGGATCCATATCCTGTTGTTGACAGTTAGATCGAAGCGCACCTCCCGCGTGAATGCCCTTCGTAGGAGGCCCTATTCTGTCATGGACAGAAATCCACTACCCCTTAGGTAGTATAGCCTTGTTCTTCTGTGAGACAACCTGCTGACCTTGTAAGATTTTTAGTGCGTCCTGGACACTCGCGAGTTGCTATTCTAGGGTTGCGCGTCATTCTATTTCTGAATTCAGAGTAGCCCTCAGATCTGCTAAAGCTGCATTCTCTTCCACCTGGACGATCGACGCGCTTTGACCCGGAGGCAACATTCTGAGAAAAAGGTGATCAGTGGCATTTGAGATAATGGATTTTAAGAACTTTATTCCCACAGACGATGCCAAATGTAATAGCCTAATTCCAATATGCAAACTTAGCCTTTACAATAAATATATTTGGAACATTCAAGAATGACAGACAATGGATAACGAGACGATTTTAGCGTGGAAAGCCCTTTAATGGGTTAAAAACCACAACCTCTCCTGAGAATTTTGAGAAAGTGTTGATCTTATTCCGATTGCTAGTCTATTATAATGAACGTCTTAAGAATACAAGATGATAGGATAAGAACTTTTCTATGGAGAGTGTTCCGTCACTCATCTACAGTTCTCCTGGTCTTTTTATAGGTCTCATATTGTGACCGTTTAAAGACCATGAAGTCCCTTAATGATGGGCGTTACAAAGTAAGTGTGAGATATTCTTTGACCAGGTTGTGTAACGTTTCGTCCTTTGTTACTGTACACCGACTCTATTGTTGACTGTGTACCTTGCGCAGGTCAAACTTCTAGTGCAGAGGTCAAAAGTGATATCTCGAACTGAGGAAAGTTTGGCAGGTCAGACTGCTGTTGTATAGGTCAGAAGTGATATCTCGAACTGGGGAAAGGTTGGCAGGCCGGACTGCTGAAGTAGAGGTCGAAGGTGATATCTCGAACTGGAAAAAGCTTGGTGACGTCTTTAGTAGTATTTTCCTGTATGTTGATGAGATCGAGGGCGAGGTTTAAGCCCGAGATACAAAATTAGCTATTACATTACAAAAGGTGACTATCTACAAGGAAATAATTTGTCTTCTTTGTTTGTTCCGAATTAACTGTTGATAGTTTTGATTAAAATAAGAATTTAAAACATTATCAAACATCAGCTTTATGATGGGCAGAACATTAGGGTGTACAAAATATTACCATGTAACAAAAGATGTATTGCATTGATTAAACACATACCTAATTTTGGGTTTGCCGTGAACGAATTAAGGGATTCACTTAATCAATAACAGTGATATGCCCAACCATCTTTGATAAATGAAATTTCTCTCCACTAAGGGTTTTTAAATCGATAAGTAAGAGATAAAAGACAAAATTATAACCCTATGAGGAAAAATAATTTATTTAAGATCTAAGCATAAGATTTAAACCTTGACTGATACCAATTGTTGGATCTAATTTATTTTAATTTAATCTCATGCAATTAATCAAGAAATAACATAATTACTAACCCTTAGTCTTGCAAGGTTTGGGAGAGAAGAAATTTTTCCTTGGATTCTATTAAGACCTAATAGGCGGTAGCGGGTGCGTAGACCCCAAGAGGAACCTCCCCTTGTATAAAGTACTAGGTTAGAGAGACATTTCCATTATGCCCTTCTAACCTAACAAATGTAACACCTAGGTCCCACCGACATGTATTACATGTAACGCTTAGGCACACACCTAACTTATCACTAATGATATATACCATATGTGTTGTGAAATCGGTCAAACCAAATATGGTGTTGGATATAAGGACACAATCTTACAGAAACACCCTAAGATATTAACAATATAAGGGAATCTATAGTTGTTTCACCAAAATTTGCTCGCCAAACTATATTCACCTAGATTCGAATATTCTCGAATTGCGAAGTAAGCATTTGTAGCTTGCTTTCTTTAACTGTATCATCACCTTCATAAATTCAAACTAGAATGTCCCAAGCTTCTTTTAAAGTGGTACAAACAGAGATACTTTGACTCACAAGCATAAATATAGTATTACAGCCTTTAGAGTTATAACCGACAACATCTTTTTCTTCCTTTAACCATTGGTTTCTAGACTAAGTGACCTCTATAGTACTACCTGATGGATCTTGCATCATGGTAGGGTGTTTCCATTCATCCTCAATGGCAATCCATACATTTTTCCCGATTGATTGTAAGAATGCAACCATTCGTACTTTCTAGTATGGATAATCTTTGGCATCAAAGAATGGAAGACAATTTACAGGACCTCCAAACTTCTCAAAATTCATTATTCTCAAGCACTCGAGTCAGGATTCACGCTCAGGTTGTTAAGCTTTGAAGCGTGATCACTCTGATACCAATTAAAATTTCTGACTACTTAAGATAAATCAATTTCAATTAATTTAGGTCAAAATTAATAGGTCTGATAATCCTTGAATTAATGGTATAACCTAAGCCTAATTCAAATTGATTTAATTATCTAGTGACAATAAGCAATAGTAAATCATGCACAAGAACAAATAATTTTAAACCTGTAGAAAACTTTTCTCAGGAGAATAACCCGTAGGTCCCTGCCGAATTGCCCGACATCTAAAAAGCCACTATTAAAATGAAATTACAATAATTCAATTGTGTACAGACTCTATAAGCATAGCCCGTGGTTACTCTTTTCTAATCGAACCTTTTGCAATTGATTCCTCGTTCTCGCAACGTCTTGCTTCAATCTTCTATCAAAACATCCATGCTTGTAACTCATAAGCTATTCCAATACAAATTCTTCGATTGATTAAATTTGAGTTTTACTTCATTTTGAATCGCTCATTGAATTCTCTCCTCTCTAAAATCTCAAGCCCTAAAAAGTTGGTTTTGGAAGAGGTAAAAAACAAAAAAAGAAATGATGTCCTTTATGAGAAAACCAAAAAGCCGTACTCTGTTCGAATAGAGAAACAGTCTATTTGAACAAACATGGTTCTATTCGAACATAATAAAAATTCTATTCGAGCGAACAGAGTTCTGCCTAGTCTATTCGAACATAACAAAAAATCTATTGGAACAGACAAGTCTATTCGAACAAAACAAAAAAATTGTTCGAACAGAAACCTATTTTCTTCAAAAAAACATAATTTTTTTCAACTTTTATAAAATACTGGCGGGCTAGAGTCTTTGAGCGAAGAGGTACAAAACCAACGTACATCTTCAGTGTCAGTCCAGCTGTAATCGCTCTACGTGCACTTTCTAACGATGAAAAACCACTAGATAGTGCTTACACCTATTATAGACACAAAATGAAACCAAAATTAAGTATGTTTCACCAATGGTTAGCAAAGGCTTGATCAAGATAAATAAACATTACTTTTTGGTTTGTTCCCGCATATCAAGCATAGCCATAACTGTGAAAATAAGTTGGTCTAACAAATTTAGTTAAGTGAAAATTAGACATAAATATACGTGGGTTTTAGAGCATAGCCTTGCAAAAAAAGAAGTTTTAGAGCATAATTAATTAGGGTTTGGTTTATAGTTAAGAGTTGGACTTGGGAGCTGCAAGGCTCCCAAGGCTCTGCTGTATCCTTCTGAACAGACAAAAATATAAAAGCTATGTTTTAACCTATGCCCCAAGAAGGTACAAATAATGGTAATGTTTAATTCTCTGATCTTGCAGTGTTAACTGCAACACTGTGAAGATCTGTATTCTTCAAGTTTTGGCAGAAGACAAACTACAATTGCCACATAGACCCATGTAACAAAGCGTCTCCAACAGTGTTAAAATTGGTATCTGGGGAAAAAATTGGAAAACATCCTGCCCCATCAAGCGGTTCCGGTGGATTCATTTTACGTGAGTCCGGAACTGAAGAAGAAACATTTAATTATGATGAGGATTTGAGTATAAAGAGAAAGTTGGATTGTGTGTTGGATAGTCATCAATGTGCATTTGGAATTGTATCCAAATGTGGTATCGGTATCACTGACAAGGGGTTTTATTAATGGTTCAATTAAGCATTGGATGTGGACATTGTGTGGTACCGATAAGATGTTTTAATCAAGCATAATTGCTTCACCAAGTGGATAGGATGTGTTTTGCTAACTTGCGATAATGACTCGTACGGTTGCAAATCAGTGGGATCTAGAATTCTAGCCTGCTCCGGTAAAAAAATTTGCGACAAAGGACACAAGGCGTGGATAGATAGGGATCGTAATTCAGATTTTGTTTGGTGTGCAATCTTGGGTGAGTTGCTCTGTATAAGTGACTCAGAACGGTGCAGAGAGAATTTATACTCGAGATTACTTGAGAGACTGAATCACTATAAATGCCTAACAATGACGATGATTATCAGAAAGAGTAGAACCATTAAATTTGTGATTCAAAAAAAGAAGAAAAATAGCATAAAAAAACTTACACCAGTGTTTGGTTCGTGGAAATGGCGAACTTGATTCCCATGAAATTCATGTTTTACCGTTTGGTTCGAGATGGATAACAAAAGGTGGAAATGGGTTTTTCGTGGTTCTTAAAAACTTAACAAAAGATGGAAAACTCATCTTTATCTTTCAACGAGGTTATTCGGTTTCACCACGAAATGTCGAGGGTTGCTAGATCAACTAAAAAACATAAACGTGGAGAAGAAGTCAAACCGACTAAACCACAAATTACAAAAGAAGATTATATAATCGAAGATTTAAGTACAGAAATTTCAGGAGAAAATCCTTATTAAATTCCATAAGAGATCTTGAAAAAATCTGAGGACAATTAAAAGAAATTTGTTATGAAGATTCTTTAGACCCAAAAATACGAAAATTAAAGCTTATAGCTGAGATTAAACAAAATGATGAAAACAAAGTAATCAGGGTCAAACCCATGATTTACTCCCCAGATGATAGGGAAGAATTTTCCAAACACATCCAAGAACTTCTTGATGTAAAAGTAATTTGCAGAAGCAAATCCCCACACAGCTCACCTGCTTTTATGGTAAATAAAGCAGCAAAATAAAAAAGATGAAAGAAACGCATGATAGTAAACTACAAAGTCCTCAATCAAAGAACTATTGATGAAGGTTATTATTTTCTTAAAAAAGAAGAATTAATAAGCCTTATCAGAGGTAAATTTTTTACTCAACATTAGATTGTAAATCAGGTTTCTATCAAATTATACTAGATGAGGAATCACAAAAACTGGCAGCGTTTAGTTGCCCTCAGGGTCACTACCAATGGAAGGTGGTACCTTTTAGACTAAAACAAGCGCCAGGTATTTTCCAAAGACACATGGATAATATCTTCGCATAATATTTTAAATTCTGCTGTGTTTATATTGACGATATTTTTATTTTCAGTGATACTTTAGAATTACATTATGAACACCTAAATACTATTATTGATAGGTGTAAGAAAGAAGGACAAGTAATGTCCGAGAAAAAGGTAATTATTTGTCAAACAAAAATTAAGTTCTTATGTTTAGAAATTGAGGAAGGCAAACATTGTCTCCAACCTCATGTCCTTAACAATATACAACAATTTCCTAGTGAGATTAATGATAAAAACCAATTGCAAAGGTTTTTAGGATGCCTAACATATGCAGAAACATATATTTACAAACTGGCAGAAATGAGAAAACATCTACAAGCTAAACTCAAAAAAGACGTTCCATGGATTTGGACTACAACAGACACTATCTACATAGATAAGGTCAAAAAACAAATAAAAGACCTACCAAGCCTTTATCATCCTTCACTTGAGGATAAAATGGTAATTGAGATAGACGCATCCAATGAATATTTTGGATACTGTGCTCAAAGCACAGGTCACTAATAATAATGATATCACAGAAGAATACATTTGTAGGTATACATCTGGTTCTTTTCAAAATGCTGAGTTAAATTATTACTCCAATGAAAAAGAATATTTAGCAGTAAAAAAAGCTATTAAGAAGTTTGCGATATATGCTTTGTTAAGAATCGAGGTAGCTACTCTCTCCTCTCTGACAAGAACGATACGCAGAAATCGCCAACTCAATTGTAAATCAACAATGAACAATATAAAAGGACACGAAGATTTTCCCCGAGGAGGGAAGTGGAAAACCCTTGCGAATGAAAAACCGCTCCCCACGAATAATTTACTATAATATCAAATAGGTTAGAATGATCTCTCAAGCTTCTTTAGCTTTTAATGGAGTTTCTTCAAACCCTAGCCTCTCTAAGATTAAACTCATACAAGATGACTAACAAAATAACATAAGTCCCCTTTATATGGTAGGGAACTTAAAATACAAGTAGAACGGATTTCGAGGCAAACTCAACGAATCAGAATAACATCTAAAGCCAACCTACGTCAAGCTCGTTCGAACGACATCTAAGCCCGTTCAAAAGACTTTAGACTCATGGGCCAAAATTCCAGGGAGTATGAAAAAGCTCGTTCGAACGACTTTTCGATAATTGGTCTTCAGCCCTAGAAACATCACAACTCGTTCGAATGAGATCCAAGCTCGTTCGAACGACTTCGATAATATCAATCTTCGACAATTCCATTCTTTACATTCATGTTCACACCCAATAATCTCCCACTTGAAATCGAATCCCGTAACCCATCTCTAGATCTCCAAATGAATTGCTCGCTCTACCCGGACCTTCAATCTTGAAGACCCACAGAAGTTGTACATGTCATCAACTTCTGAAAAGTCACCACCTTCGTAAACATATCGGCCGAATTCACATCAGTATGAATCTTTACAAGCTTCAACACACCGTCCTCGAGGAGCAAGCAAATATAGTGATACCGAATATCAATGTGCTTGGACCTAGAATGAAAAGCTGAATTCTTCGTTAAGTGTATAACGCTTTGAATATCACTATACAACTTAGGAGAAAATTATTCTCTACCAAGCTCTTTCTTCAACCCATTGAGCCAAACCATATTTTGCATGCTTCTGTAGCTGCAACATATTCTGCCTCCGTCATAGACAAAGTTACAATCTTCTGTAGCCTAGGAACCTATGTAACTGCACCGCTTCTCAATATAAAAATGAAACCACTAGTGCTCTTTCGCCTATCCATGTCACCCGCCATATTAAAATCAATAAAACCCTGTAAGCATATCTGAGAACCCCATATCATAATACCATATCTTGAGTCCCCTTTAGATACCTCAGTATCCATTTCACAGCTCTTCAATGCTCCTGACCTGGATTACTCATATAACTACTAATAACTCCCACTACTTGGGAAATATCTGGTCTCATACAAATCATAGTATATATTAGGCTACCAACCGCGGATTGATAAGGAACCTACTGCATCTCATCGCGATCCTTCTGCGTCTTCAAATAGCAATCCTTTGATAATTTGAAGTGGCCTCCCAATAGTGTACTAACAACCTTAGCACCATCCATGTTAAATTACTTCAGTAATTTGCCGATGTACTCAGCTTGAGGCAACTTCAATTCTTGCCGCTTTCTGTCCCTTATAACACGCATACCAAGAACTTGTTTCACCGCACCCAAGTCCTTCATAGAAAACTCTCAGGATAACAGTTCCTTCAATTTAACTATCTCTCCCATGTTGGCATTTGCTACCAACATATCATCTACATACAAAAGTAGAATAATATACAAGTTCCATGTATTCTTGATAAAATAACAGCAATCTACATTGCTCTTCGAATAGCCATTTCTGGATATGAACTGTTCGAACTTCAAATACCACTGTCTCGGCGCTTGTTTCAAGCTGTATAAACTCTTCGTGAGCCTACACAAAAGAACTTCTTTCCCTTTAACCGAATACCCTTCTGGCTGCTTCATATAAATTTCTTCATCAAGGTTACTGTGAAGAAATGTTGTCTTGACATCAAGTTACTTAAGATGCAAATCTTCAACAGCAACTATATTCATCACAACCCCGAATAGTAGACATCTTTACAACAGGAGCAAAAATCTCACCGAAATTAATACCTTTTTTCTGCAAAAAGCCCTTCACCACAAGTCTAGCCTTGAATCTCCTTGAACCGTCAAATTCTTGTTTTAATCTGTATACCCACTTGTTGTGCAATGCTCTCTTCCCTTTCGGTAACCGAACTAAATCCCAAGTTTGATTAACTGATAATGACTACATCTTATCATCCATATCAAGCTCCCACTTGCTATTGGCTTCCACATCTAAAGCCTCCTTGTAACTTTTAGGTTCATCACCATCTGTAAGTAACAAGTAATTTAAGGAATTAGCGTACCTTGCCAGAATTCTTGCAACTCTCGACTCCTTTCAAAATGCTATTAGAATGTCTAGATCATTAGGTTCCTCATTTTGATCCGGTGCATCAGACTCAACAACGACTTCTTCATCATCCTCTCGAGAGGGTTCATCATCTCCAATGTCGACACTTTCCGCTACTTCACCTCGAATCCTTTCCACATGTACTTTGAAATCTTTATACAAGACTTCCTCATTGAATGTAACATTACGACTCCGGAAAATTTTTTGATTCTTCGTATCCTAAAACCGGTACCCAAACTATTACCACCGTATCCAATGAATATGCACTTCATCGACTTTGTATCTAGCTCTATCCTTGTATCTGAATTATCAAGCACATATGAGGTACAACCAAAAATACGTAAGTGATTAAGGTTTACCTCTTTGCTGGTCTATACTTCTTCAAGAAGTCTAAAATCTGAAGCCATTGAAGGCCCTCTGTTAATTAAGTACGCCACCATACTAACCACATCCGCCCAAAAACACTTTGGCAATCCAGCGTTGAGTCTCATACTCTTCGCTCTTTTGTTTATTGTTCAGTTCATGCGTTCTGCAACACCATTTTGTTACGGTGTTCTGGGAATAGTCTTCTGTCTCCTAATCCTATTTGATGGGCAAAAGTCTTCAAACTTGTCACTACAGTAGTCACCCCCGTTATTAGACTTGAGACACTTCAGTTTCAAATTGGTTTCATTTTCAACTAGAGCCCTCTACCTCTAGAATTTATCAAACACATCTGACCTATTCTTCATGAAGTAGACCCACAGTTTATGAGTAGCATCATTGATAAAAGTAACATAATAATGAGAACCACCAAGGGAAGATGCCTTGGTTGGCCCCCAAACATCCGTGTATACAAGATCCAGCTTTCCAGGTTTCCTTAATCTTCCAGATAATTTGAAACTGACATTTTTCTGCTTCGTAAGAACACACTCTTCACAAAACTTGAGATCAACCTCAACAAGACCCTCTAGCTTTCCCTTTATTTCCATTATCATCATCCTCTTTTAACTCATATGGCCGAGCCATTTATGCCACGTACTTGTATCAATCCCCGAAGTGGCCGTACAAATATTGAAAATTATGTTTTGTGTTGTATACAGTGTTCCTTGTCGCAAGCCTCGAGCTACCAACATAGCTCCCTTTATAACCTTCCAGAAGGTTATACCAAAGGTACTCACATATCTGCCATCATCCGCCAATTTGCTAACCGATATAAGGTTACACCCTAATTTAGGTACAAGTCGCACATTCTGTAAAACCAATGTTGCCCTTGAAGGCAACAATAACCTAGCGTTTCTCTTTCCAGTAATATTGCGTGCACTCTTATCTGTAAGAAAAACCATACCAAAGTTGCCTTTAATAATATTAGTTAGAAAACCTACGTTCACAGTAGCATGGAAAGAGGCGCCCGAATCAACAATCCAAGATTCGTTAACATCGTCACACGATAGTAATAGAACCTCGTCAGAACTAACCTCCTCAGTAAGGTTCATTGTATCTTTTTCTTTATCATCAATCTTCTTAGAATAAGAAGAGTAACAATCTCGCCTGAAGTGACCCTTATTTCCATAAGTCCAACACGCACCGGGCGGCTTAGACATTCCTCTTTACTGTAATCGACCCCTTCCAAATTTCGGCCCTTTTTCTATAAGACCTCCCTCTTTCTTCGACATTCAACACTACCATTTAAACTCAAAGAAGGTTCAGATGTTTTATGCCTATTATCTTCACTCATAATCAATAAGACTATAGTATTAAATTTGATGTCTTCCTTCCCCGATGAGTTGCTCAAAGCTGTAATGAATCCTTCCCAGCTTTCTGGCATCTGCCCTAGAAGAGCCCACGGTCTTACCTCCTCGATAAAAATGATTTTAACGGATTCTAGTTGAGCATGTATGGTATTGAAGTCACCGATGTGAGCTTGTACACTACCATTATCCTTCATTTTTAAAGTAAACAAGTGCCGCAAAAGGTGTACCTTGTTTTCCCCAGACGGTTCTGAGTACATAGCGGATAACGTCTCCATCAAACCCTTCGTAGTCGTAACTTTGGAGATCATGTGTAAAATCTAGGATGATAGCACTAACCTAACGGTTCTAAGCGCCTTGCGATCCAATCGCGCCTACTTAGTAGCATCGTATTCTACTAGCATCATCTCAGCTCTACCCAGTGGTAAATCAAGATCCTTCTGATAAACGTAATCTTCTATCTGTATCTTCCATACTCCAAAGTTTAATCTATTGAACTTCATGATCTTCAACTTCTCCTGATCGGCCATCGCTTTTCACCACACAAGCCCTAACACTCGTTCTGATAACAATTGCTGAGAATCGAGGTAGCCACTCTCTCCTCTCTGACAAGAACGATATACGGAAATCACCAACTCAAGTAGTAAATTAACAAAGAACAATATAAAAAACACAAAGATTTTCCCAGAGGAGGGAAGTAGAAAGCCCTTGCGAATGAAAAACCATTCCTCACGAACATATCACTATGATATCAAATAGGTTACAATGATATCTCAATTTTCTTCAGCTTTTAATGGAGTCCTTTTAAACCCTAGCCTCTCTAAGATTAAACTCACACAAGATGTCTAACAAAATAACCTAAGTTCCATTTATATAGTAGGGAACTTAAAATACAAGTAGAACGGATCTCGAGGCAAACCCAACGACTCAGAATAACATCTAAAGTAAACCTACGCCAAGCTCGTTCAAACGACATCCAAGCCCGTTCGAACGACTTTGGACTCCTGGGCCAAAAATCCAGGAAGTATGAAAAAGCTCGTTCGAATGACTCCAAGCTCGTTCGAACGACTTTACGATAATTGGTCTTCAGCCCTAGAAACATTACAACTCGTTCGAACGACATCCAAGCTCGTTCGAACGACTTTGAAAATATCAATCTTCGACAATTCTATTCATTACATTCGAGTTCACACCCAACATGCTTTATCCCAAAGATTTATAGTTAGAACTGATAATAAAAACTTGAATTATTTTTTGAGAACCAATATTGCAGGTGATTATAAACAAGGGCGATTATTACAATGGCAGCAATGGTTTAATTATTATCAATTTGATGTAGAGCACATTATAGGAACAAAGAATTATTTAGTAGATGCTCTTACTAAAGAATTCACTAATCTTTCAGTACTTATGAAGAGAAAAATAGAAAATTGGAACAAGAATTGGATATTGAGATCCAAGAATTGAAAATATAAATGATACAGAAAATGATGATTATCCTTCATCTCAAACAAAGGTGAAAGCTTACATCTTCAGTTATTGAAGAAGATCCAATCGGATCAAACTATCAAGAAACGTCTAATGTTTCAGAAAACCAAGAAACGTTTAATTTCAAATATTCTTGAACGTCATAGTTCATTAGGAGATTCAAATCTTCCACAAGAGTGTCAAGGCTCAAAAGAGGAATTCAAATCCTCGACAAAATGTATTGAGAAGTCATTCAACTAAAAAGGATTTAACAATCTAGAAGGTGTATCCTATACACCAACGGTACGATCTGAGGATTCGTACACCTCGAATAGCCTTTACATGCATTAAGGGACATTACAACCTCCAAGATATTATGCTATTTTTAATACAAATAATGCAGGGATCTACACATCTTGGGCAGAAACCAACCCATAGGTGATTGGGGTCAAAGGAGTTATACACCAAGCCTTCAAGACATGGCATGAAGCAGATCAGACTTTTAAGGGCTACTCCAAAAGAAGAAGAAAAATGATGCACTCGCCCATCCAAAAATAAAGGATCCTACAAAGCCAGTTGACTTAGCTACTCGGTTTGCCAGCACCTCATAGGCCAACATCGTTGAAAAGGTCCAACACCATAATCCAGGAAAATTAGCTACCCTAATCCCTGAAAATCAAGAAACACCCATTAGGTTTAGCAGACCAAGAGGGTTATTACCATAAATAATAATCCCAAAAGTTATAAAGGCCAAAGAAGTAAACTTTAAAATTGGAACTAGCTATAACACCATAAATTTGTATCAATGCAGACTCCAAAATGGTATATCAGTTATTCCTATGTGGACTAATTGATTGCTGCTACCCATCTAGCAATCTCATGGAATTAAAGTACTTCCCTGACAATTTCAGGAAAGCTATTAAAAACTTCCAAAAAGTGATTAAGGCTGAAGACAAGCCTATATTTTTACAATTCCACAGTTCCATAACTAATTGGAGTGCAACCAACCAGGGAGATAACCCCATATCAATTTATTAAGATGGGTTTAGCATCAAATGAAAGAGAAGAACCAATTTCTTTGGCCTTACATCCAAGGAAAGGACAAGTGGAGAACCTCCACAAAGAAAGAGCACTAATGTTCAACCAGATCTTCTTTGAGATTAGGAAAATTAATTGGGAAAGTAGTTTAAAAGTAAACTACCAAACCCCAAAGATTATTATAACAAGTAGATATACATCATCCATCAACAGGGAGGATACAACAAAAATGATAAAGTTTGAAGAAATATTCAAGTCTGGTGGCTTAGACGTCTCTGAAAATACCATGAGAGCTTTTTGCAAAGAAGCAAGGAAACAAGAAAATAAGGATTACAATTTCCGTTATTGTCTAAAGAAATATGTCGCAGACACTAGTGGGGTCATACCCATGTGAAGTCATGTGAAGAAAGTTGTCGACGCCACAGTAGGTCCATACCCACGTGAAGACATGGGAAAAAAGTTGTCGACACCACAGTGGGTCCAATCCCAAGTGAAGTAAATTAATAAATTACTACTATGGCGCCATACCCATACAATACTCACTATTTTATCTTTTTCTTTAAGTCCAAGCACCATGTATCTAGATTAGGGTATTTTAGTGTGTGGTTATGGGAAATCCAGCAGGATCTCCACTATGTACGCCACTTTTAGGGATTCCTATATAAGGTGCCTCTTGCAAATGAAATAAGGGAGAGTTTTTGGTTTCAAAAATCAAAATAAAAATAAAAATAAAAATACCATTTTTTTTCTCTTCAAATGTTCCTGAAAACATAAATACTGAAAGATTAGTAAATTATCAGTAAGAGCATCTGCTAGACAATTCTTTGTTCCTGCAACGTGCTCTACATCAAATTGATAATAATTAAACCATTACTACCATCGTAATAATCGTTCTTGTTTATAATCACCTGTAATATTGGTTTTCAAGAAATAACCGAAGTCTTTATTATCAGTTCTGACTATAAATCTTTGAGATAAAACATATATCGCAAACTTCTTAATAGCCTTTTTTACTTCTAAATATTCTTTTTTATTAGAGTGATAATTTAACTTAGCAGTTTGAAAAGAACTAGATGTATATCTACAAAGGTATTCTTCTGTAGTACCATTGTTATTGGTGACCTGTGTTTTGAGCAGAACACCCCAATATTTATTGAATACGTCTGTCTCAATTACCATTTTATCCTCAGGTGAAGGATGATAAAGGCCTGGTAGGTTTTTCTTTACCTAATCTATGTAGATAGTGTTTGTTGCAGTCCAAATCCATGGAACGTCTTTTTTGAGTTTAGCATGTAGAGGTTTTCTAATTTTTGCCAGTTTGTAAATATATGCTTTTGCATATGTTAGGCATCCTAAAAACCTTTATAATTGGTTTTTATCCTTAATTTAACTAGGAAATTGTTGTATATTGTTAAGGACATGAGGTTGGAGTAGGCATGCTTTCGAATCAGATTGAAAATGGGGGCACTCGAAAAATTTTCGATTTTTTTCAGAACTGTAAAATCTGTTCTAATTCGATCCAATTTTTTTTTTCAAAAATCCAAAAATTATTAAAAATTCGAAAAAATCAAAATTTTAAAAAAATTTGGATTAAAAATTCTAAAAAATTGGAAATTTTAGATAATATTTGTGAAAATAGTAAATTTTTGGCTTTTCTATATGTAAAATTAAACGTAATGTTCCCAAATAAAAATATTCAACCCTTACTCTTACTATGGTAACATCAGCACATCTCCATCTAACAATTTTTTTATTATTAAACTACAAAAAATACATTAAATATTGAATAAAATTTTTCAATAAAATCGGATTGAAGGGTATTCGGAATAATCGGATCGGATTTGTTCAGAAAATTCATATCAAAAATTTTAGAATTTCGGAATAGCAGAAAGCTATCCGATTCCAATCTGAAGTTTTTTAAAAAAAATTGGAAATCAGATTTTTGAAAATTGGAGCTATAAAATAGGGTTTCAAAATCGAAAAAATTGGATCGAAAATTAAAAAAATTATAAGTTCGAACAAAAATTGCAGCCCTATGTTGGAGACAATGTTTGCCTTCCTCAATTTCTAAACCTAAAAACTTAATTTTTGATTGACAAAAAATTACTTTTTCTCAGACATTACTTGTCCTTCTTTCTAACACCCATCAATAATAGTATTTAGGCGTTCATAATATAATTCTAATGTATCACTGAAGATAAGAACATCGTCAATATAAACACAACAGAATTTAAAATATTCTGTGATGTCTTTGGAAAATACTTGATGCTTATTTTAGTCTAAAGGGGACCGCCTTCAATTGGAAGTAACCCTGAGGGTAATTGAACGCTGTCAATTTTTGTGATTCCTCATCTAGTATAACCTGGTAGAAACCTGATTTACAATCTAATGTTGAGTAATATTTTTTTACCTCTGATAAGGCTTATTAATTCTTCTTTTTTAGAAATATAATAACAATCACCAATAGTTACTTGATTGAGGGCTTTGTAGTTTACTACCATGCATTTTTTTCTCTTTTTTGTTCTGCTGCTTTATTTACCATAAAAACCGGTGAGCTGTGTAGGGATTTGCTTCTGCAAATTACATTTACATAAAGAAGTTCTTGGATGTGTTTGGCAAATTCTTCCTTGTCATCTGGGGAATAAATCATGGGTTTGACCTTGATTACTTTGTTTTTATCCTTTAGTTTAATCTCAGCTATACGCATTGATTTTCGTATTTCTAAAGGATCTTCATAACATATTTCTTTTAATTGCCCTCAGATTTTTTCAAGATCTCTTATGGAATTTAAGTAAGTATTTTATCCAAGAATTTTTGTACTTAAATCTTTGTATATATAATCTTCTTTATTATGAAGAAGACTGATATTTGTAACTTGTGGTTTAGTCTGTTTGACTTCTTCTCCACGTTTATGTTTTTTATGTTGATCTAGGAATTCCTTTATTCCAACAGTTATAGTGCATTTCTTATTTTACTTATTATAGCCCTTTCATTTATTAATGTTGATATACAGATAGTATCCACATTTGGATAAATGGGCTATAAAGATTTAGGAAATTATTTCCGATAAGGAAATCAACTCCTTATTGTTGTTGATAAATAGTAGGGAGGTAAAATTTATCTCCTCCAATTATGATGCCAATATTTCTGGCCACATACTCTAAAGCCATTAGAGTATTATTTGCAATTTTTACCTCTAGTGGTAGTTTTGCTTTTCCCCATAATTCTGTAGGTAAAACGTACTTACTTGCTATGCAGATACTTGCTCCAGTATCTATATATACATGTAGGTGATACTGCTTATATCCCTTAAATTTGCAACCAATTTTTATATATGTGCTATTAGTGTTTGTAATACTTTTTAGATTATTTCTTTCCAAGTTATCCTCAAAATTTGTTTCTTCTAGTGTGAACATGCCTAACCTGTTTATTCTTCTTCACTGATATTTGTGTCACAACTATTTTCTGATTTAGTTTTGAGAAGGTAAATACTTTCATTTTCTGAAATATCTCCTTCAATGGGCTCTAGTTTCATTGCATAAGCTTCTTCTAGGATTTTGACTTTATTTTTAAAATCCTTTCCTGTTCTACTTAGGCATTCATTTGCATAATGCCCCTCTTCGTTGCATATCCAATATTTGCAACTTTTTTTTCCTTAAGGACAAAAGTTGTCATTCTTTTTTATATAAATTTTCCATTAAAAGAATTTCTTATGGAAATGAGGTTTTTCCTTATTTCTAAAGAATTTTCTCCATTTATATCTTTTGAATCGATATATCTTATGAGAAAAGTTTTTATGAAGGGATTTATTTGTATTCTTCTTATGGGATATAACTGTGCATCCATATTTTCATGGTATTGTTGAGAATCCAAGTTAGCTACTCTCTTCCTCTCGTCAAGAACGATTACGCGGAAATACCAATATAAGAGAATAAACAAGAATCAAGCAAGAATAATAAGACACACAAAAGTTCTAGAGGATAGAAGTGGAAAATCCTTTCGGATAAAAAACTACTCCTGAGCAATTCACTATGTAAATCAAATAGGTTACAATGATCTCTCAAAGCTTTCTCAAAGCTTAATGATGGAGTCTCTCAAACCTTAAAGCTTCTCTAAGATTAAACTCTCACAAGATGGTTAATACAATAACCTAGCACCCCTTTATATAATAGAGGGCTCACACCAAGATTAGAAACTTCTAATTTATGTGGGTACAGATCTCGAAGCAAACTGCTACGTCTCACAGTCAAACTTCTAAATCGGAGAGAACTTCTAAAAAAGTTAAACGCCAATCTCGTTCGAACGAGTCAGAAAGTCGTTCGAATGACTTTGTCCTTTTGGGCCAAATTCCAGCAAGCTTGACTCTTCATTCGAAAGGACAACAATATCGTTCGAACGAATCTAACCAGTTTCCAGTCTTGACAAAACATAGCTTCGAGTTCATACCTTAACAGGTATATCAGCATGTTTTTTGTCACAATAAAATCTATCTTTACCTTTAAGTTGCGTGATAATTGTTCTTTGTTGACAAGCCAGTATAATATATTATTTCGCAAACTTAATTCTTCCTCCAAGAGTATCAGGAATAATGATTTGTTTTGTAAACTCTTCTTTGAAGATGTGGGCAATATTCCTTGGAAGCTTATTATAGAACAAAATTCGATAATATTCCTAAACCGATTTACTATGCTTATGATAATATCGTTCATACTCACATGTATATGCATCAAAATAATACATATCACAAATTGTAAGGTAAACAAGATGCCATGCGGCTTGTTCCTCTTCATGGATAAAAAAACTTCTCGTTTGTATTGTTCATTATAATCACCCACCATTTCTTTGTAAATGGCATATGTGACTCTTTTCAAGTAATCTAGTCTTGTTATACACCCTTATCCTAGATATCCTTGTTCCTCTTCTGTAAGTTTGGCAAACCAAGTTTTTACATTTCCACTTAGTTTGTGGTAAATTAACGCTCTCACCGCTGGTAAGTTTATTGTTAATTTTGCAGTGGTTTGGATAATGAGGCTAATCTCAGAACTCCATTATGCTATTAATTTTTATCTATCTCGGATACAATCTATATCCAGCATAGATGCTCCTGACATACCAACTCTTTGTTTAAGCTGATATTCAGCAGAAATACTTCATCTTTGTAAATTAGGCATTCTATCTGTGTGTACATTGGGCTTAATAGGGATAGTTCGGGTTCTTTCGAACTCAGAGTTTACCTCTGGTCTAAATTCAGCCCTTCGTCTTCTTTGTTGTACTTCATTGCCAGCAGTTTGGTTTGTGTTAGAACCTTGACCTTATTCTATGGTAGGTTTTAAGTTCATCTTTTTCTAGAAATTTTCTTCTTCTTCTGACCTAACAAATTCATCATCTTCATATCTATTTTTAGCCATATGGACCTTTTTTCCCAATTCTTTATCATTCATAGACAATAGTCTAATGATGATGTCTAATTCCTTTTCTTCATGATTGTTAAACCTGTCTTTTAAATTTTTCCTAAATGTATTTAACGACATATGGAAATGTTGGTGGTGGCTGTAGATTCTCATGAAAGAATCTTCCTGTTGTAGTTATAACCATAGGTATATTTTGTTGCTGGTTTGATGTGGCCTCTAAAATATTACTTTAGCTTATTTCCTTAGTAATTTACTAGCAGTCGGGCACACACAATCGCGTGTGCCTACAATTATTTGTAAAATTTTGACCTATGTTTTCAAATAGTTTAATATTTCAGGTGTTATACAAAATGTTAATAATAGAGCTGATATCTCAAGCATCGATCAAATGTTCAACATGAATTAACTTCGATTCAAGGTAGAATGGAGTATGGCATTATGCGTAAAATCATTTGTTGCAAGTCTGGGGCTTGAATTATTATTTCCTGTCTTCAATATTAGGAAAACGAAAAAACAAGTCTTCGAGTTATACTTGCATGAATCTTTACAGGGAGCTTGATCATAGTATTTTAGCATATCATTGCATGATAAGCTTTGTTTGAAACTTGAAGGAATGCGAAAACTGATTTTTTGCTTCATATATACGCGTGCTTATAGATTATTTGCAAATTAGGTATCGTCTTGTTTTTATTGTTTCCCCTTTATTTAGTTTCCTACAATTATGTTGCCTCGAAGAGAAGCAGAAAAAAAGAAGAAGTGTAGGTTCATACAATTGTTTGTATCCATCTTAAATAAGCAGCAATACCGACAATTTGGAGCAACAATGAGATAGGAGGAAGAATTCTGCCATAGAAAAAAAATCAAGAACAACTTTAGTTAAAGAGCACATTGGTAGGAGGGATTAAGAGGGAAGACCTTATTAGTTGAGATACTCAAGCCATTAATAGTGCACAATTTCTTTTTACACTGCGCATTCCCTCCTTTTCACCATGGTAATTTGTTTTGTCAACCAAGTAAAGAGGTAAGTCATGTGTTTTAGCCTTAAGTTGAAGAACACGTTTACGATGTTTTTTCCTTGAGAGAAATCGAAGCTTATTGTTACAGGACGTGTTTTTTCTGTTTAACTTATGTATTATAGATATGCTGAATGCACATGTTTTAGACTGGTGATAGTCAATATTTATAATTTTTCATGTTTTACATTTATATCTGGTTTAATACTTGATTCGCGATTCAGCCCTTAGAAACGTAAATCGTGTGAAACCCTAAAAATATAATAATAGCTTACTGAAATAGACTCGTCATACAAGAAAACTTTCGATAAAAGTTGATAAGCAATAAAAATGATAAGAGAAAATCAGCAAAAATACGAATTTACTTACCAAATATGTGTAAAATAGTTGTTACAATACAACCCACATTAATTTGTTGTCTTAATCTTCTTGTACATGTTCTTTTTAGTTTTCTCCATAACGAATAAGTTGCTACATAAAGTGCCTACAAACTCTAATATTATCAAACAAATATAGGTAAAATATTCCCACTTAATCATCCGCCTTTCGATAAAAGTTGATAAGCAATAAAAATACGAATTTACTTACCAAATATGTGTAAAATAGTTGTTACAATACAACCCACATTAATTTGTTGTCTTAATCTTCTTGTACATGTTCTTTTTAGTTTTCTCCATAACGAATAAGTTGTTACATAAAGTGCCTACAAACTCTAATATTATCAAACAAATATAGGTAAAATATTCCCACTTAATCATCCGCTTTTCCACTAAAATGAAATTAGGATTTTGAATGACTGTAACTGATAGGACGAAAAACTGAAACCTGACCTTCCTTCATTAGTAGAATTCAGCTCAAACTTCTGAAATGGGTTGCAGGTTCAGTGAAGAACAAATTGATCAGTTCAAAAGGACAACACTATGTGGATAGGCACAATATAGCATCACGAAACAAAATAAAATAAAATAGAGTGACATAAAAGAAACCAAAATAACAAAGCTGCAAAACAAACCAAAATATATTATAATAAGATAAAAAAAAGTGACCAAATTTTTCTGTAAGAGTGCTCCAGGAGCAATGTGTTTGCATATCAATGTAAATATAAGAATGATTAGTGTAAGTTGGACACAAAATACAATTACAACAACAAAGGTCCAGCTTAGAAGAATCCTTCTCATGATGAACATAGGTCATCTATATAAAGCAGAGTTAAAACATGTGACAATGTACTGAGAAAAGAGTCAAATTGAACCGTAACCTCTTTTTCGTTGTATTTTATAAATAATTTGATTTGGATTGTACACATTTAATAATTTAAATAAGACCATACCACCCTTTACGTGATCTAATCGAATCCCTTACTTCAGTCAATTAAAGCACGTACAAAACCTTACGCGTTGTTGGGTAGCATAATCAAGTGTAAACCAAGCGCAAAACATATTGGACAAAATTTGTAAAAGTAGTAAGCCTTACCTTAACAATACATCCAGCCCCAGTGAGAATATTCTGCGAATTCATACCACGATGGATGATACGGTTGGAATATAAGGAATCAAATCGCTCACCTGAAAATTATCAAAAGTAAATAATAAAAAATTGAGTTTGAATGTAGAGTAATGTTATTACGCTAGAAATAATAACCAGACCAAACCAAACCAAACACCCAAAATCGTAAATCATAAAACATTCAATAAAAGGGATAAATATTTTAGATTTTGAGGGAGAGGGAGAGGGAGAGAGAATTGTTTGAGGCTCTTAATAAGTGGTTTATTAGCTTCTTCGACCTCTTCCATGTTTAAGAATCTCTCAAACCATACACCCATTATGTATCCAACACATCCTGCATCATAACCATATTCTCCTTCTCACCCAAAACCTTAGACCTTACCCTCCTTAGCTCTTGCATATGCCATGCAACACCCAAAATCAAACCCAAAGTATCATAACATAAGTATCAGCTTCGCATGATATCCAGAACACAACTACATGCTTATCTGCATCATACTCCATAAGATTACTCTCATAAATAGTCCTAATATGAAGCTGATGCTTCACAACATAAATAAGCAGTAGGCGCTGAAACACAACACCCGTAAGTATCTCTAGCGTTCTAGACACCTTAGCAACACCGGGTACCGCCGAATGAAGCCTAGCAATACAGACACTCTTTCGTAGCCCCTTAAGTTGGGAGTTCACAAGACGAGTAGCAATATCAATACAAAAAATGAGATTACCAGTCACTTTGGGATCAAGTGTGACACTGCAACCAGTCTTATCGACTCGAAAAATACGTTTAATCCAAGCAACAACCTTATGTGAAGATTAGTTTACTGGTTTATCAAGATTAATGATACCATACCTGATGTAGGTCACCTTCTTCGAAGTAGTTGATCCCAACGCCCAAAGCGCCCAGTAAAAATTCATCCAAAACCCACTAAATCATATACAAAGCATGCGTTGTTTCTCATAAATATTTAATTATTTTGAGGCAAATTATACTCACATACGTACCTTGTATTGAACAAGTTGTACACCCCTTCATGTTGTTCAAGGATGTATTATGAAATCATACCACATACAGCGATACGCCCGTGATTTCTCATATTGAAGAGGATAACATCAAGCATCTTGCCTCCAACATTTTCAAAGTATATATCAATGCCTTCAGGAAAGTACCTGAAAGATCAAAAAATGATAGAAACTGTCAGAGGTGATATCGCTTGGCAAATATTTTTGAAGTGGAGTGTTAATTTCCTCTTCTTCAAAAATAGTATTCCAAGTTGGGAATATAGAGTTTTACTATTTAAGTTGCAAGGAGATGTTGGTAACATCTTCCAATTCTTGCCCCTCGGGTACAAGTAGGCATTAACAATACAAAGTGGATCATAAACTTTGAAGTAAATAGATGGATTAGAATGACTGTAAATTTATAAGATAACAAAAGTGCACATAAATACAACTAACTGCAAGAACTATAAATTGTCAAAGATTAACAAAAGAAAAATAGTATTAGCATATGTCCAAGATCTTCTAGTGTAACTATAGTCACTAACCTTTTCAAAGCTGCATCCAAATCATGTTCTTCTTTATAATTGAATGAAAACATCATCAAACCCGAACTTGTTCTTCAGTAAATCAACCTTGATTGCATCAACCAAAAAGCAAAACAAGACTAAGCAAACTTCATTCCTAGAAATCTATGATCCATGGATGTTTTTTGTAGTCCTGAACTTCTTCGCCAAAATGGACATACTTATACACATACATGGCTGACACACTTTTGACACCCTTCACGAGGCCCACATGAAAACAACTTATGGGATCTTTCTTATTGGGGTATGATACCATTACCATGAATATCATGTATAAAGAGATACAGGCAACTCCAACATTGAACATAGCATCTGCATCTGAATGGAAATTAAAAATTGAAATTGTGCCCATCCATTCAAATCTTAAATTAAGAACCACATTTCATGTGGTTACAAGTGTTGGATTTTTATGTGAAGGATATCCAAAAGGACATAATCCCTTAAATCATCTCTTTGTTGGCCTCAAGTGTGACAAACTATCACAAAAATGTATGAGTCCAATCTAAATTTTTCTTCCAAGTTAAAAGTTAATGTTGGTTAAGTTGGCTGAGCTCCCAAGTTTTTGACTTACTCCTTTCATTACAACTAAAGATTCCAGACATTCTTTGGTTAGGTTATACATTTCAAGATTGAGATTATCTATAACAGTATGTATATAATTACAGCAGACGCCTAAATTAGGTGGATCACTTTGAACAATTTCATTAGATGCCAAATCTATTAGTATTGGTGGTAATTCTATGAGGTTAAGATGATTTGCTTGAATTTGCAGTTAGGGCTACTTGCAACATCCTCTTTAATAATACCTGTAACTGAGTTCTAAGTCTAGCAGTTACCCCAGACTCATCGTTGCTCAAAGAATTTGTGGACAGTTCTCCAAGTACAAGACGACCTTCAAGTAGATGACATAGTGCGGACTCGATCATCTGCAATAGTAACAAGTAAAAATATATTAGAGTATCTCCAGTAACAATGCTAAAATTTCTAAGGAAATCACATAAAATAGTTTGCAAAAACTATTAAAAAAGATCTAGCTAAACATAATATGAAGTGATATTACTAGTTTATGTTCACTGTAAACGGCATGGATCATTTTTAATATTGTGTTTCACACTAAAATTAGGGTATAATCCGGCTCAACTGTGAATAGGAAAGTTAGAACTTATAACTAACTTTAGAGTCTACGTTTTCTGGAGCAAAATGTATTAAACTGGGTTCAAAATGCATATATGATAACATTGTGATTCCCATAATTTTAGTTGAATCCAAGCCGTTTAAGATTGAAACTGAACAGGCCACAAGTATATAAAAGAAAATAGAACAGTAAAAGGTAAGAAGAGGTTAGAAACTTATAATCGTGCCCCCCTGCAACGAACAAACTTATATATCACTGCATAACCGTATTAACTGAAAGGAAAGTTGAGAGAATATACAGTGTTTGAATGAAAAGAGTCTGAGAGCTTCTGTACGAGAGCCGATTGTTCAATCAGAATAGTTAGGTACATGACTGAATGCGTCTTTGGGCCATAAAAATCTATTGACTTCTGCCAGTTCCTCTCAGCCAATGAAGCATATTGCTTAACCCTTTGTAATATGTTCTCGATTCTGGATGATTCAAAATCATGCAAGAACTTCAAGCAACAATCTCTATGATAACAACCTAGTTGAAAATAAGCGCAAGTAGCCTCCTGCTTCCACAAATCTCTCAGTGATTCATACATAGATAATCCCTCCCTTATGGCATCATTTGCTGAATTCACGTACTTTCTAAGCTCCTTCCTCGCCCTTCTATCACGAGTTCCATTTTCACAAACCTCCGCAGAAATATCTTCTCTCGCTAAAAGCCTGCCGAGCATTAAATAGGAATTAGCATATTGGGTATACACATTGTTCCTCAAATTATTTGATAAGCTGACTGAATCTTCGATTGCATTTTACTCTAACCTCACTGCACAATAGTACTTTAGGGATTCACAGTATTCTAGTTTTGCATTCTCAAGAGCTTGGTTGTATGCTTTCTGGAAGAATACAGGTGCTTTGAGATTTCCCATCTTGCATACCATTTCTTCAGCCAGTGCTCTTCTACCATGACCCAGATTACAATTAATCAATATAATGTTTGTATGGTCAGAAACTTCTCTAAATGCTGCTATAACATCTACAATCGCAAGTTCAGCTTTGTCTAACATTTTTCTCTCAAGCTTGTTTCTTCCCAGCTCATTACAAGCCCATCCTTTCTTTTTCACAACTGAAAAAAGCTATGTTGAATCAGCACGAAGTTTGCTTAACATTTTTATGGCATCATTATAACAAGTTACGGCAGCTGGGAGATTGTAATCAAGATCTCCTACTGTAGGACCATTCAAAAATCTGAAAATACCCCCAGATTTTTGCTCAAAGGCTTCTTTCCCACCATCAAGTCCTCCGAAATTAGTAGCTAGAGTGGTAATGGTTTCCCAAGTCTTATCAACTTTTGTCTTGGATGTTTGAACATGAGAATCACTTTTTCTCATGCCTGAATATCCACCTTCACGGCCATTTGCATTTTCCACTTCTAAGCGACCATTTGTTTTTTTAACTGATCTTCTTCCATAAGCTTGTGGGCGCACAGGTCCACTGCTATTACTTCCGTTATTACTGCTACTTGCTCTATCACTCTAGCAGCTACAGTTTATCAAAAGAACACATGCTACATTTTTGTTTAAACTGCCCCAACTTTTTTTTAGCCTTTTTACCTCTTTTTTTCAACTTTAGATGAAAGAGCCAACTCACTATTACGCAGTTTCTTATTTGGTTGAACTGATAACTTTGTACCTCTCATAATGTGAAAATCAACGTAGACATCTCCCAAAAATGTCCATGTATTAGCCCAGAATAGATAAGTATATGAGAATCTATCAATGGATACATGAATGTGGGAGGAACTTATATCTCGCTTTAATGTTTCATTATCCAATAATAACCCCTCTGTCCCGCTACTAACCATAGTCGAGATAAACTGTGCATCATCTAGATATCGGGGCATTGATCCGTAAATGGAACATGCTAAATTGACAACTCTAAGAACTCGATGCAATTGACCATCCTCCTTATAAGCTTGTCCAAGAGCTAAATAGGATTCTCCAAGCAAGAGAACTAGTTTCCATAACTTATAGTCCATCTTAGATCTTGGAAGCCACTCTTGAATATCACAGATTTCAATACAATTAGCATCACCACAAACACATACAGAAAATTGGATTGGTGGTGAAGACCTATCACGAGTTTCCTTCCCATGACCCACCTGTTCATCTGCACTTTGTAGTTGGTGGTTCCATCGGAAAGATTTGATAGCTTGAGATACATGGTGTATTGCAGCCAACTTGGAGGTGATTGGATTAGTAATAGTTTCAACGACATGTGTAGTTTCAGGAATCTAAAATATTGTCATTGTATCCGCATCCCTTGAACTAGGTTCAATAACTTTTAGATCTCCTAACATTCTCGCAGTAGATACACTTGTTTCAAATGTATTCTCTGCAAGTGCCTCCCCTGATTCCTCGAGAATATGTTTATTTTTCCCGATGTGTCTTCCTCTGCAACTTCAGAGTGAGACTTATCATCTAAAACTGATTCAAAAAAACCCATAGGGAAGTCTGAGGATTCATCCTCTACGTCAGTGACTCTAGCTTCATATTCTAACAGAATATATTCGGATGTCAAATCCAACTCCTTGTAACATTTCAAGATCAGCCTTGCAAATTGTTCATGAGCAGATGCACGGAGTACCTGTTTTAGAATAAAATTCATTATATGTTTGATTATATAATTGGTTTTATAAGTTTAAAAATCAAGAGAAGGAATATATCAATAAATTTACCAGACGATCTTGTTCATCTAAGAAATCACGACATTTCTTAAAAAATCTTCCACACTTGGCTCTACTACTAGTGCCTGCATCAATACCCAACATCCATCAGCTACATATAACAAGGTCTTTATGCATAACACCAAGAAAAAAAGTATATACACATACCATAGAAAGTGATAGCCTGTGAGCAAGATGATATAAGAGAATCCTCAAAGAAAATAATGAATCCCTTCTTCCCTTATGCATCAATGATGGAAGAGAGCTTGAACTGTTATCATGTTATCATGTTCTTCAGATGAATGGCTCTTAGGAATAATGGAAAGATCAAATAGTTGAATTACGTCCTCTCCAGCATCTTTATATAGTTTGGGGTATTGAAACATCAAACACAATACACAATACCCAAATCACCAACCCCAAACATCAAACCCCAGGCAACACTCCTCTTCTCCTAAAAATTGAAACAACAACCCCAGACACAATACACAAAATAGGCATCAACAATGCGAAACCCCAATTCTCACGGTGAGAGAGAGAGAGAGGAGTCCTTAAACCTAATTGAGAAGAAGTATGGTGAGAGAGAGAGGAGTCTTCAGCCGAATCAGAGAGAAATCGAAGATAAGATTGAAATTTTGGTAGTTTGCCTTACGATTTGGCGTTTTAGGTTTATATTTAGGCTTCCTAAAACACCCTTTTCGTATATACGAAAACTTATGGGCTGAACTTCCAAAAATACCCCTTCTTTCATTACCTAATTACGATTGAGATGCCTATTTTGGATGGGATTTGGTATATACGAAATGGGGGTATTTTACGATTACAAAAATTGGGAGAGTAGACTAAATAATACTCATGATCTAACGGCTGTGTTATAAACTTAAGTATAGAATTTTCTCAACATGTGTAGGGTAGGGTGATCAACAGCCGAGATTTATTCTAATGGCATAACTATTCCTTTAGTAGTATAGATTTAATTGTATCGCACTTAAGCTTTCTACTTTGAGGGATAATTTTTTTATCTCTTTAATAATTTTGTTTATAGGAGTCTACTGGACTTCATTTTTGACATCTTTTATTTATGTTTGGAGCTCCTTGACACTTGTCATGAGTTCCATAACTTGTGGTAAGAGATGAGTAAAGCATCTCTGTAAATACTCTATCTTATTTTCTCTATTTTTAATAGGTTCCATTAACTTAAAAGGGACCTCTGGAGTGTATCTATTTTCATAGACAATCGTCTAATTTCTGCAATAGATTGGTTATAAGATTCTTCTTTTTCTAATATTTATTTCCTAATTTGGAATTTAAAAGAGCTTCCTAATTCTATTTGTCCATTTTGGACATGGATTAACTTTGGTTGTTGATAACCTAGAAGGGGTTTTTCTATTATATTAAGACTCCAATTTTCTAAAAGTTCGTCAAATTCCTCTATCTGAGATTGGTGAATTTTTCCTATTTCTGAGAAGATGTCATCTATCTCGATCATTTCTTTTTGTTTGAATAACTCACTGTGATGTGAGTTAGTTAAAGCATATCCTACAACATATGTGATGCTGAAAGGATTGTTTCTTGATTTGACCAATTCAGATCTATCCAAATGATGAGTTAGGCATAGTGTTTTATTAAGATCTTTGTCTTGTAGACTTATAGCATACTTTGGGTATACTGAGAAGACTAATTTTTTATAGCTCAGGTTCCCTTGAACCATTCCTAATAATGCATATTTGCGGTTATTGATAGGATTATCAAGTATTGCTACTTTGATAGGTGTATTAATTATTTCTTTGAAGTGAGATTTGATCATAATCTCAATTCCTCCTAGATGTATATAACCAATTTTATTCCTGTATTCTTTTGGGATGACATTCATTCTTAATTTTAAATCTTCTCTTGTGATAAGAGGTAGATTTATTCGTCTTGATGTGTCTTTTATATCAAGATTAAATTCCTTATGGCTAACACCAAAGTATACCAAAATTTTTTTAATAAAAATTCCTGCAATCTTAGAGATATTGCTAGGAATCTTAAATATTTTATTCTTGTCTAAAGAAAGTTTTTTCCTTTATTATTTCATTTAAATTTTCTTTTCTGATAATTAAATCAGTTGAGAAATTTCCTTCTAGTTTATGAACTTCATATAATTCCATTTATGAATTTATATTTTCATGAGACACATGATGTTCATCATCAGATTCCATTGCTAATGAAAACTTTTACAGAATCATTGGCTCTGATACCATTTTTGCGGTAAATGTTCTGGAGGGTGAATAGTGAATAATTAATAGTGAGTGAATAGTGATTACTGTTCATTGTTCATTTTGTGAATAATGATTACTGTTTACGAGAATTTTTAGACTAGTATTTATATACGTACTAAGATAAACTCACAAGTACTACTAAGAAATTAGCACAAGGGCTACTCTTAGACATATAATAAATGAGTTCTAAATTGAGTATATTAAACTCTTAGACACTCTTAGATGTATGTGGGTAATTGAGTGAATAAGAACTGAAATAAGAACTTATAGATATGGCTATCAATGCCTCTGAGAAGATTTTGAGAAAACCTCTTTAATAGCTTTGATGAACAAAGGGTTTACTTAGTTCTCTTTTTATATAGCTAGTGGCACTCAGTGGTTGTGAGTGTTATACACGTGTGATCTTTGAGATGGTTGAGTTGTCTCAGTGGAAGATACAAGTTTTTTCTCGTTGGTTCTATCTTTTTTAAAGTAAAGTACTTTGATGAAAATAGAATACTTTGACTAAAGTAATCAAAGTTAGAGATGGATAATAAAAAGTGGAAATGGGTTTTCTGTGGTTCTTAAAATCTTAACAAAAGATGGAAAACTCAACTTCCTCTTTCAACAAGGTTATTCGGTTTCACCACGGAGTGTCGAGGGTTGCCAATTTTGTTCTTCTGGACTTTAAAAAATGGCGATGAAGATCTTACGTGTCTTTTTCTCTCTCTGAAACAAGAATGAACAACAATTGCTCTCAATGTCATATTGTAGGGCAAATATGATAATTTGTGCTATGTTGTTGGGTGTGCTATGTTTTTATGAAATTATCCCAAACTCCACAAGGGATTTCGAATGTCTTATAAGTTTATGGTGTGATTTTACTATACTTTACAGTCCACATTTAAGTGAAAATATGCCAAAATTTATCTAGTTTAAACCTATTTTATAAAATATTACACCATTTTCCATGTCCCACCCAAACAATCATGGAAAATGGAATTTTCGCGATTTTGATAAAAACCATAGAAATCTAGTTTACTATTTCTGCTATTTTCCACAAACCAAACACACCCTAAAACACAAAAATAAGCAAACATGAGCGTCAATTCTGCCAAACATGAGCGTTAAAGGATAGGCCACTACAAATAGCATAGCAGCAAAAATAACCCTCACTCCAAACATTGAACTGTCCGGTAAAATGTGTCCCCAACATGCCACAAATTGTTTAAACTTCACAATCATGTAAGGTTAAAATTAATTACCTTGCTAAGAGTACAGGGTCGACCCTGACTTTTTTAAGGCCTTGTGCAAAAAATAAAAGTGGGCCTTTTTTTACTTGATTTTTTTTTTGTTTAAAGATTTTTGTTTGTTTGTAATGCTGGGTTTGTAGGCCTGTCTAGATAACTGGGTTTACTTTTGTGACTTGTCTACTCTTAGGTCGAATCTGAACTAGGTTAAGCTTAATGCAATTATTTTTTGTTTGGGCTATAGGCATTTTTTTCAGCCCTGTGACATCACACATGTCGCACACCCCCATAACCGGGCCTGTAAGAGTAGCACGAATACTATCATCACTTGGTTCTGAAGTTTCAATCAATTAAGGAGAGGAAGTGATAGACGTAGAAATACGTAGGATTAATACACCTAAAAATATCGTTTTGTTAAACCCGATTTATTATTTTCTAATGTTAGTAGCATTTTCTTATTTTCAGGCACTTATCAATGTTGGAGCTAATAAGTAGAAAAAGACAACTTTTAGAAGGTACAAACAGCTGAAGCATCTCTAGTAGTCTCTCAAGTACAAGGAAGATGTCTACATTCAATGTACTTGTAGATGTACTCCAAGGAATGAAGATGATGAAGGACTCTACAAGGATTAACTTGAGAAGAATTATTTAGATAGAAGATAGAGTATAAATGAGATATGATTTAGCTGAGATAGGGTTTATCTTTATGTAGAGATAGAGTTTCAGAAATGTAAACAATTCTCTCCTATCTCTTTTAAATAAGAGAACAATTCTATGTATTTTTCATCTCAATTTGGAGTAAAGAAAGCTTACTTTTCAGTAGTTTTTCTCTATTTTATTTTCTATGTTCATAGTTGTAGAATTAAGCTGTGATCGAGCGCCTTTTATGGAGAGCTAGTCTCTGGAGCCTTGGCTAAGGATGACCCTCCGGCGAATGTGAGCTAAAATTGTTAGAATAATAGTAGTTTATAATCTAGAATTCTCTAATTTATAGTAAAGGGGAGTTATCTAGCCATGATAAGTTCAAATTACTTTGGATATGAGGAAAATACAAGATTAGCCATATCTTGTTGTTTTCACGCTCCAGAGAATTATAGATCACTACGGTTGTAATTCTCCGCCTAGCGATGGAGGGAGTTTGCGTACCTGAAATCCGATTGTCCATATGCTTTTAATTATCATAAAGGGTTTTAGCCATAAAGCCTAGTTCTTTGACCCGTGATAGACCTAGCCGTGGCTATAACGAGCGGAAGATCTACCGTTTTTCTATTATTTTAGCAAGTTAAGTCGGAGGAATCCGAAGTCTGGGCATTTTACTTATAATCGTACCAAAATTTTGGAGTTTAGTCGTAGTTAAATTTCATTTTTCAATCCAAAACCCATTTTGATAATTAGTTTAGATTCATTTATTAGTTAATTAAAAAAAATTAGTATTTAATACGTTTACTCCCCGAGGAAATCGACCCCCGCGTGCCATTATTATATTACGGCACCCGTAGTTTTGAGTGGGATATTTAGAGTTTTTCTCACATCAGGAAGTCCCTTAAAAATATGACAAAACTGAGAATCGTGATAAGATCGAAATGATCATAATTTAAAGGTAAATGGTATCCACCCTATTATCTTAGGTTGAGAAAAACCTAAACAGAAAATAAAGCGAACATCGAACTAAGAAACAATTGGAGAAGATAAAATAGGCATATTGAGGTGCAAAGTAAGGAAGATATATTCGAAGAGCGCAAAAAGCAAAAGTGACAGAAAAATCTTCGGCTAATGGTTTTGTTTACCTTACATGAATATCATCAAGGTCATAGTCGAAGTAAGGCAGGTGAATAGAGCATACAAATGCTAACTATGACAATACACATCACATATAGAAAGGAAATATGTCAAAGTTCAACTTATGTCTAGTTTGAACGCGACTCCATCACAAGGACATTTACTATATGTTAATGGAATTTTCAATAGGCCTACTTTAGTAACTAATAAGAAATCCGCGAAAACGATAAAAAAAAATTATTGGAAGGAGCAGCAAGAAATAGAAACTGGAGCTTGATCAGAAGCCAAGCTTGGTCCTTATTAAATAAAAACAATTACATTGTTCAGAGCTTAAACAGAGCTTTTCACTATTGTTAGTTCAGAAAATTTTGTCAGTGATGGGTGTCATGAAACTATGGTGTGCATAAGATTAAATCAATATTATGCATGCACTACAGAACCAAACTTCATATAATGCATATAAGACCTAAAGATCAAGTATAAATGCTTCCAGACAACTAGAAAAAGCACCATTTGTGGGCAAGATAATCAGATGGATTTTTAGGCTTTTAAGAATTCAACATATGACAAGAATCTCACTTATATAGCCTCATATCGACAGCATGCTATTCGGTGAATTGCTTTTCATAATTCTTTCCTTTAGCTAAAGAAAACTGGGGTTGCAAGGCTCTTACCACATATAAAAGACAAAGAAAAAACATGCTAAAGTGCACAATGAAAGCGTCCTTATAAACTGTAAATGCAAGATCCTCTGAAAGAGACCAAATGAAAACATAACCAAAATCTAAGTAAGAAAGCATACAACTACTTCGTCGGAATTTAGAATATCCAAGCAGATGTAGTATAATATCTAAAGTAAATATGAAAAGGGACTAGGCGGGTAATGAGCCAAATGCAAGAACAACTTATATAGTAGCTCACAAGAAGGAAGATATATTGGTAATTTCCCTCTGACCATTGTGCCAGTTATCGCTACCCAGTTGAAAATGACCTCTTTCTCAAGGGGGAACTCTAACACTAATACTGGAAGTATAAAAGGAAAGACTGCAACAGATTACAGTGTGCAAGCAAGCCTATAGGAAAGATTACTAAGAAATATTTCACGCATTTACAGGGAAATCAGTTCACGGGCATCTAAAGGGGCGACACCATGACCATTAGAGGCCAATACAAGCTTATTTGAATTCTACACCACGCATTGCCTTAAATCTCAATATCGGACATTTACTGGATTTGGTTTTCAGTATAACAAAAAGAAGATCTAGCTTGGCATCTCCATTAGTGACCCTAAGAATAATCAAACTAATATGCTCATTACCTCGCTTCCTCTCTCCTCTCTCAAATTATCCCAAGTATAATTCACAATAACAATATCAAATAACATATAAACACCGACATCATCATAAATCAATCCAATCTATCATCTTGCAATCAACAAAGAAACAAACAAATACAATCTGATAAACTCCATCAACATTCCACCTATATATCAACATAATCAAAACCCATAAACCCCAGCTCCTCATGTTCACCAAACAACCCAGAATTCCATATCCACACACATACATACACATTATACCACATTCAACATTAATAGAGAAACATAACCTCAATAAGATTGGCAAAAACACAAAGGTAAAAAACTGTGTATATATTAATATAAAAACAACTCAAATCTGTAGAAATCAGATGAAACATACATTCTCATCTCATTATCATCATCATACCCAAATACATAAAATAAAAAAACCCTGAAAATAGCAAGTACTGTTTGAGAAATCTATCATAAACTATACAGCCTGGCTTCAACCTGTCTGCCTTTCTAACATGTAATGGTCATGTATAATATAGAGCTACATTGCTCTACCCCTCATTTCAAAATGCATGAAAACTTCCTTTGATTGTTACCTCTACTGGAACATGGGCACTCTGGGTATTGCTGAAAATGGAGAATGAGATGCTTTGTTCCTCCATTAATGGATGATGGGCACGAACTGAGAAACCCCACCTTCATTTCTTCTTCTGGGTTTGGGTTTTGTTGGGTTTTCGAGGTTTTAGAGGAGAAGGGAGAGAGGGGTTTAAAGAGGTTGTTTGTTTGGCAGAGTTTTGGGGTCTTGGCCGGTGAAAAGCCCTTTTCAACTCTCTCTCTCTCTTCCATCTTCTTGTTTAAAACACATTACCACTCACCCATATCTCTCTAATCTCCATTTATTATTGTGTATTTGTGTGACTCTCTCTTGGCACCTTTCATTCATAAATATTTAATATTCTTTTTCATTGATTAGAAAACCATGGTGATCCGAGTTCATAATTTATCACCATTTGCTCTTATCATATTAAAACCGGAGAGTTCATCCTAAACCAATTGGCTATGAGAAGACTAGCCCCAGGATATTATATTTTCAACTATAATTTTTTTTTTCTTTCCTTTAATGAGTATGCCTACGGGTATATACGCAACCGTATTATATATATGTACATGGTAGTTGTGACGACCTACCGAACGCCGGCCAAATCCACCAGAGCGTTTTGAGTTCTACCCGAATGTATATGTTCTCTATATCCTAATATAGCTGTACGTCAAGTTTCGTCGCAATCGGATTCGGTTAAGGGGCGAAAAGGGCCAGTACACTTCGTCTCATGTTTTAACGTTTCCTTTTGGAAATTGACTATTTACTTAGTAGCTATATTAAGGAGGAACTTTGGTCCGATCCTCCCCATGACTAAAAGAGCTTTAATGCTTGGTCATCAAGGACCCCGGCTCATGGACTATCTACAAGGGATAGTTATGAGTTCTCTTAGGCCTAGGGAAGGCTAGGGGACATTGTCTCGCAATGCGGGCCGATTTTCCAAAAAGGGCTTCATATGGCGCCGCTATGCCCCGCGGGCTATCCGAGACGCACCGCCCCTTACAGATGGACAATATAAATAGTCCAGGCTCGTCGCCCCTTGAGATATGAGTCCCTTATGTGGAAACCGGCATATTGAGCTACCCTGATCCGCTACAGGACAGGTGTGATTTCCGTACCACGCGCGCGTCGCGAGAGAGTACGCTGTAGGGATTATTGAGGGAACTTTCAGCGTTGTTGCCTATACCGAATACGTATTCGATGACCCCTCACGAGTATCCAGGATTATTCGGATGTCGCTCTAGCATCTGTGAGTTGTATACCACTGGCGCGCCGCGCCCGTGAAGATGGCTGGTACACGCCGACCGAGCGTCCGTGTACGCCGCACGATCCCTTATTCCGCTGTACTCTGGGCACTGTAGAGGCGGTCCCGGGCTGGGCCGTGACAGATGGTATCAGAGCTAGACTTGTTTGGTCTAGGTTTATCCGGGCAAAGCTTCTAGGGCGTTTGTTTGTCAGAGCGTAGATGGATTGTGCCTATGCCTGTCAGAGCAGATCAGAGCCTGTATTCTAGCTCTGACATATGGTATCAGAGCAAAAATAGCTTGGTAAAGCTTAGCTCTTGAGTTGGTTGAGCGTAGATGGATTGTGCCTAAGTCTCTCAGATTCGGTCTAGTGTTGGGCCGAGTTATCAGATCTTGTTAGAGCAGATCTTTGTGATGGTTCCCGAGTTGAAGATGTGGGATACCTACTTGTCAGTTGTGATCTTCAAAGCCGTAGTTGCTCCGTACAGATAATCCAAGCACAGTTGTGAACGCTTGTAGAGTGAGTTGCCTACATGTCAGTTGATATTGGACGCGAGCGAAAGGCTCTATATCTGAGCGCGAGATTGCTCAAGTTAAGTGTGCTTTGGACAATGATGCTAAGAAGAAGGATTGATATTTAAGTTGGACGTGATGGCCTATATCGTTTGTTGTCTCTAGAAGGCTGGTCAGTGTCGCAGATGCTCTATGAAGAATAGTAATATAGCGATCTAGCAGGTTGTTATTGTATTCGGTCCATATCCGCACTGCGAAGTTTAGTAACAGTTGTGATCAAGGACAATTCCCCACAGTAGAGATCGATATGGTCAGTGTCAGTTGCCGAGTACTTTCGTGTGGAAGCCGCGAAGCTTGGTTTGGTTGGAATTCCTTAGTGTCTACAGAAGATTAAAGAATCATGAGAGATACTCGTTGTGATTGTCCTGAGTTGGACACAGAGACGTTCCGGAGGTGAATGTCATAAGCCGAAGATGAAGCGGCATGAAGTAATAGATGAAGACATGGCTTGGGCCTCGAGTTTGCACACAGTGATTTCGTCAGGTAGACGTCGAGGGCAGAGTTTCTCGTTGTTACGCGACATGAACTGCGACCTCCAAGATGGGTTGTCGCTTATCTGCAGTTGGTCCCTAGTTACACAGGACACTGCTTTGCTCACTCAAAGAAGGCAAGATACCGAGTGATATTTGTTCTCTGGCTCCGTAGTGAGTTTCAGGTTTGTCGGCGTTCGAGTGCTCTAGCCGAGTTGATCCATGTTGTTCCACAAGATGGTTCTGGGTCATTTAAGCTCACAGATGGATGAAGACTCACATTTCCGAAGGTTAGTAAGTTATGTGGTTGTCGCAGAACAGAGTTGAACTTCAGTCAGTTGTGCGGGTTACCTCTGACATGATCTCAAATAGAAGATTGCTCGAGGATGAAAGATCTTGAGCGGAATTGGATGTCAGTTTCCTAATTCCTTATCAGTTGGTGGTTGGCGGTAGGGATAGAGTACCCGCGCCTCGTTCTTTGTTTGTATTGATGGAGTATCTTTAGAAGACCATACTCAGTGACAGGTTAGAGTTGGTTGCGTTTGTTGAAGCTAGTTCAAGAGATAAAGAATGGCTACGCTTCAAGTTTAAAGATGATTACGACAGTATGAAGGCTGGTCTCCGCGAGTTTGATAACAGCTGGACATAGCAAGTCAACGAGCTCAGGGCGACAGGTACAGTGACAGTATCTTGTTCCCAAGTTCCCCAAGTACTCAGGTTGGAGTAGGGATGTAGAGATGGAGAAACGCTTCAGTAGTCCGTCAGTTATATGTCACAGCTTTGTTCTCGACGTGGACGTCAAGCTTATTGAGTGTGGGAAGAGCTGTAAGTTGTGACGCAGATATACGCAGGTTTCAGCATGGGTCATTACCACCAGAGTTGGCAAGTACATATGCCAATGTTAAGTCCTCGTCAAAGAAGAGGCATTGAGAAGTCCTCCTTGGAGGGTGAAGTAGATTAGAGTCCTCCGAAGTGGAGAGACCTTGGGGACGCCGGAGTAGCGATCACCCTTCCTGCAGCCAAGTTAGGTGCAGATGCCATCTAGCGTTACATGGGTTAGATGATGGTCTACTATGAAGTGGTAGAGCATAAACGTGGCTGCACAGATAGATGTCTCATGGGTTTTAGAAGTTTACACAGGACGCCTTTATGGCGGACCTCAATGGTTAGCTGGCGGTAGGGATCAGAGTACCCGCGCCTCATTGAGACTATGCTGCCTTCTAGGAGCTACCCTCCCTCGCCCAAGTGAACAATGAGTACCAGTTCAGTTCTATACTGGTAAGGCTAGAGTATCGCATCTTGATGTTGTGTCCCAGATGGTCCGTAAGAAGGGCGGACATGGTTTGAAGACCTTTACAGGGTTGATTGAAAGGCAGTCAGGCAGTTTCAGTGTGCGGCAAATGTTCCGTGCAGTTGGGGAGAGTTACCCCTTTGGTTTTAGAAGACTTGCTCCTTACCACTCGCAGATGAAGAGTGAAGTTTGAAGCCGAGATTCACAAAAGATTGAACTCTCGAGCAGCGAAGGCATTGTGTGACTCGGAAGTGAGCGCACTTTTGGGACGGGATTGTAGATATCCTCGTCGGGCTGTCTGTAGGAGACGCCCTTGGTTTGTCGAGAAGAGCGACATTCCACATAGTGTCAGGGGAAAAGGCGCCTTGCAGCAGGATGCAGCGCATTTCAGAGGGCGCGATGCTAGAGTGCACCGCCCATACATTTTTTAGAAGGTTTGAGACCAAGAGACAATATCCAGACGAGAGGCAGACTCCAGAGTTGGAATCAAGGTCAGTCATCACGCACTTCAGTTGGAAAGGGCGAAGTTAAGGTTCAGTTCTGAAGACACAGTTGTCAGCATCGAGGCTAGCAGTTGGACTCAGTACCCGCTAGTACAGAAGAAGATATAGTACTCTGAACTAAGTGCGGGAGAGTTGTTGGTTTCTTGGTGATGCAGAAGATTGAATCCTTGCAGAGCCGTGTTGAAGAAGGTTCTCGACGAGGACGTCAAGATTATTTTAAGTGCGGGAGGGTGTGACGACCTACCGAACGCCGGCCAAATCTGTCCGAATGTATATGTTTTCTATATCCTAATATAGCTGTACGCCAAGTTTCGTCGCAATCGGATTCGGGTAAGGGGAGAAAAGGGCCAATACGCTTCGTCTCATGTTTTAACGTTTCCTTTTGGAAATTGACTATTTACTTAGTAGCTATATTAAGGAGGAACCTTGGTCCGATCCTCCCCATGACTAAAAGAGCTTTAATGCTTGGTCATCAAGGACCCCGGCTCATGAACTATCTACAAGGGATAGTTATGAGTTCTCCTAGGCCTAGGGAAGGCTAGGGGACATTGCCTCGCAATGCGGGCCGATTTTCCAAAAAGGGCTTCATATGGCGCCGCTATGCCCCGCAGGCTATCCGAGACGCACCGCCCCTTACAGATGGACAATATAAATAGTCCAGGCTCGTCGCCCCTTGAGATATGAGTCCCTTATGTAGAAACCGGCATATTGAGCTACCCTGATCCGCTACAGGACAGGTGTGTTTTCTGTACCTCGCGCGTGTCGCGAGAGAGTACGCTGTAGGGATTATTGAGGGAACTTTCAGCGTTGTTGCCTATACCGAATACGTATTCGATGACCCCTCACGAGTATCCAGGATTATCCGGATGTCGCTCTAGCATCCGTGGGTTGTATGCCACTGGCGCGCCGCGCCCGTGAAGATGGCTGGTACACGCCGACCGAGCGTCCGTGTACGCCGCACGGTCCCTTATTCCGCTGCACTTCGGGGACTGTAGCGGAGGCCCCGGGCTAGGCCGTGACAGTAGTAGTGCTTGCTTGCTGGCATGGAAATATCAATTTCTCATATAGAATTGTTTGTAGGTGGTTGGGTGATACTTAGTAGTAATGCTTGCTGGCATGGAAATATCAATTTCTCATATAGAATTGTTTGTAGGTGGTTGGGTGATACTTAAATGGTTCATTGAGGTAAGGAGGAGACACTCTTTGGCAAGCATTGGTATGTAATGTGCACTACTTCTTACATTCAAAGAAGCCCATCAAATGGTCTCCCAATCACCACCAAAAAGATTCCCTTGTTTCCATTCTAGAATCTAAAAAGTGGGAATAATGGTGGCAGGCCAAATCCTACCCCACAACTATATACCATTTAATCTAAGGGTACCCCTTGTTGTGTCCTTATTAGTGTTATTTTTCTTTCACAAAGACATTGATTTCTGTCCCTGGCAGATCTTACTTTACCTACAAAAACATAGTCTCTATACGAGACAACATGGTAACCTTGAAAATGACTTTTCCCCAAGGGAAACCATTGCCTGTTTCTACTCCCCACTTGGGAAAAGAATAAGGGAATTGTCCCCATCCCCATTTATCAAATGTTGATATCTACCAACATCAACATTGAATTAGGATGACATTATTATCCCATAAATATTAACAACCACTTTTTCAAATCCACACATCTTAAAGATTTGACATGAGAGTTTATTATGTAGATAACTCTTTAGGTAATGGTATTCTCGTGTAATTGGGGTTGTTACTTGTTAAAGGTTATTAATATCGTGATATGCATTGTTTGCTTGGCAATAAATACAATGTAGACATGTAGTGTTGGCAAGTACAATGTAGACATGTAGTGTTGCGTTAATAAGTTCGTTATGTTTTAGCATCCATATGATGCGATGCTTGTCGTTAGTCTGTGTTTTTGCTCCTAGTTTTCGATAAGTGTTCGTTAAAAAGTCTCACTCAACATTATGTATTTGTTGGCACTAACTTAAAAGCCAAGACAAACATACAGGCGGAGAAAGGGAAATGCCGTGTAGGGCTAAATGCTAAACTGGTCTACCAGGTTCAAACATGGGAACGGGATTACTGCAGAAATGGCCTATTAACACTGATGTTTGGAGAGGTCACGGTACTCCTTCGCCTCTACTAAACTTTGAGTTCTGCTTCATTCCTTACTTTTGGATACCAACAAAACATTGGATCTTATAATCAGGTAAAATAATGTTTCTATACTATATTTACATCTAGTCTAAACACGTTTCATTTAAGATTATACGTTTCTACATGTTCAGCAATTGGTGTTATAGTGCACTGCAAGTTTCTTATAGAATATACATAAAGTTGTAAAGAGGGTAGCAATGTTAATGGGAGTTCAGTAGAATTTGAATTAATAAGACAGTGTAGTCTCAGGTCTGGTCTCTTTCGCCTGCTTGTTGAGTTATTATTGCTCAGCCATGGGTACCAGAAAAGCAGCATCTACCTAGATCTTTTTGATATTTTTGGGCTGATAATTTCAGAAGCATTCCTGAAAGTACAGCATAGTATCTGTAGATTCACAACATAAGGTGCCAATTTCCGCTCTAAAGCCTTTGCCCAATGCCTCTCCTTGTATAAATATATAGACGGTCTACATACTAAGAGTAGGTTTCAAAGTATTTAGTCTGGGTCAAGAGCGAGACTGCGAGAGGACCCTCTATTGAGGGTTCCGGTTATATAATTATATTAGATTAGTGGACGGCATTTTATTGTGAATCTACACAGCAGAAGTCAGATTGTAGCGCCTTAGTACAAATCTACATAATAATCCAACTTCTTACTGCAAAATTAAGTTATGTGCCCCTTTAAGCATCTAGCCTTTATATATTGTGAAGTTTTAATTGGTGCCAAGTGTGTATTATCATTTAATTTTCATTAGCTTATTTAAGAAATCCTTGGTAGGGGAGGTGATGCAGCGCGTTATGGAATGAAGGTGTTTTACTATTTACCGATGAAAATACTAACGGTAATTGTGAATCCGACTGACGATTAACTCGACCTTCTTAAAGTTTGAAGATAAACTCAATCAATCAAACAAAGGGATATCTTTGGAAAACATTCCAAGACTTTTTTCATTAATCAAAATCAACTCCATAAACTCTTCTTACAAAATGTCATTTATAGGCAACATTGTGGCGTTTGGGATTCATAACTGACCCCATAACTAAGACTCTTCAATACATAACTCTTAATTAATAATCATAATTATTAAAACTAAACCCATAATAAACACCCATAATTAAAACTCATAACAAGTACCAATAACTAAGACTTAAAGTATTGTAACTACTAAACATTGACCCTTATAATTCCTACTGGTTCCACACTACATGATTCCCCTTCACTTGAGAAAAATTTGTCCTCAAATTTTAGAAGTAGTGTTATCGAAAATCCTTCCCTTAACTCGGCTCATATATCGTCCAACAAACGATAATAATCTACGATGCATCCCACCGTAGAAAACTTTGTTGATATCTTCTAGAAATGTGAAGAGTATAGAGTTCCAAAAGAAACACAATTTTTCATATGTATAAGCCCTTTCGGTAAAATAATGAAACGAGTCTTCGTAGTTTAAACAATTTTGTATCATCACTTTGAATGAAGTGTTCTCATAAGATGAGTTATGGGGCACCTCCTCTATCGCGCCCCAATACGATTTCTTATTACCTTTGAAAATAAAATCCTCCGAGTACTCATCAAATATTGTTGGTAAATTCCATTCAACAAAGACTACTTTTTCTTCAATGCCATAAAGAAAAATTGGTTCATCATTGAGAAAAAGAGTGGAGTGCTTTTAGGGTACTCGTCCATTACCGTCAAAGGACTGCTCTCAAAACCCATCCTCCTAACTCCATGGCAGGACTACATTACCGCCATATGTCGTGCTAGACCCGTTATTTCACCTCGTGTACCATCTTTGTCCATCGGACTCAACCAACTCTCCCAGAACGATGCTAGCTCTGAAACCAACTTATGCAGCGCGTTATGAAATGAAGCGTGTTTTACGATTTACGGATGAAAATACTAACGGTAATTGTGAATCTGGCTGACGATTAACTCGACTTTCCTAAAGTTTGAAGATAAACTCAATCAATCAAACAAAGGGATATTTTTGGAAAACATTCCAAGACTTTTTTCATTCATCAAAATCAACTCCTAAACTCATATTATAAAATGTCATTTATAGGCAACAACGATCTTTGGGATTCATAACTGACCATAACTCCATAACTCTTAAATAATAATCATAACTATCACCCATAACTAAGACTTATAACAAACACCCATATTGAAAACTCTTAAATATTGTAACTCATAAACATAACTCTTAACTAAAGTACCATAACTACTAAAACTAATATTTTAACTAGACTTTTATTTATTGTAACTGCTAAACAACGACCCTTGAAATTCCTACTGGTTCCATACTGCATCATTCCCCTCTGCTTGATAAAAATTCGTCCTCGAATTTTGGAGGTGGTGTTAGCAAAAATCCTCCCCTTAACTTGGCCTATGTATCTTCCAACAAACATCAAAGACAGTGTCTTTCACCACCATAAAAAACTTTGTTGATAATACCCGATATAAAAAAGTATGGAGTTCCATAAAAGCCCTAACTTTTCACACGTATATGCCCTTTCTGAAAAAAAATAATGAAATGGGTCATCGTAGCTTGAATAGTTTTGAACTACCATTTCTTTGAATAAAGTATTCTCATACGATGATTTCTGAGGCACCTCACCTATAACACACCGATACAATTTCTTGTTAATTGCAACATTAGAATCTTCTGAATACACGTCAAATATTGGTTGTAAAACTCAATCAACAAAAACTATTTTTTCTTCAACGCCATAAAGAAAAATTGGTTCACCATTGAAAAGAAAAGTAGAGTGCAAGTATTTAGGGTATTCATCAAGCACCGTCAAAGAATTGTTCTCAAAGCATATCTTCCCAAATCCATGGCAGGACTCCGTCACCAAACTGCCATTTGTCGTGTTAACTCCGCTATTTCACCCCGTGTAACATCTTCTTCCATCGGAATCGATCAACTCTCCAAGAACGTTGCTTGCTTTGATACCAACTGATGCAGCGCGTTATGGAATGAAACGTTTTTTACGATTTACAGATGAAAATACTAACGGTAATTATGAATTTGGCTAACGATTAACTCGACCTTCCTAAAGTTTGAAGATAAACTCAATCAATCAAACAAAGGGATATCTTTGAAAAACATTCCAAGACTCTTTTCATTAATCAAAATCAACTCCCTAAACTCTTCTTACAAAATGTCATTTACAGGCAACATCATGACGCCTGGAATTCATAACTGACCCCATAACTAAGACTCTTCAATACATAACTCTTAATTAATAACAATAATTACTAAAACTAAGACTTATAATAAACACCCATAATTAAGACTCATAACAAACACTAATAACTAAGACTCTTAAGTGTTGTAACTACTAAATATTGACCCTTATAATTCTTACTGGTTCCACACTACATCGGGAGGGGAGGGAGAGAAACAAAAATAAAGTTACACGAGGGCGAAGTTGAGAGATTTTAATTTATGTACAAACAACTATATCCCATGTGATTTTACCGATGTTTGTTAGTCGGTTGTTCTATATCCAAAGCTAAGTTCAATTAGCTATTACCGCAACTAAACACATCCTAAGCTTCACAGTAAATTTGTATATGCTCAAAACCTTAATCTGGGGCCACAAATCACAATCACAATCACAATCACTTACTATGTAAAATGTCTAAAACACCATGAAAGCTAGATTAGGTCTTTAAGTTTGCAGTGTTGTCTTTAGTGTGCCACACTGTGTGGAGAACCTTTAATTTTGATTATATATTTAGAACAAATGCTTTTAATGATGAGAGAACCCCATATGACTCACTCAAATAATCTCCATTAAACCAACTTTGCTCACTTTCAAGTGGAGTTCATGGGACACTATCTATGGTTCACGTAGCCCAGCGAAAAATTCCAGCACTCACAAAGAAAGACAAACCCCTTTACTTTCTCTAATGTTCCCAACCCTTAGATGGAGATATATATTTACATCAACCAATTACAACCCCATCATCTGAACTTGGCCTTGAACACAAAGAATCCACTTTCATCCAAAGCAAAATCGCAATCTTCCTTTTGAGCCTCTTTTTTCAGATCACTCTCATGATATAAAAGAGCAAATAACAGACTCTAAAGTAAAGAGAATGAAATATAGATGCTTGCGTAAAGCAGCTTGTAATACTAGAAATTCCATCAAATCATGTACAAGAATAATAAAACAAGAAACAAAAGGAAAACAGAATCTTCTCTACAATCTTTGTTTAGGAAAAGAAGAAAGAGAGACGGTTATTGCTTTATACTTCCTTTGTTAATTACTTCTACTAAACTCCTAGTCTTTGATCTTGTTTGACAAGTTGCAAGAGTCAAACCTGCATGGATCTGACTCGATCAACAACTGGACGACCTCGTTCATACTTGGGCGAAGAGCGGGAGTTCTACAAGTGCAGCGGATAGATATCCCTAGAACTCTTAGCATTTCATCCCTGAACAATCCTGACAACCTTTTATCTAAGACTTCCTTAGCGCCCTCCTTCGTCTCCACCTTGCATGAAACCCAATAAAGAATATTCTTACTTTCTCCAAATTCTGCCTCTACAGGCTTCTTTCCCGTTATCAGTTCCATGAGTACTACACCGAAACTGTAGATGTCGCACTTTGTGGTTGCCCTAGATGTATATGCATACTCTGGCATAAATATCAATACCAAGAACAATATATTAACCAGAATCGAAAATTAAGATATATTATAGAAAACAATAATGATATTATAAGCTTAGAACTTTTTGTTAAATGTTATATCTCGTATGCACAAACATCAGGCCTGACCTGGGAACATCCATAATAATCGGCAAGATATATATATACCAATATCTATGATATAGGTATCATTTGCATGTTTTGTATCTAGCGCTAACAACATATTCACCCTGTATAGTAATTGAAAACTTATTAAACAAAAGGTGGGGTTCAAATTAGACGTACTCATTAGATTAATGGCCTAATTACCTGGGGCTAAATAGCCGTAAGTCCCTGCGACGACAGTAGTGGTGGAGTCTTTTCCTCCTGCTTGTAAGACCTTTGCAACACCAAAATCTGCGACCTTAGGTTGATAATCTGCACTGAGAAGGATGTTCGTCGACTTGATATCTCTGTGAATGATGGGTGGTAACAGATCATGGTGGAGGTAGGCCAGACCTTGAGCAACACCAAGTGCAATGCTATGCCGGGTAGGCCAATCCAAAGGGGTTCTTCCGCTATGAAGTGCCTCCCAGAGGTTTCCCTTAGGCATATACTCATAAACCAACAGATTTAAATCCAAGCTAGAAAAATAGCTAAACAGCTTAACTATGTTTTTGTGCCTGATGCTTCCAAGAGTCTGGACCTCTGATTTCAGTTCCTTGTCTATTAACATTTGATCCTCCATTGTTGGGTTCTTCGTCTTTTGAGTCCAAAGTTTCTTAACAGCCACCGTTTGCCCGTTGCTCAGTTCTATCTTGTACACAGTCCCAGATCCTCCATGACCCACAATGTTTTTAGGGACAAGGGCTTCAATGATCTCACGCTCGTCAAAAGTTGTCTTATGGAACCTCTTGATGTCATACAAGAATGATGTTGAAGACAAGGTTTCATCATGTTCTTTCGTTTCTCTTTCTCTACTAAAACTTCTTAGAAACAATACAAGCCCAACAAGAATCACAACTAAAATTGAAACTCCAATCACCCAGATGCAGTTTAGCCTCTTCCTACTGTAAGTTCGCGAACACACAGGGAAATGCGTGCCAGATGAGTTAACATAGACAGTAACACAAAGACCAGCATTCTCTAGGAGGCTATCTTCCAATCCTCCTTTAATCAAGGAAGAAGGAATAGGACCTGAGAAGCGATTGTTCGAAAAGTTTATTGAGTTTGGTAGCAAATCGCAAATGCTTTCAGGTATAGTCCCAGTTAAGTGATTGTTAGAAAGGTCGAGAACATTAAGAGATTTCAGGAAAGACAGTGATTTGGGGAGGGAGGAATTTAGCTTGTTATCTTGCAAAAGCAATAAATTAAGCCTTCTTAGGTTTCCGATTTCAGGAGGGATAGGACCAGAAAGGAAATTTTTACTGAGATCAATCTTTACCAGATTACCAGCTTGAGAGATTTCAGGTGGTAAACCACCTGAAATTCTATTGCTTTGGATCAACAACTCTGATAAGTTCTTAGCATTGCCAATCGAATTTGCAATTTGGCCATCTAAAAGATTGTAACCCAAGTCAATGATTGACACATGAGGAAGGGCAAGAAGGCCCTCAGGGATCGATCCTTGTAAATGGTTATAACTAACTCGAAAACGAAGTAGAGAACTGCATGTTGCATAATTCTCAGGTAAAGGACCCGAAAATAGATTTTGCAGAACGCAAAAGTAGAGCAACTTACCTCCTTTGCAGACCTCCCTTGGCAACTCCCCCGATAGACAGTTTTCAGACAAGTCCAAAGCAATAAAGTTTGTCGACGCACCAAGATTAGATGGTACTTTGCCTGTCAAAAAGTTGTCATAGAGTGATAATATGGTCAAAGATGTTGAGTTCCCAATCGCGCTTGGGATTTCTCCACTGAGACTGTTGTTATAAAGCTGAAGAACCTGAAGATTCGGAAGCCTGCAGAGAGACTCTGGTATTTTTCCCGTCAATTGATTGACAGATATATCCAAATCAATAAGCTGCGTTAGATTTCCAAGCTCGTCGGGTATTTCACCACTGAGATGGTAGTTATAGTAAAGCTCGAGCTGTTGTAGGTTCTGCAACTTTCCAATTTCTACCGGTATTCGTCCCTCAAGAAAATTTCCACTCAACTCAAGGTCTTCGAGAGAATCCATATCTCCAATAGACGGAGGAATCTGACCATGCACCATACACGTCGATAATATCATATTTTTCAGCTTCTTTAGGCGAGAGATATCTTCCGGAAGCTTCCACAAGTTGAAACCGCCATTCTCGTTGAAATTCAACACCTCAAGATTGGTGAGGTTAGTTATAGAAATAGGAAATTCTCCGGTGAAAAGATTGTATGACATATCAAGCACTCGGAGAGATCTCATCGGTGTGAAATTTGGTAGTGTTCCAGTAAGGTACAATGAGCTCATATTAAGCTCTTCTAAGAGACTGCAGTTGATAATACCAGAGGGGAAAGGTCCATGGATGTCGTTGTGGCTTACTCGAAGAATGCGCAGTTTAGGCATATAAGAGCATACTTCATCCGGAAAACGTCCTGTGAGCGACCATGTGGAGATGTCTATCTTTACAACATGCCCATATTTGTCACAAACAATGCCCGTATAGTTACAGAAAGAGTTCTCACTGAATATGTTCCAACGAGATAAGGAGTGACCTGAGAGAGACTCCTTCATGAGAGTGAAGAAATGAGATTGGTCATTGATGCTGGTGGATTGGGATGACAGACTGAAGAGAGAAAGAAGGATCATGAAGAGGAGAAGAAAGTATGGGCGGCCCATTTGCAAGGAGTCAATGCTAGCGGAGGCTATGTGGTGGCTGTTGTGGAAAAGGAAGAGGAGGAGGAGATGAGGAAGAGAAGAAGGCTATAAATGGCCTGGTTGAGGAATATTTGGTTGCATTTGTAGTACATAGTGATAATACATAAAGAGGGTTGAGACACAGATAGAGGTGCATATCTTTGCATAAAGAGGCTTTTGGGTTTATGCCCACTAATCTTGTAGGGAATAACATCAATATGAGCTCTTTATACAGATGTGAAAACTGAAAATATCTGCTATCCTACACTTCCCATATACCATCATCGATAAGATCCATGCGATCAGACCTAATCGAATATCTTTATATATCGTCGTTCGAAATGATCACCAGTTGGAATCAGATTCTGAATTTGTATAACTACATTATATTCTTCAGCTAATATTAAAATGGCAAAGATATCATGAATAATTCAGCATTATGGGTATATGATTAGTTTCTTTACATGCAAATACGTCTTATTTCTGAAATTTGTACTTGTTAAGCAGAAATACATTTAGTGGTTCCTAGTCATTGGGCATTTTATTACATTATTATCGCTATTACAAATTATACTTCAGAGTTCAGATTAAATCATGATTAGTTCTGCCCAACTCAATAGTGAGATCTCTCCATTGAAACCTGACAATCATTATATGAAGCAATCAGTCTCAGTGAGAGACAAGACTCTGTAGGTTCTACTATGCTGATTTGGATGGGATAAGGGCATCCATGAATAGATTCATGATGAACCACAAAACATGAATATAAAACATGATCATTAAAAGAACATGATGATAAAGAAATATATCACGGAAGTTATCTTAATCCACAATATTCATTCAACTTCCACTCCCATATAACCTATGACCTATCAGCGGTTCCCAACTTATAGCTAGCTGGATTCTTGGAGTGTCTCCCGAACTAACTTCAGTTGAGAGAAGCAGCTTGCACCAACGCCATATTTGTCCAGGCAGTAGCATAAGCAGCTTCCTCCAGGTGAAGAACGACCTTCCTGCATCGTTCTTTCTTTTTCGGTCTATGATTGTGAAATTTTTAGGTACTTGAGATTGATGGATTATGAATAATTAGGTCAACTAATTAGGTCCAAAAGTCTTTGAATCAATTTTTCAATTACAAAGCACTAATCTAATCCAAATTAATTATATAATATAGTGGCAATAAGCAATAATCAACACACAATATTACTCCTGTCGGAAATCTTTCTCATGAGAAAAACCCACAGGCTGTTGTCGAATCCTCGACAACTAAAATCCACTATGATGAAAGAATTACAAGAAATTAATTACTTATAGACTCGATAAACACATCCCGTGGAGATTAGAAAAAATTTGGATTGAATTGGGTAAGTTACAATCTAAGCAACTTGACTACTTATAGACTACAATAGAAAAGGAAAATACTATACTACCCTTAGCGTTATACTAATATTTATCTCTGACAATTAGCAACTCTATGAGATCAAGCTTTAAAGTTCAATCTTTTCTCTCTCAATCTCTTAAAGTCGCTCTTGGTATGAGTTTCAAAACCCTAAAAAACGAAGTAAGTACTAGTCTCCAAAAATAAAATTTTATATCAAAATTAGCCAAATTAAAAGTTCCTGTTAAAACAACCTGAAACCCGTCCAAATAGGAAGCCTTTTTTGTTCACAGACTAGTTAGTTCGAACATGAAAAGATCTTGTTCGAGCAGCCCGAAACCCATTCAAACAGGATACTTTTTTTGTTCACACATACCATTTAGTTCGAACAGGAAAACTTTTTTATGGTCGAAAAGGGAATCGAATAGAAAAACCATTTTATGGCCATTGATGGTATGTTCGTACTAGAGATTCCCCTGTTCGAATCAAGAATATTTTATTTGATGAAAAAAAAAACTTTTTAAATTGTTTGAACTCATACCAAGGTCCTTCTCAAGTCAAACTTACCTGACATGTAATTTACCTGTTAACTGATAGTGCCAAGCCCAGTTGTGGTTGATCCAACGAACAGTTTCTGACGAGGAGGAACCACGGGATAGACTCTGATAGACTAAGACCTCTCTAAACTAGTTTTAACACGAAATGAGACCAATTCAAATATGAATGTTTGAGATTAAACTTCAATTACACTCCCTGTGAGCATTTTTTGCTTCTATATAGCATATTTAGCTCCTCAAATAAGTTTTAACTACTTTTGCTGGAACACATCCCTCCAAAATAATTCCAATCAAACCTTTGACGGATATGCTAAGATAAAAAAGAATCATAAGTTAACGAGTTGCACTGTGCAATTCATCGAATAACAGTGAAATACGGATATAGTTACAAGTTAAGTTCTAACTGTTTGAATGGTTCATACGTTTAGTCTCTCTAAACCCTTCTTTGAGATAAACAACATTTAATTTTTTATTCTAAAACCATTTGATCCATGATAAAGAAAATACTCATCAAATCCAACAAATTTTATTGACTCTTAACATAAGTACTATAAACTTCCTTGATATATCTCCTTAGAGTAGGATTTTTGATATTTGGGTAGAATCTATAATACTAAAGGAATAGTTATGCCATAAGCAATTTCGGGTTGTTGCCTATATACCAAATCCACATCTCAATTGTATTTACCTGATAAAAAAATGGGTATAAATGGAAGTCCAACACAGAACTTTTTGTATATACGAAAATATTTTGGGAAGCCTAAATATAAAATCAGAGATATTACTGTAAATTTTCGTCCGACATTTCGTCTCTCCCAAACCCGCGAAACTCCTCTCTTCCAAACCCAAACAAAACCTTTTCTTCCCCATCTTTCTCTCTCTCTTTGAGACGACTTCAATGTCCACTTTTATTCATGACCCAATCTTTGTCGTCATCTTCAATTACAGTCTCATCCAACATCAACGATAGCAACTACATCGATTCCAGACTGGTAGTGGTTTTGGGAGCTTTCAAAACGATGGGGTTCTTAGCAACAACGATGGAGGAGGGGGGTGGGAACACCAGTGAGACTGAATTTGGGTTTCAGAGAAATGAGTTTCGGCAAAGCCCTTTAGTTGGAACTGTACAGATCTATGATCAACATGTTTTTCTCTGTTATAAGAACCCCCAAGTTTGGCCTCCTCATGTTGAAGCAGCGGAGTTCGATCGATTGTCTATGCTTCTTTCAGTTGAGTTGTTGGCCAGGAAAGCTCAGATGAAGAAACAAGTTTGTTATTTTGATTTTAGATTGATTGGGTGTTTTTTTTAGTTGGTGATGTGAATTAAAGTATGGATCTTGGAGGGTTTAGAGGAGTTTTTTTTTTGTAACAAATGGGAGTATATTATACAAAGATGGAAGGTACAGTATTGTGGTGGTTGGCGTCTATGATGGGCAGTCTACCTTTGCTTCTATTGTTACTATGGTCGTGAAATGAGATCAGGTTCTTAGTCCCTCTCAAAGCTAGAATGGGCAACACTAAAATCCCTCCAGGTCAAATGGGTCTACCCGTTCTAGGGGAACTGCTGAATTTCCTTTGGTACTTCAAGATTGTGGGTCGACCCGATGATTTCATCATATCCAAGCGGGAAAGGTTAGTGCGTTACTCATTTTATTTTAACTCTGAGAAATACTGAAACTACTACTAGAAACATTGTTCCTCGGACTTGAAAAATGTAATTTTAATCTTGAAATAGTTGTTAGGCGCTTCTACATAGAGATAACTCTTTTAGGAATTCCCTTGTTTCTTAGCATTTTGTCAAAGCCTCTCGTAAATCGTAATGAAATGCTAAGAAGAGGATTTGCACAGTTTAACTTACATGTGATGATGGCTTAAGTTTCTGTATGAGTTGTTTTGTTTTACCATGCAGTCCCATATAATTCATTTTTACTTTAGCAGATGTCTAATAGTTTCCCAAAATGAAATATAGATAGTTGGCAAAATTGTGTAATAAGATATGGAGATGGAGTAGAAATGTACAGAACTTACCTCTTTGGATCTCCATCTATCATCGGATGCTCCCCCGCCTTTAACAAGTTTGTTATGCAAAACGACGATCTATTTCCCATCAGATGGCCTGCACTAGACATTGTAGGCCAGAAATCTCTTGTAGTATTGAATGGCAAAGCCCATGCAAGGCTTAGAAGCTATGTCTCCAATGCAATCAACAAGCCTGAGGCTCTCAAGAAAATCGCAAAATTGGTGCAACCGCGTATTGTGGACTTTCTTTGTTCGTGGGTAGAGAAAGGAAAAATTAGAGGAATTGAGGAGACCAGGAAGGTTTGTTCTAAGAAACTTTTTTTGTTCTCGTCTATGACATATTCTACTTGGTCTATTGAAGGGAAATATAATGATATTTTCTTATGTTAACGTGCCAGGAAATCTTCGAAATCATTGGAAAAATGTTTGCCAACCTCGAGCCAGGCCCGGTTTTGGACGAAGTTTCCCCGGTGCTTTGAAGACCTTGTGAAAGGTGTTAGAGCGCAGCCAATCAATCTTCTAGGAACTGCCTATCATCACGCCCTTCAGATTAGATAGAAGAAACTGCAATTTTGCGCTAGGGGAAATTGTTTTTGGTTAAAAATTTTGGTACATTTTGATCTGATAATAAACTGTATAATGCAGTGTAGAAAAAAACTTATGGCGATATTCAGGCAGAACTGGAAAAGAAAAAAGGGAATGGAAGTGAAGAGGGCGATGATCTGACGGATGGATTGATGAGGATTAAATAAGAACATGGGGAGACACTATGCGATGACGAGGTGCTCTATAATATTGTCTCGTTAGTACTTGTTGGCTACGAATCAACTTCCCTTGCTTCAATGTGGGCCCTCTATTACCTCGCCAAATACCCTGATGTGCTTCAGAAACTTTGAGTATACAATGACTACCAAGAATATCTAATGTTAATATACAATTTCGGCATATATCTTACTCTAAGTTTGGTATTTAGCTTTCCTCATTGAATTGCAGGAAGAGAATAATGCAGTAAGCAACAAAAAGAGAGGGGATTTTAATACTAGTGAAGACCTGCAAAATTGAATTACACAAACAAGGTCTATAATCGTAATTTTAAAATTAATTTAGCTTGTTTATGTGATGTTGCAACTGAACATCGCTTCCAACCTTAAACACTAGCTGTTTGTATATGTTATTGGGTTTTATGGAGCTAGATGATACTGTCAAAACCTTATTTTTGTACATCTCTTGGAAATAGCGAGATTTTTTGTTTTTACGTTCTTCCTTTGACCGTAATACATTTCACAAGGATTGAGATCCCAGTTTTTTTTGCTCATAAATGTGTGCATGATGATTGGGTATTCTTATTTCTTATGCAGGTAGTAGAAGAAACAATAAGAATGGCAAATATTGCAGTTTTTACCTTCCGATTAGTTAGTTAAGATACTGAGTACAAAGGTAACTGACTAAGAACCTGCAAGGTACATCATATTAGGGTTGTACATAAAACCGACCAACCCGCCAACCCGACCCAGACCGATCTGAACCGACTGATTTGGTCCGGTTTTGATCACAACCCAGGTCGGTTTCAGTTTAAAATATAACAACCCGATTATTATCGGTTCGGTTTTGGATTACTAGGTTTGGTAATCGGGTTGGACCCGAACCGACCTGTGTTATATATATAACTCTACAAACCCTAACAGCCTTCATCTCTCTCTCACAAAAACTTAAGCAGCCGACCTCCTTCCTCTCTCCCACCACATCTTTATACGACAAGTACTCCTTGGTATTCATCGGAGGAACCATTCTGTTCTTCTTCTCAAGTCTACTCCCAAACTCTATTTGTTGGACAATTATCTTCTTCTCCTTCTTAGTTATGTTTATCTCAGCTTGCACTTCCTTCCACTTATCAGGGACCAAGTTCTCGGGATCGAACTCCATCGATGACTTCGATTTCTTCTTAATGGGGTTGCTCCCATTGGACTCAAAGTCATTTTGAAGAAATGGGTCTTCAAAAATGTTGTCTTCAAAGGCAACGCAGTCTCCAACAACGTGTTCTTCTTCTTCTGGGTGCTGTGGGTATGAGTGGTTTTGAGGTTGAGGTTGATACCTTTGGTTTGAAGGAGAGAAGGAATTGAGATAAACAGAAAGAGATAGAGAGATGGGTTTTCTTTGGGTTTGGGTTTGGTTTGAAGAGGGAAAGCTTGGAGGAGAGAGTGTTAATGGAGAACAATAGAGGATTGAGAAGAGTTGGGTTTGGGGTTTTAGGAAAGATGTTAAGACTTCATGTCCATTGTAAAATGGAAACTGGACTCTGTTACAGAATGAAGGATGGATGACAGAAATGTCGTTTTTAAGTTAGCAACGAATATGAAGGTTTGTTGTTTTTTGTAGGAAAAAATTAATAACTTGCCGAATAATGTCGTTTTATTCGGAAATGTATATCGGTTGGGTTTGCATCTGGGTGGGTTATCTATTTGGTTCAATGTGGGATAGGTTTGCATCTGAAAATACTAACAAACCGAACTCAAGACCCGACCCGACCAACCCGGTTTGGTTCCGGTTCCGGTTATGCACATGGTCGGTTTAGGTCCAGGTCCATAATTTGATAACCCGATGAGTTCGGGTCGGATCACTAAAATGCCTGGACCCAGCCTGACCCGACCCGAGTACAGCCCTACATCATATACTCATAACCCAATTGTGCTGGAAAATGTTGCAAAGCAAGGATGCATTTACAATAGTTTATAGTAATTTCCATCATTTATAGCTCTTCAAACGAGAACTGTAAATGGTGTAAAAATCAAGTTATATATGGCATTCTTAGCAACCTTGATTGTGACTTTTAGGTCATATGCTCCCTAAAGGTTAGAAAGTTCTTGTGTGGCTTCGTTGCATGCATAATGATCCTAATAACTTTTATAACCCAATGTGTTTTTAAACCCAGACAGATGGAATGTAAGATAACGGTTCTGTCATTCCTTCTTAGGTAATCGTTAACAACCTTAGCTTTGGCCAAATTACTGAACATATATAGAATTGACATTCTTAACAACCTCCAAAGCCTGGCATGTATAAAGTATTTGGAGGGGGTGCAAGGATTTGTGCATGGAAAAATCTTGCTCGGCTTCAACTTGCAATTTACCTTCACCATTTAGCTATGGGATTCAAGATCAGGATTTGGTATATACAAAATAGGGGTATTTTAGGATTAAATAAATTGTGAGAATAGATGAAATAACCCTTATGATCTAACGGCTGTTGCAATTCCATGTATTTATTGTTATAACCTAAACCATATATTTTCCTCAACGTGTGTAGGATAGTGTGATCAACAACCAAAATTAATTATCATGGCATGGTTGTTCCTTTAGTATTATAGATTTGAAGCTTAGTTGTGGATTTTGGAGGTTTAAAAAGGGTTTTAGGAAATGGATTTTGGAGGAGGTTTTAGTAGATTGGGAGTGTGGGGTCATTGTTAATTTTGAAGATAAGGTGTGGATTTAGAGGTTAAAAGTTGTAGTTTTGGAGGTTTAAGAAGATTTTTAGCAAATGAGGACCATGGAGTTTGTATGTTTGGAATTTTGCGTCATCCATAGGTATCACTGTTACTATTATAGAAACCTTTTATTGGGTCCTTTATTGGAAATAAATTGTTGCGGTTTGTGAACTATATGGTTTATCCTTCAGTTAAAACACATTTTTTGCATGTATCATGAGCTGCCTTAGAGTCTTATTAAGAATTCTGGTGATTTATTCTTCGATTGAAGTGCTTAGCTCGTAAATTTTGAAGATTTTTTTCTTGAGGGGTTTAGTAGGGAGGTAGTTCTTAGAAGTTTTTTGCAGCTTATCATGGTAGGTATGTAGAAGGTACTTAGTAATTGGCATCTTATGGATGAGATTTTCAGTTCATTTAGTAGTAAAATCCTTGGAGAGCTTCTTATGCTAATTACTAGAATTAGTAGTTAGCATTGATGAAAAGATAATTACTGGACTACAAAAATAAAGAAAAAAGGGAAGGGAGAAATAGTTTTAGGTTTCTTCACTTTTTTTTGTAATACGATGGGACGGAGACATCAAATGGAGATGTAATAATCTTTCCAGACATGATTAGATATAGGTTATTCATATTTTGGTTGGAATATATTTGAGCTCTCTCTTATACTTTTTGTTCCTTTCTTCCAATCAATTTATATTTTGGTTGAAGTAGGCGGCTTACGCATTTTGATGTTAATGCATTTGTAAAAGAAGTGTTCGTAATAGATAGTGAATGGCTGCCAGGTACACCTAAAACACTAAGGGGTTCATACATTTTTCGTATGCTCTCATGGAAGCCGGGATCGCCGGTGTGGCGTTTGTGGGCCCCCACTAGTTACAAAATTCCAGGAAGAAATAGATGCATGTGGTCTCCAAAGTCAAGTGTTCGTTAGTCCGTGTTCAAATATTGGTGGACACAAGTATGCTGGAAATGTTATCATATTTAGTCGAACTACCAACTGCAGAGTGGCGGGTCACTGGTAAGGGTGTGAACTCCAATTTTATAGATTTGCATTTTTGCATAATTTTCAGGGTTAGGTTTATATATTTACTTATGCCACAACTTTTTGGTAAATACTAAATTGGGATAAACCATGTTCTTACAAGTAATTATTCATTTTATCATTTTTGCTATCTTCTATAGGTATGGATATGTTACCCTTGATGATGTACATATTTTGCTTGATCAACATATTGGGAAAGGAGAAATTATAGACCGATTGTAGAGGAAGAGTTACTTCATTTATTTATATTCTTCTTATAAATAAGTTGTGTGTGATGTATCAATGTTTTCTTATTTCGGCATTTATGTAAATATGGTTATTTGTTTTGCCTATAAAAGAGTAGGACTTGAAATATTCTCTATCATGAATTATTACCTCCTTTTCTTTTTGATAAAGATGATTTATTACTTGTCTTCTGACTTCTGGGCAAGAACTTTAGGAAGTGAGGGAGGATACGGAGTATGTGATCACTTAGTCAAACCAAATAATGCAGTTTCGAGATTTGGCCCCCTTATCTTGGTCGAATCCCTTCTTCTCCAAGGTTTAAGATCTCCCCTTTTAATTAGCTGTTAATTCCCTAATCTTTTGCTTGAAATTAAAGCATTAGGATATTCGTGGGTAAGAAGGTTTGGTTATCTTCATCAATCTCTACTGTATGTCAATTTCATCGTTGATAATCTACAAGGTATTGAGGGATTTCAGCTTTTCTTCGTTAATAAATCAACCCCATTTCCGATAACCAGCTTCATATATATTCCTCTTTGTAGCTCTATAAGAACAACCAGGACATTTGGAGTCATTAAATAGTATTAGACTACTTTGTGTGCTTGAGACAGAAGACTCCACCTACCAGGATGCCTTGTTTGATCTCTCTACTCGATTGGAAACTTTACAGGTGTTCTTTTATTATTCTTCTTAGGCGTCGAAAGCCAAAAAAGATTATCGAGGCTACAAATAATGTAAGACTCTCTCTCTCTCTCTCTCTCTCTCTCTCTCTCTCTCTCTCTCTCTCTCTCTCTCTTACATACATTACACAACATCGGCTCACATTATTAGGGCATCTTATAGTTTTCTCATTTAACTAAAGGAGTACAAGCCATTTTTCACAGGCCAAACATTCAGAAAAATTATATGCTAGTGAGGTGAAAATAAGAAAAGAAATGGAGAAAGATTTGGCAAGAGAAACTCATGAGCTAAATAGTATGACTAGCTAGCTAGAGGAAGTCAAGGAACTCTCTACCGTTGAGGGCCAAAAAAGGGAACTATAGATACAAATTTGTGATTCAAAAGATATGGTAAAGGAGTTGGAGGTGAAACATGTCTCTTTTGTGGAGCTCATGAAAACAATGAAGGAAGAATGAGGAAGATTGGAGTTAGCACGTGATGAGACTGTCACACAAGCCGCAGAGCTTAGGATATCGAGAGTAAAAATAGCTACCTTGCAGACTCCTCAATTCTTATCTGATTTTTCTTTATTGGAGATTAAAGAAGCAACTCATAGTTTTGACCAATCTCTAAATATAGGAGGAGAAAGTGGGAGTGTGTACAGAGGATTCCTTCGCAACACTGGGGTGCCTATTAAAATGCTACAGTCTAATAGCTTGGAAGGTTGCTCAGAATTTCAAGTAGAGGTAAATATGATAGATGTATTATGTATTTTGTTTGTGTAGCGGCTTCATTTTGTGTCAGTTGTCAAAAGTGCTATTATTGAACAGTTTTTACCACTAATATGGATTTGGCACCTGAAACTTTAATTTTTGGGGGTTTGTTTTTTCCTCAAAATTCCTTAAGTTTAAATGGCATATGAAAGAGTTTTCTTCTTCTAAATAAGATGTGAATCAACTAGACTTATTATGTGCTAAATGTGCATAATGGTTTTAGGTAAAAATACCCCCATGAGCCGTAATAAGTTTTATACATTTTCTTAAAAAGCTAAGATTCAGTTAGTAGGCTTGGATTGCACAAAATCTTAATCTGCTCCATGGATTTTAGGTGGACATTTCGAGTAGAATGAGGCATCCTAACCTATTTACCCTTATTGGAACCTGTCTAGAGGCCTCTACTCTTGTTTATGACTACCTCCCTAATTGCAGCCTTAAAGACCGGCTTGTGTGCAAGGACGACACTCCCCCTCTATCTTGGCAAGCAAGGATAAGGATATATATTGAGGTATTCCACCCTTATCTTGCTACATTCCAACAACCCCAAAAGCATCATCCACGGTGATCTCAAGTCCGTTACTATCCTCTTAGATGCAAATTTGACTTCCAAACTAAGTGACTTTGGCACATCTCGCCTCTCCTCTAAAAAAGACTCAAAGGGCACCTCTACGTACATGGATCCTGAGTTCTTAAAAACTGGAGAACTTATACCAAGTTCAGACGTATATTCTTTTAGGAATATATTATTATGGCTCTTAACTGGGTGACATGCATTGGATATAGAAATAGAGATGGAAACTGCATTGGTAAAAGGTAAATTGGGTGATATATTGGATGCTTATGCTGGAGATTGGCCCCTTATGCAGGCAAAGTTGTTGGCCCATTTAGCATTGAGGTTCTGCAGTATAAATTGTAAGAACAGGTCCGACCTTGGTTCAGAAATATGAAGGGTTCTTGGGCCGATGAAGGTTTTATGTGGAACTTCGACTTCTTTTCGATTAAGATATGAGGAGAATTGCCAGGATCCTTCATATTTCAGGTCAGTTGTTACTGTGGAAATCATTATTCTTCAAGCATTTCTTGATACATATAGATGTTGTTGGAATTGAATTTATAATACTGATATTGGTTTCTTGAAAAACATGCAGGAAACCATGCAGGATCCTCACATTGCAGTGGATGGTTTTACGTATGAAGCTGAGGCGATAAAAGGATGGATAGATAGAGGCCATAAATCCTCACCCATGACAAACCTTGAACTTGAACATTGCAACCTTAATTCCAAATCTCTCTCTCCGCTCTACGATTCAAGAATGGCAGCAATAGCCCTAATTCTTCTTTTTCCCTTTTCACTATATACGTTAATGTTCGTACAACTTTCGCTTTATCTTTTAGCTTAAGTTGGAGTATTTCGACTGAAAGCGAGAGACACGGTGTAATTTCTTAGTTTGTTTGATGATGGGATGGTCCTCAGAGTTCCGAATTTTGGGTTTGTGGTTATTTTTGGCTGTGAATACTAACCAAAACTTGGTGTTTTTGGCTGAATTGAGAGTTGGCATTACCGGCAGATATGGCTAATTTAGACACCACTGCCAAACAAAAAAAATATTTATTGGGTCGGTCGAATACAGAGGTAATTCATAACTTATAGATTTAGGTCTGGCCTCTCTTACTAATGACTTATACGGATCTATATCTAATCCCTTAGGATATTCGATTAAACTAGAAGAAAAATTCATTTAACTCTGAGCCTCACGTCTATCTAGAGAACTCAAGCATTTGAAATTTAAATTTTTGGAGTACCAAACTTGGTCCCCCATCCAATCCTGCAACAAACTAACTGCCAATTGTCTGCCATAACTACAATCCCATTTCCAGCCCTTTTCATGAACTCCTTACTTTAGCCTCACATGATCTGCATACATATTCTTGATTTGGACTCTACTGACGTGATAAAACATAATTTCACTAGATAAGGCAAATTAAAAACCAAATAAAATGTTCTACTAGAAACATACTCTTGATTTGGACTCTACTAACGTGATAAAATATGATTTCACTAGATAGGGCAAAAAAAATTGACTTTATAAATACATGCTAAAGACCAACTAGGATTACTCCTATTATCTTCTTTTCCCTCAATTGAACCGGTAAGTCCATCAAACTCCTCCATTAATAATTTATTCTACTTATTGTTATGTAGTCTTTTTTTTACCATTTCTACTTCTTTTTTTCATTTACAATACTACACAACTATCTCTAACATCGATCACAATGATATGGTTTAATCTATGTGATCTACTTACTTTATGTTTTCACTTAAAGTGGGGTTCTTAATTGTATTGATTCAATATGAATGAGCTCTACAATGGATCACAAGAATCCCTAAGTTTGCTGTTATGAGATAGTTATGGTAACTTGGTATTTGCATATGATTTATAAACCCTATCGGTTAGGGTTTCTAACTTTCTCTCTTTTACAGAGGTTGCCAATACTTAATTCTTGCCTAATTTAACCTTAGATTTCAGCAAAGACCAGTAAAGTTTAAGAATTTGGTAACTTTATATAATGTCTATCTACAAACCCAGTATAACCACGATCAAAATAAAACCTAAAAATTTACCAACAATAGTTTATTTAGATTCTTTTACAATATTGCAAAGTTTGAAAAGTATGGTTTACTGCATGTAGATATGGACTTCATTGATATCAGTAGACTCCATGCAACACTTTCCAACGACTCCCCAAACCAGGTGTTCTTGATAAAGTTCTGCTTGCAATTGACTACGATTCTGACTTGTTAAACGATTAACTTCCTAACTATGAATGTTATCGATACAATAACTGATCCTCCTCACACTAAAGTCATGGAACTACCATTATGGAACCTATTTGACAATTACGACTGTAGAGAAATCGTTAAACACTTGAAGAGTATTTGCCAAGAAGACCCTAATATCCAACTTGGAGATGATTTTTGGAATAATCATTACGATTGGTTACTAACACATTTCAAGGAAAATGCATTAGGTCATGCAATAAAACCAAGGTGAATCAAACTATTGACCTAGCAATAAAACCAACAAACCTGACCACTGAGCTAATACGTATATATTATTTAATGTTCAGTGGCTCAAATATTATCTATAAGCCATTTTTTTTCCTAATGCAAAGTAAAAAACTTCAATATTTCCCATAGTCATTAAGGCCATTTCTATGAGTATATATAAACTTTGTACTCGCTAGATTCATTATACTATATTCATTAGATCTTATGCAAAATCAAATACTAATTTCTTGCATATCCTACGCAGTTGAGGTATGTCTGACAATAATGATGACCCCAATATCTATAATGACTTAAGAGATTTGAAGTCTAACACTTCAAATTGGAGAATTCGAGCAAGAATATCAAGAATCTAGTCTGTCACGGACTTCTGAGACCAGACTAAAATAACAAGCACCAACATGGTTTTGATTAACCAAAGGGTAAATATTATTTTCTCGACAAGTCATACCTATAATCTATAGTATATTAATTGATAATATTTGTTTACTTGCATACAGGGAGATCAAATTGAAGCCAACTGCCCTAAAATATGTATGCTCAAGTTCTCTAGATATTTGAGAGAGTGCATCATAATTGATATAGCAAATGGTTATGTCGTATTCAGCAGCGGCTTATACCAACCACTTGATAACCAATTGAAGATCCAATTCCCAGACAAGGCCATCATCAAACAACTAGATGACACTAAGAACATCCCACTCTTACGATTTAATTTTTGTGATTTCAACAATCTCGATCGTTTTGCAAACAAAAGTGACAAAACAGCAAGTAAATACTTAGCTACAACCTTTCTCTAACTTTACTTACACACTATTTAATTATGTCTTATCAATCAAATTCCAGATATTATTGGTCGTATCATAGACGTAAGACCTACCACACCCCAACAAGCAAAGAATGGAACAGAGGTCTTTATAAAAAATACAATGATCAAAAAGAGAGGTACTTAAGTATTATTTTGGTGGTTGCATTGTACAACACTTAATTCCTAATAGTTTTATTCAATTCCATAACAGGGGCACTCAACTATTAATAACGTTATGTCTACGAGATCTGTTAAAGAATGGAAAGGTTATAAATATACATACTAAATTAATATATTTTATTTACCATCAAGAATGGACATCTATTATGTGGAATAGCCGAAATTTTAGATTTCAATAGGCGGCCATTTATCACCCTGTGTCAACAATTGTGTGCACATATTAAAGAACATTAATAATATTATATTTAAACATATCTTGCACTATATATCATGAATGTTTTTAAGTGTCTATATCCACAGGTAACATCACCATGAATTCTACCTATGCTACGGTAATGGTGCATTTTTTGGGAGGAAAACCTTTACCAATACTTGTTCGTAAGGATTGCGTAATAAAGAACTATCGACCAAGATTTTACGTAGAAAACTCAGCAGAAACTGAGAAAAACCACGACCTCGAGGAGGATTTGATGTAAAATCTAGTAGATGCTAGTTATTATAAGTTTTTTGAGTATTGCTTATATTTAGGATAGAGGAATGTTAGATGTGCGGTCCTTTAAAACCTATTCTCAGCCTGTATTTATAACATAAACAAGCAGTTTACAAAAAGAAAGAAAAAGTCTCATATTCCGGAGGTAGTGGGCGAACTTTGTGGATCTCTAACAGTTATTTCTTGACCGGGCAACAACGGTTACTTTTGGTATGTCAAGTCTGGGGAATATGATACTACAATCTCCCCATTCTCGATAGAAGTACTTATAGTTGTGTTAAGAAGAAAACTGGAATCTGAAGAGGTTGTCCAATACTTTCAGAAGTCAACATATGTTATTACCGAGGTCAAGGTTATCTGTATTTGGTCAAGTTGGTTTCGAGATGAAATTAATGTTATTCATTGAATATTGTTTAAGGATATTGGGTATAAATAGGAGGTTTATGGATAGTGGATGGTGGTGTTTGGTGGAATGAGATCGCCCCAAGTATGATTTAATATTGGGTTCGGGTTTGAAGACGGTGATCGTTCTGACGAAATCTGGCATAGACCGAGAGACGAGAACTTGTTAAGTGATTGGAACAAAGCATTAAGGTGGGAAAAAAGATCAAACAGAGATGAGATGTATCGGTTGGAAGTAGTGGGAACATCATACGGTGGTGAAGGTAATGTTTGGAGTCAGTTGGGGGGTTCAGGGGTAACTGTCATTACTGGTGATGAAGAGATGAAGCTTGGATGGGCATCCAGAGATATTACTGAACATGTGGGTGTACTTGCAAAAAAAAATTGTCATTTTCCTGCTGAAGCATCTCTTTAAAAGTTTATTGACTTGAGATTCATTGAGCTTCGAGGACTAGAAAGAGGCTTTAATGTCCGATTCTGGTGAAAAGAAAATAATGCAAATATTAACATGTCGAAGGATATTAGAAATAACAGATAAATTGTAATGGAAGAAAAATTAAGTATTATATCATAAATGTACCCGAAAGAGAGATGTTGAATGTGATTTTTGAGAATGTGATCGAATGAAAGAGATATCGAATGTAAGAAAGAAGTTTAAAATAAATAAATATGTGTTTATCGAGGGATTTTATTTTTGTGTATGTTATCGAATATTAAAATGATTAAAAAATTGTGATACAATCTTGTCGATAATCGTTTTGTTTTTGAAAGTCGAAGGTATTAGAATGTATGGGGCCAATGATGGATTTCGAGGTTGATTGATTTGACTCTGACTGTGTGGAGTTTCAAAGCATAATAAATGTAGGGGAGTTTGGTATTGACTGGAAGTTGTATAAAGAGATGTCGTTGTTTGCAGGTAGATGTATTCATAAAAATGGTGAAGACGAGAGCTCAGGTCCGTGATGGGGTGAGTCGACGTGTGCAGGAAATGTACTGGGTGTTGTTCAACCGATATTTTGGTTCGTGGATCATGGAATGGCATTTTGATGATCTAGAAGAACCATATTATGAAGGGATGAGTGAGGCAGAGGCGAAGAAGACTAAGGAGGAATTGGAGTTTCGTGTGAAACTACAATTTTTACGTCCTCCTGAACGTTGTGGTGGTATGTGGACTCGAGCAAAGTTGTTGGTGAAGAGGGAAGATAAGGCAGCAGATAGGGGTTTAAGAAGAGTAAATGCTTGAGACGTACGTAGGTGTGTTGTATTGGTAAATGTTGGGTAAAATGTTATGTGAGGAAAAAGTTCAGTATGTTGATAGGAACGTTTATTTGTCGAATGTAAAATGTACGTGACAAATTTTAGGAAATAAAGATTGTGTTTAAACGAATGTTGTTGAATAAAATGATAGGCAACTGATGTCGAATATAATCCCATAAGTATAGGAATTGGTAGGATAGTATGAATAGGGGAACTTATATGCAAAATGAATATGGCGATATGTTTTCCATTAGGTAATGGTATGAAGTATAAGGAAAATAATGTAAATCAGCTATTGGAAAAGATAGAGCGTGCACTGACAGATATGAATGTGTCTGTAGATATTCTTCGAGAATTGGAAGGATTGAAGTACGAATGTAGAGGTTTATTAATGGGGAGAAGATTAAGAGTCAAAGCAATCGAGAAAAAATGCATGAGGCATTATATTCGAGGAACTGGACGGTCGCCAAGTAGTGCGATAAACAGTCACATGAGGCCTATAAATATGGCAGAGGTAGGCGACTGTTCAGTTCATTTGCAAACTTAACAAAAATTGAGGGAGATAAATGTTGTTGCTCGTTGCTAAAGTGGTTAGATACGATTGGTAAGGAAGAGATTTGTGTGTTGATCGAAAGGGCGAAGCGAACAAAAAAGAGGGATACAGAAGCTGCACTAAAACAAGGTTAGTAATCTCCTAAATTGTTTTGTAAGTTGATGCATTGGTTATAGATTAATAGATAATGTGTAATGAATTGGAAATGAATTAGAGACGTCCATGGAGAGGAAAGTAAATTGCACGTAGGTCTGTGAAATTCTTGGTGGCGGTGATTCTAAGTTACGTGTTTCGTAAAAATGGAAAGGGAGAATTGGATAGGAGGTGAAGTAAAAGAGATTGGGGAAGGGCATTATAATTACGATGCAATGGGAGGAGATTGTTGTGAGGAAGCGAGATATGCGGAGAGAGTTAGGATTTTACGGCTATCGCCAGATTTTACACCGGAGATTGGGAATTCGTAAAATGAAAATAACTATTTTTGGTGGGAAAAGTTAAAACGTCTTCGAGAAGCTATTGAAATTCCTGTAATTTTGATAAGAAAATAGAAATGAACGAGTTATCGAGGTTACTTATTAAACTTAGAATAAACATCGAGAACTGAACAGATGGCTTTTGAATAATAAAAAATACTAAGATGAATTAATTAATATGAATTAGATCGAGAACTGTGTATAATGATAAATGTAAATGATAGTAGCAGATGGTGAATTGAATGAGGTGTTGGAGAGTGGTCTCAACAACGATACCTTTATGAATATATAAACTTAGGAATACATATGAAAGATTCTAACTGTGTTAAAATATGGAAACTGATTTACAAGTTCTGATAATGGCTGAACCCAATTTAAATGATGATAAAGATATATTTGCGAGTCTCGAAGATGCAGTGCCTTTGATGATCGATGTAGAACATGTGTACAACAATTCGGGGGAGATACAGGGTAGGTTCAAGCAGTGCTGACACAGGAGGTGGGGAACAGTTTAGGGTAGTGCCTCGTATGCATGAAGTATTTGAGGAAGAAGTGATTGAGACTCGTGTAGATCATGAACCTCAGGTGAGTGATCGAGAAGGGAGTGGGGATGGGGAAGAAGATGTAGAAGAGGACGAAGAAGCTTGTTATGGAGAGGGTTTAGAGACCAAAGAGATTATTAAATTTAAAAAGAAGTATGGTATTCCTTGGGATGTGAGACTAGAGAAGTATCAATACGAAATGATCGACCAGGACATACCCCTAGATGGTATTCTGGTTTATCGAGAACAGATAATAAAAGGGCTAACGTTACCCCTTAGGGCGGATCAGAAAAAATTAATAAATTTCTTCGATGTAACCCCAGGTTAATTCAATACGAATGTATATAACCTGTTTAGGGTATGCGGTACAATAAATGGTAGACTTAAAACCAGAGGGGAGGAGGCAATAACTGTAGATGATTTGTGTGTGTACTACACGATGAAAACGAACCCGAAGTTAAAAGGGTATTGTTATTTGGCGAGATTCTTGAAGAGACCGATGTTTTACGATATGGTGTCAACTGGAGGTTGATATACTGAAGACCATTTACTAGTGTCTGGAAATTATGAGTTTGATCCAAAAGACCCAAAGGAGCCGCTTAAAAGAAAAATGTTTCATCTAGGTCTGTGGTTAGGTAATTTAAATGTTTAAGCTTGATGAATTTTCAGGTTAGATGTATGTTGTGCAAAGATGTGTTTTTCTCTATATTGCAGCATTGAAGGAGAGCGGAAAGAAATCAGAAGTAAATAAGAAATTGTATAAGATAAGGGAAGGATTCTTTGGCAGGATCGATAACTTAGCGACGAATCAAGATCAGTTAAGTGAAATATTTCAAGAAGCAGGGTTAAAAAGGTCAAAAACTAAAGGTGTTAAAGTGTCAATTATTGGGGGAAAAATGTCGGCTAAGAACAAAAGAGCTGCAGATGCAAGTTTACCCCTGAATAACTCGTCGTTGACAGGGTACAACACAGATACAAAGATCGATGCGATGCTGGGGGAGTCTTTAGGCAAAAACAAGAGGAAAAGGAAGATAAATGCTAAAATACCTCCGTTGCTGAACCCTAAGCGAACTACCCGACAATCATCTTCTGAGGGTGTCGAAGGTACTGATAAGCCCGTTATTATGGTGAATGGGTTACCTCCACAAAGTTTGAGCAGTGTGGTTTCCAAGAAGACGACTGGTGGGACTGCGAAGAAGAAATTAGGGGAGGAGTTTGAAACGGAGATGGTGAAGACTATGGAGTCTTTTTCCCAGGGGGCTGATGTGTTGAAGAAAGATATGGTGGACTGCATGGTAGGGATTGATAGCCTGGATACCTTTTTAGGCAAGGCACAGGGTAACTTGCCGAAGGTGAGAAATTTTAAAGCTTATGCTCGAATGAAAAGTTTGGTAAGTCAAAAAAATACTCATTATATGACTTTTATGCATATTAAGATGGCTATGAGTCAAGCAATGGGTCGTGCGGAGGGTAGTGGTGATTTGGCGAACCGGTTGGTCGCTTACAGAAATATCGAGAAAGAATTGACTGTGGAGAATGCCAAGATGAATGTGACTCTGAATAGGTATAAATTTGAGGCAAACAAGGCGAAGAAGGCTGCATTGGCTGAGGCGAAAAAAGTGATGGAGAAAGAAAAGAAAGAAGCCTTGGCAGTGTAGAAAGCTGAGTTCAAGAAAGATGTTACCAAAGTTCAAAGATCGATGGAGCTGGAGCAGAAGAAACTGCTCGATGAATTGAAAGATCGGATGAATGAAGAAAAGCTGTAAAAATGTCATGAAGTGAGGATGCATTTTAAGGAGCAGTTCGATGAGTCTGAAGAGAAAAAGAAATATTACAAAGGAGTTGTGAAGGCTGATGGGCTGCCATGTGAGGATAGTTCAGATGATGAGGTACCCCAGACTCCAGATGTGCATGGAGGAACTGAAGTTGTCGATAATGAAAAGATGATGGAGGTTGAAGGCCATCTTCCTAGGGACGTAGCAGATGTGCAGGTGCCTGAAGGCATTGGAAATGAGGAAAAATCTCCTTCGGAAATGTTAAATTTGGAGTAATGAATGTCGTTTAATTAAAGTTTGTAACAAATGGTCAGTGGGACCGAAAACATTTGAATTTTGTGTGTGCGAAGGATGTCTTTGTTTATTTAATGTTTTGATAAATAACTATTTTGCATTTTGAAAATAAGTTGAAGTATTAGATATGATAAAGTAATTTTAGATTTGAACAGATAAGTAAAGATTGCTTGTGTGCTCGAAATGTGAAAAGTGGCCAATAAATGGCAAGTAAGGAGTACCAGATGTTTATTCGGAGATACGTATCAGGGTTTAGATTTTGAGAAGAAGAAGAGCTCATTAGAGATTGGTCGACAAATAAAGAGCACGAAGTAAATTATCCTGTATCTGGATAGTGATCGCGTGAAGTCGAGATGAATTTTAGGATACTTGTGTAAGCAAGGACCTTAAAACAAATCAGGATAGTTATGAATTATTTTGTCTCTAGCATACTTGGTAAGTATTGATTGAGAGAAAATAAAGCAGTAAAGAGATCGTTTGTCGGATATATACGTGAGCAGTATAGATCGAGAACAAATCGATATAGAAAGAGATCGATTGTCAGATAGATACTTGAAAAGTATAGATCGTTGACAATTCGAAATAGTAGAAAGATCGATTGTCAGATAGATACTTGAAAAGTATAGATCGAGGACAAATCGAAGCAAAAAGAGATCGTTTCTCAGATAGATACTTTAAAAAAGTATAGATCGAGGACAAATTGAAGTAGTAGAAAGATCGATTGTTAGATAGATAATTGAAATGTATAGATCAAGGACAAATCGAAGTAGAAAGAGATTGTTTCTCAGATAGATACTTTGAAAAAGTATAGATCGAGGACAAATCGAAGTATTAGAAAGATCGATTGTCAGATAGATACTTAAAAAATATAGATCGAGGACAAACTGAAGTAGAAAGAGATCGTTTCTCATATAGATACTTTGAAAAAGTATAGATCGAGGACAAATCGAAGTTGTAAATAAGATAATGTATAACAAATTGTTTATTTGATTCAAAATAAAAGATTATAGGGCATCATCTGTAGAAGAGTATAAGCTGAGCAGTGTTCCATGGATACTCAAGCTAAACTTCGTCTTCAGTCATAAGCCAATAAGTTCCGCTATCTATTTTTTTACAGACAATGTAGGGTCCTTCCCAGTTTTCTGATAATTTTCCAAAATTCTTAGGTCGAGTATGATCCTTTATTCGCCGTAGGACAAGGTCTCCAATACCAAATTTACGTTATCGAACTCTCATGTTGTATGATTTTTTTAATGTATCATGTGACGGCCCAAATTTATAATGGCTTTGTCCCTAGTTTCCTCGATCCAATTGAGGTTGCAAAGGAGGCCGAGCTCATTGTCTTCATCTAAAATATTGCGTTGAGTGCAGGGGAGATCGAGGTTTGAAGGTATGATTGCTTCAGTGCCGAAAGCCATCATGAATGGAGTGTACCCTATTAAGACTCGAGGAGTGGTGCGGTAAGCCCATAATACACTGAGGAGTTCGTTAACCCATCTGCCTTTCTTGTCGTCGAGGCACTTGCGTAAGCCTGATTTTATGTTTTTGTTAATGGCTTCATCTTTTCCATTGCCTTGGGGGTAATATGGTGTGGAAGTTATCAACTGAATTTTTTATTTATGAAGGAAAGCAAGGATTTTAGCTCTGATGAACTATTTACCATTATCTGAATGTATCATCTACGGACAACCAAGTCGGGTAATGATGTGCTCCCAAAGGAACATGATGGCCTAATTCTCATCAGTATGGCATAGGGGAATTGCTTCGACCCACATGGTGAAGTAGTCGGTAGCAACTAAGACGAATCTTATCTTTCCCAAAGCTGGATGGAAAGGGCCAATGATATCGATTCCCCGTCATTTTTTTTAAATGGCCAAAGGACATTACTAACATGTGAGTCGAGGGCAGGGTTTTTGATGTCCTGAGCGTGAATTTGGCATTTGTAGCATTTCAGAACAAACTCTTCGCAGTCTTGTCTTATCTTGGGCTAATAGAGTCCTTGTATGAAAGCAGGTTGAGCTAGTGATCTACCTGAAATATGTGTACCACAGATACTTTCGTGAAGTTCTTTGATTTTGATATGAGCCTGTTTTTGCGATATACATTCGATATGTGGTCCTCCTCCAGTGAGTCTATATAATATACCATCTCGGACTATAAATTGGGGGCACTTGGATAACAGGGAGCGAGCTTTTTCTTTGTTACTAGGGAAGATGTTAGAGTTGAAGTAAGCAGAAAATGGTTTTCTCCAGTCTTCAGGATCGTCATCTTCAGTAACGGTTAAGTGGAGTGTGGATAAGATATCGAGGCTAGAGTGTTTGGGGATCTCAATTTCTAAAGATCTATTTTCACTGTCTCCCAACATGGCAGCAATGTAAGCTAAGGCATCGGCATGACAATTTTCTTGGCGAGGTAAATACGAAATGGTGGCATATTTGAATTTTTTCATCTTTTCTTCGACCAGGGTAGCGTAATCAACTATTTTGCCTGTTGTCTTGAAAATTTTGCTGTAATGACTGGCGACGAGTAAGGAGTTGACATAAACTGCTAATTCCTCAGCTCTGAGAGTAAGTGCGAGATCAAGACCGTGTAAGATGCCTTCGTACTCTGTTTCATTATTAGTAGCATAAAATTTGAGTTTGAGAGCTTTTTATGTGCGATGATTGGAAGGTGTGACGAGGACTATACCAATTCAGGAATCTTGTGGTCATGTTGATCTGTCTGTTAAAAGTCATCAACCAGAACTCTTGGACCATGCGTCAGGTTCAGCAATTGAGTCGTCAGTAAAGATTTCATCGAGTTCATCCCAATCTGGGTCTTCAACAGGAAAATCAGCCAAAAAGTCGGCCACTGCTTGTCCCTTGATGGATATTTGAGGTTCAAAAGAGATGTCATATTCTCCAAGGAAAATAGATCATTGTAAAACTCATCGAGATTTTTCTTTTTTGGAGAATACAAGTTTGAGAGGGTATTTTACAATGACTTGATGGGGTGAGCTTGGAAGTATGGACAGAGTTTTTGAGAGCTATAAACCAAGGCGAGTAATTATTTCTCTGAGGTAGTATATGGCTTTTCAGCAGGCATAAGAGTTTTACTGATAAAATAAATTAGTTTCTCGACGCATGCATCTTCTCGAATAAGGACATGATGGAGTCTTCAGTTTTGGATAAGTACATGGTGAGTAATTCGCCATCAATGGGAGTATTCATTATAGGAGGACGCCCCAAGTACCATTTAAGATCTTGAAACGCCATTTCACAGTCAGGAGTCTATATAACTTCTTTTTGATGTTTGTTCGAAAGAGGAGTGAGGTTGCCACGAAGAAGAAGAAGGTAAAGAAGTTTATATCGATCAAATGACTTTGAGATGAATCTGTGAAGAGCAGTTATCTTGCCAGTGAATTTTTGAACATCTTTTTTCGCTCGATGAGAGGGCATTGCCATGAGTGCTTTAATTTAAGCTGGATCGATTTCGACTCCTCTTTTGCTTATGAGATGGCCCAGGAATTTTCTGGATGCGACGCCGAATTGATATTTCTCAGGGTTGAGTTTCATCTGGTATTGGAGAAGGATATCGCAGATAGTTTGAAGGTTTTGGAGATGATCTGCTCTTTTCAGGCTTTTGCAAATCATATTATCGATATATACTTCCATGATGTTGCCGAGCTATTCTTTGAACATTTGAGTGACCAATCGTTGGTAAGTAGCTCCAGCATTTTTTAACACAAAAGGCATTACTGTAAAACAGTAGAGTCTTCTTTCGGTTATAAAAGTGGTTTTTTCCTGATCTTCTTCGGCGAGTGGAACTTGGTTGTATCCCGAGGCAGCATCCATCATAGAATGAAGTTTGTCTCCTGCGACTGAGTCGAGAAGTTGCGGAATCAATGGTAGCATAAAACTATCTTTGGGTGTGAATTTGTTGGGTTCGGTAAAATTAACACAAACCCGTATTTTACCGTTTTCTTTGGGCACGGCGACGATATTGGAAACCCACTTCGGATATTTAGCCTCCCGAATAAAGCTGACACGAAGGAGTTTATCAATTTCTTCGTTGACTGCATCTCGAAGTCGAGGAGCCAAATTTCTTTGTTTTTGGATGACTGCTTTGCTATTTGGAAGGATGTTGAGGTAGTGGCAAGTGATAGAGGGATCGATTCCGGGAATTTCTTGAAAAGTCCAGGCGAAGACGTCGATGTTTTTCTGAAGTAGTTATATCATGGCTTCTTTTTCGTTGATTGACAGCTTAGATCCAACGTAGGTTGTGCGCCCGGGGGCATCGAGTTCAGCAGTTTCAATTATTTCAGTATCATGTTGCTCAAATGTGGGTGGTGTGTCATGCTGTAATTGCTATGCTTTGAGAAGTTTTACTGTATGACGGTCGCTGGTGGTATTTTTGCGCATTCGTGCGACTGCTTGGCTGCCCTTGATTTCATAGACTCCATGATCTGTAGTAAATGTAGTGATAAATGGTAAGTCGAGGGTACTGCTTTGATTGAATGTAGCCAACTCCATCCCAAAATGCCCAAATACTTGCACTCTGCATCAATGACAAGAAATTTGACGAATGTGGTCTCTGAACCTGCTTAAACTGGTAGAGTAATTTCTCCTGTGGCTGATTCTTTTCAACCATTGAAGCCTGTGATTGTTGTTGTCGAAGCTTTTACTGAATCTGTGAGGCCTAAAACTGTAATTGCTCTTCGGAATAAGACATCTGTGGCACTTTCGGCGTCGATAAGAAGTGTATGTAAGTAATCCTGCCGCACTTTTAGCATAATAACATGTGGGTCATCATGAAGGTATTATACATGACTGGTGTCACAGTCCTCGAACGTTATTTGGTAAGGACGTTTGGATTTGTAGGTGCTGGGAAGAAGTTTTACTTATTTGTCTGGGGAAGTCATTTAACAGCAGGACGTAATACGATCGTCATGTTTTCTTTTCTTCCCTTTGTCGATCTTGATCATAAACAAATGGCGAGCAGAGCCCTGGATATGATTATGTTAACTTTAGTAGTTTTCGCTTGTTCGTCAAAAAATTTCTTAATGTCAACAACATAGTTATGGAGTCTTCCAGCTAAGAAGATACAGTGAAAGATACGAATGAGGGAGTAGCAGCTATCAGTTCATGACTGTGCATATTATGATACTGACATAAGGGCTTGTTCAAAAGATCTGTAATAACCTGTGGTACGCGATAACACTCATCTCCCTTTATCGTTGGTAAGATAACGGAGAGGGTTGTTGTCATCGGTGGTAGAATTTGGATAGGTCTGTCAGGTTTTCCCTCCTTTCTTCAAATGTTATCAGTCTTTTTGGCAGGCGGCTTTGGTGCTGCAGTAGCGACTGCTCTTTGAGATATGGTCAAAGATGCTTCTCGAGAATGTATGACAGAGGAGCTTTTAATTTTATCTTTCTTCGAGGTCTCAAGCTCGACGTAATTATTAACCACGTCAATCATTTCAGTGACCGTACGTGGTTTGTGCAGAGTAAGTTCTTCGCGAACTTTAGAGTCGATGAGTATAGCGGAAGTAAACACTGGAACCACAATTTTGGGGTCAGAATTTCCAATCTTCCGTGTTTTCTACAAAAATCATTTATAAAAACTTGCCAAGGTTTCTTTCGTGTCTTGCTCTAAGAAAAACAAAGAGTCTACTGTGATTTCATGCTCCCTAGCATGAGAGTAATTGTATTCGAAAAGATTTTGTAATTAGATAAAAGAGGTGATGGAGGCTTCCTGTATAGTGTGGAACCATCGAAGTAGTTCTTCTTTTAGGCTCATGTTAAATAATCGAAAAAGCATGTGGTCGAGTTTGGAGTACAACCCAACAGCGGCTTTGAAATGTCGAACATGTGTAAATGGATCGGTGAGACCTGTATACAGGATAATTTGGGCATATGGAAGTTTTTTGGAATAGGCATATTTTCGAGATATGGGGTGATGGGGTTTGCTTCGATCCTGTCGAGCGTAGATCGTCGGCCTAGGATGTCTGAGTTGATGGCTTAAATTCTGTTGTTAAGGTCATTCAGAGTGATAAATTGTTGTGGGGGAAGAGGTAAGGCTGTAACCAGAGGAACAAAGTCGCCCTATCCCTCTGGTCCCAATTGATCTCTGATGGGCCTTCTTTCTGGCAGATGGGTTTGATGACGTGTACGTCGACTTTCTTGGGTTGTCGAGGCCAAATAAGTTAAACCAAAATGTTGAGATGCTCTATTAGGATTTCCAGATCTGGATCGAGGCATTTGTTGGTCGTCATCTCTAGGCTGATCATCGCGTTGAACTACTCTTGATCGATGTTCACTTCGAGCCAGTGGCGGTGATGCTTGGCGAGCTGTTATTTGATCTTGTGTTCTTCGCAATCTTTCCATCTCTTTTTGATGTGTTTGACTCTGCTGATCCAGGGCTTTTTTGCGTTCATCCCTCTCCGTTTGTAGAGCTTGAGCGTGGACACACTAATCTTCTAGTCTTTGATTTTTTTTGCGGCCATTTGTTTTTGAAGTTCAAGAACCGTACCGTACAGATCAAGAGCTCCTAGAATGTCCTGATCTCTTACGTTACTAGAATAACTTCTCAAGTTCATGTTTGTCATTAGATGGTATTCAGATTGGAAATGGTAGAAAAAATAGTGGTATTCCCACAGATGGCACCAATTGTAATGACGTATTTTCTGGGAGGAAAATCTTTGCCAATACTTGTTCGAAAGGATTACGTAATAAAAAACTTTCAACCAAGATTTTACGTGGAAAACTCAGCAGAAACTGAGAAAAACCACAACCTCGAGGAGGATTTGATGTAAAATCTAGTAGATGCTAGTTATTACAAGTTTTCTGAGTATTACTTATATTTAGGATAGAGGAATGTTAGATGTGCGGTCCCTTAGAACCTATTCTCTGCCTGTATTTATAACATATACAGGCAGTTTACAAAAAGAAAGAAAGAGTCTCCTATTCTGGAGGTAGTGGGCAAACTTTACGGATCTCTAACAGTTCCTTCTTGACCAGGATGCAACGGTTACTTTTGGTAAGTCGAGGACTCACAGAATCTTCTAGAATGTTGAGTTGTCTTCGACTACAGAATGTTGAGCTATCTTTGACAGCAGAGTGTTGGTTTTATTCTTGTCAAATATGGGGAATATGATACTACAACTACCAAAACCTATTTGAATCTGGAAATCCCTGAAGCTGCAGAATTCTCAACCAGGTAAGGTGTATAATTTGTTAATAACTAATAACTATAAACAGTATTCCTTAATCATGATACTATAATATTTTGAATGTACGGTGCGGATAAAATTATTCAGGTCACGCCAACAAAGAATGTTAAGAAGCCTGATCAAGATATGGTAGATAATATGATTACAATAAAATAATTGAAACACAACATATCCGAAAATTATACAGCCAAGGTACGTCTTTATCTTATTTCAATAAAGATTCAGTACATTCATTCACCGTATGAATACTAATGATCAAAATGACTTATCCAAAAATAGGATTCCCTCTACAACATTCAGGTGAGAATCTCCAAAGTCTATCATGAATATGGGTTTTGTTATGAATCATGCAATAATTGCAAACGAAAAGTTAGCTAACAAAATGATAAATTCTATTGTTCGAGCTGCAATAAAAATAAGTAATCCGATTACTAGGTACGATAACCCAACTAAATTTATTAAATAAAGAAACATTCTGACCCATCCTTATTTTCTATACAGGTACAAATTACAAGTTGATGTCCAAGATGAGACAGGGTTCATCAAGGTGATAATGTTCTATTCACAGTTGCAAATGCTCCTAAATAATACAGTAAAAACAACTAAGGATCTTTTTGAAAAAGTATACAAACAATAACCATATTCTACTAAATTATTGCATGAAATAGTTTAATAAGTTGTACTTTTAATTTTTGTTGAACAACGGTGAAATAGTAGCAGCATGCTATTTGGGAAAGAATTTACTTTGGGTCGAACGTGTGTTTGCAATAAAGTTATCAAAAAATAATGTTGGTAAGCCAAATAGTATCTATCGCGTTTATGACGTATCAACCGTGTCTCGAGAAGAAATTGAAACCCCGATCCAAACCATTGAGAGGAAAGAACCAATAGCAAAGATCATTCATTACCTACGGATAAAGAACCTGATAATAGCCAAAATAATAAAAGAATAAAGAAAAAAAAATCAACCCTTTTATGGTTATTCTTCAACATCTGCTTCCCATCATCCATTGATATATCAAATAAGGTACTTAACCTAATTACAGCATGCATGAATTAGCAATGGTTTATAATGTTTTCTCATTATTACTGTAGTTATAAATCTACTTGTAATTATTAGGCAACGAAACAACCTCTGAAGAAAGATGTAAAGAAAAGTACACGACGTAAAATAGATATGAATACACCGCTTCAGAGTACACATTATCAAATAAGGTACGATAAACCAAATAACTTACAAGAAGGAAGCGAGCTAGAAGATGATAACAACAATGTTGACAATGACAAACCAATTGGAGATTCAAGCAGTGATACAGAAGTAAGCGCTGAAGAATAATCAGTCTTAAAGTCTTTTCTTATTACCAATTTTAAACAACATCTTTATATTTGCCTATTCAATTTTTAGTCAATACTTTGTTTCAAAGTCTTACCGTAATAAAGTTTTTCGTATCATGTTTTTTTAAATAAAAAACCATTCTTACTTCAATTGTAAATATGCTCAATAAAAACCGTTTGCATGGTTTTTCACATGGAGTATTCTTCAATTGCAACTATTACATTAAACACCACTATTCATAACTTAGTCCTTAGTAGCTATCTGTTAGTCTTATGAAGGATACCCTCACCGCACCTTAGCAGCAATGTTAAAAGACCTTGTATACCTGGTCAACACACAGGTTCAGTATATCATATGCTAATGTAAGATTTATGTCTGGTATTATCTTTTTATCCTGGGGGGTGGTTCATTCCAAAGATGAACAGAGCACAAGTTTATAGATCTATTCTAATTTTGTTCTTAAATCTGACCAGTGTCTAGAGTTGTTACTTTAGTTGCCTATTTTCCATTTTTTTTCTTTCTGTTTGGTTCATAATTGATCTACTTTTACTTTAATATTTACCACTATTAATGTGCACACTTCAGCTATATAATCACACAAACTCATTATTTTAATAACTTACTCACAAATCAATCCCCCAAAGGTGATGACCTTGTTAATTATATATCTGCAGTCGGACCCCTCGACAATAGAGTAAATTCTTAGCAAAATGTAACGAATTTAGATTGCATCATTGCGGATACAAATTCACAATACGAGTTTGTCTTCCTTGTGAATTCGTAAAGAATGTATTATCTAAACAATAGCAAAGAGAGAAAATATCAGAAAAAGAACTTAGATCGCTGCATATCAATAGGAGAACACTTATATCATTGAGTAACACATCCATTTGAAATTCTCCAATGGATAAACTTTCTTATCATACTCAAGTGGCATCAAATTACAACTCCCCTAACGCTCAGCTAATGTATAGGCAACAACACCACCCCCAGCAACAACAACTCCTACAACTCCAGCCGCAACAGCAAATCCAACAACTACAACATGAGACCATTCTCTAAAACTGAACAGTGTAGTTATCAAACACAGATGAGCAGCTATAACACCAACACTTAATTTACCTTATCCGCTCTCTACCATAATGTGATGCACTAATGTTATTTGGTAGAGCATTATGAATTCTACATAAGAATATGCTACCTCTATCTACAAACTCTTTTAAACATTGTTGTTTAACCAAAATTACAAGGCACAACATATAGTGGTGTCCTCCATGACTAGACTCTTGTAAACAACGTGCTTTAAATAATATTTTAAGGCACGCGCGACAGCGCATGCCCGACTGCTAGGAAGATATGATCAAAACATCTATATGGTTAGACGACTATTCTCTCAACATCAGTCTTTCCCGATAATAGGAAATGCATGATAATAGGAAATATTTTCCCCTTTTTATGCTTTGTTTATACTTCAATAACTGAGAACGACCAAACTTTTGGGCGAGCTAGGAAAAAAAATCAAGTACCACCATGGGAAACATATTTTGGCATTATTTTTATTAAACCGAATTTCGCATAATAAAAGGCAAACACAATATAAACACACTGCATAAATTTAGGCACATTTTTCGAAGAAAAAAAAAGTTTAAGGAAAATATAACTCGAAAGTCTCACCAATATATAGTAAAAATCAAAATTTCCATCTTAGCAATGTAACTTCAACTTATTTAGAGCAAAATATTTTACAAAACATTCCAAGTAAATCAATGCCTAAATTAGGTATTAGTTATTCAGCAAATGGGTTTCGGTACAATAATGAATAATATGAGTCTATGAGTCTTTTGAACAATTTTCCTTTCCTGGATCTTTTTCTTTAGGCTTTTGACATAAGGGATTAAGTTTTTTTGGTCCCCCTAATTGTATATAAGACTGAGCCATTTGGGCCCCCTATTTATAACTAAAATTTGGGAGATCTAGGCGATCGGCTCTTGGGCCTATAGCCAAGGCCAGGTCTGTATGTCACGCCTAGAGTCATTCCTCACTCTCTAGTATCCACCCCTGTTTCTATTTGTATTGTCTACTAACTACTTCTATGAGAATTTTATTTATGTTAGTTATCAACTAGTTTTCTATTTAGAATAGAAATTGGATTTTCCAATTGAATGCCCTTAGAACATCTACAGCAATTGGAGGGTAAATTTGCCCAAATCTACCTCAAAAATCAATCCACCCCACAACAGTTAAGCCAAAAATCAAGGTGACTATTAGCCACCGTAGTTCTGAACTGCGGGGCACAACCTACATTCCTGATTAAGCCACGTCTCAATATCCTAAACGATCAATTCCCATGCGCAGTTCTGAACTACGGGGCAAGGAGAACCAATCCGATTAAGCCAAGTAATTATAATTATTTTTAATTAATGTCCCGCGCGCAGTTCAAGAACCTGCATGCAATTGCCTTCGAAAAGCCATAATCCTTCACTCATTTTGCTAAGTATCCATATTTACTTCTAGTTTAAACACCCAAACCCAACTTCTTTCTCAAGTTTCCCAGCCCCCACCTTTTCCTAGTAATTCAATCCCATAATCCATATATTAACAATGTCGGGACCTAGTCATGTTATTCCCAAAACTAGACGTAAGCCAAATGATGAAGTTAAACAAAGGGGTAAAGAATTGGTCACGAATATGTGACCGTTACACCACACGCCGGATAATGATCCCGCCCCAACCCTCGAGGATTTCTACCAAGTGGATATCCTCCCGGACAACTGGGTCCACATTTCTATTGGATCAGAAGAATTACCAGTAAACAAATTTTGTAAAATTTATGCGTTATTAACGTTATTTGTCAAATGTTTGACAAAATGCTCGAATGAAAATTTAATATGTTAATGTGTTGTCTTTACAGAACCGAGATGAAATACAATATAGAGGATCATTGGATAAGGTATTAAAGTGATACCAATGGATTGCCAGGTATTCCACGTTGAAGATGTTGGTCGACAATATGGGTTTTGAAGCATTTTTGAGGATTAAAGCAGGAAACTCGGATAACCGCTTAATTCATGCTCTTGTAGAACGGTGGTGGCCTTCCACCAATACTTTTCCCTTTCTTTGCGGGAAACTTGGCGTTATGCCGTTAGACTTCGTCACGCTAACGGGCATAAGTTTTGGGATTGGTCTCGAACTCGCGTATGATGATAAGTACTCGGTGTTCGAAGAAGCACAAACATTGTTCCCCCGAATCACAACGGCCGACATCAGGTACGGTAACATCACTCTAGCTTATTTAAAAGCTTGGAGAGACGCCTTGAATCCTCAAACCAACAGTTACAACCAAGACAAGGATCTCGTGTATGCGAGGGCATTTATTGTATACATGATGGGTAATATTTTATTCTCAAATACTAGCACATCTCTGTTGGCCAGTTATCTTGCAGCTTTGACAGACTACCATATTCTAGGTGTGTCGAGGTTCGACTGTGGTACTCCGATCATGGCAGCTTTGTATCAGGGACTATATGAAGTCTCAGTTCTTAAGAGTGGGAAGGAGAACAGGCTTCTATGCTCTGTTAGAGTTTTGGTTCTTCGAGTACTATCGCATTGGAATGTATCTGGTCAAAGTGAACAACTTCAACCATGTTTATTCTTGTATGAGTGCGTGGAGAGATAAAAGGGCTAGTTCAGGGGCTAAAATCTATCATTCATTTGCTGTGATTAGAGAAATGATAGAATGGAAGGATAGAGCCAATATTGATTGGCAACTATGGGCGAGGTCTAGACAAGCAATCCTTCCAAAGTTAAGAGTTGCCACAGAGCTTAGTGAAAGAAGGGTTCCATTAGTTTCAGTCCCATACAGGAATGGTACGCTTTGGTGTTTAGAATACCAGTTTATGCATCAGAACACCGGAGCTGATAGCATTCCCTATGACCCCCACAAGAGATTATAGAATTTTCGCGGTACGATCGACAGTTTATCAGGGACTGAAAGAGGTGGACTTCTATGATGGACACAATTACATCATTGCTGACATGGATTACATGACATTCTAGTTTTTGGCTCATCCAAATCCCAAGATCGGTTCTAGTTTAGTGATATAGTGATGTCTGATGTTGCTTTGCCACTTACTTCGAGTATAGTCACGTCTACTCAGGTGCAAAACTATGGTGTTGAGGCATACGGCGAGGAAGTAGGGGATCTGGGATGGTTCATGGAGATGGAAGGAAGCAATGGAGAACATAGACGGCTACCGATCCTGGCCATGCAGGTACCACACCTGTGTCCACCAAGGTATAGTGTGGATGAGTTATGGTATCAAAACCAAGGAATACGGTATGCGGCATATGAAGATTAGAGGTAATACTTTTAACGTACTGAGAAGTTAGAGGAACAGCTGCACCGGTCACAAGAAATTATTCAATTCACTAGATAGAGACTAGCTAATATGTCTATCAACTATCAGACAGAGCCGAAAGTCCAATGTACCTATGACGAAAGTCTCGCCCGTACCAGACGCGTCTGCCAGATGAAGAGAAACCATCCCACTTAGGTTATGTTTTATTTAGACTATCGAGTTTATGTTATGATTTCTTTAGAACAATTAAAATGCTATATTTAAACTATGTTGAATTGATTATGCATTATGTTTAAACTTGTGTTTGCTTTAAATACTAGGTTTTTTTAAGTGTTTAAATGAAATTCCCTGTAGAGAGGAGCTGATAAAATAACTAATTATGATAATATTGCAATATTTTGTTGGTATTTGATAAAATGCCTAAACGAAAAAGAAAAAAAACAAGACTAAATATGATGAGATGCACACACAATAGAGGGCACATCAGGTGTTTAAGGAAATGCCTAAAAAAATCACAAAACAAAACTAAGCATGAAAATGGGAAGCAAGGCAAAAGTTTCAGGCTCTTGCCGCGTGCGTGGCAAGAGAAGAGACTAGATTAAGCCACGTGTCTCATCAAGGTTGCCACACAGTTCTGAATTGTGCGGCAAGGGCCTGCTATTTTTGCCTTGAAATACCTCCCTTTTCGTACTTAGTTTTTTTTTTGGTAAGTTTCTTTGAGACAATTTCTCAAACACCCCCCCTTGTCCTCTATTATGTGTGCATTGGTTCATACTTCATCTTTTTTCTTCTTTTTCGTTTAGGTATTTCCTCAAACACTTTCCCTCTATTGAAAAATTAGTTCCATTAGTTTTTTTATGAGCTCAACTATACATGGAATTTCTTTAAACTCTTGAAAACACCAAGTATGAAATGTATTTGCTTATCTTCTCCATACTTAGTTTTTTTTTTGTCAACTTGTTCACCAAGTATGGTTATATTTATGTGGAAACTTGTTTACCAAGTAGCTTAACGGCTATATTTATGTGGAAACTTGTTCACCAAGTAGCTCAACGGCTATATTTATATAGAAACTTGTTTACCAAGTAGCTCAACGGCTATATTTACGTAAAAACTTGTTTACAAAGTAGCTCAACGGCTATATTTATGTGGAAACTTGTTTACCAAGTAGCTCAATAATTATATTCATGTAAAAACTTATTCACCAAGTAACTCAACAGTTAGTTTTTTTTATTTATAAAGGTCATTCATCTTCTACACTATCTTCTCTTAATCTTCTACATTTTCCACCCTCCTTAGCTTACAAGCAAAACCACCATGTCATCCTCAAGCTCCTAATCTAATTCTCAAAACCACTCTCAATTCTCCAATATGAACCAACAAGGGAACGTATTTTTAACGCATATAATTTGTCTCAAATGCCTAACCCTTCTCAATATCGTGATCATCATGTTTGACAACTATTCCTGCCACACAATAATCAATTTCAATCTCAAACCCAAGAATATTACCCTCATTACCAAAACCAAGGATATTACCCTCAATTTAATCCTCATACGGGCTCATACTCTCAATCGGGGAATCCATATTTGCCATCTTACACCAGTGAAAGTTTGAGTACCACGCCGATGAGTAGTACATGGGGTTTAAATGATTTAAACCTCAATACATCACCATTTGTATCTCTTGTCATCTCTAAGGTGCTCAATCCAGTTCTCACGAGAAGTAATACGCGCGGAAAGGAAAAGCCTAAAAGAAAGAGGGCACCGACACCTATTGTAGTTGAGGATATAGTTGAGGTTGAGGATGAAGTTGATGACGACAAGAAAGATACACAAACTCTAAAAATTGGTCGTCCGATAACTTCCTAAATCTTGCATGCGCTTGGTTCTAAGTGTCTCAAAACCTCACTGCCACGAACAACCAAAAAGCCGCTGCATTTTGGTTCAAGGTGCGTGACCAATTCAACTCATTCTTTAATGACCAATCGATATGGCGATCATGCAACGGTGTCAATTGCGCGTATAAGGGGCGGATCAATAAGAATTGTTTAAATTTTAGATGAATTATTCAAGACCTCGAAAGCTGACATTTTAACAGCATTGGAACTGGCGACTTCGTAAGTAATTTAGTTATTTTTTCTTATTTTATTAATTTTGTTTGGTAAATCATACTCATTAGAATTTGAAACTTTATTTCTAGGAACGTATGGCATACTATATATTCGAAAAACTACAAAAAAAAAAAAAAAAAAAAAACAAAACATTTATATTTACATTTGGAGAGGCTTGCAAAGTTTTGGAGCATTGCCCAAAATAGTTACAAATTAAGAACATCGGGCAACCCAGCCGCAACGTCGCTAGGAAATCAAATTTTAACGATAGCCCAGGTACTTCTGGTATCGATCCCTCTACACCTACTTTCGGAACTCCAAATGTCATAATTCCATATGATTCTATCGACTTGGAGGCACCACTATATGCCTGTAGGGAAGTACAACCGGACGGCCAAAAAAAGTATAAGGCAAAAGAAATGTTAAAGTCAAGTATAGGATTTTGGGGGAAGAAGATGTTTGAGATGGCAAAAAATATAATGGCGACATAGAATGCGAGAGACGAGCAGAAGAAAGAGGTAAAGGAAGTTAGAGCAAGAGCACGAGAGGAACAAAAGTTGGCTAGAGAGACAGAGATTCAAAGGAGACGTGAAGTGAAGCTAACTAGAAAAAAAACCATCGAAGATGTGCATTTGGTTAAGGTGGTGACAACGGACACAAGTAAACTACTGCCGGCACAAAGGCGTTGGATGAAGAAACAAATTAAATTTTATTCAAAGAAGTTGAAAGAGCAGTGTCCAAGTGATGACGACGTTTCTAGTGATGAAGATTGGTGTAATCCTTAACGTTAATAGTAGTTCTTAAGTTATATGTAATTTTATTATTTGAATAAAATTGTTATCAATCATAAGTATTCCCCAAAACATACTTCAATCAAGTAGATAAAATGCATTACAACTTCAACATAAAACTATAAAGTTCTAAACAAAATATATTACTCCGCCTCTTTTTTATTCTACAAATGCGTGACAAGTTCCTTTCACAATTGGAAATTAGTACCTTTATTTCTAATTTCATGAATCTTCTCGATGTACTGTGCCATAGTATTGATCGCGTGTCTTAGATTTAACGTCTACGTCCAAGTATCCACCATTTTTTTAAACTCGGGATCAATATCCACTTTTCGGATGTAAGTATGACGTTTATCTTCGACGATCATGTTGTGCATGATTATACATGCATATATAACATTTGTAAGATCACTAGGCTTCCAAAATCGTACACCGTGCGCCAATATTTCGAACCTAGCTTGTAACACCCCAAAAGTACGCTCTACGTCTTTCCGGCATGCTTCTTGCATCTTTGCAAAATATATTTCGGCATCATTGTATGGATTTCTTATGGTTTGAACAATTGTTTGCCATTTTGGATAGACTTCGTCTACTAAATAATACCCCATAATGTGCGGGACCGTACCTATATTGTAATTACATGGCGACGCAACTCCATTAGACAAGTTATTGAAAAGCCACCCTTGATGCAAGGCATTCACGTCGTTGTTAGAATCGAGCACCCCAAAAAATGCGTACCATATCCAAAGATCTTGCGATGCAACCGCTTTTAAAATTACTGTCAGGATTTTTTTATACACGGTATATTGTCATGCCCACCCAGTAGGACAATTCTTCCATTTTCAATGCATACAATCTAAACAACCCAACATCCCCGGGAAGCCTCGAGATCCATTCACTTCTAACAAGTGTAATGTATCATTTTCATCGGAAGATCTAAGGTATTGAGCTTTGAATAGTGTTATAATTGTTTTGCAAAATTCTTTCAAAATTGAATTACCCGTAGACTCCCCAATCTAAACGTATTCGTCTTGGGCGTCTGCGCTCGTACCGTAACATAACATGTGAAGTGCGCACGTTATCTTTTGGTGCGACGATAAGCCTATCGTCTTAGCGACATTTTCTCTTTGACTAAAATAGGGGTTCGTAGAAATAACTTGATCATGAATACGTTGATACACACCTTTGCTCATACGAAATCGACGACGAAATGGGATACCGGTGAAGACTGGGTTGGCACCAAAATAATCCCTATTAAGGCTAGACTTTCCCAATTTATGATTACGGTCTCTCTACTTGTCAATAATTCCCATTATACTACCCCCCCCCCCCCCCCCGCCTCCGTGATGATGTCGCCTCTTACTTTTTTTTCTTCCGCTTCTCCCATCTCCATGAGAACCTTGCTATACTCATGTATCATCATAATTTAACGTCGAAAGAGTTCTTCGCTTCTGGACGATGATAAAGACGATAATGACAAGGATGAGAATGATGGGTCAGACGTGATTAGGTCCTCCAAAATTATGTCACATATGATTGGGCAAAATTGATAACAAGATAATAAAGTAGAGTTTAGAAGATTAATGGTTTTTAAGAGAATAGAGTTGAGTGTAGAAGAGTAAGAGAATAAGTGTACAAGATAAATTGTTTTTATAGATGAACAAAACTAGTCGTTGAGCTTCTTATTAAACAAGTTTGGTAAAAAACCTAGCCGTTGAGCTTCTTGTCAAACAAGTTTGGAAAAAAAACTAGCCATTGAGATTCTTGTCAAACAAGTTTGGTAAAAAAAACTAGCCGTTAAGCTTCTTGTCAAACAAATTTGGTAAAAAAACTAGCCGTTGAGCTTCTTGACAAACAAGTTTGGCCAATAAACTAGCCGTTGAGATGCTTGCCAAATAAGTTGGCCCAAAAATATAGCCGTTGAGGTTCTTGTTTAACAAGTATGCCCAAACTATAGGCCTTCTGATCACCAAAAAAACATAACCAAGTATAAAAAGGGAAAGGATTGGCATTTTCATGCAGGCTCTAGCCGCGCAGTTCAGAACTACGTGGCAAGAACTAGCTGTTAGCCAAGTTTAAATCCCAACCGTCCACGTGTCTCCATCTAGAGCATACACACTCTACACGTAGTTTTGAAATGCGGGCCAAGGGAGCCACTTAAAGCTTAACAAGTGTCATCATTCTATTGGATTAAAGGTAAAATTCTATGTGCTCATATTTAATGTATTTCAAAAAATGAGGTCAAAGCAATTACTATCAATCAATGATCTAGGATTAAAAAGAAACAATCAATAGTAAAGACAAGGAATTAAACGACATAAGCAATTGTTCACCCTGTGGAAACTCCTTACTCAGGAGAAAAACCACAGATCGTTGTCGATGAACACGACAACTAAATATCTACTAATTAAAAAGAGTTTAATCTGAATTACACTTACAGACTCGATAACCCCGTCTCATAATTATCTCTCTTCTGATTCAAGCAACGCGCCCTATCATTTTTAATATCGCAATGACTCTCCTTCGTTCTCGCAACGACTCTTCTTCATTCTCTCAACGACTCTCCTTAAACTCACAGCAAGGAACACCCTTCTTGAATCACTCCAGAACAATATGTGAGAAGCATGATAAACTAACTCAACATCAACCTCAAGGTTTTTAGGTTTTGATTGATGTCAAATTGACTCTCTGATAAAGGATATTGAGCTTTTTCGAAAATAATTTTTTTCCAAAGAAAGAAAGAAAAAAGAGTGGGAGAAAAGAGAAGCAATGCTCGCTTAAATAGTGTTTCAGCTTTTCTCGAGACTCGTTCGAGCGAGACCTTTGGTCGTTCGAACAAAATCCCTAATAAGCCTTCAAAAAATATGTGACCTTGATTTGAATTCGTAGCACTCGTTAGAACGAGACCTAAGGTCGTTCAAACGAAATGCCCAGAATTCGTCCGAACAAGACTTTGGGTCATTCGAAGGAGATTCCAACAAGTTTAGAAAAATTAGAAAAATATTTTTGGCTTCCTTTATCAGAGTTCTACTTAACCAACTTACCTTCTTGGTCATTGGTTGATAGAAGATTGTACGAAGGTCTTCATCCTGTCACTGTCTTCGACTGAGATAACCACAGACCTTTACATGCACGAAATAAGACAAACAAAAACCTTTCAAAAGGCTACGTGTAGTTCTAAATTGTGCGGTATCAATCCACCAAAAATCTACCCAGAGGACCACCCTCAATATGGGTTTGGGGTGGCCATATCAGCTTCTCCACCTAGCTGTTGTAGGGTGGATTGGTATTTTGGAGTGTGGAGGATTAGATCCACCTCGCCACCTCATTCTGCACCTAACTACTGCAGGTGCTCTTACTGTTCTATAAAAGGAGGCTTAGGTTTATTATTTCAAGTTAGTTGTTTTTGAAGAGATTAATGAAAAATTTAACTTTGCCCCCAGTACAAACTGAATATTGGCCTTTAGACCCCGACTTTGTCACATATTTATTTTTGGACCTCAAATTGCCTTTGATTGCAAGTCAACTTAGGTTGACCCAGTCTTTTTTGGTTATTTCCCTTTTTTGCCTCTCACGTGTGTATCATGTTTTTTTAAAAAAAACATAAAACCAAATGATTTAAAAAAAAATCTTCTCACATTTCCACTCAACACGTAAGGGAATTAACAATTATTTCATTTTATTTTTTGTACTTTCTTATAAAAAAAATGTGATAAACGTGAGAGTCAAAATAGATAAATAAGTACAAAAAATTATGTCAACTAGGTTTGACTTGAATTTGGGGTCAAGAAATGAATATGTCGAGAACTTGGGGTCTAAAGACTAATTTTCATTTTCTAGTGGGTGCCAAAGTCTATATTTCACTTTATTCATAGAGCATCTCCAGCAGGCGGGTTTGGGTTCTGACATAAGGCCCACACGTCAGAACCCACCCAACCCAACACAAACTGGTTTCTGCAGGAGCCAGTTTTTTTTTCCAGAAATCAAAGCACCATGCAGTAATCAAAACACCGCTGTAAGATCTGTTAAACAAAACGCATCAAACTCGACTCCCTTCTACACTGTTTCCTTCTTTCTCTCTCTCAATTTTGCCCAAAATCTTAAAAAAAATTATCAACATTTTCAAAATCAAATAGATATGCCAGAGGGAGACCCACACCCCAGTACATTCCCTAGGTTTAGAGGGAGAAGAGATCCAGAACAAGCCGTAACTCGGTCGAGGTCCGGAAGGGAAAAAAAGTTGTATTTGAAGATGTATAACAAAATCAAGGCCTACCACACCTAACCCAAGATGAAGTTTCATTCATGCGGTCTATTACCGTGCTCCCAGATGGCGTCAGTCATATATATCACACTGGCAAGGATCTCATTAATTAATCAAGTATTTGACAAAATGTTCCAAGAATCGCGACTCGATGCGTTCGTACGACACATTCATTACGATGATAAAAGTTTGGAACGAGATTTTCATAATTTCGACAATAAGGGATCGTGTGGTGAAGATATTCGGGAGGTTTATGGATATCAAATTGGGTAATTCTGATAATCGGCTAATTCAGGCGCTAACAGAGTGTTGGTGGCCAACAATTCACATTTTTATCTTCCCGTGTGCGGAGATAGGGATTACTCCATTGAATTTCACAATGTTGACATTATTACCAATTGGCAAATATCCTACACAATTGCCGTATGACGACCGATGGAGTGTTATATCCGAGGCGAGGCAATTGCTCCCCCGCATTACATCCAACAATACAAAGAGTGGAAACGTCAGCATTGCACATTTGAGGACATATTTGACCGTCACAGATAATCAGTCTAATGGCAGTACGGTAGCTCGTGATAGAACATTTATGGTTCCAAAAGGCCAACGATATCGTCCCGCTTAAATATCTCGAGGCCGTGGCCGAATTGGACGAAGCTCCCTCATATGACTAGAGTTTCGTTATTCTTGTTTCTTAATACTATGGCTTGGATACCGCAGTGACGACCGGAGGTGCCATTACTGGATTTTCACAATTTATTGAAGTACACTAACACCTTTTCCAAAGATACAAATCAAATATCACTACAAGAAAAAACACATATAATAGCGTTGGAAAACCGCTATAAAAAGCTACGATAGCGTTTTTCGTCCGCTCTATTCTCCCATGCTATCATTTTTACAATAGTATTTTTTTGAACGTCATTAAATAATAGCATTTGAGTAACGCTATCAATTTATTTTAAATGACATTTAGAGAACGTCGTAGTTGACTTTCTATAATATTTTTTCCCCGCTATCTATTATATTTTCCATAACATTTGTCTAATGCTATTTATTGTCTTTTCCATAGCATTTATCTAATGTTATCTATTGTCTTTTCCATAACATTTATCTAATGTTATATATTGTCTTTTCCATAGCATTTTTCTAATGCTATCTATTATCTTTTCTATAACATTTGTCTAATATTATCTATTATCTGTACCATAGCATTTGTCTAATGCTATCTACTATCTGTACCATAGCATTTGTCTAATGTTATCTATTATTTGTAACATAATATCTTCAAATCTATTATCTGTAACATAACATATTCAAATGTTATATTCATTCAACAAATTAGTAGTATAAAATAATTACAATGTTCAATAAACGTTATCATTAATATTTTATCAAATAAATAAAGGTCACAGCTTTACTGCAAAAAGGACTCTGATACAATAAAAGTTGATCTTATAATCATCATATTCAGGTCTTCAACAAAAAAGAAGAAAGATAAAAGCAAATCCATTATTATCTATGTACAATGGCCAAAACACTGTAGGAAATCATTTTCAACTGCGACTCCATTATAAACTGCATAAAAGATACAAAAAAGAGTGTAAGCAAATTAAATTATAAATACTAAAACAATTATACCATATCTAATCCAAAAATGAACATCAATCATTAATTTTACTTTAATTTTCCTATATAAAGATTAGTTATAGGTCTACTAATGTATAATAATTGGATTATATAAGAATGTAGTGACGGATTATAAAAAATTAATAATAGTATTTACAAGAGATCACTTTGTTCTCACATTATAATTTCCTTGGGAGAGTGAATGAGGTGTATGTAATAAAAAAGCAAGCCCAAAGTGTATTATTTTAAATTATCTAATAAAAAAGCAAGCCGAAAAAGAAAAAGATTTACTTGGGGGATTGGGACAATCTAAAGGACTAGGACGTGTCGATACCCAAATCTAGGACCCACAATACCTCCATTGCTAGTCTGTAAGTTGCTTCATTAGGTTTTAGACCGCTCTTTCTCATCTGATCCAATACCTAAGCTACACCTTTCCACTGATGCGAGGAGACACATACATTCACTACCTGAAAATGAAAATAGTAGGTAAATTACTTGAGTGCAAATGTGAACTGTAATAACTCTTGGACAATATAACTATGATGATGACTTCTTACAGCCTTTATTTATATTAGAAGAAAAAAAATGAAATAGTGCATTACAAAGTACAAACCAAACTACATCATTGGAAGGTATTGTATCTCATATGATCTTGTTCCTAGGAAACCCTGCACAAATATCACTTGGAGAAACAAGGCTTGGTGTAAACATAAGTGCTTCAAATGAATTTTGAGATGAACGTGAAATAATCACGTAGTTTTTTTTCCTGAAAATAGATAGCAAGACGACACTCAGAAGTATTATCTGTATGGTCCTTAAAGACGATTGTGGTACTGTCCAAAGCACCTACGAAGTTTAACAAAAAAGTTCCAAGAGACTCAAGACCCACAGATAAGATATGTAGGGGGATGTTAATACCGTTCCATTGTACTATCTTCGTGATATGAAAGGAAGCAACTTTCTCACTGTTATACAAAGCTAAAGAATCATCAAAGTTGATTAGACTAGTTGACTGAGATAAGTCGTAAGAGAGACTTATCTTGATAATCTGAATCACCTCAGTGGAAATGTCAATCTTAATGATACGCACAATCCTTGAGGGAACATTCTGATCTTCTAGCCAGTGAATGACGCCATTGAGAAAAACACACGGGCCTCTTGGTTGGAATGGGAAATCTAGGCTTTTGCATGAATTTTCAATATAATGATATTCATCTGCTCAATAAGTCTAAGACTATTATCGAAGACTGGGCAAACTACTTTGTACTTATTGGTGAGAAGATCGTAACCAAAGTCGAAGAATTCATACGCCAAATACCGAAATGATTCAGAACTGGGACAACAAGAAGTAGTGGACAACTCCTGCGATTCTCGCATAATTGGATTATATATGTTCATGCTATAGCCTGAATATGTCAAGAGTAAGCCATTGCATGAACCTAGGTAGTTACGTAGAATATTATTTTTTGGAATCATAGGCAAGTCCTTCCAAACCCACTTTTGTTTCTCAATTGCCACTAAACTTAGATTTCTCCTATAATAATAATAGTCTTTATCATAAAGTATAATGCTAGGTTGCTGATGGAGTGCTCTTATTAACTGCATGTCCATGAAAATAGGATCTTTGTTCAAGCGATGCCATTCATGGCACACAATTTTACATCTCGTGAGTGCCTCTATTGGGAGTCTAGACAATATATGATAGATTATGTTAAAGGGAATATCTACGCTTACTTCGGAGGGCTTGCTTCCTTCTGAGTGTTCTTCATAATGCGCAGATCCTCTCTTTTCTATCATTGTTGAATATATTTGATGCCCAAGGAGAGCTTGGCTTTTACACATTAAATTCGCCAGTTGCCTAACAGTTCTTCCTTAGAGATTCTGCACAAATGTCCCTTGGAGAAAGAAGGTTTAGTGTAAACATAATAGCATCAAAACAATTTGGTGATGAATATCTTCGCTTTTCAATGGTCATGCACTTCCTATTTCTTAGAAGATAGAGAGCAATACGGTCATCTAATTCTCTTTCTTTGAAGACCAATTTAGTACTGTCTAAAGCACCTATCAGTGTCAATTTAAAATTCCTACGAGATTTGATGTGCTCAGATATGACATGTTGGAGGATGCTAGTGCCATTCATTTCCTCTACTACCTTGCTGATCTGAAAGGTGTGAATTTCGTTGTTGCCATTATAAAATGCTAAGGAGTCCTCAACGTTGATTAGAGTTAGACTGTTACAGTACAAACTGTAAAGTAGATCAGAAGGAAGACATATCTTGATAATCTGAACCTTCTCACTGGAAATGTCAAGCTTAATTATATGCACCATCCTGAAGGGAACATTCTGATCGGATAACCAGTGAAAGCTTCCATTGATAAAAACACACGGGCCTTTTGTTTTGTACGGAAAATTAAGGTCCTGCCATGAATCATCACCCAAACTGAAAATTTCATTCTTCTCAGTACTACGATTATCCACCCAAGTTGAAAAAACTACTTTGTAGTTCTTGCTGACAGGATCATACCCAAAGCCACAATGGTCAGGTCTGTAATAATAAGGGAAATTGGGCAACACCTCTGATTCTTATGTAATTGGATTGTTAAGTATGTGCGAGAATCTGAACGTGTGAGAAGTAAGCCATTGCAAGAACCTATTATCTGCACGCAGTAATCCGGCATGTTCTTGATAGGCAAGTTCTTCAAAACCCTTTTTTGTTTCTCAGTGACCACAATAAAGATATTTAGCAAGTTCGGATACCTATATCGATCTTAAGCTAATATTATGCTAGGTTGCTTACAGAGTGCTCTTCCTAACTGCATGTCTATGAAAGTAGAATCTTTAATCAAGCGATACCATTCGTGGCACACAACGCTACATCTCGTGAGTGCCTCTATTGGGAGTCTAGACAATATATTATAGACTACAACAAGGGGGAAATGTATGCTTACTTTGGAGCAGTTTTTGTTATAAGGCTTGGATCCTCTCTTTCCTATCATTGTTGGATTGATCTATTCCCTGAGGAGCTTTTAGCTTTTAAGAAATTTTATTCCGAGAGTAGCCACATAATTAAGTGATACTTTTTTGCAGCAACAACTCCTACACAATGCTCAAAAGAGTAGTGTAACCATCCACAACCATTCAATCCCAAAAGTGAAGAAAATCAATATATTAAAACCATTTAAGAAGATCAAAGCATGCACCATTTTACTGAAAACCTTAGAAATCTTTGTTTCCCTAAATGTGAATCTGCTAAATCTAGAAATTCCTTGAAAATTTGAAAAGCAATCAGGCACACCAATAATCCATGTACAATACATCATCAAATTAGTAAGAAAAAAATCCATTGGAGATGAGATCTTCAACATTAAAAAGCATCATGTAGGCAAGATGGCAATCAATAGTGGCAAACTTTACCTCTTCTTCATCGATATCCCAATAATCCCACAAGTTGGATTTCCTATCTGGCCTCACACCCACAAATTACCTTGTCCATTGAATCCTCTTTTCCTACATAAAACCTTAAGCCCTAGCCCTCTTTAAATAATTGATCTGATTTCGGCCAATTAGCGGGATGTGATTTTAATCGAAGTTATTAACCATTGATCTCACATCTATTCAAGCAGACCCTCTTCAAGTCATTCCCATAAGTGAATAAAAACAACAGCGAGAAACCATTTTAGAAGATCAAACTAGAGGTTGAGATTACTGCAACCATAAAAATCTCTTTATTTTCCAAAATGCTAAGACCCTAACTTCGTTAGGAAAAATGTTGTTAAATCCTACAATGAAAGAAAAAGCCCATTATAATAGTACAACTAGCCATCCAAAAACATCATTTAGCAAAAAAAGAATCATCACAATTTCGCACAAAGGATACCCATTAATGGCAACAACTTTTAGATCATTGTTATCAGCATTAAGATCAGAATCATAGTACTTGTACGATGTGGGTATCACGACATGCATTTGATTATTCCAAAACACCATAAGCCCAATTCCCTCTAAGAACATCAAGATAAACCTAACTTGATCTAACTTAAAACCCAATAAATACCATAGAAAAAATTGCACAATTACCGAAACTCCGCCATTTGTATTTCAAAACAAGTAAATTAAATGTTAAGAGTAAGATTCAACAAGTCCTAACAAAATTACCCAAACAAAGAAAACAGAAGATGACCCAATTCATGCTTTGTATACAAGAATTCATGCTTTGTATTTGCAAATTGATGGTTAAAAGAAAGTGGAATTTACCAAAGCTCGCATTGCCTCCTTTCCCGACTTTGTATACACGGTTTGCCCTAATAATCAACTGCTCAAACTGTGATGGAAGAGAATAAAAAATCTGGAACTTGTGAGTGTACATCATTATTCGAATTGAATTTTGTGTGAATCGCGATTCGTGCTTCTTCGAGGTTGAGAGAGAGAGAGACTTCAGGGAATTCACGATCGCCTAATGGTAGAGATGACATTGGAGAAGTTGGGAAAATGAAATTAGCTAAAGGAAGAACGGAATAGTGGAAGAATGGGTTCTTAAGAATTTAGTTCGTAAAACCAATGTCTAAATCTAAATTCGAGTATGGGCATTTGGCGCTGTTCTTTGTAAGGGATTATGATAGCGAGCATAAACGCTATGAAGAGTGGACGTTGAGAACTTTGTATGGTTAGGTTTGTTTTCTATAGAAAAGAATGATATGACTACGGTTTTTAGCAAAATGTTGTAAAAGGGTAACTTTTATACGGAAATTATGATAATAAATACTAGTTTTTGCCATTTTGCAAAATGGAACAATAAATTGCAAAATCGATAATGGCAAGAGAAAAAACCATATATGCCCCTACTAAAGTTTTAATATTACAGCAGACAACCACTTTTTGGGCTCCACAAGTACAAATGTCACATTCGGCCTAATAAAAAATTATAAAAAATAATTTAACTCATTTAAAACTATTATATCAAGCCACGTGTACGAGGAATGCTGACATTATCACCATCTCATAAACTATTTGTCATTTGTTGTAGTACATTTTGTCCTACCTTTGAACATATTTATTATTTATAAGAAGACAGACTTTTTCACCAATTTTGTTACTATTTCTCATCGTTTAAGGTTACGTATCATCTGCGGTTCACTAGAGTTCGTCTGGTTTTTGGAGCCAAAAACGATCCCGATTCATCGAACAGTTTCTTCTTCTTACTCAACCGAAAAAACTGTCCCGATTATTTGTCACAAACCGTCTGTGTGACTGCTGCCTGGTAAGTGTTTGATTAAAGACTGTACTCCTTGGGCATGGAGGAAATTATGGTACTCTACTCTACTCAACTCGTGGAGCAAACGATGGCAAATCGTCTGCGCGGCTGCTGCAAACCAAAATATGTCATTTATTTAGTTCAACTCTAGCATTCTTACAGACATTTATACCATTTTTAGCAGATTGTTGTCATATTTGTAATGTAACTTTCCCATTTGTTCAGACTTATTAATCATTTGTTTTATACATTTTTGTCATTTGTTCCGAAAAATATCAACTGCTTGAATATTAAAATAGATTTCTAGGTCGTGGGCTCCACAGGTAAGGTAACAGGTAAGGCCGTGGACTCCACTAGTTCGAATGTCACTTCATAATTAATAATAAAAAAAGTTCAAATCATTTAAAAATATTATTATCACGCTACGTGTCCAATTTTTATCGTTCCTCGATCTACACGTGTCCTTACTATTTTGAGACGTGTAAGGCACACCCTGTCACCATTACATGCATTTATTGTCATTCGTTGAAACCAATTTGTCATGCGTTAAACCACCAGTTATATTTGTTAATGCAGATTCTATTACCATCAATTTTATTATTTGGCATTTGTTTACTGTTCTCCAGGGTTAGGTAAAGAGTGTGATTCACACGAGTTAGTTTAGCTTTTGGCGCCAAAAACCATTTATATTCCTCAAACACTCTCTTCCTTACACGATCACTGTAAAACCACAAAAATATCCCCTTTCTACAAATTGTGTGTGTGATTGACGAGAGTAAAAACTGTCCTAGTCGCACAAACCATTTTCTCAAAAATCATTGGCAAATTATCTGTGTGTTTGTGTAATTTCAGTGTTATATAAGTGGTAAATCATCTGTGTCACTACTGCCTACCAGGTGTTTAATCAAAGTCTGTTTTTTCTTCTTCTTCCACAATGAAGTCTGGTAAAGAAGTGAATGAACAAGTTGACAAGGAGAACCAAACACAGGAGGGTAGAGCCAAGAAGGACACCTCCAATGCTAAAAATTACACCTCTCGGTGTACAGGTTTGGGACTTTACAAAATGTTTGCAGCTCTACCTGAAGAGGAGAAGGGTGTTCTTCGTGCCACCTGCTTTGCACCCTTACTGCTTATTGATACAATAGCGACGATGTCGACGTTGGTTGTAGAAATATTCGATCGTCATCTCGGTGATATGAAGTTCTAATTTGAGGAGACGATAATTCAGATGAAACCCATTCATATTTGCCTAATTTTGGGGCTACGTGTCTCGCCTATTGCAAACGAGTTCTTATTTGTTGATCCTGAGCATATGACAAATTTCAGAATGAGGCAATTCCCCAAGAAGAAGAATACATATGGGTTGAAGGAAATTGTTGATGCTTTAAAACAGGCAAAATTGGAAAGACATCAGGGTAAGGCTCTAATTTATCATTTGCGTTGTATGTTTTATCATCGTTCGTCCTTGTGTTTCTCACCCCTCCAATATTTGTATTGTATGTGCCATTTTTGGCTCATTATATTCCAAGGTTCTTATCATTACATTATGTTATTTCACTTTGCAAAAAATGTTCTTCGATTAAATTTGTTAAAAATTATACTATCATTTCTCCTCCCGAATAAAGGTAAAAACGTTGAGGTGAGGTATGTTGATATGGCAGATAATCTAGATCAGTTTAACAAATTCCCTTGGGGTGAGCAAGTCTATAATTTCTTGAGGAGGCAAATAGTGGAGTTTGCCAAATATCGATCGGCTGCTGATAAAAAATCGGATAAAGCTTTATCACTGCACGGATGTACCTGGGTGTTGATGATATGGACTTTTCTCTCTATTCCAAGCCTAAAGTTTCCAAGAATGCACGAATGCATATATTTGTTCCCTAAGCTACAGGGATGGAGGATGACATCCTTTAAGCGTCGCCAAATTGTGACGTTTAAAAAGTTTTTTGATAACACCGATTTGCTGGTAATAGCTATGATGCCCTCTGAGACTGACATGCAGCAAGATCTTGTACAATAGGCCATGGTAATCTATCATTCTTTGTATAATTTTGATTCATTTTATTGCTTCTTTGTCATTTGATTTAGGTTTCCTATCATTTTATTTGTTAGTTTTGGCATTTTGTATTCCCTTCTTGATATTTGTTAGATTTTTCTGCCATTATGAAGTCTTTTTTGTCATTTGTTGTATGCCTATTATCATTGTTAGAGTATTTCCTATCATTTATAAGTTGTCATTTGTCATCGTCATCTGTTTGAATATTTCAGAGATATCAAATCGAAGCACCTGCAATCGGTGCACCTGCAGTCGGTGCACCTACAGTCGTTGCACCTACAATAGGTAGCAGTCCTTCTGCCACTGAGATCAGAGCTGTAGTGGTTAGGGTATGTTCCCAGTTGAAGGAGCATGACAAAATATTGCATACTCACGGTAAAATGTTGGAACGAATTTTGATGTCTACTGTGGAAGACAATACTTTACCACTTGGAGATACTCCACTTTTTGGGCATTACCAGTTCTCTACTCCTGAGAAAAAAATATTGCATACTCACGGTAAAATGTTGGAACGAATTTTGATGTCTACTGTGGAAGACAGTAGTACTCTACCACTTGGAGATACTCCACTCCTTGGGTATTACCAGTTCTCTACTCCTGAGAAAACTGTGAAACGCAAGCGAGAACAAAAAAAAAGAGGATGGGAAAAGGAATAAGGCAGAGCCGAGAATAAAAAAATGTAAGGGAGAATGGCAGAATAAGGTAGAAGAAGCTGATGTGCCCAACAAGAAGAAAAAGATTGAAGGCCCGAAGAAAGAAGCTTTGACTTATAAACAATTTGATCATGTCCCACTGATCCAATTGAAAGCCTTAATCCCCAAGATCCCCAAGAAAGGCTTGGCTAATAGAGTGTCAAGGAAGAGACGGGTGCAATTCCTAGAACTTCAGAATATTCAATCAACTGCCAAAAATTTGCTTCAGCAAGTTGCGCCTGGGGAGATATTGGAGGTGGCAAATGCTTTAATGGTAGATGATGATGTTGAAGTTGGGAGGGAAGTAAATTTCAATGTTATATCGTCTGAATATGGTGGTGATCTTCTAGAGGTATTATCCATTTACTACTACTTATCATTTATATGATTTTATTTGACATTTGTCTATTACATATTGGCATTTACTTTATGCAATTTATCATTTCCTCATATGTCTGTCATTGGTTCAATATATTTTGGCATTTGTGAAATTGTCTTTGTCATTCTCTTTTCCAGAACTTTCACTTCTTCTGATGTTTTTGTTCATTTTATTTGTTGTATGTAAAGTGGAAGAAGGGTGAAGAAATAGATAATGATGATAAGAAAGATGTCGAGGAGAAAGTTAAATCTGAAGAAGAGGAAGTTCAAGAGGTATTTATTTATCTAACATTTGTTTTAAGCTATCTACCATATTTGTTGCTACCCTGTTGTTTGCTTATTTAATTTTACCATTCGTAGTATGTATATCCTATTTTACAGATAGAAGAATCGAAGAATGGTGATGAGAAAGTTAATGGTGATGAGAAAGTTGATGATGTTGATGAAGAAGAGGATTCAGAATAACCAACTGTAGTGGTGTATTGTACTGAAACAACCTGACAATGAGGTATTTGCTGAACAAGAGGACTCATAACCTCAAGTTACCTGACTATAACTAATATTTGTTTGTATTGAGTTATCCATAATAATATTAACATCACCTATCCATACCATTTTTTTTAATTTGTTTCTTCCTTAACCTTTGTTTTACAGACTATGGTGGTTGCAGAGGTAGCAAAAACTGATATAGTATTCTTCAACCAGGAGGAAGTTGTTGGTGAAACTTATCAGGTAACTTATCATTTTCTTCTTTTGTTTTACCATATCGTGTATCACTCTAATCATTTGTGGTATGTTTATTTACTGGTTAGTGCGGACCAAACAACTGTTGTATCTGTCGAGGAATAGACTCTAGAGCTTAAAAAAACTGAAGATGAAGCTAGTCAGGTAACTTATCATTTGTTTGCTACTAACTTCTCATTTTCTTTTATTTATTTTCCTATATCTTGTATGACTCTTATCATTTGTAGTTTGTTTATTTACAGACTAAAGAGAGTAAAGAGGAGGTGAAACAGAATAAAGAGGAGGTGTTTGAAGGCAAGGATGATGATGATGGAAATTCACAGAATAAACCAGACCCTGAGCAAGTAATAAAACAAATGGTTGTTGACCAGACCAATGTATAAAGTAATTTTAAACCAAACAACTGGTTTATTACTCATTCTCATGTAATAAACACATTTATATTTTTTTTTCTTATTTCGACATATCTGTTCCAGCTTGTTTTAATGGAGTCAGAAGTGGATGTCACCTCAAAGAAGAGGCATGCACTAACTGAGGAAGAAAATAATAAAAGTGCCTTCAAAATGGCTTGTCGAATGAACCAGTTGCATGCTCACCTTGACGAGCTTATTCTGGGAGTATTATTGAAATCATTTATTCAAAGACCCATCTCCCAGGATGGTAAAAACCAAGTGGACCAAGTCTGCTCACTGAAGAAAGATGAATCAACTCCTGAAGCTAAGAAGGGCAACAGGAGTACCTATGTGATGATAGGTGAAGAACCTATTTGCCTTAATGCTCTCTACACCTTATATCCAAATCAATGGTTGGACAATGAGGTATTTATATCATTTTTTTTTCTCTGTCATTTGTACAAGTCTCTACGATTTGTTTTTACATTGTCTGTCATTTATTCGTTTGCACGTTATCATTCGCATTCCCTTTGTTGTCATTTGTAATATTGAACTTTATCATTTTTGTTATCTAATTTGTCATTTTCTTTTCCTGTTCAGGTCATTGATGTGTGCATTAAAGCCCTGATTTAATTTTTTAACACACAACATCGTGCCTGCCCAGATAAAGAAAGGATTGTGTTGGTAAAGATATTTGTCTGTCAATATATTGGAAGGGCTTTCAGTGGCTGAACTCGTAATATGTCATCTCTAGATGGTGTAGAACTGAAGAAGAAATCAATTTGGAAACAAATTACATCTATACAATGAGAACTTACATTTTCTAATTGCATCCATCGAGGAGATTTAAAAGTGGTTAATTCTAAATTAATACTCATTCCCTGGAATATCAATGACAGCCACTGGGTCTTTTATGTTGTGTCCTTTAAGATAAGAAAAATATGCATCTACGATTCAACGGTGGATTCAAAAATTACAAATGCACGGAAGAAGAAGAAATTATCTCCTGGACACCAGCTTATTGAAGATCAGATATCAACGATCCTCCCAAAAATATTGATATGGAGAGATTTTTCCAATAGTAGTAGGCCACCTACTGGTTCAAAGGTAAAAGATTATGGTCTAAACTACAAATGGATAACTCGCTTTGGAAAATGTCCAATACAACCAAATAGTAATGACTGCGGGGTCTATATGCTTGTCTTTATGGACAATCTCCTAAGGGGAGTAAAATTTCTAGATCTGATAGACGGTAATGAATGTCGTTACATAATTGTTTATGATATATTGAGGCTGGGAGTTCAGCCGGAGGAGATTTGATTTTGAAACTTTAACATCCATTTTGTTGTATGCATAATTTATATAATTTTGTAAAGTTATCTATCCGAAGTTAAAACAAATAATATTATTTATTTATAAAATATTTCTCATTGATTATATCTTCTTTGTCATTCGTATGTCACATATTTGTTAGAGTGGATAGTCTGTATAGTTGGATTATTATTGATTTTTTATTTCTTATGTATGATTTGGCATTTGTAATAATAGATTTGTCATTTGTTAGAAATGATATATCATTCGTTATATATGATTAAGTATTTGTTATGAGAAATTTTTCATTTGTTATCTATGAAATATCATTCGTTATATTTGATTTGGCATTTGTAATATGAGATTTGTCATTTGTTATCTATGATATATCATTCGTTATATAAGATTAAACATTTTTTATGAGAGATTTGGTTATATATTATTTGTCATTTGTTATCTTAAAAATAATTATTCGTTATATATTATTTGTTTTATAGATATACTACATTTGATATAAGTGAATAGTCGATTTGGTTCTTTGAACATTAGTATGATAGTAGACTTTATTTGAAGTTAAAAAAATTAGATATCAAAAAATTGTCATCTGTTAACCATTATTTGTCATTTGTTAGAAATAATTTGTCATTTGTTAACAATCTATGGTCGATTTGGTTCTTTGAACATTTGTATCGTGTCTGTATGATAGTGGACTTCATTTGAAGGAAGAACATTAGTTAACATAAGTAGTTGTGTAGTACTCAGAGACACGTGTAGTTGGATCAACATTAGCAAGACCCAGAACACGTACTCCGTGTTCACAAGGCATACCCATCGTTTGCCACCAACGACAAGAGCAAGTACCATCTTCAATATTTATAGAATCGGTTCTGCCATAACTAGTCATCTGAAAATGGTGACGAGATGTACGAACCCCACAGGTTAGTGAATCTGTAACAAACTTTCTGCTCTCACACTGATCCGTAGCCCATGGCATTAAACGAGCTTGACTCTTCTCTGTTTCCTCCCTATACGTGTAGGACATTGCCGAACAGATTCTATGTAATTCCTCAATAAACACATGGATATAGAGATCTCTTACTTTTAAAATAACGTGATTCCAACTCTCGACATGATTTGTGTAAGCGACTCTGTATCTAAAAAAATGACAAACCATAGAAGAAAAATGACAAATGAACGTATACCGATGACAAATAAGATCATACAACTGTAAAAGGAATAATAAAGAAATAATAAGAAATAATGGCAAAAATATGATAAATAAGAATGTAAATGGAGTTACAATGACTATTGTTCATATAACAAATGATTAGTTGAGCAATACAGAGTGACAACGTACGTACCTACTCATTGGAATGTATAGATTAGACCATGTTTCCTTGGGAATACCTAGTATGTATTGGAGACCCACTGGATCTGTATTCCAGATAACATTCATATGTTTATCGAAATCAATATTGGTTAGGGCCTCTGCTGCCATCCTAAATGCGATCATCGTGCTTTCGAGGGTAGTTTTAATGTTGTTAGATATGTGGAATACGCAAAACGTATGTATTGCAAATGGAAACACCTTGGGTACAACATTAATAATTATGGGGTTCCTGTCCGAGATGACGATGAATCTAGTGTCATAACCGTGAAAATTAGACCCAAACATCTCCAGGAAGTATATCCAACTTTTGGTGGTCTCCGAGTCTGTTATCGAAAATGCAAGTGGAAAAATATGATTACTTGGGTCAATGGCGATGACTGTTAGTAGAGTCCCACGATATCCCCCTTTTAAAAAAGTTTTGTCAATCACAACAGCTGGCCTCAATAGTTTATAAGTTTTTTTGGGGGGACCAAAACACCAAAAATACCTTGTGAATCTCTTATCCTTACAACTCGTAGTTTGTATGTCAAATACAAAATCCGGGTAAACCAACCTCACTTCCGCAAAGTAGCTCGTAAGTAGTTGGTATGCGTGCTGAAAGCTCCTTCGTATTTAAAATAATTATGTAGATCAAATGAAATTGTAGAGCAGACAAATGATAAACAGTATTTTACAAATGACTTGTATGGCAAGTACAAATGACAGAGTATTTTACAAATGACTTGGATGGCAAGTACATATGAGAATAAATGATAAACAAGGTTGTACAAATGACTTTTATGGGAGAACAAATGACATATAAAGTGATGATACATCAGCGTGGGCTTTTTCTTTTGCACGCCAGGCAAGATTGTATGTTACATCAATATTGCGATGAATTTGTATATCATCAATAATTCCAGAAGGTTTGTAGTTTGGGTCTTTTCGCAGTTTTTGCTTGATTATAGAAGCAACTCATCTACTAGACGTTGCCTTATGCGTGTTCCCACCTTCAGTTTCTACTCGGATGTAAGTATGCACGGAGCAATAAGTAGTTACTCTAAATATGGCAAAACCGACCAATCTTATCGCATAAATCCTCCAAGAGCATTTATGACCTTTGTAACGTACCACAATTTTATATTCGTTGCTCAGAACGTGTTCAAGATTGAACTTGTTTACAGCTGCATAAGCTCTTATGTGATTCTTGAGTTCAATCCTATCTCGATATAGATCACCAATGTTAAACTCTTTACTGAAGTCATAGGGATCCTCCGCGTACGCAGCAAATTTGAACTGAAAGTCCAGGAGATCTTTCACCTGTTCGGGCTATGGCTCAAACCGAAATTCAGCTGAACAAATGAGAAATATGCTTCTTAGCATAATACTAATTGATAAGAAATGTTAAAAAATACCTCAGAAATGACAAATTCTGCGAGCTTACCTGAAGGTTCAGTTTGTCCAATGATAGTTTTAGGTTCAATTGAAAAAGGAACATTAGTTAACATAGGTCCATTTGAAGGAGGAACATTAGTTAACACAGGTTCATTTGAGAGATGAATACTTGATTAAGGAATAGAAGGTTCATTTGAGAGGGGAACATTAGTAGATATAGTTTGAAAAAGTTCATTTGATTGAGGAACATTAGTTAACACAGGTTCATTTGAGAGATGAACATTTGATTGAGGAATACTAGGTTCATTTGAGGGAGGAACATCAGTACGGATAGTTTTGAAAGAATCATTTTTATCATCCACAAAAGGTCCAAACCTGTGCGGATCAAGCCCTCTGCTATTTGTTTCAGGATAACCTCTGTATTCAAGTTCAGGATCAGGAAATGAGTTATGCCGCAAAGGTGCCCCCCACTTTAGTGGTGGACAAGCCTCTACCTGAACCAGTATCTTTGGTGGTGGACAACCCTTTACCCGATGAACAGAAATCAAAAATAAAGTTTTGGGAGTTATGGGAAGGTACCCTAAAGTCATTAACAATCCATATGTGAAAGGGTGTACCGGGATTGGTTTTATGCATATTGATCATTACGGTAAAGTCCTGGACTGATGAAATTGCGCGTCCACAACCATGGATGAAGTTATACAGCTTACAGTCTTCACGACAGATTTTGCTTGTTTCTTCAAGGAGTGTAACAAAATCTTCGTATGACGAGTGCGCTCTTAGAGAGGTAAGTTTTATACTTCCTCCAACATAAGTAACAATTGATCTGATCTTTGGACGTACGATATCCCCACCAAAATGAACAATGGTATAAAGTTAAACTTCATTCATCCCTGAAACAAATGATATAAATAAATAATTCCTGTGATAAAGTACCAAAGACAATTAGAAAAATGATATAAAACTGAATTCCAGCAATCCCTCAAACAAATGATAGGAATCCTGAAATAAATGATATCAATGAACAATTCTGGTGATATAGTAACAGAAGACAGATGATTAAAAAGTTGAAGAAAAATGATTATGTACGAATTGTATCATCTTGCATAACATCTTTTCTTAAGATAAATGAGACAAATCGTGATGCGGATACACAGTTAGAGATGATGGATACAGAGTTAGAAATGATATTTACTGAAATGATTATTTTAACGGTCGAAGAGAAGGATAACAACGGTCTTTTGCAACGAGAATAACATATGATAGCATCGATCTTTTCCTCCCAATGACCTCTGTGTGAGGACTTTAGCGAATGCAGAACGATAGTTAAAAAACTTGGCACATGAAGGAGACAAACAGTACATCAAGGAGAATCTGCTTTGATTTTTGTAGAAGCTTTGTTGTTAAAGAAGAAGAAGAATAAAAAGAAGAAGCTTTGATTTTTAAGATTAGTAATGTATTATGGGGGGAATCTTCCCTCTTATTATTGTTCTGATTACTGTAACAGATTAGACTACTCAACAACTCCAGTGGGATAGTTTCTCATTTTTTCCTACATTATTTATCATTTGTTATGCGAGAACTTTGTCATTTGTTATGTATATTTTTGTAATTGTTTTGGTATAACTTTGTCATTTGTTGAGTAATCTTTGTGAGTAGGTAGTTTTATTACTGTAGCAGATTATACTACCCATCAACATTTAATGTTTGAAAATAGGGTGGCAACTAGGGGGTAGTAGGTGGGACCATTATCAATTTGTTAATTTTAGTATCGATTTTGGAAGAGGCTTGCCAAAGTATTAATTTTGCAAAGATGGCAAAAACTAGTATTTATTCTCATAATTTTCGACTTTTATAAAGCTAATGTCATTATAGATGGTTTTTGTTGTAGTGTATCTTGCAATAAGCGTCTTAAATGGAATTTCTAATTATTTTCTATGTTGTTCAAAAATAATGTAGTATTAGTTCTACGAGTATTGTAGGGTTGGTCACCCCATTATCAGCAATGCGCTAAAGATGACATCGTATCCTCGCCTCAAAGCATGGGAGAAAGGAAAACATGAACAAAATAAATGACCAAGCAGGGAACTTGAGTACTATAGCCAGATACCTCATTAACCACCAGACTATTGAGTTGTTCAACTGGAGTCCTTGGGGTACATCTGTAGCTTTAGAGTTAGATGACGTACGTATCACGTCAGACCTGTCCGGTAAGAGGATGTCACTTCAAGTCCCAAATGGAAACTGTGAGTATTACTTGGGGGATAGATATTAGAGGCAGTTGACTGGCTATCTGGGTATTCTGATAGATCCTCCATCCAACATGTCACCACATCTTAGTCTAGCTAATTTACATGCTTTAAGAGAGTCGGGCTTCATTGATTGTGACCAGTTTGTGATGGGCAAGTCGCGACAGACTTACGACATGTACTGGCGTATCCAAACATAAGAGGTTGGTCACCTATTGATAGATTTACAGAGGATGAGGAATATAGATCTGTTCAAATCCAGTACACTCAAGGCTGGTATTACACCCGTGGTGGTTACGTCAGCAGAGGTACATAGCTTGTCCCAAAACTTTACTCTGCCCGACTTGGAGATGAGGCCAGACCTGGGGTGGCATATGGAGTGGACAGGGAGGCGTGAGGTAATCTCCATCCACCGCTTGAGGGAGCTGCACCTATGTTTGCCTCCTACGGCTCAGAGGAGCTGTGACACCTGACTCATGGTATGCGGCGAGTCGCCCTTGTAGAGTCCGCACAAGACGCCCAGACGATCCAACATTTACCTGATGAGGTTGTTGCTTTGACGAGGGGTTGTGACATTATAGACGACCAACTATATTAACATGTAAGTAATTTATTTATTTATATTTACTTCTAAAGATCATATTTATTTTGTCTAAATCTAAATAAATTTTCTTTGTCCCGTTCAGAACTTACTGCTAAGGAGGACACCGACCTAGAGGTCACACAAGGATGAAGCAGGGGACCCATGAACATGGTTCGCGAACCAGGGGAGCCGATAGTATCCACAGGGGGCGGGGTACTGGAGATGATATTGGCCCATCTCAATAGATATAGGTGTGAGATGAGTGTTCATGTAGACGTATATTTTTATTGTGTACATCAGTGTTAAACAATTTCTATTGTAAACTTTTTTTTACTATATAAGTACTTGTACGACCTGATGTCCCATTTCTTTATATAAATCAATATTGATCAAAAAAAAATTAGTCTTGAATTTAAATGGAAATGCAATTACAATTCTTAAAATAGTAGTTCTATACACAAAATAAAACTCAAAACAGATATAATTAAAATTAATTCATCATTCACGACTGATGTCTCAGACTATTCAGTAAAGGGGAGCGGATCCCGTCCATAGTTGAAAAGTTGGTAATTTACAGGAAACTCATCAGGCGGGATGTAGTTCCGGTAAAAATTATCGTATGGAATCTCGAACGGGAACGGCTGGTTGTATTTCTCATACCATTTATCTTTGGCTTCACGCGAAATATAGGCTAGTGGAACACCTATAACCCGTCTATCAATACTCTTTCGTATCTCATAAAACTTATCACATTTAACCTTAAAAAACATTTCACTTTTTATATAAATCTACATGAGGGTATCGAAGTTTCACGTGGGCCCTGAATTGAACATGAACTCAATCCCATAACTTATTAAAGTTGAGTTGTCAGAGATGTGGATTGTCAACAAAATTGTATTAGGACGTGGCGAATGCGTAGTCTTCATTCCTGCCAAATATCACTAAAGAATCATGTGTTAGAGGTGAAAAACTTGGCATTATTGAGTTGAACTAGAGGGAGTATTGTTAAAGCATCAGGAGCCAACATCTATATATATATACTAATAATAAAAATAGTTGTTGAGATGAAAAAATGGCCTTTAGGAAGGGACCCACAAGAGGAACTAGCCGTTGTGGGCTAGCGGCGGTGTATTGATTACCGCATGGTAATCAAAAGACCGCGGCCAACCCTGATCTCCCACAATGGCTAGTTATTCTTATTTTCAGCCTTTTACATTTCTCTTTTCTCTCTGTTTGTTCCTCCTTCACCTTCAACACCATTCTCTCAACTCCACAACCTTAAATGTCATCCTCATTATCCTTTTTATCTATTGATGATCCTCCACGTGTATCGTCCTCCTTTGACGATCTTATGTTTGATTATGCAACGGCAATGGCTGTTATGCACCCAAATGGAATGAACCTAGTAGTACATGATGCAACTTCGAGTCACCGCGGGAGTGTCATGGGACGTAAAGATAAGAGAAAGAAACGAGATCACGAATTTGGGCATTACAGTATTATGCGGGACTACTTCAACACGGGGTGTACATATGAGCCGGAAGAATTTTGACGACGCTTTCGTATGAGTAGATAAATGTTTATACGCATATTTGATGCAGTAGTTGAACATAATGATTACTTTGTCCAAAAACCCAACGCAAAAACTATGAGGTTATCACCGTACCCAAAGATAATTGTGGCACTACGTTTTCTAAGTTATGGTGTCGCGGTAAATCTTTTTGACGAGTATTTGAGAATATGAGAAAACACAAAATTAGTAAGTATGGAAAGGTTTTGTATTGCGGTTATAAATTTTTTTGGCGAGACACCAAATGCAGCCGACATCGAAAGGTTAAAAGTGATAGGAGAGTCACGGGGTTTTCTCGGCATGTTAAGAAGCCTTGATTGCATGTATTGGATATGAAAAAATTATCCCTTAGCTTGGCACAGTCATTTTACTAGTCATTACCCCAAGGCGACTATGATTCTTAAAACGGTCGATTCACATAACCTTTGGTTTTGGCATGCTTTTTTTGGGTTGCCAGGGGTTAACAATGATATCAATGTTCGGCAGTAATCACATCTTTTCACCGACATGGCCGATGGTTCGCTCCGCCTTGCAATTATACAATTGCCAAAAAAGTTTTTGCTATGGGTTATTACCTAGCAGAGGCATATACTCCAAATGGGGAATACTTGTCCAAACCATATCCAATCCGGTTATAGTGAAACAATTTTTTTTTGTTCAACAACAAGAAAGTTGTCGAAAAGATGTAGAAAGGGCATTTGGGATTTTACAATCACGGTTCAATATATTCAAAAATCCGGTTAAATTGTGGAAACCCAAGGTTTTGAACAATGTCATGAAGGCGTGCGTGATAATACACAATATGATCGTCGAAGAGGAACGAGGTTCATTCCCATCATACTTAGGCTACGATCCGGATGATCCCTTAACTATCGAAGGCGAACGGTTCAATATTGTACGCGAACGCGGAACAATAGAAGCTTTTATAACAAAAATGAACCGCATTCGAAGTTGAGAACTGCACTTTGATCTAAAGGATGATCTAATCAAGTATTTGTGGGTTGTGAAGGAAAATCTTCGTTACTAGTATTGCAATCAAGTATTATCTGAGTATTCTTGATGTAATTTAATGCTTCTTTTCGTACAAATTTATTGAACAAGTTTTTGATATTGCATTAATCTTGTATTTGCTTTAACGCAATATTCTTGGAAATAAATATTTCTTTAAAAAATAACATTCTTCAATAACAAAGTACATTATTCAAACGAATACATTATTGGAAAGTAAACTACGTTCTTGGAAAGAAAGCTTATCTCTTCAGCAAAGTTAAATTATATTTAATAACCTGAACTGGTACTTGGTCTACCATTCTTGGCCAGACGTTCTATGACCTCAGTTTGCCTTTGCTGATAGTATTGCAATACATGTCCAAAAATATTACTCAGGTCTTTATCTATGATTTTACGATATTTCCTTGCTTGTTCTAAATCTATTTTGGCTTGCCATTATTAATTTGCTTCCACTCTTCTTCTTTTCTTTCCTATTTTGCTTGTCTCTTCTCCAACCTCATCTCCGTAAGCATTGTTTGGATACCGCTACCAGATGCAATAACCTCATCTAAGGCCTTTTGTGTTGTAAGATTTTTTCTAAAAAGTTTTTGGCCGTTGGGCCTCGCTCAACCTTCATAGAATGAACCATCTAATTCAAAATTTTGGGGAGCGAATTGAGGTATAGGTGGGTCGTCGGGATCCTTTGATAGGCTGTTTGATCCGACCGAGTTCACCGAAGAAGAATTGTGCGATGTTCTCCTAGCTACATTTCTTGGTACATTCCTCGCATGGTTCAGCCCATCATTCTTTAGGTTGTCCTATCGCGGTTCTCGTGCCAAAATCTTATATGCTTTACGGTGTTTAAAGTCATTATCACCATTCATACTTTGATAGATCTTGTGTGCATCATTTTCCAATAATTCGCAAAATTACCAAATATAAATAAATAACGTATATATCCCAATAAAAATAAATAAGATTGAGTTAAAGCAAATTAGAACGTACCCGATTTTCATCAGTTTTTCTGCTCTCATACCAAAATTGTACTTGAGCAACTATCTCCTTGTATGCCACACATTGTGCATTAAGGGGATACCACTGAGATTTGGTCAACCCACATGATTGCCGTGTGGGGCACTCGGGGTCTCTGTTAAAGGCAATATTGACATTTTGATAGAAAGTGAGACATTTTGTGCGCCCCGTGGTCTAGACAGAAGTCGTTATCTACACCCTTGCGAGACAAGTCCACATCCGTCCAATGAAGTCTAGCATCATCCGCTCGTCCAAAAACTCAGCATCATCCGGTACTTGCACGTTTTATCTTTGTTTTGTGGGTGTTATGTTCTTTCTTCCTTTTCCTTTTTCTTTCTCGGGCGTCGCCGCTTCAACAGGTATTGACGCATTTGCGCCACTTTGATTGTGCTGAGTAAATTCACTATGGAATAGATAGTTCTAAAAGTAATTTTAAAGTTAAAAATCTTGAAGTTGAGTGACCGGATAGTGTTGATAGTACGAGCTAAATGCCTGAGGTTGTGGCTGAGAGAGGGTAAAAAGATTTTGATACTGTCCTCCGAAGGTATCCCTTTGCGACATGGTAAACGAAAGTGTGGTCTGAGATTGGAATTGAGATTGGTTGTGGTAGAGGTATGTAGTGAATTGTGATGATGGCTGTTCAGAGAATGGTGTTGAAGGTGGGTTCTGGGAGGACGGGGTCGACGATGTTGAGTTATTACTACTGGTGTTGGAGTTCGCCATTTGGGGATTGAGTAGAGGTTTTTTTATCTACTCTACAACTGGGTTAAGGAGAAAAGAAGTAGCCAGGGAGAGCTCAGTCAAGCAAAATGGATAAGAAGACTTTGAAACACCGCGCGGTATTTTGAAGTCCGCTAAACTCATTATTTTTGAGTTGGAGGAGCTCACACCTAGTTGGGTTCTGACAATGCCACGTAGTCAAACTCAAACCAAAAAATTCGCTTCTCGGAGGCGTTTGAGTTTAGATTGACAAAACAAACCCAACCCAAACCCTGTTGGAGATGCTCTTAGAGAGGGTTATAAGTTTAGAGAAAAATTTTAAATTTGATTTTCATTGAATTCTTAATTAGTTGCTTCTAGCTAATTAGTTTTAGCACGATAAATGATAAATATAGGAGTCACGTGTATGCTTAAGTGACTTCTTCTTCTTGCATTAGTTTATTGTTCAATGAGGGGAGTATCTTAGGTAACCACAAGAGTCCGTCTAATGTAATTCTTCCAGTTGAGCACTATAATGTTTAAACAAAGCAAACAAAAAGGGGAATAAATATTCCACTTTCTAATTGTAATATGTGCGTGTCATCCTGCTGTATCCAATTTTATTGGATGCCCCTGAAGGTCCATTTATTTACATGACACTTGTAATAAAAAGTAGCATTTAAGTACCCGTTTGGCACATACTCAAAGTAGCTCATAAAAAATAGTAATCCTTACCCCTCTGTGCCAAACAGGACCTTTTCAAGTTATTACCGGTTTTGATACCTTAAATAACTTCCCTGATGACAGTGAAAAGTTTAGCCAACAGCTAATTTGTTTCTGTTTACACTCATTTCAATACGTCCGGACAGCAGGGAAAGAGAACTCAAGAACTAGAAGAAGAAAACGCAATTGCACCCAAGGTGATGATCTCTTTTTATTTATCATAATTAGTTTTCTGAGCTACCAAATTCTTACATGAACACTGTAATTTTTTGTACAGTGATTTAATACAGTATGTTATCCTGTTTTCTTGTTAGTTTGTTGCTAGAGCTGATGAATTAGCTAGTTCAATTCTAGCTTTAGTTTAGAGCGGATAACTTGCGCCGCGTCCGGGGTATTTTATCGCTATTGGGGGTGATATTCTGATGCCTGTCGAGGGGGGTGTGACTTTTCTTGTAGGCAATTACATATTGACTCTTGTGGGTGTTGGGAAACCGAGGGGGCAAATCGCAATGCAGAAGCACAATAAGACTTAGCAAGAACTTAAGATCCAAGTTTAACCACACAAATGCAATAAAAACACATACACAATGTTTAATTTAGGTAGAAACCCTTTAAAGGATCAATGCCACCTTCGACAAGAACGACGAATATATTATCACTTAGGAAATTACAGAGATCACTCAACCTCACCTTTACCCTTACAGATAATCCCCAATAAGAAACCCTAGAAAGAAAACCCAAGAAATCTCTCAAGAGCAAAACCCTAGATTTCTCCCCTTTATCTCCCTAACTCTTTCTCCCTGTACAAAGGCCTTTAACTTACACTATATATTTATAGACTTTCCATTAGGTCATCTCCGAAGTACGCATCACGAGATAAGCCATCGCTTTGGATTAAATCCCCTTCAAAACGAACTTAGAAACAAACAAACAGAGCCTTTTTTGTTTGATCGACTTCAACGCAAACTCTGGGAGATTCATTATTCTCATGTGTACTGCTTATTGGCTGCATTTTTTCAGATGTGTGCAATTTTAACCGAATTTTAGCAAAATTGGGGTATTGGCGAGTTATAGCTGGGATGTATCCCAAAATGTGATTAAGGACTTCATTCACTTTGTTGTGCAACTGTGCAAGATTGTATTATAGTCTCACTGATTTGCTAGGTTATATGGTCTGTCTTAGGCATCATCAAAATCCGTTTATATCTCCTAACTTCCACGCTTAGGAATGAACCAATCACTACTGGTTAAGAACTGTATACACAAATTTTCTAACTCTCAGTCCTCCAAAGTAGGTTCTCTTGGCCGGTCAAGTGCACCTAGGTTCTTCTTGAAGTTTCTTCTATCTTCCTTAGGCCTTTACCTTAGCCACCTTGAAGATGTCTTTACACCTTAGAGCTTTGCTGAAGTTTAGAGCCTTCAAGTTTTTGAATAACCTTCTTGGACCTTAGACCCATACCTAGGATATCTTCCTAGCCTCATTGAGATCTCCCCCTCCTGGAATATATGCGAAACCAAATATGATTTCATGGAACCTGGATGCTACTAAAAGTTGATTAACATCTGGTAGAGTGATAAAACTAAGCATAGGTAAAATCTCTCTAATTCCCTACATCACTCATCCATTTTCCTCCCCTTATATAATTCGAATACAAACTAAAGGAAGTACCTAAAAATAAATATATATCCAGTAAATGAAAAATACCAAAATGGGAGGGGATGCCGAAACATTATTGGGGGGGGGGGGGGGGCTATAGGTGCAAGGGGCGACTGCCTAGGGCCCCAAATTTTTTACCCAAAATAAGGGCCCTAATGGTTGGAGTGTCTAGACTTGATCTTAAGGTTAGAACTTCAATTCCTACCTTTGTTACATTAAATTGGTTTAATCGGTTCTCAATCCAACACGATAAAATACGATACACCATTCAGTTAACTCGATTTTAGATAAAATATAAATGGTGCTTAATCTCTTTTAGTCGATATTTAAGCTCGTTTAATCGGTTTAGTCGGCCGATTAAAAAGACCATGGATTGTGTGAATAAGAAGTAAACAATATTAAGCAACTGTGAATTGTATTTTAGGTAGTATAAGAAATAATGTGTATATCAACTTAGCACTCGTTTTTGTGATATATAAGAGATTTTTCCTTTTGGGTTTAAAACTTTTTTAGTATAAAACTCTCTTTCGTTTTGCCAAACACAATACAATCACTTCTTATCCAAATTATATATATGTATTTATCTCCCTAAATTTTTAAACCCCATTTTCAACCCTCAAAGTATTGTTTTATTTCTTCCTATTCCTCCTTCACAAGCTTTAGCTTAAGGTAATGTTGTCTTCACTTACCTTGTATTTAGTTGGTTCTAAGCTATGTGTTTTATTTCGTGTTTGGTTAGAGTAAGAAAGAGATTATATTTATGTTTTTTGTTTATGAGCTTGCACATTTAGGCTTTAATAGAATAAGTGTTTTAAAGATAAAGTTGCTAGGTTAGCATACTAGAGCATGGTGAAGGACGATTATTTAGTTTACGGAGACAACATTATGGTTCTGAAAGTGGTTATAGTTTGTGGTTAACATTTGGGATTTAGTTGATTCCTAAACTTTGGGGTCCTTTTTTCATTATTATTAGGTAAAATTTGTGGTTATAACTTTTGGGTTAAAACTTGTAACCATCCTACTAAAAACAATAACTTGTAACCACATCCACAAATATAACCACCTTGTGGGTAGCATGTTGAACAAGGACAAAACGTCACTCTTCTTGTGCTGAAAATAATACTATTTTATATCGAGTTTCAGCGTGTTTTTCAATCTTCTTTTGTATGTAAAGAATTACCATAACATCTATGTAAGCAAACTTGCTAACAAATAATATACAAATTTCAACACAAAAGAGGATTGAAAAGCATGATGAAACTGGATAGAAAATAATGTTATTTTCAATATTTTAGTACAAGAAGATTGAACTTATGTCCTTGTTCAACTATGATACAACATGGTGGTTATAATTTGTGGAGGTGATACCACAAAATTATAATGTTAGATTAGAAAATACACAATAAAAGACCAAAGCTTAGATATCAACTAAAGCCCAAATGCTAACCACAAATTAGATGAGAAAAATCAAAGCTTAGGTTACCAACTAAAACCTAAATGCTAACCACAAATTGTAGTCACCTTCAGAACCCAATGTTGTCTCTACAAACTAAATATCTCGCCTTACCTTGCTCCACTATGCTAAACTTACGACTCCATTCTTTCATATCATTTTTTTTTTTTGCTAAGCTCCTTCATAGCATTGCCCTCTGCCTAAATGTACAAGTTCATAATTAAAAACCCATCTATAATCTTTTTCTTAACTCTCACCAAACGCAATAAAACCCAAAGTTCGTGAATGAGGATTATGAAGTAAGAAGAAGATACTTTAAGTATTGAAAACAGGTTTATGGTATTAGGGATTTAGGGAGACAAATAATTTGGACAAGAAGTGATTGTGTTAGAGATAAATAATTTAGTATTGAAATGACAGAATTTGAAACTCAAAAAGAGAAAGCTCTCATGTTTCACCAAAATGAGACGTTTTGCATGAATATTAGTGCGTAAGGGAAATTACATATCCACCTCCATATTTGCTAAGTTAATCCACGATGTGTCTCTTACACCACCTAAAGTACAATTCTTAATTACTTAATGTTGTTTACTTGTTGTCCAACATCAATGGTCTTTTTTATCAACTTAAAATCTTGTTGTCCAACATCGTTCATATTTTATCATTGATCATGTTTAGTCAATAGTGTATCATATGTTATCCTATTGGATTGAGAACTGATTAAACTATCTTAAATCTTGATAACAAGATTCACACAGAAAAAAAATTGCCCACTCCTGACATAGCATTTTTATTTCTCTCGGAAGCTTGACCTGGCAATTATTGGAAAATTGAAGTAGCCCTTATGAGCTGTTTATCTGGGACATATTCGAAGTGAATCAATACTTTAATTTTTAAAATCTTGGGGGGGCTTTGTTATATTCCAACTTAATCGAAAGGTAATGTGTTAACGATCAAAGGGGTGACGATTAAAATCTGCTACATTTATTTTTCATAAACTTGATTCGCTTCAAATTATGTCGCTAATAAATGAGACTTGAGGGTTACCTAAGTTGTTTTAAAATGTTCAACATTTGTCACGCCAAGAGTTGTAGAGTAATAAAAATGCTCTCTCAGGGGCGAGCATAATTTCTTACATTAAACACCATTCAAGTGGTACAGAAAATTAAACACTTAAACTGTAGTATGCATGATTAATCACACATAATCTGTGTTTAAATGACCTTGTTTCTGTGAAGAAAATTCACATTTTCATTTGTTATAAGCTTGGTGATCTGTTAAACAGATGAAAAAGGAACGGGTTCCACTCGTTTCATTCACGACCAGTGTACAATTTTTTGATCTCACCATGTTTAGAGTAACTCTAACAATTGATATTAACCGGGAGCTTAGAAAGCTTTAGAATCTCCCTAAAAAGCCCATTACCGAACGCGATTAAGATTTAGACAAGCGTTACTTAAGATGTCACGAGCTGTTGAAGCATCCCAGGAGATCAAGTAAGTTAATGAAATCTATTCATATCTCCCTACTTCCACCTTTAGGAATGAACCCATCACTATTTTACAACCCGTTGAAGAACGTTGTACACTGTTTTCGGATTTTAGGTGCTCCATTGCCTGTACTCTTGGCCAGTCAAGTGCACTTAATTCCTCCCTGGAGTTTTGATGACCTTCATTAGGCCTTTCTTGGATTGTAACCTTAGCTACCTTGATAATATGGCGCTTTGTTGAAGTTTAGAGGTTTCAAATCTTTGAGCAACCTCCTTGGACCTTAGACCGATACCTTGGAGATCTCCCTAGCCTCATTAGACCGCCACCTCCTGGTATATACGTGATATAAACCTGGTTTTATGGAGCCTGGATGCTGCTAAAAATCATATAGCATCTGGTAGAGTTTCAGCCCCTTGTACATAGGATCGGGATTCCACATGCCTTTAGTTTTCTTCCCCTCCATCTTGTTTCCCACAGAAACAAGAGATGCCCATATATAGATAACGACCCGTACATTAGTGCAAGAAACGGATGTATAACTCATGGTTTGCCAAACTCTGGTATCATGTCTAGTATCTTGACACTATGTTTGTTATCTGGCTTCTTAAAGTTAAATACAGCTGCTGCAAAGTTTTTGTAGTATTACTTAGTCATATTATACTAATTAAACCTTCTTGTTAACCAGAAAAACAAGAAAATTGCAATTAAACTTTCTAGTCGTCTAGTAAAACAAACAAATTTCTAACATTTTAGACAATAACAAAGAGAAAAACCACAAAATGATAAAGTTGCAGCATTTATTGATTAGTACCCGACTCCTGAGCATCTGGGACTTAATTTATGCTATTTTAAGTTATAAACTCAAGTTTTGTCTCCATTTTTCAATTTGACTTCAAATATAAACTTATAATTCTTTAGTTGAGAGTATACTTCATAACAAATTATCATTACTAACTATATACCAGTTCTGCATTTCCATGCCTAAATTTGACAAATATGTTGGACTTATAATGCCTTAGTTGAAAGGGTATAAGTCTTAAGAACAGATCTTTACTAGAAGATGTATTATGGTTCCTGTACTAATTGAATCATTGATCTTTGATCCAGGTTCTCATTAACTACAAAGCAAGCTATTAATAGGAGCTTAAAATTCTATGACGATTCCTGAGGAAAATGGTGTTATACCCAATCTTAAGGTTGTGTAATTAAATGTTTTTGAAGTTTAGATAGACGATCGCTGTTTTTCCCTTGCGAGTTTTTAAGCTTTGTATGCTTATATAATCAGGGAAAAAGAACTGCAATGGTAGTATGTTGGCTTTTAGGTAATGGATGCCTTCTCTCATGGAACAGTATGTTGACGGTGCAAGATTACTATGTTTCTTTGTTTCCGGTACTTTCTTATTTGACCTTACTTCTATTCTTAAGTTTTCATCTCATGGCTGCTGCTATGAAATTTACGTATTTTTCTTCTTAATTTCCTTATTTATGCCTTTGGGTATCCCAATATTACTCGTACGATTTGCTTGTGCAGAGATATCACACTGCTAGGGTTTTTCCATTAATGTATCAGCCCTTTGCTCTCGGAACGATTGCAGTACTAGCATATTATGAGGCGCATTTGGATACGAGAAAAAAGAATTTAACAGGCTTTATAATTTTCTTTATTGGGTCCCTTCTGATTCTGCTTGTAAGTACCAGGTTTTGGTTTTTTACCAGTACATTGATAAATAATCCGTTTCTGGAAGTCCAACCAACTCATTGTTTTTTGTTTTTTTTTTTCTCTCGTGATAGCTAGACATAGTTACATCTGGAAAAGGAGGAATTGGTACATTTATCGGTATGTGCACCATTCTCGCTTCCTTTGGAGTTGCAGATGCCTTTGTTGAGGGTGGAATGGTTGGGGATCTCTCCTTGATGTGCCCTGAGTTCGTCCAAGTATGTTTCCTTGGGTTTTATCATCTCTTCATGTATTCAGATCATATTGTCATACTTTTTGGGAAACCTGCAGTCTCTCTTGGCCGGTATGGCTGCATCAGGGGCGTTTACATCATCTTTGAGGTTCATTACTAAAGCAGCCTTTGAGAATTCGAAAAATGGTCTTCGCAAAGGGGCTCGTACGTTTTATTTCTCCTGTTCGACATTGTTATTTTCTTGAGAAATGTTGGGCTGTTACTACTTCGAAATTAACAACCATTAGAAGTAATACCTGATATCAATAATAACCAAATTATTAACAATCAACTAGTTGAATATATCCATATAAGCTACTCACCCACCCTTTGGATGCGTATTTCCCAGCTCGATGGTTATCGTTCGTATTTTTCCATTAACATTCTTATTTTCATAGTGAGGTTGCTGGAAATAAGTCGGCAGAAGCAACAAATTAATGACCCAACAATATAGACTCGAATTGTATCAAACAAACTGAATTTTGTTAGTTCTCTCAATCAAATCTACTAAGAATGGAGGGTTATAGCTTTATATATGAAGGAATTCTAGATTTCTTGTGATATCTATGTAGGAATCCTACTCAAGCAAAGCTTACTAAAAATAAATTCTTAAAAAAATATGGAAATAAGAGAAACAACTAAACAAGGAAAAAAGGAAGAAGAAAAAAAAGTTGATAGAGAGAAAATAGGAGAGGGGGTGAATTTTAGACGCCAAATAGGAGACGTGTCACATCAGAGGTTCAACATATTTATTTTGTTTCAAGTTCTAGACTCTCTAGAGGTCTGGTAGAGGGCTTGAGACGGAGTGTTACTCTGCTGGAGAAGATGGCTTCTTGTTGTAATGATCTTCTTATTGATATATCCCACTGAACTCCAAGCTCATAGTCCTTAGGTAGCAATTTGGGTGAATCACATAGGAATCTTGATATTGTGTTGTATTTGTGTGTCAATGTTTTAAGTACTTCTCCTCTTTCCTTGTTTTCTACCATCTAGATATTTTGTTAGTTTATGAGTTCGACCCAGCCCACCCTCCCCCAATTTTACTAGTGTTAAGAACTCAACCTTTACAACTGTTATTTTCGATGGTATAACTGAATGCAGTCACTGGTGTGAGGTACATTTAAATGAAATCATCGCATGTACGAGTATAGTGCAAAATAAAGAGTTAAGTATGTGCGTGTACTATTGGTGGTATTGTTCTCGAGTTACAGTCTTATTTTCCTGAAACCATATTCAGAAACTATTCAATAACTGATGGTATTATATATGCTAATAGGCCGATAATTTTGAATATTATGAGAGTTTGGGCTTTTAAGAATCTGTATAATAAGAAATGGTTTAACTCCTTTAGGATATGTCTTGACTGGATCATGTGATTTACAGTTCGAAGGACATCAAACGTGAGTGTGTGTTTGAGAGTTAGTTTAGAGTTTGTATGTGTTTTATTGTAAGAGTGTTAAAGACCTATATATAGGGCAAGTTTGTACTTGGAAATCAATATCAATATCCAATTTCAAGCTTTATTCTATAGTTCCCTTTAATTCATCAAGTTTTTTAGCTATTAACACTTCTACCTATGTTACCTCTACAGCTCCAAACCGAAACTAACATGGGCCTTGTGGCAGTTTAGAGCCCGCCACTCTCGACTCTCTCCCTTGAGCCTGTCCTTGTAAAGTCAAAAGAAGGCACAAAAACTGCCCTACCTTCTCCCAAACTATCTCTTAACGTCCTTGGAACAATTATTCCACGACAACAACCTCCTATGCCCCCTGAGCAATCGACTGACCCTACTAATAACCTCAGCCTCCTTTTCTGATACACTATTTGACTGACGTCTAAGTTAAATTTTCAGTGGTGTGCCACCTAACAGTATGTCATCCCAAAAATATTTAATCCCATAAAGGCAAATATTAAATTCAAAGTAGTCTCAACTTTTGCCCTATCAAGAGCATTTAAGGGATGCATGAGAATGATTTAAATAAAATTTGCTGATCAATTTTTTAAACATGTCATGCAATCACTATGTGACGTCAAATGGATTCTCTCCAATTAGGAATTATCCTTATAACCTCTTTGGATCTTCTTGCCATCTCTCATAATCATCTAAGCTTCCTAGGAAGGCCTTCATTTTTCGCTGCAATGCTGCCTCTGAAATTTAAATCAGTTTCAACCATATCTTCTTCCACCCACTTTCTCCTGCTTTCAACACTTCCCCAACTAATAGCAAAACATTCAGACATGAAGTTGGTGCTATTTTCTAAGAATTTAAAGAAGGTAAGTAGAACAGTGCTTTGAGCATCTCTGGGTTTATTGATCTAATTTAGCTTTCTAAACTTTAGAGTGGCCTGCAGATGAGTTACAGGACAAAATGAGTCATCCTAGTTGGGATGTTTAACTTGTGGAGTGACGCTCCTCCATATTCATGTAAAGCCTTTAGTACTTTTGCAATAAATCTAAGCCTTTCCCTAACAAACTTACATCAAGTTGGGGCTGCGAACCCAACTACAACAATCTCATGTTCGGAGCATTTCAGATTCTCAAGATCTATTAATCTCTCGAATTAAATTCAAACCTAGAAAACATAGTGGCATGTAATAATGTAATTGAATGATTAACACATTAAGAGGAACTAACACATTAAGTGGCATGTAAAAAAGGAATTGTTCTGTCACTCTTTTTTAGTATATAAAGTCTGCTTTACTAAATCCCTGAAGTTTTCTACATCTAACTGTTCCTTGCAGTGATGTTCCTTGCAATCTCCACCTTTTTTGGGCTACTGTGTATCCTTCTTTATGCATTTGTATTTGCAAAGATTCCAATCGTTCAGTACTATCGCTTGAAGGCAGCATCGGAAGGATCAAAAACTGTCTTGGCTGATCTTGCTGCCGGTGGTGCTGAAGCACAACCGACCAAAGTTGTAAACATTCTGCTTCTAGTGACAGAACTTGCTAGTCTTAGATATCCAAGTTTATTTATATTTCCGACTAACAATTTCTTAATCGGCTGTACAGGCTGAAGAAGATAATCACCAACTGGACCGTCTAAGCAATAAGCAACTTCTTCTACAGAACATAGATTATGCTACTGATTTGTTTCTGATATATGTGGTGACTCTGTCAATTTTTCCCGGGTTCTTAGTAGAAGATACTGGATCACACAGCTTGGGCTCGTGGTATGTGCTCAATCAAAGTTAGTTCAAGTAAATTATTCACGTTAATAGTTTTATGATCAAGGTTTAGAAAAACACACTGAGGCATGCCTCAGGCAAATTAGCGATTTTCGAACTGAGGCTGATCCCTTATTAATATCATATTAAGCTTTGCCTCACATGGATTGAGGCTCTAAACTGAGGCATTTCAGGTTAGGCACATGCCATACGGAGGCATGAATGAGTCAATTTTTTTTGTTGCATCATCAATTTGGACAGGAGTTCCCAATGCCCTACCAATTGACATAAGGGTATGAGGATCCCAGTATTCAAGACTTAACCTAGGGAGTTTATCCCAAATAAGAGCATTAGTAGATTTCTGTTTTTCAGGGCTAAAGTTTGGACTCCAAGGCACAAACCTAATGGGAGCTCCTTCTATTACTCATGGTCCCCCCACTGTTAACATATTTCTTTCAATGGTATGGTATTATAGCAACAGTTTGTTTCAAAGACCGTAATTTAGTAGCTTTTAATTTATTCTAAGTGTAGTTTACTTTCTGCATAGCAATTCTTCAATGCCTCTATCAGGGGAAGATTGAGGAATTTCAATTGTAGATAGTCACCATTTTTACCTGGAATTGGTAGTTCCTCGATATTGAATGTAGGAGAAGAGCATTTAAGCTTTTCTGCATAAGTTTGTGGCTTTTGCAATCCATCAATTTATCTGTACCAACCAGATCTTCCTTGTCCTTCTTTCTTGCAGTAGTCTCTTGATTTACACCATCCTTCTGTATCCCACAAACACCCAAATCTTTCACTAGATCTGAATTAGATGAGTTTGATTGGTGAACTGTAGAGTTTCCTTTTTTCGTAGGTCTTTGATTCCATCATTTGATTATCATGGTACTAGACATACCTTGGAGTAGATCATTAAGCAACTTCGATATTGATTACAACTTAATAAATATGCAATCGTACTAGCTGTTCGTCTCATCCCCTTCTTAGAATTTCTGGTGGTCCTTCAGGTATGCTCTTGTCCTTATTGCAATGTACAATGTATGGGATTTGGTTGGAAGATACATCCCGCTCATCAAAAGCCTGAATTTGGAAACTCGAAAGGGTATACTGATTGCAACTATTTCTCGGTTTTTGTTTGTCCCTGCTTTCTACTTCACAGCCAAATATGGTGAACAAGGATGGATGATCACCCTGACTTCCTTCTTAGGATTAACCAATGGTTATCTTACTGTTTGTGTGTTTACTGCTGCACCTAAAGGCTACAAGGTCAGTTAAATACTTTTATAGTTGGTATTAACTTATGTGTTGAGCTAACTAGTCTTCTATGGTATTCGTTTCTATGAAACTTAGCAAATTCACTCTCCAGGGGCCTGAACAAAATGCGCTAGGGAATTTGCTTGTATTGTGTCTTTTGGGAGGTATTTTTTCAGGGGTAACTCTCGATTGGATGTGGCTCATAGGAAAAGGTTGGTGAATTTTTTTGTCTTGAAGCTATATCTTATAAATCTCTTATCAAATATTATATAGATGGTGGAATAACATGTTGTTATCGCCGCTCTTGAATATGCGTAAGAAATTGGCTAGTAGCAAAGACAGTTACATATTAATTCAATAGCTCAATCGGTGCAATTTTATGACTTTAAGAGAATACATGCCTTTCTATTATTACCTGAAGTTTGGATAAGTAGACCATTGACAGAAAATGTTTATTCTTTTCTTTTTTGCGCAAACCAGGGTGATCCACATTTATAATTTATTACCATTTGCTTGACTAATCCTTGGGGCATGTGAGAACCCCGACAATCCTTGGAGCATGTGAGAGACCCGACAACCCACATGCCGAGTAAAGTCAGGATAAATCCTGGCGAGTGGCCCACGTTGGTGGTGGAGCAAACTCAGGACCTCTGCTAGTAGCTATCATCTCATGGTAGGTGATTGTTTGAGGAGCTTCTTTCCCAGCATATCAGATCAAGCAAACCCCATTGTGATCCCTTATAATCCCATCATACCCCCACCCCCCATTGTGAGTGAGGGGCCCATCTGTGTTAAGGAGCCAGACATTAGGTGGGGGAGATTTCCATTTAACAAACAATGGTTTTGGGCTTAAACTCAGGAGTCAGTCCCCATCAGCAGCTATGCTTATTGTTCTGTAGCCAGCCATCTTCAACTGATGGAGTAGTTTTGTTAAGCCTTCCTCTAACCTCATACAAGATAGTGTTAGACACGCTGTCCTTGGTTCTATTGGAGTTTTTGAAGATAATATTATTCTTGTTGGTCCAGACTGTTGGAGTATATGTGTACATCTACACATATACTAGTATAGTCCCACATTGAGTAAGAATAGAAGTAGTTTAGAGAGCCCTTATAGAGGGAGTCTAAGATGTAATCTAATTATCAATTCAAGAGTGAATAATATTTTTCTTATTTATTTCTACATGGTATCAGAGCGGTTGCGATCTTGAAAGCAAAAAAATAAAGAAAAGTTTTTGTCGCTTCCGCCGGTGGCAGCCATTGCCGTCGCTAGACCACCATTGAGATCTACAACAAAAGTTGTTATTACAGTTCAGTAGTTGTAGAGAATCAAACTCAACTTCTATTATTCGAGATTGCAATTGTATCTATACTACAATTATCTTGTAGGTCCTGTAATCTACATTTTTTCTTTAATATAACACTGCTGCAATTTTGCGAATCTCTACAATCCTTCGTCAAATCAAAATTCAGAACTTGATCTCTTTTGGTACAATTCGATACATCTGAGATAGTGAGATGTGAATTTATTCTGAAAAACGCAGTGCAACTGGTTTGAATAAAGAAGACGGTGCTGCGGTTTAAGGTTTTTCTTGGTAGTTGGTATTTGTGCAATTTTGACGGTCTGAATTCTGAAACCCAACTTCCATTAGGGTTTATAAAATACTTTGATTTATCTTTAGTTGCTAGTTTTTGCAAGCCTTAACCTCTGCAATCTCATCTATCGAATCCTTGTTGATTGAATCGGGAGATTTGAAGAGAGGTTATGTTCACGAAGGAAAGAGAAGAACTTCTAACAGTTCGATTGCTTTCTGTTTTGGGAAAGGTTTTATATTTGGAGTTTACTTGAGGAAGAAACAACATAGAAGCTCTCTTATGATGGTTTGTTTCATTATTGGTTAGATCTGCTATGGAGCTGCCTGTGGAAGTGGGTTATGTGACAACACGTATTGATCCAAATATCTTCTACCTCCGATCTAATAATCTCTAGTGGTCAATCCATTATTAAACCACTTTGGCCCAGCCTCACTTTGACAGGGAAGTGGGTTGTATAGTCTTATTTGTGCTTCTACTCGGCTCTGTTTGGTGGTGGAATTTAATCTCGTGATACAATACGCTATGTGCGATGTACGGTGGAGATGCACAGTAATGGCATGTTTTTCCGCAATGTGTATGTTCCTGAGTTGTTTTTTGTTAGCTTCTCTATGTTCTTCCTTTCATGGTTCTTTATGACAGCTTGATTGGTAGTGTTATTTATATGTGGTGACATGAGATCTACAGTGGGGATGTTTGAAGATGACGGGCTTATTTTTCATGTGATGACTACAACGTGTGATGATGCCCACTATATGGGTCATATTTAGGTCTAACTGTGTCACTTCAATTAATCAAGTTAGACCCACCTCGTAACTTCATTTTTTGACCATGTGTATTGAGTTTATTTACCGTTTGACAAGTCAAGTTGTCTTTCTCTATTGATATTGCACTCGATTTTCTCTTGTTTTATGAAAGGCGATCTTTTATTTATTTGGTTCCTGTCGCGAAATGTGATTTTCTCTTATTGGATCGGATGAAGTTGTTAAATCACCTTTCACTTCGATCATGAGTTTTCTGTTTCTTCCCTCGAGTGAGTTTCCTCTCATCTCCTCTAGTGATTCTTTCCTAGAGCGATTTTCTTTCCTCTAGTGATCATTTTATTCGCCAAATTCACAAGTATAAATTACAAAATTGAGATACGATCTTTTATTGTCAAAAGATGAGGTATTTTTCTTTTGCCTGTCGCGAGATGTGATTTTCTCTATTTAGATCAAATGAAAATGTTATTAGACTAACCTTCCACCTCGGTCATGAGTTTTTTTTCTCTCTTTAGACCGAATGAAGATGTTAGACTACCTTCTACCTCGATCATGAGTTATTGGTTTCGTTCCTCAAGTGATTCTTTTCTAGAGTGAATCTCTTTTCCTCAAGTGTTTTTCTTAGTTCTTTTATATTGTTTCCTATCGCGAGACGCGATTTCTTTATTTGAATCGGGTGAAGATGTTCAATTCTTTACACCACGATTATGATTTCCTCTTCCTCAAGTGGATCTCTTTATCCTAGAGTAAATTGTTTCTTTCCTTCAGTAGATATATTTTTCCTCAAATAATAATCACTCCTTAACATTACCTCGAGTGATCATCTTCATCGACTAATTTTCTTACCTCAGTGTCTCTTCAAGATATTTACATTACCCTCGAGTGAGAAAATTGGCTGGTCGGTTAGTGCCGCCTATTTCACAAGTACGTGTGGAGAAAATGGCAAGTTGGAATGCTGCCGATTTTACAAGGGATATGTGAAGGTTTGAAGTGTTTCTGCAGCTGCAAAAGGATTGTCTAGAAGAAGTTTTATCAGTTTTAGGGGGAGCCTTATTATAAGTGAGGGAGTGATTGCATCCTATGAATGATTATCTATTTTACTTTCTTATTGTTATCCACCTTGATACAAACACATTGTGTTCGTATCAACGTGAGGGGGAGTGTTGGAGTATATGTGTGCATCTACACATATACTAGTATAGTCCCACGTTGAGTAAGAATAGAAGTAGTTTAGAGAGCGCCCTATTATATAAAGGGAGTCTAAGATGTAATCTAATTATCAATTCAAAAGTAAACAATATTTCTCCTCTTATTTATTTCTACAGACTTGGCAGATGGGCACATCTTAGAACTTTGGTTAGCAGGTTCTTCTTTCCCATAGTAGATATCCTCTTAAATTCATCCATCAGGTTCCCAATTTGTCTTGGAACTTCGCAGAGTTTTCTGCCATAGTTCTCTAGGGAGTAGCATTTCATTAAAATATGAGCTACACTTTCCCCATTGGCCCAACAATGGCCGCACCTAGCTGACTGGAGTGTATTTATTTGGACAAATCTATCTACGGTGATAAGGGCATTACTACAGGATTTCTTGGTAGCATAACCACAACTAGGTTTACTTCTCCTCCAACAAACAGTGCCCATTCTTTCTTCTCTCTTTAAGATTTCAATTGCTCATAAGTGGAAGTAAATTTTTTTTGCTAGGCAAGCTGGGGTTAGACAAGGATCCCATGATCAGAATCTATACAAAAAATGATAATTTACAACCTACAGTAATTGGTTCCCCTAGCGTCCAGATGAAGGAATCTAACCAGTTCAAGAGGGAAGGAGCTAGGGGCCAACACATAATCTTCTATTACATTTGAGAAACTTGCTAACAAGTTGGGGCCTTCATTTGCCTCGCTGAAGTTGTGAAAGATGTGAAAGGTCTTCAACTGGCTAATGCAATTCAAAACTTCTTGAAACATGATATAGCAGTCCCAAGGAACATTCTTCTGATGAATGTAATGAACCATAAGTGTCGAGTCTGTGCAAGTCTGAATATTCGCAATGACTGCTTCAACAACTAATTGCAGGCTTCTATGTATAGCTTTCATTTCATGGTGAGGAACAGAAATAACAGTTGTAGCTCCATGAAAAGCTAATAAACAGACTTTATCATGGCACCTGAATGTACCTCCATACCCTCTTATGTTACCTCTCATGGAACCATCATTGTTGATCATTACAGTGTTAATAGGAGATGCCACCCAACTGCACATAGCAAGATGCTTCAACTTGAACTTGGGATGTATGCTTCACTCATTACAGATCTCCCTGGATCTAGGACTGTCATCAACAACATCACAATCCATCCTGATAGTTACTTCTGCAATTATAAAGTTTAGAACAATGTTAATAGGCTTGGTGGTATCTCTAAAGATGATGCTATTTCTACTAATCTAAAGCATGAAGCACAAGGCAGTCATAACAATGTTAGTGACAATGTCACCCTTTTTAAGGCTACAAACCCTGTCAAGCTCCTGCTCCAAGCTCCCAATGTTTATATTATATCTATACCTACTAAGAATCATAGACCTCAAGAATTGTGTCCAAGCACAATCCATGAAGAGGTGGTTAGTGTTCTCATCAAAATTACTGCACAAAACACACACAGGGTCATTAATGGTACCCCTAGCCTAAAGCTTATCCTTAGTGGCAAGGCTGCCTTTAGTCAATTGCCAAAGGAGAAACTTATACTTAGGAATAATAGCATTAGATTTGAGTATGTTTGATAGCAGGCTTGTGGTTTCTAATTGTGTTGTAAGTAGCAACAATTGAGATCACCCCTTTGGTGTCGGTAGTCCACACTATCTTGTCCTTAACCCCTGCAACAGAGCAAATCTTGGGGAGAGAGTCAACAATATCACTTCCAATGGAGGACATAATATGCTGGGGTATACACCACTTATTATCCACAATAAAATCACTCACCTTTGCACCTAATTTGAGCCATGAGTTATATCTGAATTCTTGTCTGAAATGAGGGTTTAAGATCCCCAAAGGATGCCAAAGATCTTTCCACCAGTAGGTATCCTTACCATTGCCAAGAATATGTTTAGTGTACTTGATAGCCTCACCTCTAGCCTGAAAGACTTTCCTCCACGCTATGGAACAATCCTTGGGGACTTTCATGAGCCAGAAGTCCTTTTTTATCAGGTTCACATACACCCACTCCACCCAAAAAGTGTTTTCCTTAGAAGCTATTTTCCAAGTGAGCCTCAAGGTAGCTGCAAGGTTCCACACACCAAGGCTCCTAATGCCAAGCCCACCGTCCTCAACAGGGTTACACACTCTGTCCCAGGCAACAGGTATGTGCTTCTTACTTTCATCATTACCATGCCAGAGGTACTTAGACAGGATTGAGTTAACTTTGTTAATTACCTGCATTGGAAGAGAGAGCACATTAATCTAGTAAACATACACACTACTAAGAACTGACTTGATTAATTGAACTATCCCAGCATAAGAGAGTACTTTATTCTTTCAAGAGTGTATTCTATTGGTCATCTTGTCTACTAGAGGGTTGCAATCTCTATTTCTAAGATTAGAGGATATAAGAGGTACACCAAGGTATTTAAAAGGTAACTCAGCCTTATGGAACACCTCATCACCAACCCCAGATAAATACACTACAGATCTAGAGGGTTGCAATTTCTAGTTCTAAGATTAGAGGATATAAGAGGCTCACCAAGGTATTTAAAAGGTAACTCAGCCTTATGGAAGTTTAACACACTGGTCATCATATTAGACACCTCATCACCAACCCCAGATAAATACACTACAGATTTTGAGGGGTTAGCATCAAGGCCTGCCAACTCACTAAATATGTTGAGGCACTCTCTAATGGCTGGGCAGAGAGAATATCCCAATGGCAAAAAACAAGTAAGTCATCTGGAAAAGCAAGATGAGTCACAAGAGGTTTCTTGCACTTGGGATGCAGCTTAAACTTCCCACTAGCCACCTTACTCTCAAGCAGAATGCCCAACACTTCCATAACCAGAACAAAAAGATATGGGGATATAGGGTCACCTTGCCTAATACCTCTCTCTCCTTGAAAATAGCCCTCAAGGCTGCCATTCACAGAGTTGGAGTACTTAGGTGTGGTGATACACTCCTTAATCCAACAAATAAAGGTATTGGGGAAGTTGAGACCTAGCAAAATAGCAAAAATGGTCTCCCATTGAATCATATCATAGGCCTTCCTAAGATCAATCTTGATTGTGCATCTAGCTTTATTGGAATTCCTATGATAGTTTCTAAGAAGATCATGAGAAATGAGCAAGTTATCAGCAATGTTTCTTCCCTCAATGAAAGCAGTTTATTGTGGCTAATCAATGGAGATAACACTGCCTTAAGTATGAGCGTAAGAATTTTTGAAATAATCTTATAGATGACATTACAACAAGAAATAGGCCTATAGTCCCCAAAAGAGTTAGGGTTGGGGACTTTAGGCACAAGAGCAATGGTAGTTGCATTAACTTGAGAAAGAAGTTTGTTTTTAAGGAAAAAGTTAGAAACTCCCCTGATGACCTCCTTCTCGATAATGCTCCAATTCTTTTTGAAGAAATGGGAGTTAAACCTATCAGGACCTTCAACTTTAGTGTCAGGTATGGCAAAGAGTGCTTCTGGTATTTCCATTTCAGTAACTTCTTTAGTAAGGTTGTAGTAGTCTTCACTGTGTATTTTGTTCTTGAAAGGAAGCATCCTAATGAAATCTGCATCAATATCTTTTTTGCCTGGACCAATGCATGCTCTCCAAATAATCTTACCCTCTTTAAACTTGTTCAGTTTGATCTCAAGCAAAAAATCAGTGATGTAGTGGTTGACTCTATTAGGTATTCTCCATTTGTAATTATCAATGATCTTAGAGACTGGAGCATGAAGAGACAAATAGGAGTTATACCTGCTTTTGTTGAAAGAGCTAAGTTTGATTCCACTTGGCAGCTAGGAGTCTTCCCAGAATGAAGCCTTTTTCCCATCTCCAATAATATGTAGGACCATTCCCTTAGTTTCATCTCTAATGCTCAATATGCCCCTTAGCTTCATCTCTAGTGCTCAATATGTTTCTCCAATCCCAAGAACTGTCCTGAGGGACTTTGATAGACCAAAAGCTCCTGTTTTTGAGAAAATTATTTTCAGCCAACTTCACGCAAGAGTTATCTTCCATAGAGGCAATCCTCCAAATATACCTCATAACATCAGCAATATTCCAAGTCTTTTAACCCCTAACACCCCCTAGGAAAACAGATGTCAGACCACCCTTTAGGAGCAATTTTTTCCTACCTTGCTTACAGACATGCTAAAGGAATCTTGAACAAATTTTGATGAGACAGTGCTATGTTGGGGGAGAAGCACCAAGCTCATCCAGTAAATTGAGCTGTTTTGGAGGACAGATTACATAAATTGGAGCCTGCCTGCCCCAGAAAGATACTTCTTCTGCGAAGAAGAGACTCCCTTTTTCATAAAATCAAGAATTTAGATACAATTTCTGTGCTTGAGCTTGGTAGATATGAGTGAGCTTCACTGAAACCCTGGGTAGTGCACACAGCTTGTCTTCTAATAGGATCAGTCCCAGAGTAATAGATCTTAGATTTAGACACATTGATCTCAATGTCAGTCATGTTAGTGAATTCTTGGAACGTTTAAATCACAATGCAAATTTTCCATATGTCAATGTAGAGTTTTTGTATGCGACTCCTATTAGTATGGGCTTGGGTCATGTGCGGGATAGAGGTGTCTCTTGTATTGCATGGTATGTAAAGTAGATTACTTCTATTATATGCATTACCAATTGATGTAATACATAGTTTAAGAGGTATGTACAATTCATATTTTTCCTCTTATGGGAAGTAACACCTCAAATTTTAATCCAATCTGATCAGTTAAGGGAGAGGGATTTAGTCTCATTTATAAGAGACCAAATAAATAAATATTAGCAATAATCAACCTTGTACTATCCCAAAATCAAAAATCTTTAACTAGAATGTCCCAGGTCTTGTATCTAAGAACCGAATAAATAAATAAATATTAGCAATAATCAACCTTGTACTATCCCAAAATCAAAAATCTTTAACTAGAATGTCCTAGGTCTTGTATCTAAGAACCGAATAACTTTAATTCCAAAAACCTACATAACAAGAAACATCCAAAAAAAGAAAGTAGAAACCTTAAAAAATCGTACATTTGGAAGGAGGAAAAGTAATTTCATAGTTCCAGCATGCTCATTTTAGGAAGAAAATATAGCCTAAAATTTGAAGTTGACAAGTTTTAGGGATTTAAGCCTTTGCAGCATTAAACTCAATTTGAGGTGCTTTTAACCCCCACCTTTTAAGGCTTCAATTGGAACCCACTAATAATGACCTCCAAAGTTGCAGAAATAATGTCTGATGGTCATTAAAAATTCACACATCTGAATGATAGATTTAATGAGGAAGTACACACAGATAAGCTAGAGAATGAGGTTAATAGAAAACAAAACATGGAGTGAATCCATGTTTCCACCGTCTATGTTTTCTGTAGTTACCATTATCTTTATGTTTCTAGTATAATAAAACTCTTAAGTTCAGGTGATCCGCCATTCTAGATCTAATTGTAGATCACTAGTCAAACTGTATTTAGGCTCTGCCTTATATGTGGAAATAGATATGATTCCACAAATGACTCTATCATTTTAATTTTCATAGATTATATTCTCGATTAAATAATATTTTGAAGGTGCTTGGTATGTTTTCTTTTTACGCACCAGTAAATCAGTAATTCCTTGAAAAATAACCTATTGAAAGGGTTTGGTTCTACATTGGTTAAATGAGGATTTAATTTGAGATTGGTTGTATTCCCAACTTGTTCTATTTGGAGTAGTACCGAGCACCTGCATATAACTAAAGTTCAAAAATAAACATAATCTATGTCTCTTTAGGTTATCCATTCCTTTTCATGAAAGGGTCATGTCTCTGCAAATCATTTGCTTTTGATTTGGTTGTTAAATGAGACATGACCCTTTCATGAAAAGGAATGGATAACCCATGAAATATGCACTTCTATTTGCCTCTCTGAAAACATAATAAATGTTGCAAAATTGCCTAGCAGGGAATCAATAGCTTGTATCAGAAACAACCATTTCTAAGGTGGGACTTTTTTTATGTTTAATGAAGCTCACCGTCACTTTAGAGTAGTCTAACACGCCTAAGCTTTAATTGGACTGCAATTTCATACCCTTCTTCATACTTCCAATTATAGACAGTATGTACATATGATCAATCATGTTAGTTTCCACTGTATATAAATGATTTGCAAACCCAAGTTACTTATTAGTTCCGAGGCAAATGGTGTTTTATGCAGACTCACGGCGAGAGTATGAAAATAAACATTTTATTCGTAGTTTATGGTTCATACAATATGTTCTGAAAGAAACTCTGCACAATGGTTCACATCTCTGAAAACATGAGATATTCTCAAATCTTCTGAAGTTCTGCTTAAGTTGGTAATGGCTTTATAAGTTTGAAAGTGGCATGGACCCAAGGAACATCTGTAGTTTTTTTGCTGTAAACAATATCAAGACTTTTTGAAATGGCTTGTGTTTCATGAACTGTAATAGTCAGAGGCTCATCAAACCATCCCTGATGAGTTACTTCCTTCTGTTTGATAGGAACCATCTGCATTCAGCAACACAGAATAGCAAATATCGCTAGTAGATTAGTGCCACTTGCACAGATGCATTCTATGAGAAAATGATACTGTCTCATGGTCTTATCAGAGTACACAGTTGCACAACCTAAAACCCCCATGAAAAAGATTAATAAACAATAGGAAAAAATGTATCGCCGTTGCCGGGGATCGAACCCGGGTCACCCGCGTGACAGGCGGGAATACTTACCACTATACTACAACGACTTGATGTTGTAGTTTTCCAAGACATTGCATTCGAAAAGAGAGAGTTGTATTTTCCTTATCTTTCTCTCTTTTTCTTCCTGATGTAGGTTGTGCTAATGTATGTCAACCATATAATGTAGTCTTCTTATAAAATGTTTAACTTAATATGATGGGTTGTTAATGATAAGGCAACTCAGGGAATCCCTCAGCAACGCCCTACGAGGTCCCGAGAACAATCTAATTTTAGGTTTTAATCTGCCTATGTTACTGATGAATAAAAACTTTAGTCTTAAGAGATAATTTAGGGGACAACCTGTTTATCTTGCCTTTCCCCAAACTAGATTCATAGTTTCAGCCCTGGTCTAGGTGTAGGTTGAATGTTTATGGTGCTGTTAGGTCAAAGTTATAGCACTAGTTTGGGTCTGTTGCAGTGACACCGAATGCATCTGAAGTGATTATACTATTAGTTCAGCAATTAATATCTATGACCTTAATGAGATAAACTAAGCCTAGATTTATGCTATCAACAAGTTCATAGATATGAGTCAATGATCACTTGTATGTGTTGCATGTGGTATAGGGTTGTAGATAAAAATTATTTTCTCATATGTTAGCATGTCTTCAGTCCAATACTCTTTACTCATTTATAATGAATCCCACTCAAGGGACATCATCTTTGTTCTTTGGTCCACTCACCTCCTTAGAGCATCTCCAATAGGGACCATCCCATCTCAAATTTTCTTCCAATAGTTCAATCCATAAGAGGTTTTCAATCTAGGCCTTGTTTCAAAAAGCACCTGGAAAAAAAAGCATGATCTTGTTTAAAATAGGGACCTACTCTTTGAAATTTTTTAGATATTTGTCAAAATATAGAGGGTCATTTGTAAACTATCTAGGCAGGATGTCGGTATCTCGCTCCTAGGATGGTTATAGTCCTCTTTTAAGTGAGCTGGGGATGAATATAGCAATCCCATCTCACCACTATTAGAGATGCTCTTACAATAAACAAGTAACCAAGGAGACCTTGCTCATCATGTAGAACTAGTAATTGAAAAACCAAGAGGTACTGGAATCAATTCCCATAAGCAGCTTCCAACTTAATAAATAAAAGACACTGTAAACAAAAATATTGAAACACTATTTGCTCATCTTATCTGGTTAGACTGATACCTTCACGCAAATTACCAGATACTTAATTTAGCCCCATGATCAACACCAATCTACAATATTATTAATGTACATTTTACACGAGAATTTCTTAACCTATGCAAACATTGTAGTATGTTCCTTAGTAAAATGGGGCATTCTTCTTTTCCCAAAAAGAGTAGAAGACTTCACATGAGATAAGAATTGGTAGTGCTAAAACCAACCATAGACTATACCAAATTCTTTTAACTATATCATTTTCTCCTCGAAATGGAGAGAAAGCCAAGAAAGAATCTCTCACACACCAATACTTACTTCTCCCTACGCAAATGCAAGTGTGCATGCATACATACATTGCATTGTCTAAATCAATCAAAGACCAAAGTTCGACTTGTTTGGCAACAATCAAACAAACAAACTAATAAAGAGACGAGCGAACCAACAACAACAAACCCCACCACATCGTGGCCTTGTCATTTCTGATTTACCCTTTAACAAACCATGACCCAGACCCTGTGGGTGACCACCAACCTAACCAGATTCTCTCCTTTTCATCTTTAATGCCATCTTGTTTTTCGTATTTTGTTTTTTCCCTAATTAACTTGTAAGATTGATTACAACATTTGATCATTCTATCTCAAAACTAGTTGGCAATGACAAAGGATCTTATATTTTGAGATGCAAAGCTCTATGAGTCCACCATGAGATCAAAAATTGAACCAAATCATTGGGTTTCATCCTTTCTAGACTGTGAAGCCTAATGTGTGGAAACTAGTTTACGAGTTAAAGCGAGGTATAAAGAATACCTGAATGGAACTTTAAAATGGGATCCACCAAGAAAGAAAAAGAAAAAGAAAAAAGAAAGAAAAGAAAGGAATGAAATCCACAAAATGATGGGAAAAAAGTTCAATTACACATGCATTGCTTTGTATTATATCATATCATCAGCCATAGCGCATTAGCAATTTTTTGAGTTGTTCTTATAATTATGTAGGTTAAATCTAAGGCCAACTGCATAACTTAATCATTTAGCTTATCCTGCTCTTGGTAGTACAAACTACAAAGCTGGCTGAGAGCAACAGTTGAAGAACTACTTTAAAAGGGATGTTTACCTGCATTACCTTGTTAGGTAAACATTGATACATAGATACATTTGACTTCATATGTACTTGCAGGTTTCCTATTTATCACAACTCGATATAGAAGATAAATATGAAATCAATGGTGATGCCATAATGGTCCTTCTTCCCTCATTAAAGCCAATATTGGACTAATGGTACCAAATCACAAAACCAGGATCAAGTAGAGAGTAATCAATGAAGGAAAAGGGTACTCAAACCAAGCCTCTTAAATGATATATCATATATGAGACTATAAAAAGTTTGATTCATAAAATAGAACCTGAAATAAGAAGTTTCACTATCAATCGAACACACACAAGTCTTGGTAATTGAAAGCAACGCACTCCTTCAGTCCTCCTATCTCTATCTGTTTTACAGAAAGAGTTACAGTGTAAGACTCTTACCAGCTTTATTCAGTGAGTTTGAAACTTTGAAACTTGAAACATGAAACAACACAGTAACACTACCACACAAATTTCAACACCCAACTATCCTCTTCTGATTTTCTGAACCATGCCAGTGCCAACTACATAGCACTGACTCCATTGATGTGTGAACTGTGAACTGAAGCTTCTTGTTTTGCAGAGCTAGCTAGAACATTAAGACCACATTATCAACACCAACTATTCAACTACAACAACCGTAAACATAGTTCGATAGAACAACTCCCAAACCCCACCCATTTCTATTTCTGTACAACAAAAAGTTAGATAAAACTACCCAAATCACATAAAACAAATCCAAACCAATTCAAGAAAACACATACATTAAGAGGACCCCATTGAAATGAGGAACCTAAAACCTACTTATATTAACCTCAGATGCTAAGGAGATCAGGTGGTGGTGACTGTGATGGTTGCGGTTGTTGCTGCTGCTGCTGCTTGTCTTTGGCTTCATCAGTGGCAGGTGACGAGGTATCCGCAGTGATATCAGACGTTAGAGGAGAAGATTCGCCAATTGTTAAGTCACCTTGTTTTGAATTTTCTGGTGGCTTGGGAAGTTCAGATAGGATTTGGACAACTTCTCGCATTGTGGGGCGTTCAATGCTTTGTTCTTCTACACAAAGCATTGCAACGTAGAATACGTGCATTACTTCATGCAATGGAAGAGAAGGGAGTCTTGGATCGAGAATCTTTAGCACTCCTTCCTTCTTTGAATCAGTCATTTTTCTAACCCATTGGACAATATCAACTCCATCCCCGAATTCCCCTACTGGCTTGCGGCCACTCACCAGTTCTAAGAGAACTACACCAAAGCTGTAAACATCGCTCTTCTCATCCACCTTTAGCGTGTAGGCATATTCTGCAAAGCACATTTGGAAAGAATTTCAGAAATCAAGAACAAAGAGAACTAATCCAAAATTAGGCACATAATAGTACATAATAAGTAGATGTAGATCAAGAAGCACGAAAAAATTCATTAACAGAAAGAACCGGATATTGTAGGTTAGTTGTAATTTTACCTGGGGCGATATAGCCGTAAGAACCCGCAATAGCTGACATGCATTCTGAAGTGCCTGAATCCTGTAAGAACTTGGCAAGGCCGAAATCTGCAACATGAGCTTCAAGATTTGAATCAAGTAAAATGTTGTTTGATTTCACATCACGGTGGAGAATCAAAGGCGAACAGTCATGGTGGAGGTAACAGAGCCCCTTGGCAGCCTCCATGGCAATCTTATACCTCGTGTCCCAGTGTAAATGACCTCCTTTCTTACCATGAAGAACCTCCCCCAAACTCCCATTTGGCATGTATTCGTAGACTAGAAGGTTTGTTTCATGATTTGAACAAAAACCCAATAATCTCACAATGTGGCGATGTCGGATCCTCCCCAGAGTTTGTATCTCTGCATTGAAGCCATGATCATGAGATGAACCCCGACTCATAGCCGGAAGTCTTTTCACTGCAACTTGATCCCCATTGGGCATTGCGCCCTTGTAAACAATTCCCGCTCCTCCTTTACCAATAATGTTATCTTCCTTCAAGCAATCCAAGACATCATCACAGGTGAAATCCAATCTCTGGAATGCAGTTAACTTCCACGAGCGCGAATCATGAGCTTTCTTTAAAGATCGGGCTTTGAAAATGGCCGCAACAGCAAATGCAATTGAACAAAGCAGAAGTCCAATTACAAGGAAGAGCTTCATTGTTGAAGAGAGTGGGCCTTTAGAATGAATACCATGGGTGCTATTGTTAGCCCCAAATTTACAAGGCCCCAAGTACGGACCGCACAAATCAGGGTTCCCCACGAATGAAGTCGAGTTGAAGTAACTAAACTGACCAGTCCCCGGAACTAAACCAGAGAGATTGTTATACGAAAAATCAACTGAAGTTAAACTTTGCATTGTTGAAATCGGCGAAGGAATGCTCCCCACAAGATGATTTTTTGACAGATTTAAGTAATTCAAGATCCTCATATCTGTGATCTCAGGTGGAACCTCACCGGAAAGCTCATTCCTACTAAGATCAACAAAGGTCAACAACTTACACTTACTGATCTCAGGCGCAATGGGACCTGAAAACTTGTTGTTACTGAAATCAATCTTCGACAGCTGCTGCAACCTCCCTATCTCCCCAGGTATCGGACCCGAGAACGAATTCCCGTCTAGTAAAAGCTTCTGAACCCCCGAGAAGTTCCCAATCGAAGCTGGGAGAGATCCTTTAAGTTGATTATTTGACAGACTAATCTGCCCCAGATTCACAGAACTTACAACATCCTCTGGAAACTCACCCGAAATATAATTATTTTGTAGCTCAACCTGAGCTAGCTTCGGTAACCCGAAAAGCCCTTTAGGAATCGAACCATTCAAAAAGTTCTCTCCCATACGAATCCTACTCAACGATTCACATCTCCCTAACCCTTCCGGGATCGACCCAAACAAAAAGTTACCTAATGCTATCAATGTCTGAAGCTTATTTCCATAGCACAAATCAACAGGAAGGTTCCCGGTTAACTTGTTCGACGACAAATCAAGAAGCTGAAGCTTCCCATTCTTACCTAATCCAGATGGAATACTACCAGTAAAATTATTCTCCCACAATTGCAATACCTCTAATTGGGGTAAATCTTCGATAAACCCCGGGATCGAACCATGTAACTTATTCCTAAACAAGTTCAATAAAGTTAAATTCTTTAACTCAGAAAACTCAATAGGAATATCACCTGAGAACATATTGTTTGACAGATCCATCGACCGCAACGTCTTTAACTTCCCCAGCTCGCGCGTAAGTCCACCTGACAACCCATTAACTTGAAGGAACAATGTATCTAAGTTCGGCAACTCCCCGAGCTCCCTCGGAATCTCTCCAGACAACCCACAGTTGGCCATATCTAATCGAACCAACTCGGACAAATTACCAATCTCCACTGGAACCCCACCTTCATAGCTATTATAATACCCAAGATAAAGCTCCCTGAGCCTCGACAAGTTTCCGATCTCTGGAGGGATAACCCCACTAAGCTCATTCCCTGAAACAGCCAAATACTCCAAAAACTGAAATTCGCCATACTCTTTCGGTATCGACCCAGAGAAGAAGTTACCCCCTAAATGAAGATGCCTCAAACTAGACATCTTTGTGACATCAACAGGAAGGTTTCCAGTCATGTTATTGTTATACAAATCCAAAACCTCCATCTTTCCAAGACTCGCGAGTTTCCCCGGGAAACTCCCATTAAAGATATTATTCGACAGATTAAGATATCTCAACCCAGATATCTCTGAAATCTCAACTGGGATCAACCCAGACATCGTGTTCGCAGCCACAGTGAGGCTCACCAAGTTCCGGAGGTTTCCAATATCTGGTGAGAGAATGCCGGAGAGATTCAAGTTTGAGAGGTCAAGTGAGTTGACTCGGCGTAAAGAGTTGCAAGAAACACCTCTCCATGTACAATGACTAGTGGAAACGTTCCAGGTTTTGAGACTAGAGGACCCCGAGTCGTCAATGGCAGATTTAATGGAGAGAAGAACGAGGTATTCAGGTAAGTGTGGTGGTTTTCCGGTGACTAAGTAGTGGTTTATTTGGAGATAATAAAAGAGAAGGAGAAGGAGATATTTCATTCTCATTTTCATTTTCTCTCTCCAATTTTTTTGAGAGAGAGAGTATGGAGTGAAGTGAGGGAGAGAGGAAAGTGTGAGTGTGGTTTTGAAGGAGGAAAGCGTGATTATATTCTCTCTTTTTAAAAATAATTAATTAAAATTAGTGATTATTTTATAATAATTTATTTAAAAAATATTGTTTCGTTTTGTGTGTTTTGTGCTCAATGGGGTTTGATGATTTTGTTTATGGTTGACAGCCACTTTCTCCCATTATTTTTTTTTTTTAACTTTTCATTTGAGAATTGAGATTACTCTTTATCTATTTTATTTTATTTTTTTATTTCTAATAATATTGATTTTGAAACTGAGAGTGGATAGATTTTTGAGATTGTGGACCATTTTGGATATGTATGTAAGAAAGTGTTTGTCTCTAATAATCATATTGGGAGTAAATTTGAAAAAAATAATTATATGCTGAGTTGTGTCATAAAGTTTGTGCCACATTTGTTTGGTGTGTATGGGCATCTCCAACAGATTATGAGTTTGTTCAAGGTCACACGAAGACACGAGTTGTAATTGTGTGACAAAGGTTTAGTCACGAACATGATTTGAAAAGTTATTGGTACAGTGAGAAGACATTAGATAAATTGGATCTTTGAAATTTTGATAAGAGATTTTGGTGAATTTGACATTAGTTTTAAAAAACTTAATTTCGAAAGTTTAACACAAGAAACATTATTATTATTTATTTTATTGATATTTGACATCGTTTTTGTAGATCACATTCATTGATATTTTTGTGATATTTGAATATTTTTCCTAAATTTACCACGGAAGACTTCAACATTAAGAGCATCTCCAACAGCCTCGACTTGAAATTTATGCAAAAAATTCCAAGCACTGGCATAAATCACACTTTTGTTTTTTGTTTTGTTGTTTAACAAGTTTTTATTTGTTTCTTTGGAGTAATGAAAATTTGCCTGCATGATTTGTTTTTCTTTTTACTATCCTTTGCTCGGGGGCTTTGGATACTCACCCTATTGCTCTTCATCTCTACCTTTTTCTTTTTGAATAAAAAGTATATTTGAACAAAAAAAGAGCGGGGAGCTTTTAAGTTTGCGGATAAATGTTTAAGTTTGTCGATAAATGAGAAAGTATCTTGTCTCCAATGCTCATGATGGAAATATAAATCAATTGAGAAAAAAATGAGTTATGTAAGTGGAAAACAACTTTGAAAGTTCCAAAGGGTTGTTCAATCATGCTAGACTTGCGCCATATGATTTATACTACAATTTGGTTACTATAGAAGGGCATGTCTAACAAATTATGATTATGCTTAACTAAGTTAATACCTGATTAGTTTAATGGTGTGTGAATGGAAACTTTTTTGGTTATGCTATTTATTATAATTTAGAAAATTGCTGACCATTGGATTAGCTAAGCTTTCTTGCACGAATTCATTTGTTAACATGTCTAAATCACAGAAAATATTTTTATGTGCTTCTTGAGGTGGTTTTGGTATTTGAAATGTTTTCACTTGAAATTATTGTGCTTTTTTCAACCTCTCTAACAACTAGGGATCTAATGTTCAGATCTTGCTCAAACCATTCTTTTGTCATGTACTTCTGTCTTTGATTCACAATAAGATTTCTATGTCCCCGTAACTAATGTGATCTTGGTTCATAAATTTTCACATTGCCCAACTAATCCCTGGGGCACATGAGAACTTCGCAAACTTAACTTTCTTAACAGTAAAATAAAAAAATTTGTAGGGATTAAAGATGGAATTCTTGATGTAATGATAAAAAAAAAGTGGAAAATGCATCATTAAAATCAACCATCTTTTTTCACATTTATTACCATAAATCACTTCAATTAATTCGGTCAAAGCAAAGGTTTGACTGAGACTAGTCTAGTCAGCACTCGAAGCACGAGAGTTGTGTTTTTCATGGAAACCACCAAATCTCTTGTCGTCCCCTACCTCGCATTATTACGGGACGAGGTCCCCAATAACATGAATACCTATTTTACCCTTGAGATCTACCTAAAAATACAATCTTTACCACTGTGAGTGTGAGGTCCCCTATATCCAAGCTGCTTTTCTTTATCTTTCGTGAATCGTGAGTGAAAACGACGTGGTTTGTCCGTCGTCCACCTAATCCACTAGAGACTCACTAGAAAGTGACACAAAGCTCTTCTTGGATTGCTGTTGAAGATCCCAATATTGGATCTCTAGCAGTTTAAGGATTAATAAATTTTATTTTATTTTTCGTGCTAAACATGGTGATTTTTGGGTTTACAATTTATAATCCTTGGGGAATGTAAGCTCACTGCAAACAGAATGCCGGGTAAGTCGAGATAAATCCTAGTTGGCAAGTGGCTTTTGTTGGTGGTGAGTCCAATTCAGAAGCAGAGCTAAAAAAATTGCAACGGTTGCTTTTTGGGACAAGGAGGTGAAGATAGGAAGATGCGTGGTCCAAAAATATCACAATGTTTACAACAGAGAATGACGCAACAACGATAAACATTGACACATCATGGAGTCCTAACTCATTCACCTACAGAGGAAAGCATATCGGGTGTGTATATTAACCACTGATGTAGTTTGTTTGGTCCAATTAGTAATTATATTTTTATTTTCTTCTGGGATTATTCGGGTTCATAATTTATCAATATTTGTCCGACTGGTACATGAGGCATGTGAGATCACTGCAAATAAAATGTTGCGTAAGTCAAGATAAATCTTGGTTGGCAAGTGGCTTTTGTTGGTGGTGAGTCGAATTAAGAAGCAAAGTTTGAGGCATGGTCCCAAACAAGTGCAACTGATGCTTTTTGAGACATGGAGCAACAGAGAATGACGCAACACCGATAAACATTGGCACATCACATAGTCCTAAATCATTCACTACAGAGGAAAAACATATCGGGGGTATATCAACAACTAATGTTAGATTGTCTACCTCAAGTAGGGGTGACAATGTGGAACCGATTACCCGAACCCAAACTCGAATTAAAATTATTTGGGTCAGGTTTAGTTTTGTTTTTAACTACCTATTTAAATTCGGGTCTTTTTTTACCCGACCTGATAGGGCTCGAACCCGATGATATAAAACCCGATGGGTATTTCGATAATCGGTTCGACCCAATTAAAACCTAAGTTTTATTTTTAGCTTCTCCCTGTTGGAGTTTATTCAAAGACCAAGTTTGCTCCTGATGAAGTTTAGATTAGTAGTTATCTATGAACCAAGATTAGAATCAAGATAAGTCTTTAAGTCTTTCATTGTTATCTAGTAGCTAGAAGTTAGGATTATGATGGTTGGGTTATAAATAGAGAACCCAGTTATGTTGTTTTAATAAAAAAGAAGTTAATAAGATTTCTTCTCCCTTTGAGTTCTTTTCTTTGCTTCTTATTTTTCTCTAAAGCTTTGTTTAGGAGTTTATCATAAAACTCCAACAGTGGTGTCAGAGCTGAAGTTGTCAATGTTGATCAGATATGGCGATGAACGGATCCTTCCAACCTGCCCTTCCTAAACTCGGCGGGAAAAACTTTGATTGATGGAGTATCCAAATGAAGGTGTTGTTTGGATACCAAGATATACTTGACATAGTAGAAAGCAGAGTTCGAAATCTCGACGACAACCCTACTCAAGCGCAAAGGGATGCTTTGAAGGAAAACACTAAGAAGGATCGTAAAGCCCAATATTTTATCTACCAAGCGATAGAAGACCAGATTTTGAGAAGATCTCTGGAGCGGCTACCGCAAAAGCCGCGTGAGATATTTTAGAAATGTCCTACAAAGGAGTCGAGAAGACAAAAAAAGTACGACTTTAAACCCTTAAGCGCCAATTTGAGCTTTTACAAATGGAAAATGCCGTAAGTGTTGCTAATTTTCTCTCTCGTATTCTTACTTTGACTAACCAAATAAAATCCAATGGAGAAAGTGTAAAAGATATTGTGATTGTAGAGAAAGTTTTGCGGACATTAACAACAAGATTTGAACATATTGTGGTCGCGATCAAGGAGTCAAAAGATCTATCGAAGATGACAGTTGACGAACTGATGGGTTCGTTGCAAGCTCACGAACTACGTTTAAACGAGAGAACCGCCGCTGAAAACCCTCCAGAGAAGGCCTTCCAAACTCAACTTTTAAATCAAAGCGGCAAAGTTGACCGGAATGGAGACTACAGTAGAGGTAAAGGTTACCGTGGAAGGGGAGGTTGAGGTAATTTTAATGGGCGCGGTGGCAGAAACAGTTTTGCTCATGGAATTGGAAGAGGACGAGGTGATGGGGTACAATCTTATTCAACCCAAAATTTTGCGCAACGAGGCCGCGGTCGTGGAATTGGAAGGTATGAAAAATCTAGTATTAAATGTTATGATTGTTAACGCGATATGGCCATTATACAAATGAGTACAGATCTAGACAAGAAAACGAGCATGTGGAACATGCAGCTTAGTTTGCCAAAGCGGGTGAAGAAGACTATCATACCTTACTGATGGTTTCATCTACTAGTGAACAACCTGAGAATAATGCATGGTATCTTGATACGGGATGCACAAATCACATGTGTGGTAAGAAAGATATGTTCCTTGATTTAGATGAATCTTTTCAAACTAAAGTGCAGTTTGCGGATGAAAAAGCGATACCGATAATGGGAAAAGGCCGAATCTTGATAAAATTGAAAAACGGAGATCACCAATATATATCTGATGTGTTTTATGTTCCAGATATGAAGAGCAATTTGTTAAGCTTGGGGCAGTTGTTGGAGAAAGGGTATGATAGGCGGCTATGGAAGAATGCTTTAACCATTATGGACAATCAAGGTAAACTCATTCTTAAGACTACCATGAGTAGTAATCGTATGTTTCGACTAGAGATTAAGAATGATGTTTATCCTTGTTTTAATGTAATTGTAAACAATGATTCTTGGTTATTGTGAGGGCTTATTTATAATCCTCATATTGAGTCCGATATTTGAGCTCATATAGGTCGAAGTTGACACACGGGTAACTAACCAAGGGCTAAAGGCAAGCAATTCACAATACAGACTTCTTCATCTACAGTTCGGGAAGGTCGAAGCATCCAATAAACATCGCGCTATAGAAAATACTCAGATGTCTATTAACAGTTCGAATGAATACGAACACTATTGGAGATCGTACTTTCATTACAGGTCAGAGATATCAAAAACATCCTGTAACTTTGCACTACAGAAGATACTCTTCCACTTAACAACAGGTCGTATATATGCGAACATCACAAGAGATCGTATCTTCTCCAACAATCAGAAGCTACAACCAAAAGTATTAATAAATCCGTTACAGATCAACAAATATCAAGACGTTACAGAAGACTATTATAACGACTCATCAAAGCCTGATTTTGTAACGTTCCTTATCAATGTAATCAACGGTCATATTATAAGACTTATAAAAGGAGACTTGAAGATCAGGATTCAGGACGGCTATTATCACCTACAGAACTCTGAGAGAAGGTCATCCTTACCAAAACTTAGATATTCTACCTCGTTCTCTCTTTGTAATAGCTAACATCTAAATAAAGACCATACTTTCAAAAATCCTCAGGAGAGGCCGTGGTTTTTTACCCATTCAAGGGTTTTCCACGCTAAAACTCGTGTCTAATGCTTTTAGTTCCCAACCGAAGTTCTACATTTCAAAGGTGTAAAACACTATTTTCGGTCTCTACGAAAATAGGTTATTACATTTGGCACCGTCTGTGGGAATCGAAGCATACACTCAGCGTTCTCCGATCCAGTTTTTACCACATGCACTTTTGAAAGATGGAAAATCAAGACAAATAACACCACGCCATGCCTGACGCTGCTGAAGGAGTGACAGATTTGCGAACAACTGTACAAGTAGAAGCTGAACGACGAATAGAGCTGCATGTAAGACGCACTCAGAGTACTTCAAGATCAGATAATAGCAAATCCGAGACCACGGATCGCTCTGCCTGTAACCTCGAGGATATCGGTCCATGATCGCTTGGGAGTCCGAGGCAAGAATCTAACACTTCCTCAAATTTAGCAAGAACCAGTCTTACCACGGGAGTCACGTCAATCCACCGTTACCTGCTGGAGCGATAATAGATCTGCAGTAAGAACAAGAACAAAATAGAGAGAAACCTTGAGTTTCGGTCTATGACCGCATAGGAGATGCAACAGGAGAGCATAATCCTGCGGAAGGACCAACAACATTACGAGCCGTCACGTCTCGCCTACATCTCACTCCGGAACAGGTGGACAGGCGCATCAAGGAGCTGTTAGACGCTCAAATGCACACTACAAAAAACAGCTATCCTAAACTACAGAAGAGCCCACTCGCAAAAGAGTTGCTAGATGAGGAAGTGCCCGTCAGTTTTCATACTCCAAAAATCTAGAAATACAGGGGGAGGGGAGATCCTGTGGAACACGTCCAAGAATTCCAGGATTCTTTGGGACTACATTCGGCATCTAACCACACCCTCTACCGCCTCTTTCCAACCAGTTTGAAAGGAGAACCTCTACGATGGTTCCACACACTCAATGAAGGATCTATCTTCACTTCGAACAACTTCGCGAGCTGTTTGTCAAAAACTATTCGCACAATAAAGACAAGGAGGAAAGTCTTTACTCTTTGTTCAACCTCAAGCAGGCACCAGATGAAAAATTAGAAACGTTCACCAGGATTTTTTTTGGGCTAGCTCAAAAAATTGACAACCTCGACAAGAAAATTACAATCTCCGCTTTCACCAACGCTCTACTCACGGATGGACGAGTCAAGGAGCACCTGGTTCTCAACAAACCACTGACGTTGGATTGGAGGACATGATCAAGAAGGTCAACAACTTCATCGACCTTGAACGGCTGACGACTGAGAAGCCAAGACCTCAACGCACCACCCTACCAACAAAAGGCCATCCCGACGAACGAGCCCATAACAACAATAAAGACTATGGGGGTGATAAAAGCAATTCAAATCCAATGACAATCAAGGACGCCACGGGCGGAAGAAGCTGATACCATGTATACCGCAGTTAACAACTACTCTGGCAGACCTATATCCACTGATACAAAAAGATGAGTGCTTCAGAACTGCCAATACTCTTTCGCCCATACCAAGAAAGCCTTACTGTATTCACCACCAGATACAACATCATGACACGGAGCGGTATTTTGTACTGATATATTTTCTCCAGACAATATTTGCACAAGGACGAATGCTGGAGTACATTGTCGACATCGAAAGTTATAAGGATGGCAACTACAAGATTGACGCCAAGATCGTCCAAGTTGACGAAACAAATGAAGAAAAACATTTATATTTCATTGAGACTTAGATAATCAACAACTCCAACAGAGCCAAGCGTAGGCGCGTCGGACAATGCCATGATCTGACAATGGGAGACAAAGAAGCCCGTTTGTTGCCAGAATCCAGCAATCGGTGAGCTGAGATTTCTTTCGAAGACTGTGACGTTCGTCACGTCAACTTTCCGCACCACGATGCTCTCGTCATCATGTTAAAAATGAGGAACATAGTTCTACATACGATGATGATAGATACCAGCAACAACATCAAACTAATTTTTCAGAGCACAATCGACCAAATAGGTTTAACAGACAAGGTTGAACCAAATGACATCAATGTCTATGGATTTAACGGCTCTATGAAAGAGCGCGTGGGGAAAATCACACTTCCCATCACAGCCGGGCCAGCCACAATTGACGTAGTTTTCTACGTCATCAAAGCCAAATCCCGTTACCAGGGCATCATTGGGCGACCATGGTTATATGACATGAAAGCTATTCCCTCCACATATTATCAGGCATTACGATTCGATTGGAAATGAGGGATCTATGAAATCAAGGGAAGCTAAAAATTAGCCAGAGCCTGTGATAATACTATTGAAACTAAACCAGCTGCAACAACTCCTGTATAACAATTACAACAGTCAATTCTAAGAGAACCCCAGTTGCCAGATGTCAAACCGATAAAGTACATAGAGATCAGTGGCACTCATAGAGGAACTCTCTTAAGCACGGAGGAGCGCTCGAGTCTCATACAATTCCTTACAGAGAACAACGACGTCTTTGCATGTACGTTTCATGAAATGCCAGGGATTGATCCAGCTATAGCATGCCACAAGCTAGGGTTGAAAGATAAAGCAGAACCAGTCAAACAAAAGCAACGAACTCTAGCACCAAAACTGCGAGACAAAGTGAATAAAGAGATCGACAAATTGATCGAGGTCGGTTTTATTCGCAAAGCTATTTACCTAGACTGGATCTCGAACATTGCCGCAGTACCTAAAAAGAATGACAAAATCAGAATTTGTGCTGATTTCACGGATCTTAACAAACACACTCCAAAAGATAGCTTTCCACTTCTAATCATCAATCACCTGCTCGATTCTATAGCAGGGCACAAACTCCTCTCAATGATGGATGCTGCATCAGGATATAATCAGATACCACTTCTTCCTGAAGATCAAGACAAGACTGCGTTCATTACTGAACAAGGTCTATATTGCTATAGAGTCATGTCTTTTGGCCTGAAAAATGCCGGCACCACCTATCAGAGATTGATAACACAGATGTTCAAATACCATCTCGATAAAACAATGGAGGTCTACTTTGACGATATGCTCTGCAAAAGTCTCAAGAAAGATGACCATCTTACATATTTTCAAGCAACTTTTGAGATCTTGCGATCCTACAAGATGCGTTTAAATCCTGAGAAATGCCAGTTCGGGGTACAATCCGAGAAGTTTTTAGGCCACCTAATAAGCAGAAGAGCATTGAAGCTGATCCATCCAACATACGAGCTCTCTTAGCTATTCCTTTACCAAAGACGAAGAAGGACGTTCAAAAACTAGCGGGGAAGATTGTAGCATTCAATAGATTTGTATCCAAATCATCAGACAGATGTTGACCTCTGTTCAATCTGTTAAGACAGGGTACATCTCGAGGAAAATTGAAGAAAGACTCAGAGATCGGATGGACAGATGAATGCAAGGCAGCCTTCTTCTAACTCAAGTGTTATTTGAGCAAACCACTAGTTATAAGCACACCAGCAGAAGGAGAAGAACTAACAATATACCTAGCAGTCACTAATACATCTTTAAGCTCTATTCTCCTCCGACTCAAAGAAAAGACTGAGAAACCAGTCTATTTTATCAGCAAGACCCTGACTCCCGCAGAAACGAGATACACCAAGATCGAGAGGCTTCTTCTTGCTCTCGTCTATACATCCCAGAAGTTAAAGCAGTATTTCCAAGCTCATACTATTTGCATTTTGACGAACTATCCACTCCGCGAAATCTTATCCAAGCGCGAAAAATCTTGACGCATTCAGCAATGGTCAGTAACACTTGGGGAACACGATATACATTTTGAGCCACGTCGCTCTGAAAAGGGTCAAGCTGTAGCAGATTTCCTAGCAGACTTTCCAGTTGAGGATCCTCCTAGTAGATTTTCTAGTAGAGGATCCTGATTGGGAAGAAAAATTTATTGATTAGAAAGATGAGCCACTCACAGATCAATCCGAAGATAAGTCAGATTGGGTAACAAGGAAGGGTTGTTGACTTTTGACTGACAGTTTTGTCGGTCCATCCGGATCAGGGATTAAAATCGTTCTTATCACTCCCTCCAATGATCGGCTCGAAAAATCTGCTCACCTCAGTTTTGAAGCAACTAATAACAAAGTAGAATATGAGGCTTTAATTCATGGCTTGGACATGGCAATCACACTGGGAGTAGCAGAACTCTCTGTCTACACAGATTCATTAATAATAGTCAACCATTACACATGCATCTATTAAACCAATGGGAGAATGGTCGACTTGCTGCTGTAGTGGTCGAACGAATGAACAAATTTCAGACAATTTCTATGGAACATTTTCCAAGGGGAAAAAAAAGACATTTAGATGCGCTCGCTTACCTTGCTGGGGTCCTTGGATCAGAAGCTCGTTACTTAAAGATCGACGCCATTTTTAACCCCAGTATCAATACCATCGAAGCCAACGCCATTAATACTGGGGGCAACGAAGAGATCGAAGATGATTGTAGAAAGCCTTTCATTACTTACATTGGACCTCACAATAAATTCGACGGGCCACTTCCTGAGGATCCTACGGAGCGGCAAAGATTAATTGACAATGCCCAAAGATACACTGTTCAGGACAATCTCCTATACAAAATTTTGGTCTCTGGTCCCTACCTCCTTTGTCTGTCTGACAAAGAAGCACAACAATTCTTGCACGATCTACACGAAGGCACGTGCGGATCCCATACAGCAGGACGATCTCTTGCAAACAGAGCTTTAACTCAAGGAATGTTTTGGCCTAAGATGATAGTGTAGGCAATCGAATATGCCTGTAAGTGTGACGCTTGTCAGTGGCACAAACCTAAAATTCGAGCTCCAGCCCTTGAACTACACTTGAGCCAAGTTACTTGGCCATTCAGACGATGGGCTCTCGACCTTGTAGGAGAGTTTCCTACAGCACCAGGGAAACATAAACATTTATTAGTCGCTGTAGATTACTTTACTAAATAGGTAGAAGCAGTTCCGTTGTGCCGAACCCGAGAAGATGAAGTCATCAAATTTATCTGGGAGAATATTATTATCCAATTCGGAAGACCACATCTCATCCGAATTGATAATGGACCACAATTCGTTGGCTCCAAGATCGTCGCATTCCTCAATGAGCACAACATCATTCATTCCCCATCCAACCCTTATTCCCCACAAAAAAACGGACAGGCTGAGATTACTAATCGAACTATTGTAGATGGCATCAAGAAGCGTTTAGACGACAAAAAGGGGAACTGGGTGAACGAGTTACCACACGTACTTTGGGCCTACCGAATAACTCCTAGAACCGCAACAGGCTGTACTCCGTTCTTATTGGCCTACGGGACTGAAGCCATCATTCCCACTCAGTATCATTACCCGATACATGACCACGAGATGACAGATGAAGAAAATGAATTTCAGATCGTATGCAATCTAAATTTGATCGAAGAAACACGTGACAGAGCCCTTATTAATCTGGGAAGATATCATCTCGCTTTATCCCGGTCATAAAAAAAATGTGTCCGACACAGAGAATTCAAAGTTAAGGATCTCGTTCTCAGAGAAATCCTACCACATCGCAAAACACCTAGTGCTGGGAAGCTGACAGAGAATTGGGAAGGTCCTTTTATCGTAACTGGAATACGTGGTTTAGGATCGTACGATCTCAGTACCTATGACGGAGTTCCTGTACCTAATCCGTGGAATACTCGTCGATTAAAGCTGTATCGAAGATAAATACGCTGTAACATCCGATATTATGCAATAAAGTACTTTTCAGCATCATTTTGCAAGTCTACTCAATTCAAGCATTTATGTTATTTCCATCTATCCCGGAGTATTACATACATCATAGTTGTTCAAATAAATTCGCTCTCCGAAGGTCACTTATTGAGATAATCAATTCGATCTGGCAGGGATGCGCCACACAGCTAGTCAATATTCAAAGATGTCTCGGTACGGTCGCTTATTGATACGCTCAATTTGACCTGTGACTGAGACCTATATCATAGCTATTCAAATAAATTCGCTCTCCGAAGGTCGCTTATTGAGATAATCAATTCGATATGGCAGGGATGCACCACACAGTAAGTCAATATTCAAAGATGTCTCAGTACGGTCGTTTATTGATACGCTCAATTCGATCTGTGACTGAGACCTACATCATAGCTGTTCAAATAAATTCGTTCTTCGAAGGTCGCTTATTGGGATAATCAATTCGATCTGGCAAAGATGTGTCATACAACTATTTAATATTCAAAGATGTCCCGGTACGGCGCTTATTGATATGCTCAATTCGACCTGTGACCGAGACCTACATCATAGCCGTTCAAATAAATTCGCTATCCGAGGGTCGCTTATTGAGATAATCAATTCGATCTAGCAGAGATGCGCCATACAACTATTCAATATTCAAAGATGTCCCAGTACGGTCGCTTATTGATACGCTCAATTCGACCTGTGACCGAGACCTACATCATAGCTGGTCAAATAAATTCGCTCTCCGAGGGTCACTTATTGAGATAATCAATTCGATCTAGCAGAGATGCGCCATACAACTATTCAATATTCAAAGATGTCCCGGTATGGTCACTTATTGATACGCTCAATTCGACCTGTAACCGAGACCTACATCATAGCTGGTCAAATAAATTTGCTCTCCGAAGGTTGCTTATTGAGATAATCAATTCGATCTGGCAGAGATGCGCCATACAGCTATTTCAATATTCAAAGATGTCCCAGTATGGTCACTTATTGATACGCTCAATTCGACCTGTGACTGAGACCTACATCATAGCTGTTTAAATAAATTCGACCATACAACACCGTTATAATCATTTCTCTACAACCAATACTACCATACAAAGAGATTACAGAACAAAAACATTTTTTACTAAAATTTTGACATTTTTTTACAGTGAAGACATAATTACACTCTGTCTCATTATAATATAAACAATGAAACTACTTTTCACGCTTTAGGCGTACAACATTCAAACTTTCCCCAGGCCCAGATGAAAGTAAGGCAGGGAAAGGAATAGCCGCATCAACTACAATAGAAGGTGCATTCAGCAATTCCATAACTCTCGGCATCAAATTATCTATATAAGATAACCGCGCTAGATGCAAATCATATTCCATGACGTATTCAGTTGAAGCAGCCAAGATCGACTCACGCTCTGTTTGAAATTTCTCTACATCAGCATGCAATATAGTCATAGCACGCAACGTAACATTATTTGCAGTCAACAACGTAGCTTCACAAAATTCGGCCTTTACCTTGTTTAGTTCGTCTTCAAGATGTTTACATCGATCTGTTAGAGATTTTTTCTCCTGCAACAGCGAATCTCTATATTGTTTCGTTATCTGTACACTGCGCTCCATCTCCTGCTTCAGACGTTACAACTTCTTATCTACCTCCTTCAAATAATTGATCTCATCTTCAGCTGCGTCCACCATCCTCTGAGACTCTTTATACTTCACATGGAGCTTCTCGAAAACTTCATTACCTTGCATACACTCCAGTATCACAGCTTGTTTTTCCTAGTCAAGATTGGCGATACGTGTGTTACACTTATTGATGGTTTCATTCAACTTTCGATCTCTCTTGGAATATGCTTCCTCGTGAGTTTTGGCATGGTCACTTTTTCTCTGGCATGAGTCTCGGGCCTCACGCAAATCCCAGTTCAACTTTTTTAGACGCTCTCGCATATGACGGATTTTAGTATCTTGCTTATTTAAGAGATCAGTATTATTTGTTACCACCGACTGATGGGACAACAAATCGTTCTTCTGCTTTTCAATCATACTTAACAGATCCAGAACTTGTTGATTCGCAGACATGGTCTCTAACTTTTTCTTCTTCAGAGATTCTTTCCACAGTTCGGCTTCATTATTAGCAGTCAATATCTCTGCATCCTTACATGACAACTCTACAGTCACCGCATTTAGCCGGCTATGCAGTTCCAACATATCAGATTCCAGCTTTGAATTCGACAAAGTCGTATTTTCAACTACCAACAAACATTGCTGCAATTTTGCAGGAAGTTCCTTATTTGATGCGGATAAGACAGCCAGTTCGTCCTGCTCATTGTCTTCAGTCTAGAAGAACAGATTACAATCGACAATACATTTATCAACATATATTCATTTGAATAAGACATATCATTCAATAATACTTATTACAACATCAAGCTATGATACACAGATCAGCTACATTATGCAGAGCACAATCATATGTCACAATTTAGTTGGTTTATGATTGAACCCTACTACTACTCGCATCTACTTACAAAGGTTCATTGAAAATTACGACCTCTTGCGGATGGGTCTTATGTCGTGTGTGAGGTAACAGATCTTCAACCTCCTCCTCCTCAGACTCTTTAGCACACATTTTTGAGGTTGAAGCTTCTCCACTCTCATTCCTCCTTGCAAACCACAAATTTTCAACCTTATCATTCTCTACTTCTACATCTTTACCACAGCTTGAGATATAACGTATAAATTTATTTTCTACTCTCTCGAGCTCGCCCCCATAAAACGCGATCACATTGGCTATCTGACGTTCGTGGTCCATGTTAATAGTACGTTTTCCCCGCTTTGGAGTAATTTTCTTCTTCAAACGCGATTGGGATACTTGCAGACGTTTCTGCGTATCTAGTAAACGTGCTTCTAATAATGTCACTCTCTTCTCTGAGCTGCAACAACTTATTACACTCTACCTTTTCCTTCTCCAGACATGCATTATGACCCTTGCATCGCTCCAGTTCGTCACAAGCATGCCTCAGATCGATTTCTAATTGTGCCTGGATCTTTCTATCTTCCTTTTTTATGTTAAAGAAAAGGATCCTCATTGCTCTTTGTACCTATAAAAGTCAAGCTCATCAGGCAATAGACCTACACCACCCCATATGATGGATACTCCAGCCCGAGCTGAGCATCTTTGCACCTTTATACTATGGCGATTACGCGCTTCTTGCGCTAAGAATTTCACCCGAGCTGGGTCAGGCACTATGTCTCTCTCGGTTAACAGTTCTAAATAGGCCTCCTTCAAGCCCCGCTCACTATCAACTTCGGCCTCAAAATAAAGCGTCAAAGATAATAATGACCTTTGACACTCTAACTTATCACTCTCATCTACGAACCGCTTATCCTTAGGGGATTTTTTGAGTAAAGCGAACCTATTGCCCTCTTTTCACAAAACCTCATCCCTCTCAATTTTTATCTTTCCATATCTACATTGAAGCTTGAATAACTTCTTAAAGGTGTTATCAAAATTTTACTTATGTAGACGTCTCTCATATTTAAGTTTATTGTGTACCTGTTGAGTATGATTGATAGAATCCCTCGCTCGACTCAAGGCCTTCTCCATCTGGATCACTTTCCCTCTCATACGAACTACCTCCTACATATAAATTATACATTCACATCAAAACAACATATATCAACAACAACCACAAAAAGTTCAAGTCTAGGCAAAAACAATTTTATCACCAATATAAAGATTAAAATTTGACCAAGTCTCAAAACTATGTTACAACTACAAAATCATGATTTAGCTCCTGTTACCTCATCGGTCTTATCATCGGCCACTGGAGGAGCCGGGGTATGCTCAACCACTAGAGAGGCATCATCCCTTGGGAAGATGATCTCGCTATACTTCCCTGCAAGAACAAGATCGACATCCTCTCTGCTCAAAACCCAAAAGTAGTTGGCTTGAATCAGCTTATTTCAGAAAGCCACCGCAATGTTAACACCTTCTTTGCCTCACCTTTAACCTCTTGCTTTGTAGCGGCAGCTTCCTTCTCTAACTGATCTTTCTGCAGATCCTTCTCCTTCTCGAACTGCTCCCTTTGCAAAACCTTCTCCTTCCCGAACTGTTCTCGTAGAGAAGTTTTCTCTGTATCATGTTGTCGAACAAGTTCGTCACGATCTACAGCAGCTAACTTCAATACCTCTGCGGCCGACTTCCAAGTAATAGAAAGCTGCACCACAAATACAACAAAATAGTATTTCAAGATCGGATCATTACTAAAAAATATTTAATCAAATAACATCTTGCATACCTGAAAGATACTGGATCGAATTTGAGTATCTAGGCGGATGGGATCACACTTTGCCAAATCCAACGTCTCCTGCTCTACGGCTTCGAGGTTGAGCCCCTTTGAAGAAGCTCAGATATCTTTACCGGATTCTTTTTTTTGTTTCTTCAGAGGAGGAGCCATATTTATATTAGCATCCACCCCCTCAGTCCCCACCGGCAGTATCTGCATAGGAGCTGTTTGTTCAGAAGGCGGCACCATCTTTTTTACCCTAAGTCGCCGAACTAAGGAGCTCAAAGTACCAACAGCACAGGCAGGAATCTCCATAACATCAGCATATGCAGGGCCAGAAGTAGCCATAACTCGATTTTGATGAGCTTGCTGCACTTTATCAACTACAGAGTTCAGCCTCTTCTCTCTGCGAATACCTAGTTCTCTAAGAACTTTGTTCAGTTCATTTCCTTCTTGACTAACGACGTCAAACAAACTCGACGTATCAGCAACAACTTTTGGATTAGGCTCTCCTAAAATAGCAACAAACTATGTTAGCAGCTCGCAATAAGTTAAAAGGCAAACTACAGGCAGAATGAAGACACTTACTTTTGTTAAAATTCTTATATATCAGTTCAAGCCCCGGTTCCCCAGGCACTTGAATACAATTACCCCTCACCATCTCAAGATGGTCGCACCAGGGTCTCCCTGCAGATTCAAAATCAAAGAATTTTGGCCTCGCCGAATCACTAAACAAGTATCCGCTCTTTCAATCTTTTACATATTTAAACTTATAATATTTCAGGACATCGTCCGCAATGAATTGTCTCGCAATACTGCCATCTCTCCACTTCTGATTAAGGGCTTTACAGACCCTCATTATCTCAAAGACATTACCATTTAATTGATAAGTAAAACTCTTTAAAGCATTCATTACCCTCTTTTGGAAAAAGGTTAGGGGAATACTCAACCCATATACGACCTGGCTCAAATAACAGAGGAATCCTTCCTCTACGACCTCTGCATCAGTTCTATTATAATAAGCGATATCTATATCATTTCCTATATCCATACTTATCTTCCACTGATCCAGAGAAGCCACCTGATAATGCTCTATATTACCACCCGGTCTCACCAGAGTTCTAAACCATATCCCTGCATTCATCACATAATACCCCCATTCTCCGTCTAAATTCTTTTTATACTGTAAAAATTTCTTTGCTACGTCTACATTCTCGGGATACCTAAAAAATTGCCCAGTTTCATTCCCCGCATGCAATCCCACATCCCTCCTAGAAGAAGCAGCTGATTTATCAGCAGTTACAGTACCAATTACCTCCGAATCATCCATAGTCCTATCAGACGATGATGATTCCTCACTACTGGTGGATACAACAGATTTACTACTGGGTTTCGGGTTATTTGAGCGCATCTGCCTCAAATACAGGAAAAATTTGTTTAATTTTTTTAATCAAACAGGCTTCCTCCCTCAGCCGTACCCAACACGTTATTAATCTACCCAAAAGTTCAAACATGCGAACTATCAGTTCCAAGAAACTAATACAACAGCAGAAAATATGGAAGCAGAGATACTAACTTGTACTAGAAGAGCAACAATCGCCGACTCCGGTCACCGCTCGTACCTCAGACGACAAAACTTTGTTCTTCTTAGCAAGATCACACAACATTGGAGGACTGCGTTCAAAATTTGAAGATTTTCTCTCTCTAGAAATGCTTCTTCCTCTGTCTGCAACTGATTGTGGTTTAAGAGAAGACGGAAGAAAAGCTTTTATATTATTCCTAGATTTCTGAAACAACGGCTCCTCGGGACACGTTCCCATATCATCTCTCCTAGCTGGCACGTCTTTTTGTTTACCCTCATAATGATTTTTGGAGTAACATGTTCTGTTATCACGTCTGTCCCTCTCCTCTGCTATTATTAAGGACTAACTTCCCAAGAAGATTTATATAGATCTTGCAACACGATTACTTACAGCAACAACCTTCTATGGCTGCACGATCCTACTACGCTTTTATAGCATGATTATAGTTTAAAAACCTAAGTACATATATTACAGCTGTTACTTACCTCAATTTCGGTCTGACCGAAGCAGAAAATCAGCAACAAATCTTGCTCCAGTTATATTTCAGTAAAAAATTATCATAGATACAAAAAGCAAAGACAAGACGACCTCAACAAAAACAAATCATTTTATTAAGATCAATCATCCGACCTTACATATAACGACAGAATAGATAATTCTCTTCACCACACGGAATGATTTCTTTATCGGCAGCTCTCACATCCTCTTTAGCAAATTTATCCAGCACGATTTATCAAACTCATCAGAGGCTTGACCAAGTTCTACCGATGATAACAAACATTCAAGTTGACTATGATGATACTCTCACAACAAGGCAACAATTACAAAGCACGATCTACACAGTTCAACTCAGTAATATTTCGATCTACATATTTTCGTCCTAAGTCATTCTTAACTAGTTCGATATGAGTTCATTTAAGCAGTTTTCAAACACTTACAAGACAAGATCAAAAAGTTTGAATTTATTATTCAAGAAAAGCAATTTACAAGGACGAATACTTTAGACAGTTCGAAAATCAAGATTACAAGTTCTACATACAATATTTTTTTTACAAAGAATAGCCTATGTTGCAGATGACAGTGCAATACTTGCGAAGAAATAATGGCGGGCCCAACAGAAGAACTCAAAGCTCAAGAAGAGGAACTAGAGTGAGGTAGAATACAAAGTTAATCCCACCCTTCCTCTATAACCCCTACCTCCAGTGCTGACGAAGGACCTCCTCCACCATTACAATACCCAATCTTTCGCAGGGTATCGACAGTACTTAACAGAGGATACCCCGGCCTTCTCATCCTCTACCGCCACTGCATCTCTGCAAGCATCCGAATACAGGACCGACGGTAAGCAGCAAACAAAACCATATAATGGAAGCGCCACATTTGATGGTAGTCATCCTTTGCCTCCTCTACTTCTTCCCACGACATCCCAGGAAAAGTTGGAGGAACAGGGATTGGAGTTGGCAGAGAAAGATTTTTGTTGCCAAAGTGGCGGGTTTGCAGAATCATCATCTTCTTTTGAACTCTCTCCTCGTACGCCTGACAACGAGTAGTCACCATCGCTACTACTTATACAAATCCAGACGACTGACAAGTTCAACCAGGATGAACGGTGATAACAACTATTCACCATTTTTTATAGTCACAACATTTAATTCCATGCCACCTCTTCCAATACAGTCTTTATCACAACCACACATCTCAAGCAGCATTTTTGGGGACCTAGCAGCCATAACAAATATTCCTCCAGATACCTAAGAAGCCATCAATGCAGCATTAAAAATGATTGGACTTCTCAACCAACACCACTCGCTACACACATTTCTCCTGCTATTGGCTGAGAGGGGGCAATTGTGAGGGCTTATTTCTAATCCTCATACTGAGTCTGATATTCGAGCTCACACAGTTCGAATAAATACACTGATAACCAGCCAAGGATTGAGGGCAAGCAGATTGTAATATAGACCTCCTCATCTATAGTTCGGGGATATTGAAGCATCCAGTAACATCGCACTGCAGAAGATACTCAAATATCCATCAACAGTTCGAATGAATACGAACACTATTGGAGATCATACCTTCATTACAGGTCAGAGATATCAAAAGCATCCTGTAACTTTGCACTACAGAAGATACTCCTCCACTTAGCAACAGGTCGTATATATGCGAACATCGCAAAAGATCGTATCTTCTCCAACAATCAGAGGCTACAGCCAAGGGTATTAATAGATCCGTTACAGATCAACAAATATCAGGACGTTACAGAAGACCATTATAAAGACTCATCAAAACCTGATATTGTAACGTTCCTCATCAATGTAACCAACAATCATATTATAAGACCTATAAAAGGAGACCTGAAGACCAGGATTCAGTACGGCTATTATCACCTACAGAACTCTGAGAGAAGGCCATCCTTACCAAAACTTAGATATTCTACCTCTTTCTCTCTTTGTAATAGCTAGCATCTAAATAAAGACCATACTTTCAGAAATCCTCAAGAGAGGTCGTAGTTTTTTACCCATTCAAGGGTTTTCCATGCTAAAACTCGTGTCTATTGCTTTTAGTTCCCAACTGAAGATCTACATTTCAAAGGTGTAAAACACTATTTTCGGTCTCTACAAAAATAGGCTATTACAGTTATGGCATCTTAGATTTGGGCATTTAATTTTGAAGTTTAAAGTTGCTTTACCAAAAGAATATGGTAAAAAGGTTACCATTGATTGAGCATCCGGATTAGATTTGTGAGGGCTGTATTTACGGTAAGCACCATCGACATCCATTCTCCAGGGAAAATTGGTGGCGTGCTTCACATGTACTTGGGCTTATACACTCCGATGTGTGTGGGCCATTTAATGTTTTATCTAATGGAAATAATAGATATTTGTTGACGTTCGTTGATGATTTTAGCAGGAAAATATGGGTGTACTTTTTGCAACAAAAATCGGAGGCGTTTGCAACTTTCAAACGTTTCAAAGCGTATGTCGAGAAACAAATGGGTTGTCAAATAAAGGTATTACGGACCGATGGAGGTGGTGAATATATTTTCAGAGAATTTGATGAATTTTGCTTCTCCCTTGTTTCCGACTATCCAATGTCCATACCGATAATACGGTACCTACCATCACTTCTTAAAAATAGGCGAAATCCTTTAATTTGCTCTTTTTCTTATGAAACTCAAGGATGACTTATCTATAATCTTAATGTACATTTAATTTGAAAAATATATATTATTCACCAATTTAGGCATAAACGAAAATATTTTAAGCTTTACAAGACTATTATGGGGATGTTTTGAAACTTATCTTGAAGATAATTCCAAGGGCTCCCAATGTCGCCAGACTGGACAACCAATGATTGAATCATTTTGCGTATAGTTTTCATAGAAAAATATAAGAGGGAAGAAGTTGATGTACTTATACTGTTGATTTATTTATTATGGAGTTCTCCAAAATGTCTGAGCTATTTAGTTATTGGGATATGTTAATATTGAACTAGTATGTATAAAAAGTTTTTATTTTTATTAGAAGTATGGAGGATTTTCAAATATGTTCAAGCATTAAAGACCTAACATTCGGACCCGAAATTGACTAAAAGCCAAAAATTTAAATGGATCCGGTTCTGGGATGGCCTTGTTAAGACCCGAAGCCGATATACTCGATTTAAATAGTTTTTGTCCTGGAGTAAGAAGACCCGACTCATAGCCGACTCGTTGCCACTTCTAGGCCCAAGTAAATTATATATAAAGGTTATTCGTGCTCACAATTTAGCAATAGGCCCAAGTAAATTATATATAAAGGTAATTCGTGCTCACAATTTATCAATATTTGTTCGACTAATCTTTGAGGCATGTGCGAACTACGAACAAGATAAACATGTTAAGTAAAGAGAGTGGTTGCAATTATGAAGGGGGACTGAGTGAGCAAGTATACTTTTATATGTAAGATTTGGAGGTAAGCCCAAAGGCCAAAGCCCAAAAAGTTAGATTATACAGTCTTGAAATGGGTTCCTATTATTGTCTGCTCTCCCTTGGACACCACTACTCTTTCTCATCATAATTTTTTCACAAATAATTACTATAAACAATGAAATCCCACTTGCATTAATCTTCTTTACTGTGTCCCCATTGTCCTTAATGGTGTTCGAAAAGTGTATTTTAATCAATACGAATGTGAATGATCGTGTTAGCCAGATTGCGTTCAGGACAGAGTTTGATATTGTTGTATTCCGAGATGGTTTTGGAGGAGCCATAACCATTCAGCTTTATTCGAGCAATGTTTCTTGATAAGAAACCACGGTTGTCCTTCTCTTAATAAGTTTTTTTTTTGGTAAGTGAGCTTCCATTCAAACAAACAAGAGAAAAACCGTACAAAAACCATTGAGCTCTTGGCTCAGTGGCTGTGTGACCCTCCACATCATGAGAGGTCATGAGTTCGAACCACCCCATAGGGTATGAGAATTGTGGACGTTCTTTGGGTTGTCTTGTGGCCTTCGGGCTTTGTACCTCTTCGGAGGCTTGTGGTTGCCTTCGGGCTTTGGAAGCCCTTCAGGGCTTGGTTACTCTGTGGGTTACGGATCCCTAAAAATCGGCTGCCCTTCGGGCTTTGGCTTCTTGGTTACTATGTGGTTACGGATCCCTAAAAATCGGCTGCCCTTCGGGCTTTGGCTTCTTGGTTACTATGTGGTTACGGATCCCTAAAAATCGGCTGCCCTTCGGGCTTTGGCTTCTTGGTTACTATGTGGTTACGGATCCCTAAAACTGGCTTATTGTTACTATGTGGTTACGGATCCCTAAAACTGGCTTACTTTCCAAAAAAAAAATAAAATAAAAAAAAACACCACTCCAGCCTATTGTAGGGACCTGTCCTATCACAACAAACTACCATAAATGCAATGTGTAGTGGCTTATTCCGCATCTCGGACACAACACATTACAGTTATAGAGTTCTAGTCATCACTTTGGCAAAAAAACACCACTCCAGCCTATTGTAGGGGACCTGTCCCTCAAGCTACTATCACAACAAACTACCATAATGCAATGTGTAGTGGCTTATTCCAGATCTTGGACACAACACATTACAGTTATAGAGTTCTAGTCATCACTTTCGACCTCTACACTAACCGTTTGAGTTAAGCAAACGCACCGCCATCAATAAAGCCGTTACAAAACAGCACAGATCAGAACGTTAGACAATCAAATCAAAGATTATCAAATACATATTGTAACTTTCATCATTAAGGATAATAATGGTCTTCAAACGGTCATATTATGTTGGTTTTTTCAAAAAACTCCTTGGGCTTGGGCTCACCTTTAAGATTCTCCTATGGGCTTGGGTTTGTTCTTGACTTGGTCTTTACTCTCCAAACGGCTAGTATTGAAGACCTGATCTTTGGGCTTTAAAATGCATATACGTTATGGATAAAGCTTTAAAATGCATGTACGTTATGTACAAAGCCGTTGCACAACACATCTATATATATCCTTTGAAGCACCACCTTTGATAAATCACATAACTTCTTTCTCTCTGAGCACCATTCATCTCTCTTCCCCAACTTGATATTACCGTTTACCTTGAGGTGTTACCATCGTTTACGTAGACTTCCCAGCGTGAAGCTACAATATACTTGCTCATTGTATCCTGGGAGAGTAGTCGAGTTACGTCGAGATACTCTTTAAAGAGAGTGCGACCCATACCTCGAGCAAACACAATTCTACTGTCTTTCTCTATCTTTGTTAACAGGCGGTGTTACCCTCCTCTACTTGCTGCTGTGCTGTTTGCTGAACTCAGTTCTTCCTACTATTTTACGAAACTGTCCGAACCGAAGTTACTGTAGCAGTTCGAAGTTACTGTAGCTGTAGATGTTCAAAATTACTGTAGCTGTTAAGTGTTCGTAGTTACTGTTACTGTTATTGTTTGATGTTACTATAGCTGTTGCTGTTCTGGATCACTAAACAGAAAAAGAAAAAGGAAAGCTAATTACAGGCTCTTTACTTATTTATTTAACAATTTTAAAGAATATCTGTTTTCTGTAATATGGCTCTTACCTCAGAAGTGTTGAAATTTGATTCCAACAAACCCTCTAAGTTTGAGGGTCTCAACTTCAAGAGGTGGAAGAATAAAATGTTCTTTTATCTCACACTTAAGGAAGTGGCTTATGTTCTAGAACAAGAATGCCCAATTAAAATTCCCGTTCCTGTACCTGCGGTAGACCCTGACCTGATTACAAATGAATATGACAAAACCTTAGAATCAATCTCGAACTGGACTGAGGCTGACTTCAAATGCCGTAACTTTAT